>OX596340.1:912806-2128182 GCA_951394405.1 Coprinellus micaceus | reverse complement strand
TTTCGTCATGGCGTATGGGGTGGTCAGCTGCAACAGTGGAGATATGGCTGGCTGCAAAAGGCACACCTTCAGCACTGAGGACGTGGTGGAATGGGGAGGTCCTAGCCGGGATGACTCTGGGTGCACGGGTACAATGCCCACAACAAGCCACTAGGGTGGAAATTTTAAACGGAATCGAATGGACCACCCAATCAGGCGGTGGAGAACGGGACACTGGGAGGAAGTGCGTTCATAGCTGATAGTAGGTTACAAGAATACAGGGGCAGTTCAAGTGCTAAAAGTCAAGATGCTATCACGGATCTTGACTTTGACGCTCCGATCGGCGACCCACTCGAACTTGACCAAGTCCAAAGTTTCTTCCACTAACATCACAGCTAAAACAACGCACAGTCAGGAACACCCAGCGGCGAAAGTCAACAAACCCTTACCCTCAGGTCCGATGTTAAAGTTCAGCGTCTTGAACGGGTCCGAACCTCCATGTCCTTGCCTGGGAGGAGCACCGGGGTTGAAGAAGCTCGAAAAACTCGAGCCTACTTTCCACACCAAGACAGCTTGTTCGGTCAGGGATAATGTCACGAGTCGTCTGCCGTCTGGCGAGAAGCTGCATGCCGTTAACTGTCTCTTGTGACCTTCGAGCACGTATAGGCGGATAGCAGTCTTCAAGTCATACATAACCACTGCGCCCTCGTTTGTACCGACGGCCAGGCGCTGTGAGGTCATGTGGAAATCGACACTTGGGAAGCTGGGGAGGGCGTAAAACCACGGACTTTGGCCAGGGAGAACAGACTTACTTCTTCACGACGAATGCAATGATTTCCGTCGCAGTCGCCAGAACAGCTTCACGGTCTGCATTAGAGTTGGGGTCCAAAGACTTCACTACAGCCTCCATTAACCTTGGTAGGTTGGGCTGCAAGATATAACGACGCTGTGGAGTAGCTTCAGTGGAAACTTGGAGAATGGGAGCAGAGACCTCTTGCCTTTCTAATCAAGAATGCGATGATCTGCATCACCGCACGCCGATGGTCCAATGTCGGAGGACTCAAGACATCAAGACACAGCGTCGACATGAAGAGAGGGGTGTGATTCGTCGCGATGTTGATGACGGCTAGCCTAGCTTGGGCACTAAGGTTCTGCGGCGAGATAGACTCCTTGCGAACAGTAGTTGCGAGAGTGAATAAGGCGCGAAGTATCTCCATGGTGTCGACGTAGTGTTGCCAGACGTGGAACCCTTTGGAGCACAGTTCGATCGCTAGGGCTCTGTGAAGAGACTTTTCATCATGTAGATACAGAGTGAGTGACTTGGATATCTCGGTGAGGGCGCTGAAGGCATCTATCCATGAGTGAAGTGCGATGCGTATGGTTCGGCTGACGCTCACCCGACTGAGAGGAGAGTGAACTTCTCTGTGGCTATGGACCCGCAGATCATGAGGGCTAATGCCGCCTTCTCAGTTTCTCGTTCCGCTGGAGGTAGGAGTGAAGGCACTGCGGCATCGTCAGTATAGCTAAGGAGAAACCTAGCACAAGGTTGACCGACGGTATTGTTGCCATTTCTCCGCAAGGATCATTGCATTCTGGTCGCTTGAATGGGCCAGAGTGGCATCGAATACTATTCGAATAGATTGCCGCAGGTCAGCTGCAAAACTCGTCAGATCGTTTCGGGATAGTCGGGGCGGGCTGCACTAACTTGCCGCAGCGAACCACCTCCTTCCTAGCCATTCTAGACTTGGAGGCGCATACCGGGGCCCTACGCAAGACTGCAGAGACAACGTGTAGAAAATGATAACTGTATTCGCTGCTTCGGAGAGCTCCTCGAAGAGCCCCATGGCCTTGAGGACAAAGACAATCGCCAGCATACGAGCAGCGGACACGTTTCCAGACACCGTCCAAGCATCCTGTGCACACCCAGTTGGGTAAATAGTCGCTGTGCCGTGGCTGCAGACCCGTCAGACAACCAGGCTGCTCGGGATGAAAAAATCTCACCTCGTCAGGCCGACACCGACTGTGCTTAGACATAAATGCAGCTTGCCCGTGCAAATGGAGTCCACGTCGCTGTTCAAACCTGGGGTGATCATGATGGACAGGAAGTATCGGAGCCGGTCGAGGACTCTGAGAACGCCCTGAATTTCATCGCGGCTGGTGCTAATGGTCTTGGTCAGTGCCACGCACTCGACCACAAATTTGTCCAAAGCGAATTCCAGTGTGGCAGCTGGCATCTCTTCAACAACGGGGGTGCGGTTTACAGAGGTGGATTGGCGTACCTGCGTCTGTCCCGTCGAACGCCGGAGCGATATTCGACCATAGGGATGCAGGAATGCTGACACCGCTGACAATGTCCCTTCAAGTCTCTGTGAGCGCAAAGGCAAAGAGATGATCCGTGGAACCTACAACGACGTCCACCCGCCCTGCTTGAACATCTCTTCAACTTTGTCGATGGTAGTTGACCTCCAGAATTCCTTGGTTCGAACATCCCACAACCGTGCAAGGTTACCCCCGTAGACCAGCGCAAGGTTACTGTCGCCCAACGACACGCGCTCTAGAGGCGATGGCGCTCCAGGTATCATATACAGGCTGCAAAGCGTTAAGCCCCGCAGGCGAGGGGATATGATTGTCCGATACTCACAATTGGAAGCCATCCACAGCGATGACAGCGACCGTGCCATCTTGGGCAATACAAAGAACACACCCCCGCAAGGGCCCAGGATTGTCCTGAAACTCGACTGCGCGGGTGAGTGGCGTAGAAAAGACCATCCAGCGTGCGCAAAGCTCGAAGGTGCTAAAAGCGAAGCATCAGCTCGCAGGAAAACAGGGGCACGTATGCTGAGTTATGGCTTACTTCAGGTTCCAGAATAGAACTGAACCGTCGTCGGAACCACCCAAAACGTACCTCTCCTTCGTTCGAGTGTTTTGTGTGATATGAAGTCCAACGATAGCTCCAGGAACTGCAAGTTCTGACTGCTTGGTCGCAGAAGATGGTTGGGGCACTTGGAATGCGATCTGCTCAAGGCTGAATTGGCGGATACGCCCATCAGCTGTGGGGTGTAAGGGCGCTTTCGAACCTGGCACTCAAGACAAACTCACAAAATCCTTGAATGATGACTTCAAGGTCAGAAGGTACTGACGAGCTCTGTATCGCAGGTGGTGACGAGGCGGTATCCCTGTTCCTCACAAAGGACTGCCAGAGCAAGCCATATCCATCTCCGGACTTGGTGTCAGGTGAGTAAGGTGTGACCCGGTAAGATACAATCTGAAGACGCCCGTTACGATCGGCTCTCGATACGATGAACCCAGCCAAAGGAGAAAACGCTGAAGAGAAGTGTCCTCCCGTTGATATATGATGAATGCGGGAGGGACTATGGGGTTGGGGTCAATTAGCATGTAGCCTGCTGCCTAGACTTGGTTGTACCTGTAGTGAGAGCCTTCGTGGTCCTCGAGACCCCGATGGATGTGGTCCCCGTCCGTGTTGGTGCACCGCAACTGATAAACGTCGACATGATCCTGTAAAGAGATCAACACTTGGTCTGATGGGGAGAAACAAAGGGACTTGCGCAGTACGCCAGAGCGTATGTCTCATCATCCAACCACTCGGCACTTTCCAAGTCAAAGACTTCTGTCTGGAAGAGGATGCGCAAATTGAAAGAGTGGTATTCGAAAACCTGGCAGACCAATTTCAGTCAATCAGCCTCGCTGTCTATGAAAGGACTCGATGATTCACGGCCTACGGTCATTTCATGGTGTGCCCACAATATCCCGTAGAGCTTGCCATCGACGCTCCTTGTGCTTAAGCCGGTGACGGTCAAGTCAGATATGAGACTCCCAACGTCAAGGACTTCGTCGGATGTGATTTGAGGTGGCGGAAGGGGAGGTGTTGTGGTAATTGATTGCTGGTTCACAGAAAGGGTATCGGCCGACCTTGTGACAATGGATCTGATTGATCTAGGCAGAGGGAGGGCAAGCGCTGAGAAGGAATCGGATTCTGTGATGGGCGGGGTATCTGAGGACGAAACTGGAAGAGAAGCGGGGAATGAGATAGCACGGAGGAGAAGGTGGCCCTGTGAGCTGATAGTGGACAGTGTTGACGAGCCTACAATGTATGAGTTGAGTGTGCGCCAGTACGGCTTATTTCTTACCATCTAGCTCCTGGTGAATGCCCACACCCTTGGCCGGACCTTCGACGTCCCAATGAGCTAGCGTCTCTATCTGTATATCTTCGGTTGCGCATGAGATTCTTAGTGCGACTATCTGCGACTTCTCGACAGAGTTCTCCTCCATGTCGGGGGTAGCTGCCGAAACGTTGGAATCGGTAGCAGCTATGGCAAAGAGGATTTGAGCCTACTCCAACGTCAGTAACCGTGTTGGCTCGTTTTGTACATGGCGCACCTCGTCCACCACTGCAACTTGAAGAGAGCACCAAGACCAGATTGCCCTAGAATCATGGCCTCCATGATATTCCGCTACGACGGTCGATGCGATGCAATGTCCGTCCCGCGACGAGTAAATGGCGAGATAACCACTCTCGTGGAGAGCGGCGAGGAGGCTCCCTCCTTCTAGGACCCCGATGGATCGGATAGCATGGCCGTGGCCGGCTTGAGTTGGCACAATGTGGCACTGAAGGGACAGGGAATAGGCGACTTCCGGGCCCTTCCCTGTGGGAGATGGTGGAAGAGAGGGAGACTGAGGCCCTGGGGAGGATGAATCAACAGATAGCAGTGACCTCGCGGAGCTTGCCTTGCGATGAACCTTAGACCCCTCCGTGGTGCTGGCTGGTGCTGGGGTGATTGTTACTAGCGACACCGAATCCGAGGATACCCGGTCCCGTTCCCGTTCTCGAGGATTCTTTCCCTTGAGAATATCTTTAAGCCGTCCTGGTTCGTCATCAAAGTCGACATAATTCCTCGGCGCTTGGACTTGTTCGGTGTTCACTCCCAACACGACCTGAGCTCTTGGCGCGACAGCGAAAGTCGGAGACAGGGGATTTGGCAAGCCTGGGGACGCTGGGCGAGATGGCCGGAGTTGAAGGCGACTTTGAGAGGACTTCTTTCGTTTCTCCACGGGTTTTTCCACAGCGACCTCTTCAGAAGGCCGCTCTCGAAAAAGGTAAACAGTCCCGTCCTCGCACCCGATCGCGAGACCGCTGCCGCCACCATGATTGATCCATGTTTTGAATGTGGTCTGCTTGCTTCGAAGGAGGGTAGATTCTATGGCATTGAACGGAGTCGACGAGCTAGAACCTTGGCCGTCGAGACATGCCGTGTTGTAGAATGTCAAGGGAACAGTAAAGGTCATGAGAATCAGGAACAAGCGCCCAGTCGACACGATGACCGTGAGCCTGTGAGCCTGCATAGGTGCCGGGGACCGATGGGAAGATGCCGAGATCCCGGCTGCGGTTAACCGGTTAACCAAGGTCCAAGGCCTTGACACTTGTCCTCTGACCACCATGGCTTCTCTCGATCCTCGATCGACCAGCGGCAACCACCGCTCCGAGGCCCATATGATTACAGAGAAAGGTGCGCTATCTTTTCAGAAGTGTATGGCTTTTCGAAGAAACGAAGCGAAATTGCAGTGCAGGGGTACCGGGCCTGCGAAACCCGTCCTTGCCTGGTCCAAGCAAGGTAGGCATAATAAGAGGGCATACCCATTCCGCCATCCTTCCGAACCCAAATCATTGGAACTGTTTGACCATTCCCTGAATGAAGGATCATGGCCGAGAACGGTTCAGAGGCGTTAAAGTGACACACCAAAGGGGTCAAACCGTCACGCCGTTATGATCGAGCCCTCCAGACGCACTGCCCCTTTGCTCGGCTTGCTTCTTGACCCACATCATCCTCGCCACTGCGCAGAATAGCTGTGTGGGGTCAGAGCTTGGCTCTGGTATATCTTGACGACCGGGTTTGGGCTGGCGAAAACGCAACATGTTCCTACCCATTCACTCTGGCTCCAGTGCGCTAAGCCACGCCACCGAATCTGCGACCTCATCAATTGGTTTGAGAATCTTCACCGTGTCTGATGACATCGCTGGCAGTGGGTAGTCATTTCTCATTCCATGGTCGAGCCTCAATCTAACTTCTATTGCAAGTATTCTTGATGTTTGGACTGCTTGCATTCTACGGTGTGGCGCTATGGGACAGGTGGAAGCAGATAAGGGTCACAAAGAATGAGCGCCTTAGAGGGTTGAGTGCCCTTCGCCCCCGGACAGCAAGTTGCGCGCAATCTTATGGAACGATGAAACCCATCGCCCATCGCCCACGATCTGCTCCTCCTAAATCGCCATCACCGCCTCGAAAAGGGATACCCAAAGTCCGTGCCACCCAGCCTGGCCAAAAGAATGGTCAGTCACGGCCGCATTGTCCCTACTGCTGTGTAAATGCTGACGTATCGACTCCCCGAAGTAGGATCTCGTGTATCGTCACCAGTCCCACAAATCCCGGATTCGAACCTACTCCAGGTACCGAGTATTGCAGGTACACCAATCAGTAGATGAACGATATTATGCCCAGATTACTCAAAATGAATCACTCCCTTCCGAGAATTGTGATCGAATGTATGGGCGTCTATCAGTCACATCCCGATTCGGTCAGAACCACGTTAAATTGAACCTCGCGGCCGTTATCTTCTGAACTGCTGTGACAGAAAGCTGTAGAGATGCTGTGTATTGCACGCCCCATGGCGACGAATCTAGCCAAGTGTTCCATGCGCGTTCCTCGTGGGACGCCTGCACACGCCGAGGCAACGAGGGTGAGTCTGGGCAAAAGCAGCTCAACCAATGGCGTCTAAATCTGGGACGATTTAAAGCTGGCCGCTACCTTCTGTTCGGATCTGGGCCTCCATCCCTACTCTCTCCTGAAAACCCCCTACCGCACATGCCATATCTGCAATGCCTGCGCTATACGGAATGGAGCAAAATGCGAGCGCTGAGTCCTGCAAACAGGCGTTCGATACCCTCCTCTCCTGTCCGTGCGCTTCAGTTCGTGGCTCCGAGTCCCGTATCTCAACGCGCTCCTACCCGACAGCACTCCTTGCTGTGACCCTGATATTCTCCTTGACCCTGATATACCAAGTGTTCAAACATCTTCAACGCATCTCAAGCACTGGGTGGGCTGCATCGTCCCCGTCTAAGCGCTCTCTCGTAGACCGCCACTCTACTCTCAATAGTATCCATCACGAGGGTGCAGAGATTGCGCTCGTTGGGGTGTGGATGTCGGATGACATCAATCCCAAGCTCATCCACCGGGTCGCACTCTCTACCGTCGACAACAAAACACTCGAGCAGTTCACCGACAATGATGGCTATCTGTACGGTACGTCTTGTTCCAGGCACATTCTCGATTCCTGTGTGCCCGTTAGTGAAGTGGAGCCCCCAGTCTTCTCCGACCCAGAGCTCAGCGGAGAGCAGAACATTGTATCTCCCTCGACGTCGGCCGCGGTGCAGCCCGCGTACCACGGATATTAGGCTAACTAGTATTGCGCTCGAGACGAATTATGAACGTACACCCGAGTCACACATTTAGTAACCCCCGGTTTGCACATGGATCTACCTCCCACATGATCCCGACCATATCGCTATGCGTGCTTTACCCTTGTATGCTGTATTGTCCGATATCCACAGTCTCCAGGACCCGTTCGTATAACAATCGCCGCCCGTCCATAGTCTATTCCTTCAAGTCACTCCCTGTTTGCCGGTCCCTGGCCGCACGGGGGTCCAGGTCGCCTCTTCACCCTCAGGCCCGAAGGCAAAGACACGTGCGATATATAACATTCGCCGCTTACCGTCGTGACCTGCACATGCAACATGGGCGCTTGTATTGACGCCAGCTACCTAATGCCTGATCGATGGTGGCTCTGACAGCGACTTTCTGCCTTGCGGTGTGACGGCTTTCCGACACCTGCCCAGAACCTGCGTGTGCATATCAGGCACGGATAGGCCGCCTTGACCTGCCTCGAATTGTGACAATGGACTCCACGACAGGTAGAATGGCGCTGGCGGTCCCCGCCCTTGTTTGAACCGTGATCGTCAAATCGAAACTGGACCTTGCCCGGGTAATATCACCTATCACCTATCACTCAACCAACAAACGGAGGGCCAGATAACGGGGGTTGGCGATTTTCGATGAGAAATTCTCGTCCTTTCCCCACTCCGTCCAACACTGGAAAAACTGGAACCATGTTACTCTCCCTAGTTCCCAAGGCTTTCCTTTTCTTCGCATTTTTCTACGCTTCATCTGTCGACTTCGTGGATGCTCGACCTCAGTTTAGCTTGAACAAGGGCGCTGTCTTGGCCGGGGCTACCAATATCACTCAGTTGACGACGAATGCGGCACGACTAACCCGGGGGTTGAAGCCCCTCCCACCTCGCCAATTATACGATCCAACCCGCATTCGAGCTGGTGAGGGCGAACCATACGCACCCAAGAACCGAGCCATTCACACGTCCAACCCACAGCCCGGGACACCACAGTTTCTTCTGTTCCGTACGCTCCATATCACCTTTCATATACAGTCCCGCCGGCTCACCAAGAACACATCACAGGTTCTCGGGCTACATCGCTCTCCGGACACCAAATACCAACATCTTGCGCGGTTGGGTCTCCAAGGACATTTCCACCAGCTACAGGTGAGTTGGTCATCCATTCATCTTAACAAGAACCTCTCTAATGAGCTTGCCTTCCCCAACTTGGCGAGTAGCAATCGTATCCGAAGGAATCAGGGTGTGGTGGATCCAAGCCAGCTTCTGAGAGGCGTAGTTTACGTCCCAGCTGGATCAACATCCTATGGACCCTCCAATTTGGCTATCGCTGTGAGTTTGCCTAACATTCCATTGCGACAGGAACTGAGCCAATAAATGCATGGAAAGGACTCCCCATATCAATTTCCGTACTTTGGCATCGTCTGCGGTTCTATAGCCACGTACGTGCCTTTGAAGTGAAAGTCCTATCACGTTATGTTCAACACGTAGCTCCTTCCTCGAACACAGCTCTCCACCTCCTTTTTCTTGCTTAATGTCGCCGACGAACGCCAGTATGTCCAATTGTTGCGCCTCTACTCCGCGACACACATTCACCCCTTTCAGCTCCAGAGGGATCGGTACCGCAGGCAGTCGGCAATCTCCCATATTCGGTCTCTGGAAACAACGTAGGTGGCCACTGTAATGCAATTTTCATGGGACTCTTCTTTATAAAATATCTCGATCCTAGGCTCAGTCGGAGTCGATGATTTGGTACCTCGACACGGCCACGAAGCGCTTAACCGGTATGTCCTCGTGCTAGACCCCGACGAAGGCGCGACACATCGATACTGACCGAGTCGCTCAGCAAAATTTGTACAGCCCACGGGTATGTTCGCCGTTATCTCAACTCATTTGTCGGCCATGCATAGCTGATGAAACGATAGGCACGTTGGTTGACGTTTTCTTTGGCTGGAACGATGGGCAAGATCGTTTCGTCGCATATGGATACGGCACCGTACCCGCACTCACCGCAGAGATCATTGTAAGTTTCGAGTTATTAGCTTCGTTGTTATATTTTGTACCTAACCACCTATAGAACCTGTACCTTGAGTCGGCCGTGGGTTCCCTTTAGCACCGAACCCTCGCACCTAGCACCGGGCATCCACATCGTTTTTAGGGGGTCTTTTTGTGACTCTGTACTTACCTGGGCACCCCGTTCCACTTATCTCGTCTGTAACGACTAGTGTAGTAAGCCTTTCTGGCCTGACGTGGGGCTGTCGTTCTGGGCGCTTCCGGTTCTCGACGTCCGCAAATTAAGCGCCCGTAATGCCGGAATGATTTTGTTCGTTTCCGCCACCAATTACAGGAGATCTGACGCCAGGGGTAAGCACTGAGTCAAAGCCACGCAGCTTAAGTTCCCGTCTTTGTCCCATCTACTCCAGGTACTGGGTTCCTCCGGGCTTGTTGAGATCTTCCGGTTAATAAAAGCCTAATCAGGGCTGAAAGCTGTGATTCCGAGACCCCTCCGTCCTAGGGAGTGGAGAGCTGTGAAACTTCCCAAGTTCAACTTTAGAAGTTACAGCTGTCGGTGAAGGTTCTACACGGATGACAAATGGGTGTATATATGAAGTGTTCGTATTATCCATACAGAGATTGAAACCGGCAAAGCAAAAGGAGCGGATGCGTCTATAACAGCAGCAATACGGAGAACCGGGGATGTAAGGTAGGCCGTGGAAAGTCCAAAGGAATGCAAGCGAGAGTGAAATGGGAGGGCATAGGATATAATGGGGGTAATGAGAAAGCGTATGTCGTTGTAAAGGGATGGGTCCAGAGAGCTATTCGAACGATATGCAAGAGGAGCGGTGAAAGTTGGCGCGTCGTAACGGTGAGGCGGGAACTGGAGAGAGGGAGGAGGGGCTGAGGGGATTTAGGCAGCGTTGATTGGGAGCTCCCAAGGGCATTCAGCGTCAGCGATCTGGACAGAGGTCTGTTTGTGACCAATGAGGCCGGTGATGGTCATATCCAAGAGGATCCGGAACTTCAGGGCTGTAAAACGGAACTGAGCTGAGCAACAAGGAACAAATCGACCACACGTACTGGTACGCTTCCCGTCAGGATATATCGCGCTGTTCTTACAGGCGTTGTACCAGTTGATCCCTGAATGCGGGCAATTAGACAGGCTCAAACCATGGGTAGAACATTCGCCATGACTTACAGGTGATATCGCTGTCGTTTGAGATGGTGTAAGTCATGTTCAACGGTAGGAGAATCTTGGGGAACGCTCGAGCGGGGATAGTACGTTTCCCCAGATCACCAGTGCCCACTTGCCGACTCGAGTCTAGATCGAAGACTTCGGCTTTCATGCTTGTGAAGTGGAGGGGAAGGAAGCTGGAGGTGGTATCCAATTGAAGCGCGGCATAGGCAGGGAATGAGAAGTTTGCTGGGGAGCGAGAAAATTGGTAGGGAATCGCTTGAGCCCAGTCTCCTGTCGCATTCGCTAGGGGTGTTGAGCTTTGGAACGAGAACTTGGGTACCCGGGGGATCGTGATGGCAAGGATAATTCCAATGCTGGAGGACGGTGAGTGGACACAAACTTGCAAGTGGAAAACGAACGCACGCCACGCAAACCCCGAACATGAAGAACACCAGTACCCTCCGAGTGAACCACTTTCCGCACAGCCCACGCTCGTCCCGTCTCCATGCAGTCCAAAATTCCTTCCTTGACTCCGCCTTTTTCTCCTTGCGTCCCGCTTTGGTCATGTTCTTCATTTCATCCTTGCTCCACTCTGCACCCATCGCAGGGACGGTGACCATCTCGACCTTTGCACCATTGGAATCAAATTGCTCGTTCGGCTGCTGCGGTGTTGGCGTTTGTGGCGTTGGAAGTTGCTGGTACCTGCTCCTTGGTTAGGCCCCCAACCTTCAACTGCGACGATGATTCTTACCCAGAGTGGCTGGTGTAGCTCTGAGGAGTGAAAGCGGTGCTGTATCGAGGACCAGCGTTGTTGAAATCGGCGTACACATCCCAAGCCTCTTCCTCTTCGTCCTTCCCTCCCTTCAGGGGCTCCTCCCTGCCTGAATTGAAGAATGAGTTCTTGTTGTACCCCGCCGACATGATGGGCCTGTTATCGTTCAGCCGGTCGAACGAATTGCGCTCTGGATTGTAGAAT
Source organism: Coprinellus micaceus (assembly GCA_951394405.1). Lineage (NCBI taxonomy): Eukaryota > Fungi > Basidiomycota > Agaricomycetes > Agaricales > Psathyrellaceae > Coprinellus > Coprinellus micaceus. The sequence continues at coordinate 2,116,572 of OX596340.1, read as the reverse complement.
GAGGACACATCATCCCTGTTCTGCCTCTGGCCGCTGCTTGACATCCTGGGAAAGTCGCCGTTCAGGGCATCATTCGAAGGTCGCCGACCGTGATAGAATGACGAGACTGTTGACTTGCGGTCAGAGTCCATGATATGTGAGGAACGACGGTATCGGGGAGAGGGAACAACGTTGCGGTCGTTGAGGGAGAGCCCAAGGCTGACCTACGCTAGTCTCGCCACATTCTTCCCACGCGGGGTCATCGTGCCGTAGTTCTATAGAGTGCTTTAGGCTAGTGTTGTCATAGGAAACAATAGTACGCTTGAATCGAATTCTAGGACTTCATCGGGGATTGAGACGTTTCGAAGGATTGCAGTCGCGAAGGTTGAACAGCTTAAGTAAGGGGATATTTGACTGTGTTAGGAAGACAGCGCTTCCTGACCAGAACCACCATCTTGACATACCCTCGTTGCTATACCCCGCCAGTACACTATAGCCGGAATGCGGACCCTCGCGCTGGTAGTACCGAGACACCATCCATGGATGGTCATGCGATTGGGGCAATAAAAACCAGGGCTCAGTAGTGCGGATATCATTAGTCCTAATCGACGCGACTTCCCCTACGGACCCTCTCACGCAGATTGGCATCTTGAACGGTACTGGCAGCGCCGCACAGTCTCGACAGGTGAAGAGACATTTGATCGGCTATACCACAATTGCAGACCTGTACTTATTCACTCACTGACAGGCTTTCAATTGGATGTGGATGTGAAGGACGTTCCCGAGTCTGTAGTCGCCCATAATAGCGCTGGCACGCACAGCTTTCGCGGTGTACGTGAATCGGCACACGATTGCCAGCGGAATGCACAGACTCTTCAAGATGGGCGCCTAATGCACCCCTTTCCCTCTCTCTCTTCCTTCACCTATCGCCATGGCCCACGATGCTTCCCAAGTTACCAGTCACCCAGAAATCACGATCCCAGACTACTCTACGCTGAGGTCTCTTCTCCAAGCGCATATCGTGCAGGCCGAGACGTCCGTCAATGTGGTGGAATTGCAGCGGACTGTGGACGGTTCTGTGGACGACCGGCGCCTTGAAAACCTTGATCATGAAGCGCTTGTTCATTATCTCGAGGCGAGTCAAATAGGCGCCCATCCAGGGCTAGATGGGCTTACTATTGGTGCAGAAATCGAATGGTCAAGAAGAGCAGCCCGCACTGCGCATCCTGTACGGCTAATTTTCTACCCCCGGACCTCTCCCCTCACCACCTCTTCTAGATTTCTGAACAACGAGGAACTGAGTACCGATGATCCCCCTCTCGGTGCCTCGGTCGACCAAGTGCAAGTGGCTTTAAACCCCGCGACTATCGACTACCTCGTGCAATCCCTCGGAGTCTCCCCGATATTCCTTTCCACGATCACCACCGTTCCTTGGCTTCTTGACACGGGTAACGCCTTATTCAAGACCTATGACTCGGATATTCACCACGCGTCCAATATTTCGTCTATCCGTAAGTATTTTCGGCCATGTTTGTCAGAGGACATTGGACTGATGCTAAGAGCAGAAGGGTTCTTTCGCCTCTCCGACAGAGGGCGCCCGTCCCATGTCTGGTTTAAACACGACATAGTGAACAAGGCTACAACATACATTATCCAAGGCTGTCCGCAACGAGTGATGGACGTGCTCAACCAATGGACCGAGGACAAAACACTTCGGAAACACCTCCTTCGCCCTCTAGCTTTGGAGTCGCTCCTCATTGATGAAGTCACCTGGACGTGGTCAAAGGCCATCGTCGACAACGCAAAAAAGCTCTTGGAGTATGTGAGTGGGAGTGGCAATTTCAGGCTGCGTCGAGGCTGACTGGGGCCATTTAGGAACATTTCAGTAAGGAGGACAACGCCGACCGTATTGACACGGCGGTCCACGCCTTGCACAATCTGTCTCAACATTTCCACATCTTACAAGAAGAATTGAACGGGATAATCGAACAGCTAGACTATCTCATCAGCGTACACCAACTCGTCTCTTCGGCCTCCTTTCGCACGCAGAGTTCATCTACTGGAGGTGCCAAGAACACATCTGTCGCAGACTCCCTCCAGTTTCTACGGTCGCGGACGCACAACTGGCAGAGATGGGTCAACAACTGGAAAGAGCGGACGAACATTCGGATTCACCTTTTCTTCAATCTGGCCACGCAAAGGGATAACGGGACGAACGCAAGCATCGCGCACTTTACGAGCGACATTGCCACGGAGACGCATAAAGATAGCTCTGCGATGATGACGTGAGTGTCGTCCTGTGGCCTTGGCTCATGGTTGTGGCTCGTGTTTATGGAATTTAGGATTGCAATATTGACACTAGTCTTCTTACCGGGAACGTTCATTGCGGTGCGCCCTGCCTATCGAGAGCGCGGGGTACATGCTGACTCTTTCCAAGGCCGTGCTCAGCATGCCGATGGTGGAACAATCGGTCACAAGCGCTGGCGCTGGTTGGAAACTCTATGTTGCGGTTACGATCCCTTTGACTGTTGTTGTCATCCTGGCTTGGAACCTGTGGCGGCGGTTCCGCAACACAAGGCAATCTCAGAAGCACGTTACATCGAGTCCTGCGCCTGAAGCACCTCCGCTCAATTCACTAGACTTTGACGCCCTTCCCAGTCGAACCTTCGGTGGCAAAATCAAGGGGATCAAAGACCCGTTCGGTGACGAGAAACCCGATCATAATGACCCCACCTACATCGCAAGCAGTCACCCTTACAATCTCAAGATACACATCCCACCCCGCTCTCCACTTTCCGACTCCCCCACGCCGTCCTTCCCACTGGCACTTTCTAAGGCCCTCTCCCAGATCGACTCTCGGGGGCAACTTACCTCTCCTACCTCGAAATCAACTGCCTTTCGTTCAAAGTTCCGGTCTATCTCACGCAGGCGAACCAACGTAGGGGCGCGGGTGGGACACGCCTCTGCCCCAGCCTCTATCAAGAACCGCACCCGGTCGTCTTCCCCCGCCGCCTTCATGACATACACTCAGTCCCAAACACCGGCAAGCGCCAGTCCTATGCTCATGCGCAGGGATGAACCCACTAGTGGCCGAACTGTTTTAGATCCTAACTCGCCACCTTTCGAAGGTTACGGAATGTGGGCCCCAGACCCGATTCATGAGCCCTTCAACCGCCATTCAGGGCGGTCCACCGATTACATCCCGCTTGCACAGATAACCCAGCGCACCAGTACGACTCGGAGCCGCTTCTCAAGCCGGCGTCAGAGCCGAGGGAGTGGTATACCCAGTCGTAGATCTAGTCGACGCTCGAGCCCTATGGTTCGTGGTAGTACGAGTCGTAGGTCAAGCCTCCTTCGAAGTCGCCCACAAAGCAACGTGGCCACACCTGCCCGGCATAGTCCCGCAGTCCTGCCTGGACGAACCCGCTCCAACTCTGCCTTGAATCCGGGCGAAGTCAGATTTGCTCCGTCCCTACCCTTTGAACGAGGTCGGAGTCCCACCCGCAGCGCACGGGAGGGCTGGTCGTCAAGCCCTGATAGCGCTGAAAACCTCGCCTCGGCACTGAGGAGCGCGAGCAGACGCCAACCAAGCGTGAGTTCCAGGGGTTCCCTAGGCATCAATTTACATACCCCCTCGCCCGCCCCTAGTCAACGATTGACTCTAGCCATTCCGAAGTCGCACCCACATAGGACTCCTTCCTCAGGCCCGTCACCTGGAACATTTGAAGACCCTCATCCTGTCTACCAAGGGGGAGGCTGGACTGGGGAAACGACGTCACCACTGATTCCCATTCAACAATTACCTCCACCTTTCGCTGCTATCCCTTCAGTAATGCCGCTCGCATCGTCAAATTCTGTCTACTATGATGCTCCTTCCACCCCTCTGGTGTATCCATTTGGATTCCCACTTTTTGGCCAGCAACCGCCGTCCCCTCGATTGTTCTCCTCTCTAAGCCCTTGGACGTCCCAATTCCAACGGCAGTCGCCAACCCCGTTCGATGGAGCTTATTCCACGGGAGCAGACCCAACGGCTGAAAGATTGGCGGATACATCGAGGAAATACCCGGTCAATCCTGACCCGTCGCCGACCGAAGGCGTCCCACAACGGCCAAGCTCGAGAAGGTCAAAGAGGCATCAACGCCCACAAGCAGAAGATAACGACGCAGACGATGAGTTAGGGGAAGATAGTTGGTTATCATACTGAACCTTTAACTTGAATGATCCCAGTGTACGTTCCCTTTCATTGTCTCCTGAAGTCCAGGGACGATTTTGGACATTCCTATCCTTGTATTAGCCTGCCAGTCCGATTTTGATGAATGCGATGTACTGTTCGAAATGCCCCACCCGTCATCAGTCCCATACCTACAGGTTGGCGAGCGAAAGAACGAAACGTCGCTGGAACGGACCCCGCACGTGACAACATATTCGCCATTTTGGGATTCGCTTGCCGGTGTTTCTGCACCCGTACCACTGATTCTGGTGTAAAAAGCGCGCGTCACGATAAGGAAAACAACGTAAATCAAGATGCGCTTGTGGGGATTTGACTACCTCCCACTACGGTTCTTCCTCAAGCATCCAGATCGCACTTCCCGGGTCGCAGAGCACACCATTCGGGCTGCAGTGCGATGGCTTTCACCCCCCTCTGGACGTAACGGTACGCGAGGTCGTGCAACCGCGGGAGCGCGGTCCTAACGTCGCCTCCTGGGCCGCTCCAGAAGACTTCGGCCGATGCCGCTGCCCTCGGCCAAGCGATGGAGTCCAGATTAGATGGACCAGCTTGCTCGGTCCACAGGAGCTGCTGTCCGCCAAGGACGAGCTTCTCCTGATCTTTTGTGATGTTGGCTAAGGGGTCGAAGGAGTACGCCTTTGCGGAGATGAGGGTTAGAGTCAGGGCTGTGGGGGACGATGTCCATCTCATACCTTTTGCCAGGTCTTGAAGGGATCACACCAGCTGTTCCCATTGATGTTGTTTCCAACCCACCCGCCACCACCGCAGTCAAGGTAGAAGTAATCGGACGCGGCATGAATCAGGCGATGACCCCGCTGGGCGACGGCTGCAGCGTCTTGAGATGAGATCCAGACACTGGCAGGCCATGATGTTAGAGGCAGTTTATGCATAGATGGGCAGCACAGCACGTACAGAACGGCAGTGTCCTGAGCGAGGGTGACGTTATGGACAATGAGCATCTCTTGCCACACAACTGCAGTCTTGCCAGCGGCTTTCAGGGCGTTATGTGACGCCTGAGTGAAGGTGTTGAGTGCTTGGTCAACAGTCCTTCCAGCTACGGGCCCGGCAGGTATGGACGCCGTCAGAAGATGGGTGAACCATAGAAAATGTGTCACTTACCTAGATCTGCTTGAGTTTGAGCATCTTGCTTGTAGCAGTTGTTATTGATCTCGTCTCCTCCAGTGCTGAAGAACTTGGAGGGGAAGAGCTTAGCGGCAGCGGTAAGGAGCGAAGCAGTGAAGTTGACAGTGGCAGGTGACGCAAGCCTCAATTGCCCTGCAGGGGGCTCGTTGGCAAACTGGGTCCAGGGAGAAGCCTCGAAGCAAGCAATATGCTCAGGGAAGGAGTGATGCAGAATGGAAGTGTGCCCGGGAGTGTCAATTTCAGCGAAGACGTCAATGCCCCTCTGAGTAACTGGTTGTCAGTGACCGATTTCTCGTAGGGAGAGGGCGGTGACTTACGGCGGCAGCATAGTCGGTGATCTCCTTTACATCTGCGGGAGAGTAGATGGCCTTTTTGTTGTACGCCCCACGCTCGGAGATCGCCTGGAATCCAGGGATAACTAGGGGGAATGATTGAGAGTCGACGATGTGCCAGTGGAGGGTGTTAATCTATAGTCAGGTGAGTGCTGAACTCGACGTCTCGGGTAGGCGGTTTCAGCACCTTAGTCCAGCTCATGGCATCTAAATGGCGCTTGATATCGGCAACGGGGAAGCTAGGGAAGGAAGGTCAACGAGATACAAATGGGCTAAGGACGTGCGGCATACTAGTTCCTAGCCGTGTCAAGCATGAACCCTCTATATTTCTATGAGACGTAAAGGGCGTCAGAACCTAAAAGGTGAACGAGGGAAGAAGGTACAATGGCCACGTACGTATGCTGGTGAATCTTTGATGGAAATAGGGGCTTGCAGCGTGTATGAGGTCCCATCGAGGTCGTACCAGATCTGACCGAATGTCGTCAAGCCTCTGAATAGCCCGAGGCTCGAGCTCGCCGTCAAGACAGCATCGGAGCCATCCCCCGGCACCGTCAGGGTGTACGCCTCGTCCCTCGTATCAATCGCCGCAATAGCTTCCTCCGAGATCGACTTGGGTTTACCCTGGCCACTGTACTTCAGCTGCAGGGTGCGAAGCGCTTTGGCCCTGGAGACGATCCCCTTCGACGATGCCCCACGGTCAGGGACGAGTGCTTGGAGCTTGTCGTTCCGGAGGTACCCTTGGGTACGCTTCACAGCATCAATGAGGTCGCTGGGTGCACCGGCCACACCTGCAAGTGACACAGAAAAGTCGGAGCTGAGGCGAAGAGGTGCTGTGCCGGAGGTCAGCTCTCTCGGACGAGGCCAGAGCGCAAACGCAACGCTGGATAGGGTCGAAAGCACCAAGAGGACGTTGCAGACGCGCATCTCGTCGGCGAGTCTGTTGGTGGGGGGAAGAATAGGTGAAAAAGGTAGAGGCTGACCGATTTATATACGAAACCCTGGGCGGTCGTGCATCTCGTGCATGTGGCTCCAAGAGGCGATTAAGCTCGCTGTTTGGCCCCGCGAGAGAAGCAGCTCGGTCGATGGTTGTCAGGCCATCATCTGACTCTTCGTTCCCATCTTCCCTCGGAGAAGATCGGCATTCCATATGCATCAGGGATCATCCCTCCTCACTCGAGACGATACGACGAGTGACTATGAAACGGCCAGTGCTTTGACGAGGGTACCGGGAGTAGGTTAAGCGGTCGGTTGATCTCGTATCATGAAAATGGCAAACAATGTGTCAGGAGCGCGATGGAGTTCAGCATGCATGCGTGAAAGCATACCAGGGATACTTTGAGGTGCGAGCAAGCCGGGTGCCTGTGAAAAGTAGAGAAGAAGAGCCGATAGCAAGTGTGTTACGTTAGTACAGGCATGTGTAGACTGTTGATGAAGATCCATAGTCTATGATGGCCTTCGTTCTGTGGCACTGAACTGATATATGGGCAACCAAAGCATATTTTGTCACCGCCACACACACTAAACCGTCCAGATCCAGCGTTGGGGTACCTTCTGGTTGAAGAACTTTACGATATCGAGAGAGGATTGCAAGGCAGCTTCCTTCCCGTTCGAAAGTGGAGATAGGTCCTTCAGCCCCTGGTCGCGCAGTCGGCTTGGGTCAATAGCCTGGGCGATGCGAGCATACTGGTCCGCCTGCCATCCCTTCCCTGTATTCCACAGGCCGAGACCACCACAAATGATGAGGTACTTGAGGGCCTCGATGTGCTGAAGAGACTGCACATTCGTCAGCACAGTGCGTAGAGCGATGACCATGACATCCTCAGAAAGAACACCCAGATTATATGAATCGCCCACGAATTGCGCCATGTTAAGACAGATGGTGATGTCGCACAGAGCCTTCATAGGGCTCACGGTCCATCCAGTTTCGGTGTACTCTGGGACAGTAAATCGGAAATCCTAGGGGGAAGCCGTGAGCCTGGGAGTGGAGAATACCATGAAGTATCACTTACCCTCCAACAGAAAACAAACAGGCTTAGCACCTCATGACCCAAGGACTGGGTAAAAAGAACTGTGCCTGTGGCTGGAGCGGCGGGCCTGGAAAATGCTTGGTGAATGGCAAGGACGAACTGTGAAAATATATGTACAGTTCCTCGGGAGCAGTCCCCAGCCCGGTATACGATAGTTTGGCACAACTTTTGCAAGTCTGCGGAAGTCCACTTGGTGGGTCCTCCCAGTACGGAAACTACTTGGGCTGCGTAGATACATCGCGCCCTAGTAGAGTTAGATTCCGATCCTCGCAAGAAGGCTCGCATCCAGATAGGTTCCGGGTTCCTCGACTGAGCCTTGCATGTTCTCCCGCTGACGCAGTCGGTGTAATAGTCCTCTTCAATGAGTATACACGGCCCACTATCGTAGCGGGCAACCAGGGGAAGGAAAGACTCTTCGTAGTACCATCGATTGGAGGTGCTAGGATGTACTGAGAGTGTTTTACGACGCTGGGCAAGTTGCGCAATGATTCTGGGTGTCGTTGTCGTTCTGAGGTCAAACCGTTCCGTTGGCTTTGGAGGACGAGAAAAGCTTGGGGATTCGTCTTCAAAATCAAAGTCAAATTCGAGGTCTTCAGAGCCAGAAGATTCCGAAGTAAGGGATGGCGTCGACCTTGCTGTGGTGGATGTATCACGAGATGGAGGGCGTAAGGTAGAGATTGGGAGTAAAACAGATGGATAGAGAGGCATGGGTGAATTCATGACCAAGTTTCGAAGCTTGCTCGTTGTTTGCGTCTGGGGCAAAGTTACGTTGTCGCGGGGCCGCCGAAGTCTTGGCCCAACATTCACGCTTGTAAAAGCCATGATGGGAGGGAGAAATATATAGAGCCAGACCAAGTTCCACCCATCTTTTAAGAGACTGAGGGGTGGCACTGCAGAGCTGCATTGTCCTTCGACGGCTTGGACACGGTCGCCAAGATGGCCAGACGAAATGGCAAGGCGACGGAGCCACTGGCCCTCGCGTTTGGCTAGGGGAGACAAGGTGAGTCAAGAGTCGATCGGGGAAGACCTGAAGGGGAAGGTGGTGGTAGGGAGTAAAGGACTGAGGAATCCAAGTTTCCGACTTGCGTTTCGCACCTCGGGGATTGCCGAGATCCTGATGGGTCCACGTGATTGGCTTTCACGTGCGTTGCTTTTGAACTCCGACCTACTCCGACTAGCTCCGACTTTGCCCCTGAGCCTTGAGGAGAACCGCCGCGACGATGACGAAACCTCCCTCCTCTCGACGACGATGACAATGCAAATTCAACCGAAGTTAACGCCTTCTACGACCAACGATGTCAACAACAGTGTCCATTCTTCCCAACCCTTCCAATGTGTGCTCTCAGAGTCACGTCAATGAATTCTATTGTTCCCCAATTGGCGCATCGTAAGTTCGTAGACGAGGATAATGAGGGTGTCGCCCCGTAATGCAACGGGGATAATAAGGTGCGTCGAAAAGATCCCAATCGTTGACTTGACGTCTTATATTCTCTAGAAGGCTGCTATGATACAAGTGCAACGGTGCAACCAAGCGCCCGTGCGGCGGTGCTGCTGTTGTCAGCCTGTGTCGATTACCAAACAAGCGCTTTAAGGCTGTTGTCGGGCGGTGCGCCCATTATAAGTAAACCGGGTTATATGTTTCAACCACCCACAACCTCCGCACTCGACATACCACCCACCATGAACACCCTCTACGACTCCTCAGAGCCATTGGGAATGCGACGAATGAGGTCAAGCTCGTCTGCCTCCTCCTCCAGCTCCTTGTACGCCAGCTCCTCCTCGACAAGTTCATCTCTCTCCAGCCTCGAATCATGCGAACTACAAGACATCTTCAGCACCGTGGAGAATGTCCTCATCTCCAACAAAGCATGGGGTTCTCCGCCTCCCCGGACATCGGTCGTGCAACTCGAGTTTGGCGTGTGCCCAAAACGGCCGTCGCTCCCGTCTGAGGATAAACTTAATCCACAAGCCGCACCCTTCGTGCCTGGAAAAGGCCGGACCCCGTCGGAGAACGACTCACTACCATCCCCCCCTACGTCCCAAACAGACTCCTTCGATGCCTACGACGACGCCGCCTCTCCCCCGCAGACACACTGGTCGCTTTACTTCGAAGCAGGCACCAGTCACGACGCGATAGCAAACGATTACATCTGCGAATCCAATGCTGTAGCCGCCATAACGTCGAATGGACAGTGGTCGGATGAGGAGCTATTTTTCTTTGCCAGCCACTTCCCAGGGAAGGTCTATAGCTCGACCCATTCGTCAGAGTATCCCGTGGCTCCATTCGCTTTCTCGGCGTACCAGGCATTTGAGTACACCCACGGACCGATGGAAGCGCAACGATTCCTGCTCGGACTTCGGCAGCACAGCGTGAATGCTTTCATGAACGCGTGGAGCAAGGTAAGAGAGCAATCATTAGGCGCGGATTTGTAACCCATGAATCAACCTCAGGAATCTTTCGATCCCCAATTGCATGCACATGTCGAAGGTGGACTGAGCGGACATATCTTCGCCTCGCTGTACCTAGCCAAATTTATTGGCGACCTCTTCAACGTCGGACTTCTTTCCAAGGAGCACGTAATGACATGCACATCAAAGCTCCTGGAAGGCCCTCAATCCGAAGAACACATCGTCGCCCTAGGACACCTGGTCGTTCAGGCAGGCCCAGAGCTCTGGATGTCGCCGTCAGATCCCATGGTTCTCGATGCCAAGGAGTTCGAAGACTTCATGCAGAAGTTTGAGAACGCAGCCACGTACGCGAGGGGGTCGTTCATAGAAGGCAACGAGCACCCGTCCGGGTATTCGACCCGCTGGATCGGATGGGTCAGGGATCACTTCTTCTCTTGGGAAGCTTCAGTGGTGGACTGTTCTTTCTAAGGTGAGTTAAGAGGTCTTGTTGGATAGGCATAATTGAACCAGGGAGATCGATTGTTCTAACCGTCACTTTGTTTTGGTCCATCACCAGATCAACCACGCGATGTCCCCCATACGCTATCTCGCCTCCTGCTTGCACGATCGAAAGTAACCAAGCCCCTTGCATAATGTCACTTTAGCATCCTCAGCCTCTTCAATTACAAGCGCCTTTGCAAATACGCATTCATTCTATTTGAAAGGCCATGCCGACTTCAGCTTACGCCTACGGACTACATCCCTTGTTGCCGCTGCGTTGCTGTCGCGATGTGGCGGAAGTCTCCTGCTTCATGGCGAGCCCGAGCCTAACAATGCTAGGTTGTACCACTGGAGTGCCGTCACCCGCTCGTGGTGATCGTATGTTCTTCTCCATTCACTCAACAACCGCAGGGCGCAGATCTGCGCGTGTTTCGCGAAGGTATGTATGCCAAGGCTCCTCTGGCCGAGGTCCAAGGGAGCTTACCTTGGCCGGGCATCCTGGGACCTTGGGTCTCCGTATGTAGGTCTAGCTGACCTGATCCCCGTGAGGGCTCACTTGCCTTGAAAGACGTTCGACGTGTGCTATGAACAGCAGTGTACGGTACGTAAAGCTTGGCTGTGGATGCGCTTCATATGTCTCGGCCACGGTGTTGTGGGGTTCACGCATCTCTTCCCATCTAACTTACAACAAGGATCAAGCCGAGCTGTGGGACACGAGGAACTGGATGGTGTAATAGCCTGTGTCCTGGGTTTGCAACATACGCTCAACTAATCTCGAGTAATCCTCATCGGGGAACATGAAAGCGCTCCGGAAAACATCCCAACTCCAAACCAGCACTGAAGGTGTAATTAATTCATCTTGCACTGATGTGCTTCTTTCCACGAGCTCTGGGCATGGGGAAGCCTGACCCCAACCTAAATAAATCGTAAGGATAACCCTATGCCACGGCCTATCCTGTACTGACGATATCATTTAATTGATGCTCGATGGCATCCGAATCCAATCGACCTTCCTCGAACCGGCGTCTCGAGACCTAGTATCTATTAGGCCGGTCACAGACTCGGATCCCATACCTATACAAGGCGTGGAGAGTCTAGAGACGGGCCAACCACCTGCAAGCCTCGGGACGACCTAGAGTCTTCCCCCAACTCCCCCCTCTGAGCTTCTACTCGCCTTCGCTGTTCGGGCCCCTCGCTCACGCCACTTTCGGCGACGCTCTCTACCTCTCGCCACAGTCTATCCCTTGCGACGGTATCTACTACGCCAGTAGGCCACTAGCGAGACCGACCACACCGTTTTTGACGCCTGAACTCAGAGAGAAGTTCGCGTCTCACCGCACAATGCTGGGGCACGGTCGACGAAACCATGGAACGGACTCGTCCACGCTTGTCGTCACCCCAAGCCATATGCGCGTCGACCCTCAAACACGGGCCATCGTAGGCGCCGTAATTGGCAGCGTCGTCGCCATTATCGTCGCTGTCGTCATTTTCTTGCTCTCGCGACAGTACCGAAAAGCGCGGCCCAGCCTTCGGGCAGGAGACCAGGAGAGCCCTGCGACCCCGAGCGATGTGGTTGATGGGAAGTCGAGCCAGAGCGAGAAGGGGGGAGAAAGCGAGCAGGGGAGGCCGTCGTCAGGTATGTGTTCGCATGAAGTATGAGTGTATGCCTGGCAAGGAAATCGAGTTACTGATTTTGCACCATCGACGCGTTCGTCTGCCGATGCCACCAACAGTGTATACAGGTCGTCCCCTATCAGACCCATTCGCAGCGGAAGTGAAGACGGCGGAGAAAGACACCCCATCCACACCTCAGAAGGAGGAAGCGCCTCCCCCTTCTGTGATAGACGGGATCCCTCCAGCGGAGGTATTGAAGAGGCCGCCCTTCGATCGGCGAACTTCGACAGAGATCAGCGGTATCCCAAGACTCTCGAAGACGTTTGTCGCGAAAGTCAGAGCCACGGCACGGAGCCCACCACCAGTCTGACCCAATTCGATCCTTATTCAAGCGCACAATTGTATTATCATACCATCCATGCCCTCCTAGGCTCCACGCTCCCTATTTATTCGGTCACGTTTGTCCACATATTGGATTGTCTTGTGTACCATACCCGTTCTTTATAAACCCCCTCATTGGAATTAGAACTCGTTAAACCCTACATGCTCCTGGTACTTTGTCTCCAGAAGCAACGCCATGCGCCGGTACCACTTTCGGGCACTCTTCACAAGCCTCCTTACCCCGAGGTTCGATATCATAGAAGAGAGGCCACCCCTGTACGCGAAACACGCTTTTCAGCACTGGTTCACCTTTTTAGGTCTAAAGGGGACGAAGGACTTACGAATCACACTGCCCAGGCCGAAGTGCGCACCAAAGTGGCTGGAGGGGAATGGCTCGGATGCCTCTTTGAACCATCCTGAATCGAAGGTCGTGCAACCGAGCAAGGGCTTCGTTGACGTTCCTGAAGTCACCGTTCGGCAGGCGAGGTCCAGTCCAGAAGATCTAGTCAGGATGTATTCAGAAACCCGAGTCAAGGGAAGAAGTGGTTGAACTCGCACTTCTGCGGATACGGCTGCGCGAGGCCACACAATGGGGTCGAGGTTCTCTGGCGAGGCTTGTTCAGCCCAGAGGAGTTGTTGGCCACCGAGTATCAAAGGGGCCTGCGATGCGGAAAGCCCCGCGAGCGGGTCGAAGGTATAGGCCTTCATTCGTTGCCACTCAGGTACATCGTGGAAGCGACGACTCCAACGCGTACCTTTTGCCAGCTCTTGTATGGGTCACACCAGCTGTTTGTCCCAGCCATGTTTCCAATCCACTCCCCGCCTCCGCAATCCTGTAGTAGAAAGCGTGCTGAGTGTTGGAAATCACATCGTGTAACGACGACTTACCAGGTAGAAGTAGTTCGACGGAGCGTGCACGACGCGGAAGCCTTTCTTCACGACACTGGATGTATCCGCCGAGGACTTCCATACCCTTTGAAGGGATCAAAAGGGGTGCACGATATTTGTAGCGAGGTACGAACGTACGTGATGATCGTATCGTTGCCTAGTGTCACTTGGTGGTCCAAGGCCATTTCTGCAGCCCAGACGGAGTCTCATGAGGCTTCACGAGCTACATCAACTTCAAGAGATAGCCCACCTTGCCAGACCACGGCCTTCTTCCCGAGCCCTCTCAACGCGCCATGGGTTCTCCTCGTAAACGTGTCCAGAGCCTGCTCGAGCGTCTTCCCAGACTTTTTCAAGTCCTCCTGGGTCTGCGCATCTTTATCATAACAATTTACGTTGATCTCATCCCCACCGGTACCAAACATGGTTGATGGTAGTGTCTTTGCAATGGAAGACAATAAAGAGACAGTGAAGTCTGTCGTGGCGGGCGAGGCGAGGCGCAGTTGGCCTGCCGGCGGTTCATGGGCGTATTGGTTCCAAGGGGAGGCGTTGGGACATGCGATGTGCTCTGGGTATGCTTTGGAGATTATGGCAGTGTGGCCTGGAGTATCGATTTCCTGCTTCGATATCAGCGAGACGTACTACGGGCTAGGGAGCTGTACTCAAGTCGCGTACCATAAGCACGTCAACGCCTCTCTGCCGCAGGTACTAGTGCGTGAGCGACTCCAGCAGTGACAATACCAAATGACTGAGCATACCTCTGCAGCGTACTTCACAATATCCTGGACGTCAGGTGTGGTATAGATCTCTTGACTTGAGTAAGCTCCCTTCTGCACAAGCTCAGGGAAGTCGGGTATCTCCAATGGAAAGCTTTGGGAATCGACGACGTGCCAATGGAACACATTTAGTTTGGCCATACTCATCGCATCGAGGGTCCTTTTGATGTCTTTCACTGGGAAGCTGAATTTTATTAAAAAGGTTAGCCATGGGACCTAGCAATAGAGAAACACGGTCATACAAGTTGCGGGAGGTGTCTAGCATGAACCCACGGTATGGCTAAAGAAATCAGTGCAAAGCCTGCTGTTTCTCTTAAGGGTTTGACTCACAAATGCAGGCGCGTCGTCCTTGATCACTACAGGAGCCTGGTGTGCGTAAACGATCCCACCTTGCTCGAGACCAGAGCCATCGTCCGTAGAAGATGGCACCCAGTACCACAGCTGCTCAAATGTTGTCAACCCCCTCAAGAGTCCCAAACTCGAGCCCGCGGTAATAGTAGCGGAGGCCCCATCTGCCGGGACGACCAGAGAGTATTTCTCGTCCCTAGCCGTAATGTCCTTCACAGATTCGCTCGCAATAGAGGAGAGAGGTCGGTCCTCGACGCTGAGTGTAAGACGCGACAGCGAGGGCGCTGTCGCCAAAGCCTCTCGGTCCTCTTCCCCTCGACCAGGAGTGAGCCGCCCAAGTCTGTCGTTCTGCAGGCGGTTTTCCGCCCTAGAAATAGCGTCGAGGATGTCTTGGGGTTGCTCAACAACATTTGGGATGTGGAGATGGATGCTGAATGCAGGCGAGAGCTTCAGTAACCGGTCTCCTGTTTCGAGGTTTCTGGGTATCGGCCACAGACCGCTGACGAGGAGAGCCTGGGCATAGAGGTAGAGGGTGATATGAGTTACGAATGGCAGACGCATGAGGACGGTGTAATCATAGCCGTTCGGGTTCAAGTTGGAGACTTCGAGCCCCCTGAATTTACCTCATGGCAAACTGATGTGCTGATTTGATCCCGCTCCGCCACGCCGTCAACAAGCGCCCACTTCGAATATGCGAGGGTGTGAGCTGAATGCTAAGGCGCGAAACTCGTCACGGCTGAGGGTAGGTAGCTGAAAGTAACGCAGAAGAGATAGGGTGTCCCAATATATAAAAATACAACAGAAGGAGTGTAATGATCCTTCATATGACTATGCTACAACCCCTCTTCCCACATCTTCCGTGATAGTGAGATATAAAATCTCTCCAAATCGGCCCGCTTTGCCAGCTCATTACGCTTCCAGTGCTTCCTCTCGCGCTCCATAACCTTTTTCATCTCGGTGGCAAGGGTTTCCGGCTTGGCATCGGAGGGGAGGTTGAGAGGCGGGAACAAAGTCGGTTCGGGACTTGGTGAGGATGATGAGGACGAAGAGCCACCAGCAACCATGTGTTGCACCATCGCGGCACCAAGTTTCCGAATATCGTCGTCTGTGGTTCCCACTTTCATTGGTAAGGAAGAGCTGCCGTCTTTCTCCGACTTTTCCTTGAAGCTCGAGGACAACAGCTTCGCGGGGAGTGCGATGACTTTGGGAAGCGCCTGCGTATTGGGAACTTGGTCTACAATCCAATCGAACATCGTGGAAAGCTTGTCCGTTGAAGCCCGCACGACCTGGTCACCCTTTGTAAAGTCAACTTGCCGCCTGCGCTTCTCTTCTTTCTTCTCTTCTGTTGACGACAATGCAGTCGAAGGGGGTTTCCAATTGGAAATGGCTGTGGAGTCTGCCTTGGTCGATGGACTAGGGCTGTCCTTCTCGTTCCCTCGTACCCAGCCACCAACGAATCGTGTCCATTCGCCAATGTACCAAGCATCAGATTTGCTTCGTGCAGATAGTCGAGGCGTGGTACCGGGTTCGTCTATGCTAGTCGGTAGTGGAGCTGTTCCCAGACCAAGAGCTGGTATCGCGGGCAGGTCAACACCAAATTCGAGACCACGAGCCCCTCGCATTTCCCAGTCTGGAGGGAAACAGTAAGGGGTGGACAAGCGAAGTAGAGGGAGAACGTACGATCGCAGTTATCCAGAATCCCAAGGAATTCGCCCCATTGCGCGCTCTGCACGGTGACCAGTCCATCGTTACCCCACTGGCGCTCGTCCGCCCACATGGGCAATTTGCCACCTCGAGGAAAGTTCTTCCAGCTTTCCCCAGAAGCCAGAGCAGCCGCAGCAAGCCTTGCTCGCTCCTTCTCCTCGACACCGTCGACGACGAGCTTCGTGAACCAGAACGGATGCAAGACGCTGACCGAGCTCACTCTGCTTGTGACGCTGAAGTATTTGACCTTGGGATCGTTAGGTGTTGACGGGTTGAAATCATCGTTGAGGTATGTTGTTGTCAGATTGGCATAGGCGGGGGAGTCGACAGTCGAGAGGAGAAGGGTGGTAACGGATGACGGGAGTGATGTGAGGTTGGAAAATGACAAGGCAGAGGCTTGCGACTCAGCCTCTGTGCCCTTTTTAGGTTGAGCTTCCCCGTTTGCCTTGGCATGCAAGGCCTGGCGTTCCTGTTGCCGGAGCTTGCCAATCCCGATGTTGTCTACACACCAGTCCATGAAAGGACTGCCGCGGTGAGGGGTACTGACTGTCGTCAACGACAGAGGGGTATAGTCTGAGGGCTTGACATGGGTAATAAGTTGTCTGCAATCCAGTCCTCCCATAGAATGGGCAAGGAGGTTCACCCCGCGACCGCGTGCCTTCTCTTTGAGCTGTTCGTCAAGTCGCGTCGCACGTTCCTGAATGCTCCCGGTTCTGAAAGACGTCAGAGGCGCCTTGAAGGTCCGAGCCTCAAGTGGTCCCACTCACCCAGGTACCGATGTTACAATAACTTCAGCCCCGACGATACCGCGTAGGATTCTGAGGGCGGTTGCCCAATAGTGCATCCGGAGGCTCGGGAACGAGATTGGGCCTCGTGAATCGAAGCCATAGAGCCCTGCGCGATATTCAATGACGATGAAGGGGATGTCACAGCGGTTACGCACCATGAGAGAGTACAATAGGGTAGCGAGGGGTTCGAAGTGGGTCCATGAGCGCTGGGTTCATCATCAACTGGTGGATCGGGTCTGGAGGTAAGCGCGGAGCTGGTGTGGGCTCTGGCTCTGGCTGCTCGTGGGATCGGTGCCCATGACTATGCCCACTCTTTCGGTGGCCATCCGGAGGTGGTACAGACGGTTCAGGAGGTGCACGGTGGTTGTTTCCCGAAGAGAAGACAGACCCCCACCAGTTCCGGTTCAGTAGGGGTATTGGGATGGTGGACGCTGCCCGAGATTCAATACGGCGACTGAAACCACACAAAATACCTGCTCACCAGTCAGCACCCCTCTACTACGTGGAAGAGGTAGGCCCCTGAACTTTTCGTAAATAGAATCCCTCCTCCCGGTTGTCATCTCGGACTCCCCAAACGGCTCCGGTGGGAGATGGTGCTGGTGAGGCCGGAGGTGCCGTTTCTCGTCTTGTAAGGCATAGTAGTGACTGGAAATTGAGATGGTAGATACGACGTTGAATATTCTTCTGGCTATTGTCGCGACATAGCTAGGAAACGAGACGGTGTTCATGGCATTGGAACAAGGAGCGTTGGGTGGTCAAGAGGCTGGAACCCCACAAGTCTCGAACCCCATCAAATGGCGGTCCGCATACCGCAAATCTCGGGGCCAGCCCCAGTCCAGGTTCTGGTTAGCTTGGCCCCTCTTGCATTTACTTACTCGAGGTTACGCCGTCTGAGTACATTGTGTAGTTCCATCTTCAAATTGAATACGATTGGATAGAGGGTACTAGGACCCGAGGCAGTACGGCAGGACCCCCCATTATGCTGAGCTATGTCCGATCCAAAATCGCTAATTTCGGCCATTTTCGCACCTCCATTTCAGGCCGGTTTCCGTCCGCATTGGGATCGGGGGTACCATTTTTGGCCCATTTTCGTCCGCACCGCGGATGATACCTCCCAGGGCGCTTATCCGTCCGCACGGGCCCAAAAATCGCGTTCAAAGCAGATTCAGGGTATTAAAATAGGTAGATACTGTACTATAGCACACAACGACCAAGTATAAAGGCTGAAATTTCGAAATAATGGTGGAGGAAGGGAGGGGTAACGAAACGAGCTGCAACCACGGTCGCTCTAATCTCGCTTGCGGCTCACAACCCAAATGCTATCGTCCGACCATCTCCAAAAGACGAAATTTAGGCACTTGAGGGCACTGGCCGGCACTCCAGAGTGGTCCCCTCAAAAACGGTGACGACGGTGAGGCCCGCCCAGGTTACCTAGGCCCGTTCCTCGCCCTCAGATTTCGTCCGCATGGGATCGGACATCGCCACCGACTAGGGTTGTTTCGCCGCACAAAAGATCGGACCTGCGTGCCAAATTTTTCGTTTTCGCCCGCACAAAAATCGGACCTGGGGGGTCCAATTGGGGCCATTTTCGTCCGCACTGGGATCGGACCTACATAGGGATAATGGGGGGTCCTAGTACGGCGCAGCCAGTTTCAAGGTCCGACGACGGGGTTTGCCGAATCGCAGTGGCAAATCAACCGACGTCGGCGCTGTCCGCTCTTCCTTCACGCTACGTCCCTCGTCGCCAACACCACTCCTCTTTCTTGGCCGCCGTCCACTACATCCCCGACTGCCTTAGCCATGTCGTCCTCAGATCTTTGCCCCGTCTACGCTCCCTTCTTCAGTGCCATGGTGCGTAGCAACCCTGTTCCGTTACCAGTGACGTTGGGCGGGCACTGACCACAATGTCAACACACAGGGCTGCACTGCTGCCATCGTCTTCACCTGTGAGTAGAAGGGCGCTCGGTCAACGTGTCGGATTGGAAGCTCATTGTGTTGTCGCTGTTCCTGAAATCTAAGGCATTGGTGCAAGGTGCGCTGACTTTCAACCAGTGACGCGTTTGTGGTCTGACCCGAGCCTTTACTCTCGACAGTTATGGGACTGCCAAGTCTGGTGTTGGAATTTCTGCCATGTCCGTTCTCCGACCCGATATGATGATGAAGTGCTCTATCCCAGTCGTCATGGCTGGTATTATTGCTGTACGTGGCGGGTTCGCCTCTACCCCGCAGCATAACCTAACTGTGCATTTTGCTTTAGATTTACGGTCTCGTCGTATCAGTCCTCATCTCCGCTGATTGTGAGTCGAGTTAGTATCGTCATCTGGGGCTGCCTGCTCACTCTTGTGTCCCCTCTTAGTGAGTGCAACGATGTCCCTTGCCCAAGGATTCATTCAGCTCGGTGCAGGTCTAGCTGTCGGTCTCGCTGGTCTTGCTGCTGGTTTCGCTATTGGCATTGTCGGTGATGCTGGCGTCCGCGGAACTGCCCAACAACCCCGGCTGTTCGTTGGTATGATCCTTATCCTCATTTTCTCTGAAGTCTTGGGTCTCTACGGTTCGTCATGTCATATGTCTCCATGGCAAACAAAGCTTTTTGACACACGCCATATAGGTCTCATCGTCGCCCTCATCATGAACACGAAGGCACAGAGCATGACCGGGATCGTACGTCGTGATGCTTTATCCAAAGATTTGGTCTAACAGTCTCTTGCCTACAGTGTTCCAAGTAAGCGTGATACTGTATAGGGCCTCTTGTACAATGCTCTCCGGAGCATCCAGTATACCACCACACGCCATCATCCTGTGTCCGTCTGCGTTCGGAATGGACGATTAGGCACGCACTTGCTCCAGCCTTTATATTGCTATTTAATGTACCCACCCTGAATAAAGGTTCCTCGAGCGCTTATGTGCCTCCATATGTAAGTCCCGTTCCGGATCCTTTCTCCATTGATAGACTTGGTCAGGAAGGTGCTCTTGTGAGTTTAAACGCGCCGGCCTTCCTAATTGCGCAAGTCGATCGCGCACCTCGGCAATGTTGTCCACAAATCAAGAGGTTTCGTTGTATTTTCGCATCTCTGCCACCACCGTAGTCCAGCCGATGCCGTAGAGGGACGCGTTCGGTGAGGTGCATCGACGGCCACCATCAAGCAGCCACGCAGACTCGTCGGCCTCGCTTAGTAGCACCAGGACTTCCGGTGAACCGAACTCCCTGTGGAACTGGTTGTATTCCTTGCCTGATGTCTTTACGAAGCCAAGGGGCCTAAAGTATCTCGTCCTCGACGTACGTTTTCGTGCTCCCCGGCAGCTAATACGGGAGGTCGATCAAATTCTGGCACATTCCCTCATCTGCCCTGAGCACTATTGCGCAATGTTCAACCATGAGGATGAGTTTTGCTTTGGTCTTGCTAAGCGCTTATCCCTACGCTTATTCAGAGATGCTGTTATTTTTAGCGCCGAATCAAGCCGTCTCGTTCTGGTTGCAAAGGCTTGTCGCGATTGGGAGGGGGCCATGGCGATTTCAACGGCATAAAAGGTGGGTGGGCAACTACAGAGAAAGGAACATCCAAACCCCCACCCTTATCATCTCCCTCACACAACTAGCGCAATGCCTTCTACCAAGATCTTCATCACTGGAGCGACTGGTGCGTCGTATTGTCCATCCTGGCCGACGCGTCCCACTGCACTTGCTAACGCGACGGACCGGCCATTCAATAGGTTATATCGGAGGCTCTGTCCTCAGCCGCCTCCTGGCCCATCCTGAGGCCAAGTCGTTCGAGTTCACTGCCCTCGTCCGCGATGCGGAAAAGGCTGCGAAGCTCAACACCGTCGGAGTGACGACTGTCCTTGGCAGTTACTCCGACCTTGACCTCCTCACCAAGTCGGCTAAGGATGCCGATATTTTCATCGCCGTTGTATGTGTTTTTTTTCATTGTTTTCAAGCAACATCGGACGCTGACCTGGTGGGATGTCAAGGCTGACTCAGATAACCTCGCCGCCGCCGAGGCCATCCTCAAGGGCCAGAAAGAAAGATTCGAAGAGACCGGCAAGGTTCCCATTCTCATCCATACTGTGAGTGGACCATTCGCTGTCAAAGAAGGCGGCAGATACTGACTCTTGCTCTCACAGTCTGGTACCGGTATGCCGAGACGACGTAACCTTGGTCCTGCCTCATCCTAACATGCTGACACAGCTATCATTGCGGACGACGCGCGAGGCCAACACGGCGACCACACTATCTACAGCGACCTCGACTCCGATGCCATCGAAGCACTTCCGGAGACTGCGCTGCATAGGAACGTCGACATCGCCATTGTCAAAGCCGACAAAGATGGTTACGTCAAGGCCTACTTGATCACCCCTGGAACTGTGTTTGGATTCGCGGAAGGCCCACTCGTCGATATCGGCGTTCAGCACAGATATTCTATCCAGGTGCCGCTTTTCATCAAGGCCAGCGCGACGAGGAAGAAGGCTGGGTATATCGGCGCTGGGAAGAACCTCTGGGCGGCGGCGAGTAATAGGGATAGTGAGTTTTTTCTCTCCCTCTCGCCTCCAGGCTAGACTTTCTCATCCACGTTGATAGCCGCCGACCTCTTCATCCTCATCTTCGACGCAGCGAAGAAGAATCCCTCTTCCCTAGGACATGGAAGGGATGGGTTTTACTTCGTCGAGAACCTTGAGTACAGCGGCCGTGAGGTCGCAGTTGAAACCGGCAAGGTGCTCGCAGAGCTGGGCATCGCGGGGTCACCAGAAGCCACCTCGTACACAGGCGAGGAGCTCAAGCAGCTCTTCGGGGTGAGTCGTTCCGTGTAACACGGCGTCTTGTACTCAACGTTGGACTCACATGGTTAAATAGGATTGGTGGCCCCTCTTGTCGACCAACAGTCGAGCGAAAAGCGACCGGTCGAGAGCGCTCGGATGGAAGCCGGCTGACGGGAAGAAAGAGTTCATAGAGAGTATCCGACCTGAAGCCCTTGAAGTTGTCAAGTCTCTCGAGAAGTAGGATATCACGTCTCGGTTCTAGGATTCTTCCCTCTACCGCGAGCAGTAGATTTCAACGCGTCTTGTTTTCCCTGTCGGTACGATAAATCACTGGCTTTTCGAAGTGGATGCTTAGGGCCTGTGTTACTCTATGTGTACTTCTAGAGGCCACATGCACCTCCCCTCCCTTCTTCCCAAATGCCTGCGAGTTTCATAATAGACCGCACTGACGAGCACCACCCACGACGGCGAAAAATGACAACGCGGGGGCTCCTACTCTCCAAGAGCGTTTACGCAAGAGCTCAGCGCCGCTGTTATTTCTGGACAATACCCCGAACAGCCGACAATCGTAACGCGCTGTGCGCCCGTCCCGGCGTCGGTCGTTTGAGGGCATGGAGTTCCCGGATTATCGTCGAGTTGCGCTACAGTACTAAAGTGCTTTTTGTGGATTCGCGAAGGACTGCTGGACTGAGTTTATTGCTGGCATTTAAAGGGTGGGGATGAAACTGCGTTCTCGCTTCTTCGCTTCCTCAGTGATCAAATAGGGCATCATACTATGTATAATATAGCAAGTAACTAGTAAAGGACTGTTCAGGTCGATATCTACAGTTCTGATTGGATTTCTCGAGCACTATGAAGCCTGCAGCTTGGGTGAGATGCGAGATGAACTGAAAATAAGCTACTACCGTGCGGGAAAGTGATCTCAGCCCTGCTAAGGTCGCCTACTTGAGTGTGGCTTGCCGGGACTGTTTTCTGACCTTGGCCAGTAAAAGAGATCACCCTTTTATGCTGACCTTTCATGTTTACGTACTTCCTCGTCCGAGTCTCCCGACATCGAGGCAAAGGGCAACTGCGTCTGCTCCCCAATTTGGAAATTTCGTCGCCACGTGCAAACCGCATGACTGACGACGCGTGACTACCTTTCTGAATCTCAGTTCTGGAATTCTGGATTCTGGAACTTGTTACTCGAGCGTGACGGTCGTCTGTGCAGAAGCCTATCGACTCTGCTGAAGGAGCACAGACAACCCTTGAAGAGGTGTACCTTCTGCCCTGTCAGCCGTGGTCGTCGACTCCTGAACGCTCATCGTGCCGTTTTACGGGAACCTTCAAGTGGTTTTAAGAGCTTTGCCAGCTCGTCATTCATCTGCTATGTCCCAGGGCCCCCACCCCCAGAAGATTGGACTCATGTGCTACCCATCCCCTATCATCTACCATGAAGTCAACCCGTATTACCTTTCGTTCGATTCGAGAGCTTTTCCGAGTCCATACCGAAAGGTTCCCTGCAAGCCCGCATCGGAACCATGGGCGCTGATGCAACATCCCCAAGAATGCCCTCCTGCTTTTCAGACTGTCACAGATGGCTCGAGCCGTCTGTGCGTGGATATTTTCTAGGCGTGCTTGGTAATAATCCCTGCCAGAGCCTTACTCACAGGAGGCCTTTACAGGGCCTGGATCATGTTGCTACCCCGAAGCCGCAGTGAAACCCTCTGTCAATGGGTATGCTTTACCCGACGAAGACCAGGGGTTGGTATAAAAAGGCTCCTAGGGGTCCTCCAATATCTCTCAACTCCACATTGCCTCTCCCCGTTAGGCATACATAGCGATGTCCTCCACCAAGATCTTTATCACTGGAGCTACCGGTACGTTGTCGCCTTGCCCCTTTGCTAGGTTGGTGAGTATTCTGACGCGTCCGACGTTCGTAGGATATGTCGGAGGGTCTGTCATTAGTCGTCTCCTGGTTCACCCCGAAGCCAAATCCTTCGAACTCATCGGGCTTGTACGTACCACGGAAAAGGCCGAGAAGCTCAATACGCTTGGAATCAAGACTGTGGTCGGCAGCTACTCTGACCTCGAGCTGCTCACTGAGTCTGCCAAGGGGGCAGATATTGTTATTGCCATTGTAAGCGACTACGGATTGAGCGCGGTTGGCGGACGTTGACTATATCCCTTGGAGGCGGACTCGGATAACCTCGCTGCTGCTGAGGCCATCCTCAAGGGGCTGAAGCAACACTACGAGGAGACTGGGGAAGCTCCGATTCTCATTCACACTGTGAGCGTGGCGTGTTTCAGCGCATTCGAATCCCACAGCTATTAACCTTTACTGCCTGACCATAGTCAGGTACAGGTACGTCGTTCAGGGTGGCATCCCTCCTGCCCTGTACTTTAACAAGACCACGCCAGCCATAATTGCGGACAACGCACATGGTCAGCACGGAGACCATATCATTTATAGCGACCTCGATTCCGACGTCATCGAAGCCATTCCAGAGGCAGTCCCTCACCGGAACGTGGATATCGCCCTGGTCAAGGCCGATAAAGAAGGGTATGTCAAGACATACATAATCACCCCAGGAACTGTGTTCGGTCCCGCCAGAGGACCCCTGCTGAATGCAGGGGTCCAGCACCAGCACTCGGTCCAGGTGCCAGCCTTGGTCAGGGCCGGTGTGGCAAGGAACAAGGCAGGGTACATTGGTGCTGGCAAAAACGTCTGGTCGGCTGCCAGCAACAGAGATAGTGCGTTTGATATCCCCTCACTTGTCGTAAATTGTCCAGCCTGAGCCTCTAACTTGTACGTTCCTCACAGCCGCTGAACTTTATGTTGTCCTCCTTGATGTCTTGAGGAAGAACCCATCTTCCGCTGGACATGGGCGAGATGGATTCTACTTCGTTGAAAACTTCGAGTACAGTGGGTATGAGGTTGCGGAAGAGACAGGCAAGGTGTTGGCCGAGTTGGGCATCGCCGGATCAGCCGAGCCCGAGAGGTACACGAAGGAAGAGTGTACACAATACTTTGGGGTGAGCAACTTCCTTCGTAGTTTTGTGCGAACTGACCCAGGTTGGCATAGGATTGGTGGCAGATATTATCATCCAACAGTCGAGCGAAGAGTGAGCGGTCCAGAGCTTTGGGGTGGAAGCCTGTGGACGGGAAGGACGCCTTCATTAGTAGCGTCCGTTCTGATGTCCTTGACGCAGTCAAGTCTCTCCAGAAGGTGTAGATTGAGTCTTTTCACCGCGTCGGTGTCGTTGTTCTCAGCGGTGTTCCTCCCCGGGTTTAGGGCGTGGATTTTAACTAGTTCTATCAACGAAGAGTAGAGGACTGTAGCTTGGCACCGGGCAAGAGTTAGGGTGTGCCTAATAGTCGGTTGGGTATACATAGTTCTAAGATGTCAGCGTTACTATTCTCATTTCAACCTGGCCAGTGTTCAGGATAATGAGCCGGTTCACCTAGAGTCGGGCTAAGCGGTTTTATTAGCGACATTTGGGAATTAATTCCACCAATCACACATTGCATCTATCCCCTCCTTGTATCACCCTCATAGCCAATTAAGCGCCCACCGTTGACAGCGCCTTGGCACGCCGTGTTCGTACCAGTTCGTGCCGGTATCGGGTGGGTATACTCCTAGACTTCATTCAACCAGTAGCTGTCCTAATTCTTATTGTCCATCGGGTCGGGTCTGTCATTGACGACTATATAACTCTGGCGTTGTTGCGCGTGTTGAACGTGCCGATCTCGAAGCGATGAGCGCGTTGTAACTCCATTGCCCACATTTTCCAGGAACTAATATCTGTGGAGGAACTGAGGGGCTGGTTATGGGGGGTTTGCAGAACTCGTGAATGCTAAGTGGTGGGCTTGTCCATGCTTCACCTTGAGTCGCCGTGGGGGGCCTGATGAGCGGAGATCGAAAGTTGCCGAAATTAGCGCCCAGAGTGCAGCTTTGAATGATGCGATGCGTTCCTTCTCTTCGAGTCTCGTCAACTTGACTCGAGTTGAGAAAAGGTAATCGTTCTCTATAATAGGTGCTCCTTGGCCTTTCGGTAAGTTTCATGGACGAGGGAATAAACAAGCAAAATGATCATTCTCTACGGCCAAGGCGAAACAGGGATATAGATCGAAAGTCGAAAGGAAAGCCTACTACTGAACACCGAAGCTCCTAACAAAGAAACCACACAGCAATCACCACCCTCCCCATTTTCAAGCTCACAAAAGCAGATCATCATCGCCCGAAGATGACGCACCAAACGCGCCGAACTGCGCCGGCTGGGGAGCTTGCTTCTGTCCACCTGCGCCCCAGATGCTCGCCTGAGTCTTCTCCTGCTGCAACGCCTGCATAGACTTCGTCCCACCAACAGGCGTGGCGGGCTTCGACGTCGAGGCGCCGAGACCAAGGGACCACAGATCGTCGAAGTTAGAGGCTGGCTTGGCAGGAGCAGCCACAGCTGGAGTAGAGCTGGGGCGAGCACCGGCGCCAAAGGAGGACTGAGATGCCACAGTGGGGCGAAGAGGGGCGCCGCCGCCGAAGAGATTCTGCTGCGGTGCCAAAGGAGAGGTGTATGTGGGCTGAGCAGAGAAGGAAGGGGTGGGACGGTGGGCGTTGGTGAAGCCACCGAGGGGGGCGCCGTAGCCGGGAGGAGCGGCCTGGGCGAAGGGAGATGCCGCGGCAACCGGAGGCTGAGACGCTGGGCGAGGAGCGAGGGGTGTGCTGCTGTTGAGCATGGCGAAAAGGTCGTTTGACCTGGTTGGGGCAGCAGGAGCGGGAGCTGCTTGAACGGGCGCAGCTTGGAAATCCGCAAAGTCATCGTCTGTAGACCTATTGTGAGCGATCGTTTACTGCTGTGATAGTATGGTCAAGTGCGCACCATCTAAAGAGACCGGGGCCACGGCGGGGAGAGCTTTGTTGGAAGCGGGAGGGGCGGGAGCCGCAACAGGGGCGCCGAAAGCATCGTCATCGAAGTCGAGGAGGTTCTGGACAGGAGCGGGCGGCGGTGGAGGTGCAGGCACAGGAGCCGAGGCCTTGCGTGTGGGCTCACGAAGAGAGCTGGTTCTCGTCGAGGTGGAGCCACGGGAAGGGGCGATATCGTCTCCACCGGCATCATATTCCTCGAACTGTCGGCGACCTTGAGGAGTGCTGCTGCTGTGGTCGTTGTAATTGAAGCTCGAAGAGCTGCCCCCGCCATATCCTCTACCATTTCCGCTTCCAGAGCTGTAGTGATCGTTGGCGTATCCTCCTCCACCGAGACTGTCACTTCCGAACCCTCCATACCGTGATCCGCTGCCGCTAAACCCGAGCTCGTCGTTGCCGACACCAGTGAATTTGTTCTTGTTCGCCTTGGACTTTCGCCTCTCGGAACGAATCTTCTCGACATCCTGCAGGAGCTCGACCAACTCCTTGGACCGATTGCGCACTGCCTGCTATTTAGACGTGGACACCGACAGCGACGGGGTCGCATACGTACCGTTGATACCCTCGTCCTTGCCCTTGTCATCAATATAATGGAAGTTGCGCAACATCTTGAGTGTCGATATGTGAGATCGTGCATCGTCGACAACTCGCTCCGAGCCGTTCTTGACCAAATATTCGAGAAGGACGAGTGCCTGAGAAGGGTTAGATGGGATAGTTTCAAGTCGTCTGTCTAAATACCTTGTAGATCTGACGCCACTGGCTAGCTTCCTTTTCCATAAACCGTCCATAGATGCAAGGCATGATCTCGTTGAATTGGGCGCTGAAGAGTTGTGAGATAGGATATAGGGATGGTGAATAGGATCTGCTCACAAATTGAAGGTACTAGATGGTAATTGTCAGTGTTAGCGCACGAGCATCAGCAAGCCATGGAGACATACCCTTGAGCGATCTCGCCCATCAACGTGGAACTCGCTCCCCTGAACAGCACAGTCAGCTCACCCTGAGCACGATGAGGGCACCTGCTCACCATGGGTCGTCATTTGTCGCCTCCCTAACCTTCGCCTCCATTTCACTGATATTGAGGACAACATTCTTTGCCTGCCGTCAGCCGTGTCAGCAACCTCTGCGGTGGTTTCCAAGGTCCTGAGCAGTACCTGGGTATACATTGACTTGATGTCGTACATTGTCAGGCTCGACAATGTACTCGAGAGGGATTCTATCTTGTCCATGGTGCTCGACAAGTCCTTAGGAAGAGATCCGCGGTGAAAGTTCTGGTCAAGTCACTGGGCAACAAGCTTCCGACTCCGAGGTGCCGGCGCACGTCGTCACGATTGTGGCTGTGACGTTCCACGTGGCTTGCGCGCCGAATTCCTTGGCATTGGCAATGGCGTTGAGAGAGGGAACTACAGTTAGGGTATAGACGCGAGACATTCTCCATCCAGTTTCGTATCGACACAAGTATAAGCCGAAGGAGCCACAGAGTGCGCAGGATCATGAAGAACGAGAAAAGGTTGGAGCCGGGTGGAGCCGAAGCACATTTCGAATGTCGGAAAGGCCATGGAGTAGTAGTAAGTACAAGGTCGATGCAATTTCTACGAAACCACGATCTACGGTTAACTGAAGTCGAACAATAAAAAAGCATTTGGACGATACTGGCTAACGATTCGAGCCGTCTGCCTTGCGGGGAGTTGGGCGCCTAATGATGTTCTGTGAGTTCTGATCATCGCCATTGCCTGACAAGGCGCGAAGCATGTACAGTAACTGGAATTCGAAGGCGGCCAGCACAACGCCCACCCAATTGTATACCTTTTCATCCCCAGCCGGGTGTCGTTACGGTCTCTCGAGTATTCACGGAATCGACGGATATTACGCCACCCTAAATCTAATCCCCTATTCAAAGGAGCAAGGTAGCTCTATGGCATTCTCATTGCGAAGCACCTCCCGATGCTGGCCTGCAGGCGACGATTCCGAACTTCTCTGGAAGGACAGCTGCACGTGACGGACGCGCAAATTCTGATTCAAATGGGCCTTCTCCTAACTGCGATCCCACTCCTCCTTTCCCTTGTATTTACTGGGCCATATCGCGTCGCTCGACGCCGTGCGCGGCGACCAGAAGATGCCCTCGTTCTTCTTCAAGAATCGCAATCGGGCAGCGCGCAATGGAACGGCGCATCAGGGGCAGGGGTCCAAGGCGACGACCGAGTACCCCTCTTACAACGGAAAGAGCAAGCCAATGCGCATATATGCGCCGTCTCCAAGACGTCCAACAAGATACAGCCTAGGCGACCTCCCTGATCCAGAAAGGATTTTTATTGCCGGGACGACAGGGCAGACTTCCGTGCCGCTTCAGCCCAGTCGCAAGAGGAATTTGCCAGTCGTCGACAGGTTGGACGGCGAGGGCAGCCAGGTGCGGGGCCGGGTGGCCAGGGTCAACGACGAAAACTGTGAGTGGGACCGCTGCGTCGCGCTGTATGCACCGGGACTCAATCGCTACCCCAGTGCCCGCAAGCGAGATCCCCAATCACACACTCCCATTCCCCAGTCCAACGGGTACATTTGGTCCACCTACAATCAGGGAGAGGACGATGACCAAGCTGAGGAACGCGAATGGGCTAGCGCAAGATCAATCACGCAGTCGGAATAGCTCCCAATCAGACAGATGGTCAGAGACAGCGACGTCGGTCTACTATTCCCTCTACAACTCTTCTTCTTCCGTCGTCGCTCAAGGGCACGGATACTCGACCACCTCGCTCAGCAACACGTTTGGCACACGCACCCCTGCACGATCATTGAGCATCAGCCGCCGTATTCGACCCAACGATATTTTCTTCAGCCATCTAGAGACCCCGCCGCCTTTACCGCCCCTGAACCATCCTGCCTTCCAGTATCCGAGTCAACGAGGCCTTTCAATAAGCCAGCCAAGTGAAGGTGGTGTCCCACCAGCAGCAATCCAGTACGAAAATGAGAACCAGCCGCGCTATTCACGGTCACGGTCTCTTCCATCCATCCGAAGAGCGTCAAGAAACGACACGAGTTCCGCAAAGCCGAGGCGCGCAGGATCGAAGTCTTCGTTCGTTACGAAGCTAGTAGACGACCCTTCGAAACCGACGAATTCGGCAAAGAAGGGCCACACAAGGGCTCAAAGCAAGAGCAGCATCAGGAGCAATCTGAGTCGACGTTCGAGCGCCGAGTTCAGCGCTAAACAAGCATCCTTGGTTGGGGCCGACGACGAGGTGAATTTGCCCGACAGTTGGGAGGTCCGAGTTTCAAGAGAGTTACTTCGTCTGTCTTTGGGGCAAGATGGTCACGATGAAGGTAAGACGTCAGGGTCGGAAGTTGCGTCCAAGAAAACTGACGGTGCTCCTGTTTTATTAGGTCATACCTTTGCACGCGGCGCGAGCGTGGGTCGCATCAAGGTAGCGGCATTAGTGTTTTTATGTATCCTTTGTCCCTTTGCTCACGTACATCCTTCTTCCTTTCTCTCGTCTCCTTGTCTGCTTTCTGTCTTCCATCCCCCGCGCTCTTTAGCGGTCTTATGGTGAGACTGGCGAGATTCGAGGTTTAGGTCCAGCATTTTCCCTGCAAGGTAAGTGATCAAGTGAGCGCCTCGAGGCAGGTGCAACGTGCCCACTCACATGCCCAAAGCTCTCTATTGTGAAGGGACTCACGGACTTTTCTATCTACAGACACCTTCACCCTCAATCAAGCCCAGTCACACCACCGCGGCGCAGTAAAGGGGACGACGGACCATTCTTCCTGGACTCATCCCTCGACCGATTCCGCTATTTCGATCACGAGCATGTCAGAGAGCCATGGGGCCAACACCACCTCAAAGGGAATTCTGAATCCCTCCTCGGGCAAGCTGAGGCCAAAAGTGAATCATGCTTCTCGTCAAGCCAGGTCAAACTCCAGTCCAGATCGCACCCGTAGTCCGTCCCCTCCCCCACCCCAGCTAGATACTGCCACCGCCGGGATAGGAGCTGCTTCATCCTCCCTTCTCGCACCGCCCGTCATCTCCTTAACATCACCGACGCCCGAAGCGTCCCCCATTCAAATATCTCCCAAGCGTGCGCATCACAAATCGACTCCTACGAAACCAAGCTCGGCGCTCCGCAGAACCCCACCTCCGGGCACCGTTCAAAAGTCACTCTCAAGCGGGTCTACCAAGAGAAAGGCCGAGGATGCCGATGTCGACAGCGTAACCCCTCCTCGGGAGCACCGGACTACGTTTGCCCCCGAACCCCGCAGTAAGCTTCAGATAACTGCATTCATGTGGAGGCTAATCTGACTTGTACGCTCTTCTATCATTTTTTCATGCAGCCCACCGTTCCTCCACCTTGTCGGGCTCCTCGCATGCACCATCGTCTTATCATCGAAGCAAGCGCATCCGTACGTCTTTGGCAACCCCGGAGTCCCATGCATCGAGCACAAAAAGCACCCTCCCGCCTGTGATTGACAGCCCGAATGCTAAATCGACTGGGTCATGGTCCAGTCGGACTAGCAAGACTAGTGCGACGCACGTAGCTCCTCAGCGCGCCAGCCGCCCACCTTCGACTAGAGATGTGCACGCCAGTGGTAGTACGCCTCGCCGTTCGGCATCGCGACGCAGCCTGTCACAGGCGTCCATCCCAATATCGGCATTCATGTCCCCCCATGCGCCTTCGGTCACACGCTCTGCAGCCAGCACTTATCATATGAGGGACCCACGGAAACCTGCGCGCATACGAGATACCCCTTGGTCGCTCTCTTTCCCCGACGAAGCACCGGAGGGCGGGAGCAGGTGGTCTTTGAATGGGTGGACGGAAAGGGGAGGAAGCCCACTTCACGCCTGGCTATTTTTCATTGGGTTCGTGATCTTCCCCCTGTGGTGGCTCGCAGGCTCCGTCGTGCCTATTCCTCGGACTCGGAGGCTTGACAGCGGAGATGCGGAAAAAGGCGTCGTTCTTGATGATCCGCAAGTGGAACACGGTACGCAAATCACCCGCCATTTCATTTCATTAAACCTTGTATTCCTGACGCTGTGACTCTGACCAGATTACAAGTCGTGGCGGAAACGGTGTCGCATCATGGCTGTTGTCTCGATTTTGACCTACGTCCCCTTCATCGTTCTGGTCGCCATTTACGGTCCACGCTCCTGAGCTACGTCGTCTCTGCATGTTTTCATGGTTTACGATTCTGTGGTGGTTTTCGTCCGGGTTTTGATTAGCTTTCTTGACCGTTGACTTGCCTTTGAATTATCCTTACTCTTATCGACTTCGACCTCCTCGCCCTCTCTACCACGCTCCAACCCCCCGCATCCGTCACACATCGTCCTGTACCTCTCTCTCCTCATCCATTCAAAGACACTCATTCTTTCACCTCCATCATCGCACTCATCCAGCTCTTAGGCTAACCAGCCATACATACACAGCATCTCAAGGACTCGTGTCATACTCTCTTTACAACCTTCCACTCCTTCAGCTTTTGTTCCCCCCGTCTTCTATCCGCTAGTATGCGAGTTCTCCCCGCCCACCCTTTCATCCACAGCTTTGGTTTTAGCGTGTTTTCTATGTGCAATTAGTATACCGCCGGCGAGTTCGCTTCTTGTGCAGTAGTTGTAGTGTTACCCCGCCGCCTTTTGTACTGCCTCCTTCCTCCCCCTTCCCTCCACCCGATCGCTCGGTTTAGCGTGCCTCTACCTTTTTCCCGTATCATTTGCCTTGGACTCTTTGGACTGTACTATATACGCTGGATGGTAGTACGTCTTCGACACTGTCCAACATCAACGCTCTTACTGATACATACCCGACACACTTAATCCGTTCGGTCCCGTCGTACTCTACTACTACTTGCATACATTACGCGCGTTCGCTCTCGCCTATTTATCCCGCTAGACAAAGTAATGGTGTTATCCGTATATGCAAAAAAGAAGCAAATATGCCTTGGAAGACGGAGGGGTTTCCACGCTTCAGTACGATGCTTGTAGCCGAATGTGAGTGGGGAGTTGGTGGGCGCTAATTTCGGGAGTCACGGGGGCAGTCGCTTGTGATGAGGCGCCTGCGGTATTTTTCTGGTTCTTCCCGTTCTGCCATGATCCCTGCCGGACATTTGCTATAAGTCTATTTCCATGGAGGTGAATGGACTCCGACCCCTTCCTATTGACTTCTAAGTTCTAATCGCTGCTTGCTGCAAAACATTTCCCGACAACTTCCCACTCCCAAACACCTCCCCAACACCATGAACCCGACCGCACGCGCCTGTCTACTTAGGTCGTCAATCCGCGCTCAGCCCTCCTGTCCAACTATGAAGTCCTGACGCTCCTGCGTGAGCTTGAGGCGGACCATATGACTCGGTCGAGGGCGATGCAGAGGATCAAGAAGGAGGAGGAGGCGAGTGGGACGCTGGTTCCTGGACACAATACGACGGTGGTGGAGACGAGTGAGAACTTGAGGACAGTTGAGGTTGAGGTGTGTGTTTACTACTTTACCTCACATCCTCTGTCATTCGATGTTTTGCAAGAGGGAAGGACACGGGGACGGAAGGGAATGCTGATACTTGGTTTCGCAGGCCATTCAGTATCTCGGGGCAGACTACCTGCCCACATCTGGTCAGACAGCAGAGGGGATCACGAAGATGGTCAAGGCGCTGGAGCCGTACGAGTTGACCAAGGCGGAAAATTTACAGATTGTGAACCTGGCGCCTACAACGCCGGTTGAGCTCTACGTCGTGCGTACTCTCTCTACTCTGCGGTTTGACTCAATCCACTCCAACTCCAACCCCAGATCGTGGAAGAGCTAGAAGACCGCTTAGGGGACCGGATGGACGAGCTCACGGAGCGCATTCAGGAGATTCAGGGAGCGCCTGCCCCTGTGCCTCAGGTCAACGGAATCGAAGAGCCGAAGGTGGAGGAGGGTGTTACGAGCTGGACCAACCCGGCTACGGAAGGGTTTGGAGAGGACGAGGATGCGGTGTATGATGAGGAAATGTTTGAAGATGCTGGCGAGGGTGCGGGGGTCGAGGGTGATTTGGATGTTGAAGACGACTAGATTGAAATATACCTGCTTGGAACCCCCCTGTCCGCCCGCTACACTCCGCTTCTGAAAGGGTCTCTAGACCTATGAGCCGTTGACGACCGCGTTTCAGGCTGTGCATCGTTGGCTCGTCGTCGTCGTCGTCGTTGAAGGAAGGAAATGTCGAGTTCAAACGGGGGCAAGGCTTACATAAGCTCGCTGCCCAGCTCTCACCAAACAAAGGCTCAAACAAGGTTGTCCTCTTTACTGACCGTGAATACACAGGACATACTCAATCCACCAATTAGTAGTACGTTCTGCGCCAGCGCAACCCCTGCACAGAATGTCTCATAACCAGCGATTTTCAGCCCCAAACTACCCCGTAAAACCAATGAATCGAGCAGGTGTGTAAAATGATCCATTGGACTCTCCTGCACCTTCCGTCGCGCACCGATTCTCAATGCAAGACCCATCCCAGGCCAACCTCAGCAGCGGGGTCCCAGTCTAGCGACGACTCCGGGACTAACTGGACCGTTTCGACCCCCCTTCCCTGGATACGCGATGCCACCAAGAAACGTCTTGCAGACCGGCGGATATGTCCCCAATCTCCAACCCAACACCCATCGAACAGGCTCCCAGCAATCGCAGGTGCAGAGCATGGCACCCCAGCCGACACCGGGTTTTATGCAGGCGAGGGGGCAGGCCGGCTTCGCGTTTGGCGGTGGGGCGCTCGGACAACATCAGGCCTCAGCCCCATTACAGCAGCAGCAGCCGCAACAACAACAACTACCGTCGCAACAGCAGCAGCAGACGAACGGAACATCGACGCCGATGCCTCCCCATCTCACCCAGCCGTCCATTATCGGCACTCCCTCAATATCGTCGTCGTCGGAGGTCGCCCTTGATCCCAATGATTTTCCTGTACTGGGATCAACACCGACAAATACCACATCGAACAGTGCAGCGTCGGGGGGTGCAGTGGCAGGCGGGACGAGCTATGCAAGTCAAGCGGGCACAGGCGTTTCATTGGGGGGGTCAAGCGTGGGTGGCATTGGGAGTGGATCAGGAAACCAGCAAAGAGATTTCACGCCCGACGACTTTCCAGCACTCGGCGGGCAGTCACAGAATCAGAGTGGATCTCAGAACCAGGGCGCGAACCAAGATAGCATACCGCACCCTCCTGGTCTGAACGGCTTCCAGCAACAGCAAGACTTCCAGCAGCGAGGAAGGAATTTGTTAGGAGACTTGTCAGGGGGTATCCCTCAAGGCACGCCGGGCATGCTCAATCTTGGTCCTCAAGCTAGGAATGTTCATCCTGGCTTCCAGCAAAACCAGACAGAGTCCGATAAGCTACAAAGGGTGAGTATCCGAGCTTTCGTTCATTCATCAACGCGCGTTATGCGTCTTTACCATCCATCAAACGAGAGTTCCGAGGCCCTAGTCGCCGTTCCGAAAGGTTAATCTGGTGCTGACTGACGGAGTCACAGAGCAACTACACGCTGAAGCAGGCGGCTCAGGCGGCTTGGAACCCTCCTAACTCAACTCCTCCATCCCAACAAGCCGGCGGTACTGCTACCGTGGGTTTGCGCACCTGCGTTGTAACATATATGCTTACAGACGTTATCAACAGAACGGGCCATCACATCTCAACGCTCCTCCAGGCGTGCCTCCACCAACCGGTTCGTATCATGGTACCAAAATGAAGCCATCTCAAGGTGGATCTTGATGTCACTTTCGTAGGTGACGCCAACGTGAATGTGAACGCGGCAACGAACCCGAACGGGAACTCGCACCCCAACCCTACACCATCGTCAAATGCAAATTCGACAACACAAACGCAGCACCATCCTCAAACGCCTGCACAACAAGTGCTGATTAGTGCCGCGGATCGTTGGGGCCTCTTGTCATTAATAACTCTCGTGAAAAACGCAAACTCCGACCTTGATCATGGGTTGACCAGCGTGGGCACGGATTTGGGAACGATGGGGCTGGATATGTCGTATCCCGGGTGAGAGCATCTGCTAGAGTTATCCTTTTTCGCAGGAATTAATACGACGGCCTGCAGGAACCTATATTCCACATTCATTACGCCTTGGGCAGACCAGTCGGCTGCTCACCAAGTGGAACCTGAGTTCCAATTGCCGGCATGTTACCTTAGCGTACAGGCACCACCGCCGGGCCCGAGCAAGGCGGCTCTGTTCAGCGATGAGACGCTATTCTTCATGTTCTACTCAAGTCCACGGGATGCCCTTCAAGAAATCGCAGCCCAAGAACTGTACGTGACGTCTTCATATGCATATTCCAGGACTCCGACGTGTTTGAGTCCTGTCTTCTTCTCAGAACGGCTTGATTAACGCGTGGACCCGTTTTCGTCGAACAGGTGGAATCGCAACTGGAGATGGCACAAGGACCTTCGGCTATGGATCACGAAGGAAAGCGGCACGACTCCTTCGCAAAAGGTGCAAGGAGGCGAACAAGGACTCTACACGTTCTGGGATCCGGAATCATGGCAAAAAGAAAGGAAAGAGATGACTGTGCTATACGCCGACCTAGAAGAG
Source organism: Coprinellus micaceus (assembly GCA_951394405.1). Taxonomy (NCBI): domain Eukaryota; kingdom Fungi; phylum Basidiomycota; class Agaricomycetes; order Agaricales; family Psathyrellaceae; genus Coprinellus; species Coprinellus micaceus. Next base: position 2,080,275 of record OX596340.1, on the reverse strand, counting down.
AAGTCCCAGCCAGCATTCATGCCTGGCCCAGGGATTGTTCCTTCACATCCAGTTGGTGGAGCTCAAACACCTGGTGGAGGACCTGCTCAACAGCAACAACATTCCGTGGCACAATCCACCCAAATGGGAGCCCAACTACCGAATCAAGGACCCACAGTGCAACGATCGTCGTTCCAGATGGGCGTTGCAGGTCTGTAATGGGTCCCTTCTCGATCCGTTGGGTCTCGTTTTTACTGATTCTTGTTACAGCGTGATCGGGCACCTCCAGCCCTAGTCCTTGTCGAGCAACTCAAGGCTCCTCAATCTCCCAAGCCTTTCCTTTTCTTCATTCTTCTTTCCCCAAGTACCCCACCCACACACCATCGTTTCCTTCCCTCCTTATTCACGTTCTTTATTCTTCCGAGCACCGCACCCAGAACTGTGTACTACCTGTACTCTCCATATTTTGCTGTTTGACATATCCTACCTAACCGTGGTCCTTGCCCTTATTGTCCAATGCCTCGGTTTCTCCCTGGTACTGCTTCTTTTTACCCGAGTGTACGTGTCGAAGGCGCGCTGGGTTCGTCTAATAACCGGTCGATCGATGCAGAGGGCCAACAGTAGCCGTCAATCGCTCGATGGTAGCGCGTTGGTCCCTGCACGTTGCAGATCATGAATGAACGGGGACACGAGCGGGCATGGATTTTCGGAAGGTGGCCATGTGAGGGAAGTGTCTTGCCCGTTCCCCCTCCTGGATAGAAGCGGTGAGGCATGCTCGCGTTTCGGACATATTTTCACGATACCCTGCTGCTCCACCCAAGACCCCTCGAGGTAATGGATGGGTGCTTCGTTCTGGTGGCTGATGATCGAGGCGCGATGCACCAAGCTAACATTGTGCGATTAATGCCAGTTCGGGATTAAGAGCGGACCCATTTGGACGCAACGATTTTCTGAGCATCGTTGTGGGCAGTATAAAATGCAAAAGGATATCGAGGTGGTGGTCCCAGACAGCGAAAAGTCCCCCTCCTCCCCTTTCCTCGATATTTGAGTTTCTAGACACCTAATCCAACGAGTATCCGCCACAATGTTTGCATCAGATATGCCGTACCGCGTGGGCTCGGACTCGGATGCTGCTTTCGAATGGTTAGCCACGCTTGATTCACCCCCGCACCCACCGTCGAGGCGCGCGCCCAATATGCCTCCGGATGTCCCCTCGTTCCCTGCTCTCCAGAGAAGTGGCCACGTTAACCATTCGAAACGGTGCTTGACAGGTACGTGGCTCAGATTTCCTCTGAGATGCTGTTTAGGTGTTATGAGAGTCTAATTAGTTTCGTGGACCTGCAGCGCTTCCCGAGTCTCAGACCGACAACGATGGATCGCGGTAAGATATCGCTTCCATTTCCGCCGGACTGCTTCAAGGCTCTTTCCGAGAGCTTTGAGTATCCTGCCTGGCAACCTTTGGGGATATCTGCTGAACGGTCCCCCCTCTCCATTGTTCTCGACAGGCTCGGGATCGTATTCTACTGCCTTGGGATCATGGACCTGCTTGGGGCGTTGGATACTCAATCCACGGCAGAAAGGGAATGGTGGAGGGAGTGGGTATGGGAGCAGCAACAGACGAGTAAGGCGACTTCCTGCTTGGAGCTACGACCGCAGATGCTAACCACCGTTTCGGCGCCTATGTATAGGAGGCGAATCGGGATCAGGATTTCGACCGGGAACATTCATGACGCCTGGTACTCCGTATCGCCCAGACGGTACTGCACCCCCTGCGGCTCAGAATGCGGTATGTGTATACGGTATTCGCTTTGCGGGCTTTGGACTAACCCTGCGCTTCTATTTTCAGGGTGCGGGTCCCTCATCGTCCACCGTGGAACACGACGCACCCCACCTAATCATGACCTACTGCGCATTGCTCTTGCTTGCTATGCTACGAGACGATTTCTCGCGGTTAGACCGACCTGGCCTCGTCAAGTTCCTCAGGACTTGCCAGAAGCCAGATGGAAGCTTTTCCACCGTTCCAGGGGACACGGAAAGTGATTTGCGCACTTTGTATTGCGCGTTTGCGATCAGTACTATGCTCGATGACTGGTCGGGCATCGACGTCGAGTGCGCTCTTACCTTTGTCGAGTCATGCAGGGTGCGTATCAGCTTCTCCACGTATCCGTTGGACGATGAATGCTGAGTTTGCGTCTTGGTCGGTAGACGTACGAAGGAGGTTATGGACAATCTTCATTCTGTGAAAGCCACGGTGAGGACTCTCAAATGCACCACCGCGAAAGGTTAGAAATACTGACTATCCTCCCCTTTCTCCGATTTCTTTCACAGGTGGTATCGCTTACATCGCCCTTGCCTCTATCTATCTCGCACCACCTGGATACTCCAAGCATCACCTCTCCCCAGCGGAGCGAGAGCAGTCGATCCGATGGTTCGTCCAGAACCAGACAGGGTCTGGCGGGTTCCGAGGACGGACGGGCAAGGACGCGGACGCATGCTATTGCTTTTGGTGCGGAGCTGGATTAAAAGTAAGTGCGGACCAGCAGCCTGGCCAGTTCCCCTCAGTTCTCTCTTCTATTCGAGGCGAGCCCTCCCGCCACTTCCATCGCATTGTTATGGAATTGCAAAAACGATGACGCCCCAAACCTAACTCGTTGCTTGTTTCTGTCCGAACAGATCCTGGGTGCAGACCACCTCTTCGACTCTAAGCCGATGGCTGAGTTCCTCGCAAGCTGCCAGTTCAAGTTCGGTGGGATCTCAAAATATCCTGGAGAAATGCCTGGTCAGTGTGACCCTTTGTCTCTGTGTGCGCTTAACCGTTCTAACTGGGCAGAATAGATCCGTACCACACCTACCTATCACTGGCTGCGATATCACTGTACCCACTGGACCTCGACGCGTCGGACGCGAGTGCCGAGACTTGGAAACTCGAACACCTTGATCCTCTCCTCAATGCGAAGGAATCGACGGCCCAGTGGGCGCGCCAATATATTCCTGCTCGAAGGCCATAAGTGTCCTCTCCTGTATTCCCTTGTCCCCGGTCATGGTGGCTTGTACCCCTTTGATATGCCGTCTGCCTATCCTATTCCCCGTTCATTTATCGTTACAGGCTATACACGCTACCTTCCCCTTCCGTTACACTTCGTCCGATAGATCTTTCGAGGTCGATCCGCACCGTCCACATCCACCATGCTCCAGAGGCCAGCCAAAAATATGTTTTCGATCTCAGACACGCAACCGCACGTATTATATGACGCCCTTCGCCCTCGAGGCGCCGATGGGGGTGCAGATCGAGCCAACGGCCTCTACTCTTCGGTTTATGAACCTCCTGTCGGGCCTCGACCAATATATGAATGAACTGCTTGTGGGCAAAATTCCTTGGATGCGTGGTCCTCGTAAATGTCATTCGCCCACCGCTTTGTTGCCGTTGACGGTGAACAAACACGGTTGGCTCAGGCTCCCGCATATCGCGTTTGCGACGCGGGAGAGGAAGAGCGTAGTCACGGTCAGGGAGCGGGAGCGGAAGATGCTATCTCGCAGCAACTGTAACTTGGCGCGGAACCCGTACCGATGTAGTAACGGCAGCGTGAAGTATCCAACTTGAATAAGTACTCGAGGCCTGGAGATCTCAAAAGGAGCTTCGCGTACATAGCCGAGATCCACAGATGAGCATCCTGTATGTAGTTAGAAACGTACGGCAAACCTTACCGAGCGCCTGGCTAAACTTTAACATGGTGACGCGCGTTGCGCACATCGGAAGTCCTCGACCTCTGCAGGCAGCAAAGTCGACCAATCCCCCAGACATCTATTGCTTTAGCGGTGAGGGACCTAGAGGTCGTGACAACAGGAACCTACATGCCAACCTGGGCGAAAGATGACCAGAAATGATGGGGATCCTGCCAATCCGGTGGCTGGCAAGTAGCATGAGGTAGGTGTATGCAATTAGTCGTGTATATGTTACCAATAAATCTAGAGAGGGTAATACCATAACGATAAAACTACATGTCGGGGTCGTGGAATGTCGAGAGGTCCCCGTAGTGTACAGGAGGCAGCGCACTCGTCTCATCTTGGACAAAGAAGTCTTCCAAGCGAAGTGGTCGGAGGTCGAAGCCCTAGTTACCGTATCAGTCACCACATTATGGGATACGAGGGGAGGGGACTCACATCAAGTTGCCCTTTCGCAAGCAGCTCCTCGTTATGAGCAGCACTTCTCATATACTCCCGTACTGGAACCATAGCCGCGTTTCTGCACAGCTCTCGAAGGTCAGAGCCAGATAAGCTGTCAGTTTGTCGCGCCAGAAGCTCTGTTGAGAAACCGGGAGCAGTCTTCGTGTCTTTGAGCATCTAAAGCGACATATTGTCAATATTTCTGACAGAAGGTAGAGCGATAGATAGGCTTACAAGGTTCAGAATCTTTAGCCGCTGGTCGTAGTTAGGGAGGCCAACAGCAAACCGCTTCGGCATGCGCCGGAGGATAGCAGAGTCAATGTCGTTTGGCCGGTTGGTAGCACCAAGAACCAATATTCTGTCCGACGACGATGTTAACCCATCCCAGAGACTGCGGTAGTCAACTTGTCAGGAATTGCGTTCGTGTCGCCAATGAAAGAGAACGCACGTCATGAACTCGGCCTTCATCATCCCCGTCACTTCATGATCACCCTTCGTCCTCTCCCGCAGGAAAGAATCAATCTCGTCGATAAAGATGATGCTTGGTTGCGTCTTCCTCGCAAGGCTGAAGAGGCCAGCTACGAGCTTGTTCGACTCGCCGTACCACTTGTTTGTAAGCACAGAGGCGGCAATGTTGATGAAGGTGGCCCCGGACTCCTTGGCCAAGGCTTTTGCGAGCATGGTCTTTCCACATCCCGGAGGGCCGAAGAGAAGGACACCTTTAGGTGCGCCGAGTAGTGATGATGATTGGGTGAAGAGGTTGGGGTATAGAAGGGGGTAGATGACGGATTCTCGCAAGTTTGAGATGATGGGGTCAAGCCCACCAATATCTATCGGAGAGTTAGCATCCCAACATATTCTAGCCTAGAAATGCTTGCCTTTGAAGGTGACCTCGATGTCGTCGGGGTGAATGACTTCGTTGGCGACCCGTCCTATATATCGTCGTTAAATGATCGTCGGATACGAAGCCAACTGTCGGACGCACTTTCGTATTCGTCTAGCTCAAGTTGGTGATGTCCCAGACGCTTCAGGGCCTCCAGCTGCTTCTCCTTTACCTTGTCGTCCTTGGCCCGATCGGGTAATACTGAATCAAGAACCCACTGCGGACGTGCGTCAGTCGCTGGAGCGTATCCGGTCGAGCCAATGACTCACTTTCATAGTATAGTATACAGCGGCCTTGAATATACATGAGTTTTCAGGCTCCCTATAGCGACAACGAGACCTACTTGAGATGCCAGAAAGAGAGCAACTGCAATTACAGCCGGATCAGAGGAGTTTCCCTAATGAACTGAATTGCAAACTCACCCTCCAATGCTGTCCGCTTCATATTCGGAGACATGCTGGGCAACAAGGGACGTAGCAGAGAGAAAACTCGGATCCAAGTAGAGAGAGACCCGGGGAGGTAGCGCTGAGGAACCTGCACTCAGCTCGGACGGGTTCGTCGACGTCGTTCGTGGCCAAAAGGAAAGACCCAACTCACGTGGAACCCTTCTTCCGGATTTCACATGAGGCCGCCGGCCCGCCGCGAGTGGGGGTTTGCCGAAGACGGCACACCCGTCATTTTAGCGCCCAGGGCACAGGTAGGTGCTGTAGAGTGCTGTAGGGCGCTGCCGCGTAAGTGAAGCAATGACTCGGGAACTGGATGACTCGTTTATGGTGATGATACACGCGATTATGATTAACGCTACTCTGCTCTCTAGATTGATAGAAATACACATTACTTGGGATAGGCTGCGATGGAACTGTTCTGTGAGGATGCCACGAGACCAACGTCAAACATAAAACGACAAACAAGAGACCAAACTGGTGGTATCTCAGCAGATGAAAGAGGGGAAAGCAACGCAGGCAGAAGGGGTATATCCAGGCGCGCTAAACATGAAAGGGAGCGTCAATAAGAAAGCAATAAATCAAAACACCGATCGCAACGAAAGGAAAGCGTAGGCGGAAGGGACGGTGGACGCAGTCTCGGAGAGAAGAGAGAGAAACATCCGAGCAACGAAAGGACACAGTCCAATCGCGCAAGGCACTCTAGACACGCTGACCGCCGGTGCCATGGGCAGTGGCCGCGGAGGTGTATACGGGGGGAGGAGGGGACAAAGGTGCTATGGCAGGGAAGTGCCTGGCAGCCCAGTGTGGAACAGTATGGGCAGTCTGAGGCGACCCATAGGCAGCAGGGTTTTGAGCTACCATTGCCGCAGTCCGGGGTGACATGACCACTGGAATCGACCCCGAGAACGGCCTGTCCCGAAGGAACGGCGGTTGTGTCAATGAAGTCGGGGAGGCCCCATGGCGTTGGCGGTGCCACTGCTGTGAGCGGCGCGCGAGGAAGGCCAGCCCGGCGAGCACGGCGAATATGACTGCGAGGGTGTCAGCGTGGAGGACGGTAAAAATAACTCGGTGCGACGTACTCAAGGCATAAGAGAGACCATGAGCGACTTGCCTGCTCATGCCAGGGGCGGCCGTGGGTTCACCAGCTGCAGCCCTCCTGAGCAGCCCTCCATTGGTCCCCCAAGACAGGGGGACCGCGAGCGCGCCCGCACGTTCAACCCCAAACGACACCAGTAGCAGGAAAACGACAATGAAATGGCCAAGTGCGGTGAGGGTAGGGGCCATCCAGGGGGAAGGATGATGAATTGGGGGCATTCTAGCTAGGGTGCATCGCCCTTTATGAGCAATCTCCAGGCGCTTAACAAATGGGTAACCTGACCGGCAACTTCTCGATGCGGCGCAGGGGCACAGCTACCGGTCTTGGGTGATGATGGAGGGGAGCTGGGACTTGGTGGAGGCGGAGAGCGTTTCGGAATGGGGGAGGAAGGTGATTGAATGGGACGAACTGTTGGGTGGTAGAGTGTGTCGAGGGAATGTGGGGGGAAACAAGCTACTTCTCCTCCTGCTTTTTGTATGGTTTGTACACGGGGCGATAGATCCAAGATCCATCTTGCCAAGTCCGTGACAAAGCAGCTTGACGCCTGCGAGTGCCAGCGCTAATCTCTGGCGGCATCAATTGCCGGTTGAAGCAGTGCAGAATCTTGGCTCTCTGGAATCCAGTGGGGTGGATGAAATCCGAGTATACCGATATGGCAACATGCCCGGACGCACCCGAAGCCTCATCCAATGGACAGTCGGGACATTGGATAACAGAAACCGGACGTGGTTCTGTGCTGAGCGTGACGAACCTCCTTGCCCCTCTGACTCTGCAATGCCGGGTCACACAGGGAATCGACCAGGCAATTTCCGAACAGAACGCGATAGCATTTGCGGCCACAGGCAGGCATGTGCGCGCTTCCCTCTTCTCATTCCATATCATGATGCCACGGTACTTGGGCGAACACGTTGCAAACATGAGGCAGGCGAGCGGTAATAACGGCAAGAGGATTTCAGTACTTACTCGTCGCCTTCTCTACCGCGAGAGATAGGGGCAGCAACGGAGATTCCTCATATGTTTGGGCATTTTTGTGGCGTCGATGCTGTTACGATGAGTGTCTGGGATGGAAACCGAGTGCGGGAGATACCTGCAGCTCGTGTCGGTGCTATAGTTGCGCTCTTTTTGCCATACCCTTGGATGTCATTGGATAGCCGATGTTTCTGACTCGGGAGACCATTCGGTGCAATTCTTGCGTGGACTGCGGCGAAAACAAGACGAAAACGCGAAAGGAGCTGCTTGGGCTCAACGTCATTGGCGGTCCGCGAGTGCCCGCCGAAGGATTGCAGCCATCAACGGACGCAGCGATGACGATGCTCCACGCCCATCATACACCAACCACTGCAATGCTATAATGTTCTTGCTACAGGTGCCCGCTCTGCTCTCAATACTCCTCTGGATTGCGATAGAGCTATACGGGTGGAAGCTCCGGAGACAGAACCGGATTCGTCGACGGAAGTTGCTTCATGACTTGGGTCACAAGGAGGACGACAACAAGGTCATCTTGGGATTCTTTCACCCATACTGGTATGCATCCCACTTTGGGTTGGGAGGTGTTCTAATAGAACGTCCAGCAATGCAGGTGGGGGTGGCGAACGCGTGTTGTGGACCGCCATTGCACACACCCAACGGACCAAGCCAAATGTCGTCAGCGTCGTGTATAGCGGCGATACAGACGCGACGAAGGAAGAGATCCTTGGCAAAGTGAAGGTACTTGGTTTGCTTAGACGCCACCATGACGATCTAGTGCTGACAATAGGCTTGGAATAGGCTAGATTCAACATAGACCTGGATGAATCCCATTTGGACTTTGTCTTCCTTAAATCGCGTTCTTGGGTAGAGGACTCCGCATGGCCGCGCCTGACCCTTCTTGGGCAGTCTCTAGGCTCCATCTACCTCGCTTGGGAGGCCATGACGCAGCTTATTCCTGACTTGTACATCGGTATGTCGGTCCTGCAATGTCGAATGCTCCATTTTAATGACGTCTCCGTAGATACCATGGGATACGCATTCACTTTCCATGTTGTGTCTCTACTCGGAAAAGTACCCGTCGGAGCATACGTCCACTATCCTACCATCAGCACAGATATGCTGGAACGAGTGAAGGCTCGCAAACGTTGGCACACCAATCAGGATCGCATATCCTCTTCAGCCGTCCTGAGCCAAGCCAAGCTTCTGTAGGTCCGGAATCTCATCAACGGTTTGCGCGGCTCATTATCTTTCCAGGTATTATCGCGTCTTCATGTACTATTACGCCATGTCGCTTAGGACCGCCTCCTTCCTCATGGTCAACTCAACATGGACGAAGGAGCATATCGATGCCATTCTGGGATACTCCAACCTCGTTCTCGACCTCCTCAATCTCCTTCCCCCACTCGTCTTCCTAAAACTGTTTACTTCTTCAAATGCCCCCGAAACTGCGACAATCGTATACCCTCCTTGTGACACCAAGGAGATCTCCCTATTCAGTCTCGACAATCGAGACCGTGTTATTTTGAGCTTAGCGCAGTTCCGGTGGGTGGTTTCTCGGGTAGGCGTGCGGTTTTTGCTCACCTGGTAACACAACGCAGTCCGGAAAAGGATCATACGGCTCAAATTCAAGCATTCCATCAGTTGCTGGAGAAGTATCCGCAGTACAAAACTGAGAAGAACGTGAGGCCAAGACTGGTTCTCATTGGAGGCGCTCGGAACGAGGATGACACTGCCCGAGCTGATCGACTTCGCGGGCTTGTTGGGGAGCTCGGGATTGAGGTCAGGACCTTTGTCTCATCATTCCTTTCACAACTCAGAGCCCCTCTAGGATTACGTCGAGTTCGTCGTGAATGCGCCCTATTCTACGGTCCTAGAGTGGCTGTCCAAAGCCAGTATTGGACTGAGTACCATGGTCGACGAACACTTCGGTATCAATATCGTCGAATACATGGTAAGTGCGCCTCCATTTGCCCTTCCCGAGACAGTTGGTTCATTCAAATATCCAGGCTGCAGGTGTCATCCCGGTCACCCATGCATCCGGTGGGCCCCTTAAGGACATCGTAGTCCCGCTCAACAACGAAATCACAGGTGTGTCCAGTACGCCACCCAATGCATCAATCAAGAGTGGTCTTCGTCTTTGCAGTGAACCCGTCGAGCTAAACTATCTTTGCACTAGGCTACCACGCAAAGACTCCTGCAGAATATGCCGATGCTTTCCATCAGGTGTTCTCGCTGGCTGTGGAGGAGGAATTGGGTATGCGGCGTAGAGCACGTACTTGGGCGGTGCAGACTTTCTCCGAGGCTGAGTTTGAGCGGGAATGGGACAAGTCGGGGTGGGATCGGTACATTAACCCGTAGTTCCTTTACTTACGATAGAGGGAAGCACAGCTGCGATGTAATATCAGATGCAAGCCGAACGTGGCGCCAAAATAGCGCACCAAGCACGTTTGAGAATAAGCGCCCGAGAGTTGGCACACGAGCGACTGAAAGAAGGCATCTCGTCCCATGTCCCAGGAGGCATATTGGCTTGTTCCCTCGGCGATTTGGGTATCACCTTAATTTGATTCACAGCTTCAGGGCAAGCTTATCGCCCTTACATATTGGTAACATACAAACGTTCGGGGTACAACTCAGAAGTCCGGGGGTATCTCAGAAATCCAACTTCATCAGAACCTCTTCGCCTCTCCCTTGGATTTCGTCTAGGTTCTTGTATCCGGATAGCGAGAGATTGGTATCCAGATCCGCCAACGTGTGCTTGATGACCTGCTCAATTCCGGCTTGGCCACCAAGAATAGAACCGTAAACGTAGGGCCTCCCCACTAAAGGTGTGCAAGTTTGGATTCAGTCGCTGATAAGTACCCCTGGCACACGACCAGGAGAAACTTACGCAAAACGGCCTGGGCACCGAGCGCAATTGCCTTGATGATATCGCTCCCCGTGCGTATGCCCGAGTCAAAGAGGACGGTGAGGACCCCACAGCGCTGCGCGGTGCGGATCTTCTCTGACTTCATGACCTGCTCCAGTGCGTACAGGGAAGGAATAGCTCCATCGACTTGACGACCGCCTATGGACATGCACAGCACAGAGCACAGTTTCAGGTTAGCTCCGTTATCTCTGATATTAATGGGCGCTTAATGAGAGGCGTACCGTGGTTAGATACAACGATGCCATCGACTCCGAATTGCAGGGCTTTCTCGGCGTCCTAAGCGTATCAGAAGGAGTGAGATATGAGTTAGAGCGGGATTAGAGGCCTTATCTGCCAGTGGCCTTATCTTTACACACCTTGAGACACTGGATCCCTTTGACAATCAAGGGTCCTTCCCAATTCTCGCGCAGGAAGTTGAGGTCTTCCCAAGTGCGGAATTGCCCGAGATTCGCTTCTTTCATCCACTCCACGCCTAGGTAGACAAGCTCCTTGACTTTCTCGTCTCCCGCAGCATTCGCTTCGTCGAGCTTTTGCGAATCGTAGGGAAAGTCAAGTTCGGTCTTGGTAATGGGCTGCCTATTGTGGCGCGCCATGAAGACGGGATCAGATATCCCGACCTGCACTCCAAGCCCGTGTACAAAGGGAAGGTAAGAGCGATCGAGATCGTGTGGACGCCAACCGATGATGGTAGTGTCAAGGGTGACCATAAGCGCCGTGTACCCGGCGGCTTTGGCGCGGTTTAGAAGTGAGAGGGTGACCTCGTCGGTACGTGGCCTGTGTGGAGTGTGAAGGCATTCAATATTTAAGACTGGCATCGGGGAAGAAATTACCAGTAGAGTTGGAACCAGCGGTGGCCATCGCCATTGGCTTCGGCCACCTCCTCGATGGTTCGCGAGGCGGCAGTGCTCAGCGTGAAGGTAATACTAAGCTTCTGCGCTGCGCGGGCAGCAGGAAGTTCCCCATCTGGATTAAATGTACCCTGTACGCCAATGGGCGCCAGAATGATCGGAGAAGAGACCTTCTGACCAAACAGGGTCGTCTGCAATTCAGGTGTGAGATGTATCCTGACAAATATCTGTCGACTTGACACCGACCTCGAGCGTTCGGTTGGTTGCGTTTCTCATCATGCGGGGTATAATAGCCCATTTCTCGAACGCCCTTATGTTGTTTCGGTAGGTTGCGTTGGTCCCGCAACTTCCGCCGGCATAATCAAAGGCGCCTGAAGGGGTTGTGAGTTAGATCTTCAACTCTCTTCAGACGGCGGTGGCCACGGGGCGCACCTGGAATGTCCTTCAGTTTGTCTTTGGCCTTAGCTTCAATCTCTTCAAACTTCACAGTTCCTAGCGGCTGTGGAGGCCTGCGGCTGGTATACAGTTCGCCCATGTAGGTTTTCCATGGGTTGTCACTGCTTGCTGGAGGGATCAGGGTGGATGCCATTTCGAATTTGTCAGAGGAGAAACCGAAGAATGAGGGGAAAGAAGGTCAAGAAAAACAGCCGCAGCACCTTCTGGATACCGCCCAATTTATAACCTTCTCGGAGATTTATTCTTGGTAGACACCCTCTTGACACAGATCGCGTCGAATTCGTCCATCATCTGGCCTGGAGATGTCTAGGAGATGAGCGACAGACATGAGATTCGAAGTCTAGCTTCAAAGGCACCATTTAACAGCTCCAGATGAGCGACTCCAGCTTCATTCTGGTAGGTCTAGAACGCCGGGGGGTGGTGGTGGCGGGCAAGAGTCGTCAAGCCCCTAACTCTCATCTAAGCGGCGACCGGCAACTCGGCTTGGTTGAGACCCGAGTTCCCACGGTCGGTCCGGCCAGGGCAATCAATAGCCGGAAGCATTTACCGGCTGAAGCACCATGCGTGGTCCAGACGTGTCCAGCGTTCGCGGCTCTACCCTCGACGACGAGGAGCACTCAAACCACCAACAGCGACGTCGCAACAGTGGAGCTCAGTCACACTGCCTAACTCTCCCAGCATTGACGGTTGGAATGCTTGGGAGGCTACCTCTTGTTCTTCTTTCTCTTCTCCTAATAACCCTCAGCGCCTTTTCGGAACCGACTACGCCCAATGACCCCTTCCGACCCATCGTTTTGCGGATACCGAAGCAGACTGACCCTCCAATATGCTGCCTGAAAGCACCTCAAAACTTGGAACCTGCTGACGACGATGTCTTGCTTTCGTTCGAGGAATGGAAAGCAAAACAATCACAGAGGCAAATTCAGGCGGATGCGAATTCGGAGGCAGCAGAGAAGGGCGGCAACCGATCTGGAAGTGCACCGGTGAACGATTCTAAGGGAGAACGAGGGTCAGATTCGAAGGAAGGGTCGGCTCTGGTTGAAGATGTTGGTTCCACGACGCACGCTGGCTCCGAGGATGGCCCATACTCCACAGAAGCACTCCTGCCTCACTTCCGCGTACCTATCACCGACCGGTTCAACTACGCCAGCTTGGATTGCTCTGCACGAGTTCACGCCACGCATAAAGGCGCAAAGTCGTCGTCATCCATCCTATCCTCGAAGAAGGATCGCTACATGCTCAGTCCATGCCGGAAGTCAGACGCTCATCAGTTCGTGGTGGTCGAGCTTTGCGAGGACATCAAGATTGATACTGTGCAAATGGCGAATTTTGAGTTCTTCAGCGGTGTCTTCAAGGATTTCACAGTCAGTGTCGCAAAGACGTATAACGGCCCTTGGGCGGACGCTGGGGCGTATAGGGCGAAGAATATACGCGGTGTTCAGGTCAGTGTTTAATGGACGTTGAAATCTTGTTTGCTTATTTATTGCACTCAGTCCTTCCATACGCCCGCGACAGTGCGGGACTTCTACCGGTACATTCGTATCGACTTCCATTCCCACTACGGCAATGAATACTATTGCCCGCTCTCGCTTTTGCGGGTGTACGGCTTAACCCACTTGGAAAAGTGGAAGTGGGAACTTTGGGAAGCCGAAAGCAAGGGCAAGCAGGCAGAGTTGGAGAATGTTGTGAAAGTCGCAATACCCAATCCACCCCTTGAGGTGGAAGCAACCACCGCCGTTGCAACGATAAACCCTGCCCAAACCCCTCAATCTACAACCAACCCTGATCCGGTTACCGACCCCATTATCATCGAACTTCCTCCTGCACCTCACCATTCGGTCTCCCTGAAATCTTCCCCCCTTCCGACCGCTCACGAAAGTAATCATCCAGGTCCAAATGATACCCCTTCGGAATCCAATGGTACTCAAGTATCAAGCATGGTCTCCCATTCGCAGGCGTTTCACTCAACGGATACTTACGGGTCTTCCTCTGCGACACCATCACCCTCTTCGATTTCTTTCGATTCTCTGCCTTCTGTTGCATCTTCCAGTTCCACATCTATCGCATCTGCCACCATATATTCCGTCGTCTCCGATCCCAATGCCACGACATCAAGCAAGCCCACCATCTCAACCCAGCTCATTGGCAACTCGACATCTTCAACTTCAATCTCCCGAGCTACATCGACGCCTTCTCCATCGCAAGTTGCACCGCCGAACCCTTCATCCTCCTCGATTGCTGTAGTCTCTTCCTCGATCACACTTCCACCCTCGGCGGGCAAGGGTGGCGAGTCAATCTATCGCACAATCATGAACCGGCTCAGTGCGATAGAAACCAACCACACACTTTATGCTCAATACATCGAGCAGCAGAATAGCGCTATTCGCGACCTCATCAAGCGCCTGAACGAGGACATGGGCCGCTTAGAAGCAGTGGTCAGTAGTACATGGAGGGTTTACTGCACGTGAAGTCATCTCATTGATTTTACAGACCCGATCTCAGCGCGCGACGTACCAAAAGACTACCCAACAATGGGAGAAAGAAAAGATGCAGATGATCATCGACTATAACCAGCTCAGGTCGAAACTAGATCACATTGGTGAAGAGGTTAGTACTCACTCAACGACGTTGGCCGTGAAACTCACCGCCAATGCCCATGCAGATTCTGTTGGAGAAGCGCCTTGGAGTGGTCCAGTTATGCCTGCTTCTCGCAGTTCTGATATTTATGGGCCTTACCCGAGGCTCTCGAGGGGAATCCATTGTGGTAAACTCTGCCCCTGGCTCGATGCGAGAATGGGGTAGAAGGCACCTCAGGCTGAGTGGGGACTGGAATCGCTTCATGGGGAGAAGTACGAGCGGCAGCCCTGTTCGCGCTCGGCTCGAACCATCGATGACCACTTCACCCTCAAAGGCAACGGCGAAATTACTTGGTGGGAACTCCTTACCTATCGTTTTCCAAGTTTCAAAATTGATCCCTTTTCCGATAGATGGCGGAGTAAACTTCCCCCGTTCCAAAGACCACGGTTGGAGAAAACCACCTTTGGAAGAAATACAACTGAATACTGCACCCTTACCATCCGAGTATCGTGCTTCGAGGCAGAATAAACTATCTCAACCACGTTCTCGTACACCATCATTACGCACAGCTGGCGTCCCACCTTCCACAAAACGAACGCCTCAGACTGCCATTCCTCAACGGACCGGAACACCGACTCCCATCCGGGTAGCGCATTTGCGCCCGCAGCCCCTCTTGCGCTCGAACTCTCATGGTGCCCATTCAACCTTCTTCCCTTCTGCTGCTCCTCAGAAGAGTGCGAAGAAGTGGGCAAGGAGTGCTCACCTACACCCCGCCAAAAATTCAAGCACGGCAGAACGTAGTAGTCATGTTCACACTCGAACACCATCGAGGGAGACTCTTTCAAAGCGGACAGACGAAAACACCGACCTTGGTGCGGAGATGGATCCATTGGATGTGTTTTCCGCTCCTGCGGGCACATCTTTGTTCTCCCGGAATTTGGATAGAGAACGAGAGAAAGCCGCCATCGCATTCAAGGCGTTCAGTGGGGATGATAGGGACACTGAGAGCAATTGGGCTGACACAGATAGTATGATCGGTTCTGATAGCTCAGATGTGGACGTCGTCGATGTGGACTGATGTAGCTAGGTGACTGGAATTCATTGGCGTGCTCTGCTGTCGTCCATCATTTCGATTACTGACACATACAAATGTCTGGGTTGATAGGGTGGAAGGACCGCCGAAGACCGAGTGAACCACAACCGCGGCGGTCTCAACGAGATGAAAATAGCAGAGGGTTTATTCGTGGTGGAGTGAGTATACATTCGAAGGTGTGTTGCTGGGTATAATACAAAGTCATTATAATGATACATCGATTTTACACAGGGTTCGTAAAGGTGATAGCGTTGAGAGCGTCCATCGCATCCCCACGATGGTCATCCTTGTCGATCGCGAGAGGGATGAGGCCGTCCCTGAAGACGAGGACCCTCTTGTTCGTAAGGTCGTACTGAGGCCAGTTGAAGCTGAGGAGGGAGTTAGAGTTCGGGTCAAGCTTGTTGGTGAAGCGGATGAGGTAATCTTGCAATTCCTGGCCGAGGAAGAAACTGTTGAGGAGATCGGTGGCGTGTGCAGAGCCGAGGACGGGGAGGAGTTTGAGTCGCCTATTGATGAAGGCCCAGGAAGGTTGCTTGCCGACGGTGTAGCGCTGGAACCAACGACGAGGGGCCTGGAAGACACCATCGCCTTGGAAGGCGGCGAACCGCTTGAATTGGGGGGTGATAGCGTTCAAGATTCCGGTGTCGAACGGAGAACCTGCACTGGGATTGGCGGGGTACTTCTCGGCAATGGTGTTGACTTGAGCGTCGGTGAGGCCAGGGAGGAAAGTGTTCTTGACCCAGCCACGGAATCCGGCGTCGGTGGTAACGTTCAAAGTGGAGAGGGAGAACAAGGTGCCCTCGTCGTCGCAGTTGCCGGTGACATAGGGGATTTTGGCGACCTTGCCATTCTGGACGAGGTTCATGGGATTGTCGGTGAGGAAGATACCATCGGTCCGAGGCAGCCATGCGAGTCGGAGGGATTGGTAGGCGAAGATGGACGGGGTTTTGTCGATCGCAGCCATGAGCTTGGTGTACGGAACAGTCCTCAAGCAGTCGAGGGTGTTGGCCGCACCGGAGCACCCGGTATCCTTTACGATGAAGTCGTAGTAAATCTGACCGTTCTCGACGGGGCCAACGGGGATGGTGGCTCCGGACTGCATGAAGGCACCTCGAAAAAGGCCCTCGGTGTTGGCATCGTATCCAACCATCTGCAGAGCGGCCGAAATGGCACCAGCGGACTCGCCCCAGATGGTGACCTTGCTAGGATCGCCACCAAACTGGGCAATGTTCCTCTTGATCCACCGCAAAGCCTCACGTTCTATGTGCATGGTGGTTAGTTGTGTCCAAGTGTGGGTACGAGTCGAAACTCACGATCTTGTAAACCGAGGTTGCCGATCCCCGCATCTCGGACCTCTTTGCTGGCCAAGAAGCCAAGACCATTCAAGCGATAGTTCATGCTAACGAAGATGACGGGCTGTCCCAACTTCTGCGACTTGGTAACAAGGGCGGAACCATCGTACATGGAGGTCGAGCCGAGCACGAACCCGCCACCGAAGATCCAGACGAGAACGGGCAAGTTGGAGGTGGCGGCGGCGGTGGCGGGCTTGACGATATTGAGGGTTAGGCAATCCTCGCTATCAGGAAACACCTGGCCGAATATGGAGTTGACGAGATAGTCAGTTGCCTCTGCAGCAAGGCCGGAAACAATGGGCAAGGATACAGCCTGCTGAGGGCAAGACGGGCCGTATGCTTGGGTTTTGACGGTCCCATTGTACGAGGTAATGCCCTTGGGCAACCGATATCGTAGGTCCCCCACTCTGTACGGGGATCGGTCAGACGGCCAGCCAGGATCTGGGAGCGAGTTCACGTACGGTGGCTCAGCGAATGGAATGCCGTAGAACTGTTGGATGGTCCCGTCCGCTTTGCCGACGAAGGTGCCTCCAGAAGCGGTTATGGTAGGATCTGTGGCTCTGGCCTCATTGAAGGCAGTGGGAACAGCGCGGGAGACGGCTGCTTGGAGAGCGAGAGCGACGAGGACCAATGCAACCATCCTTGGACCTGGAAGTGCGACCTGGGGTTCCTTCAAAATTTTTGGTTAAGCTTTATACCCCAGCGTTAACCTTCCCCACAATCATTTCCTGTTGGTGGAAATTACCCGAGACCTCGCACCACACGCGTCTTGTCTCGGCGTACGAGGGGCGTATACGCTTCGTGAACACATCGCACAGCGTCAGCAGACGCAGTTCAGGACGGGAGTTCTTCACAACTATTGCTTGTGAAAAGTCAGTTACGCCGCATCGCAGTATGGTTACCTACTAATCTTCTTGTTTATGGTTGGTTGGAAGTCCGTACATGGCCAGGTGAGCTGTAATACGGGCTTCCGGGGCTACGGATGTTGTGAACGTAAATCGGTGTTAGTGTCCGCCGCGAACCTTGACCCAAACAAGAATAAAATTGTGTTTCGCCGCGGTGGAGCCTGCAGGAGAGTCCATGCGGGTGCACCTGAACCCACGTACAAGCGGGGCAAGTGAAAGGGAAGTTTGTCGGACTATCGGTTTGGGTGATGTCCATGTCAACCCATCGGCCACCGATGATCTCCGTTTATGGGTTTGAACGAGGAAGTGCTCTCCCTCATAGGCGCGGCTGTTTCCCTGATTGCCATTGGTGTACGTAGATGTGGTCAGTACCTACGCGTGTTACACTAGTACCCCGTTTCTAGGCTGCATCCCTGCAGAGAGACAAGGAGCGGGGCCGCGGGCGCTTAGCTCAGTGATCGGACTAGATCAGTCTCTTTAACCGCTTCAAATAAGTGGTCTTGCATCCGTTTCCAAAGTTCCTTGGCGGAGAAGATAAAAGAGGATAAAAGTACAAACAAGGGTTCGGGAACTTTTGTCGAGTCGTATGAGGTCGTATGACGATGCAGCGGTAGTAAATCCGTGATCGCCATGTGAGTGGCAATAAAGATGTGGGGTATCATGGGGTATGTACCGCGCGGGGTGCTGCGCGAAGTCAAGGCGCGCCCAAAACGCTCCAAAATGACGGAACAAACGTTCGGCACCCAGCCCTGGTAGACATAGTGACGAGGCTAATGTAAAAGGCTGATCAAAGCGGGTATGATGAAGGACAGGGCAACTGCGGGCACACGAAGGGAGTTTGCAGCATTCCCCGCACCGCTTGCGCCAGAATTGTCGCCTCCAACGATTACCTCGTCGAGAAGGTTTGGGCACTGAGGTGCGGAAAGGACCATCCCGTACCTGCTAGCTACCCAAAGTAAAACACCATTGGTCCAGCCGAACCCAGCCTAAGCGGTCATCAGGACACGAACGTTTAACTGGCGAGATACGAACGCACCTGCACTACGTACTCTCCACCGCGCCCCGCAGAATCGATGTCAAGGTTGGAAAACTTTTCAAACATCTGATTTTTTTCAATTCAAAAGGTTAGCAATCAACAGCCAGAAGGAGGCTTTGCAACGTACGTGACCATTGCTGGACGCGCTTCCAGTGACATTCAATTCCGCTTCCGAGAGCCTTGGCAATATATCAGGAATTGACCCACCGCTTGCATACCTTCAGGGAAGAGACTGATTAGCTAAGGTGTACCGTCGCAACCCTTTCCGAGCCGGAGAGAATCACACTCACCAGCTGCACAGAGTGCTGGCGTAATAGCGGTTGGCAAGTTGCCTCTCCAATGCCTCGGCCCAACCCTCTGATTCTGTTGCGTTTCCCCCGTTGATGACCGTACCGTTCAATAAGTTGATGTCGGCTTCAGGTCCTGAGGTTGTCGCATTCCGGTCCTGAGTGACCGGCTGGCCTTGCAGATCTGCTTCTTCTACTCCAAGTTGACCAGTGGGGATGAGGGAAAAGGTGGACTGTCCCTCAGGTCGGGAGGGAAGCGCTCCTCCCGTCACGTTTGAAGGAAGGTGACGCAAAGCTTGCAAAACGATATACTGGTGAGGTGGCCAAGCGTTGGGAGCATCCCTACCCGGAGAACAGTAAGGCATACAGAGTCACAGCGACGCTCGGAGTAGACGTACCATTGTTGATGTGTCTCGACGAAAGTGGCGGGGAAAGTTCCGTTGTAACGGTTCATTACGAGGTGGACGGAAGAGAACGCGCCAAATGCTGCCTCCTTGCTCTTGAGCACTTCATCGGGGATGATCCCACTCCAGAACGGATAGAACGCTGCTGCTGTGAGGAGCTCGTTCCTCGAGTTGGTACCGATATTGAAGTCATAGAATGCCAACTGTAGTTCCGTTAGCTCACAAATCACTGGCGTGTAGTGAGATGCCAAACTTTGTTGCTATCCCAATTCAGATCAAGGATAGCCTCCCGAAGGGCGTCCGCTGAAGCCTTGTGAGCGTTTCTGCGTGAAGACTGAGAACTACCGTATAAGTTTCTGAGGGCGAGGTGGGCCCCATCTGATATATGTTTGAGAAACATACTTCTCCGCTAAGTGATGGTTAGGTGTTGACTCACAGATAATACTATTCAAGTCAACGGCAACGGCGCTTCGAACGTTCAGGTTTCGTAGGGTAGTGTGGTCTGCTCCTGGGTTGAACCATCGAACGGTGTAGTCCCACCCAGATTCGGCACCACTGGCAAGTTCAGCATATAATGCGGCTTTCTGTGTATCGTTGAGAGACGGAAGGTTAGGGTCATTGGCGGTGGTATAATCTGCTCAACAGTGGTGAGATCAGGGCAAGCGTTGAGCCCTCATAAGTACTGACCCGTGAGGTATGATTCCGGTCGTGGCGCGCTGTTATTCACAGAGTAGTGATAAACCTTGTGCGTCTGGTTCGTGAAGGGACTCCTGACAGACAAGGAACGATTATCAGACCACCAGGTGAGCTCTTTCTACAACGTTCGTTAGTGCTACTGGGAAGACTCTGGCAAGAGGACGTCATTACCTCAGCCAAGGGCAATGCTCTGGTAAGAATACTTCTATCGCCGCTAACAGCAACATAGCGAGAGAGCATCTGATGTCATGTGAGTGCTTCCGACCTTTCAAGAGGACGGTCGCGCTCACCTGGATGAACAGAGGAGGCTGTGAACGGTTCAGATCTGCAAGAGATGACGTCAGTATGTTGGCGGCAATCATAGGGGCTGGTGGCGCGTACAGTAAATACGGCCACCATTGGGAATGAAGCCAATCGTGTCGAGCTCATCCATAAAGTTCTGGAGGGTTGCATTCACAATGTCGTAAAGCTCGGATTCAAGGAGGCCTTCGACGATCCAGAAGCTGTCCCAATAGTATTGCTCTCTAAATCTCCCACCTGCCGTAAGAAGAGAATGAGCAAACCTATTGTTTGAATCCGTCGCAAAATGGTTCGACTTACCGGGAACAACAAAGGTGTGGTTGAGAGGGATCAAAGAGCTCTCGCAATCGTTTGAGCCTGCGCACAAGGTCGAGGAGTTCGTCCCTCTGATGAGCTGGGTCCAAAAACCATGTACAGCCTGCGCAAATCCTTTGACCAAGGGGTCCGATACATTGCGGAGGAATGCCGGCTCGGCGTTGAAGTTGGAGAGTGTGAGCGGCTGGAGCTCACGGCCCTCCCCAGTAAAGTCCTGTTCCAAGAACGATACAATTTGACCGTATGTAGTCTCGGAGGAGATGTTGCGGAAGTCGTTTAGCACCTCGCGCGATGATTTGCTAGTGGGTTTGTCGACAAACGTCTTGTCATCAGGGTACAAGTGAGCGACATTAACTGTTTGGAGCAGCTAGCTCAACGGGTTATCTTAAGCTCTTTGGAGATTGACCCCCAAGCTCACCTCTCCGGCACAAAAGATCTCCGACGGGCACCATGCCTGCTTTGGGGGCAAAGGTACCTGCGAAGGAAGAGGGGATTCTAAAGGCCCTGTTGCGCTGGGTGCTGCAGTCGCAATGGTTTCGCTAGGAGCTCCTGTGCTGGCTGGGGCAGTCGCGGTCGAATCTTGCCCAGAGGCGATGGACACCAGAAGCAGTGGCCAGAGGATGGCAGCAACCCAGAAAGACCTCGCTGGAACCATGTCGCTGTCGGGGGACGGTCGGTGACGTCTAGGGGGGAATCTCCTTTCGATTTATATTGAGGACGTATAGGAGATCGCCGCCAAGCACCGCCCGCCCCTGGACTTGGAAAGTGGAGGTGCCAGATACCCACACCCCGAAGGCTAACAGATGGTGTGAAGGCAACCCCAGATGAATACCACGACCCACATGCATGAGTGGCTTCCATCAATTTCCATACCTTTGGAGCGAAAGAATTGGCAGGAGTAACTGCAGGACCGAGGAGGGCCTAGGAAAGCGGCCTGAAGGAGATCCCGAACACGAGACTGACATCACTGTGAATGGACAAAACGAAGTCGTCATACAACATCGTGGTGCTCGCAAGAGGGTGCAAATCCAACATCACTGACAGACCTCTACACTAGCATGCGAGTCTTTACTACGCAAAGTAAGGCAACGGGCGGATCCCAGCTTTCCCAGTTTGCAGCCGGGGTGAGATCTTGGGAGGAGATATAGCTTTAAGTGACAAAGGGGGTAGGGCTGCATGCCACCCTGGATACAATTCGGGTCGAGACCTTACAACTCAGTATGAGAATGTGGGGGGACTTTGAGCGTATATTTGTCTCTAATTTCAGGCCACCACCGCCGCAAATAACCCAATGCGGCCCTAAGATGAGAGAATGCCTCTCTCGGTGGTCGGTCAAGCAGGTTGGGGGTGACGCACCGTCATCATGCCAAGGTCAAGGGGTTTGAACCATTGGTCACCATACCTGGTAGGATCGTTCAGGTGGGAACAAACTCTCATTCATGCGTGGTGCTCACCTCTAGTATCGACGAAATGTGTGCCCGTGCAATCGGGTGTGCCGTAAACGAACCCAGCCCCCATCTCAGAGCTCATGCCCCGTGAACGTTATGCAACTTGGAAATCGCTCGACAGCAGTAAAGAAATACGCACATCGGGAACTCCATCAGAAAGACGCAGGGAACTCAGGGTGTTGTGTAGTACCTCCATACAACCGAAGCGATATCATTCTCTAACGCGGGGTAAGTCGAGAGGACGAACTCACATGGCATAACACCGGACTTCGACCGAACGACTGTCACAAAGCGAACTTCCTACAATCCTTCCCAACGCCCATTCCCAATGCTCAACTAATGGTGCGATATTTCCCAGCCAACCTCAGTGGTAACAGTTATCCGTTAACAACACCGCACAACGCACCTGCATCCGACCAGGCCACCATCGTAGTGGGATCGCTGCCTCTCCCTAATCATCGACGAGCATCTTTTCCGTTAAGATGCCTTCGTTGTACGCCATACTTTCGAATACGATCTGCCTCCAGAGGCCAACCACGTATTCGGCAGCTTCTTCTTCCAAAACCTGTTGGTGGCCTGGTTAGCTCGGGCTCAACCTTGAGATCGAAAGGGTGCATACAGGTTCAAGCCCTTCCACTAGTTTGTGAGGAGCTTTGTGATCCTTCAAATGCTCAAGAACGAATAGGATGAGGTCCTCTTCATCCATCTCACCGAGGTACTTGGTCATTAACCGTTTCACCAGTGGCTCAAACTTGCGGTCAATGACCGTCTGTTTAATGAGTTAGGACGACTTCGCAGTGGTATGACAGGGGCAGCTTACATCAGACAGGGCATCCCAGCGAACTTTCGACTTGAATAGGGGATCGGCTTCGTGAGGCACGGAGTCTTTGATGCGTAACAATCGTTCTTGGATTTGCTCACTGCTTTCGGCGACGCTGAAATCGAGCTTGACGAGAGGTGCTTTCCGTTTATTGAGAGCGTCTTCCTCCTCCTCTTCCACGAACACTGCGTTCGCCTTCGACTTCTCTGCAGCATCCTTCCCACCCGCCGTCGGAGCCGCGATCGACACATTGAGCCGGACAGGAGCGCCATCGTCAAGCAGCATTCCAGCCTTGCGCTGCTCTTCTGCCAATGATTGCATCTCGTCCATCTGCCGTGCAAGGAACTCTTCAGACTCCTTTCTGAGGTTCTCTGCCTCCTGCTCCTCGTACTTCCTCGACTTCTCATCATCGATTTCTTCAGCCTCCAGCCGGCGTGCTCTGATATGGCGCCACCTCACGCTGAAAGAAACGATCAGCTAAACGTGAAATGGAGAACAACCACAAAATTGGGCTCACCGATCGATGTAGAACAGTTCATCGCTTTCGTCGTCGTCCCAAACATCTAGTCGTTGCTTCATCTCGATCTTATCGCGCTCTTGAGCCTCTCCCTCGGCCTGTTCTCTTGAGATGCCGCGTTCGATGGCCTGTATCCGCTGACGCTCTCTTGGTTCATAGCGACGTTCCCGCTGGAAGGACTTCAGTTGGCTTCACGCACGTCAACACACACAAAGAAGAAACACGCACATCCTTGAAGGAATTCTCCTCATCTTTCCTCCTGGCTTCCTTCCTTTCGTTTTCCAACTCCTCGTCAGTCTTTGGTGCTGGCGTTGAGCGCACCTCAGGAGATCCTGTGTCATCTCCCTTCACAAAGCCTGCTTTACCATAAGCCTGTGTCAGCTTCTGTCCATGCTTCGCCGGAGGAACAGCAGAAGATTTGCCCCATTCCCGCGCTTTCGGCCCGTTGGACGCGGGTAGAAGTGTAGGAATGCTTGCTTGGACGTCCCTCAACTTTTCTCGCTCTCGCTTCGCAGCGCGCTCTCGAAATTGCGCGATTTCGGTCATGACCAAACCTCTTTGAGTTTCCGGGAGGTCAGATTCCTGCAAGTCGTGCAAATGGGGCGGAATGATGTATTTCTCTTTGTCGATGAGACCACTGTTTGCGGCGTCCTGCTGAACTTGGTTGATGTCGGCAACATATTTCTCTATTTTCTTCTTCGAGTCTTCTTTCCTCTTCTCTTCTTCCTAAGAACGAAGAGTTAGGCGGGCATATGCGCATGTGCAGGTGGACTCACGTCAGTTGACATCTTCTGGGATTGGTACGCATCCAAGTAGTGCTTGGTTTTCTCGTCTGCTTTGATCTATTTGGGGAGTGTAGGCTGGACAGAGATCTCTTAACGACATTCAACGCACCAGTAGCTTCTTATTTGCGCACCCATCCTCCAGGGCGGGCAGCTCTACTCCGTTCAACAACTCCATTGCACGAAGAGCACTTTCGGGATCGTTGTATTCAGCAAAGCCGAAGCCTTGAGGCTTGTTTGCAGGCGTGATCAGACGCTTGAAGGAGTTGACTTTGCCGCAAGACTGCAGATACGGCTCTTCAGTCGGTGGCTCGCCAGCAGGAGACGAAGCGCTCACCTCAAGCAGTTGGGTTAAGAATGCGTCTGTAATCCCCCCTGATATTGACCCCACAAAAAGCGTCGGTTTCTGAGCTGGAGGCGTTTGCATATATTGCATTTGCTGCTGCTGCTGGGCAAGAGCTTGCATTGAGGGACCCTGGCCGTACGACGGCAAAGGTGGACGCAGACCAAGTCCAAGCCTATTTGGCAACATCTTCGGCTCCTCGTGTCTCTAAAAGCCCGCTAAGCCTGTGCCCCTTGGTAATGATAGTGAAAATGACTCGTACTCTGTGTGTGAGGTAGGGTGGTCGTCGTCGGGCAAAGCACACTGGAGAGAAGATGATGGTTTGTGTCAGAGATCACCGCAAGAGAATTTCCCACACTGCCATGCTCGAGCCTCGATACGGACGCCCACAAGCGCTTTGCCACTGACCTCCACCACAAATCCAGGTTCCTCCCCCGAATACGACATGGTTCTCTTCTTCACTTCCGCCGGTACGACTTTGCGTTAAATACGTGGCTTGGCCTGACTGTCCATGCAGTAGTGAGCCCTGCGGCAACCATCTATATGGGTCGGGACAAGGTTGAAAGTGAGGACCAGAAGTGATTATCCTCGTACTCTGCTCACGGCCGGGACAGACGAGGAACTCATCCGATATGCTTGGCCGCAAGACGTCTGGTTCCACGTGGATAAACTCTCCTCTGCGCATGTTTACCTCAGGATGCCCGAGGGAATGACCTGGGATGCGATCCCAGAATCCCTGCTCATCGATTGCGCCCAGTTGGTGAAAGCAAATTCTATCGAAGGTTCGGCTTCATCTAGCAAGCTATAAAGTAAGGGAGCCTCTGACGGAATTAGGCAATAAGAAGGATAATCTAACCGTCATCTACACGCCTGGTGATAACTTGAAGGTGGGCCTCAATCCCTCTCGATCCTGACGAACTGCAGTTGAATCTTGACAATCAGAAAACTGGCGACATGGCTGTTGGCCAAGTATCATTCCACAACGACAAAAAGGTATCTTCGTCGCCGAATTTACCTCCATCTCAGCTTACATTTGTTCCAGGTCAAACGAGGTAAGGGGCACTGTCCCAGCCCTCGACCTTCAGATATCTAAGGGTGCACACAGTTCACGTACCGACACGGCAGAACCCCATCGTTAATCGACTGAACAAAACTAAAGTTGAGAAAGAAGTCGACCACGAAGAAGAACGAGTCGAACGACTCAAGAAGGAAGGTGCCGTCAAACGCGCAGCTGCAGCCGAAAGGGTTCGTCTCCTCGTTCCGTCGCCCCTTTCCCGTTGTCGTCTGAGAAAACTTGACAGAGGAAAGCTGAAGCCGAGGTCGCGAAACAGCGAGAAGAAGACAAACAGGCTCGCTCCTACGACTCGTTGTTCAACGTCGAGGAGGACCCAGAGGTTCCTCGCAAGTTCGGAAAGGAACTCGAAGAAGATTTCATGTAATCACAGGTGCGTTCAAACAGCTACAGTCAATGTTTTGTCGATGATGCGCTCAATAGTGGTAATGTGTTAACTGTACGTCGACAGTGTTAGCTTTGCTCCATCTGACTTGTCGGGAATGACATACCTATTGACATTAGAATCCCATTGAAGGTCGCGCTGCGGAGGTCGTTCCCCATCCATTGGAACGAGATTTCTTCGCGAAGTCGGAGTCTGACCACGGCTGCGACGTTGATTGTTTCTTGCTGTCCGAATTGCCAGAACCATCGGACTTCTTGCTTTTGTCATCGCCTGCGACGAGTGTGAGTGGTCGATTCTACAATCCCGGTCGATGAACCCTACCACAAGCACCGTACTGGCTCTTCGACGCAGACGGTAGCAGCGACGATGTAGATGACATGGAGTAGATAGACTGGGTGTCGCTGGTGGAGAGAGTAGTCGACGATTGAGAGGCAGGGTTCATGTTTATAGATTTGATGAGGTGGTTGAGGGTACGAAAGTTGGGCTGAGGGTATGGGAGCTGATTGAACTCCGTTCTATTCCCTTCTATTGCCCTTTCCACCCCTATTTATACCAATACCAAGGTGCGACCATATCCATTCAGAGACCACTCGACTCATAAATGCGCAGCGGTACGAAATTCCTGGAAAATTAGCGCAGCACCTTTTGCTAAAGAGCGAACGACTCCCCACAACCGACAAACATCATGTCATTGCTGCGGATGAACGCTCCATTGGAAATCGGCGCTGTAGGACTTCCTATGCTAGATTCCCAGCGGCACTTGCGCAGGATATAGGAGCTGCGGATCCCACCATTCACTCGAAAGGGCGCGGAAAGGACGTACAGTCTGAATAATCACTGGAGGCCAACCCGATGCAATCCGTGGTGCTCGCAAGGCGCTCAGTTGATGAACCCAATCACTTTCCACGGTGGGCGCTTACGGCCCCACCCTTGACCACTTGACCACCAAACCCTGTACCCTTTGATAGAAGGCCGAGTTCGGGGTTGAGGGCGAACCGTGGACAGAAAATGTCGACTCTGGCCTTAGGATGGAAATTGATCAAGTATTGCCCCTGGGCACACCCCAAACCCGGGAACGAACCCAGAAATCTTACAGGTGATACGTAAGACCTATTGCCTACCTTTGAGTCGCACCTCGATGTCCATTAATATTGGCGCTCGTCATTGGGTGAGTACGCAACGATCTCCATGTAACATCGGATCTAGCTACGCTCACGGAGGGCTAGGGGGTCCAGACAAGAGAAAAACATTGAAACAAAGTGGCAGTGGCATGTGGTGTGATATATTCGCCGTATTGAAGCTCCCTGACCGGCATTCAATTCTCATTAGCCTTGCCCTGTTTCTCGGCCGTGGCCCGGGATCCCCCCTCTTCCATACCCTCAATCTCCTTCTTTTTCTTTTCTAAAAGGCGTGATATTGAGCCACTCGGACACTGACAACATATCGAGGCAGTACGCACCTTGGAAGAGGCGGAGCAAAGAGAATTTCTTTTTGCCTTCACCAGAATTTGAAGACCCCTCGGAAGATCGCGACAGTGACTGCTTCAACGACGAGGAAGGCAATCCTGCATTGGAGGAGCCTCCCTCGGCTGATTGGTTGCGTTCAGGAAGTTTCGTGGACGGCTCCTTCTTGGGAGAAGGAATGTCGCCGCCCATGCCATAGCGTGATTGGAGCACACCGAGCGCGGCCTCAAAGTCCTTTGGCTTGCGCGAACTCTTGTTGAGCGGCGTGGTAGAAGATGCGGTTAGCGTCGACTCTGAGGCGAAGGAGAGTACTGATGCGTTCGAAGCCTGGTCCGGTTCCGCGCGTTGGGGTTTCTGTCTGTTGCTCATGTTGGGCCAGAGGGTTGGCTTTCTCTGGCTGCACACCTCTGTGGCTTATATACGGGTCTCCGTTCAATACCCTCATTAAAAGGACCCCTAACCGCTTATACCTCATTCGAGTTCCATCCACATGGTTTCCTTTGAACCAGGGTTCCGAATATGACTCGGAGTCAGATTCAACCGAACGACTCTACCGTGGTGGATGGCCATTATTAGAAGCAAAACAGGTCTGGATGATACGGTGTGACTCTGCGCAGCCTCTGAACGAGCGAGACATGGAATGGGACTGCCGTACCTCTTCCACAGATGGAAAGCAGAAGCATGTGCGCTTTTCACTGAGGCTCCAGTTTCTGTCCCAAATAACTCACTCCGAGAGCGATAATGGCATTTACGCAGTTTCTACGGATCGCAATACCGAATTCTAGCCCTCATTCACCTGCTGCGCAAAATTAAAGAGACGCTATTCCCCAAATCCCGGTTGTGGGTGCCTGTTGGTACACCAAAATGCGCAGCCGACGACTCCTCGGACGCTGTCTTGAAATTGGCGCCCAGTCACGTGCCGTTGAGATAATCTTATCCATCAAAACTCCTCGACCTCTTGTCCTTTCTTGAAACCGACGGTCAAACCCACCGCAAAATGAACACCGTAAAGCTCCCCCCACCCCGCACAATTCCAGACCCAGAAGAGGATAGAGAGTCTGGCTCTTCCAGCTCTGAATCCGACGGCGATGACGACCAGAATTGGGACGACTGGGTCTCCGATTCCAACGAACGGCAGGAATGTCGCTCCCTATTCGAAGATAGAGTTCTGCCTTCCGTGGAGGCTGCGGTTTCGTACGATGACTCGACTCATGGGTTCAACGTTAACGAGGTTGCTTCCAATCTTGGTTAGCTTTTTGTTCACGGGTTGCACTAGGCTGCGACTGACCATGTGGATCGTTTGACAGGTTTGGATTTCCATGGACGCGTTCGACTCATTAACTGTATTCGCAAAAAGGTAAGTGCTTGTTATCTCTGATATTCATCTACCTTACCTCAGAAAGACGTTAACACCGGCTCAAGCTCTCGCTCTGCAAGGATCCGAGCCCTGGTTTTCGTCGGATGAATATCTCGTTCCCGTAATTGAGAACGACCCCCTTATTCGTGAGCCGCTGCCAGAATTCGTCGCAGCACTGGTGTCTAATTCGTTCACAGAGGTGTCCATGGACGACTGGTCTGACTCTGAAGACGAGGAAGCCCTGGCATCGGACCCTATCAAGAAGACGCGACTCCTAGAGAAACAGTTGGCTTTGGCCCAACAGAAGGTCGCCGAGTACCAAAGGCTCCTCTATCAACGCCTTGATGTTGAGGGACCTTCAGAAGAAATCAAGCCCAAACCTCGCGATGACGACACCCATTACTTCGACAGCTACGCTGAGAATGGTACGGTTGAGCTATTTCTTGCGTTACCCATTTGTTCATGACCGCGTTTGTTCCAGACATCCACGCAGTTATGATTAACGATAAAGTCCGCACGGCGTCTTATGCGCAGTTCATCCTGACGAACCCCTCTCTTTTCCGAGATGCAGTAGTTCTCGACGTTGGCTGCGGAACCGGTATTCTTTCCCTATTCGCGGCTAGGTCCGGAGCGAAGAGGGTTATCGCAGTCGATGCCAGCGACATCGGCGACAGGGCGAGGAAGATTGTCAAAGCTAACAACTTCGAAGACGTTATCACTGTGGTTCGTGGAAAAGTCGAGGATATCACCCTCCCGGATGGTATTACCCAAGTCGACATCATCATCTCCGAGTGGATGGGCTATGCTCTTCTGTACGAGTCCATGCTGGACTCGGTGTTAGTCGCCCGGGATCGCTTCCTCAAGCCTGGAGGAGTCATGGCGCCCAGTCAGACGAAGATGCTTCTTGGGCTTTGCGACGCTAGCGAGATCGCAAAGGAACGCATCGAATTCTGGGACGATGTCTACGGTGTGTAACCACCCCTTAACAAGCATAGCGCCCGGTGCTGAATGGATATTTGACAGGATTCGATATGTCGACCATGTCGGAGGGCCTGTACGACGAGGCAATTATTGACGTCGTGGGCCCTGGGGCGATCCTCAGCAAGTCTGCCACTGTCAAAGATCTCATTTTGAAAGACATCGCCGTGCGCCAGCTCGACTTCTCCACACCTTTCACCCTCGTCTCCACCAGTGAGCGCCGCACCAAAATTAACTCATTCATCTTGTACTTCGACACCTTCTTTACTGTTTCTGGGAACCCTGTGCCCCCAGAAACTGAGGTCCGAAACATCAAGGAGGGTGAGGCCGTTCTTGCGGAACTGTGGCCGGTGGGCAACAAGTCTGCACCCCAGCGCAGGCAGAGTCAATCTGGAAAGAAAGAGAGGATCACGAGCTTCAGCACTGGCCCCCAGAGCTCGCCCACTCACTGGAAGCAGACGTTGTTTATGCTCAAGCATCCTTTCTACGTGTCTGAGGGTACGTGTGAAAGTTGCGTCCTCGATGGCCGAATAGTGTAATTGACTTGACATTGTAGGCACGACGGTGACCGGTGCATTCCACTGCAAGAAGCGGGACGACAACAGCCGTGAGCTCGACGTCGAGCTCCACTATTCTGTCCACGGCGAGGATGGGCAACCTGGAGAGACCGTGGTCCAGATGTATGCCGTCCGGTAAACATCCCGTAGCCCACCGATATATTGTAGTTTGCGTCTCTTCACTCTGCCGATACTTTACGTGTATATAAACTTTGCGCTGTTCCGTCTCCCCTTCGTCGGGCCTTTCACTTGTGACTATACGTCGCCGCCAGGCGGGCCTTGATGTACTCCCCTGCTGTTATCACCTCGTATTCGAACGGTCGTTCCGGCGAGACACAGTTCGGCATGGGCTAGTGGGGTAAGCGTGAAATGCCGCAGCAGTATTTCAACACATTTATGGACTGACCTCAAGCCTGGTGTTGTAGTCGATGCCGAAGAAGAGAGGGATTGAGTATCGCTCCACCCCATTTCTATTGATAGCCCGATGTACGGTTGACTTGAAGATACCATCTGAGATCAAGGATAGGTTAGAGCGTGCAAAGGGATCCCAAGCAGAACTTGCAGCATACTAGTCATGCGCGCGAACTCGTCTCCTAGGCTAGAACGAGGGTATTGAACATCAGCGTCGGATTTGCTTCGGGCGGGCAAGGCGCTTTACTTAATGACGAGGGAACCGTCAATAGGAGGTGCGTTTATCCAGCGCTTCTCGGAGTTGAGGACTTGGAGCGCCTGGATGCCAGGCTCCTGCCAAAGAATGGTGAAGCATTCCCAACTAAACGCATTGTAGGTAGAACAGTTTAGAGAGAAGAGGAGGGGGGCCTACTCTGTGTGGGCGCCGATACCGATAACTCTGTCGTCGACCAGCCCTGCTTGTGGTGGGTAGTGGAGGAGCTTCATCAAAGCTGCTGAGTGCCGGGTCTATTATGCATCAGCGTGACAGAAGTGGAATATTTGGAAGAGGCTCGACGCCGTATACCTTCTGTTCGAAGAAGTCGGGTGATTGGTCCAAAGCTTCTGCGAAAAGTGGGAACAGGGCCTTTCCCAACTTTGTCGCGGCATGGCTGTGGAGAATAAGCCTTTCAGATAAGGATGTCGTCGCCGGGTGGCTGGTCTTACTAGTATGCCAGAGCAGCTTCCCTGAATCCGGTCGCTTCACCCTGGGCTGGCCAAACGTTGGCACCAGCCATGACACCAGCTGTACTCTCATCTTGGACCGCTCCCTTCGGTAGGTCAAGTGGCTCCCACCCAAATTCAAAGCCTTCTTGCAGATCTCCTGCGCCATTCGGATCGTTATTGCCGCTGAGAAGAGGCGAGTACCCCTTAAAGTTCGCCTGCTTCTTGTTCTCAATCTGTATCGTTGATCATGAGCAATGAGATAGGGGGTGTTATCTGGGATTCGGGAGGGGGCCCCACCTCCATCTTGGTTTCTTCTGGGAGGCTGAAAAACCACTGGGCAGCCTCAAGTGCTTTTTTTATGGCACTCTGTTCAATCCCGTGGTTGGATACTGGCGATCGCCCAGGTGAGGCCGCGGAGGGGAACCAGTGCCAACGAGAACCTACCGTAGAAGAATCCAACGCGAATGCACGCATCTCGAACTTGAGAGACGAGTTCCTTTCGGAGTAATGGGTCCTCTGAGTAGATGTCGGTCAAGTTACTGGGCCGGCGTCAGTAAGGGCTTGACGAGCCTGGAAAGTGCCCACATTACAGGAACGTCATGGAAAGCATTGATAGCGGTCGCCTCGTCGATAATAGTCATTGTTCTCCTCGATACGTTTCCAATATTCGCGAAGATAAGGGCCCGGGGTAGGATAAAGCGATCACGAGGGGGGAGGGGCGGAATGGTGAAGCGCTTTGGCTGTGGTTGGCGTTGAGGAGTCAGACGGGCGCTTGTTTGGACAATGCGCGTGACACGTGTTACAACCAACTGGGCCCGCGTCACAGTCACGCCGCGCCTGGCGACCGCACTGTCCCCGACCATCCTCTTTTTGTTCGACGTCTATTGTCTTGGGTGGTATATGAGAGGATGGTACACAGGAATGAGGGCCGCAACCCGCAGGGTACCCCTGATATTCCTTTCTCTTGTCTCCTGCCACCGGTTGGCTGTTTCTTTCCTCTCAACGCACCTGGACCTGCTAGCCAGGAATACTAGTCAACTACAATGCACTCCTCAGCTATTCTCTTCGGTTTGTTATCGGCTCTTGCTGGAGCGGGAAGCGTGTCTGGACACTCTGGTGAGTAATGGTTTACTTTGTAGGCTTGCAAAGGTAGCCTGACCTCTGTTTCAGCCTTCTTCCATCCAAGCATGTGGGGATTCAACGTCACTGAAAAGGATTTTGATTACGACAACCGCCCCGTTGCACCTCTGAGAGACTTCACTTTCCAGAAGTGGTGGTTCCATAACCACCTGGATCACCCTCCTAACGAGGGAGACCTTTTCGAGTTGCCAGTGGGCAAGCCTGCCACCGCCGAGATCGCCTGCAATAAAGGCGCCACCTCATACTTTGCCTCCAGTGAAGGGGGCGATATCCGTGTACCCGGAAACCCCAACGAAGTCTGCCCGAACTCCCCTTCTGTGGCATACCACACCAACGGCATCGATGATCTCGAAGGTTGCGCCCTAGCTATTGCATACAAGGACGACGTAAACCAAGTCACCCCCGAAGACTTTGCCATCTTCAGTGTCAACCAAACCTGCGTTTGGACCCGCTTCACGGATTTTTCTGTTCCCGAGCGAATGCCTGCCTGCCCTCCAGGCGGTTGCATATGCGCCTTCTTCTGGATTCACTCGCCGAAGGCTGGTGGAGAAGAAAACTACATGAATGGGTTCAGGTGCAATGTCACCGGCGCCACGTCCAGCGTTCCCCTTGCAAAGCCTCAAGTCTCTAGGCGCTGCGGTGCAGACGTTGAAAACCAAAAGTTCCAGGATGTCCCCGGCAATTGCACCTACGGCGCCAAGCAGCCTTTCTACTGGAAGCAGCTGGAGAGGAACAATGTGAGTGCTCCTTCTATCGTTGTCCATGTTTGGTCCCTAATGTATCATCCAGGTCTTCGAAGGCGACCACTCACCTCCAGTCTATAACGATCTCTATAACTTCCTCGACGGTCCTCAGGACGACATCTTCGCAGATTCATACGATTCTCTCCCTGAACCCGCCCCGAATGCTCCGGTCCCTGTTTTGAGACAGGTTTCCTCTCCCACTGGCTCCACTTCGACAAGCACTTCGACGGGTACCCCTGCTCCTCTCCCAACCATCCAAACCTCGAAAACTTGCCGGCCTCGCAAGTTCCCTGGTGGTGTCGTTCAACGTCGCGAGCTGCCGGATTCCCGCAATGACGCAGGGTTCCTGAGTAGGACTTGGATAGGGGGGGCATTGCTCGGCATGTCCCGCAGAAGCAGGACTCTCGACCCCAACGAGAGCCACCGCCTGTGGAATATGTGGTAGATATTGAGAGGCGATGAACGTAGTGGACGATTAATGACTTTGATGACTTTCACGTTTTTTCTACACCTCTAAATGGACACAGTAGATAGTTAATTACAACCACACGCTATTCATACGTACATATACCACGACCCATACTTAATATATAATGCCCAACCTCCCCGTACATCGAACTTTCTGGCAACATATTTCCCTTGTATTGAGGCGCTAAGCGCCCACATCACTCGATCAGCTGCAGTGGTGCTCGCCGGCATAACCCGGATCGCACTAGCGTTCTGCGAACATTCACGACTGTTTTAATTTGTGCTATGTCATAATGTCCCTGACTCCGACAACTCATCTCCCAGGGCCTGGCCGAAAGCCACAATCCTCGCCTCGATTCAAACGACGCAGAGAACGCGTCTAGAACAACTCGAACAGAATAGGCGAGGCTCTGGGCGGAGTAGCGGCCTCGTTATTTCCCCGAGAGACACGGGGCTGGCCACCGATAGCGAGCAACACGAGGTAAAATTCTCCAATCCCTTGAAACGCATTCTCATACCAGTGCTCGACCAGGGCTATCGGTGTCCGCGATGTGTTGTCCAACCTTCGGGGCTACGTTGCGCCATTGGGCACTGCAACGGCATGCTGCCTCATCGGCCTGACCAAACCAGGCCCTCACGTCGTCCCTCGTTTCGACCCAATATATAAACCTCGACGCTCGCAACTTGGGGCCCATTCAAACTTCGTCACACCCGCTATTACGATCCCCCAAACTTCATCTACATCGATGACCTCAACCCTGCTCCCCCCTGTGACGGCGGAGCAAGCGACAGAGCGCCAGGCGCGTCTCTCCGCTCCATCCATCGCCGAATCGTATCGCACTACTGACACTATGGTTGTCGGCAGTAACGACAGGCCGCATGTTTCTGAACTGGCGAGGAGGATTCATGGTTGGACGTGGCAAGCGGTGAGCACCGTACCATGTACTTTGTCGTTCCTCCAGGCTCAAGTTTCGTTTCCAGTTCCCTGTGGGTATGGGGACCAGCGCCGTTTATCTCACACTCTCTGGTTGGAGCGAAGAATTCAAACCGAGAGACGTGGTGGAACATATCTTCTTCTATCTGACGCTGGCTATATTCTGCATCAACTTAGTGTCGCTCACCCTCCAGGCAATACGTGCGCGTCTATAGACTATTGCCGGTTCTGCATGTAGATTAAATAACACCCTCTCGCAGTATACCCTCGACATGCAAAGGAGCTCCTGGTGCATCCAGTGAAGGGTGTTTTCTTTCCTCTGATGGTGAGCCGGTTCGCGCCCAATACGGGACGTTGTATCAACGAATTCGCAGGTCTTGTCTCTTGCCAGCCTGATTATAGGTGTAATGGATAACCAATATCGCGAGTGGAGTAACGTGTGCGGCCCAAAATGCGCCGAAGGGTTGTTTTGGTACGTCTTTGGGGTCATATTTCGAAACAGTTCGCCAACTCCACACCTTCAGGTTTTATGTCGCCATTTCTGCCGCCACCTGTCTCCCTATGCTCATACTCTGGTTTAACCATCCCCATCCTCTGTCTGAGTTCTCCCCAATCTACGCCTTCCTTATCTTCCCCTTGATGTTAACTGGCGTCGTGGCGTTCAATGTGTTGAAAGTGGTCCCTCACAACACAAAGAATAGTGTCCATATTCTCTTCACGGGATACTTTTTCCAAGGTTCGCATGATTTACTCCTGTTGAAGTTCACTTGGCTGACTTTTCTAGGCCTTGGATCCTTCATGACCTTCTTCTACATTTGTATCTATATCCTAAGGATTATTATGGTACGCCCCTTCCTCTCTACCCTGTCCGTACGGTGTAATAACGGTGGTTCAGGGAGGTGTGCTGAAGAACCGGGAAGCCACTGGAGCGTTCATCGTATGTGGACCTCCTGGGTTCACAGCTCTGGCGATCATTAAGCTCGGCGCTGAGGCTAGAGATATGTGAGCATTCTGGTCTTTACACGCCAGTGTCATTCCTAACCACTACAACAGACTCACGAACAACGACCTGATCTCTCCCAATGCAGGAGATGTTTGGTATGCTGGAAGCGTGATGGGAGGAGTCATGCTCTATGGCTTGGCTGTGTTCCTCTTCGTCTTTAGCGCAGTGCCCTGGTGGTTCAACGTCTCCAGGCATCTTCATGATATCCTAGGACGTCCGTACCTCTCCCGCGTACTTGGTGGACTAACGCACTGACTGGCGCTATCTTAAAGTTTGGGCTCTAACCTTCCCAAATGTTGGATGGATCTTGGCCACACGAGTCATTGGAGACATCTTCCATTTCAAGGCCTTCAAAATCATCCACATCATACTATGCGTGTGTCTGGGGCTGACGTGGGTAGTCCTCTTTGTTCTGACTCTCATCGCGTTCAAGAGGGGATACATCCTGGAGTCCGACCCCGAAGACGTCTTGAAGGATGCGATTTACTCCCATGGAGCAACACGTGCTGAAGGCGCAGAGAAGTCAAAAGCTCCTCAAAGCTCCCAGCTCCCCGAGTTAGATGAACCCCACCAGCTTCGTAGAGCCGACTCCTCGGTCTAGATATCAGATTACTTGGATTCCCTTCAAAATAGGGCCCTTGTCGAGCTTCAAGTTTGCTTAGATTGGTTTGATCCTTCGTTGCATTATTAGATGTCGCCTCGTATATATACCATTGTACTTTCAATACCCACCTCCCGTGCCCTCCGATTTCGCCTATTTCCCCGCAGGCAGTCACACTTTTCGAGCTCCTACTGGTTAGGCGCCCATTGTTGTTCGCCTTGGAATTTGTTTGCTCCTCTGCTAACTAGGTATGTACAACCTGTAATTACGTAATACTTCTATTTTTGCGGTGACGCGCTTTGTAACTGTAAAAGCTTCCACAACGTTCTGGTCGATGAAGCGCAACATCGAGCTGTACCACATCCCCAGAGCCAGTCATCACACCCTTTGCGCGGGTTAGCGCCATAAACAACGCCTGATCCGATTACGATGAGCAATCTCGGTGTTCCAGGAGCCATTGTGGGTTCGGTCTTCGAGAGGAAACCAGGGTCCAACGTCAAACCAGCCGGAGCACCCAGAACACCCTCAGGGACAGCATCAACAGGCTTTCCGAGCGTCCAGCATCGGTCTAGGAGTGCCTTTGCACGCAACAGAGAGGATAGCCTTCGAAAGAACCTCGGATCGTCGAGGTTGAACGCGCCTCCCATTCCTATAGTTGCAGGCTCAATTTCAGGGCAGGCAACAGACCCCTTCACAGCGCCAATACCGGCTCCCACAAGGCCTCCCGTTCCCGCAAACCCAACTGCGGAAGGCTCAGGCGATTTCAATGTGTTTAGGGATCAAATCAGCAGAGAGAATGAGGCGAAAATTGCGGGAATGAGCCCGGAGGAGATCGAAGAGGAGCGGAGGCAGATCCTAGACAGATTTGGGGCGGGCATTGGAGACGTCTTGGCGAAGGCGAAGCAGAAGAGGTTGAAGGCGGCCCCCGAAACGAGGACGCTTCGTAACGGTACAAGCTCTCCGCTGCCGCCTCCGGTGGACATCGAGGAATCGAGAAGGGCCCTGCAGAATTTGCCGGAAGGTGTGTACCATGGTTCTGCGTCTGTTTGCACCATCTTGAACCCTGCACAGTACCCATCTCTCCCGAGGATCCGGCACCTTCGAGAGGTATATACGCCCCATTTCTGCCTCGGGATGGTTTTGAATTCTGAATGCCTTGTTTAGCGCGTTCGCCTCCGCTGCCTGCTCTTGTCTCGGGAGCGGGATCACGACCGTCCAGTCGGGCCTCCACAAGACGTTTGCGATTTGCGGAGCTTGAGCCTAAAGACGTCTATGTTTACGAGTCACACCCTCCCTCTCCGAAACGGATACTTGCCTTGCCACCGCCGACAG
The DNA here is from genome assembly GCA_951394405.1 of Coprinellus micaceus. Lineage (NCBI taxonomy): Eukaryota > Fungi > Basidiomycota > Agaricomycetes > Agaricales > Psathyrellaceae > Coprinellus > Coprinellus micaceus. Next base: position 2,042,484 of record OX596340.1, on the reverse strand, counting down.
AGGATGACAAGGATGCGGTTTCGCTTGGAACGTGGCACGGAGTGATGAAAGTCCCCTCCCACCTGGCCATCATCGACCCGCCCGCTGAAAAAGAGGAACAAGGAAGGCAAAAGGAAGCGACGGAAGGGGAAGATGCAATGGATGTAGGGCAGGGACCGACAACCAAGGGCGAGGAACCTGAGGAAGGCACACCAGAGTACATCCGACGTCGCTTCTTCCCTGACGTGCCAGCTAATGACCCCAACCTTGCCTGGATCTCGCAGTCCTCCAACAACGCTATAGCCGCCAGTTCCTCTCCTCTACTTCGATTCGACCTTCGTGGCGACCCGATTCCCCCTGCTCTCTCATCAAAACTACCCACCAGCCTAGGTCTCCATCACCATGCGGAAGGGTCGCATGCGGGCTACACACTCGACGACATCTTCCTGCTCACCCGCTCTACCGTCCCGGCGCAGCGCACCATCATGTATGGAATCCTCGTGGGTGTCACCCGAAATCTTTCGAAAATGCTGAAGGGAGGCGTGGTGTCGTGCATGGAGGAACTGAAAGGCCGGGAGGAAGAGCTACGGAAGCGTGTTGTTGCTGCAGGTGCTGAAGCAATTAATGAGCGAGGCAGTGTTGGCCTCCGCGCCATAGAGTTGGTTTGGGAGTGCACGGTGGCTTGGGATGAAGAATTAATTGCTCTTGGATTGGACGGTATCTGGCTGGAGTCTGAGGTAGCGGACTCGATCCGCTCCCTGTCCTTGGAATACCTCCTCCCCTCCTTCTCGGACATGCTCAACCAGATCCGAGCTGCTTACCCACACGAAAGCCTGGGTCAGATCTTAGGGATTGTACAGCGATTGGCTCTAGAGAGTAGGCATAACGCGAAGCAAATCGCCGAGACGGACAATCTATTGTCAGGAATCGTTCAATACTTCCTTCTCGTACCTCATTCCGGATTAGAAGAATCATACTCCCCCAATCCAAGCGCCATCTCCCTTCTAAGTTCCCTCGCCAAAACCTCTCGCGAAATAGCGCACATGCTCGCCAAATCCTTTGCGGATGACCTCCTCCGATTCGTCGCCATCCTCCCCGAATCCTCACCATTCCCCACCCCGTTGGCCACGACGCTCACAGCGCGCACGCTAGACTTCTACGCCACTCTCGGTACCTATGGACTGTGCACAGGAGTTGCGAGTGCTGCCATGAATCAAATATCCCGACTCAGCGAGCGCGCATGTCAGGCAGAGGACGGACCCCATTCACTCTCATCTGCCTGGGCACGGCTTACGGAGGTCTGGATTCTGTGCGGTGTCGATCCTCATGTTACTACCCCTCCCCACGATATTACCTGGAGCAGAATTGTAGCTTGGGCGTGGCAAGAGGAACTGTTGCGATTACTGGAGCGTATTGATACCGCCGGCCAGTTCAACTGGCCCGTATGGGGCTATGCATGGGGTGCGTTAGCGGCGTGGTCGGAGGGGTGCAAGGTGAATGGGATAAGAGGAGGGGAGGAGGAAAGGGCTGTTATGCAGCAAGCGATCGGGCAGTCATTCCAGGAAGAGGGACAAGCATTTACGGTCATTTCCCTTGTGCTGGACGCGTTAGGAGCTGAACTTCGAAGCAACGATCCACTTACACAATATCGAGCGAAGGCGATCGCGTCGCATGCTGACGTTCTCCGGAATGTGGTCCGGTTATGGTTATCGCTCGTACCATCAGCGGCTGAAGGACCGCCTGAAGCCCCTCCTTTCAACCTTCCATTCGACCGCATCTCAACCGTAGCCGCCACTTTGCTTTCTAACTCGATCTGGACATCCGCGCAGGGAGACTCGCCCGCAGGATGTCACTATTTCACGGTCTACCTTCGCCATATCTCGGCATTCCTGGCCCAATACCTTGACCTGTCAAGACGCCTCCCTGCGGTGACGAGGGAACTTTGGCTTGGACAAGCCTTCTCATTACTGCTTCGGTTCATGCCTGGCGATGAGGATGCCGCGTTGAAGGTGATCGACCAAATTTTTCGAAATGTGCCTCGAGAAATTGGGCAGCAACCGGGCGAAAGCGCAGCGATCCTGAAACCATTCATGGTAGACGCCGTACTATCAAAGGCGAATGAAACAGAGATCGACGAAGATGAAGAGGAACCCTCAAACGCTCAGCTCGATCCTCGAACGCGGCTAGCACCCCTTGTTACAACCCCCTCCTCGATATCGACTACGACGACGGCAACCCTCCTCTCTCCTTTCGCGGGGCCAAAATCGCAACGCCACTTCTCAGGGCTTCCGCTAAATCGGGATTGGATGTTAACCGCACTGGACCATATCCTACACTCCGGCGAGTCATCCGTATTCAGGCACCTTCCCTCCGATTGGGACTTCTCTGAAGTGGATGTCACTCGTTCGTCCCTCGCATTCGCTTTCAGGTCCCGAGACCTCCTCAACCACTTCAACCTTGGGAAATACGCGATCGACAAGAATGAGGCAATTCTGGGGTGCATGAAGGTCTTCATGCTCGAACATGGCTTAGAGAAAGAAGCAGTGACAAGCTCTGAAGAGGTCTTCCGTGATAAAGTCGTAGAGTCGCTCATGGAGAGGCTCTTGGGCCAATTTCAGCACGGTTCTTCGACCACACCAGAACCTCCAGCTGCGGACTTGGAAATGGTTGCCACCCGGTTTTTGGGCACGGGAACGCCCTTCTACCAGTTCTACACCGACTTTGTTGGGTTGTATGATGCCATCTCCTTCTCCCATCCTCCTTTCGGGCTCCTCCTCCTCCCACCAATATCCATGCAGTATGCTATCGATTACCGGAAGTTGTTCTGGTGTGACTATCCTCAGATCTTGCGGACGATCAGTGTATCGCCTAATCAGGTTCTGACGAGCGATCTGAAAGAGTACCTATACCCGGTCGAGTCAGAATCGCAGGTTATCGGTGCTCTCCTCAGCGCTCTACTCAAGAACGGGGCAAATGGCTTCCTGTGTTGGGTTGCCACCCATCATATCGCTGCGAACATCTGGAATGACATTCGAGATGAAGGTGTCGATGGGGCCTATAGCGAGGAACGTGGTGTCAAGTTGTTGAAGGCCGTGGTGGACCAAGGGAATAACGAGATGATTAGAGCAGTTGTGAAGTATTGGCAGGACCGTCGGGGCGGTAGCGCGCGACTCCCGCCTGATTGCTTCTGTGCTGATGAGGTCTTGAGGCACAGGAAAAAGTGGATTGAAGGGGCAGTCGGGGCGAAATACGCTGAGAGGTTGGCTGGGCTTCTTGCTACGAATTGATCCGTTTTATGCATATGTTCATATTTTACTTTCGCTCTTCACAGTATCACTTTGCGTAGAAAATTCGGGATGTGTCCATTGTGGAAGTTGTAGAGGACCCACAATTTGGCGGACCGATGGTTTGGCGGTGGCTCGGATCACCTATATGAGCGCCTGAAATTGGGGGCGTTCTTTCTGAATCCTCTCTTCCTTTCCTTTACGGCACACGTTGCTTTGAGTCTATCAGCCACGAGCAGATCGGTTTCTCATTTCATAGTAAGCTTTTCGTCTATATCTTCAGGCTTGTTCTTATCAGCGGACTTGACAGCCACCACCATCAACCCCTCCCAATTCATGAGCACTTTGGCATCCGCGACCAGAGGAGAATTCACCACCGTATCAACAGCATCTCGGCGACTTTTTTCCACCAGCAATGCCCTCAGACCCCACCCCTTTGCCGCCCTTCCCGTTGAGATCATAAACGAGATATTCCTCCGTTGTCTGCCAAGCGATGAGGAGGAGGGCGCCCCTTCCCCCTGCCAAGCGCCTCTCATACTCTGCCATGTTTCGTCGTTTTGGCGTAAAGCAGCGCTTTCGGACCCACGGCTCTGGAGACGCCTAACCCTGAACCCCAAGCAACTCCAGAGACTCTCTTCTCTAGAGCCTCTGTGTGGCGCAACGGGACGGATGGTGGAGCAGACTTCGCTTTGGTTGAGGAATATCAAGGACCTGGGTCTCGATATCAGCGTCAACGTTCCCATCTCCTTCTGGGATTGGGACGCGTCCAACACCGAGTTTATCCTCCCAACTCCGGCGCAGGTATCGGAACGGTGGGATACGTTTATCGTACCTATCCTCGTCCACCAAGCGAGTCGGTTTAGGACGCTGCGGCTAAGCTTCGGCGTTGCGTCGCTGCTGGAGTCGTTTTTCTTCGAGTCTGAGGACCATCCCCACCCCCCCTTCTCCCGTCTCGAGAGCCTGACAATCAAGGGCGACCACCTGCGGCTCATGGCCGACAACCTTACGCACCAAGGTGGCAGCGGCGAGAACTGGGCGTTCAAGCGGTTTACAGCCGCTCCACGGTTGGAGAGGGTGGCGCTGCTTGTGAAGAATCGAATCCCGTTCCCCCTGCAACTTCCAAGAGACGTCCTGCCCTGGGCACAGCTCACCCATCTCATGATCTCCATGCCATGTTCCGGCTTCTTCTGGAAGCACGTCCTCCCGCAGTGTGTGCGGCTCGAGGCGGGGTACATCAACGTCGAGCAGTCTGCGGTGACACCTGACTCGGTCCTTGACCTACAGTCACCTCTCCCCGAGGCCGGTTACATCGAGCTCCTCAAACTCCGGACCTTCGACGTCACGTTCCATGACGAGTTTACCTCCGCCTACTTCGACGACTTCCGGTTTCCCGCCCTCAGGAAACTGATGGTCGCCTGCGACTTTGGGAGTGGCTTCCCCACCTTCCAGTGGGTCCCACCCACGCAGAGCGTCAATTTCTTCATGGAACTGAGACACCTCACCTCCTTAACCCTGTCGTATCAAAATATGACCGAGGCAGAGCTGTTGGATCTCCTGAAGCACACGGTGCTCTTGGAGGATTTGGTGCTGGACAGCTACATTGTTGACCACAAGGAATTCCTCCAAGCGCTTGTCGTTAAGCCCGATTCCTTCTATCCGCACGAGGGAAGCGCGGAGTCGAGCTCGGTGGTTGCAGGTGATGCGGAGAGGCAACCCCTTCTACCCAAACTCCAAATGCTCCGGTTCTTTTTGGAGTACTTCGCAGACGTACCTCCCACAACGTTCGACGAAGAGGACTTCCTGGCGGTGATAACATCGCGCTCGGAGGTTGCGAGGGAGGTAGCCAACGCCCTCCCCGATAATCCCAATCCCACGTCCAGGGTGGAAGAGCAGGATGAGGATGAGGTAATGACAGAGACCGATTCATTCATGTCGGACTCGGACATGGAGACGGAGGACGACGCGGCGGAGGATGACGAAGACGAAGACGAAGATAGTAGCCAAGCGCCCAAAGACGAAGACACCGACGTCATCATTCCCCCTCCCAGTGCACCGCCTACCCCCGTGACCCCCATTGCTTCGTTCTTCCCCATCCCTGAAGCTACCCCGATAGCCCTCAGGCCAACCCCCGTACTCGGCCCACCCCGACCTCAACTACCCCCCATCTCCAAGCGGATCCTTCCCATCCGCACTGTCGAACTCTCCACCGATGCTCGGGAACCGTCCAAATTCAAACGCCTCGAATGCTTCGAAGCAGGGGTGGAGAAATACAACAAGGAGACACCTACATCACCCAGCTTCGCCTTCAAGCTCGAGTTCAGTAGTCCGTCCAACTGGGCCTTGCATGGCGCTGAACCTGTGTGGTTCTAACCGACCTGAACGGTCATAGACGATATCTCCGATTCACGTACAGCAGGCATGTACCACGCAGTTGATATCTGCTCTCATGGACCTTTCTATCTTTATGCATCATTTCACTAGTAGAATCAAGCTTAACCAAGCACCACTTCACTTCTTCGCAGCATTTTTTTTAACCTTATGTATTCATTTCACCTTCTTAGATTTTTCTTTTCGTCTTCTCAAACATTAAATACCCCTTGTGCATTGCGGATACCCTTCATTGGCGTTCAATCCTCCCCCTTCCCTCATACAAAAACGACACCCCTTTCCCTTGCCCCCGTCGTAGCTGTAGCCTGGGTACAAGTCACGAATCGTTACGTTGTCCCCTCTTCTCAGTGGATGAAGAAACTTCCTTATCACGCCTGGCTATTCGTCTACGCCCCGGTCCTATGGCGCTTACAGCATGCCGGATGGTATATTGCAATGAACATCAGTACCAAGTGGTATTATGAGATTAAGTTGCCTTCCTCCTCGCGACCTCATACAGGTCCCGCCTATCCGCGCTCTTGTCAACGAGCCCTTTGAAGATGCCATCTGTATGGTCCAGCAACTCCGCAGGGGACGCAAATTCGACCTGTGAGGTATCTGTCAGCATCGCCCTTTGGCGGTTCTAGCGAAGTTCTCCAGAAACTTACAATCCGGCCTGCATCGAGAACCAGCTAGGTGGCGCGTTGATGTGTCATGGTTAGCGCATAGAAAACGACAATGAAAACGGACAGGGAGACTTACGATTCTGTCTGCATCCATGATGGTCTGAAGGCGGTGAGCGATTGTAATAACAGTCACATCAGGCCCTAATTCTCTGCGAAGGGTATCCTGAATGATCACGTCCGTCGCGTGGTCAATGGCCGAAGTCGCTGCGCAGGCTGAGTGTTATGTACGGCCTATGATATGAATAGTCCAGGATCTTCTCACCTTCATCCAGTATCAACAACTTGCTGGACCGGAGTATGGCTCTCGCCAAAGCTATAATTTGACGTTGGCCCACGGACACATTGTATCCCCCACTTGCAATACCGCTATCGAGGCTCAAAGGGGATTCTTCGCCACCCACCCGAGAGGAGTGCAAGCCAGAAGCACGTAGTGCGTCATTTAGTGTCGCGTCGTCGTATTCTTCGAAAGGGTCCAGGTTGTAACGCAACGTGCCTAAGACGGTGTGAGTAGCCGTCACGTAGGTTGGGCACTAACTAACATACCACTCAATAATTCCGGCTGAAATGGACAGTCCCAAACGTCAATGAATATCTAAGGAACCGAGCCAATGACTTGCCATCTGGGGAATAATAGTAATATTTGAACGCAAAGCATCGAGGTTAATTTCGCTCGTGTCGAGCCCATCGAGGTAGACAGAGCCCTCGGTGAAAATGCACCGCAGCAACGCCAGAGTAAGGGAGCTCTACAAGGATGTTAGCACCGTGAGCTCGTTCGTTAGAAGGTTGATGGTTTACTTTGCCGCTGCCGGTTCGCCCTACCACTCCAACTCGCTCCCCCCCTCGCACATTGAACGCCAAATCATGAAGTACAGCTGGTCCGGACTTGGAATATCGGGCGAATAGGTTCTCAACTTTGATATCACCGCTCGTAGGCCAAGCAGCAGGTGGCTTTCCGCGTTCCGTGGGCTTGGGTTCCTGCTCGATTTCAGTGTACGCCACGACACGCTCCAAACTTGCGAAACGGTGATAAATTGAGCCATCGGATACGGAGAGTATGCGATAGCAAAAGAAACGCACCTGTTGGTCTCGATAAGAAACATATTGTAGACTCTGACCGTGTACAGCATGATTTGGCAGAACTCCACCGCTCGGTTCAAGGAGAAACCGACGTTCGCTGCACTGATATTGCTTCCATAGGTCAGATACGCAGCCAAAGACGCTGCAAAGATGCCTCTGAGGACGTCGATCCGGATGTTGATCCACCGATTGAGATCGTGGTACAGGCGGGTCAATCTCGCATAGTGGTCGATCCGGTTTTTGAGCTCGACTTCATGTGCTGGACCTGCACCGTAGGCTCGAAGGGACACTGAACGTATCCATTAGTGAAGGAATTATGGACGAGGTTAAAGCTAGTTTTACCCAGTCCTGTGACCGCAGCACTGAAATGGGCCAGCAAAGGGGCTTTGGCGTTGCTATTTCGAGCGCCAGTTCATCTCTGCATCGACAAAAGGTTAATTGAACTGACCTCATTTCCCTCCTCACAGACATTTGGGCCTTGACGTAGATGCGTCCCAGATAAGTCGCGACCATGGCAATGAACAGCCCTGGCAGGGTAAACAGAGGCACGAACATCACTGCAGATATCAGGTCGACAGCCATGAAGAGAACCCCAGTTTCAAGGGCATTGAAGGACCGCATGAGCCGCCCATCTATTATGTCCATGTCGAGAGTCATCCGCTGCAGGACGCGGGAGACGGGGGTCTCGTCGAGCCACCTTAGTGCAAAGTTAACATTAGTACGTGTCTCGTTATGAGGGAAATAATTACCTCAGGGTGGTCCCGACGATAGCTTGAGACAGGGTTTTGTGGATGACCCTGGAGGCATTCTGCATTCCCAGCATGTAGCAGGTCTCCTTGGCGGCGTACGCGACTATCCTGACCAGTACCAGGAGGATATAGAACAGCATATACCTGGCAAAGAGAGGTGTAAATCCGATCGACGTGGATAGCCCTAATCATGCGATGACCCACTGGACGGCGTGTACATGCACAGGTGGTACCTGTTCGTACCGACTGCTCCAAAATCCCAAAAACCACACGTTAAAGCTGTGAAGGAACATTTCCAAAGCCGACCCTCCCAGCCAGAGCACAAGGAAAGTGGTGAGGTGATCTCCACCAAGGGCCTTGACAAAGAACTTCATCGGCCCCCAGCCACCTTGCCCTCCACGAACCTCCTCCGCAGCGATCAACTTGCCAGTCGCTTTTCTCTCTCTCTCACGTTCGCTTCGCGAGTCGATGACCACTTCACCTGCCTTGATAGACTCTTCGCTGTGCTTGAACTCAGTCTGAAGTGCAGGGTCCGATGCTAGAATTCCCCCAAGATCGTGGTCTTGGCTCCTGACAGTCCCATCGGCGCTTATGAAGACAATGAGGTCCGCAATCGGGCTTGCCAACGCGATGTTGTGCGTCTGTCGTGCACATGAGCATCTGGTTCTTGCTGCAGTGGCAAAGATGACATACTACGAGGAGCACTGTGCGTCCTTCGACAAGGTCACCTTTGAGGCACTTGTTCATGATCCAAACGGCTCTGAGAATAGTCGCTCAGTCCTTTACTTCGTTCCTACGTTCGTTAGCTCTCCACTCACGTATGCACATCCAACGCTGCGATTACGTCGTCGAGAAGGATGATCTCAGCCCTGGCATAAATCGCTCTAGCCAAAGTCAAGCGCGCCTTCTGCCCCCCACTGAAGCCGACAGTAGATGAGCAACATGGATCTCCCAAATTTCATGGCCGTACACACCTCAGGGTTAAGCCTCGCTCACCGACTTCAGTCAGGTCTCCAGCATCGAATAGATCTAGGTCCTGTTCCAGCGCACACTGATGCAATACTGGCAGCGTCTATCAGTAATGACTTCATCAACGCCACAAAGAAGGTCAGGAACCAACCCTTCTTGTATCTTTCCTCCTCGTATGGAGTGTTGAACAGGATATTGTCTCGGATAGTCTCATTCTGCACCCAGGACTCTTGAACACAGAAGGAGACGCCTCCAGCGCGGGGAAGGTTAAAAGTAGAGTTGGGTTGGGTTGGAATGAAGTGCATCTCCCCTATAGCCGTTCGTCTCAGAACGGCGCATCAGCAGAACGGCTGAAAACATACCGAGAAGCGCCATTAACAACGAAGTTTTCCCCGACCCGCTGTAAGAAAAGGGTGAGTCCAAGATTTATACGCGAAATTTCTGAGCACTGACGTCGCCCCAACAACCAAGTTAATTTTCCCGTGCAAGAACTGTAGTTCTCCCGGAACCTTCAGCTTAAACTGAGATGAAGGCGTGCCCATGCCACTATCTTCGGGAGCTGGCATCCAAGTAAATGACGCATCGCGAAAACCGATGAAATCTGCGTCGTCCAAAACAGGTACCGCCTGAAAGCCCGAAGTGCTAGGAGTGTAGGCGTCAAGAAGCTCTGTCTCCTTGAAGAACTTATCGAGTCGGTCAACCGAAACTTTCCCTGTCGTTCAGGCCGCTCTGAGTGTCGCTCTTCACAAAGACAGTCGGGATTTAGGTTGTACTTACCCTGTATGATCTGCCCGGCTAAACTGTTCATATTCTGCAACTGTATCCGGATGGTGTCGAATAAAATCATGCTGGAGAACACCTTGGCGGCTGGGCGGGTGATTGAGCAAATTAGCTCTGGGGAGGGGTCGAGGTCACGAACCAGTGAGCTCAATATTCAGTACCAAGGTAGCAGTCGCAAAGGTCGACATCATTGCAACGGTCGGAATGGTAAATCTGGATAGTGTAGCGGATGAGTGGTGGCTCGTACACCAGGGAAATCTCACTCACATTATGATCTGAATGAAAAGCTCAAGGCGCTATACCCCGTGTCAGGTCAGCACCGCTCGGCGGGCGGGATGGGACTTAACTGAGACTGACCCTCCTTTTCAACACCAGCCCAATCTCATCCTCTCGCTTCTGATCGATGCGGCCCTGGATCTTGCTCTCCCAGCCGAACATCTTAATCATCCTGAGGACATTCACCGATTCGGTCACTGCTTGCGTCCTGCTGTCGGTCTGCGTTGTCCCTAGTCAACATACTCCGAGTCGTGGAGAAGACGGCCATAGACAAACCTTCTTCATCTTCTCCTCTTGAACGTCCTTGGATATCTTTGCGAGCCAGCCGGGAAGGGGAAGAGAGAGAACCATAACTCCCAGCCCAACAAATGCACTTGGTCGCCATGGACAAGTCAGTACCTATTGCCGCATGGAAGAAACGCTGGCTTTACCTCCAGTCGAGAAGCGTGTAGAGGAAAATGGAGCCACCGATGATCTGGACCGGTGTAACCCAGACTATCGACGCGGCTCGGTGAGCACATCGGAACGGGTTTGGATAGGGGAGGGAGCTTACAGAACTGAAATATCTCCCTCGCCACCAACAAGTTGCTCATATCTATCGTTATGAGGTTTGTCAGCTTACCAGCAAAGCTCGCACTTGACGCCTTCCGCTCCGCTTCGCTGCTCAGACCGTCAGAGTTCTCCCCGGGGGCATCAGCTTTGACCCTAATCTTCATGCTGAGTTCAAAGAGCATCTGGGTCAAGATCGACTCCATGTTGGTGAGCGATCGGTTCATCAGCACAGCGCAGGATTGGTACCCCATTGAACCGAAGATGGGGAAGATAAACATGCAGAGGATCCAGACCCATGGACGGATGCCTGTAGGTGCCCTTCCCCCAGATTCGAGAAGCCTGTTACGGCGAGTCGCGTTAGCGTGGCCCATTCTGGCTGGACGGTTAACATACGTGAGAAGTCTGTTTATGGCGATAGGTTCAGCGAGGTGGGATATCGCATACATTGTCGTGCCAAGAAATCCTTTGAAGTATTGGTAGCCTAGAACCATGGAGCTCAGCGGAATGCTTATTTTATACATCAAAGCACGTACCGAAACATCTCAGGAAGGCGAAGACGAGATGACCGCCATTTCTCACTTTCGTAGCGCTGAGGTGCTTTTGGGTAAAGCAAATCAGAAACAGACCTTCCGAGCGGGAGAGGCATAGGCCTACAGGAGACAGACTCTTGGACACATCTTCCGCCCGATCGTAGTCGGCCAGCGGGGGGAACTTAGATACCGGGAGGTGGTCGACCTTGTTCGCGGCCCTGAAAATCGGATCGAAATAGCTATACGTGCAGAGGGATATCAACGACGCGGTTTGCTCAGGGTGGGGCTCTTTCTCTGGGCGCTGGTGACAAATAATCAATGAAGACCACCGAAGGTTCTGCGGAAATGCATTACCTCGGGATCGAAAGGTGTGTACACGTTTGGGATGCATAGGGGGATGAAGATGGCCGTGAGTGCAAGGGTGACCATCCTCGCCCATAAAACCCACCCTTCGGCGAGGTCGAGAGGATCTTTCGTATACGTAGCGAGGGGCCAGACGTTCCGGTAGGCGTAGACGCATATTTCAGACCACAGAACGAGAACACTGTGACCGACCAGAGACTTCCTCCAGACTGGGGAGGTGGTGGCAGCAAATGCAAGACTAAGTACATACAACTACAAACCCTCAGTTGCAAAGCCGTTACAGCGAGTAACAATCATCTAAGACTCACGTTGACCACGACGAGAGAGCCATAGACGAACAAGGCGTCCAAGTTGTGAATGTCGCCCCAATGACGTGTCCTAGTAGCCGCCTCGAATGCTTTGGGCAAGGACAAGCATACAAGGGCTGCAGAGCCAAGAATTCTTGCCACCATGAATGAGAATACCACTATGCCTCCGTTCTGCGACACGACGTTCTCCGAAGGTAGAGTCTGCTCTTCATCGTGTATACGTGACTTGAACTCATGGTAGATGTATCTCTGGATGAGAAGACCGACAGACCCCAGCGCGACCCAGAGTGGGACGATCATGTAGGTTTTGTCCCTAAACCCTTGGTGAATGCATGCGGTTCAAGGTGGGTCAAAAACGCACCCTTCGTCCCATCCAATGAGCGGCCACTGTGACTGTGTCGGATCCATTGTCAAGGTTCTGGAGCAAGTCAGAGACTCAGAAGTTAAGGTGACGCATGCGCCTTTTATAGAACACAGAGCATGTGGAAGAGCTTGATGCAGAATCCGAAGCTTCGTCGTCGCAAGAAGTAAGCGAACGTCCGCCAGACTCGGGGAGCATTATTGGAATCAAACGGCGTGATCAGAGGTCGAGATTCGATATGAAGCTTTGAAGGGGAGTGATACTAACATACTGATGGCTTGCAGCAGTTGAGGAACGGCCGGCAAATTGCAATGGCGGCCTGGGGAAAGATCGTTCGAAAAAGACCTTATCGGTGCGTTGCATACGTAGAGGGTACCAAATGCACAAAGTCAAACCGGGCGAAATCTGGGCAACCAATGGGGTGGTTCTTTGGAAGAAGTCTCGGGGCTCGAGGTGGCCTGCTACTGCTTGCTAGCCAGACTTTGGACTCCGAGCCGCAAATTGCCGCCCATGAGTCGACACGAACGAGACAGAACGAGACGCACTCCGAGTTCAAGTTCTCTGACGCGCCCTACAACCAACCTATAACCCTTCTTGGAGGATCCTCAACCTACACTTGGTCTGTACAAAATGACTGTTGCTCAAGCGTAGTTCGATTGACTTGGCTTTACGAAGCAGGTACCGGCAAATTCCGGTTTCGCGGGCTTGACCCTGAGGGACCAGGACGTTATCCCCTCCTCTCAGACCTATTCGGATGCCACACACGGGCTTGTTGACACAGCTAGCAGCGGCGCGGTCATATAAAGCTGTACCCCTTCAATTTAGCCCAACGAATCCAGCAATTCGAAGACGAAATTCGAATCAATACCACTTCCCAACCAAAATCTTGTCGAATGTCTTCTTGAGCACAAAGAGGAGGGCAGGCGCCAACGCGCCTTTCCCTTGGATGCGTGTCACTCACGCATGCCAATTGTTGGAGGTCCATTGCATTGGATTGCCCAAGTTAGACAGTGCTTCAGCTCGACAACTTTGCCTTGACCGAGGGCGTGCTGGAACGTTTTTGAGACTCCCTTTGACCGTTGATTTTCTATGGGTACAGCCCTCGGAACAGAACGACACGACGATTTGTCAAGCATTGACGCATCTTGGTCGCCTGCGCGCTGTCGACATAACATCAAGCTGGGGCTGCAACTTGTCGAAAGGCGCTGTCTGGAGAACAGGGAAGGTTATCCAGACGATTTACCATCGGACTTCCTCCAAAGTGGAGCTCCTCTCCTCAAAATGCTAGAGTTATGTTTGCGGGGTGGCTTGGGGAAAGCCATGATCGAGCTCGGCGCCCCAACCTCAAAGCTTTGCCCCAGGCACTGTGCGTACTTCTGCGGCGGAATGCCGAACTGCTACGCCGATCTATTCCAGAGGTTACATAAGGTTGCATAGGACGGCGGTCTTGAACGAGTTCGAATTATGCTGGGTCAACGAGCATGAGGAGGCAGGATGAGAGGGGGAACGTTCTGTAGCTCTCCTCATATACGAAGCTTCTCCCCATTTCCAAGGCTCAGGCCATCGTCAAGGTCCTCGACGAAGACGCCAGAGAACATAAGTCCTTCCACTGTGCCTTCTTGGATTCCATAGTGCACAACATCACCCCTCACTTCTGGTGGGTCCCTTTTGTCAACAAGCGGAAGCTATGCGAGAGATCGCTCAGCTCTGGAAGGCTCTCATTGCAAATCCTGAGCCAGCTTACCTTGAGGACACCAATGTGGAAATCACCCAAGCCTGCTTCACCGTCAGGGACTGTTGGGTTCGCCTTCTTTGGGGATACAGGTTTCAATGCGTGCTCGTTGGGTGAGGAGAACACCTGTAGTGTCTTCTTGTCCCAGTCAACGATGACTGCGAAGTTGTGCCAAGTCTCGTCTCGGAACGGTGTCTTGTAGATAACGTTGAGAGCATGGTCGAGGATCTTGATGTGCCCTGCGTCTTTACTCGGGAGACGGCCAGTGGGGTTGGTGAAGGGCGATCCTAACGGTAATCCAAACGCGGTCAAGGCGTCGTCTCCCATATATGCCAGGGGGACTCACCCAGCTGGACTCCGAATACATGACTCCCATCTGATGGCTCGACGAATACAACCTGATACTCATGAATCAAGTCCAACGGCTTCAGGGTCTCCATCAGCATGCTGAAGTGGTAGGCCTTCCTCCCCTTGCACAGCTCTGCTCGAGCTGTCGCCGTGCTCCCATTCACCTGCGCAATCAGCTCCGTCCTCCTGAAGCCCTTCTGGGGGACACCTGAACCCCCAGGGACGAAGATAGATGAGTTTCCGATAAAGACGCGTAGCGTCTGCTCGGTTGCGATGGCGGGGAAGGCGGCGTCAGGGTGGAGGCGCTCGGTCCAGAGGGGCGTGCCCGTGATATCGTTCGGAGCCATAACGTGGGTGTACTGGAAGCCACAGAGTTAGCGCTTGTTTAGAGAAAGGGAATCCTGTCCTCTCACCAGAGACGCTGGCTTGCTACCTTTGACAACACTTTAAACCAAGTGACCTCGGTTAGTGAAAGTCCAGCTTACGCTCGAGCACGTACGTCAAGTAAGGCCCCGAGGAAGTGTCCAACTGCAGCGGTCCATAGTCCAACGGTGCTCTTCCATCCCATACCACCTTACTCTGTACCATCCAGGCGCTCCCCAGGACTACAGGGACCAGCGCAGACGAGAACCTCATTATTAATAATTCTCGGAGTCAGGGAACTAGGGCTGGATGAAAGGCGTAGAAGACGAGGAGGGGCAGACACGTCAGTCGGTCGCCCGTATCCCCTTCTTCAACGCATCTATATATCCATGGCGGTCATGTGTTAGAGCTCGAAGCCGCACAGTGTGTGGGCAAGAGGAGAATCGTCGGGTGCGGGGTTGCGGGGATTTCTTGGGTTATTTGAAGTGGTTTCTAAATGACACTGGTGTGTATCTTCGTGGGGGTTGAGGGGACCACACGGGGAGGCGTGTTGGATACCGCGGTCGGGTGCTAAGCACTACCCTCGACGTCGAGAGGCCTATGTTGATGTATCCGAGCCAGAGCAGGACGGCGTATCAGACGATTCCCAAGAGAAAGGCTCAAGTGGACAAGGAGTGGACTTCTGACCTATAGAATGCGCGTCATTGTCATACACGAAGTCGTGGGTGGATCTACTGTCACGGGAAAGCAAGTCCGAGGCGAGAGTGGGTTGGACAGTGTTGTGGTCGAAGGACAGTTGAACCCATCAAGTGATTCATACAGCAACACCCTCACATTCAGTCTCGTTCGGGTTCAAGTTGAAGTGATCGATTAGAGATGGTACGAATTGCGGAGTAGGTTACAATGAATTTCATGCTAGGTACGTGTATGTGATGCGATGCGATGCGATGCGATGCGGGTAGGAGACAGTGCAGAGGGTAGAACAAAGATAATAAAAATAGCTGTCAAGGTGTGCAAGATATGCAGAGGATGAATGGGTTAGAGGAAACGGTCATGAGTGCAGGCGGGCAGATGAGCCATAGAAGACAGAAGTAAGAGATAAAATGGGGAGCGAGCCCAAAGAAAGTTATTGCGGAACGAGTCCCATAACCTGGGGCTGCCCAGTGGCCACAGCGTATGCGCAGAGAATGGCTTCCCAAGCGATGTCGAGACACTCCCAGTACGCGTCGTCGACGATACCGAGAGCGACAGTGTTCTTCCAGACTGAAATTAGCGAGAAGATGATCATCTGGATATGCTCAGGACCTTTGGCGCTTAGCCCGAGCCTCGTACCGAAGCCCCGGATCGACTCGTACTGGCCGTCGACAACGTTCGGGGGAAGGGGCGCAGAGAGCAGTGACTGAAGGAAGGCCGGCTTGTCGTGTGTGTAGAGGTACTTGAGGATGATGGGGAACGTTTGGGGAGATGGGAGGCACAGGTGTCGTGATGGGACGGTAACCTTTTCGCCATACTCGCGCACGCGATCGCCACTTTCGCTTGGAGAGAAGGGGGGAAGATTTCGGCAGTGGAACGCCATGACCATGGAGTGGACAGGGTAGAGCTGGACGGGACATGGTTTAGGCGCATTTGTGTGTGTCGGTAGGTCCATCGGTCTGACGGCGAGGATGTGGGTGGGAGGTGATACTTTCGGTGCGGTCACGCGCACATCATATGCGCTGGGAAGATTAGATTTGTCAAAGGAGATGTCCACTTTGGCGAGGTCAGGGAACCACCTGAAGCGAGAGCCATGTTAGAAACATTCGTCAAGCACGATAGGCTGGAGGGACTCACTCTTTGCTTAATGCCGAAACCATCTCCGTGCTGTACGTATCTGGAATATGCTCTGTTTCGGGCGCTGCGGCCATGATGGCTTCTCTCGAGACTGGCCTGTAACACGGCCGTTGGAGCTTCCTAGGGAATGTCCTGAACTCTGGGTCCTTCCCCTCCACTTCGAGGGGTGGTTCGGTTGAGAGGGGCATCTTGAATGTGACAGTTTCGGGCTCCGTCGAGGGGTTGGGACATTTCGACGACGAAGGCTTGCCGGAATCGAGCTTGGATGGGTTCGTCGTTGGTGCAGGTGCTTGTACAGTGCTGGCAATCTTAGCTTTGATAGGCTGCCTCCTCTTGATTTGTTCTGCTGGGTACACCCCTGAACGAAGGGTGGGGGGAGTGAAGATGTTGGAGGCACCTCGCTTCCTGTTCGAGAGAGCCGTGCGGGACGGGCCATGGTGACGCGTGTTGAGCCTCTTGGAGAGGTCAGGAGGCGTGTTTTCTGAGACGATTGGGTGCCTTGGGGTCGAGGTCCGAATAGCTGGCATTGTGGAGACGCAGCAGTAGGGCTGTAGAAACGGGAATCCTGTGTGCGCCAGAGCCATCGCGTTGGGAGTTATATATCCACCCGTCGAAACTAGCTCAATAGCCAATCCACGAGATTTCTTGCCTTTCAAGGCAAGTGTTCCGTTTACGTGGATCGCGAATTCCCGAGTAAGGGAACTCGTGCGAACCAATCCGACTCTGATTGCAGAGGAATTTGCCTTGTTTGGTTAGTGGACCCACACTTTTCGTATCTTGCCGCTCATCTGTTCTGCGCCTTCCCGCCAATTGCCGTAATCGAATGCGCATTGTGCTGAAGAACAAAAGGTTCTGCCTCGTTCTTCCCATTTGTTCTTCAAGTCCAAGACAGGCTGTTGGATGTCCAGATAGGCTAAAGAGCAGTCGCCAGGGAAGAGATCGCCCAGTTTCCAGAAGGCGATGCCGGGGATATAAAGTCCCGGAACGCACACAGAGAACTCGAGTCTGTGGGCATTTTATCCCAAAGGTGTACGGTTGAGGCGCTGGCTGCAATGATTTTGGGTCGACTCTGGTCTTGAGCGGCGGAACGAAGTGCGAGGAGCCCACAAGGCGAGCAATGAGGTCAGATGCGACGCACACAATGTATGGTTTTCCGAGGGTGTTATCAAGCCACTCCAGGGGGAGATCTCCTCCAAGGCATGCCCCTGTCCACACGGTACCCATCGATACTGGCTCCAGAAGGACACAAGAGTGCAGAAAATCGCATACAAGCTGTATGGTTGTCCAGTGCATTCCCAGATGGGCTCTCCCCAGTGTATTCCCAGGTGATGCCCGGTCAATGGAAGGCTCTGGAAGAATCAGTCATGGACACTGCCTGGAGTGGGTCCTTGTACATTTTTGACGCCCAAAGGCGCCTAGGAATGTCACAGATCCGAGTCGTGAAGGGAGAGGGAAAAGTATAACCGGGGGCATGTGCGACATGAGGACGAGATTCAAACCCAGCATAAAAAGATAAGATCAATATTGCATCTAATCTTATCTTCAGCCACGGTTCTCTGGCGGCTAATGTCGCAATCTGGCTTGCATCAGCACTCCGACCAAGGCTTGCTGATATGCCTCTGATTTCTCATCCACTCGACCAATGTCCACCTCGTCGTTCGACTTCGCCAGCTGGCCACCAGCGCTGACTCCCGAGCTGCAGGCGATCCTCGTTCAGAAGGCGACAACCAGGGCGTTGGCGACTGGGCTGTTGTATCTTCCTCCGGGATACCCTATCGATACCCCGCCTCCTCAAGCTGCGATCCATGCACCTCTATCATTGTTTCCGGCTCCTTTCCCCAGGGAATCATTCAAGCAAGCACAAGACATCCAGTCCCTCTACAATGTGCTGTATTCGAACATTACAATGGATACGGAGTGGTTAGACGAGATCATGGGGGCAGAGAAGGGAGTGGGAAGGGTAGATGATTTCATCGGGCAACTTTGGAGAGGATGGAAAGCGATGCGGGAGGGTGGAAAGATTTCACAGGTGCGCGAGGATCTTATTTCAATCATATCTTTCATAATTACTGAGAGAGTCGTAGCCCCTGCATCTAGGATTGTTCCGTTCGGACTACCTCTACCACGTCCCAGAGACCGGCGATCCTTCGTTAAAGCAAGTTGAATTCAACACGATCTCAGTCTCTTTTGGCTGCCTTTCGCAGCGGATAGCCGAGCTTCATAGGTAGGCCCCGTCCCCTTGAAGCAGGGCCCATGCTCAACGCGCTCCAGGCACCTCTTGCTCTCAACCTCATATTTTAGGCTCTCGCCTCACCTCAAACCAGAGAATTTGCCCAAAAATGACACCATTGCCGGTCTGGCAAAAGGCCTTGCAGCAGGCCATGCCGCCTACGTCTCCAGTGGAGGATCTCCATCTTCCAAGGTCCTGTTCGTTGTTCAACCTGGCGAACGCAACGTATTTGACCAGCGGTGGCTCGAATATGAGCTTCTCGAAACGCACGGAATTCACTCTATCCGGCAAACATTCGAAGAACTGCTTACATCTGCATCCGTTGATGCCTCTTCGTCCCTCCTACACATCTCGCCGTCTGGGGTCGAGATCTCTGTCGTGTATTATCGCTCAGGGTACATGCCGAACGAGTACCCGTCGCAGGCGTACTATGACGCACGGTTCAAATTGGAACAGTCCCGCGCGATCAAGTGCCCGACAATCGCGCTGCAGCTCGCAGGCGGTAAGAAGGTACAAGAGGTCCTTGGGAAACCAGGAGTCGTTGAACGGTTCCTCCCTGGGGTATCGCAGGCGCGAGTCGACGATTTGCGCAAGACCTTCATGGATATGTGGGGACTAGACGAAGGCGGCGTCCCTTCAACGGGCGACGAATCTGCCGGTACGCTTCAAGCACGCACGGAATACCCGACGTTGGTGCTCAAACCCCAGCGCGAAGGTGGGGGGAACAACGTCTACAAAGGCGACATCCCCGGGTTCCTCGACTCCCTGCCCGCGCACGAACGCGAGGCGTGGATCGCGATGCGGTTGATCGAGGTGCCGAAGAAGGTTGGCGGGTGGCTTGTTCGTGCGGGGAACCTCGACTACGGGGCTGCGAGTGCAGAGGAGAGGGCAGTCCAGGCGGAAGTGGTAAGCGAACTGGGCATTTTTGGGTGGTCCTTGTTTGGACGGGGTAATGTGGAGAAAGAGGAGGAAGTGGGGTGGTTGGTGCGAACGAAGGGGAAGGATAATAATGAAGGGGGCGTCGCGACTGGGTTTAGTGTGTTGGACTCGGTTTTGTTGGTTTAGAGCATCTAGATGCGAAGTAGTTCAAAGAAATGAAAGGTACTGGAGCACAGTAGCTCTCTGCGCAACTTTGGCGCTCACCTGCGAGAGCTGATACCCATCGCATCCCTTGGTATGCGTGTGGGAGATTCGATTTCAATGGGTTCTTGGGCGATCTTACCCCGTAGTGCCTTTTCTTCTCGGACCTCATGCTCGCCTCTCCTGGACTTTCTATGGAATGTCGTCATACTTTCCTGACACCTTCAACGCATCCAGAACGCCGGCCTCGCCTTGAGGCTCACTTCTGACCGCTCTACAGACGATGAGGGGAGGAAGGACTCTGCAAAACCGGTTGGCTTGGTCGCTTGGGCTGGACCTTGGCTTCGTATTTTCTGAAACATTTCCTGGTGTTTTTCTTTGGCGTTTTTCTCCTGCCACTGTTTGTGGCCCGGCGCCTGTCAAGCCAAGCTCCAGACGTGATGCGGGTTGCAGGTCTTGGCATAATGTCTCAATCCTTCGCTCAACGTCCGTCCAAGCTATCAATGATCGTCCTAGGCTTCGATTTCTAGTGCGGCACCAGGGATACCATTACGCGGATCCTCCACAGGGGTATGTACTGCAAGGTCCGAGCCCCCGTCCGACGGTCCACTGGCAAGCACCCAGTGTGCTCCCTAAGCTTCACTTGGCTGGGATCTGATGGCGAGCAGCAGCAAAACTCTTGGCAGAGGACTCGGGCGTCCCTGAGGACATATTGGCCCCGCCAAGGCCACACAAGCCCGAAACAAATCGCTTCCATATATCCCCAGCTTATATCTCCCGACAATGTCACTTGTCTTTCTCTTCCTCCTCCCTTCATCATCTCCCGATACCCCCTAGCCCTCAGCGGCCCCATCCCTGCCCCCTCCTCCCCGGGGCTGACATTCCTTCATACACAAACCCCTGCTACTCGCTGACGGAGGACCGGACTCGCAACGATGTCTGAGGCCCAACCCGCCCCCCAGTTCGACCAGTATGGTTCCACGCCAGGTGGCTCGTCAAAGGAACTCGTTCCCAACGCTGAGGAGGCACCAGTGCTAAAGAAGAAGTCGAATCGCAAGCTGCTGCTGCTCGGTGGTCTCGCCGCGGTGATCGTCGTCTTCCTCGCGGTGTTCCTCCCCATTTACTTTACGATTATTCGCAAGAAGGATGGGTCATCGAGTGGGAGTAGTGGCTCGTCATCGGGTGGAGACAGTGCAGGAGGAGATAACGGTGACTCGGCCTCGTCAGCCGCGCCTACGCCCACCCCGACGAAGGGACCTACGGTGCGTAGCTGGTTCCCCACAATTATGAACGCAGTCCCTAACCTACGTCACTGGACGTGTAGACTGGTGGCGATGGCTCGACTATTACGATGGTGGATGGAACGACCTTCACGTACAAAAATGCCTTTGGTGGATTCTGTGCGTCGAGCCCTTGCTCATTATGTCAGGCCCGTTACTGAAAGTCATCTCACACAGGGGTTCACGATCCTGAGGATCCCTACAAGCTCGATGCCCAGGCCAACGAGTGGTCGCCCCCGCTCAATCAGTCCTGGAACTGGGTCAGAAACAGGATTTATGGTGTCAACATCGGTGGTCTCTTCGTTCTCGAACCCTTCATTTCCCCCGCCATCTTCCAGAAGTACCCTGGCACTCGCGACGAGTGGGACCTTAGCGAGGCAATCATGACAGCGAATGGAAACCTTGATGAACTTGAGGAGCATTATCGTACATTCTACGTGCGTTCATCCTTTCCCCCCTTCCCCTTTGGGTCGCGTGCTGACTTGAAGCGTTTCTTCTAGGTCGAGAAAGATATCGCCGAGATTGCTGGTATGGGTGTCGACCCCCTTACTATGGGCCACTAGCTGATCGTGCTAATTATAGGTGCTGGTCTCAACTGGATTCGCCTTCCTGTCGGATGGTGGGCCTTTGAGGTCGCCGAGGGCGAGCCATTCTTGCAGGGCAAGTCGTGGAACTACTTCTTGCAAATCGTCGAATGGGCAAGGAAGTACGGCCTTCGCGTCCTTGTTGACCTTCACGCAGTTCCCGGATCCCAGAACGGTGAGTCCATCCCCACCCTTGAATAGGACAAAGTTAAACATTGGGGTTTAGCCCTCAACCACTCCGGTCGCTACGGTCACGGAGTCAACTGGATGGCGGGAACCCAGGGCATTTACAACGCTGAACGCACGATCTATTACCTCCGCATCCTTACCCAGTTCCTCTCCCAACCGCAATACAAGGAAGTCATCAAGGTGATCGGTCTCGTCAACGAACCCAGGGCCGCCACTCTCGGCCACGATCCTTTGGCGAGCTTCAACCTCCGCGCTTACAACGTTCTCCGCGAGGTTACTGGCTTCGGTGAAGGCAATGGTCCTGTACGACAATCTAGTTCCGCGTCAATCCAAATCTTGCTGACCGTTTCGTTTAGTATATTGCTATTCAAGAAGGAATGAGGCCGATGAGCATCTGGGCGGACGATCTCCCTGGCGCCGACCGCGTCATTGTCGACGGCCACTCCTACTTCGTCTTCAATGGTGCCAACACTGCTCGCATCGACGTCGCCGCCGCCGATGGCCTCCCCGGCGGAACCTGGCCTGGCCAGGCTTGCAACGCCTGGGGCCCCGAATACAATAACAGCCGCAACAACTTCGGTCCCTCTATCGGAGGCGAGTTCTCCGCCGCACCCAACGACTGTGCCCTCTTCATCAACGGTGTCGGGGCCGGCTCTGATCACCCTCAGTGCGCCGAGTACCAGGACTGGGAGAATTATACCCCCGCGATGAAGGAGGGTATCAAGAACTATGTTCTCGCCAGCTTCGACTCGTTTGGCGACTGGTTCTTCTGGACGTGGAAGATTGGCCCCTCGTCCGCGGGTCGCGTTGAGGCTCCTCTCTGGTCATACTCTCTCGGCCTCGCGAACGGGTGGATGCCCGAGGATCCTCGTGAGGCTACTGGAAAGTGCCTCGCCATGGGCGTTACCAGGGTTGAATGGGATGGAACGTTTGAGCCCGCCAGGACGGGAGGTGTACCAACGCCCACCATCCCTGCGAGTTATACCGCTCAGTACCCCTGGCCCCCTGCGAGCATCTCCGACGTTGCTGGGGCCCCATCGAATCTCCCCAGGTTCACAGAGCCTGTCCCAGCGTTGACCCTACCGCCATTCACCTCTGCTACCCCTACTGCTACTAGCACCTAAAGTAAACTTTATACCAGCGAACCTGGATGCTTGATTGATACCCCGGCCCATCTGGGGTTGGACTTCTCGCTTTGGCATACCCTTATCGTAATGCTCCTGACACTTCTGGACGGATAGTTAACGTTTACTTACGCATGCATGGACTGTTACTTCATATATAGTTTTGACACATTGACAAAAACTCACTCATTGAACACCACCGTCGTTACTTGTTTAATTTTAGTCTGTATGTTTGTATTCGAATGAAACAGTGGCCTAATGTTGCTTGCACATTTGGACACTGACGGGCGTCTATTACGGCTGTCGAGAGCGGAACATGGGTACTCCGGGTAACAGAGTCTGCACGATAAGCCCTCAACTACTTTAATCGTTGGAATCATCGTCGCCGTATTCCTCTGAGTCGTGTTCGTAGTCTTCATCGAGACCGTCCCATACCAATCTCACTTCCGGAACCTCCTGACGCACAAGAAGAGCTTCGGCTTCCGAAAAATAGGCGCAACCCTCGATGTGGAGTTCCGAGATGGGAATTGAGGCTCTAGGCATGCTCTTGAGCACCTCGACAAGGGAGCTTATTATCTGCTCCCAGTGGATAGCGTTGCCCTCAGTAAGGTCGTTCCATATCGGTATGGGTAATTCCTTGCGGATGAGGGTTGATAGCGACTGGGATAGCGCCTGGAAACATGGCCCGAGCTCGATCGAAGACCGTGCCCAGACGAAGAGAGGTAATCCTAACTCCAGGGTGGAGATTTCCGTGTTTAGGACCGCGATAGCGGAAGGCCCAGACGGGGACCGAATGGCTCCAGAGATTTGGCAGGGGGAAGGGGGTTGGTGTGGCTCTTGGAAGCTTAATGAAAAAAAAAAGACAACGTGTGGTTGCTATCGCCGCTTGGCCATCTGTACGGTAAGATTGTCGATGTACATCTGCAGTGTTTCGTTCCCCGAGACAAGCTTGTCCACTTCTTTCTGCGTTGTATCAACTTTGGCAAGCATCACTGTAAGAAAAACAGGATCGAGTATCATGAGTTAAAGCCCTCATTCCGTACTGTCCCTTTGAAAATGAGGGGAGCAACGAAACAAGAAATACACACCTCGCAAGTCCTCCTGGTACGACAAGATTTCCTTTAACACCTTTTCTTTCTTCAGAGCATTGGCCACAATGTCTGCCGACTTGGGTGAGGTAACTCCCCAACCCGCCGAGTCCTGATTCGAGAAGTCGTCGAACTGCATGTCAGGACTTTGGTCTCCCAGAGACTGGGAGGTGGTGGTTGCAGGATGAGGTACAATCTTGCTCAACCCCTAACCTAGCCCCTGCATCGGAGTTTGAACGCGCCATCACAGCAGCATGACGCGTCTTCGCGTCCAATCTCCTCCTCATCCTCGCCCCTCACCTCGCCTCGACTCCTTGTATCCACCCCCACGATTAGACGAAGAAGGAGATATGCCAATTTCATTCGATCGCGTTTCGACTCTGCTCGCCTTCAAGGCTGGGCGGGCATTCCGCCAGGAAGGCACGAACACCGTCACTGCTGACCCCGCAAAGGGCGCGGTTCTGCTCTCAAACGGGGAGGATGGTTTGTTGCATTTTGTCTGGAAGAATAGGGATACGGATATTCCTGAGGAGGCGAGTCTCCCCTTGCCTATCGGTTATATATTGAATGCTAAAGAAAGGGATTAAATTGGAATAGGACCTGATCGTCTTCCCCACTGATGCTACCTTTACGAAAGTCTCCCAGTCGCCTGGACGGGTGTACGTTCTTAAGTTCTCGAGCTCAGACCAGAGGCACTTCTTTTGGATGCAGGTGTGTATGGTCTTTCTGTGGGCGTGACGGCGTCAAGTAACAGGCTTTGTTCAACTTAGGACGCTTCCTCCGCTCGCGACGATGAGTTTGCCAGGAACGTGAACAGCATCCTCGAAGAGCCGGAGAATCCTCTTCAATGGGCCTCCTCTGAACCCGCTGCTCAGGCATCCTCGTAAGTAGGTGATTATACTCCCGCTTGGATTTTATCTGCAGTCTCCCGTCGAAGAACTCATTCTAATCCGCTCATTTCTTCCTTCGACCCAGATCCACCTCTGCGGCTTCTACCTCCGCCCCTGCTGCCCCCGCGAACCCCACAACTACTCCCGCGGCGGGCGGCTTCCAAGCGACTCCTGAACAACTCGAAGCCCTCCAGAACCTCATCCGCGCAGGCGGGTCCTCCCAGGGCCAAGGTCTCGGTGGTGCCGCCGGAGTCGCACCCGACATGTCCCTCATCGACATTCTGACCCCTGCAAACCTGACGCCCCTCTTCACCAACCACCCCGAGCTCGTACCCACCCTCTTCCCTTACTTGCCTTCGGATCTGCCCCTCACCCCGAATGCCGAGGTGCTGGAGCGCATCATCCATTCTCCTCAATTCCGAGCGTCCGTTGCGAGCTTCGACCAGGCGCTGAGGACGGGTCTTCTTGGTGACTTTGTGCGACAGCTTGGCCTGCCCGAAGAAGCTGGCCTGGGCATCGGCCCATTCTTGAGAGCGGTTCAGCAGCAGGCGGATAGGGAGAATCGCGAGGGCGGTGGAAGGATGGACACTGATTAGTCATATAAGAAGGGTAGGACCGACTCGCAACGTTTTGGAGTTGGATACCAAGAAATATTGCCTTGGGTAGAGAAAGGCTGGCAAACACTTCCCGGACTCGAGAATGAATTTAAGCGCTTGACTGGTTCGGCTTAGCCGCGGAAGCTTCTGAGGCGGATGGTAAAACCTGCAAGCAGCGTGTCTCTTTGGTTTCACTCGTTCAATGGAACGAACTGGGAGAAAGTAGTACTTTTCAAGCACAATCGATTGGTATTGTGGGTTATCTAATTAGCTCGCTATAGTGCGAAGGAGGGTCGTGAATAATGAGTGACCATAGTACGATCCAACCAAAATAGACCCTGGAACTCTAAATCTCTATCTAAAACCGGGGGGGCCTGTTACTTCTCGACCTCAATGCCAGAGTCAGAGGCAGTGGCGTCAACGAACGAGGGGCGCATGACAGCGATACCCCTAGCATTCTTGAAGAAGACGACATCACCCTCATCTTCAACGAACTTGCACTCCTTGTACACGCGGTAGACCTCGCGCCAGCTACCAGGGTTGCCTTCCATGGGGAGGTTATAGGAAGCGAGCTTCTTTTTCAAGGCAGCGGATGCCTCCCAAGCGTGGTAGTGGGGGATCTTGCTGCAGACGTGGTGGAGGACGTGGGTCTCGGAGATACCGTTAGTGGCGTGCGACCCGAGCCATGCCATCGCGCTTCCAAGATCACCGAGGAGGTTGCGGTCGAGGGTAGCGAGGGCACCACGGGGGAAAGTGAACTCGGCGGCGCGGTAGTGGGGGAGGATGGGGTCGGTGTGCTGGAGGAAGGTGATGAGGACGAGCCAGTGGTTGACCCAGAGGTAGGGGACGAGGTAAGTCTTGAAGACGGTGAGGAAGCCGAAGTTGGAGATGGCGACGCCGATGCAGGCGAGCCAGATAAGGACACCGACGACGGAAATGAGGACCTGATTGTAGTGGTGGGGCTGGTACATGGGAGAGTTGGGGTTGAAGTGGTTGGTTCCCTTGGGGTAGCGGGGCTGTCCAGACGCGTTCCACATAATGTAAGCGGGCCATCCACCAAGGAGGTAAAGCAAGGAGCCGTAGACGGCACCGATGGGGGAGTCGCCGAGAGCCTCATAGAGCTCCTTCTGGACGAGCTCGGATACGCGGGAGCCGAGGAGATCCTCCTGGCCTTCCCTGAGGGGAGGCAGGCCGAGGTCAGAACGGGTGTGGGGAACAAAGACCTGGTCCTGGGTCATGTGTCCAGTTGAGGCGTGGTGCTTAGCATGGGTCACTCTCCAGGAGTGGTATGGGACACCGAGGCTAGTGGGAGGTGTCAAAATGGCAGACAGGGGGAATGGAAGAGAAAAAAACTCACGCAGAGTGCAGAACCCATCCCACAGCGTTGTTGATCGTCTTGGACTCGGAGAATGCCTGATGACCGCACTCGTGGCCAAGAACCCAGATACCGGTGGCAAAGAGACCAGTAATGAAGGTATAGAGGGACCAGAGAGAGAAGCGGAGTGCGGGGTACGCCAGAGGGTGGGGGAGCTGGATGTAGGCGGGGTCAACGAAGACCTCGGCGGCCTTGGTGGCCTTCCATGTCGCAAAGATGACAACGAGATCCCAGATACTGCAGCAAAGGGTCAGCTCGTCGTTGTGGCATCGAAAAAGAGGGCAACTTACACGTAGACACCCGACCTCAACGCCGACCGTTCGAAGCAGTGTGAACTGTGAAAGGCGTGAGCTGGCTTGGACAGGACGCGGTGGCGGCTGGAACTCACGGAATGGCGCCCAACAGTTCCTTCATAGGAACGTTGGGAACAGGGTAGACGCCCTGCTCGACGACGGTGACATTCTCCTCGGTGGACTTGCCCATTGTGGTGGTGGATAGGGGGAGAAGCAACACCGCCGCCCTTTTTACAGCCCATTTTCATGGGGCAGATTTTGATCGGCCAATGCCGAGGCCGCGATTGGGCGAGGTCCCTCTCCTCTCTCCCCAACCGGACTTTGTCCTCTCCCGCCGACACGGAGTGACATTCCTCCACACACACCGGCGCTAGTCCAGAATCACACTCCTCGCTCGACCCCAAAGAAACCGCTTCCGCCGATAATATACAATTATTGAATGTTGGGTGCCAGCCAGGTACATATGTCGCTGTATATACAAGTCCAAGATCAATACGTAGGTCTAGCGCAAGATCCTCCACATAAATTCTTTACTGCATCGCCAGCAGTCGCTGCGTAACACCATCCAAGAATGCGAACCCATCCTGTGGGGGCGGTTAGAATCGCCGACGGCATGGTAAAGACAACGGGAGTAACGTACCTTGGTGATACTTCGGCCTGCGCACCGGTTCGTCACCTTCGCGAATTCCTCCACAAGAGTCGCCAGACCCTTGTTATCTTGCGCTTTTCTCACATCAAACTTCAACCGCGCGACGACACCCAACTTGGCATTTGCAGGGGCGTCCAGTGCCTCGTCTCCAAACGATCGGGTGCGAGTCACTTTCGCAGGTTGGATGAAGACCGACGGGTCGTATAGTTGCTTGTACAAGACGTCCAAGAACCTTGACGCCTCCTTGGTCAACGTCCTCGAGCTGTTCATCTGCAGGATCTGGTTAAACTCTTTCACCATGGCCGCAAGGCTGCCGTTATCCCCGGCCCTAGAAGCCCTGTTTGACAGATCTGCGAGCAACATGCCCTTGGACTTAGACGTCCGCCCTGCAAGCACCGAGTCGTCGCTCTTGGATATTTTGGTCCTCCTGTCTGCCGACTTGTACAGATAATCCCTGGCCTGCTTCGCCGCAGCCTCCACGTTCGTGCGGTCACCCAATACCGGTTCGGCATCGAACTTCAACTTGGTCAATCCAGCGAGGATATCCTCCATTGTCTCGCGTGAGGTGGTGCTCGCGGCGCGAAGAGGGGTGTGGTGGAATGGTCGTGACGCATTCTTCTGTCATCCATACCACCGCAAATGAGGTTTCGCCGACTGCGGAAAAGGGATATGACTTACGGGACGGGCAGGAGGGGGCCAAACGAATGCCTCGTTCCCAGAGTACCCATTCGCCACAGCGAGATCACTGAAAGCCCGGATCCAGAGATCATAATCCGGACGTTCAGCGAACTTCAGCCTCCGGCAGGATCGAAGGAAGTCTTCAAACTCCACGGGCAGCCCATGGCAGAGGTCTTCTGGACGAGCTAATTGTTTCTCGGTGATGAGCAGGTCGTGGGCTTGTGAGGTTTTTGGGACGCCATTCCGTGTCCAGCTGAGGCCACGGGGAGTTAGGAGATGGATGAGCATGAGCGCTGCGGCTTCGAGGTCATCTCTCCGAGATGGCACTCGTCCTCGACAGTGTACGTTTACAGAGCTATGTTATAGGTCAGCCGGCTTCTCTGACATGCTGCAGTTCGCTACTTGCCTGAACCAATAATTTCCGATGAAATCTCGCTTCTCCCGACTATCAGGTATATGGCGATTAGTTTGGGGGTCGATGTATCGTTTTGAAAATCCAAAGTCAATCATGTAGATGACTTTTGAGTTCGAACCTATTCCTATTACGCAGTTTCCGAGTTGGATGTCGCGATGCAGCACTCCCCGAGTATGCATGGTTTGGAGGCGGGCGATCTGTCACAACACATCCATCAGCTTTTGTCCTCTCGTCGTTCAAACGCTCAGGAAAAATAGGGCAGGATGGCGCGATAAGAACACGAAAACAAATAGGTTGGAAACTGACGAGTTGCATTGCGATTGCACATACGCTTCCCAGATCCATCGTATCCTTCCCGCTCTTCCTGAACAAGCTATCCAGACTCGGCCCAAGAAGTTCGATGGCCAGGCAATCCCATTGGTCATGGATGAAGCCAGCGTATAGACGCGGCATGCCCTTTCCACCTTGCAGGAACGGGTAGAGATATCGCTCGTAGCGGTTCGTCGGGCATTCATGGTCCACTCGCTGTACCTTCAGGGCGACGACGCTGTTTTTCTGGTGGATGTTCAGCGCGCGGTAGATCGAGCCTGTAGGTACGCAGCAGGTCCAAGCGTAAGGGATCAACCAACAGAGAAAGATCAGCTTGTATGTATATACGCACCAGAGTATCCTGATCCAAGCACCTGAACTAATTCCCAGTTACCGAGATATCGAGGTATGGGGGCCGGCGCTGGAGGAGTAGGTTCGTCATCGGACTCCGACTCGCTGGTGTACGGAGAAGAGTATTCACTGTCAGACATGGTAGATGAGGTATCGAGAGGCCGCGAGGTTCGAGTTCGGAATCTGTGATCGTGTATCCTCAGGGGGGCCCCTGTGTTCGAATTCGTGGCAGCCCGGTCCTGGAATGCTAAATAGCGAGTTCCTCGACGACGAGACGCGATATCGAGGGTGTTGGAAGAGATGTGGGCGCTCTGGCTTGCAAGTTGGATTCTCGAAGCAAGTCGAACGAAAAGGGCGCGTCAGTCACGAGGCAAGTACACGTGACTCTATTGATGGAATCGGACCCTAACCCGACGTGATTTGTCCTCCTCGTCCTCAGCCACGATGTCGGCGCTTTCAGATGATACCCTGAGGAAGGTGGGTTGCTCAATACGATTCAGAATGTGGACTACGTGCTAAGACCCCAAGTAGATCCTGGTTCAAATCCAGCAGACGGCGATCCAGTCCCGCCGATCCCTGGATCTCTCCGTTCAGCAGATCCAGGCGAAGGAACGCGAGCGCCGTATCCTCCAACTCACCATCGACGAAATTACGCAAATGCCCCAAGATGTGAACATGTACAAGGGTGTTGGGAAGATGTAAGTCGTGTTTCCTATCTCTTGTAATGAACACTGTCTCACGAAATCAGGTTCATGATGGTCCCAAGGAACACGATGGATCAGGAGTTGAAGGGGCAGGAGAAGGAGCTGTCAGATGATATTTCCAGTTTGAATAAGAAGGTGCGTTCTGCATACAGTCCCTGTGTAGTGTGATTCAATTGTTTACAAATCGTGACCAGGCCAAGTATTTCGAGAAGCAGTACAACGATGCTCAGGGGCAATTGAGGGACATAGTGCGTACTGGGTTTCTTAACTGATATTGCTCGCTCTTATCGTCCTCCCCTAGTTCCAACACGCGCCCAAGCAATCATGAAATGTGATAGATCGTGTCCAGCCCTGCAAGCTCAGTCATCCTAGGCACAGTCCTGCACCGGGCCCACCGATGATATGGGACAGACGTGCGCAAAAGATGAAAACCCAAGGCGAGACTCCTGGAAGAACGGTTATCTAAAGGCCTCTCCGAGTCCACGGGAAGGCGGAGCGTCGAGGAATATGCAACCAACATCTAGAACCTACGCAGCCTTGATAGGTCTTCGCTAACATACAGCCGTGGTCGGGTACAGTCTCGCAGCGTGTGCCGACACAGCCAATGGCATTACTCCTCTCATCTCCGGCAAACATCTCTTCACCGCTCGATGGCCGAGGCTTTTCTTCGGTCAGTCGTCCGGTCTCTGTGTGTACCACTCACTCGAAGTTGTCACGTCCACATGGACGTTGGACTATCTCCTCGAGGAAATTTACTTGGATATGGCGGCCTTTGACGGTCTTCTTTTGTGTCGAACGACCAACCTGACCCTGCATTCAGCTGCATTCAGAGGCACGTTCTCGCACATTCTGATAAGATGAGCGCTCGGATTCAAAAGATATTATTATCCGCTTGTATGGTGTCATCATGACCCTTTTCTTTTCGCCGATAGAACTCATGCCTGGGCTGTGGGACCGAGACCAAACCCTAGACCGTCTCGCGTTCGACCTCGGAGAGGGTGCTCCAACCAATCAGGGGGTGTCCCCACTTCGTATAAAAGCGCCAACTGAGACGCGCAGTCTTGTCATACTTGAACTCACACAATTCCCTTTCCACCGTTACTCCATACCCTCTCCTGCACATCTAGATTCCCTACTCTTATCGCCCCTAACCATGGCCACTGCCAATGCCGAAGTCGAGAGTCTCAAGGGCGAGGTCGACCGCCTCCGCCTCGAGATTCAGTCTCTTCAGGCAAAGCAGGGACAAGAGAAGGTGTCCCTCGGAAACTACCTCCTCACCAGGCTCACCCAGCTCGGTGTAAAGGTACGCCTTCATTCATCCGTCGTTATCTCTGATCGTGTAATGACATCATCGCTCCTCGGCGCCTAGCATATGTTCGGAGTTCCTGGAGACTTTAACCTTGGCTTCTTGGTACGCACCATTCTCGTGGTGTGGTAACGAATGGATCAGTAACCGAGGACATAGGACTTGGTGGAGGATCACCCCGACATCGACTGGATCGGAAACTGCAACGAACTCAACGCCGCGTACGCAGCCGACGGCTACGCCCGTATCAAGCCCAACGCACTCGGCGTCATAACCACGACTTTTGGTGTAGGTGAACTTTCGGCGACCAATGGTATTGCTGGCGCCTTCTCCGAGATGGTCCCAGTATTGCACATTGCCGGTGTACCCAGCACGACGCAGCAGAAGAAGCGACCTCTCCTCCACCATACCCTTGGAGATGGGAGGTACGGTGCCTACGCCGAGGTGGCGAAGCAGATCACTGTGCATACTGCATGGCTGGACAAGGTGGAGACGGCCCCAAGGATGATTGACGAGGCTATCATTCAGTGCATGACCAAGGTACGATCAACTTTCCACTGTCGCCATAGGAGGTTCCTGACTATGACCATTTGTAGGCTCGCCCTGTATACCTCACCCTCCCCACCGACTTCGTCACTGCCGAAGTCTCTTCTGAGCGCCTCAACATTCCCCTGCAGCGTGTTGTCAGCACTAACGACCCCGCCACCGAGAGCTTTGTTGTGGACCAGATAGAGAAGCTAGTGAAGGAGGCGGAAGGCGACGTTGTCATCCTCGTCGACGCTTGTGTCTTCCGTTACGATGTTCGTGACGAGGTCAAGGAGTTCCTCAAGAAGACTGGATTCCCAGTCTACGCTGCACCTATGGGTAAGACGGCGATAGATGAGGACTACGAGCGATATGGTGGCGTGAGTGCAGTTTGTATTCGTCTCCCAAACTGGGTTCTTACCTCTTGACTTCAGATCTACGTTGGATCCATTACGGATCCCGAAATCAAGGAGAACGTCGAGAAAGCCAAGCTGATCATCTCCGTTGGAGGTGTACAGTCCGACTTCAACAGCGGCATGTTTACATACGGCATCCCCACCAGTCGCCACGTCGAGCTTCATTCAACCCACACCCACATCCAATATGCTGCTTATCCCGGCGTTGGGTTCAAGCACCTCCTTCCCAAGCTCACTGAGCGATTGCAGTCATATTATGACCTCGGGAGCAAGATCCCTGTTATTCCTTACAAGGCGAAGATTCCCACAGAGGAGACAGATGTAATCACCCAGCGCTACTTCTGGCCACGCATTGGATCGTTCTTCAAGCCCAACGATGTCATCGTAACCGAAACTGGTACCGCCAACTTTGGTATCCTCGACGTACCCCTCCCTCCCAAGACCCTTCTCGTCAGCCAAATCTTCTGGGGAAGTATTGGTTGGTCTGTCGGTGCGACTTTGGGCGTCGCCCTTGCTGCTAGGGATCTGGGTTTGGGACGGGTTGTCCTTTTTGTTGGTGACGGTAGCATGCAGCTCACCGTCCAGGAGATTTCGCCTATGATTCGGTTGGGCTTGAAGCCTATCATCTTCTTGCTCAACAACAACGGGTACGTGATTGAGCGGACGATCCATGGAAAACACAGGTGCGTTCTATTTTCCAATGGATATCCGAGGGGAATGCTGACCCTCCCTTCAGGAAATACAACGACATCGCAGACTGGAAGTGGACCCAACTTCTCGATACTCTCGGAGATAGGGAAACGGAGACCAAGTCGTTCAAGGTCACGAACCAAGAGGAGCTGGAGTCGCTACTCAACGATACTGCCTTCCTCGACTCCAACTGCACCACGCTCGTTGAGGTCATCATGGATCGTTTGGATGCACCCCGACTTCTCGCCGACGGTGTGGCCATTAACAAGAGGGCAGCTCGGGCTGCTGCTGGAAAGATACTAGATGACGACTAGAATGGACACTAAAAAGGACTCGGACTCTTGTATTTCTATGATCTTGTATATCCCTACCTCACCTCGATGTATGCACTCTGTTGTCTACCCCAGATAAGATTAGATGCGGGTCAGAGTGTTTTGATGTCGGTGGCCGGGTTGGGACTCGGAGCTCTTCGCTGTCACCCTCATTCACTGGCCTCCCATGGCACTACGCGCTGCAACACGCAGCCTCGAGCGCGCTGGACGTCCTCGGTCGACGCTGAAATGGGCTGGCGCCGTCGCAGTGGGCCTCGTCGCGTTGCGGTACGGCAGTGGAAGCCTCAGACCGGCCGGCGTCACATCCCTCAATAGGACATACAGCCAGGTGCTCTCGGCTGGAAATGTCCGATCGACAAGTCATGCATACGCAGCTGCAAGGCGCTTCTTCGCGACAAACTCTCTCTTCTCTGCCCTCTCATCGTCCAGTAACAGCATTATGAGCAATTTGACCCCGCCCCAGCCAGCACCAGTCTGGAACCACTCTGCGGAGGATATTGTGAGGCTCACGAAGGAGGCGATTGAGCGCGATCGCTCTGTGCAGGACAAGGTTGGCGCGCTCGACCCTAAGGATGCGAACTTTGATACCGTGAGTGGTCCTACATGTTTCTCTGCTCCTCGAGAGGCTGACTATGGCGATAGGTCTTTGTGAGTACTTGACATCGCCGACCAGACTGCACCCATCCTCACCACGCGACGTCATTAGTTGGCGTTGGCGAAAGCGGACACCGATATCGATTCAGTAACGGAACCCCTGGCGTTCTACCAGAACGTCTCTCCCAGCAAGGAACTCAGAGATGCGTCGAACGAGGCTGAATCCCTCTTGCGCGATTTCGGCGTAGAGTCTTCGATGCGTCTGGATGTGTACAATTCGAAGGTCGCGGCGGAGAAGAATATCAAGGATTCGGGGCTTTGGGAACAGCTTCAGCCTGAGGATAAGCGCCTGGTTGAGAAGATGGTACGTGTCGCCTCAGTGCAAAGGTGTGTGCGTGTGCTGATTGTATGCGGTGTAGCTCTTGGACGGAACTCGCGCTGGTTTGGGTCTTCCTGAGGACAAGCGGGAAGAGTTGAAGCAGCTGAAGAAGGAGCTCTCGCAGACTTGCCTGGAATTCAGTGTGGGTGCTCCCCTCTACCACCTCAAGTAGAGGCGTACTGACGATTTATCCAGAAAAACTTCAACGAGGAGAAGGTTCGCTTCACCTTAGCCGATGCCCTTCCAAATCATTCTAACGAATATCCTTAGTCCGTCATCACATTCACCGAGGATGAACTGAAGGGCGTTCCTCAAGATGTTATCTCCGGTTACTCCAAGCGCACCGAGGGCGGCAAGACCGTCTACGACGTCACTTACAAGACTCCTGACATCTTCCCCATCGTAAGGCACTCTAATGCTATTCACATACAAGTGAATCTCCCTGATGAATTTCCTATTCCTTTCACAGTTCAAATTCGCCGAAACCCCTACGACGCGTCAGCTCGCACAGGAAGGTTACGAGAATCGCCTGGAGATCAATGTCGGCCTCCTCGACAAGGCTCTCGACCTTCGCCGTCGGATTGCTTCGTTGCTTGGCTATAAGACTTGGGCCGACTACGTCACCGAGCCCAAGATGATCAAGACCGGAAAAGGCGTTCAGGATGTGCGTTCACCCCCAATGCTTTACTAGGGGCATAGAACTGATACCATCCCTACTCATAGTTCCTCGACGACCTTGAAGCCAAGCTCCGACCGGTTGGTGAGAAAGAACGCGATATCCTCCTCCAGATGAAGAAGGAAGAACACCAGGAGAAGGGTCTCCCATTCGATGGCGAGTTCTACCTGTGGGACTACCGCTACTACGACCGCAAGTACATCGAGAAGACTCTTGACTTGGATGACATGCTCGTCAAGGAGTACTTCCCCGTGTCTGTCGTTGTACCCACCATCCTCGAGATTTACCAGAACTTGCTTGGCGTGACTTTCCAGGAGATCAAGGGCTCAACGTGGCATCCCGGTACGTGCACCGCCAGGGTGGCTGGATCAATCTGAGTCTTGACTTTCGATACAGAGGTCCAGCAGTTTGCCGTCTGGGACAAGGACGCCAAGGATGACTCGGACTTTATCGGCTACTGCTACCTCGACCTCTTCCCTCGCGGTAGGTTCGGCTTCGACATCGCATCCCTTATTATACTTAACCAGCTGGATTGTAGAGTCCAAATACTCTCATGCCGCCGTGTGGCCGCTCCTCAGCGGTTACACCAAGGCAGATGGCTCTCGCTCTTACCCCCTCGCCGCTATGGTCGCCAATCTCGCCAAACCCACCCCTGACAAACCTGCCCTCATGAGGCACGACGACGTCGTTACCTTCTTCCACGAGATGGGTCACGTCTTCCACGGCCTCCTCAGCAAGACCAAGTACGCCCGATTCCACGGCACCTCCGTCGCCCGCGACTTCGTCGAAGCCCCTTCGCAGATGTTGGAGAACTGGTGCTGGGAGCCCAAAGTCCTCGAGAAGATGTCTAGCCACTACAAGACCAAGGAACCCTTGTCACCTGAACTCATTGAAAAGATCATCAAGAGCCGATATGTGAACGTTGGGCTCTTCTACCTTCGCCAGCTCTTCTTCGCCAAGTTCGATTTGAAAGTTCATACCGACCAAGGTCAGCTGCTTGTCTTTTCTTCTGCCCGCAAGTCGCACTAACCGACTCTGGTCGTACTATAAATAGAGAAGGAAGACTACACTTCTCTCTGGTGCAACCTTCGGGAGAAGGTTTCACTCGTCAAATCGAAGAAGCTCTGCCCCGGCCAGGGCACCTTCGGCCACATCACTGGAGGCTACGACGCTGGGTACTACGGTTACACCTACTCCCTCGTCTTTGCCGCAGATATGTACCGCGCCGTGTTTAAGGCTGACCCTCTTGACCCTGCCCGTGGCAAGCAGTATCGCGAGAAGATCCTCCGATGGGGTGGTAGCCGAGAGGAACTCGATTCTCTCAAGGTATGTCTCGCTAGCCCTGCGTGTCTGCCTATATATTTCTGACGGTGGACACTGCAGGACTTCCTCGGGCGTGAACCCAACAGCAATGCCTTCCTCGATGAGGTTTTCGGTACTGTCCCTTCATCTAATAAGCTTTGAAGAGCAGGTGGATTTGGAATCGACAACTCAATATCAATGCAAGGTGGTTTATGCACCGGACTTTGTAGACCTAGCCAAAAGAAATCACTACTCTATTCAGGCTGTCTCTGGGATGTCGACCAAAGTCCCGAATATCTCAAAAGAGGGTAGAGTGTGCCTAGTATATATAGGCGCTGCCCGCGCCATTTGGACAGTCGTGGCAAACTGGCCACGATATGCACAAACAATGCCAGCGCAGGTCCAGAGGCGTTCTTTTCCGAATGCCCATTGACCTGCTCGCAACCACTCCTGGCTCTTTTCAAACCGATTGTACCGGTCAGTAAGACCTCCCCCTGAGCTACTCGCTTGTGTTTATCGCGTAGAATCGTGTTTAACCCCTCAGCGCAACAGCATTCCGCAAATTTCCCAGAGAAACTCGACACGCCGTCATGTCGGCCACCACAACCCCTCGAAATTACTCAAGCGGGACGCGGATACTGGTCAACGTGGTGAACAACCTTAGCGACGTCGAGTGCTACCATGCAAAGGTCATGGAGCATATTCACAGCCTAGAGGACGAAATTCGGGTGCTGAAGGGCTGTTACAATGCGGTCACACCGACCTGCTGCCTTCCGCCGGAAATCTTGTCCAACATCTTTTTGTCGGCCGTGGCCAGCACCGCGATGAGGGAGCGAGCTCAAAGCCCGTTGCCATGGGCTCGCATAACCCATGTCTGCCGCCACTGGAGGTCTGTTGCATTGGATTGCCCAAGGCTTTGGACACACTTGCAATTCGCTAGTCCTCTCTTCACCGAGGCCATGCTGCAGCGTTCCAGAGCAGCTCCGTTGACAGTGAAAGTTCCTGACGAAGGGGGCTGTCAACGCTTCGAGCCAGTGCTCTCTCTTGCGCTGTCGCAACTCAACCGTCTGCGCGTTGTGGAGTTCTCGTGGCCATACTGGGGTGCTCGGCGGTATCCTATGCCAGGGTTTACCGCCATTTCTCAGTGGAAGGGGTATGCCCCTATCCTGGAAAGCCTAGTACTCGACAGCAACCGACTTAGGCCCACCGAAGAGCGACTGCCGCTCGACTGGATGCCAGGAAAAGCTCCCAAGCTGAGGGTGCTATCCATCCGATCGTGTGGTGTATCCTGGGAAACTGCTCCGCTAGGAGGTCAATTGACCCGGCTGACCCTCCAAGAAGAGGGCCGTGGAGACGCTCACCGAACATCTGTCGAGGGGTTTATCGCATCATTAACTGAAATGCCACTCCTGCGTGAACTCCACCTGGAAGGTTTTGCGCCTCGGGTCCCGGCCTCGCCCTACCCGATTCCCAACGTCACGGTCACTATGCCTTCCCTCACCAACTTGGACGTGAATGACTCTCCCAAACACATTTCCCTCTTCTTTCGGGTCCTTCGCATCCCTACCTTCGACAAGGTCGAGATCACCTTCTCCTCGGCATCATAAAAAAAGTCGATAGCATTTGTGGGTGATATGCCCGGCATGTGCACATAACGAAGCATTCACTCAGCATTCAGGTAGAATAAATGCGTGGTGTGCGCATAACGTCGCATATCGGCAACGCCTGTGCAGCACAACGGGTGCATCTGTGCAGCAGTTATGTGTCGAGGACCGGATATGCAAGCAGATATGCACCGAGATGTGGCGGGCGGGCCAGTTAGAATGTCAGTTGAATCTATCTACCTCACAAAGAGCCGAATGGCTCCTTCTCATCCTCGAAATGCATACGCACCCCACCCCAGATCGGTGTCGAGCGCCAAAGTCGGAGAGCGAACTTCAAGTTTGGCGCGCCTCAGCCTGAGGCAAGTCCCGGAGCGTGACGTCACACGTTCAGTCACGGCGTTACATATAGCGACGCGTCCTTCGTGTTCCATCATCGCGTTTCTTTCTTCCCTTCTCCCACCATCTCCTCCCGCCCGCTGTCAGCATCCTCCCCGCCGTCAACGTCCGTTGTTGCTACCCATCCCCACCCGTCCCTTGGGCTGTAGGTTGGTCCCAGGATATGGGAGATCTTGGCGATGCGCCAGTGCAGTGCTCGGGTGTGTGTCGGCCAGTTCTCCTCTCTCCACGCAAAACCTGAAGTTTCCTAGTCGCCCAGGTCATCTCCATCGCTCACTTACCTACCTCCCGCTATGATCACCGCCTTCCACGACCCCGCCTAGTGTGGTTCGCCCGGATACCCCTCAACCAGGAGCTCAGGTTCCCTTCTCAATATCACGCGAGCGTCCTACGCACGCGAGCCCTCGTTCTATGGCCTACACATTCCTCTCGTAGTCTACATCTCTGTATACTATTTCTTACAATATACTGGATTTGGTGCACGCTGTTCTGCAGAGTTTGCCCTCAAGTCGGAGATGCAAGCGTAGCCGTCGATACGCGCGCATCAATTCCGGCTGCATTTAGGATGCATATCCGGTCCCCGGCTGCACAAATGCGGCCCCTTGCATTTGTGCAGCTAATATTCCATCCACTCAACGAATGCAGCCCGCCCCCATAACTTCGCATACCTTGCATATCTTCGCATATCACGCACAAATGCTATCGACTTTTTTTATGATGGGGGGGCGTTGATTCTCAACCAGCTGCCAATATCAGGCAGGCCGTCGACTGCATCAAGCGAACATTTGGAAAGCATAGTTTGATAGACCACGGCATTCAGCATCTCCACCTGGACGGGCACTCCGAAGACGAACCTCAATTCGACCTCTCCTTCGACCCAGAAGAACCAAAAGGCAACAACTGGTATCATGTCCGCCGGTTAACAATCACATTCCACGGCGATTGCATACTCCCAACCTTCGACATCCTGACCATATTGGACACCCATTTCGGTTTGTCCACTGTCCTCACTTTGTATGTGACAATGTTTCCTTCGCCTCTCTGGTCAGAAGATGTGTGGACGGTGCTCTCTAGACTACCGAAGTTGAGGACCGCCATTATCGGAGAAGCCTATTCAGCCTTACCGACATTCCTCGAGTGGTGGGCAGGGGAAGTCAACTCGCCGTGGGATCCAGATCCTTGCTTCCCTTCGCTTTTGAAACTCGCATGCGAAAATGTCGACTTCTTAACCTTCGACGGCAGACTCGCCCCACTGCTTATCGACATCATAAAGAAACAAGCCAGTTCTCCGTATCCCCTTCCCGAATTACAGATCAAAGGTTGTGGATTCTTCAATCGTGCTGAATGTTCGCTCCTCCGACAGGCCGCTCCGGGGCTGAAATTGGTTTGGGATGAGTATATGGAGGGCAGTGACTTGGAGAAGGATTGGATGGAGGAGGAGGGCTCAGGAGGCCGTGAAGGCTACGATGACGATGGAGAATTCGAGGCCAGTGCTGCATCGGACTCGGGCGAATAATACACCCCATCTACATATTCTCGTTCATTGGGACGTTCCAGTTTCCGCGGCGCAATTCAATCTGGCTTGCTAGGCGGAGTTGACAAATTCGTCCTGGAGACAGGGTGTCTGTCTCAGCGGGCCCAAGAAGGCTATAACCGACGGCTTGCAACGGTTCTATGTTCGGCTTTGGCCTGCCTTAGTGGGGGTTAATGCCTCCCATCCGACTCGGAGCGCCGAGTACACCGCCAGGGCTTGATTTTCTCGTGCGAGGTCCGGCGTTTGGAGCTTCCCAGAAACTGCGCTGTGCACCCGCGCTGTGGGTCCCAGTGTATCTCGCTCTTCTTCAGCTTAGTCCG
This sequence comes from Coprinellus micaceus, assembly GCA_951394405.1. Lineage (NCBI taxonomy): Eukaryota > Fungi > Basidiomycota > Agaricomycetes > Agaricales > Psathyrellaceae > Coprinellus > Coprinellus micaceus. The sequence goes on along the minus strand of OX596340.1, from coordinate 2,002,021 downwards.
CCAACGCGATTTTAAACCATTTCATGCAGACTTCGACCCCGCCGTTCACTAGTCGATAGCGGATATTCGCTGAGCGTTCAGCAGCATCAAGAAATCGCTCGACAAGACTAGCCAGATCCACAGTGGTGTTTGGTGCCTCCGTATATACAGACGTTCAAGCAGGGAGCCTCACTTAGAACTCTCCTTCAATCCAAACGAAACAAACTTGAAGGACTCCCGAAATTCTGTGAACTTCAGGGCCGCTTTTTGGGGTACCCATCTTGCAATCATCGACTACCTCACCATGCTAGATGACTACTTGGATTTATCGACCCTCACTTCCTTGAACATGTCCATGTCTCTATCGTTCCTCCGGTCAGAAGGGGGCATGGGCCATGATCTCTATAATAGGTTACGAAGCTTGCAAACCATTCTAATCTACAATTTGCCTGCAGTACCGACACCGCTCCAGTGGTGGAAGGAGGAGTTGGATTCCCCATCGGACCAGGCCTTGGTTCCCTTCTTTGGAGGGGCTTGGTTTCCAAAACGTCCTCTTCGTGAGATCCGAGGGTCAGGGGACAAGGCTAGCACCTTTATAATCGAGATCTTGGAGAAACAGGCCAGCCCCCTCCACTCCCTCGGACCTCCACTCCCTCCAGAACTGCACATTAACTGTGGAGTTTTCAGCCAAAGAGAGTACTCGCTTACGCGACTGGCGGCCCCTGGCTTGAAGCTGGTGTGGGACCTGGAATGGAAGGGTGGTGACCAGGGATGGCGCAGATGATCATGATCTTGACGAAGGCCCGGCTGGTTGGGCGCTTAATTTTGAACGACGCGTCCACGTTTAGGTAAGAGGACCACCTACCCACTGTTCAAAGGTTGGAATGGGGGTGGGAAGCCTTCGAAGTTCAAGTTGGAGTGTTGCTGTCCCGGTCCCCAGCTGTGAGGGTTCGTTCTCCACGGCAGTCACTCATGTGCTGCATTCTCCGTGGGGTGTGGAAAAGGCCCAGAGTGCACCCCACAAGGATTCCACAAGCCACTCCATCGAGTGGCAATGAAGTGAACCAAGGACGTACCCCACAGTACCCCAGTTGGAGGCAAGAGTGCCTACCTCAAAGTTGAAGGAATCTACGATCGCAGTTCAATTGTTGCACACCAATCACTCGCTCGCTGAGCAGGGCCACCTGGAGCATCAGAGGGGCCTACCAAGGGTGCACTGCCGTTTGAGTCAAGGGACGGTTTTGCCCGTCTGGTTTAGAAACACGAGGGGCCCGCTGTATGGAATCCCTTGTGGAGACGGTGCCCAGTATAAGTAGGGGGAAAGGGAGACGGGGCGAGCGCTTTCCATCTCAAAACTAAATCAGCTCCCCTCAGAATCCTTGGTTGCGATGCGCTCTGTCTTGACGTTTGTATCGATTGCTGTGGCTTTCCTCCCCGATGCACTCGCATTCTGGGGAAAGTCTTGCAGAATCATGCCTCTTGGTGGTAGGTTGTCCCTTCTTCTCGGAGCGTCGACCTCTGAGGTTAATTCCCGTTGCAGCTTCCATCACATACGGCTACGGAAGCAGCCAGAAGAATGGCTACCGTGACAACCTCTACACGCTCCTTGAGAGGGATGGCAACACGGTCGACATGGTCGGCAATAACCCGGCTGTAGACTCGACCTTCAAAGATAAAGACACGGAGGGATGGCCAAGTTTCACCATCGACCGAGTCGCGGACAAGATGCGCGTGTCAATGCCCGAGCATAGTCCCAATATCGTCACGCTCCTCGTCGGGACTAACGACATGAAGGAGGACCTCGATCTTCCCAACGCACCTGCTAGGTTGGGAAAGCTCGTTGACGGTGTCCTCAGCTTCCCGCCGCGCCCCATGATCGTCGTGTCTTCCTTGCCTCCCAACTCCGACTTGAAAATTCAGGATAGGATCGACTCGTACAACGCCGCCCTCCCTGGTGTGGTCCAGGAGCGGGCCGATACAGGGAAGTGGGTGCTTTTCGCGGACTGTGGCAACTGGGTCGACGTTTCTGACCTTAGTCGACGGAATACACCCAAACGATGCTGGGTATGAGCGTCTTGGGGAGTGCTTTTACGACGCAATTGTTGCGGGAGAGGAGAAAGGTTGGGTTGCTCCTGTCGAAGGTCCTGCTCTGTAGACGGTAATTAGTCGGGCTCCCGAGGGCAATGATTTATCGGGTAGTTGACGTACGCTAGCTTTGCATTAATCCGCTCCATCTTCGCTGTTTGGATATCCTCAGGTATATCATTTGAAACCAAGCAAATACCGAATGAGCTGCGTACTCGAACATGTAAGATTATACAAGCTTGACGCTCTTGATGACCTTGGAGATACCAGACTTCTCTCCGCCATACTTGCCTCCCGACTCCGCGAGGCCGCCCTTGTAAACGGCCTTCTGGGAAGACACCTTCTTCTTGGCCTTTTCGTACTTCTGCCTCTTCTTGACACGAGGGTTGCGAACGGACTTGGACCGATGAGGTGTAAGACCCCTGTTCTTTAAGATGGCCCTTGTTAGTGAGCGAGGACCGTCCGCCTCCTCTTCCGTGTAATCCGGTCTGGGAGAAGTAGCGTTAGTACCCCCTAGTGGAATGGAGCAAACTGGAAACATACTTGTCAGCTGCCCGCGCAGTATCGTACTCCTCCTTCTTCTTCGTCTTCTTTTCCTTTGACTTGCTCTTGATGAGCTTATAGTACTCCTCTGCATTTTCATTCCCACTATCTCCACCACTGTCGCTGTCGTCTTCACGTTTCCTCTTTTGTGAAGGTTCAGATTCCTCATCGTCCAAGTCAGCTCCACCCTGCTTCTGTAACCGGGCGACAGCCTCCCTATCCAGACGCAGTTGCTTCTCCTTCTGTCGTTCCCGGTACGGGATGTCATCGTCACCGCCAACGGCCGCGCTGCGAGCATTATTTCTCCGGTTGCTTGCGTTTTCGATCTTGGAAGTGTGGAAACGAAGACTTTTCTTGCGTGCAGACTTGTCGGCAGCGTCAGCTTCTTCGAGGTGGGACGCCTCGCCGTAGGTGTCGTCGGTCTCCTTCTGCTTGCGAGACTTTGACTTTTTGGTCGGTTCCCATTCCGGTTCCTCCAAGTCGAATACAGGTGCGGGGTCGGCTTTCCGTTTCTTCTTTGGCGAGGGCTTTTCCTTCTCTACCTTCTCCTCTTTCGCGGCTTTCTTCGACTTGGCCTTCTTCTTGCTTGAAGACCTCTCGGCGTCGGCGTCGGCGAGGAGATCGGCAAGCTCGTTCTCATCCAAGTCCTCAGTATTGAGGGAGTCCCAGATCGACTTCCTGTCCGCCAGGATATCGTCCCATTTCATCTCGTTTACGTCCATGTCAACGTCGGAGAACTCATCCTCCTCATCGTCATCGTCGTCCGCGGCAAAGTCGAGGTCTTCGAGGGTGATGAGCGCTTTTTTTAACGTGAGAAGGCGGTTCATTATGGGATGGGTCTGAAGAAGGGTAGGCTTTTCGGCATACTTCTCGGAAGCGCGAAGGTGTAGGTAGAACGCAAGGACAGTGGAGTAGGAGAGCAGAGTTTCTGTGAGCATATGTGAGCATTTGCTCCGGACGAGTTGAAGACAAACTTACGGTAATGGAGATGAAGCATCCCGAGACTCAGGGCGTCGGGGCTCTCTTTCTCGATCCTGCGGGTTATTTAGTGAATACGGACTTGATTGTTGTGCAAGCTGAAACGCTTACCGCTCGATCTGCTCCTGAGATTTCAATAGTTTCTCAGAAACGTCTTCCCAGTCTCGAGCGAGGGCGACTGCCTCTGGGCTTGTTTTCTCGAGATGGCGGAGCAACGCCTTGGGTTCCGTCGGAAGGATGGGTTTGGCAGCCAATACGGGTTCCTCCAAGGCGATACTAATTTTTGAGGGGTCAGTTTACACAAACAGTGGCACGCAAAGATACACGCACTCAATATCGTCCTTCGCGACCTCGATGATATCCTTCAAACCAAAGTCTTCATCTGTCATGTCTTCCCTCGCCTTGGCCTGTAACCGCTTGGCTTCCTGCAGCTCCAGTTCCAGAGCCTCTTCGTCGTCGGATTCGATCTCGTCCGCGTTGTCGTTATAGTATGCAGCCTTTCCGGTACCCCAGGTTTCCTCCTCCTCCTCTTCCTCCTCCTCTTCGTCTGAAGACAACTCGCCTTTGGCCTTCTTCTTTGCCTTTGGCTTCTTGTCCTTCTTGGATTTTGAAGGTGCAGCTTCCTCCTCCCCGTCTTCATCGTCATCTCCCGCGTCCATGTCAACGTCCTCGTCAGCTTCATCGTCGCCCTCCATCCCCTTCAAACCAAAGACTTCATCGTCTTCCTCGCCAAGTTCATAGTCATCCTCGTCTTCGAGAAGGATCTTGTCGCGACCGGAGTGAACTATGGGATACTCGTCAGTACTCCCCCACAATTCAAAATGGTATATCCACTCACACTGGTCGACCTCGTCCAAGGGGATGTCATCGACGGTATTCCATTTCGCCAAAGACGCGTCCGACTTCTTCAACTTCTTCGGAGCCCTGCTTGATGGTGCAGCGTTCGCTTTCCCGCCCCGACGGCGAGGCATTGCAAGGGTATGATGAGGGGATGGTAGGCGTATTGGGATTGGAGAGTTCCAAGCGACACTCAACTGCGTTCGAGTCCAAGCCCATCTCGCATCCCCTTTCGGAACCATGTTTTTTGCGGCACGTGCCATCACACCCGACGGCGGGAGAGAGTCGGCCGCTCCGCCCCCGCGCCTTCGAGCCCGCAGCGAGAATAAGCGCTCGTCGCAGTTAGCCCTTAAACCACGCGGTCGTGATATTCATGAACGATGAAACTTTATTTTTACAGATCAACAGCATCGCGCGACGGGATCGTGGGTCGAACTGCCCTGCAATCGAGTGCGTCCCGGGCTAGCACAACATGGAAATTGGGTTGACGTTGCTGGAAGGTTCATACACCCGAAACGCATCGGCTAAACCAGGCATGAGGTATCCAGCTTCTCGGACAACGCGCCAGCATCGAGTAAGGAGGATCCAGGGACCCAGCAGGAGGCGGATGAGTCCGGAAAAAATGGGGACGATCTGACAGGTAGGGTAAAGCGTGCCAAGTGGAAATGAAGACCCTGGACCGTACTACCCAAAACCTCTATCGTTCATACAATAACCGGGTCGTCATCTTGAAGCCACGAGACCCTTAGCGCGCGATCTGAAGCATAAATCGAGTTGGCTAGCCCGCGCATGGAAAGAGTTCATTTGCGCCTGTGGTTTTAATTTCCGAACACGATTCGAACTGTCAATGCAACGAGGGCAGTGGCCATGGGTAAGTACCGTAAGTAATAATAAGTACAATAGCGAGAAGAAGAGAACGTGCAGTTCGGGATGAATGGGGATTGTACGAGGAGGGTAAAATGAAAGGGCCACCGACCGTTCTGGGAAACCATAGCCTTGACCTGAAAATGCTATGGGCCATGACAGGGACGAGTGAATTGATACGGAATCCTCGTGGTGGCGACTCCCTGTCCCTCCTGACATCCGCCCACACGATCTGTGTCGAGGCGACCATTGAGATGCCGTTGCCTGTTTGCTTGGCCAAGGCATGCTGTTGGGGAAAGTGACACGGGCGTAGGCCTTCCGGAAACACTCGTCAACGCCCTTAGGCCGAAAGATGAAAGGATGGATGTGATAAGAAGGGTGGGTGGACGTATATCACTCCCGCTGAATGGGCAGATGACCTCTTCATCTGTCCATCTCGAGCAAGGTTTCGCCTCCTCGACAGATTCTTTTCCCATAACGAGCTCGCAACGTTTCGGAAAGGGTGGGGTGCTTTGGCTTGATCGTGGTACAAATTTTTTGGGGGTGTGGCCGAGGGATGGCGCTTAGATCGCTTGGATCGTGTGGCGAATTCATTTCTTTTTCGGTGCTTTCGATGTCGATGCTTTGGCCTTGGCCCTGACAGATACGCATGTGAGATTGGGGTACTTCCAAATACCGAGTTATTTGAACGCACTCTTCCGAGATGAGGCTCCTCATAATCGTAAGCTTGCCGCTTGACGCTGCGTCCACCATCTGTTTCTCGATGGATTTTCCAATCTTTGCGGCAAGTTCCTAAATGGTATACAAATCAGTCACGGCCCCCTACTCAACGACACTGCATTCTTACCTGGTGCATTTTTGCTTGCTTCACCAACGGCGCTTTCTTCGGTGCGATCGCCCTGAGACCCTTTTTGGGGTTGGCCGCCGCCTTCTTAGCCGCCCGTACGTTCGGGCCCTTCATAGACAGCCCTTTGGTCTTTCCTTGAACCATAGTAAAGTGAGAAAAGGTGAATTGGACGGTGAGGACGAGGTCGTTGGCGTTGGAGGCAAAGCACCAAATGCGCTCGAAATGGTTGGTCGCCGCTTGAGAAATCGCCGGTCCACGTGACCTACCTATGGAAATCCCGCCATCCACCGAACGCTCATCACCACCGTCGTCGTCGTCCACAACGAGCTGCGAGGAATGCAGGTCGTAAAACCCAACGCTGTGCGCCTCCAGCGCATGGCTCGCTTTGGAAAGGTGCCTTTTGAATGAGTACTGGTTGTCTAGCGCTCGCTGACGAGCGCGGTTTTGACAGCGAGCCTTCCACGACCTCACTACTCTCCCCTCGAAGCAGCCTATTATCTCCCAGGGTACCCCAGGATACAGTGCAGTATCAGGCCATACTGTCACTGTCTTTGGCGCAACGGGATTCCTCGGTCGTTACCTGGTGTCGAAGCTCGGTACGTGCGGCTTCCGTTCGCGTCAAACGTTGTGCTGAGCTGTGGTTTCCTTCTACCCAGGCAAAATTGGTACCCAGGTTATCACTCCCTATCGCGACGAAGATGAGGCCAGGCATTTGAAGCTCATGGGCGACCTTGGTCAAATTGTCCGAATGGTGTGTTTGAGTTGTGGCTTTATTGGGCTTTTCCACTTAACCACAGTTGTATTAGGAATGGGACATTCGCGACGAGAAATCGATTGCCGAGTGTCTTCGTCACTCCGATATTGTTTATAACCTCGTTGGAAGGGACTACCCCACCAAGTACGCCTCTTTCGCTGCTACCACCCCTCACCCAAACATGCCAATCTGTTTACTTTTGCAGGAACTTTAACTACGAGGATGTCCACGTCCTCGGCCCTGAGCGCATAGCCCGTATTGCCAGGGAGGAAGGCGTCTCTCGCTTCATCCAAATGTCCCACCTCAACGCCGACCTCAACTCGGCCTCCAAGTTCTACGCTACCAAAGCCGAAGGCGAAAACCGCGTCAAGGAGCTCTTCCCCAACGCCACATTCGTTCGCCCTTCAACAATGTTCGGCTATGAGGACAAGCTTCTCACCAACATCGCTATCTGGCCTATTTGGTGGAAGTTGAACGATGGAGAGACCAAGATTCGTCCCGTCCATGTGCTTGACGTCGCACAAGCCCTCAGCAACCTGCTCACCATGCACAAACACTCGGGCGTCATCAACCTCCCCGGTCCTTCCACCCTTACCTACGAATACCTCTTGGACTTGGTCGACTCCGTGACCCTCCGACCTCCCTCCAAGGCCCCTGTCCTTCCCAAGCGCGTGGCGGAGGTATTGTCCGAGTTCGGCAAGACCGTTTGGTGGCCAGTTCTGTCCAAGGACGAGGTCGCTCGCCGGTACATCAACGACTCGGAAGTTGCAGGTGACTGGGCCACCGTTGGGGTCGAGCCCTCTGAGATCGAGGATCATGCTATCACGTACCTCCGGCGGTACCGTTCTGCGTATGTTCCCTTCTTTCGGCGCTTAGCATTTCCTGATGTCGGTTCCGCAGGGCCAACTTTGTCCGCCCCGTGTCTTTCCCCGCACGCCCCCTGATCAGCTCCTCTTGTACGTCCTGAGTCATTCGTCATTGAGGTTCGAATCTAACGTGAGATGCCAGAACAAGAGATATTAGAGTAGAGCTATCAATAAAGTACCGAGTCACTTTGAGTCTTCCTGCTTTGTCGTAGTCAGTTCGGAGGTGGAAATGAATATCCCTTTGGAAGCACGGATCCGCGTAACTGAAACTCGGGCGCTTCGTGTGTGTTCATGTCAAATCCGTGTGGAGTGGTGGGTGGCAGATGATACATGGTGGTCATTAGATGATTATAAGAATATAGCAGAGCGAATCGTCTATGATGTGGCAAGTCTAGAACCCAGGGGGAACGAGGCCTTTTGGTTGCTGCTGGTCGGTGGGAGGGAACGGTGAGGGACCACCAGCGAGAAGCTGCACCAACCCAGGTTAGCCCCAGAGTCGAATAGGGGAGAAATTGGTACTTGCCTGTGCACCCTGCTGCTGCTCCAACATCTCCCGTTCCTGCGCAGCGAGCTTTGCGTCATCCTCGAGTGCCAACGCAAGGGGCAGAACCACGAGCAGTGCTGACGTGGTGACAATCCAGACGAGGTTTCCGACGACCTTGCTGGTCTTCTTGAATACTGATGCTGTCTTGGAGACCTTTGTGGCGATGGAGTGGCGGGTGCTTGGAGGAACTATGTCGACCAGCGCTGCGACACGGTCGAATACGGACTCGTCGACATTGAGGTCAAGGGACTCTATGGAAGAGAGGGAGTCGGTAGAGCCTGTCCTGGACGAGGAGGAGGAGGCGTAGGGGCTGTTGGGGGACGTGTGCTCGTCCTTCTCATCGACAATCTCGACCTTGACCATGTTGTTGTAGTTGATGACGAAAATGCGAAGTGAGAAATTCCTAACGTGACCACGGGTGTCGCCTCCTAACGCGTGACCACTCTGACTCTCGGTCCCGGCGAGGACCCACAGCCATCTGATGTGGCTCTTCGGAGTCTAACGCAGGTGGGAGCCTGAGAGAGAGGCCGGTCAAGATTAAATAGAGCCCAACCTCATCACTTGCCTCTCCCCAACCAACCATGGACCCCTACCACCAACTCCCCCACCAGGCCCACCAGCCAGGTACGTCCTCCTCCTCGTCCCCGACGTCCTCGACCACCGACGACCACCCAGGCCTCTCCCTCCCCAACCAGTCTTTCCAGAACCAGATCCACGAACTCGCAAAGACCCTTCCTCCCCCACGGAAGCAGAATACCGCTTGCGATGCCTGCAGGTCCGACACCCCCTCTTCTCCAGCTTCACCCAATCTGACCCTGCATCAGGTCGAGGAAAGTAAAGTGTAACAAGCTCCCCGGCCAGGACAAGGTACCGTTCTCTCCCCCTGGCTCGCTATCTCGCGTTCACTTGAGCTCATCATCCCCAACCTAGTGTCAAGTGCGCCGATCTATTCCTCCCTCGATTGCCCTCCATTTTGACCCTGCATTCCTAGCATTGTCTCTCCAAAAACTACCCCTGCACGTTAGTGGATCGCGCCTGGGTTCCGGTGCTGGACGCTTACTCCCTCAACCAGGCACTATGTTCAACAAGCAACCAGCGAGAAGAAGCGCAGTACAACGATTTCTCGACGACCGAGGAACCTCAGCAACGGCGCACAGTGCGTGGTCCCATCTCTTGATACGCCCCTTTTTGGATTGACGTTATGCCGCGACGCATTGCTTCCCGCAAATGCACTTGTCTATATTGGTTCTTCAGCGCTGTTGCTTCCAAGTTGTATGTCTTAATTTTTCGACCTACTTGGTGCCGCAGCAATCTCATATTAAATCTATCATCATAGCACCTCTCCCGAACGTTCACTCCCGTATCCCCTCACGCCCACCGCCCCGGCTCAGCTGCCTCTCAATGTCAGGTTCGGCTTCTACCCTCACATTACAGCGTCGTCACCGCCGCGAGAGGTCTTGTCGTACATGTTCGCCGCGCCGGAAAGGTACATACTAGTTCTGATCTGCTTCCGTTGGAATGGTACTGATTGTCTCTAGTACAATGGATGGCGCGCCGTTCTCTCCGCACCGTCTAAAATCTCCATACGATGCTTGGGGCGAGGTCGCACAAAAGCTCGAAAATGAAACTTTTAGAGCTGAGTAAGTTCTTCGTAAATGAAACATCTTGCCTTGATGTGCGGACGCCACATGGGCAGGCCGCTTTCTCGGCCCCTCCATGGCGGCGGGGTTACGGTTCTCTTATGGCATGCAGGTCTTCTGCCTTGTCTACAGCCTTCAACCGTTTTCTAGACTGTGGTTACTTATCGACATTTCAGGTTCGCACTAGATCTGGTGGAAGTATTCTTCCAAATCGTGCACACTCGCCTCCCCCTCCTTAACCCCGCCCAGTTCAGAAGTCGACTGGGTCTCCAGCAATCTCAAAACCCGTCAAGCAGTCAATCAAATGAACGGCCGCTGCACCCTGCTCTTGTGGCTACAGTTTTGGCTTGGGGGGCCAAGTTTTCCGAGCACGAACTGCTCGCTGCTGACCGAAAACTTCGGCCAGAAAAGCAGAGCTTGCTCGCGAAAGCCCTCATCGACAGGGCACGGGACCTAGCAGAAGCGCTCAAAGTGCACCGCGTTCCCTCGACTGAACACGTCGTGATTTCTCTACTCATTGAACCGCTCCAGAATCGTAAGCAACTTCAGTCATCCCCTCCGCCTGTCGGTGCGTTCTAACAAGCTCCCTCGTAGAAAACCCGGATGACCCCAACGGTACGCGCAGATTTATCGACTATTTCCCATGGACTATAATGACCGCGGCCGTCTAGGGTATCATGGCTTCTGGCTCACATCTGCGACGCGCCATTTATTGTCCCTCGGTGTGAGTAGTACTGCCACTTCATTTGCGCCTTTGTCGCGTTCGCTTCATCCTCTTCTGCTGCGCGCTTTGCTTATCAGCTCTCCACGCAAACAGATCAATCACAAGAGCAAGTTGGCGGACGTCCAGGATCCCGAGAACCGAGGGACAATTGTCTTCGCATGGTGGATGACTTGCCTCTGCGACGCGTATGCCTCGGCCTACTACCGCCGGAAACCCATCCTAGACGACGAAGACTACGACATCGACTTCTATATTGCCGGTCCCGTTAGCGAAGATGAAGGGCCAGAAGGTCAGACGCCCGGACCCTCACCCAGAGAGCAGCTAGAGGTAAGTTCGACGATCATCCTAGTCCCACTAATTGCATTTGACTGATGATCGCATGATTCCCATGTAGTTCCTGGTACGTTTTTGGCATATGTTTTTCCCAAGACATCGCTCACCGCGGCGCTGTCACTAAAGGGGTATTACCGAGCCGCTCATTCGCTCGCTCGCACGGCGCGTCAGATGTCGCGACAGCTATGGAAACCATCGGTCGATTCGGACGGAGTCCCGTTCGAGACTTTGATGACGTTCAGCACGGCACTCTCAGAATGGCGGGACGAGTATCTGAGTGCTGTGGGTGTTCCTGCTAATTACTCTGGCACTTGGGACTTTGTATCTGTCCGTACCTTTTTCATTTCTCGTCGTCAAGTCATAATTCGCTGACATCTCTGTCAGGCCGTCTCATCTTGCGCAAGTGATGCTACGTACCATGTCATGTGGATCATTCTGTTCAATGCCTTGGACGACTTCGGAATCAGGGAGCTGAATGGGTCGCCCAGCCCTCCTCCAAACTATGCAGATATTGAAGCTGCGAAGCGAAAGGTGGTGGAAGAGGCCTTGCACGGTGCGCTACGGATAGCAGGATTGGTGAGCTCGCTGCCTCTTTATGTCATCCCAGGGAGCTGGATCCTAACGCATGTTTTATAGGCAGGCGTTTTGACAACAAACGGGTACTTGCGTTTAGACCCCGCAGTCATGCACGTCAGCTGTATCCAGGCAGGGACGCTCCTTGCACGTCTAGGTCGGCCGGAGGTCGCGAACTGTATCGCGGGTCTGGAACAGTACAGCTGGTCATACGAAGAGGCAGGAGAACAGGCGAAGGAGATGCGAAGGTTATACGACGCAGTTAACAATGGCGAAAACGAGCTCAACCACATGGATTCTGTGACGCCGAGGATAGCACCAGCGCAACATTCGGTACCCCAGATGGCGCAGCAACATGAACAGCATGAAGTGAGCCAGACCCATGGGGCGATGGTGGAAGATGGGTCACCAACCCACGCTAACGGGAACGTGAGTCGTGGCCAGTATACCTGCCCCTTCTTGCCAAACTAATGTGATGACCCAGGGATATTCACACAACAGTTCCTACTCGATCTACGGAAGATAGGGAAGGAGGGTCCCCGCAACGAACCCCTCCGCAATGTCACCACGTTCGTGGTTCGCCTTTCAGATTCGATGACACCACGCCCCTCAATGTAATCGGAAACCCCCTCCTCGATACCTTCTCCTGCCCGATTTCAAACTCATCTTGGCTGGTTGGCACCGCAGCGCTTACCATGCATACGATCTGATCTACGATACCAGATACCATTTGTTTGCCGCGAATCTTGTGCCTGCAGGCACTCCCTCTATCTTTGTTTTGGGTTCGTTCTCGACTGTACAGTTTCCTCTTTCCGTTAGCTTCCGCACGCAGCGCGCGTAGGCTTTGTCTCGATCAAACATGTGCCATATCCGTTTGCCTTCTTGCCAGGTTATGTTTAAGCGACATTCACGATTGCGTCGCCTTTTTGACTTTGCTCTGCTGCGCGGCTCCTTACCCCACTCTTCTCTGGACTTTGCGGTTCGTCATTCATTTGTCTTCCTCCCCTCACCCTCGCTGTCGTCATTGATTTCCCGGTTCTGCTGTCGAATGTGGAGTCACCCCTGCTGTTTTGCTCGCTTCCTGGAACTCGTTGTGTTCGAGTTCCCGTGTTTCGTTTCACTATGATGAAATACCGAACCAATTGGAATTCTCTTGTCATCGTCGCTGTACCAGTATAGCTTTGTCGTTATCTAGCGTTGTATATGGACCAGTATACCTTCTCCAATAGAAATATGGTGCTATCTTAGATGTTGCGCCAGGCTTGGATCCGTCCAAGATGCCAGCATATCTTATGGATTCTGAGCCTTCTGGCGCGCGAAGCGCGTGCCATCGCACAATTTTTGTGCCAGTTAAGGCCCCTCGACATACCCTGCCTCTCAATAGGGTCGTGTGCCAGTACGCCGGTCCGTCCGAGAAATACGGGCTGGGGTTGGCAGAGATAACAATTGTGCGTCATGCGCGATAGCGGGCGGGACTTGGGGCGCGTGGCGTTGCCGAGGGTGGGCGCTTATTGGTCATGAGACGCGCCCGAGGCTCTGGCGGTGGCGATAACCTTGGCGTTTCGACTTCTACGAACTAGAACAAACGCACAATTGTACTATCAGACTATCCGGAAACCGGAGACGACACCCTGGAGACCGATACTCCAAAAGTGGTTATGCATTTGAGGGTGGAAGGGGGTATCAAGCTCTCTCTCTCCGGCGTCCAATCGAGGGTCCAGCTGGATGGACGGAGTTTGTCGCGGCAGTTTAGGATTAGATTTAGGTGCTGCGGCAGGGCGAGGGCAGAGGGTACACAAGTGAGTAGCTGACGCAATTCCCTATACCTTCGGCTGTACACAGATAGATTTGTTTGAGGTGTATTGCAAAGTGGCCGACGGGATGATCTGGGGGTGTTGATGATAGCCGACGGCGCGCCTGCCGGCTTGAACGCTCACTCGACTTGCAGGGCCCAGGCCAAATTAAAACCAGGGGGACGTAGAGAGTCGAGGGGATATGAATAGCAGAAGATCGTGACCTAAATTTTGCTTTGCAAGTCTCAGTGTCAGCAGAACACCCGAGAGCTGCTGACTTCCCGTCTTTCTCGAATAAAGGCAAATTCGTCCCGGACTTGCGGTGTGGGTGGTGAGCAGCAGACCACCGGTTACCTCAGGGCCTTCCCCACACCGGAGTAAGAACCGTGTAAACCTGTCGAGATGCGGGTCTTGGCCACAACCTCGAGGCTTGCCGTACCCTCCGAATGCCACCCTCGAGCATGAAACTGCCCGATTTGGTGGTGCCACAACCACGCGACGCCATGATCATCTATTGTGCGGGAGGTACTGGAGTGCAAACAGCAATCGCACTTCCACCTCCGAATAAAATCACATCGCACACACCGATCCCCGACTAACCTTAACGCCAGGCAGTTCAAAATTTCTCTGCGAGGGACGCGGGGGTTGAAGTCGATGTGATTTCTCTGAGGTACGGGAATGTCATGGTGGTTTCATTATACCCTCGCGGTGCGATATGATTAGATCGCGACGCTAACTCCCTCTCCACGATCGCAACGAGCTTCTGAAGAGGTCTCGACTCCACCTTCAAAATAGGGAGGTGCGTTTGTTGAAAAATTTGGGCCAAGGCAAAAAGAAGAAGGGTGAATAAACCGGCGAACATCCGCACCAGGGTGCTTTGGCGCCACAACCACGCATCTGGCTAGCTGCTATGGGGCACTTGGTGTGCCTTCGTCCAGTGCAAGCAGTGCACCTTAATGGAATTCTAGCGGATCCGTATGTACCATGGAGCTGATCCAAATGGAATTCGCAGCTCAACGGCCCCGCGAAGTCCCTTGCGAGAGATGCGGAGGGGGTGCTTCGGAAGGCCTGGGCACTCAACTGCACTCGATCGAGGGACTTAGCGCTGAAAGGCTATGGAACCTTAAACCACACATCCCCAACTGTACAGCACAAGACGTTAATATGTCGTTAACCCCTCGGTAGCTTAAGACCCCGGCACCCTCAACGTACGCCCAGACCCCCAATTCCAACGCGTGACCAGGAAGTTCGCGGGAGTTGAGCTATAATTACGACGAAGTGGACCTCACCGATATTATATGTTCGATTTGATGGATCAGCGCTCAGCTATCGCAGAGGCGATTGGAAATGAATGAAGGGAAGAGCAGGGCGCGGTAGTGTCATACCACGTCGTGGAGGCATTCAATGAGAACGTGTAAACTATGAAGAGCCTCCCTGCAGCCCGAGAGTGTGTGACATCGCATCGCGCGGGTAAAGGATCCCCGTTGACACACTTGACGTCCTGAACCCTCGGACGCGTTTGTGATTTCACAAAGTGGGGTGGCTTGGTCACTACCTCTACAGCTCTGAGATACGCCAACAAGCAGGCTAACAGAATTCCGGCAACTGCAATCTAAATCCCACACTCATTTCTCCGACGGCCAACGCCCATCTCACCTCATTCTCGAATCTGAAGTTCTACCCTTCACAATGCCTTGTGTCCGCTATGTTAAATCATACCATAATCATCGTGTGCTGGGTGGCTTTTGTCGGGCTTTAGGCCAAATGAGAGAGAGACCTGATTGAAGACTGGAATACTGCGACCGTCCGGGTCGTCCGAAGCCAGCGAGGTACCGAGGCGATGGAATGGGTGGTCAGTTGACCGCACCCATCCCCAAGGTAAACCCACTTTACAGTTATCGTTCTCTCGACGCGGGAGAAGCAGTGTGTTCGATATCGGAGCGTGTCCGACGCATGGACTGAGTTTTGGGGAGTGGACTTGAAGCGCGATGGATTCCAGAAATGCGGGGAAGCAAAGTCAAGTCAGCTTGCCTCGAGGGAGTAGCGTACGACGAGGGTATGCCGGATGTAGGACTATCGTAAGGACTCAGAGCAAGTACGCAGGCGCGAGAGGAGGAAAAGAATCGAAATTTTGCTCGTTTGGTAGTCTGTTCTGTAGGTGACATTGTGTTAAACCTATGGGTAGTAACTTGAATGCTGCGTAGATCCATGCTAGTCGTAACAACTCTAGTCCGTTGGATACCATTGCTTTAGCTTCGATAAAAAGTAAGATTCAGTCTGATAACAGGAGTCGTGAGGAAACTGAGGGCGTTGAAGGGAGGCTTCGCGTGAAGGCGATCTGAGAGCAGGAAGGAGATGGAAATAGCGACCCGTAACGATATGTATAGATAAAGCCACAGAAAAAAACTTAGAAGTACAGCACGAGGGGAAACTTAAATAAAAAGGACGTCTGTAACCACACGAGAGTCGAGGAGGGCGGGAGTGGGGATCGGTGAGGAGGAAACAACCACAATACTCGGAGAGCACAAGCGAGGCCACGCGCGGAGGATGGAAAACGAAAGAGCCAAAGCGCAGCACAGAGGGGGCTAGCATCCAGAATAGCACGAGCGCACACCCCATCGCAACCCGACTCGCTTGTCCACTCCAATAACTCGGCGGGCCATTTTTTCGAGAGAAAGCGCCCAATCGACCAACCAAACGCTCACTCAAGATCAGGCAGACCCATTCGGCACTTATGGAGGGGTGTTCCTGGGCAACCCACTTCCCCACTCACCGATCTGCACCGCGACATGCCTGAGGACCTCCCTGTGTTCCCGACTCACGATGACATGGCCCTCGTGGATCTTCTGGAGCAGGAACCCGGTCACAACCTCTAGCGCTTGCTCCGCGTCTTCGAGCGTGAAAGTCTGAGGGGCAGACGGGCGCGGGACGAGCGAGTGAACGACCATGTCAGACGAGCCGAGCGCAGGAGCTGGGGGGCGCATGTAGACGTCGTCGGCGGCGTGCGAGGGGTACGAGGATGAGGAAGTGTAATAGTGGGAGGTAGGCGAGCGAGAATCGTAGTGCGAGGGGTGAGGAGGAGGCAACACGCGCTCAGTGTGGTGCGCGGAGGACGACGCGATGGGCGTGGCGGACGATGCGGACCAGAGCGGTTCCTGGGGCTGTGGATGAGCGGAGGAGGGCTCAGAAGAATCATCAAGCTCGCTGTCCTTGGTCGGATCGCCAGATGCGGATGGAGAGTCCGCCGTCCCGGCCATGAGGGTGTCGCGGACGAGGGACTCGGAGCTCGAGCTCCTGCTGCTCGACGAGGGCGAACCGTTCGATCCCGCGCGGTAGGGGTTAGAGCCGTTCGCATCGCCGTTAGGATTGGGGATGACGGGGAGCTTGAGGCCATGGACGGGCCCGGGGCCGTGGAGCCCAGGGTTGGAGAACTCGTGGATGTTGTTGGGAGCGGGGACGCCCTCTTCGAACGAACCCATGAACTCGTACTTGGAGCCGATCCACTTGCCAGAGCGGATGTTGTGCCGATGCTTGAAGTTCTCGATCCACCCAGAGGACGCCTTGAAGCGGTCCTCCCCGATGTCGTGCTGCTTGGCGATGAGGAGGGCTTGCTTGCGGATACCAGAGTCGTGGATGGGAGTACTATTGGAGAGACAGTCCCGGAGCCAGGCGACCATGTCGTTTTCAATAGCGGGGAACTTGGAGGGTCTGATAAATGGCATTAGTATCTCGATAAAAGAACAAAGAAAACGACGCGCCTTCGCTTGTCGATGGTCGCACACTCGTCGTCGACGTTCAGCCAGTGCGCCTTGAGCTTCAGGATCTTGGAGACGGTGGACCGTTCGATGCCGAACATCTCAGCGATATCCTCCTGGCGTGCGTTCTGGTGGTCGAGATGGTACTGGCAGATGCGCTTCTTCTCGGAGCCGTCGAGCTTCTTCTTTGTGTGTTTGCGAATAGGACCGCGCGCCCGTCCCTTGGGTGGTTGATAGGCAGCGTCATCGTACATCCCCGTGCTGTATTCTAGACTGTGATCCCTGGAGCTAGCGGGCGATGGAGGCCGTGCATCGAGAGTGGGGCGGTAGTCGTCGTAGCCGTAAGGGGAGCCACTGGAGAGCGAGGCGGGGGTGGCGGGTTGGTACGGCGAGTTGTCCATGGCGTTGGGGATGGTGAGCGAGAGCCCGTTCGCGGGGTGGAGAGGGAGGTCGGGATGTTCAAAGGGATAGGGAGACTGAGGCCGGGAGTTGTCATCTGCATCGCACTGGATGATATAAGTTCATTCAGAATGATTGTTACCCCGATAATCAGAACGAGACCAGGCACGCTAACTGACCTCTCCGCCGGACTGGGAGTCTGCCGCCGAGTGCCTGCGAGCGTGGGTGCGCCCGTACGAGAGCGAGAGCTGGCGGGTGCGAGCGTGGCGCACTGGGCCGAGCTGGGGCTCCCTGGCGAACATCTCGTCTGGGGGTGTCGATGCGCCTGAGGCTGAACCCGGGCCAGGAGAGGGCACGGAGGGGGAGGGGGAGGGGTAGCTCTGGTCTGGGGGGCGCGAGGAGAGCATCGAGGAGAGCGAGCCCTTGGGGGGGAAGCCGTTGAGGGCGTAGCTGGGGTAGATCCAGTCGTCTGCGGCAGGGAGGAGGGGCCCGCGGTCAGAGTCGCGGTAGTCCCTGTAGTGGGGGTATGGCAGGTCAGCAATGGGGTCCATGGCTGTGATGGGATGGCTGGGAGTGGTGGGTGGGAGAAGGGACTTATATCCACAGACCGTATTGAATTCAGTTGTTGGCGAGATCCAAGCCTGACACACGCCGCCTTCCGTTTCTGGATTCCAACAAATCTCTGATATGCCTCGTTGTCACGAAACATCCTCCCGAGTCCGCCAGACACCAGGTATTGGCCCCTCCGTCTGCTGACCTCTGGCGAAAAAACAATTCACCGATCCAGTTCCTGGGCCACTTCCCTGTCAACGCTCTGTATCCACTGTTCCACTTCTGCCCTGCCCAATTCGGAAAACATACTCTTCTCTCTCAACTTGGCTCTCCCTGCCCCAGGCTTCCTCTTGCCTCTCCAGACAAGCTCTGGTTCTGCCTCCAATGGCACTCTCGACCTCAGTCTCTGGTACGCACAAGAGCTCGAACTCTATCATCGCGATCCTCTGAATCTCCAAATCTCGCCATCAACGCAGCCGCCTCGAGGCACCCCCGGTCGTCACTGTTCCCATAAACAATTTTACTCATATCTCTATCGAATTTCGCGGCACGGCCAGAACCGTACAAAGGACGTAAGGAGTTTTGCCCGCAATTTTTGGGGTTCCAGTCTCGTTCTGTCAAGGACCCAACCATCTGGCGGAAGCCACGAACATCACCAAAACAGAACCGGCTGCCACCCATCGTCGTGTGAGCGACCGTATTCAGGCGTGCTATGCTCGACATGACGATGGATTCGACATCCTCGTGTTTGAATGTCGGGAGTGGGTATTCGAGTACTTCTTCAAACCAGTCTATTGCCAACCAAGTACCGAGAAGACGGTTGAATTCTGAATCCACCCCTCGCAATGTCTTCTCCACGTGTCTATATCGGTATTGCACAAACCTCGGAGCGAAGACCCTGTAGTTCATCGTGAGACGCAAGGACTCGGGATTCGGAGGGGAGAAGACGCTTGGGTGGGATTCTTGGGACACGACCCAGGACCTTCAAGCTCACATACGTGGTTGAAGAGGAAATAGAGCGTTACTTGGGTCTGTGCCAAAGCCCATCGATTCCATGGGCTTCGGCGTCAAGTATATTATTCGACTGACATACTCGGAGTACATACTCACTCACTAAATGAAGCCGGCCGACTGGCTTCTAGCAGGCCAAGGCGACCGCCACCCTGCCAGACGCCTACCTACACCGAGCATTTCATATGTTTCGTGGTATGTTTTCCGTCCTCTTCCACCTCCTCGACCGTCATCCAGTTCAATCATCCTCATCGCGGACTAAATCTCCAAATCCATCCGTAGAAGGCATGTCAGACCCCATGCCCGGGCCCAGCGAAACGGTGCATTGGGATCATTCAAAGATCGGGGGAAATGACGCTTCTGGCCCCTACCTTCCTTTCCTATCCCAGCCCAGCTCTCTCCTTCTGACCCCTTCCTTCCTAATGCGCGACCTTCCATCGACGCTTCTCCCGCAACCAGGGATTTGGTGCACTCACCGACATAATGCGGCAGGCAAATTGGGAACGACATAAGCAAGTAGGTGAGTCGTGCCTACACCTAATTCTGACCCGAACGGAAATCGGTAGGACAAAGTGGGCGATTGATAACCTTTCGGCACCAGGCGGTTTGTGTTAACGCTCAAGAAGCGTATTAACATCGCTCTGCTCGTAACGATCACCTCCATGGCCGCCCGATTGCAAAGTTTCGAGGATGCCCATGCTCACAGCTCTCGAGCCAAGTACGCCGGCGTAGGCTTTAGATTCAGACCCGAGCGGACCGTACAGCGCGTTCCCTAGGCCATTTCAGCCTACTCAATAACAACTATATCCGCCGACAATACAAGATACGAATCTGTATCTACTATCGATGGGGTTCGTTATATCAGGCAGGTGCACCCCGGAAACCTTGCTCCAGGAGCCCAGGAAGTTGAAGATAGTGAGCGGCTAGACTCACTGACTACGGAACGGAAGTAAATTCGGTACCAAGTGTGCAGTCAATTCCCCGGACTGGGCGTCTGGAATAATACGTACTCGGACATGTGGGGTTGCCTGCGTGGTTTCGATGGAGTGTATCAGCGAAATTCCAGGGGCTCGCCCCAAGGTCGATCTGAGCGCTAGGGTGAGCTCACATACAATATCCCGATATTCTCCTGTGACGTTGGGATGGATTCGCACTGCGGTTACCCTTGCCCTTCAAACATCCTCCATTATTAAATACGGAGGATCGAGCTCGGTGAGTGACCCGTCGGTTGCGGCTGCGTATTCGTTTCAACTAAATTATTTGCTCGGTACCTTGAGGCGTGGCGTCTCCGACCGACCAGAACAAAGGTTGAAGTCTGATAAGATGCCTTTGGTTGGGGCAGCGTCGCACTTATGATCAACCAAACTGATGATGATGTCGTCTTTGTGCCCCGACCATGGCAGCCTGCGAGTCTATCTACTCGTTGGCCGCCGGCGCCCCTGGCTCCCAACAGCAATTTCAAACTGAACAATCGTATTCCCCCTTTCCGATTATACTCCGCACGCTTGTTGTCCAATTGGCTGTTCTACCTAGCATCGCAGCAATTGTTCTACCTGAAGGTGATGGGTTTCCAGTAATTGGGCTTGAGACCGAGGAGGGCCGACGCCTCTTTGTTTTTAGCTTTTCTGCATAGACTATTCGTTGAGCCCAAGGTGTGGAGTGGGATGTGAGAGGCAGGCGTACTAATCCGGCTGCGTACAGAGGCACTCTTGGCTACCAATACACTGCGGCGCCACCTATCGCATACCTCGGCTATACATCATCAGGTTGGCCTTATGATCTCATCTATTCAGTTGGTTAAGGTTGGTTGCGAGACCAAGACGTATTGAATGTGGTGAATTGATCAATATGGTGTTTGAAGTGTTCCTGTAGACCCTCGTCACGTTTTCTTTAGAGGCAGAGCATTGCCCCCATTCAAGGATAGAGTTCAATATCCCTTGCTATGACGGTCACGGATCCGCTTCGGCTCGATACAGCAGGTACAACACGTCCTCGGTGTGAGTATTCCTTATTCCAGAGGCACCCGTTGGATCGGACTGGGGTTCAAAGCGAGAGCTAGAGTTTGTTCGGAATACTGGATAGGTTAGAACTGGATTCGAAGTGGGTTGAGGAAAGCATGGCAGGGTGATTTAATGTGACCAGTGGCAACGAGATAATTCATATTAGATAGTAGATACCAAGCTCGAATTCGAGAACAGGGCGATTGTGTAAGGAGAGCCCTGGAAGAGAGCGATTGGGCACAGCCCTCGCCACTCACCTTGAGCGATAACGATATTTGCTAAAGTTCTCCCGCTATGAGAGGTGGTTACGCTGGTATGACGAAAATACGAGAAGCAACTAGGGCAGGAGTCATTACCGAGAGCCCGAACCAAAACTCACAGTGTGATATTCATCGGATATGGCCCTCCTTGAGTACACTAGAAGTGTGATTCTGCAATATTCAAATGCTATCATCCTAGGTGTAGCAGGAGAGCTGAACAGAGTCAAAGAAGGTGACAGAAGTGGTCGCTGCCAAAGTGTGGTCCCCGCATCCGGTCTATAAACGGCACTCGGCGATCACGGGGATCCTTTTGTTTGGCTTTGCTTGACCCTGCGAACATCCCGACGTGCGCCTGAGTCCGCCCCTTTCTCCTTACGCGGACTAATGAAGAACCCCATTCTTCTATTTCGTCGCCCGCCTCAACTAGACGCGGCAGCTATCGATTTTGGGTGACGCGTTGTACAGGATCTGCGTACCTCTCTCTCAGTTAAATATCATGTTCCTGGAGCCAAGGTTCAGTGTTACCTTTCCTGCCCCCACTTTACGTCTCCTGCTTAACAGCCGGTGTTCGTTGTGTCTCTAACGCTCGACTTTCCACTACGTTCGACTACGACGACCCCATGAGCGCTCTGGTGACTCTCGCTCAGCACTCTGAGATTCAAGCCTGTTCTTCGGAGGGAAGGAGGAAGCGCGACGAGGGCCAGGAGATGGATGTTGATGGCGAAAAAGGCGAAGGACAGGCGCAGTAAGTTCGATCTCCCGTTTTCAGGCACTTATTTTCACATTTTTTACCCGTTGAAGCGTGGCCATCCTGATTCTAGAGGAGCTTTCCAACGTTTTGCGACCACTAATAGGAAGCGCAAGAGGAGGAGCCCTATCACTGAAAGATTGATCCAATTATTTCCCAACGGTCAGCTAATACTGATCGGTAAGCTCGGCTCTTTCACCGCGTCTCAATACTCATACGCGTTCTCAGCACGAAGGGTCTGTGCCTTGTGCAAAATTCATGGCGCTCTTCTCACTGGAGTGCCAATTACGACGAAGGGTATCTACGAGAGCGACGCTGGATTATTCGAGTCTCAGACCGTCGTAGACGGGATAGTCGACGACCTCGCCGCCAGATGGAACCTTGAGCGGGCCGACCTTGGTATCATGGATTCTCCGATGGATGTCCAGCTTTGACGTTCGTCCCCTGCACGCTTGCAACTAGACTTTTCATCGCCACTTCTGTTAACGTCAGCACTTTGTTTGTTCTCCATCGGATTTGGAACTATCACGACTAGCCGTGGGCTCGGCGCTTAGAGTGACTAGACTTTTTCGACGTGTTCCCGTCATTCTTCCCGCCGGACTACTACACTTGATCTCGATTGGACTCTCGGTTTCGCATTTTTAGTGATCGGTGCTTGTCCTGCATGTACACTATCCTCTTGGCTCGCACCTTCTACCTGCTCTCCCCCACTTGTTCTGTGCTCGGCGTGACTCCCTCTGTCTCTTGAACTCTTCCCCTGGTGAACTTTCGGTTCTTTTCGTCCCGTTTTTCGGTGTACCTCGCCATCCCCTAGCGTGGCATTGCCATGCGTGGAACCAGGCAAACATATTTTTCATCGTAATTCACCTCTAACAATCCGCGTATTATGGGATATCGTTCAAGGCACTTGCCCTTACGATAGACGACCATTCCATGGCCTTGGGCAGCCAGAACTGTCAATAAGCGCCCAGGACGGTGAGAATTAGAACTGTCTAGGCCACATATGTCTACAGAAGGGGTCGTTGTCGGTTGGTATAATATACATCGCCTTCATTTTCGTCATTACGCCGGTGCTTTGGGCAAAGATCATCATGTAGTAGCATGCAGCCGTCGGTGCATCGAACTGCCCAGCCAGTAGGGACAGCCCGATTGACATCGCCCCTGAGCGGTTAAAGACACCGACGGGATCACTTGCTTCCTTTTCGGGCTTTGCCATCACCCGCCAAGCCTCCCCTCTTTCCTGGCCCGGCGCTTCTTCACCCGTCTCCGCTCGTCCCCACCGCGTGAAATCGACTCGATTCCTCTTGAAATCGCCTGACCTTCCGTTCTCCCTTCAAATTTCAGAAGGAACGACTGGAATGGCTTGAAACGAGCAAGAAATCGGATCTCCTGTAACAACGGAAGAAGTGTGCTAGCCGGCGAGCTGTGCAACAAGGGACAACTCGGAGGCGCTTGACTCGGTTTTCGGGTCGAGACGGCGCAGAGCATACTAAGCATTCCCCGCAGAGAACAGGTATCGTGACTGCAGTCCCGCCGAGTCCCGCTTGCATTATGCTTGGATACCGTTTTACATCATAATTTAACCGAGTATAAAAGGGTGTGGGTCCGGGCAACGAGGGTCCCTACATTCCTCACGGATATTGACCACTCGCGACCTCGATGCTGCCTGCGACGACTACTGCTTCGCTCCTGCTACACTCGGCGAGGGTGCCTTTGCACCATGCGCCCGCTGCTTTGATGTTGGGGAGGGCTGCGATGACGGCTTGCAGGCCTGTACCTGGTGCCCGTTCGATTTCGAGTGGCCAGCCCCGTCGAGCCACCTTAGCCGCCCATGCTCATGAAGCTACCCGTGCTTCTTCACATAAAGGTGCGCCTAGACTCTTTTGTTCATTAGAAGTTCATATACTAATTAGCCATGCTGTCATGTTGTTTGGACTCGGTATATCCAGAGCGAGTTGAAGAGACCTTGAAGGACGAGAAGAAAGGTGCTCTGACAACACCTGATGCGACGAGTACTGTGCCTACGATGGTCCGCGGAGACTGGGTTCTCTTCCATCCCGTGTATTCATCTGAAGAGTTGAAGGCTGTCGAGGTAGCTGAGCCTCCTTACCTTTTGTGATACTTGACTGACGTGCATTCTTTGTTCTCGAGGTCATTCACCGTGAACCCAAGACACTCGCCGATACTACTGCTCGTGGGCTTGTCCAACTCGCACGAAAGATGTTCGATATAGTTTCGGGCTACAAGCACAAACCCCTTCCCCCCGACTGGAAGTCCTGGCCTATCGAGAAGCTGCGGGCGGAGGGATACGTCCTCGACGATAAGGCGTGGCTTCGCGTAAGTTCAATTCAATCGCCGTTACTCATTCGGTGATGTGCTAACCGCTATCATGACGTTTCGTCGATCCTTTCGTATACAGAGGATTCTCTTCCTTGAAAGCATTGCGGGCGTTCCTGGTATGGTTGCGGCTACTCTGCGCCACCTGCAGAGCCTGCGGTTGATGGTGGGTACTTGCCGCCCTTCGTCGATGCCAAGATTTACCTGGCTCACCTCGTACTTCCCCGTTTAGCGCCGTGACAGTGGATGGATCCATACGTGCCTTGAGGAGGCTGAGAACGAGCGGATGCATCTCATGACGTTCATGACCCTCCGCAAACCGTCGCTGTTCTTCCGCGGCATTGTCTTGGGAGCCCAGGGTGTCTTCTATAACCTTTTCTGTAAGTGCTATCAATACTCATTGTGTCGGACTCGGACTGATGGTACGACTCAATTCCAGTCCTCTCGTATCTGGTATCACCGAAGACCTGCCATCGCTTCGTCGGCTACCTCGAGGAAGAGGCCGTCGTTACCTATACCAAGTGCATCAAGGATATTGAGAGCGGTCTCATTCCCGAATGGTGCGTTTGGCTCTTCACCGTCTTGGATTTGATACTTATAATAATTGCAGGACAGACATGCCCGCACCCGAAATTTCTATCGACTACTGGCGTCTGCCTAAGGATGCTAAGATGATCGACCTCGTCTACGCCGTTCGCTCCGACGAGACGACGCACCGATTCGTTAACCATAGCTTGGCGAACTTGAATGCGGACACGGACGTGAATCCGTTCGCGCTGAGGGAGCCCGATATGCATACCAAGGGGAAGACCATTGAGTGAGTTGTCATTCGGTTGCTTAGATGGATGAGATGTTGACAGCTGGACTCAGGTTTCAACGGGAGGAGGCCGAGGCCTACGTGCAGGAGAGCCATCGCCTCTACGGGAAGAAGTAAATGCCCATCTTGGATTCTGGAGCCACTGGCGACTTATTCTGCTACACATCACAACCGATCTCCTCCGAACTGGACCCCACCTGCAACAATTTTTGGATTCGATTTTCGTTTGGTACCTTCTGTAGGAACAACGGTCCCTCATCTTGATACCATACTCGGCGATGTCTTCCTTTAATCTCCCTACTAGCCACTGACCTTGGTTGGCATGCTCTCTGCCTTCCGCCAAAATGTCACTTCCGCCCCTTGCTTCGGAACTGCATCCTCACCCTAGACTTGGCTTTTGCCACCCTAATTTATTCCACTCATATACCATGTATTACTCCAATCCCGCAGCATATTTTCGTATCATAGCATCTCCACCCACTCAATAGACGCTTTCTTTCAGCTCCTTTCGCCTGGGCGCTTATGAGAGGGTTTCCAATTGCAAGCGTGCTTCGGGGGAGGAGCCAAAGCCAAATGGGTCAACCTGGGGGTTCATAGGGGCTTCGGTGCCTGTACGGGAGCAAGCTACATCGTCATCACCATCCCTTTCACCGTCAACGACGACTTCCAGCTCGCGACTGGCACGCTTCGCACCGGGAGGCCCCACTGCTCATGACCCCCTGAGTGCCGCGAGATTCAGACCAGGGAACCACTAGCTCTTAGACGACAGCTATGGCGGCGCCTCAGGTCCCACTGGTACCACCCTCACTCAAGGTCCACCCACCGTCCCTCTCACTCCCCAACCCCGCCGCAATTGACAAGCCACCGGACAGCAGCATCGTCCGCAAGCTCACAAACTACAACGATGAGCACCCACGCACCCCACATGCCACGCGCCGCATTTGCATTGGGCCTATGCCCGAGAAGGTCGTGGCGCACTTTGAGGCGGAGGTCAAGAAGAAGGATACGAGTGGAGGCCTGATTACGCTGAACGAGCTCGAGAGCGAGGCACCTGAGGAGAGCGAGGATGTGTCGAGGTTTGTGAAGGGTCATGCGAAGAGGTTTGTGGAGTACTACAGGAGCGAGGCGAGGGAGAAGAGGAAGGCAGAGAAGGGCGAAAGGAAGGCGTTGAAGAGGAAGGAGACGGAGGAGATTGAGAGGGTTGAGACTGGGGCGAGCAATGAGAGTGGGCCGAAGAGGCTCAAGGGCGGCAGGAGGCTCTTGAACAAGCTAGCTTCGCCCGTTATACCTTCGATGAACCGAACTCGAACGAGTGAGGATGGCGGCGAGCTCAGTCGACATACTACGACGGACACAGCTGCGTCGGATGGGGACTGGGACGAGGACTACGACGAGCAGAATATCGTGGACGACCTCACCCAACGGTGGAAGGAGAGCGAGTGGGGGAGGGCATGGAGGCACAGGCGAGGCAAGAAGAGGACGTCGGAGATGTTTCAGACGACGGGGCATTGGCTTGGAGGGAGCTTTGAGGTGGGGACGGTCCTGGGCGTGAACCTTTTAAACCCTCCACCCCAGCCTCCCAAGCCTGGATCTGTGAAGCACCCAGCTTCCATTTTGAGTTGGGAGGCTGACACCCGGTCGAATCCACAGACCCCATCTGGCTCTGGCTCAGGTTCTGGCAACATGGAGCGTACAGAAGACATTAATTCTCAGACGGGGCTCCTCAATGTCCCTGGTGCTCCTGTGGTCCAGAGCGACAAGTCCAAAGGAAAACAACGCGTCAAATATGCCTCACCTCCCTCAGAGCTCGAAGTAGGTTCGATCGAGCCTCCTGCTCCCGCTCCGCCAGAAGATGTCCTCTCGCGCTCCGAGGCCGAGCTGGATCCACACAGTAGCTCTGCCGCCATGTTCTCTCCTGCAATACCGTCCCCTGGCCTACAATGGGGAGACGTCCTGATGCGAGGTAAGAGGAAATCCCTTTTGCCACTCCATGGTTGTAACATCAGGCTGACTGGCTTGGAGACAGAATGCTGGTCCGCGTAATATACTCAAGGTCTGAGAACCTCAGTCCAAAGTTTGACGATTCAATACATCGGACAACGAGGGACCTTCAGTTCGAAGATTGCGCTGAGTTTATGGTGGTTTGGAGGAAGGATCTTATTGAGCTTTATGAGGATCATGCAAGTCTGCCCCTTCTGTTAGAAGGACTCTTCACTCATCCCTCATGAACAGACGGTGCCAGGGAAGGAGATGGTGACTGGTCACAAGCACCTGTCCTACGTCATTCCTCTCAGGTCGAACCGGACGAACCTGTCGCTCTACTCGTTTGTCGACCTGACGTTCTGTCTAACGTGTCAACCTACTTCAACGCGACTCGCACCTGGTGGTGGACGTCGAATATTCAACCGTGCAAAGGAAGGCACAAACATCTTCCTCTTCCAACACAAGAACCGCTCCCGCGCCTGGGACTGGACATGGCAACTCTGGCGGTACCTCGGTGGCACACTCCCGCCCTCCATCGAGATCCACAACCCCCGCCTCAACAGCACCGTCACCATCGACATCCCCTACCGCCTCCAAGTCGACACGGACGAGCTCTACGCGATGTTCACACGGGACAACATCATCCAGCTCTGCGTCCAATCCCTCTCCTCCGTGCCGGACTGGTTCGCACTCGTCGAGCAGGAAATTACCCAACACGGAAAACGATTGGATCTGTGCTGGAGGCGCGACGCCCACCTCGATTGGCTCTGGCTCGATGAGGACGTTTATGGAAATGCGAGGCCGTGGGCCACGCTTGCTGGATTGGCCGTGCAGAAGGTGAGTTTGAAACAGTGATTGTTCGGACTTTTGGGTCGCTTGGATCTGTGAATTCTATCGGTGTGGGATCGTTGGGTTCCGTGTACCAAGATCCCGCACTGCACCTTCCGACTTGGGTAACAAGGCTTGCTTATTTGGCTTTCCCCCCCTCTCGCTCGGTGAATCGATTGCAAATCACCGTGATGGTTGTAACGTAGTCCTCAAGGCCCGCCTCGCTAGAAATCCGCATCACGTCCCACGCACCGTCTTATTACCACCTCAAGCACGACCAGGGTACCAAAATACATGAACCGCCCTCGATTGAGGGGTATGTCGACCGTATACGGCCGAACTCACAGAAGAAGCAGTCTCTATACCTCTCAACGCACAATGGACTTTTATTCATGAACATTGCACACGAAGCCTACCCTCCCTTGCCCCCAGGACTCGCACTCACCATGCAAGATCTGGACTCGTGGATTAAAGGCCTGCAGAACGCTGAAGTCATCCGTGGAGCGAACCAAGTAATGCATGCGAGTGGTGTATGTGATTTGCGCTCCGTCGTCCTCGTGCGAAGAGCGTGCAGCCCTGTGCCTGCTGCGATGCACCAGGAGAAAGGGCCGAGCGCGGCGAATGAGGAGAGGAGGTGGTATGAGCATTGGAGTGCGGAGGAGCTGAGTACGTTGGATGATGATGAGGATGAGGGTGGGGAGCCGCCGTTGGCGCATAGGAGTGATAGAGGGTTGGTGAGGATGAGGAGGTGCTTTGAGTTGTTGTTGAATACGGGGCATGTTGTGAGGTTTGAGGTGAGGCTTTTCCGTCGTCGAGAGAACATGAACGCTCAATACCCCCATTCACAGTGCCATTCTCGGAAGTTCGCAGTGGAATGGGTAAACCGACTCCGTGCCCTCATCCTCTTCTGGCAAACCAAGAAAAGGACAACAGCCAAGGAAGAGATCGAGCTCGCTCAAGCGCGTAGACCACGGCTTACCCCGCAAATACGTGTCTGCCAGAAGGACGAGGCCCCTCCCGAACCCCCAGCGGATATGTCGGCGCCCTACGCAGCCATGGACAATCTATACCATTGGTGCATCATCGACGGGTGTAACCCGATAACCAAGGTGTCCAAGTTGCACATGCGGAAAGGGCTGAGAGGGCAGTACAAGTGAGCATCCTTGAACCTCACTCACGTTATGAATCGAATTTGACTGCATCACAGGCCGGTGTACCTTGCCGTCGTCCAAGGCCACCTCGTACGGTTCCGCATAAAACCTGGGTCAGCATTCCATATGGGTGGGGCAAAGAAAATCAACCTGCTCGACGCCTACGTCTTTTCAGGGTACTTTGCAGCCATGAACCTCCCGTCTGGGCAATTCCGAGCCAACTCACCCACCGTCCCACGGCGATACCTCGACGGGTTGGAAACGGACGACCGCGATGAGGACATGCTCTTTATGATTTGGTACCACTCGCATCCATGGGCTTCTGACGCGGCGAATGCACCGACCTTCACCCCGGCGCCGGCGAAGGCGAAGAACCTCCCGAACCTGTCGAGAAAGGCGAGCATGTTGGTATTTAGGACGCGGAGTAGGATTGAACGGGATGCGTGGTGTTGGGCGTTGGGTACGGAGATTGAGAAGATCGCGAGGGTGCAGAGGGAGAGGGGGGAGAAGATGAGGGATATGGGGAATCTTATTGAGGTGAAGTAGGCACATATGAGGTTGTTTATTAGGGTAGATGTATAGCTGGATAATATGGGTACGGTTATGACGACTTTTTGGGTTTCTTGACACTATAAACAGAGGGTAAGCGAGCGAATAAAATGAGACGGAAAGCAAAGCGTACCCGTATTTGGAGCGGGACGTGGCACGGCCAACGACACCGCTAAAGTCCAAAGCACCACGAACGAGCTTGTAACTGTAATAGTTCGAGTCAACCCACGTTTACACAAAAACAGACATCATGCTCACCCCACACCAGGCAAATCCTTCGTCCTTCCACCCCTCACCAGCACAACCGAGTGCTCCTGCAAGTTATGTCCCTCACCCTGGATATAGGCCATAAGGTTCTCGCCATTGCTGAGCTTGACCCTAGCGACCTTTCGCTTGGCCGAGTTGGGTTTCTTGGGTTTGGCGATGATGAGCCGTGTGACGACGCCCTTGCGCTGGGGGGAGTTGTCGAGCAGGGGTGAGCGGGGCTCCTTGGACTTCTTTGGCTTGCGCTTGCTCCGCATGGACTGGTTAATGGTGCGCTGTGCGGCGGGGGTTGGGTGGAAGGCGCGGCGGAACTGGGACTGAGCGAGTGGCGAGGAAAGGGAGGAGCGAGGAAGAGATCTTGGTGCTGCTGCGAGGGAGAGACTGCGGGCGAGGAGAGGAGCCCATGAGGAGCCAGACGACGCTCGGAGCGCAGAGAACATGGTCGTGACTGTCACTGCAAAATCACGGCGCGGGTCAGGACAGGGACGACCTCGGAGTTTGGCACAGAGGACGCTGCCAAACAATACGAACGCGTCGAGTCGCCTTTTTCATTTATTCACGTCGCGTTCACCACACTCAATATGCCAGTCAGCTCAAGGAGGAAGCAGCTCAGCAGGCGACAGAACTCGGAGGATATCGAGGAGGACGGCCCCACCCAGGACCACCCCATGGAGGAGGAGGACGTGGACAGCGACGAGGACCCTGCCCCGCGTCCCTCTGCCAAGAAGGGCAAGGCTTCCTCCTCCTCTCAGAAGAAGGGCAAGGGCGTGGCGAAGAAGGACAAGGGCGGCTCTGATGATGAAGACGACTCATATGACGACGACGAGGTGATCGACGTGAACACCTTCAAGGACCACCCCATTGCGAAGGCACAGGCGGGCCAACTCAACGGGCTTGCGATGGATTGGAATACGTGCGACCTTATGATTAGGCAGAATTGGAGCGTGTTGCAGAAGATTGGGGAGGGGCTGGCAGATGTTGCGGACGATGACGAGGAGCCTGAGGTGTGTGTTCGTCCCGCATATATGCACGGGCGTTGACGTGGTGGGTAGGAAATTGGAGAACTGGATACGATTATGCGCGAACTCATCGACATCAGCGCCAAGTTCAACGGTAGCAAGCAGGCCCTGGACGATCTGTACCAGAAGATCTCGAGGGAGGAGGAAGTTGTACGTTTCATACATACTCTTTACATGAGCTCGTAACTCACCCATCCCTCCAGGCAAACGTAAAGGCGCACTACAAGGAAGGCTACCAACAACGCGACGAAGAGTACTCCAAGAAAACGACGCGTCAGAAGTACGTCAAGGTCCCTGAATACGTCGACTTCAAGTCTGCCATCTGGGTTTGTATATGCTACCTCTCTCCTCTCTGCATAATATTTACTGACCCCATGTCCGTTATGAATGCAATGCAGAATGCTCTGCACCCCGAGAAACCCATGCCCCCGCTCACCAACTTCTTCGAGAAAGAAGTAGGCGACGAGAGCGACTCGGACGACGACCTCGAGATCGGCGGCCAGACACAAGACTACAAATGCCCCATCACCCTCAGCCTCCTTAAAGAGCCTCTCACCGCGTACGTCCATTTCATCCCTTTTCTCAATCCACACCCCACTAACCTCTCCCCCTATTCCCATTACATCTCCCCTCGAACCACAACAGCCAAGGCTGCAAACACTCCTACTCCGCCGAAGCCATCCGCGCCTCCTTCCAAGGCAAGGTCCGCGGCGCCGCCATCTCCTGCCCCGCCGCCGGGTGCCGCGCCAAGATCACCCTGGAGATGTGCAGACCCGATAAGCAGCTCGCGAAGAGGGTGAAGGCGTATGAGAGGAGGCTGGCGAGGCAGGAGGAGCAGGAGCCGAGTGATGTTGAGGAGGTTATTGATTAGGTCCCGGTCTGTTAGTGTATTGGTTTCGCGTTCAAGTGAGATTTGGGGAATTGATGAAGAGCGTTTGTAGGTGTGAGGCGGCCCCGAGGCCCTACGTATTTGTTCATTATTCCGTGTATATTGCTTTGACTACGTTTCAGCGCCTAATTGTACCGTTTCCGCGCTTCGCTTGTTCGATTAAATCATTTACATAAGCGCCAAAGCCAGCGCCTTCGTCGCCTAAGAGGAAACCTTAGTGAGAAGAGATGGAGGTTAGTCTCACTGAAGGGGACCTCGGAAGTTGCCCGATTTCTGCGCCTCCAAGGACAGCAGAGGGGAAAGCAAACGACCATTGTGAGCACTGCCAACGAGGGTCAGAGTAATCACCGTACCATCATAATACACAAAGTCGCAATAGCACCTCTACCACTTCCCCCTCCGTGAGGCCTTCCTGGCCTGCTTCGTTCCCCGTCCACGAGCACCCTTGACCGTCTGGAGATCGGTAAACTTCCTCTTCGCGTACCGCCGCGCTTCTGCGTCGTCCACAAGTTCGTCCACCAGCGTCCGCTTGCGTTCCGAGCGAGTAAGGTTTTCGGTCGTGGGTGTGCCGAAGGGTGTATCTGTCGTGACGACCTTTCCCATCTAAAATCGGGCCGAGGGCAGTCAGAATACAAGTAGAGGAAGGTAAGAGGGAAGATTGGGCGTACGGCGAAGTATTTTGGGAGTCCCTTGACACCCTTCCCTTCGCCTTCCTCTTTCCTATAGAAGCGCTTGGGGTCGAGTTGGTTGTGGAGACGCAGGGCCTCGACTTCGCGGTGTAGGCGAGGAAGGTCTCCTTCAGCCGGTGCTGGGAGGTCGAACCAGTCTGGCCCTGCGGTGACTTTCTTGAGCTAGTAATTCGGTCAATCAGCATACAGTGACGGGGGAAGGGGTTAAGCTACACATACCGCCTTCCTCTCCTTTTTCGTAAGGGGTTTCCCGTTTTTTGAAAGTTCTGCGGGGGCTGGGGGTGGTTGGGGTGTGGAGAAGATAACGGCTTTCTGCGCCTTTTCGATTTCGGGGTCCCCGTTTGAGGAGAACTTTGCGTTTCTGTCGAGATTTAGGTAGCCTTTGGGTAGGGTTCCTGGGTCTAATGACGGTAGGGATTCACTATAAAAGAGTCATAAATCCGGTCAGTTATGGATTTCCTGAGGAGGACGTACGGTTCTGCGTCCAAAGCTAATATCTCCTCCTCCCCCGCGTCTGTTTGTTGGTCCTGTTGCCGCTTCAGAGCATTATCTTTTGCTTTTTGGAGCAAAGAATCGAGGTATTCCTGTGTGATCTCTGGTTCGTCTTCAGAATCAGAATCGCTATCGCTATCGCTGCTGGACCCAGAGGAAGACGAGGAAGAGGCATCAGACTCGGAGTCCGACTCTACTTCTGAATGTGATCGTTTCTCTTCGACTGGCGCTTCGACTGGCTCTACAATCTAGAAATTAGCCAGAATAGACGCCAGAAAGTGAAACTCGAAATACCGATTGCCCTCTCCTTGCCCTTGACTGTGCTCAGCGACATTTTGGCGGGGTATGTGGTGGTGGTAGCGGGAGAGAATTTTCAGAAATGTTTCCGAGTGATCTCATCACTCTCGAGTCCGATTTCCCTTCCGCGACGCCAACCGAGCGCGTCAAAAGCCATGTTGTCCTCCTCCACCAAGCAGACGCTGCGTCTCTGCTCCCGCTTCTCGCGTTCAGCGACCCCCATTACGCGTGCATCCATCGCACGCGCCTCGACGTCGGCGCCCAACTCCTCACCCAACACCGAGCCGCGGACAACGTCATTCGGCTTCAGGACAATTCCGGAGGAGGAGAAGGAGGGGTTGGTGAAGAATGTCTTCACTTCGGTCGCTTCCAACTATGATCTTATGAATGATGCTACGTCGTTCGGTGTGCACCGGCTGTGGAAGGATACGTTTGTGGGAGGGTTGAGACCGGGGAGGAAGGGACCTATCAAGTGTATTGACGTTGGTGGAGGAACGGGTGACATTGCGCTCCGGATTCTTGACCATGCGAGGGAGAACTATGCGGATAGGGAGACGACGGTGGATATTGCGGATATCAATGCGGAGATGTTGAAGGAGGGGTTCAGGCGGTTCAAGAAGACTATGTACCATAACAGTGCGTGTTATGAGCTTGAGGAGTGAAGACTGACCTGACCTTCGCTTTAGCACCCCAAGTTGCATTCCATGAGGCCAACGCGCAGGAGATGAAGGCGTTCCCTGACAACTCCTACGACCTATACACCATCGCTTTCTGTATCCGCAATACCACATCCATACCTGAAGTCCTGAAGGAAGCACACCGGATACTCAAACCCGGAGGAGTATTCGCTTGCTTGGAGTTTAGCCAAGTCACCAACCCGCTCTTTAGAAAGTATGTCGCCATTCCTTTCACCAGTGACCGTCCGCGCTAATGACTCGTACTAGTGTCTACGACCAATACTCCTTCTCCGTCATCCCCATTATGGGCACTGTGCTCGCTGGAGACCGGGACTCGTACCAATACCTCGTCGAATCCATTCGCAAGTTCCCTCCTCAGCCAGAATTCGCCCAGATGATTCGAGACGCCGGGTTCACGACCGGAAAGCACGAAGATGGTGGCGCCTGGACAGATCTCTGGGGCGGTATTGCCTCCATCCATAAGGGTGTCAAGTTGTAGAGTAACCCACTATCGTAATGCATATATGTACGCCGTAGCATTGGTCTGTGCCTTCATAATAGACTTTTGTCCCTTGTCGCGAGGCCAAGCGAGAGTTTGATTACTGCCGATTCCGTCGCGATTATTGTAATTAGTTCCGCTGCTCACCAGTCGCGCGATCACCCCGCGCTTGGACTAACCTTTGTTACCTTTGAACCACCACCACCAAACCATGTCCGGCGCAAGTTCAGGTCCCCCAATGCCCCCAGCGTCGGCAGACCTGGTTACGACGTGGGCCTTTCTCGAGGAGGGTGTGGACCATATCATGACGAAGCTGCAGACGGGGGTATCATACTCCAAGGTAGGCGCCCAATCTGATACTAGATGCGTGAAGCATCTCGCTTACCATGGCTGTGTTTAGTACATGTCATTATACACCGTCGCGTACAACTACTGCACGTCCTCGAAAATGCAAGGTGCAGACTCGGGGATTGGCTTTGGTACCAAATGTGAGTAGAAACCATTCTCGGCTGACTATAGATTCCATGCTGAACTTTCGCTTCTCATGAAGCGGGCGCCAGCCTGATGGGGTCCGATCTCTATAATAATCTCATCAAGTATTTCACCAACCACCTGCAGGGCCTACGAGACGTGAGCGTCGCGGTCCGCTCGAATGACTCTGAAATCTCACCTCACTACTCAACAGCATGCAGAGACACTCCAAGATGAGGCGCTTCTACGATACTATGCGACTGAATGGGAGCGCTACACCACCGGAGCCAACTATATCAATCGGCTGTTCACGTACCTCAATCGGCACTGGGTGAAGCGCGAACGAGACGAAGGCAGGAAGAATGTCTACCCAGTGTATACGGTGCATATGGCTGCCCCTATTTTCATTCCCCGCATACTGAACCCCAGATTAGTTGGCACTCGTACAATGGAAAACCTGCCTATTCATGCCGATTCAACGGTCACGAAAGCTTGCTGGTGCCATCCTGCGGTTGATCGAAGACCAGCGAAACGGAGAGACCATCGACCAGGGCCTCGTCAAGCAGGTCGTCGAATCCTTCGTTTCGCTCGGCCTCGATGATACCGACACCAACAAAGCATGTCTAGACGTCTACAAGGAGCACTTTGAAGCTCCGTTCATCGACGCGACCGAGACCTACTATAAGCATGAGTCGGAGTCTTTCATCGCCTCGCACAGTGTTCCGGACTACCTCAAGAAGGCCGAGGAGCGGCTAAAGGAAGAGGAAGACCGCGTCGACCGTTACCTCAACACCCAGACGCGCAAGCCTCTTATTAGCAAATGCGAGGCCGTCCTCATTCGCGAGCACTCCACTCTCATGTGGGAGAACTTCCAGAACCTCCTTGACTATGACAAGGACGAGGATCTTCAACGGATGTACGCCCTGCTCTCGCGGATCCCCGAAGGGCTTGAGCCTCTGCGGAAGAAGTTCGAGGAGCACGTCAAGAAAGCAGGTTTGGCTGCGGTGTCGAGGCTCACGGCGGAGACGACTGCACGTGGGGAGAGTGCAGATGTCGACCCCAAGGGTTACGTCGACTCGCTCCTCGAGGTTCACAAGAAGAACTCCGATACCGTCACCAGGAGTTTCAGGGGAGAGGCTGGTTTCGTTGCAAGTTTGGACAAGGCGTGTCGAGAGTTCATAAACCGGAATGCTGCGACGGGAACGTCCAATTCCAAATCTCCTGAACTACTCGCAAAACATGCCGATCTTTTGTTGCGGAAGAACAACAAGTTGGCGGAGGAGGGTGATCTGGAGGGTGCTTTGAACAGAGTGGTAAGCATGAGCGGCTCCACGAACAATTAGAGACCTCACTGATTTTAACCGTGGCCACAGATGATTTTGTTCAAGTACCTAGAGGACAAGGATATCTTCCAGACCTTCTACACCACGAAGTTGTCCAAGCGACTCATTCACGGCGTGTCTGCTTCCGACGAGAGCGAGGCCAGTATGATCTCCAAACTCAAGGAGGCCTGCGGTTTCGAATATACCAATAAGCTGCAGCGTATGTTCACAGGTGAGCTCGATCTATTGACTACAAGAATAGAACAGAGATCTGACTCCCCCTAGACATGAGCTTGAGCAAGGACCTCACTGACCAGTTCAAATCTCGGATGGAGCAAAACCACGACGACATCGACATCAGTTTCAGTATAATGGTCCTCGGGACGAACTTCTGGCCGCTCAACCCACCTCCGCACGACTTCGTCATCCCTCAAGAGATCCTCACTACGTACGATCGTTTCCAGCGGTACTACCAGATGAAACACTCCGGGAGGAAGCTCACCTGGCTCTGGAACTACTCGAAGAACGAGCTGCGGACGAATTACACGAACCAGAAGTACATCCTCATGACTTCAACGTTCCAGGCGGCGATCCTCCTGCAGTATAGCCGCAATGATACACTGAGTTTGGAGGAGATCTTTGTGGCTACGTCAATACCAAAGGAGCACCTTGTCCAGGTGTTGGCATTGCTCGTGAAGGCGAAGGTGTTGGTCAACGAGGAGAAGGATCAGTATGATCTGAACCCCAGTAAGTCTGACGAGTGGAAGGTGGGGTTGTGCGGGGTAGCTGATCATGCGGTGATAGACTTCAAGTCGAAGAAGATTCGTGTCAACCTCAACCAACCTATCAAGGCTGAGAAGCAGGCCGAGTCGTCTGAGGTCATGAAGACTGTTGATGAGGATCGTAAATACGTGATCCAAGCAACCATCGTTCGGTATGTAGGCGCTCAGTTATTGCGGTGCAGTGGAGACTAAAAAGCATTCCTTAGAATCATGAAGGCCAGGAAGACGATGAAGAACAACGCGCTCTTGGAGGAGGTCATCTCTCAACTCTCTCAGCGCTTCACTCCAAAGGTGCCGGATGTCAAGAAGGTGGGCGATTGTGTTGTGCTCAGGTCTCTTCCATTCTTTCTCACATAGCCTTTGTTTTTCAGGCCATTGATACGTTGTTGGAGAAAGATTACATCGAGCGAGTGGACGGCACTCGCGACACCTTCGCATATGTGGCATAGCCTAGGGGCTCCACAACCCTGCCTTCTTACCGCCATTCAAAACCCAGACTCGACGCTTCGACGCATTCTTCATGCCCACTCTACAACCTGTTGTTGTAACCTCTGCGCTCCATTTTGCCCTTTCTGTACATTTGTCTGTCATCGTTCCGGCATGTCTCTTCTTCCATCCACCGGCATAGAGCGAATATAATGAAATGCGGGCTTCTTCTGCCCTTCTTTTCCTGTGCCTCCCGAGCGAAGCGCCAAGGCATGAGAACGAGCGAGAGCCGTTTAGATAGCTCCACAGTGATTTTCCAAAGGAAGCGTGATCCTTGCCATGATAGGTGGTTGTGGAGCACTCTGCATGGAACTCTCCTACAATGAAGTACCTGAGCGGCTGCGACCTGCGGGCAAGAAGTTGAGGAATAACCGCGGAGAGGAGTAACCACATGCAGAAGGCAGAACCCATTACCCAGAACATGAAAGCACGGCAACCGGGACAAGCCATCTAGCTATGGCTGTGAGGACACCGAGGATCGACCCGTCGGACGCGGACCGTAAGTAGGTGGATGGGTGCGGCGCTTGATTTGGCGCTATACCTCCACCTGTGCTTTGATGACGAGTGGATGAAGGAGTACACACGGCCCAAAGAAGGAAGGCGACATTCTCGCCATTTCCAACGAAACACAATAGTACCTATTACCAGCGTCTTCTTTGAGTCGTTCTAGGAAATTCTGCGCTTATATGGGTCAGATCAGAAAGGCATTAAGAGTGATCAGATTCCAGGAGATGAAACGCACGCGATTGTGAGCATGGCGAAGTCGGCAGAGGGCAGGAGGAAGCTTTGCTAGTTTGATCGTGTCGCAGCACTCCATAGTAGGTACTCGAGCGGTGGGTAGCGACGGTATGGGTCTTGGCGAGACTTGATTGACGAACACAAGAGGAAGGTAGGTATCAGATATTGGGGGGGGCGATCTGTGATGAGAGGGGGCATTCTAGTAGACTCTCTTGTTCTCGCAGAGCAGAAAGTGGACCAAGTATGCCGAATTTCCAAGATGCTTGCCAATGCGGATGTCCAATCCGAGTAGTGGTCGATGCAGCTCATGAATCAGAACCAGGAGAAGCCCTCAAACGCCGTGCAAATCGAGGAAACGTACAATTGCCTAATGCTGTTTCGAGACATTAGCCGGCGCAGCGGTGCAGTCCCAGATCCATCGCTCAGGGCGCGTCGATGTGAGTCGAGCTGAGTCTAGTCGCAAGATCGCAGTCTTGAATGTTGGTCCTCGCTGTGGGCCTTGTGTCTTGCACGCTCTTGCACGTCGAGGTCAACGATGGTGGCGCGTGTCGTAATGGGCCGGCGGTCTGCAGCGTGAGAGAGAAATAAGGTTGTGTGGCCTCCCAATTTAGTCTAGGATGCCAGAGAGGTCCGTGCTCGTCGTGGTCATCGTCCACCACGTTGTTGAAAGA
The DNA here is from genome assembly GCA_951394405.1 of Coprinellus micaceus. Taxonomy (NCBI): domain Eukaryota; kingdom Fungi; phylum Basidiomycota; class Agaricomycetes; order Agaricales; family Psathyrellaceae; genus Coprinellus; species Coprinellus micaceus. Next base: position 1,962,975 of record OX596340.1, on the reverse strand, counting down.
GCCCTGCTGAACGTTGAGGACGACGGCTAGCCATAGTTCCCACGATCCACTCAGATGTCGACTGCCTCGATCAACCTTCGCGACGCCCTCCTCACAGCCCTCTCCACTCTCAACGGTGTCCGCCATTTCCACCTCCATGTCCTCCTCTCAGCGCCCAAGAAGACCACATCTCTCTACCCATATGCCAGCCCTCGACCAAAGGCATACATGTCTGACATCCTCGTCCTATGCTCAGAGCAAGACAATCCGGACGCGCCGCGTGTTTTGGTGACCGCGATCGCAGCAAATGTGTACCACATACCAGCGACCTCAAGCGCAGTATTTTACGTGTCCAAGGTTGACTCGACGGGTCAGGGCAAGGGCAGGTCACCGACGGCCGCCCTGTTGCGTGCCCTGCTCTCCTTTTACGCGGATCCTGCCACACGGCCACTCGAAGCAGAGCATCTCTGGATCCAGCTATTCGCCAGGGCGCAGGGACAATATCTTTTCCCAAACTCTGCAGAGTTTTCTGGGAAGCGGCCACTTACCGACGCGAAACTCTGTTCGTGGTGGAAACGCGTCCTGACGCAAGTAGGACGGGACGTGCACGCAAAGGCGTCCAACAGCATCCAGGCACCAAAAGCATTTTACATCCTCCCGGGATACATCCAGCCTGAGGCAGAAGATATATTGAGGATCGCGTCCTCCTCCGCCGCACCACTAACCAACCCGATCCCCTGGACATATGGACATCCCTACTCGAAACCCGGCATTCAGTCACCTTGTCCCCAGGAAGAAAACGAGGCGAACCTCGGGACGTACATTCCATGGTTCGATGACGACCCCAAGTCGCGTTTCATTGACGAGATCGCGTTAATTGTTACAACGACGGAGGGCATAATGGCATCCCCGAGCAAGAAGCGTCCGAAACGGGACCTTCTGAGCGATGCTTCGAGCACCTCAAGCAGACACGCTGACGCCGACAAATCAACGCGAAGCAGCAAGGATGAAAAGCCGATGGGAGAGTTGAAGAAAGTGTCCGCCGATGAATTTTGGGAACGCATGTCTTTTCGACAGGAATGTGTTTCCGGTGCTGTGACGGGGTTCTTTACCGTCGTCTTCTCCACGGCATCCACCACTCGGGCGACGGCGTCACCTCTGGCTCCACGAGCAGGCCAGGTGGGCCCCCAACTGCTCAAACGCGTCATGACCCTACTTCTGACGGGGGTCGAATTCTCTACCCGGGATAAATCAATACGGTCGACGGAGACTGTCGAGAGTGCAATTAAAGGGCTCTGCGAGGGCATTGCAGCTGCGCCGAGCCAGCCAGTTGTGGACGTTGTGAGGGAGAAGGAGAAGGAGACGAGCCTCGCCCCCCCCAGCACGCCTCCGCGAAACAGGACGGCACTCCCGGACATATCGCCCAACGCGTTCCCTGAGCCGGTTGCATCTCTGGACACATATCACTCGTACATATACGGCAGCATTGGGGTGGCCCAACCGATCTCGGAGACTGCGAAGCCCTCGGCGCCAACGCCCGCTGTGACTGTGCTCACTGCGCGACGAAAGAAGAAGAGGGGTGAAACATAGATGGATTTGCATTGATTCGTATTCCGTATGTAGTAGGGGTCAATCTTGGGAATACACAGACCTCGGACAGGGGCAGATTGATGCTGTGATGGACCCGGGGGTGCCTGTGACTTTTTAATTTACATAACTCCCCAGTTGGCATTCTTCCCAACGTCCGCTCTCTTGCTCATCGTCAACGACAACCATCACGCCTCCTTCGAGACCGTTGCAGGCGTCCTCGAGCCCCCCAGCGTTCTTGACGACGACCCCAGCGACGACGACCCCATCACTGTCACCTGCCCTCGTCGCCATGTCAGTCAACCATGCCAGCATGACGACGCACCCAAGCCAGTCGTTGCCATCCTTCGCACAGGCCTTTAGCGACCGTTCTCTCAGCAATATTGGGCCAGGAAACAACGCCCTCCCGCCCATCCACGCCCACCACCCACCCATGGACCACCAAGGCCGCTCGCTGTCTCGCCCCAGCAGCGACGACGATGTGGCGCGCACGGCGGGAAGGAAGCGTCCCCACACCGATATTATTTCGGGCTCGCGCGAAGACGCCTCTCCAGACCAAGAGTACGTACTTTATTTTAGCCTTTCCGTTCTCCTCGCTCTCCTCGACCCCTTCCGTTGATGCATCTGCCTCATAGCCGCGACTCTCCCAGTGCAGTTCGGGTCAAGGAGGAAAACGATCAGGATATGGTGGATGCGTCGCCCGTGCCACAGGACCAGGCCTCGGAACGCCTCCAGCAGAACCCGGACAACCTGGGGGCCCCAACGCCATCGAGCACAATGCCCTCGCCCATGAAGCGGCGCAGGATGACGGTCACCGGCGCGCCCCACGCACTCAACATAGACGTACGCGTTCCACCCGCCGAGGCCAACTCCACTCCTATCTCCCCAGTGGTGATGGGTTTTACACTTCCTCGCGATAATCCCAAAGAGATCGAGCAGGTCAAGTCCATGATCTCTGTGAAGCAGAAGCAAAAGGCACTCATCGAGCAGCGGCGGGGAAGTCTCGCTGCGCCTGCGCCTCCAAATTCCGGCCCTCCACCCTCATCTACCGAAAGCGCATCTAGTGCGAAAGGACAGCCCGGGCCACTTCGGGGTACCCGTCGTAGCCCCAACGGAGGAGCGAGCACTCGACGGGTCACAACGTCGACATCTAGTCTAAACCGGGCACCCAGTCCAAGTGCCTCCACCTTTCATGCCCAGCAGCAAACGATTCAACTCCCACATCAGTCCGCCCAGACGCTCCCACCTCCCCCGATTAGCTTTGCACGACGAAGGGCAGCACAGATGGGCAAGCGGAAGCCAGCCGATATCGTAATCAACCCGAGGGAGCAGAGGAGCCCCGAGCATTTCCAGCTGAGCATTCAGAGTGCTCCACCCACACAAAGTACCTTCTACTCGGGGGGGGTGGCATTGCCCAGCTTGCCCAATGTCATGGGTCGTGGCGATACTTCCACCGCAAAGCGACCGGCAGGCAACGTCCCACCAACACCTACGCGCCTCACCCAACGCATGAACCCAAGCGCACCGACGATCCATGTGGGCGACGGTGGTCCTCGTTCACCTCTCCCATCCATACCTATTGCGTCAACACTAGTTCCGCCTACCCCCGCGTTCCACCAGACGGAGCACTCCAGCGGCGACAAAGCCGCGTTCCTTGCTCCGTATGCTATGTTCTACGACTCTCTGAACGATGCGAAGCAACTCAAGACATGGCTTGGCGAGCAACTCCAACGATCAAATACCCTCTTCCAAAACCTCTCGCAGCAACAGGAAAGGATCCAGGAAACCGTCGAGAGCATTGTGGAACGCAGGCTCGCTTCCGTACATACGGAGATGTCGGGATTGCGCCGTCGCGTTCTCGAACTCGAGGACGCCCTTCGAGATGCTCAGCCAGGTCACCGAGGGGGCGTCGACGTTGGTCCACTCTATCACGCCAAGTCTCTACAAAACGGGTATTCCTCGTCGCATCTCGCCCCAGATTCCTACACCTTCCCGCCAACCTCTTCTGATCATTCAAGATTACGGTCTGACTTGTCAGGAAGGGTGTCATCTCCGCGCGGGCAAGAACGAGATGGACGTGGCATGCAGCATGAATCTGAACGCGACTCTTCGGTTCCATACGACTCTCGAAGGGCTACAGCTTCCGCCTTACGTTTGGAGACTCCCCGAGCACACCACGATCCCCCACCGCTCCCACCTACATCGCATTCGCGCATTTCGCATAACATGCAATCCCCGCCACAAATGTACAGGGAAAGCCCGCCGACACATCATTCACTTCCGCCGCCGCCACCTCCCCCGGGCAAGGTGCCGAGAGGAGGAGGGTACTCGGAGCGACCCCCACTTTCGAGACAGGCCTCCCATGGAGGGTCGCAGGACCGCGACCGCGACCGAGAACATGGGGAGGGTTCGATGCCGTCGCGGCGACCAGGCAGTCGCAGGAATTCCATCGATCAGAGGATGGAAGATTCTTGATTCTTTGCTCCCTAGACCGGGTTCCACTGTCGCTTTCCAACGCTACTGTCTTGTCGAATATCTATTTTCACGTACGCATCCCAATTGTTCTTTATTCGACTGCCGTACGTTCCCGTTGACTGACTCTATCCTTCCAGGTATTCTATTCTGTATTCACTCGCTCATCGGCGCCCCCTCTTTTACGCTGCGTATGTATGTCAGACATCTTGGACGACGTTCCTTTCGGCATCACTTTCCTTTCGACGTGCCTGTCTTTTGTTCTCGGTATGGACGGACTCTTGGCTTTACAAGCCTCACCTTTTTCACCTGCTTATCGATTCATTTGATGCCCCCTCCCACCCCTCTCTCGCGAACACCTCTGCCTTGTTCTTGGTTCGCTCTTACGTCCCCTCACCCCTCCCCGCGTGAGTACGGCACGACATTGAGTACTAATTATGTCAAGTTATTTGGAGTTCCAGGATCTCTTTCAGTTCATTCATTATGCCTGTTATGACATCTCCCCCGGCCTCTCCCCTTCATTCTTCAGCTTCTTATGTCGTCCCTTCGTTTGGCGTTTTCCTGAAGGCGGTCTCGTTCCTGTACCTCACTCATCCCCTTTCGATCTTTCATGCCACCCGCACATCCTTTCCTGTTTGTCCAGGCCTCGCCGCGGCCCATTCATCGTCCCCATTTCCGTTCCACCCCCTGCCAAACGCAATTTCTTGCTGACGTCCCGTGCGCCGCTGTGTATTTAACGATGTAGCATTACTCCTTGCACTCCCTCCTCCGTTATGTACCGTCGTCCTGGCTCCATCACGCCCCTGCATCCATCCCTTTCTCTCTCTCTCTCTCTCTGTCCCTATCTTCCCCCTCACACTCAGTCATCCTTTTCCCCCCTCGTTTAAGACGTCCACCTCCAATTCACTCTCCTCTCTGTCGGTTCAGACGTCGTGTATTCTGTGCCTTCGCCATTGTGTTTTTATCTATAATATACCCCCTCTTGCTCTCCTCTCACTCTTTGTCGCCTGGATTTTTATACTTGAAAGACCCTACCGTTGGGAGAGGCAAGCGTGGAGGGGTAGATGGATGGAAACCTCTCTCAATGGACAAACCTTTAGGAGAAAAGGTTCTGGCGAGATGGTGGTGTTGAGTCGTGAGTCACCCTAAGTCGCCGACATCCAATAGCGTATTCCACTCCCTGTCCGATCAGGGGGGCCGTTCTTCATAGACGCCCAAGGCGCGTTAATCAGGGTCTCTGCGTGAGCCCTAGGTGTGCGACAGCCGCCCTGGAGCTTCGTCGGCGGTAAAGGACAAACGGCGCTTAGCACGATCCACGCACCCAGCCAAGAAGTCCAGAAATCCGGTAGCCTTTCAACGACCGCCTCCCGCAAGACGGGAGGTTTTGTGGAGGAGGTCAGGAACCGGCACTCGGATGGAGAATGTCATTGTCCCTGGTCGGGAGGGCCTCGTGTATGGGACCACGGTTGCTCGATTTGTGTTGTTCCCTTCCATGGTAGCATCTCACCGACAATTCGAACTCGCTACGATTGGTCAGGGACGTCGACGACTCGCCTATGCCTCGCTACCTTTCCGGGCAATGAGTCCCTGGATTCGGATGCGGGGGTGGGGTAACGGCGATTAGGCGAGTCGGATATGAAGACCAAGATATGTGGGGCGTTCGCCACCATTTGCTTGTCGAGCGCTAGGAACCTGGGAGCAGGCTCCATTAGGGGCTAGCACATGGAGTCAAAGCAACGGGGAAGAGTAGTGGGTCGCTATGGGTCCACTGGCAGGTCACGCGAGCGGTCTTCAGAGATAAGTAGACAGCGTACGGCCGTTCCATCCAATATCTATAGTTTGGGGCGTACGTCACCTCGAATAGGACCTGAAGTGGGTGTAGGTGTGTTTTGAGGCACCTTCTCCCACCGCGGGTCCCGTTCTAGCCCCTAAGTGCATCGCATATACGACGCCATTCCACGGACCCCACACGAATCTTGCTTCGACCCCTGGCTATCCCTGGCAAATTACGAGAATGGCTTGCTAATTGGCTGCTGCAGTTCCCCAGCGGCGTTCTAGAGCAGCCAACGAGCGGAGGGGGGTTACACGGAGGGCGGAGGCACATGGCCAAGATCCGAAATTTCGTGTAAAACAAGGTTTTTGTGGGGTATGTTGCCGGTGATGATTGGTCTCTTTGCGCCATTGCACCCCAGAGCGGGGCCCTGCCGACAAGATAAATCATTCCGGGGACATCTTCGCCAACTCGTCGCCAGATCGAACGAGGTTTTCGAGCTTCGTTCGGGTAATAGACCCCTTCACGTGGGGCTTTCTGCCCCAGGTATGTGCTAGTTATGTCCGTTAGGCCCTGCCATAGATGTGGGGAGAAACGAGAGTTATTTTCCAGAGTTAATTATTTTCTGGAAGGCCGTAAGCTGGAGTGGGCGCTTGTTGTGGGCGCGTCAGGCGGGATTCCCAAACGGGCAGGTGCGGGCGTGGGAATGCCAGCTGAGAATTTGTGGTGGACGCGGTCGGTGTCGGGTTGCCATTCGCCATGTTCTCTCTCGCACGCAAGGTTGCGCCCAGACCAGCCTTCGTGCGCGCGTACGCCCCAAAATACCCCAGACCACGACCAGGAACCTCAGAGAGACCGCCGTTGAAGCACCGCGACGCGCTATTGAGCAGCCCCAATGCCACGGTGACGAAGCTCGAAGACGAGGGCCTCACCTTTGTGCACCGGCCGCCACCATCCTCAGCAGCCCCCGAATCAACCACCGACCTCCCCGCATCTCCCCTGCTGCAGAAGCGGCCAGCGCGGTCATCATCATCCGGAGCCAGGCTCCCCCCTCTCCTCCCCACCGACCAAAAGGCGTCACAGCCAAAGGAGCTGAAGCAACTTACCGAGGAGGACATTCAGAAGATGCAGGAGCTGCGGTCGAGCGACCCCGAGACGTACTCGCTGTCGAAGCTGGCGGCGATGTTTGGATGCACAAGGCTGTATGTGACGCAGAACACGCGCCTTCGGACATCGCAGCAAACTGCGGTGTGGAAGAAGCGTGATACAGAGCACGAGAAGCATCGGGAGCGCTGGAGCGAACGGCACACGCTGGTCAAGGCTGTTCGGGCCAAACGCCGAGAGTTGTGGTAGAGCGGAATGGCATGAATCTGGCGGAACGCCGCCGCCCAAACAGGCAAGTCCGCCTGGTCGAGGAGAGGTTAGCTATCCAATATCCGGGCCTATTCACGTGTAACATTTCCGTCTTGCATAATTCACCCATAATTGCCTGCCAGACGAATATATAACCGCCTCCAAGTCCCTGACTCACCCCAGTTTTCTGTCCCTCTCACCCCCTCCCTCTGCCCGTCATGTCCATCGCTCCTAGCTCCAGCATCGCCCGTCTGCCCCCTTACCTCTTCAACACTGACCACAGGCACCGCGTCCTCACTCAGTTGCGCAGCAAAGAGACTGGGCTCGAAAAGTACATCTACCTGAATGGCCTCAAGGAACGCGAGCCCAACCTCTTCTACGACATCTTGCTGGCCAACATGCTCGAGATTGTCCCCATCCTATATACCCCCACCGTCAGTCGCGTGCTCGAGCAGCGTCTCGCCCGGCACGTTCTGACTCATGTTCTAGGTCGGTGACGCCTGCTCAAACTACTCTCACATCTGGCGTCGTCCAGAGGGTCTCTATGTCACCATCGAAAACAAGGGCCACATCCGAGAGGTCCTGAGACAGTGGCATGCTGGTCACTCGGCGAGAATCGCGGTCGTTACTGACGGTGCGTTTTGTCATACTCCGGTCAGCCTTCGGACGGCCGCTCACTCTACTCTCCAGGCTCTCGTATTCTGGGTCTGGGCGACCTCGGTGCTAATGGCTTGCCAATCTCTATTGGTAAACTGTACGTCTATATATGTCTTCCGACTCTTCTCTTCCTGACGGCCAACAGTGACCTATATGTTGCCGGTGCTGGAATCAAGCCCGCGACCACTCTTCCTATTTGCCTCGACCTCGGCACGAATACCACAAAATTCCACAATGACCCCCTGTATCTCGGTCTCCGTCGCAGGCGCCCGGACACCCCCGAGGTCAGTCATCAATGTAGCTCGTATCATTCCTTGGGGTGTTCTGACATCCCCGATCGCAGATGGACGAGTTCATGCATGAATTTATGGAAGCAATGACAGAAGTCTTCCCCCAGCTCCTCGTCCAATTTGAAGACTTCTCAACGGACAACGCGTTCAGATACCTAGATCTTTTTAGAAATCAATACAGAGTATTCAACGACGACGTAAGTCCTCTCCCTCCCTCAACTCCGTGCATATGAATGCTAACGGACGGCCGTTATAGATCCAAGGCACAGGTTAGGCGACCATTTTAGCGAAATTTAGGCGTTTCGATAGGGTCTGACTTTCATTGCTTTTCCACGTGGATTAGGTTCCGTCGTCCTCTCCGGCTTCTTCAACGCCGCGCGATTGTCCGCTGCTGCAGCCGGGACTCCAGTGACGGACCAGAGGATTCTATTCTTTGGAGCCGGGTCTGCCGGTATCGGTGTTGCGAAGCAGCTGCTTTCGTTCTTTACCCTTCAAGGCTTGTCTGTGGAAGAGGCGAAGAGCAGGATCTGGGTGCGTTACTCTGGCTGAATGTGATGATGTCTTCGGTTGCTGATGACCTGCATAGACTGTCGACTCCAAGGGTTTGATCACCGCCGATCGCAAGGGCTTGCAAGAGCACAAGAAGTTCTTTGCCCGTACTGACTACGATGGCCCCGCCTTGACCAAGCTCGAGGACGTCATCAACTATGTCAAGCCCACCGCTCTCCTTGGCCTCAGCACTGTCCGGAACGCCTTTGACGAGAAGGTCGTACGTCTGATGTCCTCACTCAACACCCGACCCATCATCTTCCCCCTCTCCAACCCCGTCTCCCTGTGCGAAGTCGACTACGAAGACGCTATCAAGTGGTAAGGCTTCCTTCCTCCCCATCCCACCCCCACTCACTTGAATCTCATAGGACGAACGGCTCCGTGATCTTCGCGTCTGGGTCCCCCTACAAGATCATTGAATCCAATGGCAAGCGCTACGAGCCCGGACAGGGCAACAACATGTACATCTTCCCCGGCATCGGCCTGGGCGCGATCCTCGCCAAGGCAAGGCACATCACAGACTCGATGGTCGAGCAGGCGAGTATCGCGCTGGCGTCAAGCTTGACGGACGAGGAGAGGAAGGCGGACCTGGTGTACCCCAGGTTGGTGAGGATTAGGGATTTGAGTTGTCAGATTGCGCTGGCGGTGATCAGGGCCGCTCAGAAGGATGTGAGCGCTTGCTCTACTTGTTCAAATTATAGCGACGATGCTGACCGAGGTCGTGTTAGAACGTCGACGAGAATATGCTGTTCCGGAACCTCTCCGACGAGGCGCTGTTGGAGTACATCAAGGCCAAGCAATGGCAGCCTACGACTCTGAACCACCACCTGCCCCGTTTGTAGACGCGCCTGCGGCCCTCCTTCCCCTCACACCGAGTCTCTTCGTATCCGTAGCTACATTCCCTCTCGCTATCTACTTCATTCCTGGATCTACCTGCTCTCCCTCTGTAAAACCAACGTGTACACCAGCATTCCCGTCCATAGATACACTCTATCTAATCTAAATCTTCGACGTCACCCTATCCTTCACGCGTCGATATCCTCTCCAACCCTAAGTACACCCCTTTCCCCTTCATCCCCTTCGACCCCACTCCCCACATTCCACCTAGCAATTCCAAACCGATGATTCACCCCCTTCAACTGGGGTAGGCACGTCAGACTCCCGCATCCACCTGTCCTGGGCATGGGGTAGAGGTAGAACACTTCCTTAACCCGTGAGTGGAGGAGTGCCATGCTACACATTATGCAGGGCTCGTGAGTGAGGAAGACGGTCTGGCCGGTCAGGAGGTAGTGTGTGCCGTTTTGAGTTTGAGGATCGGGTTGGGTGGGTTCAGTGAGAGCATAGGCTGTGGCGACGGAAGGAGGTGTTGTGGAGGTCGATGCGAGAGGAGCAGAGTCGGAGGAAGGACCGGGAACGAGCGGGTAAGATTTAGGCGCCGCGGGATATTTAGACGCCTGGTAATCTGCGAGCTTGCGTATAACGTTTATCGCAGCATGTCGAAGTGGGTGGGCCGTCGATGTCCTCGTATCGTGCGCGGTGAAAGCTATGCTTTCGCCTTCAAGATCGTCGTCGGTGTGTTGGTAGCCTACGGCGATATGGGCCCCGATAAGTTTCTCGCCCAATGTACTGGCGTTGTGGGCTTCGACGACGGCGGTGCGCATTGCGTCCCAGGCCCAACGCGCTTGTCCACGCGTCCAAGGCTCGACCTCGTCTTTGCGTTTGGGAGTGAACATTGTTGGCCAGATGGTATTCTTTAATTCGAGGGATAGTGTGGTCAACGCCGAGGAGGCGGGAACGGGTACGCAGTAGGGTTCAGGGAGGTCGAGGTGTTCAGGGAGGGGAGGACGTTCCGACAAAGCCGAGACGTGGGAGGGAGAAGAGGGAGGAGGGATATCGGGGGAATCAGAAGGAGAGGGGGAAACGAGGGAGAGGAGGAGGGTGGTTGATTTTGTGATGGGATCCTTGCGAATACGTTTGAGGTGGGCGACGTCGGGGGACTCGAGTTTGGCTTGCTTTATCCATCTAGGAGGTTGTACGTCAGCTCGAGAAGTGTGGTCAAAAAGGCTGAGTACAGACTTGATTAGAGGGCCGAGGTGTTTGGGGTCGGGGACGTCGACGACCCAAGCTTCAACTGGGAGGGGGTGTGGAATCCGATGAGTTGCGGTAAGGGAGGCTGTAAGGGAGTGCGTACCTGTCCGAATGGACTCTAAGGTCTCTTCCTCAGGAATTGCCTTAAATCGAGTGAATGGCAAGTCTTCTTCGTTGATAATCTCGTCAGGGTCACCGTCTTCATACGGATTTCGAGGTACAACTTCCACAGTTTCTTGCGCTACCTCCATTGTGTCGTCTGCCTCCATACCTCCGAGCCCATCCCACCCATCCTCCTGAGTGACAGGGCGTTCTGGTGTATTCTCCCCTTCCGGTGGAGTGGGCCAGATTTTATGGCCGTATAATATGCAGAGTTCTTGTCCTGGTTGGATATCTTGTACGGTGGTGTACTTTATGGATTCGGTGGGGAGATCGAGGGAGAAGGAGACGTTGTAAGGGTCGGCGTGGTTGAATAGTGATCCTAGTTTAGAATCAGCGCTGTGCACCTAACAGGTAAGTAATCGGCGCAGTACCAAGCCCTAGCGCGAGAGCCATGCGGTTGCCTGGCCATACGAACGTATAGTCGTCTACCACGGTGTACTTTCCTGTAAGATATGGTGTTAGGCGAAGAATGTAAAAACTGGTAGGCACTCCCGCACCATGTTTCTCATATTCCTCTTGTTCAAAAAGAAGGACGGGGCTGATTTCAATGACCGTCCCTCGTGGAATGAACCGTTCAGCTTTCAATTCATTCCGAGTCAGCACAGTCTATTCACTGCAACACCACCGTATTCCGTACCGTATACGCCTCTCCCCCGCCCAGGAACAGAGTTGATGATGCATCCCGTCGAGTTTAGGTGTTTTGGTGCGCCCAGAGGCTCTGAAGGGAGAGAAGGAGGGGAGGAAGAAGTCATGTCCGCGAAACCGATAAGATTTGGCGCTGGATATGTCCGGATCAACGGACCAGGCACCGGATCAACCACGTCACGACACGATTGGCGCGCTCAGGTTGCTCTCCAACCACCACCACCACCCTCCAACGATGCCGCACTGCGCGTAGACACGACCTATTCTCATTTTATCTACCACGAACACGACCACGATGGTTGGAGGCCCACAACCTCGACCGCTGTCCAATGCACTCCTCTTCGGCCTCGTCCCAGTCGCGTCGTGGTTCGTCATTCGGCCCCTGATCAGCCCAATACCCCAAGTACCAGCGATATACTCCTCGATTGGGTTCTCGCTCTTTGCGTTTCTGATAACGATATACCTCGTCCCCGCCTTGGGGCCGCCATTTATCAAGGCGAATTTGAAGGGGAGGGATTTGCTCAAGACATATGCGGTGCCAATGTACGTCCTGGAGTGTGTAGAGGTTGGAGTAGGTTGACCCATGTGTATCCTAGTCCTGAATCGCAAGGCCTCGTTGTAGCGTCGGTATACATCCTGAGCTTGCTCCTCTTTATCCCTTTCGCTTTTGCTCGGCCATTCGCAAAGCTCGCCAGTGCTAAATCATCGCCTGAAGGCATCACTGTTCTCGAGTTCCCGCACCACCAAGTAAGTGCTATGGCACTTGAGTTCAAACGTGAAAACTGAGATGGGCAATCTAGCTTGCCGTCTACCTCTCTTCCATCATCTCCCTTCTCATCGCTAGTTTCCTCGGCTTCTTAGACGATGTTTTCGACATTCGGTGGAGGCACAAACTACCCATCCCTATCATCGCCTCTATCCCTCTGCTCTTGGTTTACTTTGCCGAGCATGGAAACACGACCATTGTAGTACCGCTACCCCTTCGCAGTCTTCTTGGGAACCTCTTGGACATCGGTGCGTACTTTGATCCTGCTCCAAGGAGCTACCAACTGAACTCATCCAGGTCCGCTGTACTATCTCTACATGATTCTCCTATCCACATTCGCGACGAACAGCATCAACATCCTCGCCGGTATCAACGGTTCTGAAGCAGGCCAAGCTCTAATCATCGCACTCTCCATTATCGTGAACGACTTGTTGTATCTACCATGGCCTGTCGGCTTTCGCATTCCCCTTCACCTCTTGGGCAGCCCCAGGGATATCGAATTCGGGGGACTGTGGGGGGCTGGGATGGCTATGGGAAGCCAAGTCCTCGTCGAGCGACATCTATTCAGCCTTTACTTTATGTTGCCTCTCGTCGCGGTGCTTACTGGGTTCCTTTACCATAACTGGTGCGTCATTCGCCATATCGAGCGTTTGCCCCTATTGACATGCAATAAAAAGGTATCCTGCACGCGTCTTTCCGGGGGACACATTGTGTTACCTGGCTGGTATGGCGTTTGCGGTGGTCGGAATCCAGGCCCACTTCTCGAAGACGCTTCTCCTCTTCTTCATGCCCCAAATCTTCAACTTCATTCTATCAACTCCTCAGCTCTTCGGCCTGGTGCCATGCCCCCGGCATCGAGTTCCAAGGTACGTCCACCCATGGTTTTAGAAAAGGACCGTACCCAAGACAAGCTTTGCACCCGTAGATTTGATTCAGAAACCAACCTTCTGCACCCATCGAAGGCGCTGTTCTTCAAGAGTCCCTCAAAGCTGACCTCGTTGATACTCCGCGTGTTCTCTACAATGGGTCTGGTGGAGCTTACAGTGCATCCGAAGGACCATACAATCCTAGAGACAACCAACCTTACTCTCTTCAACGTCCTGCTAGTACGACTAGGTCCGATGAACGAGAAGCGGTTGAACCAGCTCCTGATGGTGACGCAGGTGAGTACGGAGTAAAGTTGTGGCCTCGCCGTACTGACTCGTTCGTCCCTGCTAATCAGGTTGCCGGAAGTTTGGTCGCATTCGTCGTCCGATACGGTTTAGCTGGCCTGGTCTATGATGGAGACAGACGGTAACAAGAAAGGCGTCATTCGTATGTACTCTAGATGTCTTGGTTCCACGTGTTTCTAGAGGAAAACGTCTGAAAGGTGACTGGCTTGAGGTTGAGACGGAGTCATAATCAGTCCTGTTTTGGCGCCTAATGAAAATGTGGGGTAAATCATCGAAGGTTAGGGGCGGGAGAATGTGGAGGAGGTACAGCCGAGAATGCCGCGAACTCTGAGGATCTGGGGTAGAAGGGGGCGTCATGGGGTACGAAGCTCGCCTCTCCGTATAAGGCTTCCGAGGCTCAGCAAAAGGAAATCGATCCGAGCGGTGAAGGAGACCCGACGGGTTTAAGTTGTCGAGGACGAGCGGCTGCGCGCCGAGGTGGGGGAATCGGAATCACATGTTCCGCTTCTGGTGAGCCGGCAGGTGAAAAGGCGCTACTTTTGTCCTGAGATGCGGAGCGAATTGTCCTTTATAACCATCCAGCCTCCGTATTCCCCGACTCACTGTTTCTTCCTGTCTGTCCTTCGCCATGTCCAACGAGAGAGCACAGTTCGCTGCTGAGGTCGCCGAGGTCCAGCAGTGGTGGCAGGTGGGTGCATTGATCAACATCTCCCGTATGTTATCTAACCGCGTCGTCATCGCCAGAACCCCCGCTTCGCCCGAGTCACTCGCCCCTATACTGCTGCAGATGTCGTCTCAAAGCGCGGCACTCTCCCTATCCAGTACCCCTCGAACGTCCAGGGCAAGAAGCTCTGGGGGCTGCTCAGCGAGCATGCGAAGAACGGCACTCCTTCACATACTTATGGAGCGTAAGTTGCTTGGCTTTTGCTCTACGAACGCGTTCTGACGTCGTTATAGCCTTGACCCTGTCCAGGTGACGCAAATGGCCAAGTATCTCGAGACTGTCTACGTTTCTGGTTGGCAGTCCTCGAGCACGGCCTCCAGCTCTAACGAACCTGGCCCGGATCTCGCTGGTATGTGGATTTCGAAGAAGATCTGCGCTTCGGAGGTTTAACGCGGTGCGGGGTTCCGTAGATTATCCCTCAAACACCGTCCCCAACAAGGTCGAGCACCTGTTCATGGCCCAGCTGTTCCATGACCGTAAGCAGCGCGAAGGTCGCTCCCGTATGACCGATGCCGAACTCGCAGCTACCCCCATCGTCGACTACCTCCGCCCCATTGTCGCTGATGCCGACACTGGCCATGGTGGTCTCACCGCCGTCATGAAGCTCACGAAGATGTTCGTGGAGAAGGGTGCTGCTGGTATTCACATCGAGGACCAGGCACCTGGCACCAAGAAGTGCGGTCATATGGCTGGCAAGGTCTTGGTCCCCATCTCAGAGCACATCAACCGTCTCGTCGCCATCCGTCTGCAATACGACATTATGGGCGTTGATAACCTTGTTGTCGCCCGCACCGACTCTGAAGCCGCCACCCTCATCACCTCCAACATCGACGACCGCGACCACCCCTTCATTCTCGGCTCTACCAACCCGGAGCTCCGTCCCCTGAACTCTGTGATGGTGGAGGCCGAGGCTTCTGGCAAGAACGGAGAGCAGCTCCAGGCTACCGAGGACCAGTGGGTCGCCTCTGCCAACCTCCAGCTCTTCCCCCAGGCCCTTGCCGCTGCTCTCGCACAGCAGGGTGCAAGCAGCGCCGTTGTCGAAAAGCTCGCCCAGAGCGTGGCCAAGCTCTCCTACCCCCAGGCTGTTGCCGTCGCACAGAAGGAGTTCGGCCTGAAGACTGTGCCTTACTGGAATTGGGACGCTCCTCGTACTCGTGAGGGCTACTACAGGTACCAGGGCGGTACCCAGTGCGCTGTGCACCGTGCTATTGCCTTCGCCCCCTATGCCGACTTGCTCTGGATGGAGACCAAGAAGCCTATTCTCGCTCAGGCGAAGGAGTTCGCCGCTGGTGTGCATGCCGTCCACCCCGGACAGTGGCTCGCATACAACTTGTCTCCCTCGTTCAACTGGGAGGCTGCTGGTCTCAATAGTCAGGATATGCAGGACTACGTCTGGGAGCTTGGGAAGCTCGGCTTCGTCTGGCAGTTCATCACTGTGAGTTTCTGCCTCTCTTCCTCAGTTTGAATAGACCGCTGACTTGTACTCCTTCTCTAGCTGGCTGGCCTGCACTCCAACGCCTACATCTCCGACATCTTCGCCCAAAACTTCGCCAAGACTGGCATGAAGGCTTACGTCGAGCTCGTCCAACGCCGGGAGCGCGAGATCGCCTGCGACGTCCTCACTCACCAGAAGTGGTCTGGCGCAGACTACGCCGACAGCCTCATCAAGACTGTTACTGGTGGTGTGTCGTCGACCGCTGCTATGGGGGCTGGTGTCACTGAGAGCCAGTTCGTCTCGAAGACGAAACTCTAAGCTGCAGTTGAAGTTAGAAAGAAAGCTTTTGCCCGATGGATACCGTCGGACTGGATATCATCATTAAACGGATTGGCGGGATAGATCGCATGTTGTATTCTCTACGCACTATGTATTTTAGCATCATCAAGATTTCAAAATCATGTCTTATACTCTCTCTACCATGGCGTTGAGGAACATGGTGGCGACTACGGTGGCGACTTTGGTTTTGGCTGAGATCAAACGCCAAACAGATGCGATAGGACCGTCGCCAGAGCCCCTTTTGCGCGTTCAACGCGACCTATACCCCCAAGCCTCGATTAGAAACTCGTTCATCTTCCCTTACCCTCTTCTAAACCCTCTCCATGGACCAGGCAGAACGCATCCAAGCTGTATCCAACTTCCTACTCCAGTCACCGCCAGGAGAGATTAACGATGTATTGAATGGTGCGTTGAAGCGCAGCTCACCCAACGCAGCACGCGAGGGGGCCATCGTGTATCGTATCCTCATCCACTGTAGATGTCAGGAATATCATTGCGGACGACGATGCTTTGCAAGAGGGGATCCTGCCGTCGCTAAGGCAGTATAACATTGAGCAGTTCACGACCGTGGGTGTACCAGGGACTGAGCATCAGGTATGTGGGATGCATCGCGTTGTTCATCGGTGGCTGGGGACTGACAAGGACTAGTCGATTATCAGTGAAGCTGCAAGGGTACCGGGTGTCGATCCCGACGAGTCGAGATTCTTGGATCCGAGGTCAAGGACATCGTTTGTGTTTGACCATCTTACTTTGGTATGTTCATGAAACGTTCATCGCGTTGTGTTGCTTATGGATTCTATGGTAGGAAGCTTCAGACCCTCAACCCTATGAGACCGAGGAGAGCCATGAACCGATACGGTTAGTCTGCCACGAACATACGAAGAGTGTGGTATTTTAAAGCGGCCATCGACAGGGAAGCACTCCAGAACGCGTCGCTAACCTACCTGGCGGCACACTTCCATGAGGGGACCGTATCTGTGTTTGCACCGTCTGACCCGCCGCAGGAGTTTACATTGCAGGTCGTGGCGAACAAGTATAATCCTACGAACTACTGGTGCGTGGTGCTGCAATCCTTGGTGGTCACAGAATGCTGAAGCGATGCCATAGGTCTGGACGATGGAGATCTGAGTACGCTGTGGATTTGGCGGAGAAGAAGGTTAAGGGCAAGATCCTCGTCAACGTACACTACTATGAGCAGGGAAATGTGAGTCTACCTTTCGCTTCGTCCCAACAGGCGCCCTGACAGTGCGCAGGTACAACTCGAGGCGAAGCACAACGTCTCATTCAACATTCCCCCAACCGTTGCCTCCGCACCACCCGCCACAGCCGCGACGAAGATCTTGGCCCTCATTGGTGAAGAGGAAGGAAAGTACCAGGTATCATTGAACGAGACATATACCGAGATGAGTGAGAAGACGTTCAAGGGCCTCCGCCGAGCCTTGCCCTTGACCCGCCAGAAGATCGATTGGGACAAGGTATGGATTTCCCTCCGCGTTGACATTGAGAGGTTGATTGACTCCGTTATAGGTGACTGGATATAAACTCGGCGCAGAGCTGTCTTCAAGTAAAGGGCTGTTTGGAAGCAGTTCATAGTAGTGTAGCACGCCCGCCTGTTTATTGACTGGATTGTAATGGAATGAATTGAAGTCGAGTCAGTGATGAGCGCACGGTCCAGCCGCGGCGACCAAACTTGAGTGCAAAGTTGATTGCATCAGCCAGTACGACCTCTTTTCCTTCTTACCACCAACTTGAAGGATGAGTTTTCCTCCTCCTCCTCCTGGGTTCAGGCCCGGGCCTCCACCAGGCATGGCCAAAGCCCCCCAGGCCTCGGGGTCGCGCTTGCCGCCGGAAGGTTCGTAAAATTGCGCGGTCTCAGCGTTGAAAGAGTTGCTGACGCGCCTTCCCATAACTTTTCCAGTCATCACGCAGAAGTCGCAAAAATGGATGCAGATGCAGAGAAAGCGTTACGGAGAGAAGAGGAAGGGCGGCTTTGTGGATATGGGCAAGCAGGTGCGTCGTGGAGGGCATTGTCGTGTGCGTGTCATGTTGAAACTTATTCGTTTTGCGTTCTCCAGGACCTGCCGCCTGAACACGTCCGCAAAATTATCAAGGACCACGGCGATATGAGCAATCGCAAGTTCAGAAATGACAAGCGCGTTCACCTCGGTGCACTGAAATACGTTCCTCATGCCGTGATGAAGTTGCTGGAAAACATCCCGTATCCTTGGGAGCAAGTTCGGGAGGTGCCCGTGCTGTACCACATTACTGGTGCTATCACGTTTGTGAACGAGATCCCGCGAGTCATCGAGCCGGTGTACCATGCACAGTGGAGTACGATGTGGCTCGCCATGCGACGGGAGAAGAGAGACCGTCGGCACTTCAAGCGAATGAGGTTCCCGCCATTCGATGACGAGGAGCCACCCCTCGATTATGGCGACAACGTCCTTGACGTGGAGCCTTTGGAATCTATCCAGCTTGAGCTCGACCCTGAAGATGACGAGGCCATCATCGACTGGTTCTACGACGCCAAACCTCTCCTCGACACTCCTCATGTCAACGGCTCTTCGTACAGGTACTGGAACCTCACCCTACCCGTCATGGCCAACCTTTATCGGTTGGGCCGAACGCTCTTGTCTGACAACATTGACAAGAACTCGCATTATCTTTTCGACAAGAAGTCCTTCTTTACTGCCAAGGCGCTCAACATGGCCATCCCTGGTGGTCCCAAGTTTGAGCCTCTGTACCGTGACATGGACACATTCGACGAAGACTGGAACGAGTTCAACGATATCAACAAGATCATCATTCGCCAGCAGATTCGTACTGAGTACAAGGTCGCGTTCCCTCACCTCTACAACTCCCTTCCCCGATCTGTCAAGATCTCCCCCTACCACTTTCCAAAGAATGTGTACATTCGTACCGATGACCCCGACCTACCGGCCTTCTACTTCGACCCCCTCATCAACCCCATCTCCCTCCGTAACCTCAAACCACAGAACATGCCCCTTGTCTCACATGAGGACTCCATCTTTGGGCCTAACGGTGCGGATGAGGACGAATTCGCCATCCCTGACATCGTCGAGCCCTTCCTCGAGGAGAAAGATCTTGAGACTGACCTCACCGCCGACGGCATCGCCCTTTGGTGGGCACCCGAGCCTTATGGTCGCCGCTCTGGTATGATGCGCCGTGCTCAGGATATTCCGCTGGTGAAGAACTGGTACCTCGAGCACTGCCCGCCCGGCCAGCCCGTCAAGGTCCGCGTCTCATACCAGAAGCTCCTCAAGTGCTTCGTCCTCAACGAGCTTCATACTCGCTCCGAGAAACCCATGACGAAGAAGAACCTGTTCCGCCAGTTGAAGGCTACTAAGTTCTTCCAGACCACGAAGCTCGATTGGGTTGAAGCTGGTCTCCAAGTCTGCAGACAGGGTTACAACATGCTCAACCTCCTCATCCACAGAAAGAACCTGAACTACCTCCATCTTGACTACAACATGAACTTGAAGCCCGTCAAGACCCTAACCACCAAGGAGCGTAAGAAGTCGCGATTCGGAAATGCCTTCCATCTGTGCCGTGAAATCCTTCGGCTTACGAAGTTGGTCGTCGATGCGCATGTCCAGTTCCGTCTCGGCAATGTCGACGCGTTCCAGTTGGCCGACGCGCTTCAGTACATCTTCAGTCACATCGGTGCTCTCACTGGTATGTACCGGTACAAGTACAAGGTTCGTTTCTTTCCCCCCGTTTCCTAAAATCTTATCCTGACGATGGGTTGTAGTTGATGAGGCAGGTTCGTATGACCAAGGATTTGAAGCATTTAATCTACTATCGCTTCAACACTGGACCTGTTGGCAAGGGTCCTGGTTGTGGTTTCTGGGCTCCTGGGTGGAGAGTGTGGCTGTTTTTCATGCGCGGTATCGTGCCTCTCCTCGAGCGATGGTGAGTCTTACCACGTCCTATAGGACTCCAGTCTCGGTGTCTCTGACATACAACCTCATAGGCTCGGCAACTTGCTCGCTCGTCAGTTCGAAGGTCGTAACAGCAAGGGCATCGCCAAGACAGTCACCAAGCAGCGTGTCGAGTCCCACTACGACTTGGAGCTGCGTGCCGCCGTCATGCACGACATTCTCGACATGATGCCCGAGTCGATCAAGCAGAACAAGGCGAAGACCATCCTGCAGCATTTGTCTGAGGCATGGCGGTGCTGGAAGGCCAACATCCCTTGGAAGGTTCCCGGCATGCCCACCGCCATCGAGAACATCATCCTCCGGTACATCAAGAGCAAGGCTGACTGGTGGTGCTCGGTTGCCCACTACAATCGTGAGCGTATTCGTCGTGGTGCCACTGTTGACAAGGCCGTCGTGAAGAAGAACCTGGGCCGTCTCACTCGTCTGTACCTCAAGGCCGAGCAAGAGAGGCAGCATGCGTACCTCAAGGATGGTCCTTACATCAGCGCTGAGGAAGCTGTCGCCATATACACCGCGACTGTCCATTGGTTGGAAAGCAGAAAGTTCTCCCCCATTCCGTTCCCTCCTCTCTCCTATAAGCACGACACCAAGCTCCTAGTTCTTGCGCTCGAGAAGCTGAAGGAAGCCTACTCCGTGAAGGGGCGTCTCAACCAGTCTCAGCGAGAGGAGTTGGCGTTGATCGAGCAGGCTTACGATAACCCGCACGAGTGCCTGTCGCGTATCAAGCGTCTTTTGCTCACCCAGCGCGCGTTCAAGGAAGCCGGTATCGAGTTCTTCGACACGTACGACAAACTTATCCCCTGCTATGACATCGAGCCCGTGGAGAAGATTACCGACGCTTACCTCGACCAGTTCCTGTTCTTCGAGGCTGACAAGCGTGGTCTCTTCCCCTCGTGGATCAAACCCGCTGACACCGAGCCTCCCCCGCTCTTGGTGTACAAGTGGTGCCAGGGTATCAACAACTTGACGGACATTTGGGAGACAAGCGAAGGAGAGTGCGTGGTGATGATGGAGACTGTGTTGTCGAAGGTGTACGAGAAGATCGATCTCACTCTCCTCAACCGTCTCCTTCGTCTCATTCTCGACCACAACTTGGCGGATTACATCACGGCGAAGAACAACACCGTCCTCACCTATAAGGATATGGCCCACACCAACGCGTACGGTCTCATCCGAGGTCTTCAGTTCTCCGCCTTTGTCTTCCAGTACTACGGTCTCGTCCTCGATCTCCTCATTCTCGGCTTGCAGCGCGCAAGCGAGATGGCCGGTCCTCCTCAACAACCTAACAACTTCCTCCAGTACCGTGACTCGTCTACAGAAACCCGCCACCCTGTCCGCCTCTACTCCCGATACGTCGACCGCCTCCACATCCTCTTCAGGTTTACTGCCGACGAAGCTCGCGACCTCATCCAGCGCTACCTCTCCGCCAACCCCGATCCCACCAATAACAACGTCATCGGGTACAACAACAAGCGTTGCTGGCCTCGAGACTGCCGTATGCGCTTGATCAAGCACGACGTCAACCTTGGTCGTGCCGTTTTCTGGAACGTCAAGCAGAGTTTGCCGAGGTCGTTGACCACCATTGAGTGGGAAGACACTTTCGTCTCTGTCTTCTCCAAGGACAACCCCCAGCTCCTGTTCTCCATGTCCGGCTTCGAGGTCCGCATCCTTCCCAAGATTCGCACGACATCTGGAGAGCAGTTCTCGCTTAAGGACGCTGTGTGGAACTTGACGAACGAGCAGACCAAGGAGCGTACCGCCCAGGCCTTCTTGCGCGTGTCCGACGAGGGCGTCCAAGCGTTCAACAACCGAATCCGTCAAGTCCTCATGAGCTCTGGTTCAACTACCTTCTCAAAGATTGTCAACAAGTGGAACACCGCTCTCATTGGTTTGATGACCTACTACCGTGAGGCTGTCATCCATACGAACGAGCTCCTCGACGCCCTCGTCAAGGCCGAGAACAAGATTCAGACTCGTGTCAAGATCGGTCTCAACTCGAAGATGCCCTCTCGTTTCCCTCCTGTTGTCTTCTATACGCCCAAGGTAAGGCTTATTGCGCTGCCGATAATGAACACGCATTGATCCCCTTGTTAGGAACTCGGTGGTCTCGGAATGTTGTCCATGGGTCACGTCCTTATCCCCCAGAGCGACTTGCGGTGGTCGAAGCAGACCGACGTTGCCGTCACTCACTTCCGCGCCGGTATGACCCACGAAGAGGACCAACTCATCCCTAACTTGTACCGCTACCTCCAGCCATGGGAGGCTGAGTTCCTCGACTCCGCCCGTGTTTGGTCCGAGTACTCAATGAAGCGGAAGGAGGCGAACGCCCAGAATCGTCGTCTAACGCTCGAAGATCTGGAGGACAGCTGGGACCGTGGTATCCCTCGTATCAACACCCTCTTCCAGAAGGATCGTCACACCCTCGCCTACGACCGTGGTTGGCGTGTGCGAACTGACTGGAAGCAGTACCAGCTGCTCAAGCACAACCCCTTCTGGTGGACGTCTCAGCGCCACGACGGCAAGCTCTGGCAACTCAACAACTATCGAGTCGATGTCATTGCCGCCCTCGGTGGTGTCGAAGGTATCCTCGAGCATACCTTGTTCAAGGGAACGTACTTCCCTACATGGGAGGGTCTGTTCTGGGAGAAGGCGTCTGGATTCGAAGAGTCTATGAGGTACAAGAAGCTCACGAACGCCCAGCGTTCCGGTCTCAACCAGATTCCTAACCGTCGCTTCACGCTCTGGTGGAGTCCTACGATCAATCGTGCCAACGTCTACGTCGGTTTCCAGGTCCAGTTGGATTTGACGGGTATCTTCATGCACGGTAAAATTCCAACGTTGAAGATCAGTTTGATTCAGATCTTCCGTGCTCACTTGTGGCAGAAGAGTATGTTGTTTACTTGCCCGTCGTTATCGTTCGTGGTGCTAACTATCTTCTGCTCTAGTTCACGAGAGCGTGGTCATGGATTTGGTCAGTTTATCGGTTCATGACTCATGTCCTTTTCTAACATTTGTTTTGTATTCAGTGTCAAGTGTTTGATCAAGAGCTTGAGCCCTTGCAGATCGAGACGGTTCAGAAGGAGACTATCCATCCTCGTAAGAGTTACAAGATGAACTCCTCTTGCGCTGATATCCTCCTGTTCTCGTCCTACAAGTGGAACATCTCTCGTCCCTCGCTCGTGACCGACGTCAAGGACGTTCTCGACGGTACTACCAGCAACAAGTTCTGGATCGACGTCCAACTCCGTTGGGGAGACTTCGACACTCACGACATCGAGCGATACACTCGTGCCAAGTTCTTGGACTACGTCTCCGACTCCATGAGCATCTACCCCTCACCCACTGGTGTCATGATTGGCATGGACCTCGCATACAACTTGTGGTCCGCGTACGGTAACTGGTTCCCTGGATTGAAACCCCTCATCCAGCAGGCGATGGCCAAGATCATGAAGGCCAACCCCGCTTGCCATGTCTTGCGCGAGCGTATTCGCAAGGGCCTCCAGCTCTATTCGTCCGAACCCACCGAACCCTACCTCAACTCCCAAAACTACTCCGAACTCTTCTCCAACCAGATCATTTGGTTCGTCGACGACACCAACGTCTACCGTGTCACCATCCACAAGACCTTCGAGGGTAACTTGACCACCAAGCCCATTAATGGTGCTATCTTCATCTTCAACCCTCGCTCGGGTCAACTGTTTTTGAAGATCATTCACACCAGTGTCTGGGCTGGACAAAAGCGTCTCGGTCAGCTGGCGAAGTGGAAGACGGCCGAGGAAGTTGCAGCACTCGTTCGTTCGCTCCCCGTCGAAGAACAGCCTAAGCAGGTCATCGTCACCCGCAAGGGTATGCTTGACCCGTTGGAGGTCCATTTGCTCGATTTCCCCAACATCGTCATCAAGGGTAGCGAATTGCAACTGCCTTTCCAGGCTTGCATGAAGATGGAGAAATTCGGTGACCTGATCCTCAGGGCGACTCAACCCCAGATGGTCTTGTTCAGTCTCTATGGTGAGTCTCAACGCCGTTTGCAGTCCTAGTTCAATGCTGACTCTCGTAACAGATGACTGGCTCAAGTCCATTTCAAGTTACACCGCCTTTTCCCGCCTCATCCTCCTCCTCCGCGGTCTGCATGTCAACAACGAAAAGGCCAAGATCATCCTTCATCCCGACAAGAACACCGTCACTGAGCCTCACTTCGTCTGGCCCACCCTCAGCGACGAGGAATGGATCAAGGTCGAGGTGGCCATGAAGGACCTCATCCTTCAGGACTTTGGGAAACGCAACAATGTCAACATCGCTTCACTGACGGTCAGCGAGATTCGAGATATCATTCTCGGCCAAGAAATCGCCGCCCCGTCAGTGCAGCGTCAGCAGATGGCTGAGCTCGAGAAGAGTACCGAGGCTCAGGCTCAGGTCACTGCTGTCCAGACCCAGACTACGAACGTCCATGGAGACACCATTCAGACGGTCACCACCACCAACTACGAGCAACAGGTGTTCAGCTCCAAGTCCGACTGGCGAGTTCGTGCCATCTCAGCGACCCACCTTCCTCTTCGTCTCCAGCACATCTACGTGTCCAACGACGATGTCAAGGACGATGCTGGAAGCTTCACCTACGTGTTACCCAAAAACATCCTCCGTGCGTTCATCGCCTCCTCCGACCTCCGTACCCAAGTCGCCGCCTACCTCTACGGTACCTCGCCTCCCGACAACAAGCAGGTCAAGGAAATCAAGGCTGTCGCTTGGATTCCTCAGCGTGGTAGCAACAACAGCGTCGAGCTCCCCGCCGGTCTCCCCAAGGACGACCACCTGCTTAAGGACCTCGAACCCCTCGGATGGATCAAGACGCAGGCGCTGGAGATTCCGCACATGTCCCCCACGGACGTGACGACGCAAGCCAAACTCATGGCTGACCACCCTGAGTGGGGCTCGTCGTCGATCTGCGTCACCGCATCCTTCACCCCTGGTTCGGTATCGCTTTCAGCCCACTCGCTCACCGTCGCTGGCTTCGAGTGGGGTAGGAAGAACGGGGACAACTCAGCCAACCCACCTGGGTTCAACCCGAACATGTCTGAGCGTGTGCAGCTGTTGCTCTCGGATAGGATTTTGGGTATGACTCTTGTGCCAGAAGGAAGGGTGTGGAATTACGGGGTTGGGTTGACGCAGCTATGGAGCGCGAACCTCCCGTATAGCATGACGATTGACACCCCGTTGTTGTTCTGGGCGGAGGAGCACAGGCCGGCGGCTTTCTTGACGTTCGCTAACCTTGAGTCCGGGGACGACAGTGCCGATGTCGAAAATAGCTTTGCCTAAGTGGGGATGGACGTTGTTTTTTGTAATCGTCGTGGTTTCATGTATACTATCTCGCTCTCTACTGTCCATTACTGTGTGTTCTACTGTAGATCTAATCGCTTTGGTCCTCAACAAAATTCGGCCAGATTTGAGCAGACACCAGCAGCTGAATATCTTCACCTCTATCTACTGTTATGCCGGCACAGTGTCTCGTCTGCAAGCCGGGATGTTCGAGCATCGATAGGTAACGGATCTAAACGTCCTCAAGTATTCATATACGCCAACAGCCCCTTCCTCTCCCGCTCCTCCTTCCGCCTCTTCCTCTCCTTCCCTCTCCTCCCCTTCCCAAACTCCCTCCGCTCCCTTTCCTCCCTTTCCCGCCTTCTCAGTTCATCCAACACGCCTTGTGTGCTAGTGACTCTAAATCCTTTTGACGTGCCTGCCTGAACCTGATTTCTTCGGGTGTCTTTGAGGATGGGGGCACGGTAAGCCCCTTTCGAAGAGGCCGAGGAGGTGAGCTTGGGTTTGAGCCCGATACCGAGTTTGTCGGACTTGAGAATGGTGGAGATGGGTGTGAGGAGGGCAGTGCCGCCGTGTCCGCCGTGACTCACGCCCAATGCCTCGTAGTCTTCGATTTCTTCCGCCTTTACATCGCCAGTGAGTGGAGGGTCGTCTATTCGTAATTCTTCAACTGCGTCGGGGTCGTCCGATTCGTCGTCAGAGTCCAAAGTAAGGTCTATTGTTTCGACCTTTCTAACTTCAGTAACCTCGTTGTCATCGCGCACCCTCTTCCGTGTGGCGGGAACCTCAACGTATTCCACCTTGACCTCTCTTTGCTTCCCGTCCCATCTCTCCACCTCCTCCCCTCCCAAAATACTCTCCACATCCACCCCAGCCTCTTTCGCCTTCGTCCTAGCAGCGTACGGACCCAATGCCTCGCCTTCGTTCCAACCACTCTTCCGCAGCATCCCAAAACCCTTGTTTCCCGGTCCCAGTGCAATCCATACCGGAGGCGTGTGTTTCCCCTCTTGTATTGGGTCCCGTTCGAGGATGTCTGCTAGGGTCTGCGCAGGAGCTGGGGTGGGACAAGAGGATGAGGGTTCGTTTGAGAGGGATATTGAGAATGGGGTATGGGACGAGGACCTGCTACTCGATGATGCTGAGATGACGTTCTGAATGAACCAGTTGTTCTTGTCTGGTCTGTTAGCCCTTCTGTTGCGGTTCGTTGGCCCCGGGGTTGATGGTGGGGCTGAGGGTGGCCTCGATTGTTCTGGTGTAAGTGCGGGTATAGGTGAAGCAGTGGCACTCGAATTCGCCGTCAAACCCTGGTACCAGTCCGCAATATCACTCGACTCTTTCCCCTTCAACATACTAGCCAGCGTAGGCGTCGTAGCAATGCTATCCCGCTCCCCATCTGCCACCTTTGCAGGTACGAACTTGGGAGCAGAGGTCGCCAGAGAAGCGCGCTTGTATATTCTTGCAGCCTCTGTTCGCCATTGCTCCTCAGGATCTAGCGTGCTGGTAGTGGCCTCGTCGTCGGGCATCTGCCCAGTCTCTCGCAGCAAGCGTTCTCGGTCCTTCTCGGGGTCATAGTCAGAGTAGATGGTATAAGTTTGAGTCGCCATGGTGGTGGTCACAGGTGAAAAGGTTCATCAGCGTCGTGTGAACTGCGATTAGATTCCGTTGCATGACTTCATTTCAGGATGACTCCGAACCTTCACCATGTCACTGTCGATGCGTCCCCTTGCAGCCCCAGAGGCGAAGCTTCCCCTACACCTTCTTCAGAGTCAGAGATTTACGCTCATTGGACGGCCAACGGAACTTAGTTGGGAATGGAGGCGAGACATGTGGTAATCCCAACATGGAGAGTGGAGGCCCACCGGCGATGGTTCAAGCGGAACAATCCCGGTCCAGTCTGAGGTGAGTAATCAACCCATACGATTTATTCCCTATTTCCATGCGATTTTGCAGAACGACAAAGAATCATCAGGCGACAAACTGTCAAGAGATCTAGCACGACTTGTCTCTGGGTAGATTTACCATGGTCTGATTCTCAAATCTGGGGTCACCGCGGAGTATCTGAAATCTATATCATCCCTCCAGCTTCTCTTCAACGGCCCCGGAAAACACACGACCATGCTCAGGTCTACTGCGGTGAAGGCAAGATCGGCGACGAAGACGAAGGCGGTCGCAGCGACGACGATCGCGGGGAGGAGGTACATGTCGGTGCGGCCCCAGGCTCCCAATGCCAATCAGCCCCCCATCCCGCGGAAGAAGGTCACCCTCAACACCCTCAACACCCTCTACAAGAACAAGACTCCGATTTCCATGGTCACCGCATACGACTACCCCACCGCACTCGCTGCATCCTCCTCGACCCTCACGGACCTCACCCTCGTCGGCGACTCGCTAGCCCAAGTATGCCTCGGCTACCCCTCGACAAATGAGCTCACCCTCGACGAAATGATCCACCATGCTCGCGCCGTGGCCCGCGGAACAACACATCCGTTCACCATCGCAGACATGCCGTTTGGGTCGTACCACATCTCCGTAGAGCAAGCCGTGACCAATGCGATCCGGCTGGTCAAGGAGGGCCGCGTTGAGTCCGTGAAGCTCGAAGGCGGAGCAGAGGTCGCTCCGATCGTCCGCAAGCTAGTGGAGGTGGGTATCCCGGTGATGTCCCATATTGGGCTGCAACCCCAGAAGCACATTTCACTCTCGGGTTACAAGGTGCAAGGCAAGACCGTGGAGAGTGCGCGGAAGCTCGTTGAGGACGCGTTGACACTGCAGGATGCGGGCGCCTATTCTATGCTCGTGGAAGCCGTCCCGAAGGAGCTGGGTGCATACGTCACAGAGAAGCTCAGGATTCCGACTATTGGTATCGGAGCGGGACCTGGCACCTCCGGACAGGTATGTGATGTTCTCCCGTGGTTGATCTCCACCCCAGTGCTCACCGTCTATTTAGGTTCTCGTTATCGACGACCTGCTGGGAACCTGGTCAGGCCACAAAGCTAAATTTGTCCGTCGGTTCGCCAACCTCAAAGAGGTCCGAGACGGTGGTATCCACAGTTACGCTGAAGCAGTACGCGATGGCTCCTTCCCCAACCCAGAGTCGGAAAGCTACACAATGGATCCTGAAGAATGGGAGCGATTCCTCGCTAGCGAACGAAGGGAAGGACGCTCACCATGAGCCCGATATACCTGGAACATTTAAAATACAATTGCTTGGATATATAACCAATGTACCTCTAGCACTACAGTACACCAACGGAGGGTAATGGAAAGCAGAGAACGATTCAACGGCCTGCATGATCAACGATCCCCTGTTCGCAAGGTGGATTGCGGCTATGTTGGTGAGTTACGCAGGTGCGTTGTTCATTCAGACGAGACGTGTAACGGGAGAAGATTATGATACAGAATAAAAATGCGAATGCGAGAAAGCGATCGGCGTCACAGTGGTCGTCGAGTGGGCATCAGAAGAAGAAAGCGTTATCGAAACGTAACTTATCGTAACCAAAAACGAGGTATGCAAGCGAGAGCGGATGAGCGGGAAAGAAGAGCTCTGTGAACTGAAAGTCGTAAATAAAAGTGAGGGAAATCAAGACGTCGTGAAAGGTCGTAGGCTAGACGGATTTGGCTGGTATAATACTTGGGAAGCGAGTGGTAAACCAATGTGGTAGTCAAGAGGAAAAAAGATGGGATACTTCTAGAGGCTGTATAGAATGGCGGAAGTGGGGAAGCAGAGAAAAAGGGAAGGAAACGGAGAGAATATAAACAGAAGGTTCGGAACATGTTCAGTTTTCTTACCGTCCAACACGATCCACACCTAGTCTCCCCACACGCCCTTTGCAGATTCGCACTTCACCTCCGCGACGTACATCCTCAACCACTGCACCATCTCCTTGCTAACCTGCGTGCACCTCGTCACGTCGATCGACACCAACCGGGCTGGGTGGAGTAGCATATCCCCAGCACCACCAGTCGCGGCACTCGCACTCGCAGTTCCGCTTGCACTGGCATAGACACCAGACCCAGAACTGGCCGCAGAAGATGCTGAAGCGCTCGCACCAGCGCTTGTGTGCCTTGCCTTCGTCTGTCTCGCAGCCTCTGTCAATCTCGCAGCCTCACTTGCACTACTCACGATCTCCTTCGCACTCGTATGGAATCTCTTGAAGGTATGCGGGTTCGGCGGCAAGCGTGCCTCAACGAAGATCCGGAGCGAGTCGAAGTCGAGCGATGTACACCCATCGAGGGTCAGGTGCGTTACTCGTGGGAGGGGCGATGGGGCGTTCGGGGTTAAAGAGGTTAGGTTCTGAAATGCCAATTGGAGTGAGATGCAGTTGGAAATTGTGCGTGTTGGATGGGATAGGAAGGAGGTAGATGCAAATTTGGTTAGATGAAGGTGAGAAAAGAAAAAAAGGCGGCGATAGATATGTGGGGGATGTGACGTACCCTGAGAGCTCCTCCACTGAGGTCTTCGCAATCAACCATTTCCAGTCGAACGAGGCCGTTGAGTCGTCGCATGAGGTTGATAAAGACGATTTCGTTGAAGATGCAACTCTCGATGCGTATCGTTTTGAGCGGGAGGCGTGTCAGTGCCTGTGTGTAGAGGCCTTGCAGGATGGATGAGATGTTTTGCAGGAACGCGAGAGTCAGGTGCTGTAGTCCAGGGAGGGAGAGCAACGGAAGGATGTGGTGTGCCGGGGACGCGTAGTAGAGCGTTAGGCTTCGTAGCTTTGGCAAAGAAATGGTTTTGCTAGTCGTAGAGACGACGTGCGAGTCTGAAGTCAGGGCAGAGATGGAGGTTCCGCCATGGTGTCCCCCACATCCCAGTCCTGAAGCAATGGGTGGATCGCAAGACGAGCTGTTTCCTCCATGGCCCATCTCGCTCCCCTCTCCATCACCTTCACTCAGGTTGCGCAAAGACAGGTCCTCCAATTCAGGGCACTCGCGCAGGACCGCAACCAGAGCGGAGAGGGTCGGGGCGTAGCCGTTAAAGTACCCTCCAAGCCGCAAAACCTTGAGCCTTCTCACCATCCCCACGTCCCAACCGAAATTAAAGCTTGTAAACGAGCACGTTTTCAGCATGGGCGTCTGTCCCGCGAAGAGCGGAAGCGGAGTGAGTTTCGAAGCTCCTTGAGCTTGTGCCCCCACGGAACCATTACCAGACCCAGCAGCTACGGCCCCATACAAAGCGAAGCTCTCGCCTGAGCTTGAGGCAGCGGAAGTTGAGATCGTCCCCGAGGAGGAAACGTAGGACGGCCCGTCGAGCATGCTATGATAGATGTGGATAGTTAGGTGCTCCAGGAGCGGCGCGGAGTAATCCCTGCACCGCATGAGGGCGGCGTGAGCCTGGTGGCGATTGGGCACGCGCAGGGTGAATGAACGTGTTCGCCAAAGAACAAGTTTGAAGAGTTCC
Source organism: Coprinellus micaceus (assembly GCA_951394405.1). Lineage (NCBI taxonomy): Eukaryota > Fungi > Basidiomycota > Agaricomycetes > Agaricales > Psathyrellaceae > Coprinellus > Coprinellus micaceus. The sequence goes on along the minus strand of OX596340.1, from coordinate 1,932,313 downwards.
ATGGAACGGATGATCGCGTCGATCACATTCACGGTCGTCGTCGTTGTCTTGGTCGTTGTCCCAGTCGTCGTCGCGCTCGCATTGGTGGCGGGCGCGTTCGAGGTGCTGGAATGGGAGTTGAGGACCAGGGGGTTGGTCGAGACGTAAGCTGTCGAGGATCCGGAGGCAGAGGAAACTCCGGCGGATTGGGAAGCGCTGTTTTGCGGGGCAATGGGTACCGCGCTCGCGTAAGTCGTAGTGGTCGTGGTGGTATACTCTGCTCGAGGGCCGAAGTTGATGCTTATGTCCAGGGGAGATGATTTGGACCTCTCTAGCCGCCTTTTTGCCCGTCCGAGTGAGTCGTGAGGACTAATCTCGATTTTGGACCACAGAATCGGCGTGTTGAGCGCGACCTCGTTCCATTGGCGGCTATAAAACGCTTAGAGTAAGCCCCTCCAGGATAATTGGCGCGACGCACCAGACAAGCATAATCGTAGCCAGCATGACGGGGTTCTCCTCTTCTTGGCCCACTCCTACGCTCCGCACAAAGATTCCGCTCAGAAGCTCGCTGGGGAGCCTGTCTACGGGGCTTTCTACCCTCACCTCCTGTTCTAGTCTCACCTGCAGTTCCCTTTTCTGAGCCGTGAGCTGGGCTATTTGTGTCTCAATCGACGCGATAGCATCCCTTAGGTGGTTAATGGTCCCAGATTTAGACCTCGCCATTGGTGGCGGAGGTGCTGGAGCAGGGCCAGGTGGAGGTGGGGCTGCAGGCTGAGAGACCCTTGTCCTCGGTACTTCCCTGTATACATTTGGTTGAACAGTGGGTGGGGGCGGTGGTGGAGGGGGTGGAGGGGATGGAGGAGGCGGAACATAAGACGTCCGAGGCTTCGGTGCCTCCCGGCGTTCATTTAGCTGCGGTTGCTGTGTGGCGCGCTTAGAAGGGGGAGGTGGTGGTGGTAAAGGGTTTGGCCTGGCCTTGGCCTTGGGTGGTTGGGGGACCTGCAGCCTAGGTGCGGCGGGACCGCTGGACGTCGGATGGTAGTTCGAGAAGCTCGAGTAGGCCATTGGGTACGACTTGGAAGGTGCCGGTCGTTCAGGGGAGCCTGGGGGGGACGACGTGAAACCTCCTTGCAACCTGGGACCTGAGAGTCCCGTCGGGTGGAATGTGGGGGATTGGGGGGACACAGTGTTCGTCGGAGACGTCTCGCTGTCGTCCTCCTCAGATGTCTCGTCCTCCTCGTCCTCCTCCCCATAGCTTCCCGACGTCCCCGACGACGACATCGATGCGGTGCGCGAAAAGGCCCATGGCGAGGTGGTGGATGAATCTGCGGGTGAGTCAAAGTCGTAGGACGACTCGTCGTCGTACCTAGCACTGTGGGGGGCGTTGTTCATGGGCAGCCTCTCTTTCGCCGGGCTTCTGAGCAGGAAAAATCAACAGTAAGGGAAAGGCTTTTCTTTATGTGTCATGCAGCCTTGTCCGCATTGCATTGCACCAGAAAATCAAGTCCACGAGCAGGGGCACGAGGCGTAGCATGCCCCGATGGGACATCATGGATTCGAACCGCGGTTTGAATTTTTGGCTGGGCTGCAGGCAAGAAGGATGCAGAACAAGCTTGATGGCGATGCATCCATGACCTGCAACGTGTTGGGCTACACGGCACGAGGTTTGCAATGAGGCAGCCTTTGTGCTCCGCTTTCTCGGGACGCTTTCGACGCATGTTCGGAAATATCTAATCGTAGATTTCCATCTCAAGCCCTATCTACTCTATCCACGCCGCGGTAGTACATAAATTGACAAAGGACCTGCCATACCCGTCAGCTTCCACAGCTCCGTCCGTCCAAGAGCACTCACCAGTGCATCCAGAAAGACCGTCAATCCACTTCCTGCGAGCCACCCAGCATTCGTCATTAGGTAGGCCCAGTCCAGGCTCTTGGCAAGTATCGATAGGGCATATGTCGTATTACCCAGGATTGAGAACAAGAACATCGCCGGCGATAGCCCAGCGCATCGTGTCTCGAAGTTTTTCACTGCGAGGCAGAGACAATTGTCGTCGGACCCGGGGGTTCAGGGTTTATCGATGATCCCCACATGGAGGAAGCGGTGAAATGGAGAACGTGTTGGTTAGCTTATTCAAACTTCCTCCGGCAGAGAGAAGGGACTCGAAAGAGGAGTACTGACGTATTTGAGGTATGCGTGCTCCGAGCTGGTAGTCCATCGACGATGAGCTCATGAAAATCTTGAAGAAGAAGGTTGAAAGGCACGCACGAAGAGGACAGCGCTGGACCACCCGAAGAATTGGATGAGGGCGTAATGATTAGGTTTTTCCACTCCCCCTTGCGAGTTCGCCGAAAATCCGTGGACATTAGGTTCGTTGGGGTGGAATCTCCCTTCATTTACCCACCAAGCTCCGATACCAACAGCCACGACGAACACGACGCTCAGGGAATACTTGACTAGAAGGGCTGGCAAGGGCTGGACAACAGACTCAGGGGTCTCCACAGCCTCTGACCCTTCAGCATCTGGAATTAGCGGTGTCCGCTCATCATCCCCGGGCAGAGCATCCGAACCACCAGCTGCTCGGTTCTTCCTCTGTGTTTTCCACCGATAGTAGAAAATTTGCCCGAGAAGGATGAGGTCGCATGTGGTATACTGCATGCCGCGGCAATTAATCGACCTATCAGACTCGTATGCTCATCCACATGAGCTGGGTGCACTCACATACGCGCCCAGGATGATAATTGTGGGGATGAGCTTGCCCAAGACAGCGCCAGCGAGATTGAGCACATCTCCTAGGAGCCAAATGTAGACGAACAAAACGCTGACGCCTTCGCCCGACTGCAGCTGGTAGTTCTCATAGAGCTGAGGCGAGTACACAACAAACCTATTAGCCAGATAATAGCGTAAGTTCATAAAAATGGGTATAGAGGTGAGAAATGGCGTTACCAGCAAGCAATGGATATCCAGCCAAGCTACGACGACGGTTCAGCTAATGGTTCCAAGGCTATTGGCTATGGAGTCACGTACCACACTGCTCAGCGAGTCATTTCCAGCCGACTCGAGGATATGGAGCATTTTGGACTCGAAAAAGCCGGTCCAGACGAGGGCGGTGAGCATATCTTCGCCGTCGTCGTGTGCTCTCTACAACGAAGGCGGTGGTTGCGTAACTGTTATCATCGGGCGTTTCAAGATTTCGAAGTTTGCTTTGACGCCGAGGCCCATCACCGTCGGCTGATTGGTGCCGATACACGTGACTCGTCCCGAAGCCGCGTCCCTGGCCGGCAATGGGCATAGGCAGACGACGTCAAGCTCTGTTCGCGACGACAACCCCGTCGTTCCTCCCCACATCTCACTCAACTTCTAGGAAGACAGTAGGGCAGACACAATGAACATGAACAACGGACAGCAGGCCTTCCGAAGGCTCGTAGTGCAGCTCAAATCTTCTGGCGGCGGCCGCGGTGGTGGCCCCAGCGGGAAGGGAATGTTCGCTGGTGGAGGATTGTTGGCTGCGTTGGTTGGTGGTGGCGTCCTCGTCAACGCCAGCTTGTTCAACGGTGAGCCATTGTCTATCACGAGGCTCAACGGCGCGCGCTATGGGACTTTCGGTGGTTGAAATGACGGTATGTGCTGACCAAGTCTTCGCCTTGTACAGTCGATGGTGGTCACCGAGCTATCAAGTACAGCAGGTAGGAGCTTACCTTCTGGCAAAGAATTTCAGCTCACAGACGCGCAAAGGCTACATGGTATCAAGGAGGAGATTTATAACGAAGGAACTCACTTTGCGGTATGTCTTGGCCTTTCTCTCATTTCGTGGAACTTCAATTAGCCATCCAGATTCCATGGATCGAGACCCCAATTATCTATGACATTCGTGCCAAGCCTCGCAATGTTGCCAGTTTGACTGGCACTAAGGGTCAGCTACCTCCAGACTTCCAACCGACTCGGTCCTCTGACGCGGTAATTAGATCTGCAAATGGTCAACATCACTTGCCGTGTTCTCTCTCGACCTTCCCCTAGCCAGCTCCCAACAATCTACCGGGAGCTCGGCATGGACTACGACGAGCGCGTTCTCCCCTCGATTGTCAACGAGGTGTTGAAGAGTGTCGTTGCCCAGTTCAACGCCAGCCAGCTAATTACGCAGCGAGAGAATGTGCGTTTTCACCAGCATCCTACACCTCTTCCCCACTTATACGAATTGCCATAGGTCTCCCGACTCATCCGTGACCAGCTGATGCAGCGAGCAGGCCGTTTCGGCCTTAGCCTCGACGATGTGTCCATCACCCACGTCGCCTTCTCACCCGAATTCACCCACGCAGTCGAGGCCAAGCAGGTCGCGCAACAGACCGCTCTCCGAGCAGCTTTCCTTGTCGACCAGGCGATGCAGGAGAAGCAGTCTATCATTGTCAAGGCTCAGGGAGAGGCCCAGTCTGCCATCCTCGTCGGTGAAGCCCTCCGCAAGAACAAGGGCTTCTTGGAGCTCAGGCGACTGGAAGCTGCCCGCGAAATTGCCGATACCCTTGCTGGAAGTGGGAACAAGGTGATGTTGGACTCGCAGAGCTTGCTGCTGAACGGTGCGTACTGTGTGCCCTGATAAATTTGTACAAGTGCTGACGAATGCCTGTAGTCGCTGGCGAGGATGCCAAGAACCTCTTGAACGTTTCTTCGAAGTAAGCGTATACCTCGTTAGTACATACTATTGCTTGTCGCGATCCAAAATATGCTACGCATTCTACTTCGCGAATTACAGACTCCAGATCAAGCTTCTTGGTTTGCCTGCGTCTGCCAATCTCGATTTTTGCGAAGCAACAGCCACGTGAGGGTGACACGTCCGGGACCGCCCCTTCTTTGAATTTCCTTCGTTCCTGTTTCTTTCCTCCCCCCCTTACGTTGTCTCGAGAACATGCCTCCGAAAGCGTGGTCTCGCGCGAAGCCCTCTAACAAGAAACGGAAGCGGCCCAACCCTCGCACCCGCGGCGACGACGATGGTGGCGCGTCGGATTCCACCACAAACGCGGGTCCGGACAAGAAGAAAGTGCGCTGGAAGTCGAAATCGACCGCTGCGACAACTTCCTTGACTCCAGCGGCTTCAACCCGCGGCAAACGAGTTCCTCGCGCACCCAGTCGCTCTTCGACAGGGCGTCCGACGACGAATGGTACTGAACAGGGAAGTACGGCAGGTAATGGAGGTCGTAGCGACAGCGAGGAAGAAGAGCAGAGTGAAGAAGGGGAAGATGAGTCGTCGGTGAATTTAGACAAGGTAAAAGAAGAGGGTTTTGCCCTGGTGAGATGAATATATGCGCTAAATTTTATGTTTCCAGACTTGCCTGGCTGCGTTCTGTCTCCAGTATGTGCCACAACTCGTCCTTCCGTAGTCTCCGCCATCCGTGCGCAGAGCTTGGAGGCTTGTCTTGCGCATACTCACAAAAATGCTTCGCATATAGCGGCCGCATCGCGTTTGCGTACTACGATCCTTTGAAAGGTATCTTACACGTCCTAGAAGACACTCAAGAGACAGGGCACTTCGACTTGACGCGCATGTGTGAGTTCCAAGTCAATTCACCTTCCAGATTGCCTTGGGGCTAATCTTCATCGCCAGTATTGGAACAAGTGACCCCAGATTATGCTCTAACGAGCTCCAAGTCCGATGACGAGTTCATCGACGCTATGCGGGACCATAGTACGTCCGCATACCCTCAAAGCTCCGCATATATCCACCTGATTGACTTCCTTCGCAACAGTGGACAGCTCGGGTGGTACCTTCCAAATCCGCCCCTTCAAGGAGTTCAACCCTAGGCGGGGCAAAGAGCGCCTCTATGCTCTGAGCCGCTTGAGCCAGCTCCCATGCGACGAGGACGACAACGTGAATGTGGAGTCTGACTCCAACGTCGGCGGGGAGAGCACAGTTTCCCGGAACGCCTATGATTTCATGAGGCAAAGAAGGGCGAGTAGTGGTGGAGGGGACCCGACGACTCAGAGATGGAATGCACTGACTAGGTTGGCCAATTTTGCGAATGCTGAGGGGTCACCTTACTGCGTATGCTCCAATCTCTCTCTTATTTCTTGCTCGATAACAACAGGACCTTAGATGGCAAGTGTCGGAGCATTGCTGGACCATCTCGTTCGCGAACGAGCTGCCAGTGACTATGACGATGAGGGAATCCCAGGCCTGGATGTGAAAGACATCCAATTGCTAGCCTTGGACCAAGTCATGCACATCAACTCGGATGCCCTATTGTGAAGACTCCACCCAGTTTCGTGTAGAATTTGCTCACAAATTCCTCCGTCCAGATCCTTACAGGTATTTGAATCTGAATCTCATGCCTCCATGCATTCAGATAAAACGAAGGAAGGGCTGTCACTCTATGGTGGGTACATTCCTTCCATCCACCTTGACAGCCCCTCACCGTTCGTTGAAGGCATTCTGAACAACACCAAAACCACGCTTGGACGCTCACTTCTCCGGACATGGTTGCTCCGACCCTCGCTCTCCTTGACGACTCTCAGAGCGAGGCATGACGCCCTCGAGTGCTTCAACCGCGCAGAGAACGTTGCGACTGTGAATTCGGTACATAGCCATTTGAAGGGAATCAAGAACATGCCGAAGGTTATGAAGGCGCTCGAGTCTGGGAAAGCAAAGCTGAGCGATTGGCAGGGCTTTGTTAAGGTGCGAAGTTTCGCGTGGAAGCGAGGGTGGATTCGGATTGACCCACTTCTGGCAGTTCGCCTTCCATACGACCATGATCTACGACTGCCTCTCCGAGCTTCATGGAGCTCACAGCGCGGAGATTGTGCAAAGGGTGAGGTGTTGTGTCTCGGCAATGAGCCTCATTGCTAACAGCCACTCAAGGTTAACGAAGCTTTAGACGTCGCCACATTTAAGCAATGCGGTATAAGCGTCGACGAGGTCGTACGTCTAACGAACGCACTAACCTTCATGCGACTTCAAGGTTAATCCAATCCAGGTTGACTGGGAAGAATCCAACAACGCGGACCGCATCTGCGTCAGGCGACACATTGACGAAGAGCTCGACAACAGGAAGCATACATACAGTGGGATTGACTCGGTTTTGGTCCGGAATGGCTCACAGAGAACCAGTCCAAACCTAAACTAACGTTGTTGCTCCCCAGTCCATCGTCGCTGAGCAGATTTCCGAGACCGTTCCGGAGCACATCGCATCGAGCCTGAACGTGGTCTACTTTCCTCAGCTCGGTCTGCAGCCCTCCAGCGTTTTACAAAGTTAAGGCACTCGTTGACGTTGCTGCCCTTCAGGATACCTAATCTGTGTCCCTATGCGCCCTGAGTGGGAGAATGGACAGCCAATTGAAGCAGTTGATGGATGGACGTTCCAGGTACGTCGCATTCTCCCCATTTGCTTTGTCCACCTACAGCTTTCCTGACCTCGTGTCCCGACCAATATAGTTCTTATCAGAGTACGTGCCCGGTAATCCGCGTACATACCCTATTGTTTCTCCATTCTGATCCATCGTATCGGGACAGTCTACACGTCTATTTCAAGAGCCAGGAGATGCACGGTCGGTATCTGCACAAACCCCTGTATTCCGTCGCTCACAACGGTTGCGTGCTCATCTCACTTCAGAGATGGACAAATACGTCGGAGACCTGCACTCGATGATAGTCGACCGAGAACTTGAGATCATCCAAGACCTTCTCGAGAAAGTCATGGAGTACTCCGAGGTCATGATGGAAGCGTGTGACGTGTGCGCTGAGCTTGACGTTCTTTTGGCTATGGCGCAGGCTTCGAGGACGAACGGATACGTTCGGCCCGAGATGGTCGATGAAAATATCATCGAGATTGTGCAAGGGAGGTACGAATTCGAACGCTTCCAGCGTTTGAGGAACTTTGGGCTGAAGAAACGCGCGCAGACACCCCCTTCATGAATTACTTTTGGACGCGTTTGTCTCAAATGATGCGCGCCTAATCGGAGGCGCCGGTATGGGCGCCAATCCAGAAACCCCAGATAACTCAGAGGATTGGAATAGCGTACTGTTATGCACTGGAGCAAATGCTTGTGGAAAGGTTCAGCTCTCAATGGTCGTCTCTTTATTGCATTACTGACTCTCTGGAAGAGCGTATACATGAAACAGGCGAGTACTAGTATGGACTGCCTGAACAGGCGATGGACTCACCCACTTTGAGCCCCACAGATCGCTTTGATTCAAATCATGGCCCAAGTCGGGTGGTACGCTCCAAGGCCCGCATATATACGTCCATTGCATTTCTAACCCCCCATAGTTTCGTTCCAGCGGAGTCTGCCGTCCTCGGCATTGTCGACAAAAGTGAGAGATCCCTCCTCCCCTCGGTCAAACGAATGCGGGCTGACACGATAATACAGTCTTCACCCGCGTCGCAACTCGAGAATCCGTTTCAAAGGCTCAATCCGCGTTCATGATCGACCTAAACCAAGTCTCCCTCGCCATAAGAAACTGTACCGCTCGCTCGCTCATCGTCCTCGATGAGTTCGGGAAGGGCACGCTCTCAACAGGTGATTACCCTATTTACACTGGGTTCCATTGGCCCTTCTAACCTCGACGCAGATGGCGCTGGCCTCTTCTGCGGTGTGCTGAAGCACCTCCTCCATCGCGGTTCCGGCTGCCCCAAAGTCCTCGTGGCGACGCACTTCCACGACGTATTCACCGACGAGCTCCTGGATGTCGACCACTGGCCGATTACTTTTTGCCACATGCAGGTCATGTTCACCGGCGCAAACCCATCAAGTTCGACTAGGGATGGAAGTGAATACGACATGACGAGCCAAACTCGGGAGAGTGTTCCACCGGGCCCTGGGAAGGAGAAGATCACGTATCTGTATCGGTACGTGGGTCAGTCACCTCGAACGTGAGGTTCTTATGCTAAACGCGTCGCGGTGATTCCAGGGTGGCGAAAGGCCTCTCGTTACAATCCCATGCGGCACAGTGTGCCGCAATATTCGGTATCCCAATGCATATAGTCGAACGAGCCCAACATGTCAGGTATCCTCATCTCCATATACCTTTCAATACCTTCCTAACGTTGTCGTTAGCAACCTAATTTCCAACCACGAGATTGTCCAGCTCATGGATGAAGAGATGACGGAGGAGGAAATGGCCGATCTGGCGGACGCGGAGGCCATCTGCAAGAGGTTCTTGGAGTGGGACTTGGAGGATCGAGCTGGGTTGGACGTCAAAGCAAAATTGAAATGGGCCTTGGGAGTCGAAGACGGGCAGCAGGAACTAGTGAGTGGGAGACACGGGTTACGTTCCCAGAGTGAAGTGTAGGCTCTCTGCTTTGGGTAGCCTACAATAATAGACATGGCTTTGCCATTGTCGCCACCACAAAGGCCGCATTGTGCCCAATGGCCGTGACGCACCCCAATCACGACGATGCATCGTGGTCAAAGCACACCGGGCGCCAAACCAATTGCACCCGCACATGCCTGGGCGTCAAAGCCCATCAAGTTTCGAAGACAGAACAAAGCAATCTCGTCAATGGGCGCCTCGAGATGGGCTTTGCTCGACTCCCTGGGTATATAAGAAGCACTCTGGTGGGGTTGGAAGCCATACAACAGAGAAGCAACCCCCTCACCACCCATCGAGCGCTCATTACCAACCAACCCCCAAAACAACCAAGCACACGATGTCCTCCGTCTCTTTCCAGCTCAAGGTCGTCTGCTGGCGCGATCCAAGGACTGACTGGGCTCTTATGCTCGCTGACGAGGAACACAGACTGTTATGGTCTATTTCAAAGGAGCGCTTCACCTATAAGGAGCCTGAACAGCGTCCCGCTGTTGCGGCTATGTCACTCGAAGGGGCTGGGGTAGCGAGGGACCGGTGGAGGAAGGGATTGAAGGGGTCAAAGGCCGGCACGGCCGCGTACGAAGTGGACGTGGGGTTCATCCCAGTGACGAGAGTGTCGAAGTTCCGAGAAGTGGTGCAGGCGGCGCCGTTGCCGGGCTACACCAGTGTGGATTGGGTTATTGGGATTCTTGTGAAGCTTGCGCACGAAGGAGAGCGAGTGACGGTGCTGTCTAAGGAGGACGTGGCGAAAGTGCTCTCCCAAAGGGTAGCATCATAAACGCTACAACGGGGTGACAGGTAAAAAGGACTGGGTTGATTGGACTTCACTTAGCATAGAGCCCCACGCAATGAGCTACCGTACCTTCATATGCAACCACGACTTTCTTCCTCTTTCGTCGAAATTGTGCCCACCTGTTCGCTGCTTGAAAAGTTGAGTTCTCCGCACGCAGGGTCGCTATCAAGGGAGGGTTTCAAGGGCTCGCCGGGGTAACGGAGTGGGGTGTAAAGCCGAGAGTCTATGAGTTTGCATTATATCTCGGCAGGCTGATAGATTAGGTGGGCAATAGGGCGGTGGTCTAGTGGATGGCTGTACTTTTAGGTTCACTACTGGCTCGCCTGGTCTGCAGTTCCGTTAGTCTGGCGTCGCGAGACAGCCATAACGGTACTCACCTGCGTTGAACTCCGCGAACCTCGCTCCTACCCGCTCAGAGTGCTTCAACCATTTCTCGGTGCAGTTGGCAACGCACGCGTCCTTTCCAAGTGTATAAGCCAAGCTTTAATTTCTCAGGTCAATTTGGAAGGCGTACCTCCTTGCTGGAGAGAGCCTTGCTCGTAAAGTCGTTGCAGCAAGTGGTGAAGCACTTCTCGACAATGTTAGCATACATCTTCAAGAAATCCTGCATCTGGTGACATTGCAGTCAGAATGGTGGTCCAGAGTAAAGAACACAGCACATACCTGCTTCTTCTCAATGATCTTGGTCATATGGGCCTGCTCGGCCGAGTTGAAGTTGGAAAAGTCCATGATAGAGATTTATGAGGTCGGGAACAAGGTAGAAGACCAGCGCGTTCCAAGTCGAGCGCAGCGATGACGAGACAAAACGGATGGTCATGTGACCAGACCAAATTTCTCGAGAATGGAAGGAGAGCCCCTGTCTCTTCTGCGATATAGATACGAGTCACAAAATGATCTTTTCTTCTCCCAACACGTCAACCCACGTCCGTCGCTTCTCAGCCCATCCCCCTGCGAATCAGCCCCAAGGATCCACACTAAAAGTAAGCTTGCTCCCCCAGCATCTTGCACGGGCACTTAAAAGGAACCATCCTCCAGTGGCAGACCTCAACATGGCCATGTCCTTCAAGGATGCCCTCGCTCGCCTCGAGAATAGCAGGGTCAAGTCTACGCGACCCCTCATCCCTCCTCAGATTCTCCAGGAGGATCTCCCTCTGTCGGTATATCACCAGGGCTTTTGAGACCTTAGCTCACGTCCCCACAGGACTCTTCTCGCTGCGCAGACCGTATTGCAAGGTCGCTTGGCGACAGAAAAGATTATCCGGGGTGATGACGATCGTCTGCTGGTGGTTGTCGGGTATGTCAGTTAGTTATCCAATCACCAGCACTGCATTGACGAAGATTGCAATTAGCCCCTGCTCCATTCACAATGTCGATGCTGCCCTGGAATACGCCCGCCTGCTCCGCGCTTACACCGAGACCGCGAAGGACGACCTCCACATCGTCATGCGCGTCTACTTCGAGAAGCCCCGTACCACAGTCGGCTGGAAAGGTCTCATCAACGACCCAGACCTCAACGGCAGTTTCCATATTAACAAGGGTCTGAGGATCGGCAGGGGCTTCCTCCTCGAGGTCGCGAAAATGGGCTTGCCTTCCGGCTGCGAATTCCTCGATACCATTACTCCCCAGTACACCGCCGACTTGGTTGCTTGGGGAGCGATTGGCGCCCGAACAACCGAGTCCCAGGTTCATCGGGAGCTTACCTCGGCCTTGTCCATGCCCACCGGATTCAAGAACTCCACTGACGGAAGTGTCGGCATCGCAATTGATGCTTGCCGTGCTGCTCGCTCTGGACATGTTTTCCTTAGCGTCGGAAAGGAAGGACTGAGCAGCATCGTTGAGACGACTGTACGTTAACCTCTCCTCGTTTACTCTGGTTATCATTGCCTGACCCGGAGTGCCGTCCTCGTAGGGTAACCCTGACGTCCACGTTATCCTTCGAGGCGGTTCCAGTGGGCCCAACTACGAGGCTCAATATGTGAAGGACGCGGGTGACAAGCTCCTCAAGGCTGGCTTGCCCCCTAAGCTCATGGTACGTGTTCCGAGTGCGCCTAGATGACCGCAAGGACAAACGTTCCTCAACAAATCTCTGCCAGATTGATTGCAGCCACGGAAACAGCTCCAAGCAGCACAGGAGACAAGTAGACGTCGCCGAAAATATTGTACGCATCCCCATTCCTCCCGATTTGCTGCGAAACATGTCCTTACGATCTGGCCTTGGCTAGGCTCAACAACTCGAATCTTCCGAAGAGACTTCTTCTTACATCCTTGGTGTCATGATCGAGAGTAACTTGGTGGAAGGCCGTCAAGATATCCCTGCTTCTGGACCCGCTGGTTTGAAGTACGGCCAGTCTGTCACCGATGCCTGCGTATCTTGGGAAATGACCGTGCCTATTTTGGATCGCCTTCGCGAGGGTGTTCGGGGGCGAAGAGCGCTCATCCAAAAGCGTGCCTCCAGCTCCTAAAGCGATCATCAGTCTCGCCTCTTCCACAGACATTGATCAGCACTAGGCTTTTAAAGACCTATCGCTTAGAAGTCTTTAGAATGTAATTGAATGTATCAACCTCACGTACACCTCGGTCTACTCGCCATACCCTGCCCCGACAAGAATCTTCCGTTGAGAGATACATTGCAGGGCGAGGTCAAAACAAGTGACCCTGCCCCTCTACAAGGCCACCATAATAGCACGTCAACGCCTTTAGCTTCGAACCCGTCCACTCCTCCTCCACTTCAACCTTCTCGTCCCCAGCTAACTCCGCAATCTCTGACAAAACCGTATTCCTTGGTAGGAAGTACGCGATATTGGGCGTCACTACCCTGGACCGTTTGAACAGGTCGGCTCCATGGATGGGTTGAATGGACGATAGGTGGTAGGGCGGGTGTTCGCCTTCTACTAATATCTGGTCTTGCGCTGGTCCGTCGAGATATGAAGGGCCACCCCATGGCGGACTGAGGAAGATGACGTCTATTTTTCGGGGATTGGATTGGAGGACTTGGTTTTCGATGAAGGAAAGGTAGTCTGCCTGGACAAATTCTATCCGGTCCGCTACACCGTATATTTCAGCATTATGGCGCGCAAGAGCTAAGCGTGTTGGTGATATGTCCAAGGCAATGACTGGAAGGAGAATGAGTAACTCGATGGAGGACGATCCTGAGGGCTAAACGCACCTCGGTTACAAGTTTGAGCAAAGGCGATAGCATTCCCACCTACACCACAGAATCCATCGAGAATAGTGTCACAGCGGCATCTCTCGGCAATCTGGTTGGCGATCCTCTCTGGCGTCACACTGAACCACCCTTCTTCATCCAACAGACAGCCTGGTGGCTCAGAGTACAGCGAGAAATAGCGATATCTTTGTGAGAAGTCTGTTACAACTCCAATCAGCTAGAGCGCATTTTTGAGCCTTTGGGGACACTTACATTTCTGTAGGTGTTCAGGGACTTCAGAAGCATCCTCGTAATGAGGCACTAGCCCCGACGCGTCGTAAGTTTTCCGAGGCACCAGACATCTCGAGCTTAAGGCCGTAAGTGCAGAAGAAGACGACGCTGGCTCCAGGGGTGCTCCATCTTGTACAGGTTCGGCCAAAGTCGGCATCGGCGTTTCATCGTCCATCTTCTGCTTCTTGGCCGACGGAGGTGCTGACGATTGGGAGTCGTATCCTTGAATGGGTTCAGTTGAGCTCGACGTCGCCGCATTGTCGGTGTTGAAGGATTCCAGGACGAACCTCGCAAGTCCTGATATCCCCGCCTTTCTCTTGTTCCTGTTCTTGCCCATGGTGGAAGGTGAAGGTTGTTGCAGTGTTGGTTGTGTCGCTGGTGGACAGGCTGCAAAAGTCCACCCTAAACAAGGGTCGTGCGAAAAGAAGGATTAGGCGCCCGCCATGGCGGAGTTGGAAAAACCCAACTTGAATGCTCTCCTGTACCACGTACGCGTCCCGAGTCAGTTCGCGGTGTTTCAGCTGAACCTCTTCCGTAGATTTTTCAACCCATGACGCACATTCGCCCAGAATCGTTCTCGGAGGCGACGCAATCCCTGATCAGCGTGGCACCCAGCGACTTCAACACCGAACTTTATCAAGGGAAGCTCATCGACCGCATTCAACTCCTAGAGGCAGAAATCGTAGCCCTCAAGTACCGCCATAACTCCGTATCCGTGACATGTCACCTTCCGCCAGAAATCCTCTCCAACATCTTCCTGGCTGTCTTGGACGTGACCGGCAGAATTACTGATCACCCTGAGGCCCTTCATGGTGAGAATACCAGGGAGTTGATGTCCTGGGTGTACGTCTCCCATGTCTGCCAGCGCTGGAGAACGGTTGCGCTGAACTGTTCTGAGTTGTGGACGGAAATCTACATCTGGAAGCCATCATACATCGAGGCGGTCCTGTCGCGCTGTCGGAAGGCACCTTTGTCAGTCAAATACGCCAACTTCAACAAATATGAAAATCCGTTGAAGGCGGTGCTTCCGAAGATTGAACAGTTGCGCGTGGTCCATATAGGCCAACCCTCGTCGAGTTTTCCCGCGAGCCTTCCGGGATTTGACGCCCTTGTCAAGTGGACTGGCGGGGCTCCCATCCTCGAAGCGCTTTACCTGACCAAGACTGCACCAACCTCAGAGTACTTACCCGCCGATTTTCTGCAAGGCGGCACGCCCAGCCTCCGGGACTTAGTTATCGATAACTGCCGAGTTTCGTGGCCAGGAGCTCTCATGAGCGGTCGACTCACCAAGCTGGTCTTGCGGGACGATGCCTTCCTCAGCCGTCGCCCGCTCGCGACAGTCTTCCTCAACTCGTTGGGCAAGCTACAGCGACTGGAGACACTCGAACTCCGGGGGTTCGTCCCGGAGGACGTTCTTCCATCCGATCAGTCGAGCCACCTCCCTTGCTTACTCCCAGCTCTCCGACACCTGCAAATAGCAGACCTCCCACAACACATACCCCGATTTTTTCCGCTGGTCCGGTTACCGGAGTCTACCACACGGATTACTCTTGTCATAGAACACGACGATCTTACCGGTGGCTTGGACAATATCATCGGTCATTCTCTCCGGAATGTTAGGCGATCCTTCGACAACGACAATCGTATTTGTGCCGGGGCTTACTCTGCGGAATTCAGCCGCGACCCCGCAAATCCGACTTTCAAGTTCTTTTTCGACGCAGACGGATCTAGTAGTGTCCACAACGACCTCTGCCTCACTTTCCACTTGAACAAATGTGACCTCCCGATCCCTACATACCTATCAATATTCGACACCCACCTCAACGTGTCCACCATCACATCCCTGGACATGGCCATGGATCTTTTCCCTAATAGCTTGTCAACGGGGACATGGGCCACCATTTCCCAGCTCTCGAAACTCAACGCTCTTGTGATAAGTGGCTGTCATGACGCCCTAGAATACTTCATCCCACAGTGGGAGGAGCGACTCCAATCCTCAACGGTCGACCCGTGCTTCCCCTCACTATCAAATCTCACATTCTCTGGGATCGACATTGTGGACAGGGACGATCGGGGCAAACCAAGGACACTCACCCATCGACTCGCTACAGTCCTCCGGACACAGGCTGCCACGGGGAACCCCCTCTCAGAGTTGCACATCCAAGGCTGTCGCGATTTTTGGGAAGCCGACTACTTCTTTCTCAAGAAGTCCCTACCTGAAATTGGCATCGAATGGGATAGGCAAGAGGAGCCCTCCGATTCCGACAAATTTAATACGAACACCGGGTGGGAAAGTGAGGAGTAGGATGATTGAGAACGCGATGATGTTGGCGGCGGTGGAGAGCAGGCTGGGGCAGCAAGCTTGACATGCAACTATTAGTAACCAGACCTATACAAATACAACGACTAGCTTTGACAGCGCTCATAAACGAGGGACGAGGGTACGAGCAGAGGTGTTAAGGGACTTTAGGACTGGGCAAGTGAACGAGCCAATGAACGAATTTGGAGAAAGCCGAGGAGCCCATCGGTCCGACCAAGAGGAACCGCAACCATGCGTGCCGACATAAGGAAAAGGACAGAGAAAGGAACACCTAAAATACATTGCGAATGGGAAAGGAATAGATATGGGTAAAGCGGAAGGAGTGGGAAGGAGGGAAGGAGAGGCGATAAGTTAATGACTTTTGCCAGCTAGCCACTGTAGGACAATGTCTAGGTTGTGTTGGCTTTTCATTGAACACTGAAAAGTGAAGATGTTAGCATATTGCGGTTACACCTATTTTCAGAGGGTGCAGAAACGGTTCATAGATTGTGACCAGTACTCACTGAGTAGCACTGCGAATTCAAGATGAGTGGCAGTTATTGGGCGGGGTGATGATCATATTTCATATGGTGGGGCGGTGTAAGTCAGTTAGAACGAAGGGCATTGACAAGTCCAGAAGATCATTCAGCCAGTCAATCGGTCCGTCAGTATGTGTTCAACAGTCATGGGGCAGATGTCCCGGAAGGCACTCACGGAGACAGCGCGGTCCGATATCTTGTCCAGTTGCCTATTCACAGATAAGAGCGCACACGGGGTTTGTGAAGGTTCAGAAAGACGAAGAAACCTCAGGAACTTGGGAGAAGAATGGGACGTACAAGTTTTTGATAAGATCTTTAACAGAAGCATGACCGGAGAGGTCGTTCTTGTTCCCGAGCTATCCATATGCGTTTGAGTCAACCGAACAATCTGATTCAATTGAATCCTCTCCCCAATCCGGATCGCATTTGGCGTCGGCGCAAGTCTCGACCGCCGAGAGCGCGTATCCGGAAGGGTAGGGAATGGAGAGAGCATCACGTACGACGAGGAGAGGGACGCCTGATAGTGTGGGTTGGCTCAGGAGCTGATGCAGCTCAAAGCGTGCGGTATTGAATTTATCTTGCTGTTGCGGACGGACGGTGAGTGATGGGCAAGGCGAGTAGATGGTGAAAGGCTCACGTCAACTGAGTCTACCACATATCTAAGATGGCGTCAGAACTCGACATGTCCGCTGGGACTTGAACCAGGCGCACACGCGCTGGTGTAGTGGATGGGTAATGGGCTTACACGACTGCATCGACCCCGTTACAGTACCGCTCCCACATTGAACGAAATTTAGGTTGGCCTGGTCACGCCGAAGACGGCTCAGTTCTTCGATTCCCCGAGTGAAATAATGAGGAGCGTACCTGCGACGTCCCAGATCTTCAGTGTAACATTTCCTTTACGTATTTTTCGAAAGTTAAAGGCGACCGTTGGCACAACGTCCTCGCTCCACTATGGGGTTATGGCCCGTCAATCTTCCTGCAGGTGTGGTCCGCCGTTGAACGTAGTCCTTACTTGTCCAGATGTTATCACGTTTACGAACGAAGTCTTTCCTGAAGCCTTTGGAATGGAGTGAGCTACGCAATCGTGGAGCTCACCTGCGCGAGGAGAACGCACCTGGAGACCGACGACCGCGATTTCTGCCTGTTTTGAGAAGAACAGCCTGCTCTCGTGTCAGACGCAGTCTAGATCCTGCAATGAACGGCGCCGGCTCACCCTGAGAGCCACTGAAATACCGATGCAAACCAGCCCATCGATGTCGCGAGAAGAGGATGTGGGGATGGAGGAAGAGAACAGACGCGCGCGGGCACAAGCGCAGCCATCGCCGTCATTGAGATCACCTTCGGCAACGACGACGACAAGCTCCGTGATGCCAAGCGTGATCGCTGCCCAAGTTTTGCGTGTTCCGTCAGTTTGACTCCGCCCCCGACACCGTTCTCCCCGACTACGACGCGACATGGGCTGGTAGCATACACCTATCATACAACCAACGAGCGCCCCAAATGATCAAGGACGCGACACGACGAGCCTTGCGTGTGGTGCGCAAAGCGCGAGAGGCGCTGCCAGCGGGTCCCCAGGCGACCTCGTCATCGTCACCTTTGCCATTGCCTAAACTCGTGCAGTTGCCTGTACCGAGACTTCCAAAGCCGACGGTACCCTCCTTAAGCAGGCTCCTGGGGAAGCGGGTGCAACCTCCTCTGCCACCAAAGAAGGAGAAAAACAAGAAGCAGGCGGCGAACGCGCAGGAGGATGCGAAGACACCTTTCTTGAGAGTCACTGACCTCCAGCCTAGCTTTAGTAATAGCATTACGGGCAAGGTGAGCGACTTTGAACGAGCTCCTAAGCGTGATGGAAGCTCACCTTGGCACTCGGGAAGGGTGAACCAGACGCCGGCCCTACGACTGGCGATACCTCCGGACTTTCGACAGGGTTTGCGAAAGAGAGCTGGTTTTCTGAGTTATGGGATAAAGGTGTGTGCTGTCCTCACTTTCATACTTCTCAACTGAACGCGTTAAATGCCAAGCCGACCCCTCCATCCCCAATAAACACCTCGAAGTTATAGTGAAGAAGAGCAAAGGGAGGAATAAAGCTGTTCCTCCCCATCTCCGTCCTGTCTTCGCCAAACGAGAAACCCGAGGCACGCTCGAACCAGCTGAAGAGTCTATCCTCGAGGACATTGCACAAGACCAACCCCGACCTCCCATTGCCGTTCTATCGCACGGGCTCGATCGCGTACTCTTCAATCCCGGGGTGCACTGGCTCCAGGACCCTCGTTCGCGTGTATACAACTTTACACCGTGGCTCCAGTCTGTCCCTTCTGTATCCGACTTTGACTTTAACCGCATACCCACCTTCGTGCCCAGTAGCAGAGATAATGACCTGTTTGGCCTGGCTAAGCGGCAGGGGAGAAGGTTTGCGGGGAGTACGAGTAGTTTGACAGGGATATTGGGGCAATGCTATTTCTTGATTAGTGGAGAGAAGGAAGTGGATTTGAGCATCTTGAGCGACGGCTTTAAGACCAAGGTGCGTCACCACCACGTCCTCATGGCACCTAACTTACGATTGCCCAGTCTAGGAAGTTCACCCCAGCGCAGAGGTGGCCAGCTGGGGTCAAGCTCAACTATAGAGAGGGCGTATATACCATCGATTCCGCAAAGAGCGAGATGGACCTACCAGAGAAAAACATTTTGCTGTGGCTGGTATGTCGTCTCTTCCGTATTGCCACGATTGCGCTCACATCTATGTAGGGCACAATCCTCGAGAAGTTCCTCACCGTTTCCCCCACTGAGTTTGGCACCCTCCTTCGGTCAACACCCATCCCCGACGCAGCTATCACTGAGCTACAGAAGGAACGGGAGGCTTACCGGTACGCTCAGGTGTGTCACTTCCCTCCATTAGTTGTCCTTCTCATCCTAACCAAAGAATATGGCCTGTAGTCCCACGACTTTGTCATGCGATCTCAACTAGACTGTTACGATGCGCGCTTACCAGGCACGGGCGTCTTTGATATCAAGACGCGTGCTTGCGCGCCTACGCGGCTGGATGTTCTTAATTACGAAGAACATCAGGGTTACACTATCAAGAAGATGCACGGGCAGTTGGAAAGTTTCGAGAAAGAGTACTACGATTTGGTCAGGAGCGGTATGTTGAAATACAAGTACGTCCCATTTTGACCCCTTGGCTTGCAAACATTAACCCGCTGGGATCTGTTTAGTTTCCAAGCCCGGATTGGCGGTATGGATGGGGTGATCGTCGCATACCATAACACCCAAACGCTGTTTGGCTTCCAGTATCTCCCGCTGTCAGAGATGGATGAGAGGCTGTTTGGTCCTGACGAAGGTGTTGGGGACAAGGTCTTCAATAAATGCGTTGGGCTAATGGAGAAGGTGATGGACGAGGTGGTGAGCTGCTTTGGGCGCCAGGTGAGCTGCATTCCATCATCCCTGTGGCGACGAATAGACTCACGATTTACTTCCGCCGCCAGAGCTGCAACGCAACATTCTTCACCAAGGAAGATACTGAGGCGATGTATGTCTGGGTTGAACCGGCCGAATGGGAAGGCGATGAAGATTTGAAGCCGGTCGAGCAGTTGCGCGTGGAAGTCAAGTCATATCTTGGCGAAGATCCGGTTCCAGGACACCGTGCCGTGTCGCACTGCGGGGCGCCTGACTCTCCATGTACGGTTCCCTCCACCAACATTCTCTTCACCTGAACCCAGTCATTGATGACGTCTACTTTCCAGGGACGATGGAGTACAAAATCCAGCGGCTCGAGGTCGACCAAGCCAAGGCTCGGCGGGACTTGGCTGCAGCCAAGGAGAAGATGTTCAAGGCACATATTGTCCCATCTGGGGTCGACGCAGAGGATCTGGAAGAATACTGGCAAACTCTCGCTCACGGCAATGCGACCGAACGACATAGTACCCGTGCCGATTTTGACCCCGGGCAGTTCCAGACAGTCATACCACCGTATATCCAGATGCTAAGGGGCATCTCGCAGAGGGGGATGGAAGAGAGGGAGAGGCTGGCGGAGATGTACAAGGATGAGCCCAAGGTTGTGCTGGGAGAATCCCCAATGCGGTAGAAACGCCGCTGGACGTGCGGCGGCGGCATGGTAGAATCTATGAAGATCTAGGTACGAGGATGCTGTGTTGCGGGCGCCAATTAGATTATGAGCGTGATAGGCTGAGGTGAGACAAGTTGTTCCGTGCCATGAGATCAAATGGTATTTCTTGTGGACCCGGTAGAGGATTTGTATCCGCACCCGCATCCTGACCTCCCCCTCGACATCGCCTCCACCGACGGTCCCCCGTGTTCGCAGCGAGTTCTTCTGCCGAATCATTATCAACCCCGTGCCCTATAGAGATGGTACAGATTATTCACGCCAAGCCGATTTCATATGTCCCTGATCTTTATTCTCAGAGTGAGCCGTCGAAAACACACGGCGTAATTCCTGAGGTAAGTTTCCCCGTATTTCGTGTTTCTTTCCGCTACCCCCATCGTCTCCCGCTACTTCCCCCGTTTCGATCTCGCCATGAGCAATGAGGAGGCTGCGAAGGACAAGAAGAGGGGCTGGATGATGCCAAAGCTGACCAGGCCGGGGAGCTCGAGTGGTCGGACGACCTTGAATGGGTCTTCGGCACCGCGACCGGGCTCGTCGAGCGGAGGTGGGGGCACCGGGCTGTTCTCCAAGCTCGGTGCTGGGTCGAGCACACCGTCCTTGATCCAACGCACATCGTCGTTCAACTCGATCCTGTCGTTGTCGTCGTCGTCGCCATCCCCCGGACCTGTTGCCACTCCATCCCCCGAGTCACAGGCCGGTGCACCTGCTGCTCCGGGCCACCCCCCGCTTCAACGACGGGGCTCCAGCAATCGCCCGCCGCCCTCGGCATTCTCTTTGTCCTCTCGCAACCAATCTTTTGACTCTCCCCCCGCTTCCATCCCTGCCACCCCAAAACGTCGTCTTTCAAACACCCTAGCCAACACTGTTCTCCCACAGGACCTCAACGACGCCCTCGAACGCACACAACCGCGCGGCAACCAAGCCCGACCTGAGTCATCTCGCTTCGGCAAATCCATCACCTCCATGATGAGCGGACTGGCCCTTTCACGCACTAGCACCCGGGAAAGCACGACCGTCAAGGACGACGAAGGCCGTGGCCGTACCCTATTCAGCCCCAAGCGATGGCGGTCGGCGAGTCAGAGCGTAGGTCCTGATAGCGATGCTGACGGACGGAGCCGCAGTCGTGCGCGCTCCCAGAGCCCGTTCATCCTCAAGCGTTGGCGAGCGCGCGATTCCTCCCCGCCGATTGGCCGCGTTTCCCTTAATCAGTCCGATGCGGAGCTATCAGAGGCAGAGTCGACAGTCGCACCGCGCTCGGCGTATCAGGACAGGTACTACGACGAAGAAGCTCTGGATGACGACGACGATGCTGCTTCGGATGATTCGCTCAGCGACGAAGACTATTTCGATCCCATAACGGAGAGGAACACGGAGCAGAATGCCATTATCGCACCGGATCCGAGTGAAGCAGTGCCAGAAGTAGAGGACCCAGACCCTGTCGGAGAAGGCGTCAACGTTATCATTGCACCGGAGCCCTATTTCCCGACATCCTTGAATTCGCTTGGATCCAAGAACAAGAGGAACCCCAGGAGGAGAAAGACTTTGAGGTCGCACGAGCCGTTGCCCCTGGCCACATCGCGACCTGCGTTCCAAAGGGATCGATGCACGATTACGATCACCCAAGGAGACCCTGACACAAAGTTGAAGGAGGAGGGAAGGAAGAAGAGGAGGTATGTTGTGGCGAGTGATCTGAGTGAAGAGAGTAGATATGCAGTCGAGTGGGGTATCGGAACTGTGCTGAGGGATGGAGATGAGATGCTCCTCGTTACGGTGGTCGAGAATGACTCCCGAAGTGAGTTTACTTCATTAAACATCTTCTATCACTAACCTAACCGGCTTTATATGACGCCCAATAGTCGATCCAACGAACGATAAACCAGCGGACCGTCATACCAAGCTTCGGAGCCAACAGGAGCGACAAGGCATGGCCTACATCCTCGCGCGTCAAGTCACCAGCCTCCTGCAGAGGACGAGATTGCATGTCACGGTGGCGTGCCAGGCCTGGCACGCGAAGCATGCGCGTCATATGCTGTTAGGTGCGTTCCTGATTTTCAGGCCCATCTTCGGTCGAAGTTCTGACAATGTTAATTAGACATTGTCGATTATATGGAACCGACGATGATGATTGTCGGCTCGCGAGGCCTAAGCCAGCTTAACGGGTGGGTTCACACGAGGCATCTATTATTACTCCATCCACTGACAGTCAAGCTAGCATCCTTCTCGGCTCAACTTCGCACTACCTCATCGAACGGGCGTCTGTTCCGGTGATGGTGGCACGTCGCCGCCTCAAGCGCCCTCCCCGCAAGGCTGCCCACCTTTCGACCTCGCGCACGCGCGTCAAGCTTGCAGAGGCTGGCATCGATCGTGTCGCCGGCAAGGTCGACCAGGATGTCGAAGCTATGCGCGACGAGCTTCAGAAGGAAGATCAGAGGCGTGCCGGCGGCCCTGGGAGTCGCGACGGGCTTAGGAACTATGCAGCCAGCGCGAGCGGGGACGAAGTTCGAGAGGACGATGAGGCGGACGGTGAGGATGACGATGACGATGAGCCCCAAATCACAGTTCATGGGCCATAACGGACACATTGAAGCAGTAAACTTAACGCCTTTTTCGATAGCTTGGTTGATGACCCGGACCTGGTAGACAGGTCCTCACCCCTGCTCTCAGCTCTCCCCTTTCTCCCTTCTCGATTTTAATGGTGCGATTATCTTCTGGGTACATGGGCTATATCTACATACATAATGGTATTCTTATGACTAACTCTGAAGCGTCGCGCCCACTGGAAGGAATCGCATAGTGCCGTCCTCACCGAAAGACTCGAGAAGTGTCAGCCAAGCCTGTAGGTGCCAAGATGCAGCATGACCACGTACCCCGCCCGACAGAGCTCACATATTAGGGTAGGACCTGTGCACATATTGAAGATACTAGGTCAACCCTCATCGATTCATCGGTAGTGAATTGCCGCTCAGGGCCCACTAATTCCTTTTGAATCTCAGGCGTTGTCATTTGCTGCCTGATTCATATATACCCCAGCCCTGTCCAGGCGTGGATACTCACACACCCTCCACCCTGATTCCTCGACTCGACAACGTACTAGGCTCTTCTCCTGGCGCTGATGGTCTCACTAGCAGAATACTTCGGTCTTCTCGTCGTCGGGTGGATATCCTATCAGTGGTACTGCTTCAGAGCCAACCTCAGAAAGGTGGGAACCCCTATTCCTTAGTCCTCGATCTCATGGACGGTTATAACGGCTGGCCCGTCATTCAGGTTAGCCATATCCCTACAATCGGCTCTGATAGTTTCCTTGGATCGTACCTCTCAGCGTGGAGGCTCATTTTGTCCGGTCATAAGATTCTCGAAGAAGGGTATAGAAAGGTACAGATGCCCACTCCAAACGAATTCATCCGTTTGAGTAGCCAAGCTAACTGCTTGCTCTCCCAATAGTACCCCGGCGCCGTTTTCAAAGTTGCCACGTTCGAAACACCCACAGGCTGGCTCATCCTTGTATCTGGTGCCAAACTGACAGACGATGTTCGCAAAGCCGATGACCATCAACTTGCTGGGGGCTTGCCTTTTACCGAAGCCTTGCAAATGGATTATACATTCGGCACTGAGCGACCTCATAATACAGTTCACCATATGCTGACATATTCGGGACCCATGAACAAGAACATTGGCGTTCGGTTTGGGGAGATACGGGAGGAGGCGATGGTTGCTTTTTTGGAGTGTATCGAAGCGTCCGACGGTTCGTCGTGCTTGGGCGCTTATTCATGCTGGGCGCTGTCCTGAGCCCTGCGATGCTGACTTTTTCGTTAAAGATTGGGTCGAGTACCCCCTTTTTAAAACGATACTCCCAATTGTCAACAGAATAACGAACCGATTCTTCATTGGCCTTCCATTTTGTGCGTAGCTCCCTCTGTTCATCTCGGTCTCAATTGCCGAGCTCACCGTGACTTCAACGCCGATCGGACGAATCACTCCTGCAGGTCGCGACGGAGAGTTCAACTCAATCTTCGAGAAATTCGCAATCAGGTTCATTATGTCGGTGTATGCAGTCACACTAGTACCCTCATTCCTTCGAAGGTGTGTAGAACTCCCATACTTGCGCCTCTTTCGTTGTACATGGACAGGATGTGTTCAAACCATTCGCACTAGACTCGTCGGACCGCTTACAACCAACGCGCATTCCACCCAGGCGAGGTTGAAATATTTCCTTGAACCTATGGTGGAAGAACGGCTACAGAACTACGAAGAGCATGGAAAGGAGTGGCTAGACAAACCGGTCAGTACATCCGCTGGCTATTGTTGACCACCACACCATGTTGATTACTTGGTTTTGATAGAATGATATTGTCACCTGGTTGCTTGACCTCGCACCGGAGGAGTTCCGCACAACGGACGATGTGGTTGCGAGGCTGCTGTTGTCGAACTTCGCGGCCATTCATACAACTTCAACCGTAAGAATCATTATGCTAGAACCCACCGAGTCCATGGCTCACTGGGTGGCGGGGTCGACAGGCACTCACGGATATTTTGTTCAATCTCGCCGCAAACCGCGAATTTATCGATCCACTTCGGAAGGAGATAGAAGACGTAACGGACGTGTTCGGCTGGTCTAAAGAAGCGATGTCGCGACTGCAAAAACTTGACAGTTTCATGAAAGAGGTCAATCGGATCAATGGTGTCGGGATAGGTAAGGGTGCCCTTATTCGTTGGGTGGGCTTCTGATCCAATGCGTGAATAGTCACTACCCTTCGAAAGGCAGCGAAGGACTTCATATTCTCAAATGGGACAACCGTGCCAAAGGGCTTCACGGTTGGAATCGCCTTGTACCCGCTTCACCATGACCCTGTACGTACCCAAACATCTTGCTGGTTGAATGGATTATCCTCACTAGAGGGCGCTTCCTGCGATCCCTTAGTCGCTCTATGAAGACCCAGATTTTTTTGACGGATACAGATTCCTTCCTAAGCGGTCCCTGAGGGAAACCGGGGACGGTCAAGACATTGGCGGGAGCAGCGAGCCTCAAGGAAAGTTCCAAATGGTATCATTGGATCCCAGCGGCAACTATCTTTTGTTCGGTGTCGGCCGTCACGCCTGGTGGGTTTCCGCCCCTCTTCTGGTACAGATGGAGTTGACGCGTCCAACGATAAACAGTACAGGTAGGTTCCTCGCCGTTAACGAGCTGAAGGTCGTGACAGCCATATCCTCATGAACTACGACTTGAAGCTACCAAACGACGAGAAGGTTCCTCCACCTGGTCAGTTCTTTGGCTTGGCACGTTCGGCCAATAGGGATGCGCCCATCTTGTTTCGGAAGAGGAAGTTCTAAGGAAGTCATGACTTGATTGAAAGATCAGTTTCGCGAGAATTAGCGCCGAGTAGGCGCCCGTTAGCCCCGTACTTCTATGTTGTCTTGTACTAGGTCCCAGTGTGTATGAATGATAGGAGCCTCGCATTTCGCCCAGTCTATGCAGATCGCAGATCCCGATACCGGGACTCGCAGTGCTTCGCCAGGGTCGGACGACTCCCAACCGAGGACTTTTTTGAACGTGGCTGATATCCTTCCTCTTTGATCGATCTAGGGGCCTTATAAGGCTAGCTGCGGAGACTCAGAAAGGACCTCGACGCAGGCCACACCCCATGGCACCCGTCATCGAAATTGCCACCTTCCAAGCATCTGGAGCCCTCATTGCTGACCCTGCTTTGCTCAACCTCGCTCTCGGCACAATATCCAGGGCAGATGGGTTTTTGAGGTACTTCACCTTCTCTCAAAAAGTGACCGTTGTTTGACTGAAGTGCGATTCCGCAGTGCCTATTATGGGTTCCAAGTAGAGAATGAGACGGTGGCATTCCTGGTCATCGGTATGCCATCCCAGTTCGGCACTGCTCCCCACTTGCTGAGAAGCCCTCGTCAAGCCTGGAACAACTTCGCGGCCCGGAACGCGTTCAAAGCCAGTCACGGACACTCGACTATCATCGAACAGCTCGAACCCGCTCGGGCAGGTCCGATAGATACCCTTCACGTCGACGTCCATGGGGACCATGCCCTGTCGGCTCTCGAGGAGCCAGTGACAGAGCTTGTGGTCTGCAAGCTCCGAGAGGGGGCTAGGTCGAGAAGGTTGCATGTTAAGTCGAGGGTGGACGCCATTGTCGATTCTATATTAGGGGCACCGGAAGAAATCCACCCTCCGTCGACCTACGTGAAGGCTGTGGATATACCCGAAGCGTGCTATATTGCGGTGGGATGGGACACGCGGCAGGTATGACATCCATCTGGTGCAGTGTACGATCGGGGCACTCACTTTATGTGCTTGTAGACGAGCCGGTCGGGCTTCGGGGAGGAATCGTCCAAGGCAGGAACAGGCTTCCCGAGATATGATGAAATTGTCGAATTCGCTATCGTCCACGTCGCCTTCAGGAAGTTTGAACGTTGAGAAAGGTTCCAAGAGCGCCCATGTTACGAATAATCCAGCTTCGGGCGGCATCGTTATATGATGTATCATTGAGTAGGCGGATATCTAGTACGTTAGTGACGCAGAGCACACCACATGGTGATGGGATGGGCGGTATGGAAGGCGAGGCGGAGATGAGAGAATAGGACGTTGTCATCGTGGGTGAGAAGGGCGTAAGAATTGAGAGCACTAAGACATCCCTCCGAAATAGCAATGCAGTGGATACGAGTAGGGTGAGGTAAAGGAGAGGAAAACACTGCGATAGTTATGTCGTAATTGTAAATCGAGATGCTACAGTCGCGATATGTTCCAGCCTAAAAGATGAACGAGAGGACAAACAAAACAGACATACATTGTAAGGGGAAATACAGGGTAGAGATGACGAAAGCAAATCCAAAGAGAAGGTGGGGGGTGGAGAAAGCAGTGGAGAAGCAGAGGGAAAGAGTTTACTCCTGACCGAAACCTTCCGTTTCCCTAAAGACCTCGTGTATCAGCAAACGAAAAATGACCGCAGCTGGTGGAGCACTTACTCGATGGCGAACGAGAGCTTCTGCTCCAGACTCTCATAATCTTCGTACGGCGGCAGGTCAAGCCGGTTGAAGCAGGTATGGCTGCGGGGGAGCCCTGATGGGTCACCCGATTTCTCGATAGTGAACCGTCTAGGTCCGTCCGATCCTTGCAGATCCTTGAACCCGTTAACCGGCACTCGCGACGTTCCTGTAGTGAACTGGAGGAGGCGGGCCTTCTTCTCAGCGGGCCATGACCGGATGCATTGCCAGAACCATTCGATGACCTGATCGGTCTTCTCATAACCGCGGTAGTCGGTGAACTTGCTCCAATCATCCCTGCAGCCATAATTAGCACTTGCACAACTTGTAATTAGAGGAGTACGCACATGTCGATGTCCGACATGCCACCGATGAGCAGCTCCAGCTCACGCTCATCAAAGACGTTGACGAGATCACGGGGGATGAGCTCAAGTAAGCCATCCATGAAGGCGTCGAACTGCTCCTTCACCCGCTTGGAGATTCGGTACTCGACGACAAGGTCGACGTATTCTTTCTTGTTCTCTTCGGTGACATCGATGTCCTTGCCTCCGGGCTTCAGCTCGAGTTCGACGAGCTCGCCAAACCTTTCCTCTGTAATGGAGAAGGTTTCGTAAAGAACGTCGGTAGTATCGTTCTCCCTGAGAGTAACATCAGCAACTGGGATGAAGGGATACATCTGAAACGACCACTGACAGCATCCACTTAAGTGACCGGTGCAGCTCGGTGTTAACGGCCTCAAGGTCAGAGATGGCCATCGGCTTGCCCAGGATCATCTTGTAGAGACTGGGAACGAAGTAGGCGTCCAGGAAACGCCGGTGGAAAATGGCCAGGCCAACAATGCGGCCGATGAACTTGAAGTAGCTTAGATGGTCAGGGTTGATGCCTGACGCTGGGTTGATTTGGAGGGTGTAGTTGTCGTGGGTTGAATATTCGAACAACCCGTAACTCGGGTTGAAGATCTCGTGAGATAACAAGAAGAACCACTCCCTACAAAGGGACTGAGCATGAGGTGATCAGAGGGAAGATGGGGAGCGCTCGTACCTTGAGACACCACCGTAGTCAAGACCGTCTTCACCATCAAAGCTAACCATCAATCGCCGCTTCAAGTCCTCTCCGGTCAAGGCCATAACTGCGCCATAACTATCCTCTAACACCCTGTTACGCCTAACCTTGACTTCACACTTGCCAGGGAGAATCCGCATCTTTGGCTGACTGCGGAAGTATACGACCTTACGCCGGTAATCACGCTTGTACTGCGGGGCGTTATCGTCGACATTGGATGGTATACGAGGGTCGTCCCACGAGGTCGTCCGCGTGTTGTGGTCGACGAAATACACCCTCCCTGTGGAGGTGAGACGCATCTCCCATCCAGAGGGCAAGGGTCCAAGGTTCGCATTGGCCTGCCTGGGAAGCGACAGGGAGTTTTGTTGGTTCGCCCGTCTTGGATCGGTCCATGTGGTTGTTCGGGTGTGATGATCCACGAAGTACGGGCGGCCTTCAGGTGTCCGTCGTTCCTCCCAGCCAAGTGGTAGAGGGATGTCTTGATAAGTGCTCGGTTGTGATGCCGTGACTGTGTTACTCGGGGTGACCCCAGCGGGGGGTTGAGCGGGCTGGGCAGTCATGCTTGGAGCCCGACCTTGTGGAGGACCCTGGCCAGTGCCTGGCCGCTGCGGAGGTGGGATCTGACCAAGGTGATTTGGTCGATGCCAAGAGGTGGTCCGCGAATTATGGTCGACGAAGTAGACACGGCCTTGCCCGTCATATCGCCTCTCCCACCCGGGCGGTAATGGATTTCCTTGCTCATCGTCGGTCATCCGAGTCGGGGCTGCAGTAGACATTGGTCGAGGCATCTCCATCCGTGGTTGTACCTGCATGGGAGGTTGGGCGTTCAAAGCGGCGTGCGGAGGGGGCCCTGGGTGGTGGATGGAGCCCCCACTCAAGGGTCGCTGAAGCTCTTCATGAGGTCGGACTGGGACGGAGGGCGGCATTGGAGGGATATGCTGTTGCTGTTGGTCCAAGTGTTCGTGAGGGTTGTGCTGATGTTGCAGTGGGGGCGTGGGCGCATGTGGAAGAGGAGGCTGTGTTTGGAAGGAAGTTTGCCCCGGAATGGGATTATGAGGCTGCGGCTGCATGGGCTGATTTGGGAATGAGAAACTGAATGATATCTTGCCGTATACTGGGAGATTGTTGCTTGACATCGTTAGATCCCTCGTGATGATAGTCCCTTGGTTCGAATGCGCAAGGTTCAGAGCCTCCTGTGCTGAGATATTGATCACCCCGAGGAAACCTGCAAGATACATTTAGCACGCCCCACGACCGAGAATTGAACGGGACGCACCTTGGTCCCTCTTCTTGAATTTCTTGTGGTCGAATATCTGAATAGCGATCATGGACGCATCCCGTACATTGCTGCGGTAGAGATGCTCAGTATACAGCAAAGACCCTTCGATTCTTAGCACTCACACATCGAAGTGCTCGTTCCAAACAGGGCTCAATGTGCGTCGAGCAATTGCAGTCGTGCTTGTCTGTTCTCCGTCGACGGTGAGTACAGCGAATGGATCCGGAAGACTGAGCAATTCCCGCTTGACGAGGCCATTTGCACCAAACACTATGGATTCGTGGGCTCAAAAAGAAGTACGACAGTGGAGACCTCCGCACTCACATTTAACTCTGAGTGCCCGCTCAGGATCACCAGGCAATCTTGAGAAGCGCGCGGATGGATCAGCCTACGGCGGTGCGGCAAAGGGGATGGAAATACGAACCTGCTGGAGCTCGCCAAAGCCATTGTCGATGGCGAGACAGTCGTGCAGGGGGGCAGCGCTGGGACGGACTGGCGAGGAGGATGTGTCAGGAGTGATCCAGTCGCTGCGACGGTCGACCCCTTTGCAACACCTCGCACGTGCCGGCACAGCTTTTACACCGGCAAGCGCTCACATCTCGCTCTACCACCACCATGATGTTGAAAGCGTGGTCCACGGACACACCACAAAATCTGACAATAGGGTAGGCCATTTTATTTCCAACGCGCTGGCCCATGGATAACCAAAATTTGTCCCTATGGCAGCCTTTTTGTACCCCCACGCGCTTCGTGACCCCGAGAGTGACTGAGCGCTTGTATGCGTTTGGAACGAGGCACTCGGAATTAACAAGTTCGCACAAATAACGCGAGGAACTGGTATCCCCAATGCCCCAAGAAGTGCACGCCCGACATTCCAAAGGTCCGAGGGACTAGGAACCCTGTCGACCGTGTCAGCATCGACGACTAAGGAAGGCCGTTCGCTTTGACTAGATATCGGTCCTGTGCCGGCCACTAGCTCTATAGACCCTCCTCACCCCTGGATGTGCGATGACGCATCATTTTATTTTTCTTCAAGCGAGGTCAGATTCTACTTATTGTTCCACCACCCGTCTTTCCCCCTTCTGGGCGCTAACGCTGAAATACGCGCCTATTGCATGATACAATGATTCTCATACGAAGTGTGAGCGAATTCTCCCTAATTGAGGCGGAATTTGACGCCTTGTGTGCCCTGGCGCCTTGTGTTTTGTCCTTGAAGCGCCCATGCATGTCTTGATTTGGCCTTCCTTTTCTGGCGACGTGTCCTGACATTGACGCGCCTCGCGCCCTGTGTACTCATTGTGTTGACCCTTTGCCAGACACATGGGCATCGTTCTTGGCGAATAGGAGAGCTCTCCCAACCATGCTGACCTTTCCACTCTTCCTTCTCTGTCACCATGAACTCGACGAGTCCCCCTGCAATTCGTCGGCCGTGTCGAAAACAGCTTCGACGACCACAGCCCATGGCGGTCGAGCTAGGCCAATACCCCGAGCTCAAGTGCCAGTATCCCGACCTCTACAACGCTTTCTCGCTCTTGGAGGAACTTGAAGATACGACCAAGTTCACCAAGGCCGCTAGGGATTTTGTCCTCGCGTACAAGCTCTGCTGGAACGTCATCCTCGACTCAGCCAAGAGCGTCAAAGCCCTCGACTACGCCGCGCTCCTCCACAACAAGGAAACCGCGACGACCGCGTGCGAGGATGTCCTGCGAAATATGCAAGGAACGAAGCATTCGCTGGGGGTCATAAGAAGGGAGCTGGCGGCGTTGGATGACCATTACCGCCTGGTGATGTATGCTGTGTGCAAGAACAAACCTCTGCCTGAGCTACCGGACTCGGAGGGTAGCGACGAGGGCAGCGATTCGCTGTACTTTGACGCCCTCTCTGACATCGACGGCGTTCGGTACAGCGTCCTCATCCTTTCCCCAGACTCGCCATCGCGATCGCATGCCAAAACCAACTCTGTGTCGACGGCATCCACTCTTACCATCCCTTCCATTTTCTCCCGCTCCTCGCACGCCAAGAACAGCTCGGTCTCCTCGACATCCACGGCACACACCGACCCAGGGAACGGCACACTCCCACTCGAGCTCGTCTTCAACGCGCTCTTTGAGGAGCAGCAGGAGTTGCACAAGAAACGCCCGGAGGAGCAAGTCCCAGAACCCGAAAAGCCAATCAATAGCCTGTACCGCCTGAAGCAGAAGATCGCGAGTTCCACCCTCTCCCTTCCAGGCATAGCCAGCCGGGTCCTCAAGGACGCGAAGGGGCCAGCCAAAGGAGCTCCAAGTCGTCAACCAAGCACAGGTCCTTCCGTTCCCAGAGACGGTGACGAAGACCTAGACGGCTTCGAGGATGCCTACGGTGAGGCTGTCTACGGTGACTCCAGAGGCAGGGACCATCAAGTCAAACGACGCAACTCCGACCTCCTCGCCTACTCTATCGTTCTCGACACGGACGGCAACGCACAGTGGGCTACCGTTCAAGGTCTCGTGTGCATGGTCACCACAGGCGATTACTGTAACGACCGTCTCCTCGTCCATACCCTCTTGGCGGGCTTTAGGAGGCTGGTTGGGCCACTTGACTTCCTTGCTTTCCTCCGACACCGGTACCAGAAGAGCTACACCTACCGCGTTCGCGTTGCGAAGCTCCTGCTGTTGTGGATCCAGCACCACTGGGAGAGGCAGGACATGGTAGCTCTGGGTCCGGCTGTGACTTTTGTCGCGAACATGGAGATGGATGGTACTGTCCCGAAAGGCCTCCTAATTCACCTCCGGCACGCTCTGGATAATCCCAAACTAGGCAACCAATTCCCCTCTCGCTCCCAAATCTCTGAACAGAGACTGCAACCCTTCCTTCCTATTGATATCTTGGCCATTCCGACCGATGACAGGAAGGAGGTCGCGCACAAAGTTACGGCGATAGTGTCGGAGATGTACAGGCGCGTTGACAAGTCCCTGCTAATTCGGTATTGGATGGCGAGCAAGACAGAAAAGCAGAGGTTGGTGGTGGAGGGGAGGGAGAGTTGGAAGTTGACCGAGGTTTTGGCGATCCCGGCGTTTGAGGAGGCTTTGGCGAAGTGGGTTTCTTTCACAATTACGAAGGGGATGGATGTGAGTACGAGGGCAGAGATTATCACATTTTGGCTCGAGGTAGCCAAGGTACGCTTTCATGTTTTCTGGCTCACCGTATCTGACCGGCTGGCCTGCAGCATTGCTGGGAATTGTGCAACTTCAGCTCCGCGTCTCGGATATTTGGAGGCGTAGCTGCCTCCTGCATCTCCTCGATGAAAGAGACCGTTCTGGTTCGTCCCCTCATAAGTACTTCCCTTTCCCCAAGCTGACATGGACTACAGAGAGTCGGTGAACATCATAAAGTCATCTACCACGAGCTCGAATGGAGCCTCTCAAGCGTCAAAAATTACACTTCATATCGCAGCGCTCTCAAGACCGCTCAGGACCAAAATAGGCCCTTCGTCCCGCTCTCCGATTGCCTGGTGCACGACATCTCGATGGGTGTGGAGAAACACAAGCAGGTGCGGGTGTCGACGGGATCCAGGTCATCAAATTTAATCCTCGAGATCCCATCGAAGAGGACAGTCGGTTTGGATACAGCGGACATGATCAATGTGTCGCATACAAACATCGAGTCGGTCAAGCAGGTTTATGAGTGCCTTTCAGCTATCCAACCTTACGTTTCGGAGGCGAGGTGGGACGAGACCTGGCAAAAGTGGTTCATGACCCACCTCCTTAAATTCGGCGATTTCTCCTCGCACCACCCAAGGTCCGAGGACGAGTTACTTGAAGCGTACGTTCTTGCCCCTCTCTTCCACTTCCACACATCGTGCCTCCGTGTCCTAACCACCTTTGCCCTATGTATCTAGTGTCAAACGAGAACCAAGGAGCCTCAACGGGTTGGACAGCCACGGCCGGCCTTTCCCCACATGCGAAGCACCGAAGCTGTGGAACTACGTCCTCGACAAGAACGTGTACGTCGACATACGGACGCGGGATAACTATCCAGGATCAAAGGTGGGCCGTAGGCCTAGTATCTCGAGGAGGGCGAAGTCAGTCGCTCGTAGCGTCAAGGGGTCTATCAACGCAGTACGTGAGGCAGGGCAACTGCATGGGCTATCCATTGCCAAGAAGTTGTCTAGTCTTGATACTTGAACGATGCCATCCCCATGCCCATGTCCTTTCAGCTTCATTAAGCACTTTCCGTCCATCTATCCCCATGGTTTGTTTTCTATTCCTACGCCTTTGTATGAAACCCACATTTCCCGACGGTATTCTCGGACTGTCGAGAGCCCATCCCATAATGCCTTGGCTCTTCTTTTTCACCCTATCCCTTTATATGGACAAAGATTCACTAGATCGTATACTTGTTTTCCCTTGCGCGCGTCCCCTCCACCACGATATAAGATTCCAATGTAATGAACCCTGTAGTGTAGTAGTAATAGCCCGTGCTTTCCCTGTATACTTAAATTCAAGCCTACTTCATATGCCCCATTCGGATTGGGTCTCCCAAGAATGCTATGGACGGGCTTCGGGGACTAGCAAGATGGGCGCCTAATTAGCAAACGGTCGATGCGGCATTTCTTCAGCGAGAGAATGTAAATTCCCATAGTACTTCTCCCAATCAGTCGTTTTGGCCCCATAGCAAAGAGCCCAGTGTGCACGAGCGGGTCTATCCGGTGAAGTACGGGTCGCGTTCTAAAGTTACATTGACTAGTTAGCGTACCTGCAGACAAGGACCCGAATGGTTTACCAAGAGTTCCACCTCACCCTCCCCTCACGCCCTTCCTGCACGCCTGTCATCTTTCCTCTGCTGAATCTAAAGTGGGGTCCAACGAAACAAATCGTTAGGAACACGATGGCGGGGCTGAACATGCCACGAAACAACGAACCCAAGCGTTCTTGCACTCTCGGTAAGCCTTGAAATAGTCGAGGCAGGAGTCCCTCTCGTAGTTGTTCCGGTTCATGCAATCGAATGAAGCTTTCGACGCTTCAGCACACGGACTATGGGGAACGTGAGCCTCGCCACGGTAGCCAGAGAGGAATGGGGGCTGCTCACTCGATAAATTGGGATGCTACATGTCGACCCTGGGCATACGGAGGCGGGAGGTGAGATTCATGGATGCTTCCCAAGACTATTAGCCTACCTCAAACTGCTCCTTGTAGTTCAGAGGCTTGGTGTTCTTCTCTGGACGAGGAGGGGCATTGTCCTTCGAGGACATGGTCACGGTTGATTCCAAAGAAGCGTCAAAGCCAGACTCCGGTGACCGAAGCGCCGATGTTGCTGTGATCCGTGGCGGGATAGACGACGTCACCAGGTGTTGAAATATTGACCTGAGTCGCTCACACTTGAATAACCACGATCTATAGGGTTTCCTTCGCAATTAGAGGTCCTTCAACTTTGATGCTATGCCTCTAAAACCTGTTGGAAACCCGCGGGGACAGTCGGGCTCGATGAACGGATGCGTATCTCGGACAACTTAGATGGTTCATACATCGCGACATGTGCTAGATAATATGTGGGGGGGTTACGAACGGCCTCCCATCGGTTCTCGTCAGAACCTCCAAGGTTGAACAAGGACGCGCGCTATGATATCACGGCGCTTACTTTCCGGCGCTAATCAGCCCAACTTGAAATCACCACTGGCAGATCGATCGTATACACAAGCTTTGCCCTCCGAGTCATGCCCTTGCATAGATCCCAAGTCCCAGATTCGAGGCCATGGAACGTTAAAAGGCCATTATGGGCGGAGGTGATTGGGTCAATGTACCGCCCAACCCCTCTTGACCCTGTCCAGTGCCCGAGACGGATAGTAATCGAATCCCACATTCTCTTCTGCATCCTCACTAGCACCTGCGATTTGGGTATCGTTCTCATGACGGAGAGAGTCTGGTGTGTGTTGTAGACGCCGACGTGGTCAGAACATTCTGGTCAGAACAACGGGATATGGCTGGTGGAATGCGGGTGTGTTTTGCGTGGCATAGGTCATAGGACACGACATAGTGACAAGAGCTCAAGGGGAATACTACACTGAGTGCTTAAGCACGCCCAGCCTCGATCCTCTTGCGGGCGACCTGTCGGCGGTTGAGGCCAGAGAGAGCGGATTCGGAGACGGCGTTGGACTTCTCGACCTCAGCGTCGGGGGCGGCGAGGATGACCTCGACGTGGCAAGGGTGGCCCTGGTAGGGGTTGATGCGGCCGTGGGCACGGTACGTGCGGCGGCGGGTTTTCTAAAGCGGAAGGGGAAAAGCCAAGATGTCAGGAAATTCGGGGATAGGCGCCTGGAGCCACACGACGTACGGGGGCCTGCTGAACACCGATGTTCTTGATAACAAGGTCCTCGACATCCAAGTTCTTTGCGTCAGCGTTCGACTCGGCATTCTTCAAGAGGCGAGTGATGAACTTGATGGACTTTTCAGGCCAGCGACCTTTGGGACAACAGCTGGATTAGATTGCAAGCCCAATGAACAGGAGCTTTTGCAGACGCACCCTGAGTAGCCTTGAACTCCTTGGCCTGCCCCGTGCGCCCAACACCGCCAGCGAACCTTCGGAAGGGAATGACGCGGTTGTGGTCGCCAACATCGCCGAGGTAGGTGTAAGCCTTCTGGAGGTTCATTCCTGCACAAGTGAATTGGATTGGTTCATTCTGTTCTGTTTCCTTCATAACTTGTGTTACACACCAGAGAGGGCGGCGGCGACCTCGCGCATGTTCTTGAAGTGGGTGCGGAGGTACTCCCCACGGGCGAGGGCAGCTGGATATGGTGCGTTAGCTCTGGGACCGTCTCAAACTTGCACAGGTGACCGATCTCACTCTTTTCGGGGTTGGAAGCGAGGGTGGCGGCAGCGTAGCGAACTGGACATGGATTAAACGGTCAAACGGGCCCTCGACATCGTGACGGACGGCGAGCACGTACCCATCTTGGAGTCTTGAGGTTGTCGAGCCCTTGCTTTCTCGCTACACTCAATTGGCTCTTCGACAAACGACCGTGCGACCCTTGGTGGCTGAACCTAAATCGTGCAGTTGTCGGCTCGGCCCGATGTCGGCATCAACATTTCAGTCTCCGATAACGAGGAGGGCGACTCGGAGGCGGATCCTTTCTTCAAAAGTCCATGAATATCGAATGTACAGATAAAAAGATACAAATACAGATCACACAACCCTCGTAGGAAAGCCAACCGATTTTCTCTGTGGCAAAAGGCTCAGCACCGGGTTGTCACCGTCCGTGACCACCTTCGTCGCTGGAGGCGTATCCATCTCATCCTCGTCCCCAGATTCATCGCTATCCGAGTTCCTCTTCATAATGCGGGGAAGAACGCTCAGTCGAAGCCTATCGGCCTTGGGAAGCTGGGATTCGGGTGACACCTTGGGCAGCTTGCTCGCAGCCTCGTTGAATGCCGCAACCAGCTCCTCGTCAAGCTCGAGGCCGCTGAAGAGATCCAGGATGTACCGCCGGACGGGGAGACGATACCGATGACTGGAGATGATATGCAATGCGCGGTACGCCATCTCGGGGGAGCTGAACGTGTCCTTGCATTCGGGTCTCGACTTTAGCCTGGGTGACGGTCAGAGGGAACTGGACGCTGTGCGTGTGAGAAGACGTACCTCGTCAATGTCCTGGAAGCTGCATTTGCGATGACGGTGTTGGAAAGGTTTTGAATGGCGGTCATGATCTCGACCTCGTGTTCAGCGGTGGGAGGTAGTAGACGCGGTTGCGCGGATGCAGGCTCTTTCGTGGTCCATTGAGGTATCTATCCAAAACATTCAGCTCTCATGAACGTTGCACAAAATGGGGCCACTCACTGAAAGGAACTTCTCCACATCGGCAGGGATACAAATACCGGTGGGGAAGCCGAGGGGTGTCAAAGTGGCGTCCCAGTGGTAGTCGTCCAGGATTTCTGCGCCTTCCGAGGTGGACGAGATCAATCCAAGTACGAAGAAGCACGTCCCTTTAACTGAGGGGATCGGGGACTCTTCCAATATCTCGAGGATAGCAGGAATCACTTCCTCTTCCTCCAGGAAATGGAGGCCTCCCTCGGTCGCTCCAACATTGCCCTATCCCAACAAGTCAGACGGGGTCTGGGGGAAGACAATGAGGGGAACTCACGATTGCCCAAAGGATACTCTTCAATTTCATGATAAGATCTGGGTCCTCGCTCTCACGACTATGCTGGCGAATAAACTGAGCAAACTCTGCAAAGTGGCCCTTCTCCGCCAGAATCTGGCATCC
The DNA here is from genome assembly GCA_951394405.1 of Coprinellus micaceus. NCBI lineage: Eukaryota > Fungi > Basidiomycota > Agaricomycetes > Agaricales > Psathyrellaceae > Coprinellus > Coprinellus micaceus. Next base: position 1,894,277 of record OX596340.1, on the reverse strand, counting down.
AAGCTCCGTCTTGGACATCTCACCATAAAAATGTGGTGGAACAGAGCCGTCGAAAGCGAGCAGGTCGTCGTCATAATCGCCATGGTTGCCAGCGCTGAACACTCTCGCCAAGAAGACTTCGACCTGGACAACATAGTAGATGTTTCGCTCCTGTGTAACTCGTCAGTTCACCACCAACAGTATTGGAGTGAAGCGGCGCTCACATTGAACCAGATGTCCATCTCCCTGTCGATATACCCCTGGTCATACAGGTACCTAAATCCCATCGGCGTCGACATGAACTTCAACAGGAGCGGGTGACCGATCTCGCCGAGATGATCCACCGTCGGCTGCATTTCAACAACCAACTGCAGTACCTCCTTGGAATCGCACGCTTCCTCTAGGAAATGGACCGCGAGCTCGCAGACTTCGGGCGCGGGATCGTACAACTGGGTGAGAAGCAGCCGGAGTGTCCATGCGTTGGCGGTGGAGAGGTTTCGAATGAGAGTGCCGAGGTGCTTTGTCGCGTACAGCCGGATGTGCTTGTAAGTCGAGGTAAGCGCTTTCGAGAGAACGATTCGGGCATGTCCATCGCTACGATCCCATAAACATATTAGTCTTCACACACACGAGGGGGAAAGGCCCTCACACGCTGTAATCTAGGTTCTCCACGATGCCCTTGATCAAGTCCTCCCGACTCCTTAGCTCGCTCAACTTGTAAAACGACGAAAAGATATGAAACTTCTCCAGTAACTCAACGCCATCCTTGTACTTGCTCAGCGTCCCAAGCATCTCGAGGTACCCGTACGTGAGCGTGTCGAGCATTCGTTTCTTCGAGAAGATGGGCTCCGATTCGGCGACACCGTTGAAAGGATCCAGCTGCATAAAGCTCTTCCGGATTTGCGACAGGAACTGGTCTTCCACAGCGAGGTACTTGACACCCTCAGGCGTGGCCATCAGAGTCGTCATCAACGTGCACCCGAGTTTCACCCAGCGACTATTCGCCTAACGCAGCAGAATTTCGTTGATGTCAAGGGCCGACCGAGGTTCGAACAGGTAATGCACATACCTTGACCCTCTTCATCTCACCAAACTGCCGAGTAAAGGGTAGATAGAAGGCCATAAGACGACGAATGAACCTGGACGCCTTGATCGCCTCTTCCATCCTTTTCGGGACCAACAACGGACCCTCGATAAACGCTTGAAGAGCCTCGAAATCCCATTTGGCCGGGTCCTTGGTGGACATGACCTGCGTATCGACGATAGCGGCTTGGAAGGCTCTGTCGTCCATCTGCATGCTGATCTTCAGCTTCACCTGCTCTACTTGTCGCTGGCCTCGCCGGACCGCGTCTTCTACCGAGTTCGCCCTTCAGTAAAGTAAGCATCGTTCAACGAGGAGTGTGTATCTGAAACGAAAGCGTACCGCGGGCGAAAGGCAGCTGCCTGGTTCCCCAGCTTATACGTTTCGAGCCTCGCCTTATTCCGGTTAAAGCTATCAATGGCTTGCACAGCCGATGTGCCGACAATCCTGTTCTCCTTGTTGTCGTAGTCGATCGCCATGTCAAAGACCGGAGATATCGCTTGTATTCGGCCAGCCGTTGTGAGTGGAAGTACTCGATTGCTCATAGCGAGTACTTCAGCCATGAGCAAGGTCGCTTTGCGCGACAGGTTTGTACCCATTGTGGTTTCTTCCATCATTGCGGTCAAGGCCTGGTGAACTAGTTAGACCGGAAAGGACAGGGAGGAGGCGCGTCGTACATCACATAGGCCGGCATTTGTCAGAGTCGCCAGAAGTAGCGCGATGTATTGGTCCGTCAGCTTTAGAGTTTGGTGTGGCCGATCTATATTGTCTGGTTCCTTCTGTTGGTGGTGGTCTGGATGATTAGATTTCCGTCGATACACTGCGAGAGAGCCATTCAGTCGAGTATTCATTTCAGGGAGACAGCGGGAGAACTGACTTGTGAGCCTGCGGCCATCGATGAATGTCTTGTACCACTCCGGTGCTTTGATGTTCAGGAGGTCGAAGAACATGTCGAGTATAACGTCCTGTGATCGTTCAGAACGAGGTCTGTGATGAGAGAGATTGTACGCACTCTTGTTTCTAGAGAGGGTATACGTAGGGTATCGACAAGAGACCTGATGGCTCGCATATCTTCCAGACAGAAGTACATCAAACCTGAAATGGAGTTAGCCCACAATTGCCCTGAAAGTGAGGCTTGCCAACATACCACTCCATGTACGCAAAATCAGCTGAACGACTTTCGAGCAGGCTTTGATCTTGTCTCGCTGGTCCTGAGGTTTGCCGTACGCATCTGTTATAGACGATAACGCCATCTGAAAACGGTTAGCAAGCAGGTCTGAGAGAAGAGCTTTGTTACGTTACCTCGATGTCCGTGCCAATGGATAGGTAAACCCGGGTCCGAGGGGAATCGATGATATGGAGGAAGGCAGACGCAATAATAGGCGCAAGCTCGTGAGGGCCCTCGCCCATAACATGCAAGAGTACTCGAATTCCTCCTGAACGCGCCAACAGGTCGGTATCCATCAGTACTGTAAACCAAATCCCATTTTGAGCGAAGATAATTGCGAGAAACTGGAAGGACGTACAGATTTCGGTGAGCGTTTGGATGCATATGGGCCTGAATGGGTCTTCAGGGTGCTCGGCGACGGCGATGAAAGCCCGCATGACGGCCTCTGACAGCTTCACAGATCCACAACTCGAGCCACTGGCGAGGGCTGTAGATTTCCTGGTGGTGCCGACTTCAATTATAGTTCGGATGAGCTTGATAGCCTGCTCCTTCTCCGTAGCGTGTTTATTGTCCCGTTGTAGTGATCTGGACGACGGTTCAATTCAAGATACGCAAGAAGAGGTCAATAACTCACTTGATGAGATACCAGTCCACTGTGCGGTCCAATTGCTCAACTGTATCACTGTCCACCAACGCAAGTCGGATAAGTCGGTAGGCGTTGGCACGGGATTGCTTGGAACAGCGATCTGCGAGACATGGTACGACACTAGACAGGCAGAATCAGCGCAAGTTTTCACAGGGACGAGAACACATACGCGCGAAGGAGGTCCGGAAGCTTCAGTTCGTACCGCACTCGCAATTGGCGAAGCATAATATTTATGAGTTTGGATAGCAACTCAACTCGCTGGCGGTCCGTTTCAATAGACGCAGGGGTCTGGCTCTCGGGGTTGGATGATGATGCCTCGGGAGGACGCTCATGCGCCATGGTATCGAGCTGCTTGAGGTAAGTTGTCGCGTTTTGCAGTGCCGTTCGGAAGTCCTCGCCGCCTGCCAATTGTCAATGAAAGTAATGAAAGCCAAGTAGAGGACGCACTTTTATTCAAGGGCTGCTCCTCCTGTTTAGGCGCCTTGTTTCCTTGAAGTAGTTTGCGCTGGGCGTCTGCCTGCTGCTTTGACCGGGTGGATTCTGGACTTGGATGAGGACGAAGGATCGCTTAGGTTGGCGTGTACTCACCGAGGTCGATTCGCCTCTGTAGAGATTCAATCTTGGTGTTGGCCATATCTAGTTCGGATTCCACTTGTTGGCGGACGGAGCTCTGATACACTTGAGCGAGGATCATGGCAACACCACTTAGATGCGACGTACGGCCAAGGGCATAATCAACAGGTTCTCTGCCCCTTCTTTGATACGGTTTTGCAGGGTAAGGTGCTCATTCAGTACCGCCAACTACACTGTGAGGTTGGCGACGATTCATATGAGGTCGGGTGACATGGACACTCACCTGCTCTGCAGGTCCCCGCCCCTCGAGCTCCCCCATCGAGATACCAGGATCCAGTTGTGTGAAACCATCCTTGTTCACCAAAGTCACGTTAGTCGATGTCGTCAGGTTGGAGGTACTGAGTGCCGCTGGCATCTCGAATCAGGGTACGAGTGGACGGTATTGGTGTGAGATGGGTCGACGCGTTGTAACCAAGATGTTGCGGCCTAGACTGTTCGGGTGGAAGAGATGAGTGGCACCCAGGCAGGCACCCAGATGGTAAGGAATGAATAGAAGCTAATCCTGCGCCTTGGACGATGACGGTGAGAGGGACATTGCAGTTCGAGGTGGTAGTTGATCAATAATGATGTCGGGCGACATGCTGAAAAGGCAACAGGTCGGATCGTCGGAGTTGCAGACGCCGAATCAGGCTTTCTCCTCGACTTCCACGTACATAGGCACACCTGAGGTGAAGCCAGGCTCGACTTGCCGTGTCTCTAAATTATTGTGCGGGCTTGTGGCATAGTTTGGTGCGACAAAAGCACAAAGGAGCAGGGTAGAATTAAGAAGTCCAGACTCCGGGGCATCGACCAGCGCATCTTGGGGCCCCCATAGTCATGGGGAGACATATCCTCCTTGCCCTGCTCAGTAGCTCAGATGGTTCCCCGGACACCTTATATCTGAATATTCTAGACCTTTGCGATCTCGATAAGCGCCCAGGGGCAACGATTTAGGGGACCGCGGGCCAACAACTTTCAAATCACACAGATACAAACACAGACGGCCAATTCCGTCGTTGCGGTTGGTCGCTGTTGGACGCATCCACCACCAGATATGTCGCTCCTTCGTTCTGTGAGACAGGCCGCCTCGGTGTCGAGGCTTGTCTCGTCCCAGGCGCCCGCTGCTCACCGCTTCGCCTCCACCTCCGCAACCAAGCCAGAAGAATCCACTGCGGTGACCCCCAAGCCGGAGCAGCCATCTGAGGTCCTGGCCGCCGACACCATTAGTGGTGCTCCTGGTGCGTCTTTACGCTTATCTGCATCGACACTGGCCTCAACTTTCAACCAGCCGACCTAAGGAAGCGCGTCGTCCGCATCTACCAACCTACTAGGAATACTATGCAGAGCGGAGGTGCCAAGATGGAACGTTGGAGGATAGACTTCGACATTCTCCCTGGGTCAAGTCGTTGGGAGAATCCCCTGATGGGTTACGCCAGTTCAGCCGACTACGTACAGGGAGCACGCATGTCGTTCAGGAGCAAGGAGGATGCGGCGCATTTCGCCGAGAAGCAAGGTGCGTCGGGAAGCTCTGTCCCATTACAATCAAACCCCTCACACTCCCTGCCATGGCCTTAGGTTGGGACTACTATGTGTACGTTGATTTTCGGTTACCGTATAATCTCGCCCCTGACGAGACCCTTGCGATTCCAGACAACCCGAGATGGTGAAGCGCATTCCTCCCAAGAACTACGCGGAGAACTTTGTGTACAAGCCGCATACGCTCCGTATCATGCGCACCAAGTAGATTATAGAGACCTATCCCTGCAATTTGATACGAATTGCCGCACAATGGACCTCGAGTATATCGTTAGCATTCCGTTTCGTTGTCGTTATGCTTTCCCATATTAGTCGGCGTCACCGTTTCATCCAGCGAGAAGGCGATCGTAGAGTTTCGCACGCGGAGGAGCCGCGACTTCCATCACTTCTCTCATTGTGGCACCAGACCACACACTGCGACACAACCGACTCGCTTCTCCTCTTCCTTGTTCATGTACCCCCAACCGACGTAGCCCTGGTGCTGAACCTGTCAACCGCCAAGAATGGGCGACATTCAGACCAGGCCTTTTTCTAAGAACTACAGGTGAGCAGTTTGGGGACTGTCGTCATTGCGGCACTCGACGGTCATTGACCTTCGTTCCATCTGCCCAGTGGCTTGATAAATCAGACTGTAGTGGGCATAGGAATAACGGTGCTTTGCGTTGGGGGTCATGAGCTGATGAAGAGGGTTCGACGCAGAGGGAAGCCAAAGCCTACGACTGCAGGGCTTGGTAGCCGGGAGTCATGGGAGTTTGGATAGTGAGTGCCCTTCTACTCCCCGTGAATAGTGTGCTTACCGTGGACCAAGCTTGTATCAAGGCAGGTCATGGGCAAGGTGGGTTTCTTCTCACAAGTCGATTGAACGTTGCTGACATTCTCCAGACGACCATCGCCGCCGACTCCTGCGGGGTGGATGTTGTCCTGGGTCAAGCCGGTGGTCCGCTTCAAGGAGGACGAAATGCATTCATTACGAGGGGTCGATGCAACGCTATATGTGCGCTTTCTGAGGGGCTGTTGTAAGCAGTTTGTTTCGCATGCGTCTGTCGCGATTGACTCACTGCGTACACAGTCTGGTGGGCACTACTGCACTCACTAACGACTTTCCCCATCCTATTCCCCATTCACGTTCGATTCTCAAGTGACGAAGTCCCACCCAAGTCTATGACTCGTGCTTCGATATCCTCCCTGGCCGAAACCGATACTGGACTGTCTCTGCTGTGGATACATATGTGCTTGCTCTTCTGGATCACCTTGACTTGGATGGCCACCTTGGTTTGGATCTGCAACGGGGCCTTTCGACTACGCGCCCTCTCCATAGCGCAGGCAGCTGCAAAAGCGCAGGAGCTCGCCGAGAACCCGGAAAGCGTCGATCCCAAAGTATACCCCCATCCTCGCCCTCAGTACGCCTTCCAGGAAGTCCCTTCCCTCGACTCCAATTACCCTAACCGGGGCCTTCGACTTCGAACGGTGATGGTCTCCAACGTGCCCCACTCCTTACGCAATGAAAAGGAGCTAAAAGAGTACTTCGAGTACTGGCTTTCTCGCAAGATTGAAAAGACAAGCATTGGTGTGACCTCTTCAGTCCAGCCCGGCCTCATCAACAAGACCATCACTTTCGCGTTCAACAGAGCGAAGAAACTTCCAGGCAAGATCCAAGATGTCCTGCCCACCTCCGCCAAAGATGAGGATCGAACCTCGGATGAGAAGGACAAAGAGAAGGAGGAGACTCAGGAAAAACCCGTTGTCGAGAAGGTCGTCATCGCCCGCAAAATGACAGAACTGGCCTCGCTTTTGGAACGACGGGAGGAGATTCTGCGGCTGCTTGAGACAGCCCACATCAAGCTCGCCAACAAAGCCCTCGAGGACGTCAAGGAAGCCATGGTAAGAAAGAGATGCAGCAAACCTCTGGTTCACCATCGGTCTACCAAGGCAGCCGAAATGGCGAGGAAACGGATCTCCCGCACAGTTCCCGATCTCGAGGAAGGGACTCCGAACCCCATGCCCGAAGAAGAGCGAATGGAGAAGCTCGTTGAGGTCCTTGGCCCTTTCGTGCGCGAGTTTGGGATGTTGGACGAGAAGAAGAAGAAACGGTCCTTCACCACCCATAAATTCAAGCGTATCCGACGTGGATCCGGCTCCAGCAGCTCATCGGACACCAACACGGTCGACTCATCATACCCACCATTCTCTGACAAGCGCAAGGCGGATGCGCGAAACTCCCGAGCAAGCGTGTGGGACGCACTGCTCAGCCTGCCACGGAGCACTCTAGAAGCGTATCAGCCGCTCATTCAGCTTGGGTACCTCTTCCGTGGGAGGGTCGTGCCTACAATCGATTACTACACAGCCAAGTACAACCTCTTGACGGATATGATCACGCAGAATAGGGCGAAGGCTGTCGCGGACTACGATCCAACGTCGACGGCCTTCGTGACCTTCGCCGACACAGCAGATGCGAGAAGGGCGTGCAAGTATCTGGCAGTCCACCCCAAGAACCCCTTGACATGCTTGGTTACGATGGCGCCGGAATACCAGGACATCGATTGGATCAGGGTTATGAAGTCCTCTTTCAGGGTGGAGTTTGTCAAGGACTGGATCGTCAATGTTGGTGTGTGGTGAGTAACGACAGTCGACATCCCTCTGAAACTGGAGCGACTAAGTGTGACACGACGTTATAGGGGCTTCACTTTGTTTTGGTTGTTCCCCGTTTCGCTTCTCGTTGGTTTGGTCTCCATTCAGAACATCTCGCTGTTCTGGCCCGCCTTGGTGCGATTGCTTTTCTTTCCCTTGGCGTTTCGTCCTCTTACCTCTCGACCTCTTGAAAGAAACGCTACCTCGACCGACATCCATGGCAATCCGAGGTCATTCAATCTTTCCTCCCGACCCTACTCGTAGCACTACTCGCCCTTCTCATCCCTCTGATCCTCCTCCTAATTGCGAAGAAAGCTCATACCATAACGACTTTATCTGCTCTGCACGACCTCATCATGACACGATATTACAAGTTCCTCATTGTGAACGTCCTCGTCTTCTTTTGCGTTGGGACGACCGTCATGCAGTCGATTCTCCAGTCCTTGAAAAACGTCGCCGGCATGAAGTTGCTCGAAATTATCGCAACGAGCTTCCCGAGTGCGGGACCGTTCTACATTGGATGGCGTATGTGTTTACCTCTCCTCTTGGCGTTCAGTGGTCTCATATTTTTACACACAGTGATTTTCACCACGGCTATGCACGGAGGATTTGAATTGGTTCTTCGTGAGTACTCTATTTAGCGTTTCCCGCAGGTCGAGGCTGACTGTCTCTCCATAGTTGGCGTATGTATTTCCTTACACTGTTTTGTTTCGACTTGCATTGACTTTCCACTAGCTCCCGCTGATCATGTATCCATCAACCTCCCGACAAGTGACTCCCCGCAAGCGAACGGTAGGGGTCCGTCCGCGAACCCTGAACTTTTACTGTGAGCTTCGTGATTCTTACCCCTCACCTCGTCCCATGTATTGACAGTCCTTATTAGATTGGCTTCCTAATCACATGCTCGTGATCCACGTCCTACTCTTATTCTCGGCGCTCAATCCATTCGTGCTTCCATTTGGCACCATTTATTTCTTCGTCCAAGCTGGAGTCATCAAGAACCAGCTCATTCACGTCTATGCGAAGCATTACGAGGGCAACGGAAAAACACTTCTCATTCGCATCGTTCGTTATTCCCTGGATGGTATGTCACTTCACCACCACTCTCATGTATCCACTTCTAAAACGAATATAGGCCTCACCCTGACCCTCGTTGTGTTCCTTGCCTACATGGTTGTTCTGAAGAAGTCGGCAAACGTCGGTATATGCGCTTTCCTGATTGTCTTCACTGTTCTGGTCAAGTTGGCGTGAGTGTCACCCATTCGCTGCTTCGATTTTCTTGTCCTGATGGTTCGATATGCAGATTAACCCGGATGTGTCGAGCACGATTTGAATTGGACGACATCGCCGAAGCCGAAGCCGTCTCAAACCAAGCCACGGAGCAAGTCTCAGATTCCGATATTGTTCCAGACGATGTCGAGAACGGCGCCATCCACGAACGAAGAGGTTTAATTCACTCGTCGCGCCGAAAAGCAGTTCTCACTTGGAAGGTGCCCGCCTGGATCAATTTCTCCTACAGCACAATTCACCAACGGCCCAATTTTTACAAAGACCGAAGAAAGCCTATACCATTTGACCGTGACGACAAGACATCGTCACGCTTTTCCATGTCCCCTCCGCAGCGGGCGCGCACTCGATCGGCACGCAACGACTTTGGGCACGACATCTCATGGCAGAAACGACCAATGGCTTCTCCGATTCAGCGAAGCGAGTCTCCCGCTGCGGAAAGGAGTGTTGGTCACTTGGGACCTGTCACGCCCCACCCAGCTCCCCTTCCGTGGGATGACCAGGAAACTGCCGACCTTCCATATGATAATCCGTACTACACTCGGGGGATCGACAACGGACTCTGGCTCCCAAGGGACCCGGTGAACGTCCTCAACCTGGATGACACCGTCGACATGAAGGTGTCCATCACAGTCAGAGTCCAGCCTGGACAACTCGGAATGTGGCTTGGAACGACCGAGAGCGCCTCCCCTCAACAGATAGCCTTCACCGACAGCTCAGAATCAGGCCCAGGAGAAACGTCGACTTCGCCATTATCCCTACCTGTGTCTTACACCTCTCTTCCCGAGGTTGACGGGACCGAAGAAATAGATCTACCAGCCACCATCAAGCAACGGGTCCAAGCAAACGAACGAGGTATCGAGCAAACAACGCGGCCCCGAAGGTCGACCGTGTCTTATGGATCCTCATTGCGGTCGTCCGATCTTCCCACTCTCAGATTGGTGGCGAGGCGCCGTCCAAGTGCACTCACGCTCGATCCTAACATACACTCCGTATCCGGAGATGGGCTGTCACCTCCAGTTCTCCGACCGCGCTCCGCTTCGGCGATTTCTAATCTACAACTCCCTCCACCCTTGAACAGCAACAAATCATCAGGCACGCATTCGCAAAACTCTGGGTTGCGGCCTGACGCCCATGCTCAAGCAGAGCTCGTCGCGGCCGTTGAAACGAGCTCAATGGTGTCTTTGGCCCCATCCAAGATGGGGCGAAGCCAGAACCTTTCCGCCCATGATGCCATCTTACACGAGGTTTTGGCGGAAGAGAGGCAAGCTCTGCTTGATCGCTTACAGGATGAGCAAGCTGAAGCCACTCAGCCGACGTCCACACGGTCATGGCTACTCTCCTGGATGTTCAAACGGACGGATTGACCCCAACTCTTTCACTGGTTTCCGACCTCCACGAAACTCACGAAACTCACGCCCGCGACGCCTTCTCACCCCGCATTTCCCTCATCGTCTATTTTTGGATTATCTCATTCAACTTCGGAACTTGCATACATTTCCCATGGGCTGCAATTGCGTTGCAACTACCTGCATAATGTGTACCACCACCTAGCATCCTACTTCACAGGCCCATAACGCCTCATGACCCCGAATGATACAGCCTCTTCGGACTTCTGGAAGAATTCAGTATATTCCGTGTTCACTGTTTATCCGAACCGAGCTTTCTCCCGGTAGTTTTGAGCGAGAGCTCCATCGTCGGTACGACAATCCTCGGTGGAATTGGACGCGGCTGGTATATCCTGCGAGTACATATACGAGCTTCGACGAGCTCCTCCCAGAACTCCAGCTTTCGAAGTCGACGTCTCCATCATGCTAGGCCTCTCGTGGATCCTCCTTTCTGTTTTGGCTGCTACTGGCGCCCGTGCCGGCGAGGTCGTCTGGGATGGAAGTTTCAACAGCTTCACCAGTGCTTCCGACTTCGACAAGTGTCAGTGCTCGTTATGCTGCCCAACGACTTGAAAAAAATGTACTAAAACTCCCTCCACATAAACAGGGTCTTGGGGCAACCAGGTTGGAACCTACCAATGGGTATGTTCGTATTCGACAATGATATGACTTCGTCGCTGACATGATTCCGGTCAGTACATCCACGGCAGCCAACCTACTTCCAAATATCTCAACCCTGGTCCTGAGTACAAGAACCCTGCCCACACATCTGAGCAACGTGGTCTTAAGATGACCATCGACACTACCGCCACATGGAACTCTCAGATGCAGAGGGCCGAGCTTATTCCCCAGACCACCGCCAACCTGGGGACTGGAAACCTCTTCTACCACTTCTCCCTCAAGAGGACCACCACCAATGCCCCCGACGTGAGTTCATACCGTGTTAAGGATCCGTATGAGTTATTTAGCCTTGGTAATCCTGCAGACGACTCTCGAGCACCAAGTAATGTTTTTCGAAAGCCATTTCACCGAGTTGAAGTACGGTGTTGGAAACAACGGCGGAAACCTTGTTTGGATGATTGGGGGACAGGAGAAGTGGAGCACGGCCTTCAACCCCGAAACCTGGTACAACTTCGCATACGACATCAACGTACGTTTCCCTTTCCCTTGATTAGAAAAGAACGACGCCGACCTGAGACCTCCTAGTTCGACTCCAAGACCGTCGGTCTTTGGGCATCCACTAACGGCAGCCCCCTCACTCGCGTCGCCAACAACCAGGCCGCCAACACTTTCACCGACTCTCGCGACTTCCACGTCGGAGTCCTCCGAATTGTCAACAGGAACCCTCCTGAGGATTGGTATATCAGCGGTGTCTACATCGAGAAGGGCCCTATCACCACTGCCATGGGCAATGGCACGACCCCTGGAACCACTTCAGTTATCACCACTGCCCCGACTACGCCCACCGCCCCTACCACCACTGTCGTTACACCCACGACCCCTGCCGGACCCCAACAGAGCGCCTGGGGCCAGTGCGGAGGTACGCTTTCCTTGCCCAGGTGTCCTTCAACGCCCTCTGATTAATATTTTAGGTAGCGGATGGACAGGACCTACCGCATGCACGCCTCCTCAGACTTGCAAGGAGGTAGCTCCGCCTTTCTACTCCCAGGTAAGCTCTGTTTTTCAGCGGGATCCAGAATGGTGACTCATGGATCCTCCCTTAGTGTCAGTAAAGTGGGAGGTTGACCATGCGCCTCCTGAATCATGCATATACACGATGTTTATTTTGTCGTCCAATCAAAACATAGTTTACCCCTTCATCGAGGCCCCAAACTCGATTTTCGGGCGTCAAGCAATCCCTAATCAAGGAGTAAACCTTCCCGATGCGTGACCCCATCAAAGCGTGTTCAGCTTACCGATGACTCCACACGCTGCTCGTCCACCCGCATTCCCTGTCTTGAGGGAATCTTCGTTTCCACCCCTTCCCAAGTCATCAGTACCCTGGTGGTCTTTTGTTTAATGTACAATCCCAAAATGCGAAGATGAAGATGAAAACCCACCGTATGGATAACCACTGCCCGACTGAGGGATGGTGGTCAGCGTCTGTTTCGAACGATAAGTGCTTCGCGCCTACCCGACGATACTGCGAGGACCATTCAACGACAGTAAAGAGTCCTCGAGGGAGAAGTTGGCCTCCCCAGCCTCGTCGACCTTGATATTCCCAAGGTCTCCAACGTGACGCTCCGTGTCCGAGGGTGCACCGTGGGTTTTACCGAACGGATTGTAGTGACTTCCGGTCGAGAGGCAACCGTTGGTGACGTCTCCTGAGTGACTGTCATTTGAGGGGAGCAGTTCAGCAAACACCCTCTCATGGCGATGAGCAATACGCAACTGGATATGAAAGCCTCGAAGGGAGCCTGGGTCTAAACCCTTCAGCTTTCCCGTTAATGTGACAGGCCCGCTGCGAGATGCCTGCTCGAAGTAGACTGTTCCTGAAATTGAATCCTCTCCCCTGACTAGAACAGCGGCTTTATGGGTCACTGGAGTCGACTCCTCCTTGAAGAACAGAGCATATACGACCAGGAATGATGCCGCGAACGCGATCAGAGACAAGAGAAGAGGTCGCTGTCCTTTATCTTGCTTCCCGTAGTGGTCTGACATGGTGAAGTTGGCGAGAGAAGAGGGACAACGGTTGGTGGAGGGAGCCAGGGGAAGCTTTGAGATCCAAAAGATAGTACGCACTTCAACCCAGTATGACGACAACCCACAGATTGGGAAGATTTGCGTGACAGTGGGAGTAGAACACGCACAAATGGCTCGGCACGAAACCGCCGCGATGGGGGCATGTGGGTCCCGCTGACAAGGAGCCTCAGAGCCTGGCTGAAATGCAATGTCCTCGCTCTACCGTTTACAGCATAGGCACTGCGGTCATGGGAGCGAACATTATATCTCCTGAGACGGTTGAAGGCCGGGAATAAGGCCGAATATTCGACAGGCTCCAAAGCGAGACGCCTCATGGCTGGACTGGCATCCTCCACTCCCATCTGGGGCCTGGGCGCGGAGCCACCAGGCGATCCCTCCCGTTCGATCGCAGCCTCCATTATCTACAGTGCGGCGTAGTTCCCCAGATTCACCTCAAACAATCGATAGTTTGGTCAATCAACACGTTTAGCTCTCCGTAGTCCGCAGCGTGCTTCTCCCTCAGGGTCCTACGATCGAGTCCAAAGTTCAAGTCTTTCGCCCCCGAGAGGAGAGTATATGGTCTCTTATCGCGAGTTACCGGCAGAGCCTAGCCCATTCAAACACCGTTGTTCAAACAGCATCGTTATCTGTGACATATGCACCTTCACAGAATCTGTTTCGTCCAAGCATCCTCCATGTATCCGGGTTTGTGGCTCGGATTACAGTCCTTCTGGTAACTAATATCACCATCTACAGCAGGCAGTCGGCTGAAGAAACCCCCTTTGCTTCGAACGGAACAACACATGCCTTACAGTTCAACCAAATGAAGCGGATCCGGCGAATTGAGACAGGGGGAATGTCAGAACACAACTCCGACGGTGAACGTTGAAATGAGGATGGCATAGAGGATGGGTAAGCTGTATACAAAGGTGGAGTAACTCAAGGTATGGGGCCAGGTGGGAGCTCCTGCGATGTTAGGAGGAGCGTGAAGAAGACGACAAGAGAGAAGGAGGCTCGGGGGCGCCTGTTGACATAGAGAATAAATAGAATATAGAATCTAGGGAGTCCTCGGTACTTTTGCAACGAAGAAAGCACTGAACGAGAAGGGGGAGAAAAGAGAAATCAAATATAACGAGAGTGTGGATAATACAGACCAGCGGCTACAACCAACGAATCCAATACAAGAATTAAAGAAACGGAACCAACTGGGGCATGAGAAGGAATCGCCGTGGCCCTACACTACGAGGGGGGCAGAGGTCATTAGAAGAAGAGATATGTTGTGAAGAATACAGCAAACGAGATGGCCACCACGATGTTCAGAGGGACACCATCCTGTTGTTGGATAGGCTCCTCCTCGACGACGGTTTGAACATCGGTCTCGCTAGCAGCATCCGAGTGTCGTCTTCTGCGAAGCTCGGATACGGGAGGGGGCTGGGTGAACTTGACGGCAAGTTCATTCCTTAGCCTCTCGACCTCGGCCTTCAAGACCTTGTTCTCCTGCAACAACTCCTTGTTCACAGGATTTTCCTTGGTAATGATGATAGGCTCAGGTGCAAGCACCGGGGCAGGGGCAGGGGCAGGGACGGGTTTGGGGAAGCGAGGGGCAGCCTTGGGTTCTTCAGGCGGTGAGGGGACGAACTGCTGGACAGGGGGTGATTGGACGACGGGTTCAGGCGCTGGTGCAGGTGCAGGGACAGGGATGGGCATGGGAGGCGGGGGTGTAGGCGCACGGTGGGCAATATCCGGGACTACGGGGGCGACAACGGTGGGTTGAGTATCCTCTTGAGACTCCTCGCGCGATACAGGAGCGTTCGTCGGAGGAGTCGCGGGACGAGCATCGGGGACAACAGCGGGTATGGGAGCGGTGAAGGCGCTGGGTATCGGGGCGGCAGTTCCGTTGCCATTGGGGTGTTGCGCGACGGTATCAAAGTTGTTCTACAAAAGCTTTAGGACATGCCTGTGAAACGAGTTCTGGGAACATACCGAATCACTCTGGCTCAGAATCGAGGTCTGGCCGACATTTTCGTCTTCCTCCTCCAAGGTCTGCCCCTCGGCAGGCAGGTACGTTACACGGAGCTTTTGTTGGTGCACCTTGCCTTCCTCGTTAGAGTCGGTATTCGCCCACTGAAAAGCGGAGGTCAGCATACGACACGCCTCACAGCCGAGCAGCGGGGCAGTGACGCACGATTTCCGCGAGGGACATGGTCTCCTTGTCCGGCGTGATGATAGTACTTTGAATGAGGAACTTGTCCTTGCATTTGGCGTTCAGAGGAGGTTCTTCCTTCATAGCTTGAAGCATAACTAAGAGACCGCGCACACTATCAGCTACCCTATGCCCCGCGCGCGAGCAGGAGAGAATGATGACGAACCGGAGACCTCCTGGCTTTCCCCTGGTTCCACACGCCCGGAATTTGGTCGTACACAGTACAGCTGAGGATACGAGAGCCCAATAAATCTCAAGTAGGCGCATATAAATCTGGAGAAATACCTTTGGTGCGGTCGTCTTGACCTTGAAGGCGATGGGTTGACCATTGTTGTTGGTAATGGTCAGAGAGCGCTTGACGAGGCTGGTCAGAGGTCCTGCGGCAGTTGGTGAGCCCTAATCTTGCGTCTTAGCTCCAATTGACTCACTCTTGAAGCCAAGGGTATTGCTGGGATGAAGTTGTACAGACATTTTGGAGCGAGCAAGAGCAGAGTAGAGAGAGAGATGATGGGCTGGTGGGGCCACGTGGTCCTCGCCCTGTGAAGAAACTCCGCCTCCGGCCATTTGGCTCACCAAATTGTGGCCTCCCAACGGGTCCAGCACGACAACTCTTGACTGCGTCCTGGCCATCGTGAAATTGTTCACGATCTCGAGTTTTTTCAGAGAGGGAACAGGACACCATTGGCTGCTGCAGCATGCCTATATAGCGGCGTCTCAACTACACTCCTCGTGTTGAATGCATGTCCATCTACTGTGTATTATGAAGACTGTATTAAGAAAGAAGGGGTATGAAACCAATCGATGCCCTATGTTGTAACGTAAATGCGACGAATCGATGACGATAGCTACCTGGAGAGGATGCGGGTCGTTATATACATGGTCAAGTGGTAAATAGCTTAGATGAATAAAAGGAGAGTGTGAATGGTTCAAAGGTCGAAGTAGTCATTCTTTTAAAGTCGTGCACTCCCTCTACGCCTTGTTAAGAGCCTGGAGCTGGACATACTCGTAGTAGTCTCCACGTTTCGCAATCAGCTGGTCATGGGTACCAGATTCACTGACGGAGCCTTCTTTGATAAAGTAACTGCATTGAGGAAAAACGAGGCTTGGTTAGTGGACACAATCACAATGGAGGAGTATCACAACGCACATGGTATCCGCATTCTGAATGGTCGACAGTCTGTGAGCGATGGCGATCGTGGTCCGTCCCTTGGCAGCCTGGTCGAGCGCAGCCTGCACCACCTTCTCGGAGTTGGAATCAAGTGCCGAGGTAGCCTAGGAAAGGGAGCACATGAGATCATTTCCCGCGGAAGCGTATCTGGCAAGAAGATAAACGTACCTCATCCAAAAGCAAGACTTTGGGGTTGCGGAGCAACGCCCGGGCAATGGCAATGCGTTGCTTCTGACCGCCGGAGAGTTGGGAGCCCTTTCCACCAACTTCGGTATCAAAACCACTGCAAACGCGCGTGCATCAGCATGGTGATTCCCAAAAGACACGAAATGCCGAGACCAACAGTGCTACTCACTTGGGAAGGGACTGAATGAACTCCAAGATGTTGGCATTTCGGCAGGCCTCCTCAATTTCCTCCTGGGTGACCTCCTCAGCGGGCTTGGTCGCGCCAAGCAGAATGTTGAAGCGAACACTTCCGGCGTAGAGAGTGGGTTCTTGAGAAACGAGGGCCACATGCTTGCGGTAGTCCTGGATGTGAAGTTCTGTGATCTTCTCTCCGTCGAGGTACACATCTCCGGCGAGGGGGTCGTAGAACCGTTCGATCAGTTGGATGCTAAAAGCCAACCATAAGCACCAGGAAAGCATGCACGAGTTTGGAACTTACACAGTACTCTTGCCGCATCCGCTGGCTCCGACGAGGGCAATGTAGGTTCCGGGTTTGACCTCGAGAGACAGGTTCCTCAAGACGCGAACAGCAGGGCGAGTGGGGTACCTGAAGTGCACATTCTCAAGGCGAATGTGGCCGTGGACCTTCTCGGGGGCCAACTTCTTGCCTTCCTCTGACTCGGCATCTATGTCCGGAGTGGAATCGAGCAGCTTAATGAGATCACTGCCAGAGCCCTTCGCCGACGAGATATCAGGCACAAACATGAACACGTTGCCAGCTTGGATAGCACCGAACGTCGTGCTCTACGATGTGCAATGAGGATGCCGTTTCGTGATAAACAGTAACATGAAACTCACCATGAGGCCGACGTAGAACTTGAAGATACCTGCCTCCTGGTTGGCGACCAGAATGGAGCCGTACCAGAAAATGAGGGCGATGACGAAAAAGACCATGGCCTGCGAGAGCGAGTAAAGGCCATTACTCCAGATGGCGGTGCGGTTCGACTTCTTAAGGGGGACGGCGAGGGACTCTTGGTAGAGACGGAGACAGTCGGCTTCACGAGTGAGCGAGGCGACGGTACGAATGGATCCAGCAGCTTCGCAAGCGAGTTGAGCGGACTCTTCGTGGGCCTTCTTGTTCGCCTGGTCCTTCAAGACGACGACACGCTATGGCGGAAATTGGGTTAGAATTGTAAGTCAACATAAAACCAGAGGGATGCCACGCACGAGACGGATATAACCAGTCGAGATGACGATAGGAGTGCAGGCAATACCGACGAGCGCTAGCTTCCAGATGAAGATGAGACCGAGGACCGATCCAGTAATGATCGTGGCAATCGACTGGACGATGGCGCCGAGAGTAACACCAGCCAGACCGTTGACCTTCTGGGGGTCGTCGCTGAGCTTGGCAGTCAAGGCACCTGTGCTGTTCTCGTCCCTGTCGAAATATTCAATGTCTTGTCGGAGGATGGCCTTGAAAGATAGTTCACGCAAGCGGGCTGTGAGAGCCGCTGCGGTCTTCGAGAAGAGGTAGTTCTGGAATCCAATAGCGAGAGTCGAGACGATGGCAATGATGAAAAGCCAAAGGGCATTGCGATCGCCTTCGTGGCGACGCTCACGGTTGTCGGTAATCGAGAACCCAGTAATTCCTTGAGCGAAAACGACGCCAAAGGCGGGGTACACCATACCGGTCACTGAGAAGACCGTTAACCGATTCCTCCAACGAAAAGAAGGGAGATACTTACTAGACGCGAAGACAGCACCATAGAAGTAGTTGCGCCACTGGTCCCTTACAATAAGCCCCATGCGCTTGAAAAGGTATGGGAGGCTGTGGTCGCCCTCCTTCTCCTTGTCTTCGTGTTCCATGTGCTTCTTCTCCAAGATCTCGCTGGCGAGTGAACGCTGAGTATGGCTGCGACCAAGGGGGATCTCTTCACGAGCGAGCTTCTCCATGTCGGTTTCCGCGGTATCGCCGAGCTCGCTGTCCGAATCATCTCCCTGAATAGCCTGAGCGTCTTGACTCTCCCTGAGCTTCTGCGACTGGACAAGCCTGGCATACGCGCCCTCCATGGCGAGCAGCTCGTTGTGAGTGCCGTATTCCAAGACGATACCGTCGCCCATAACGTAGATGACGTCGGCATCCTTGATCGTTGAGAGTCGATGAGCGATGGTGATGGTGGTACGACCGGCAGCGGCCTTGTCCAAAGCGTCCTGCACAATTCCCTCGGACTGCGTATCCAAAGCACTCGTGGCCTCGTCTAAGAGCAAGATCCTTGGGTCGGAGACGATGGCACGAGCAATGGCGATGCGCTGCTTCTGACCCCCAGAAAGCAGGAAACCACGCTCACCGACCATGGTCTCATATCCGTTGGGAAGCTTGGAGATGAACCCGTCGGCGTTGGCCTTGACACACGCGTCCTTGATCAACGCAAACTTCTCCTCTTCCGACGCGTTCTCCCACTTGGTGTTGATGAGACCGTGCGCGACATTCTGCTTGATAGTCGTGGCGAACAACGTAGGCTCCTGGGAGACGAGACCGATCTGCGACCGCAACCACTTGACGTTCAGCTCTTTCAGGTCAACATTATCAAGCTTGACGACACCCGCAAGCGGGTCGTAGAATCGCTCCACGAGGTTGATGATGGTCGACTTTCCAGAACCAGAAGCACCCACGAGAGCTGCGGTCTTGCCGGCCTTGAACGTGATGGAGAGTTTCTTGACAACTTTGACCGAAGGGCGCGAGGGATACGAGAACTCGACATCTTCAACCTCGATTTCTCCGCGAACCTCGGATGGGCGTTGACCTTCGTCGCTGTAAGAATCGATGGTCGGAACGCGGTCGATGGTCTCGTAAAGCTTCGCTGCGGCTCCACGAGCATGGGTAACGGCTGTTGGACGAGTGGCTGGTCATTATCGCGGATGTAGGGTGGATGGCGTGAGAGAGAACCTTACCTTGCATTTCCGGAGCAAGCAATGCCAGAGAGAAAGAACCAATGAGGATGGAGAGCAGGACATTGACAACAACACCGGCGTCCGCTGTGATAGATCGGTCAGACGAAGCATACAATACACCCCAGTAAATAACGCACCATGGCCTGAATTAATGAGGGTGGTACCAAAGCTAAAGGCTGGAGGGCGGATGTCAGTCTTCCGGAATTTCATGGAACGATGGATAACAGCTTACCAAGACCATATGCGCCGTAAATGACGAAAAAGAAGACAGCGAGGCCTCCGCCATGCCACATTGCGGCTGTCATATCCGCATTGCGCGAAAGAGCGACATGGCCATTGTACATGCCAGAGAGGACCCTCTGGGTGCCGAACGCCTGGGCAGTGCGAATAGTGGAGATGACCTCCTCAGCCAAACTACCACCGTTGGCAACGTGCTTCAAGGACAGCCTGGCAAAGGGAGATAAACACAAACGAAATACTAGAGGGAGCAGATGAAGACTCACTGCATGTACTTAGACATGAAGCTGTTCATGATACCACCGGTGATGGCAATGCAGGGCAGCATGGACGACAATGCGAGAGCGAGGCGCCATGATCGAATATAGGCAAGGATGAAACCGCAGAAGAAGGCACCCAGGAAGTTAACGACAAGGGCAACCTTCTCCGAAATACCCTGCTGGACAAGGTCTGAGGGGTGACAGCGTTAAGTTGGCAACGACAAGAATATGAGTGGCAATGCTTACGGGTGTCGGTCTGAATGCGCGTCGCGACTTCTCCTGCTCCAACGTTGTCGAAGAAGGCGATGTCTTGCCGGAGAACGGCTTGGAGATATCTCTCGCGAACCCGCTTTGCGTTGACCTCCCCGGTGTAGACCCAAACATACATATAAATGTAGGTTGCCGCGAACATCCCAATACCTGTGGTCCAGCATAAGCCGAACGTGCCGTGGGGAGCGGTAATGGTTACGCACCAATGTAAACCAAGTAGCTGGCATCATTCGCTGCCACGCGTTTGAAGCTTGCCGTGGCCTCTGGGAGAGCAGCAGCAGCAGCAGCATTGCCCTTGCGCGACTCCTCGAGAATCGAGCTAAACCGGACGAAGTCATTGGTGAGATTACCGAAGAGCAGCGACATGAGAGGCTGAAATGAAGGTGTTAAACACGGGTAGAACGCGACTCATGTCCAGTACTCACCTGCGCCGCCCCAGCTGCTGCAGCACATATCAAACCGATGAAATCTATAGTGAGTTCGAATGGTGTCGAGAACCTGGGCCATGTTCAGGCATGTTCATGAAGAGCCCGACCAGGACGTACCGAAACAACGCAGCCATGGAGACCGGGGTGACATTGTCATCCTTTGCATCCTTCACTTCAGCGGTGGCGTCTCCGGATGCTGCCGCCTTTTCGTCCTCGACACTGAGACCATTGCTGGCTTCTTGCTTCTTGCGCGAGAAGAAACCGCCTTTGGCCTTGACTGGAGGGGTATCGACGACGGTGGCCTTCTCGTTTTCGTCCGAGCTGCTAGGCCTCGACATGATTGAGGGGATCTTCAATCACGAGGGGGAAGAGGGGGGGAGTCTAGGAAGCAGAAAGAGGTATGGACGTGGTCAGGAACAAGCCAAAGTTGGGCCCTCATATATCCTTGGCAGTGACATAAACACGATTACGACCCGCGCCGCGATTTCCCAAATCTTATCTAGATCTGATTTGCGGCCCCCATAGGCCAACCTCTTTCTCTTCAAGCCCACGCCGCACTGACTCGTAACCCGGCACCGTCAACTTCGCACCGGCAGTCCTGCACCTGCGACGCCTCCTCTCGAGTCAACCAGATCCTTGTCAGTTGTACTGTATAACTGCGCAGTCATGTTTCCTGCTAGGCGCTTTGTCTCTGACCTCCTCAAAATTCCTTGCTGGCCGGCGGCCTCGAGTCAGGAACTTGGCTCCTCGTTCAATTCGCTTCTTCACCCGGGTGAATCGGCAACAGGGGTCTCGTTGTCTATGCGTTTCCGTGGAGCGAAAACGAGCTCGATTGCGCCGGAGTCCGCAGGCAGGTCTCTCGAATCGTACCATCCAGCGACTTCTAGACATGTTCGTTCTTGTTGTATTTTACGACAAGCTTGCACGACAGGGCGCAGCAACCCAACAAGCGCCCATCATTCCATCGAGGCTAGCCACATGCGATTTCTCCGTGGGTATCAGCGACCAATGCAGTCGCCAACGGAACGCTCAACCTTCCAGCCGTACACGCGTGGCGCCTCGGCCGAACGAATACGTATCCCTAGGACCATTTCAAGCAAGCGCAGCAACTTGAACGGTCCTTGGGCACGCCTTGGAGGGTCGTCCCGCAATTAAGTTCTCTCCACCTGGAACATTTGCTTGTGTAGAAGTACTTCGGGAGAGTGACGTTTTGTTTAATGAAATCCCACAAGGCGTCGGGGAGGCCGTTTCGACTTATCAAATGTGCTTGATCCCGGGATTAGTCGTCTCAGGGCTGGGCAACGTGGGGAAGCTGGGATGGAGGGTCGGATGGGTGAGCCGCGACCCCCGCCCCCACTTCCACAATCTCTGAAATTCAGGTCCACGACGATCATTGACAGAGACCTACGTATGGGCCACGTATCCCATTACACGAGTCCCTAGTGCATCTCACCACCACCCCCAGTGACAGCTAGAATACCCGATTAAAATTCCCCAATTGGAAGAAAAGGAAATGATAAGATGAACGGGCGCCTAACAGCCTGAATGTGGGCGCTCCGCTCCAAATGCATCGGATATTCCCGACTCTCCTGAGCAACCTCCGCAGAAAGACCTTTCTGTGTGCTTAATGCCCATCCGCAGCTCTATTCTACCCCAGGAGGCCTTACAGGGCCGAAGGGATCTACGCTTTCCACCCCATTCAACAACCTCATTGCCCGTCCTCTGAGAATCCCCTGGTCGGCCTCGTGCACCCAAAATTGCGGACACCTGGTTGCCTCTTCGATAAACAGCCTCCACATCATATCCCGACATACCAAACCTCTTACGAGCTGCAGTACGTTATTTTGATATCTATCACTTCAGGAGCGCCGGCGTGGGGCTTTACCCTACACCCTGGCCTTGGACCCAACGAGTCGGAGAGCAGCAGGACGAAGATGAGAGGAGGAGGGCAAGGTGTCGCCACTTACCCGACCCTGTGTAGGACCATGGTAAATGGAAGGTTGGAACGTGGAACGTAGCCAGCGCTGACCTCGCTCTCGCTGATCGAACATTTCAGGAAGGAATTGCAAATTCACCAAGGTAACTTGTAGGAGGAGACGGATATGAATGATACTCCCCTTTGTGATGCTCGTATGTCTGGGTCGAGAACCCTAGAAGCACAGATAATCGATTCGAAAGTGAAGAGGGTCCGACAATGGTGTTTAGAGGACAAAGGGAATCGAGGATTAACGGTCCTCATAAATATTAACGACATTCTTCTGTTAAGCAACTATATGGGGGAGAGGAAGAGAGATCCAACAACCAGTTTCGAAGGACTGAATCGGGAATAACCGAAGGGTGCGAACCTCGGAGCACTACAATAGAGGATATATAAGAGGAGAGCAAGTTGGCAAGGGAGGCAATGATGTATGGGGAGTGACAGCGACGTGGGCAGGAGTTAGGCGAGGACGTAAGGTAAATGAGTGAATTGATGCTGGAAGAAAGAAATCCGTGGGTGAGTTGGTGAGGTTTAATGTCGCATAATATCGACATTGGTAAGAGTGGTATAAGACTGGATTTAAGGGGAGGCAGGAAGGTTAGATCCGTTGAACGAGAAACCTGAAATGGGTCCGAGTCAGCGCCTGCCTTCGACCAACCCCCGAAACAAGGCACGTACCAGAGAACTGCGCCTGCACCGTGCTGCTTAAATTCGAGTTCTCAACATAACTATCCACAGGTGCCTCTTCGGTGAACACTGTATCGAAGTTCGACACATCTACCGGGCTAACCACGCTTGGCTTGAACGGTGGGCGAATCTTCTTCTGTGCGAGCTGCTTGAAATCGATGTGCTTCGCGAAGAAATCATGACGCTTAATGTCCTCGGAGCCCTTGCCACCGGATCCCAGACGCTTGGATGGGTCGCGCGAGAGCAGGGAAGTAAGGATGGAGATGGCGTCTCCGGAGAATTCGTCTCCGAACTCGAGTGGCGCGTTGAGGATCTTCTCGTACATTTTGTCCGTGTTTTCGTCGTAGAAGGGGGGCAGGCCGTGGATCATCTCGTAGAGGAGCACGCCGAGGGTCCACCAATCGATCGTCTTGTCTAATCGAGCATTGGTTGGGTACATAGAGGGTACAACGAGGAGACTCACTATAACCATTACCCGAGAGAATCTCGGGGGCGAGGTATTCGGGCGTACCGCAGAACGTATTCGTCTTTTCATTCTCCTTCATGTTGAGCTTGCATAGGCCGAAGTCGCACAGAGCAATGTGGCCGTTGTAGTCGAGAAGGATGTTCTCTGGCTTCAAGTCACGGTAGACGACATCCAACTCGTGCAGATGCTCAAGCGCAAGAAGTAGTTCGGCGCTGTAGAACCGCGCCCTTTCCTCATTGAACGTGTGTTCGCGCTGGAGGTGGTGGAACAGTTCTCCACCGTTGACAAAGGCAAGTACCAGGTACAACTTTTGTTCGGACTGGAAACTAAACTTGAGTGGCACGACGAAGGGGCTGTCGACCTGGGCCAGAACGAGACGCTCGGCAAGGGTATGTGTGATTTCATTTCGCGAGACAATGTGGGCCTTGCGGATGGTCTTGAGCGCGTAGATACGTCCCGTGTCGCGTTTCCGCACTTGCATCACCTGGACGCCCTTATCAGCCTCACCTCAACTTGAAACACTGCGTGTCGCTCACCTTCCCGAAGGACCCCTTCCCAATGACGGTCATTAGCTCGAAGTCATCAATCGTCAGGGACTGTCCGTAGTTCGGCTGGTATGTGACGCCGAGCTGGAGCTTCCCACTACCCCCAGAGAATTCATACCACTGATCCTGGCTTCCCAACTGGTCGAAATCGGGGACAAACTTGATTCCGCCAAAGAAGATATCGTTACCGAGGTTGTCTGCAAGGCCGTCGCCAGCAAAATTGGGCTCCTCCGTCCGCAGGTAGCATTGGAGTGAGATTTCAGAGTTTCGCGAGACGTCGAAGTGGGCTTGGTACATGTACAAAGGCTTCTCAAGCTCCCCACCGAGAGGAGTAATGAGGACTTGGTTGACCTCGTATTCCATGACGAGGTAGGGGAGCCACCAGCATTGTGTGCGCTGGACGCTGTCCCTGCGAGAAAGTTAGGTCCACACCGCGCACACGGCATTTCGCGCTCACCTGCTACCCTTCGACCTCTTGTGCAATCTCTGTTGATGCACGCTGGTTGGCGACACGGAGGCTGCGACCTTCGCCTGCTGTGACGACAATGCCTTCTGGACTACGTCGGGGATCGGAACTCCAGGGGGAACGGCGAGGCCTTCTGCCCACAGGACACGGATCGTGAGTAGGCCAGATCGAAACTTGGGTTTAGGCTTCGTGCCATCGGGGTTGCCAGGTGTCGGCGTCGTAGATCTGTTGGCAATGAGCTCCTCAGTCTTGAGGTTCTGCACGGAGCTCTTCTTTCCTCGTAACCACGACATATTGGACTATTGGATTATTATAAGGAGCGTAATGAGAGAAAGCCTGCTTTCCGTGCGGTCTGACAGAGAAAATGGTCGTGGTGGTGGTTGGGAACGATGTCGTGGCCCAGACCAACTCGATTTGGCTTCTCGGCGGCACATTCTCGGCTGTTCTGTTGCCCAGTAGCACAAACCTTGGCTTGCGTCTGAACAGCACCGTTGGCGTATTCTCTTCCACCGAGTCTTTGCAGTCATTTCAGCAGGATGGAAGAGTCGAGAGGGCTGAAACGACCTCTGCCACGGAGATTGGGCGCCTATGATGTGCAAGTCAGTTAAGCTTTCCTTCTCCTGGGTTCTTCTCCCTCATGCTGCAATCTATTGACATGTGCTTCATTATCAGGTGAAGAATAACTACTCATATTGTAACCCGAGTTATAAGAAGGGACCTGGCTTGGCTTGGCCTGGGCCCCAAGCTTCAAGAATGTCCACTCAGGTCCGATGTGATATGAGTACCGACGCCTGGTTGGTCTTCTGAGGCTATCATTGACTTGGGCGCATGACCCCGTGGCCGCTAACCATAGTACCTACACACCCGTGGATATGGGCGATGCTCGTGCGAGAATACGCCTACAGTTAACCCTTACTCGTCCCCGGACCCCTGTTACTATTTTGCCCTCTGCAGCGACGTCACGAACTGGAATCGACCCGACTGCTGCTCGCGGTACCATGATGCCTTGGGGCGACCTGGACTCTGAGACGCCCGCGCAGGAGGGTGGCTGGGCGACTCTCCCGGATTACATCCTCGACATCGTTCTCTCGTATCTGCACGCTTCCTCTCCCGACTCCCTGCTCTCCTTCGCCCTTACCTCCCAAGCGTTCGCCCCTCACACTCGCAGGTTCCTCTTCCCCTCCGTCACCCTAAAAAGCAGCTCGTGCTCCAGGGACGTCACCCGCCTCCACACATTCGACGACCTGTTGAAGACCAACCCACGCCTCGTGGAGAGAACGGAGAGGTTGCGGCTGGAGCTGGGCGACGGGCACCGCTGGATATTTAACAAGATCCTGACCCCGCCATTTCGGACTGAAGACCCAACTTCCTACAACGAACTCAGGGTCAGGCGGACGGAATTGGATGAGGTTGTGTGTAGGGTTCTGTTATCCGTCGCCAGTTCTCCATCCGACACGGGATATAGAGGAAGGCCAGCCTCTTTCGTCGGAGACCCAGGGTCATACCGAAGCCTACGCGTGTTCGAGCTGTCCCACTACACCTTCTACCCCGTTTCCCCAGATGCAGAGTTGATGAAGGGGTGGCAGAGCGTGCTTGCAATGGAGACGCTCAAGGTCATTCGTCTCAGCGACATATCCGACTTTCCTTTGGCCTTGCTCGGGCACGCAGGGGAAGGGGTACAGGAGGTGGGATTCTTGAGGGTGAAGCTGGATAGGCGGGACACCGAGCAATCATGGGGTCAATCAGGAGGCGAGGGGACGACACTGCCCCCCAATAACAGAAGCGGCGATAAGGAGAAGAAGCAGCTCAAGCCTAGAGTCTTGTCGGTGAGGGATTGCTACGCCGAAACTGTCCGGCCCCTCATTGCATGCGCCATGAATTCAACAACCTTTTTGGATTTTTCCAGGGTGGAGGAGCTTACGGTCCACCCGTGCCTCGCAGTACAGACGCCAGCGTTCAACAGGCTTACGATTATGGTGGCTTCTCAGTCCGAACGGCTCGACCATTTAATTTGGATGTCTTCCTGTGAGTCCACACTCGAGCGACTTCCAAGCGAGAGCCCGACAATAACTGCAATTCCCAGCCCAGCATCAAGTGAATGATATGGACGTTCTCTCCGCAGCAGACTTTACACGATTCAAGAAAGTCGACTTGGTGTTTGACGAGGGATTTTCAGGCTTCCCGCAGCTCCTGAGCGATATTCGAGACCTGTTACGCGCCGCGAGTAATGTTCTTCGCACAGCGCCGCCATCTCCCAACCCTGAAGGAATCCCCGATCCTTTCTCCCGCTTGGGAGGTACCCGCCTGACTAGCTCGAGCGGGCTTTTGTCAACCACCTCCGCTCACAGGAAGAAACATGTGGCATCTTCTTTGGAAGAGCTTACACTACGCTTCGATCTGGAGAACTTGACGATGCAGTCGAGGCCAGAATCAACAATGTCTTGCTCCGGCCCTACCATCGGAATCCAATGCAACAACGAAAATTCGACAGTAACTCTCGAACATAGCGGCGACCACCATGGTGCGCCAAACAGCGCTTACTTCGCGCACATCAAGTACATCTGGAAGCTCGACGACATGGACATGGGGGTGATGAAGGAGATAGACAGCATGCTATCCGGTCCTTCATCCAACCCCGACGTCGCTTTGAACGGAGAGAGCCTCGGTACCAACGGTTTCCCCTATTTCAAGCGTCTATCGACAATATGTGTGTTCAACCCGATGTCGAGCTTCCTATTGGACGAAAGGAGAGCACTGGATGTGTACGAAGCATGCCAGGAGTTTGTAAGTCGTGGGCTGCCGAGGCTACAGGAGAGGGGTATGGTACAGTTTTCCTTCGAAAAGGTGTAGAACTACAGGGTAATGTGCGCACAACCTACAGTGGCGTGCGTATTTCTACGTGATCAACCTCTTGCTGTCTTCCCGTAAGACGGCATCAGTAGTGTAGCGCCCACAAATGACTTAGACGCCCAACTCCCAACTCCCCCTCAGACCTTTCCACCATGCAAAGATCATGCTGGCAAGCCTTTCAGTTTAGCGTCGACTCTTGGTTTCCCCAAGAACGCCCTCAGACTCTTCCAATTGCCGCGCCTCCATTCTTGCTGGCGGCCCGGTCGATTCCCGCGCTTCATGAATGGACCCTCGAGGTCGATTCAACGTTGGTCTCATCTGTTTCCTCCCGACCAGGACACAGCGCCGCTTCTCCAATCGAACGCGTTCCCGTCCCCGTACGTTTTTTGCACTCTTCAAGACGGAAATATGAGTGAACGGCCCACGATTGCGGTCACGGCCGCAGCAGCCTTTGGAAGACCAATGTCAAGCCGGATGACCAGTTTCTTGACTCGTGGGATGCCGAGCTTGGAGGAGGCCGTCTCACATCTTACATTGGTCCTTCAAGACCCCATGAAAATGACTGGCTGCAGGACGCAGCTTCAAATGACAGTCTTCCACATCGAGGAGGGCATGGGGGAAATGAGACTGGAGATCGCCGTCCACAAGTTTGGCAAGACCCACCCAGAGCTGCTGCGGGCTGGGATCATGTTTCTCACAACGAAACATTCATCCGCCGAGCACGAAGCCATGGTGAGACACTTGGTGACTCGTCCTTGCAACTGCAAGGTGTGCGAGATGACGGCGAAGGTCGGGCACTCTGTTGGAGACGGAATGCAAATCCTTGCCCGGACAGTTACTCTCGTGGTCAACCTTCTTAATGGTCAAATAGACAGACTACACCAGCACAAGTTCCGTAGCGAACACTCGGACAAGGCCGCAGGCACTCAACTTTGGCCGCAAGGGCCGGACGACCTCCTTCCGTTCGGAGTCCAGGACACCATTGGGGCGCTTATTCAATGGGCATCTGGGGACATTGGCTATGAAACCGCAATCTTGACGCTGGCCGGCAAGTTGTCTACTTTCTACGCTCCCTTCGCCAAAGGCGTCCTCAGTGCCCCATTTGTGCTCGCTCTCAAGGTGCCAATACAGCGACTCGAGCGCGCCGTGAAGAAACGTCCCGACCCCGCGCTGTCGCCCCAGGGAAATGCTACTGCCTTTGTTACCGAGGCCAGGGGCGTGATCTCGCTCTTCAACTCGCTTGGAATTGCTGGCGGGAACGCGCTACAGAACGCCCTCTTCCCAATGGGCGAGTGGGCTTTCCCTATCTTCGATAAAGTTGAGAAGCATCTCTTGTCGTTGCCACTACCGAGGGAGTCTTATCGGGATGTCCTTGAGCGTATTGGCGAATATAGCGGTCTATACCAGATGCAACAGTCTCTGATGGGTGGCAAAGGATTCGACTTTGCGAGCTGGCTCGATCCCGAGGGGGTGGACAACCTGGAAGGGGCTTGGAATTCGATGGCGGTCGCGAAGAAGGGTTTGTGCTGGAACGCCACATGCCCTTCAAGCGGGACAGGGGTTCGAGCCAGGTTTTGCAGCCAATGCAAGTTCATTCGGTATTGCAGCGAAGAGGTGCGTTTACCGGTGTCCTACAATGTTAAGCAGAGGCTTACGTGCCCCCATTCTAACTCAGTGTCAACGGGAAGCATGGAAATCGAAGGAGGCTCCTCACAAGCGCCTCTGCCTGCATATTTGCGAATTGAAGCAGCAGATCGGACTTAAGGGCTGGGATGAGATGTGGTCCCCTGGGTTCACGTACGACGGGTTCAAGGTGCTGTGCAAGAAGAAGCGCGTTGACACCCACGTCGTGGAGACTATTGGTGATGGGTTGGCGAGCGTTTCGATGCTCAGGAATCTGGCAAAGAGGTAGCTTTCGTGACAGGGAGGCTGAAATTTCTGTCAGATATACCCCCATACCGTATAAGAGTCGTAGGCGTGGGAGAGAGATAGCTCCCTAGAAAACTTAAAAGAGCTTTGAGAGCGCAACCCGGGTGATCCAAGCCCCTGTCGTCCAAGAACAGTCTATATTTACCTGCAAGAAAGCCGGCAAGCTCTGAACGAATAGAGCAAGCGGCTACTCCTTGAGCCCGACCTACTTCCTTCTGCCCCACTGTGCTCCCACTCGTAGGCACCCGGGGTGCGGCGGGGGAGTGGAGCGCCCGGCGAAAGATTAGGCGCCCGCACCCACTAAGCCAGCATCGCGTATGGTTGGCATCACACCACACGCAGGTTAAAGTCAAATAATGATACGCGAGAAAATAATCGGGGGGAGACCCCTTGATATCCACGGGTGTTCCTGGACGTTCCTGGGCAGGAACCGGGAGGGGAGCGCTTTTAAGCTCCCCCAGGCCTTGTGGATTAAACGAGGGCCAGTAGGCCTCGTGAGATTCCGGTCGAGAACTGTAGAATATTCCGGAAGGTAGCAGCTATGGGACCTCTCGGGTCAACTTCATTCCATTAAGCGCCCGAAGGCGAGAAGTCCTCTGTGCCCCCGGGCCATTGGCCAATCGAACAGCCCCATCTCCAACGCCCAGACGCTCGGCCATATCGTGCTCGGAACCCCAAGAAACTTCGCTTCATGCGTTGGACGTTGGCAGGAAGCGAAGATAGCGGTTTGACGGATGCTGTCGAAAGCGTAGATTCCGCGGGATCCCCTGTCGACGTCAGCGAACAGGAAACTTCAGAATCTGAGTGAGGTGCATTGACAGATAGAAGCAACGGTCGGGTGCGAGAGTCGTAGATTGCGTGACTGCACCAGTACGAGTCAGTCCAATACGGAGTATAGGATGGGGGAGAAGTATCATGGATGGGCATCCGAGATCGGGGTACGAAGATGGTGATGATCAACCAGGTATCCGTGGGTCGGGTTCGATCAAGTGGTGTCTGTTAGTGGGCGCCTGTGTTCGCCACTGACCATATCCTTGGATCTGACTTTGTTTGTGGGGAGAGCGTATCCGAGAGGGGTTTGTGAAAGGGCTGAGGGGTTCCGGGGGCTTCGGGTCGCCACAGGACCCACAATCCCTCTTTGGGCTGGATTTTTTGACTGGGCGCTTAGATTCAGGAACAGTGCGGCTCCATGCCCCCCCATCCCCACTGTCTAGGTGACCAAGGGGTAGGGTTGATATTTTTCATCTGGGATACTGCGAAAATAGTTTGGAGGGTGACTCAAATCAACGCATTAGAATCAAGAGGACTCGGAATCCGCATGATAATGAAATCTCGAACCTTGCTCTTCGAAGGGCAAATGCGATGTTGTCAATCAAAGAAGTTGATTGTATTCTGCCGGTTCTCGTAGGTACGGGATGGGTAGTGCTAGCCTGTCGGTCAGTGGGGTAAAAGTACAACAAACTTGAAAGCCAAGAAAATATGTATAGCCAATAGATATAGATAGGGGATCCGAATCGACACGCAAAGCAAGAATGGCGAAGGTAGGTGGGGGTAAGTGAGTGCACTAGTGCATGTGCGGGTCAGGGTAAGTAGATGTCTGTCTGTCTGTAGCCCAGGCATATAGGGAGATTAGATTACAAAACAAGTGTGAATGAAGGAGGGAAACCAGGGAAGGAACGTCAATGGGGTTGTGATGGAGAATCTGTGATGTTGATGGGTGGAGAGTACGGAGACAAAAACGAACGAAAGCGTCGAGAGAAGATCTTCTGTGCTCCAAAGAAAGACGCCGATGAGTACGCACTGGGCGTCGAAGAAGGTTGAGCGAGAGATGCGGAGGGTCCAACGTTCCGCCTGTCCAACAGTCAAAAGTGAAAGCTACAGCGCCTACTAGCCTGAAGCAAGCAAGTAGACGCCGAGCTCACCGCCATGATGATAACGGAAGGAAAACCATGACTCCATCCATCTACCCATGTGCGGGAGGGGTATCACGAGAAAAGATGGGATATCCGTCGTCCCATGCTCATCAGAGATGGAAGAACGCCCAGAATAAATGGAAGATAGATGGTACTCTTGGACTGAGAGCGTTGGATAGGTGAAACCGCATCGCCGAAACCTTGTCACCACATCGAAACCTTGGTCGAAACGCGTCGATATCTCCCCTGGCGGCCCTAACGTGGCCATGTCCCGCACTGCTCCCCACAGCAACACCGCTGTCGCCCCACCCCCGCCGCACTCCCCCCGCCAGCCCCTCGTTCGTCGTTCGCGCGTGCTTACTTCCTGCCGTAGACGTTGCGGTCGTCAGCGATAACGATGTCCCGGTCGACCGTCACCTTGACGCCGAGGTCGTCCTTGCCGTCGCCGACGCTGCTCTTGTCCTCGGTGATGTCGCCGTCCCAGCCAGACTCGCCCTTGCCCCTCATCTCGTCGAGGGTGTAGGTGTGCGCGTTGGGGCCGACGGGTCCGTTGGTCGAGCGGAGCTGAACGCTGTTGATACCGCCATGGGTGGGCTGAGCGCCGATGCCGGAGACGTTGGAGAGGCCGTGGATGGCGGGGTTTCCGCCCGAGCGAGAGGTGTTGTGTGCGCTGGAGCCGGAGAGGGCAAAGGAACCACCGTGGTCGAGCGAGGAGCGGATGTTGAGGATAATGCGGAGGGTCATGGAGGTGGTGAGGACCGCAGCCATGCTGTAATAATTGGATTCGTTAGTTACTATCTGGAAGCTTGGGAATGGAAGAGAACCGACCTGGTAACGATGGTCTTGACGGGATCCTCAGGGCCAGTGGGCTTGATAACAAACCAGAAGATCATGTTGACCATGTTAACGGCCCAGATGGCGCCGTAGAGGTTGAGGCCGTCGCGGAGCATCAGCTTCCAGGGGCTGAGAGGGCGGGTCTGGAGAGAGTCGATGGAGCGCATGAGAGCGAGGGCAAATGAGACGGTGTAGAGGAGGGTGGGTGCGACCCAGTAGATGCCGACCCAGGTTTCCTTGGGACCGGCGATGCATCCCTGGCCTTCGCGGAGGGGCACGGCTGGAGGCGCGATCGGTCAGCGCTCATTATTTTCCCACACTCATCAGGGGGGGGGGGGGGGACACTCACAGCGATAGAATCCACAGCAGATGGCGGTAACGACGACCTGGACGGCGAAGAGGACGCTCATGACGCCCAAAATCCCCCTGTTGTGCTCGTAGATGGCTTTAATGCGGATAACGTGGACGCTGGATGCCCCTGCGAGCAGGATCGCGGTCGCGATGGGCTCGAAGAGGAAAAACTTTTGACACATGTCCTGTGTCCACTTGGTGTCGAAGAAGGCGACTGCGACGACGATGAATTCAAGGGGCATGAAGAGGCGCAGGAAGTTGAAGATGATCTTGAGGGCGGGCCAGCCGGGGGTGCGGATGAGGCGCCATGTCCTGGGAGAGAGGACGAGGGTGTCCCAGGCGGCGACGGTGAGCGTACAGACGAGGAAATATTTGTGGGCAGAGAGATGAGGAGGAAGGTCCTAATTTTCTCTTTTAAACATCGGGAGAACATCGAGAAAGAGTGGAAGGA
This sequence comes from Coprinellus micaceus, assembly GCA_951394405.1. Taxonomy (NCBI): domain Eukaryota; kingdom Fungi; phylum Basidiomycota; class Agaricomycetes; order Agaricales; family Psathyrellaceae; genus Coprinellus; species Coprinellus micaceus. Next base: position 1,861,117 of record OX596340.1, on the reverse strand, counting down.
TACGCACCAGGGAGGGAGGCTGGAGGAGAACACGGAGAAGGCGGCGAGGGACGAACGGAAGGAAACCACGTGACCCATTAGAGGGTTAGAAACCCATTAGAAAATGTGCAGGAAGACGTTAGTAAAACGACGAGAACATCGAGAAAGGATGCGCACCAGCAGGGAGGTAATGGGGGTGGCCGACATTTTGGGTGCACTGGAATGCCTTCTCTGCAGCCCAGCCACCTTTATATTCCACACTAAAGGGGCCGAGTGTGTTCCCATCAGCCTCTGTATGAATGATCCATATCATCATCCACCCACTGGCATCTTCTTGCCACGGCCTCCATGCCAGCAGAGGGCGCCCAGAAGGCAAACTCCAGCAATCTCTACCTGTAATGCACTCGCTGTCTTCCAGAGCATGAAGCTGAACACCCCGCAGAGTTACCTTCCTCGCCACCCTCTTCCTCCTCCTCTTCGTCTCCTGCACCATCGTCCTCAGGTCCTACCTCCTGCGTAGGCGGTACCAGAGGCAGGTCGAGCAGGCCCTTGCCCAGGGCATCGTCCTTACTCCAAGGACTCCGGGCAGCAGGAAGAAGCGCTATGGCGTGCGCCCTAGGCTCTACGAGAACTGGATCGCGCCCCTGCATGTGAGCGGCATAAGTGGCTGTCAGCTCCCACCTGCCGAAAAGGAGTGTGAGCTTCTGGGTGGGCGCTGGATCGACATGCTGGTGAGTTCAATCCCGTTCTTAAAGGACGCGATTGCACGTAAACTAACGCGCGACGACCAGCCGCTCACAGTTCAGACGGTCGTCGTCAAGCGGCGGACAAGGGAGTCGTTGTTGTCGCCCACTTGTTCCCCTCTCACGGCTCAGAGCCCAGAGGGACACCCCCTTCTTACTGGCGTAAGGTTTGCGTCCCCCGATGCTGACAGCCAGCCTCAAGGCATGCTGGGATCGCTCTTCTCTCGGTTCTCTCGGCCTTCTCCACCTCCAACGCAGGTCCAAGTCACCTTCCCCCGACCCTCAGGCTCAGAAACCCCCACAAACGCCGCCACACCCCGTGAACGACGCGAGTCTCAAGCAAACTGGCGGACAATCGTCACACCTTCGCCGAGTCTGGCTATGGCAGGCGCCGTAGACGCTGTGTCCGCAACCGCTCGAGTCCGGTCCTCGTCGACCCCAGGGGACAGGAGATCACGACGGATGTCCATGCCTGCATCACCTCCCACAGCCCTCCCATCTTCCAATTCTCAGAACAACACGGGTACGAGTACACCAAACGGGACATCATCAGGCCTCTTCTCAGCCTTCCGGGGGCGAAGAAACTCCACCATCGCCGCGACCTCCTCCCGTCCCGTCCCCCCTCTCCCTCAGCCCCCACCTCAATCCGAGCGAGACGCCGTCCTCGCTATCACACGCGCGCTTGTAATCGTTCCTGAGCCCCCGTCTTCCACTACACCCGCGCCCGCTCCTGCTCCCACTAACCGCACCCGCGCGAGGATCAACATCAACACGAACGTACCGAATCCATCAACCACAACAAGCGCCCCTTCCCCTGGCGGTGGAATGGTGTCTGCGATTACCCCTACTTTGATGACTGCTGTGACCCCCGTCGTCACCTCCGCCGTCTCCCCTACCATGCAAGGGGGCCCGGGGCAGCTGTCGAAGAGTAGGATTAGGACGGAAATGCTGCAGATTAGTGTGTTGGTCGCGATGCCAGATATGAGGACGAGTAGGCTGTATGGGGACGCTGGGGTCGTTAAGAAGGCAGCGAAGCCGAGCGAGGGGAAGAGGGAGGGAGGGGAGAAAGGGGAGAGTGGACATCGGAAGACGAAGAGGCGGAAAGAGGCGTATGACGAAGATGAGGAGGTTGAAGATGATTCATCCGTTGTTTCGTCGTCGTCCTCGGACGAAGAGGATAACGATATAGAGGATGAGGATGAAGAAGATGCCCCTCTGCCTGAACTCGTACTGGGCGTAACGAGGCTCACATACCGACATGGGACCACACTTCCTACCCCTACTTCGCCCGTGGGGCCCCCAGCATTCGTGATTCCGGCCAACCCCCCGCCTCCACCTCCACCCGCGGCTATTGCGGCGCTGGAACGACAGAGGGAGAGGGCTGCCAGTATACGCCAACTCACGCATGCATAAATAAGATTTGCCTCCGGAACGCCCAGAGACCATCAGCCCGGAGCTGGCGAGACCTGATGGCCATGCGTAGGCGCTGGTGGAGGGGGGAGTGGAGGGCGTCAAAAAAGTCGCGCCTGAAAACCACTCGAGTGGAGTAACAAGACCGTCCTCGATGAAGTGGGGATGCGATGAGGGTACGCGTCCCTCATCAAACCCTCGAAAAAGCTTCGTGTTTGGTGTCGGGGGCGCCGACCAAACACAATGGATCTTCGCGCGCCGTTCCCTCCCCAGCTTATCCACGCGCTTCATCTTCAGCTGCATCTCTCGAAATCTATAATGTGTAATTTATTCTTCATACCCCTCTAACAACCTATGCATACCCTCTACACATTCACCCAACCCGTTTCACCGTTGTACTTACTAGTGCTATCTATTGGGGTTTATAGCATGTCAGCTACCTATCCCATTTCACCTGATCGACTCTGGGCGCTTACCATATCCGTACTACTTCCTCCCTTGTTTGGCCCCTCCCCCTGCACCCTACTACCTTCTCACCTAGTTAGATATCCATCCACGCGATCATCGAGACACTCTCGTAGCGCCCGAGAGCACTTGGAAGAGCGACTTCCCAGTTCCACTGATATCTCAACCGTATGCGTGATCGCCGCCCATATCCCACCTCGTTCTGCTTGGCGAGGGCGCTTCGCCCACTTCTATATGGGAGTGGATTCCACGGGGACTTGCAATTGATCAATTCCATCTCCCGTCCCCCCTTCTCCCATTGTACTTCTCCCGTTTCAAGGAGAATATTGTGTTATCCGTGGAACGGGACATCGCATCAACTCTCTTTGGCGCGGCAGCGGCTGAGGGAGATGGTGCATCGCCTCACCTCCCTAGTTCATTGACAATCTCGAATTCGAAGATGCGAAGAGGATGCGTTTCAGCCGCGCGGGTTGGAATGATCACTCCTTGGGCGCTTCTCTGGTTTCTTGGCCCCTCTCCCACCGCTCATTTGGGTTCTAGGTGCGTTCTACGTCCGGTTTCTTGGAGTATGTATTAGAGGCGTTGTTGGGTGTTGAGATGAATTCAGGGTGCGTATTTGATATCGTTACTTCGCTCGGAGGAACCACTGCGTATCCAATTCCCATAGCCGCCTAACAGGACCGTGGATATACTAACCGCACTGTTTAAGTATCGTCATTTGTACACTTGGTGATCATATCTACAACCACCACGGTTTGCGCCGTTGGGAGCTGGCAACTCGCGAATCGGGTCGACTGGGTATTCGGGTTCTGCCCAACCGCTCCTCCGGAGGCGGCATCGAGGATACTATCACTAGCGTTCCAGCCCAGTAGATCTCCAGACGGCGCCTGAGGGAGAACCCTTCCTCGAACGGGCGAGGTCTGCTCTCGCCAAGGGCTGATAGGATTACGTCTGCTTGAGGGCCCCTGATAGAGCCATGGTGATAAAAAGAAGCATTGACTTTGACCGCGATGGCCCACCCAAGGATGAGCTTGACCCCTACCGCGCCAATGTAGTTAGTCTCGCTGGTGAGCCTGACGTTAACGGCTATTGCCCCTGCATTTGCTGATCGGGGACTTCAGAGGGACCATGATCCATCTCCCTTGTATGATCCTCTCGTTAGCGTTGTCAATACGGTATCAGCATTCCGATCAGGTTTTGAGGCGAGCCGCCTCAGAGGGAGAGACGCTCTCTCGTAGGAGTCAAGGTCGCTGGATAACAAGAGGGTTGGCATCGCTGGTATGGAAGACCTGCCCCGGGGAACGGAGGGACGTCTCCGCCCTGGGCTTTATCTGACCGTGAGGTAAGAGGTGAATGAGAAGTTGGGGAAGGGAATCCAAGAAATGCGAACTGACTTGTGAGTCTTGATAGACACGTCTAGCGCCCGTGAAGAACTTGGAGTGCTGCCCTTCAGCCTTCCAATCTTGGACGATGCGAGAAGCACATGACGAGAGGCGGTGGGATATCTGCGCTAGGGGAAGGTTTATGCTTCGTGCTACGCCATTCCCGATCCATACCGTATCAAAGCATATTTTTGCGACTGGCAAGCAGAGACAGGGGCTGAAGTCGCCTTGTTGAGATGAAGGGCGAGGACATGAGACGCATGTGACGCCTGAACTCGGCGCGCAAAGGTAACGTGATCGCGTTGCGGCGCCGGTGTGCTCCGAACTGCCCAAATTGGGTAATTCGGCGCCAGAAAAGGGACCGACACCGGGGTTCTTATTGCAGCGTGGTGATGGTTTGGAAAGGCCCAAGTGTCTTTTCCTCGAATTTGTTCTCAACCACCTCGTCGTCGTCCACGATGTCCACGACGCCCTCAACATCGCCCCCACGCACCCCCATCGATCCCCGCCCCTCGTCCCGCCACAACACGCCCAACTCCGACGACTCCAGCATCATCGACGACCTCTCCTTCGACTACGGCTTCGATGAGAACGGCAACTTTATTCGCCTGTCCAAGGGTGGTCGCCGTCACTCGTCGCCAGTGACGCCCCCGGATACCGCCAAGCCCAACGAGACCTCTCCAGAGTCGCCAAAGGAGTCTTCGCCTGCACCAGCCGCCTCGCCGCTAGCTAGAACCTCGCTCACCCGCTCCGAAAGCGCGTCAGAGCTTCTCCTCGGTGGAACGAACCATGTTCCAATAGCGGAGAACAAACCTTTGCGGACCTTCCAACGCGTCACCTCAGGACCGGCTATTGCCCTTGCATCAACACAACCCCAGCCATCGTATCTCGCACCGACAATCGCATCCCAACGAGCACGGATGGGGCCTCGTCGCGTTACCATGGAGGACAGCAGGGATAGGCCAGAAGCATACGCCGCAGCTCGGACACGGTTAACCCTCGATTCAAGCGCCAATTCTTATGCACTTCACGAAGAGAAGGAGAATATCAACGGAGAGATGTCCACAATCGAAGAGAGGCAACCCGCCGGTCAAGTTAATAGGCGCAACTCACCCCCTCTGCACGGTCGCTCGGTGGCCTCACGCATGTCATCGATCCGCGCTTCCTACTCAACGTCCACTACGAACCCCCGACCATTGTCTGACGTTCCTGTGCCACAACGTGCACCAACATCACGGCAGATTCAACCCGGGCTCAATAGACCCGGCCGGATAATGAAGGCGCCCTCTGCACTGAAGTACAGCACATCGAACGTCGAGAGGCTCGGGGAGGTTACTGAGTCAGAGGCCGCGCCAAGTGAGAATGAGTACCAAGGTCCAATCGGTGGTGAAGACACCGAGCCAGAAGATGAACCCGCGGAGCCCGCCGCGATTCCTCCTCCCAATTCAGCACTCCCTCCAAATGGGATGAGGCAACGAAGGGAACTCAACTTCAATGCTGCGGCTGCCAGCTCACTGTCCATGTCGAATAGTAATCGTCCCCGGCGATCTGCCAGTCTCAGTGAGGCGCTTCGTGAGTAGACCTTCTCCAAAGGTCGTTTGGATAATGCTTCAACGTTCCCACAGACCACGATGACTACCAATTGCAAGTCGCTCACTCTTCCCAACCTCAACACCCGAACTCGCGTCCGGGCACGTCTTTGGGTATGTTCCCCTCTCGAACATCTATAATCATTCCTCATATCCGACGGTAGGCCTGAACGGAGATGCTGGCCTCGGTGCGAGGCGCGTAGCACCAGAAGAGCGCGAACGCCAAGAGCTCGAAGCACGAGCCGCGGAATATCGCAGTGAGTTGCTACCCCGCGTGCACGCCGAGATATACCTCACCCCGCCGATAGAATACCGCCGCGAAGAAGATATCGTTGACGAAGCCAGGCAGGCGCGCCAATCTCCTTCACCAACCCATAGCCTAAAAGGCCAGCCGGCGCAAAGACCTACGTATGGTCATCGCCGACGCGACTCCGATACGCTTCGTGGCCTGGCAGGTCCCTCAGGTCTCAACTCTCCAACTGTCATGGATAGTCAAGCGGCGCGTCCTTCACCAACAGCTGCAGCCCGACATGGTCGCCTATCGCCTTCGATTCGTGGCCGGATCTCTCCACCAACAGCGAAAGGTCGTACGTCACCACCTGCTCCCAAAGGACGGCTGTCCCCTCCTGCGCCTAAAGTTCAGGGTCGACTTTCTCCCCAAACCTCGAACCGCCTGGTTACCGCAGCGCCGAAGCATAAACGTAGTCCCAGCGGGACTGTCCTGGACCCGGCCGCTGCCCATGCCTTCGTGGCGAACACTCCACGAGAGAAGAACGAGGAACGGGAAAGGGAACGCGACCGGGAGTACGAAAGGGAAAAGAGAGAGCGAAGGGAGCAGCAGCAGCAGCAACCTGTTCAGCAGATCCCCCAGACGTATAGCCAGATGCCGCCTCCGCAAGCACCAGCTCCTGCGCCACCTCAGCCTGTCAATCAGTTGAACAGGCATATTGTCGTAAGCCCCTTCGAACTAATATCTGTAGTTTCCTTCTGACAGTGTTATTTAGGTCAATAAGAAGGCATATGCCCGCTTAGACATGATCGGCAAGGGAGGATCTTCTCGAGTTTTCCGCGTCCTGAACCACGCCAACGAGCTCTACGCTATCAAGCGCGTCTCCCTTGATAAGACAGATGCGGAGACGATGAGTGGGTACATGAACGAGATCGCACTCCTCAAGAGGCTTGAGGGCAACAGCCGAATCATTCGACTCATCGACTCTGAAGTGAAGGCGGGTCCTGGAGGGAGCAAGGGCCACCTCTTGCTCGTAATGGAGTGCGGTGAGGTCGATCTTGCGAGGCTGCTCTCCGAGCAGATGAGGGAGCGATTGAATATGGTTTGGGTGGCATATTATTGGCAGCAGGTATGGTTGGAGCTTGTTTCGTGCTCTGGCTTTTCTGAATGACGGTTTGTGTCATAGATGCTGCAAGCAGTCCACGTCATTCATGAAGAGAAGATCGTGCACTCCGACTTGAAGCCCGCCAACTTTGTGTTGGTTAGAGGTCAACTAAAGTTGATCGACTTCGGTATTGCCAATGCGATTGCGAATGATACTACTAATATCCAGCGAGACCACCAAGTGCGTACCTACCCTTCCATGACATTTCATTCTTGCTAATGTTATGGGCAGATTGGAACCGTCAATTACATGAGTCCCGAAGCCATCGAACTCCCTGACGGGATGCGTCGCCTTAAGGTCGGCCGACCTTCAGACGTCTGGTCGCTCGGCTGCATCCTATACCAAATGGTCTACGGCCACCCTCCCTTCCAACACCTCTCCGTATACCAGAAGATGAAGGCCATCCCAGACATCAGCCATGTCATCGACTTCCCCGAATACTCCGTCCCATCCATCCCCGCCAAACCCAGCCCTACCGGCCAACCCCAACAACCCAAGCGCCTCGAGCACCTGAAGAAGCGAGTTCCTAAGGGTGTTATCGACAGTATGAAGAGCTGCCTGTGCCGGACTTCGAAGGAGAGGGCGACGATTCCGCAGCTGCTCGAGCAGGAATGGATGGCGGGGCCAACTGAGGAGAAGGAGAAGGAGAAGCCCAAGAACGATATTAGCGAATTCCTGGGTCCGCAGGAGACGGTAATTAACCCGTACTACATGCGCCAGCTTTTGGAGTATGGCATGTCGATGGGGAGGAACCAGGGTAACCTAGACCCTGAGGCAATGCTGAAGGAGGCAGAGGTATGTGGTCTGTTCTGTTCCGGTCGATCGGTGGTGCTAATTCATACGTTTCTAGCGTCTTGTGGCAGAGCTACGCGCGGTACAAACTGGCTCCAGCTCTTCAGGATAACGAGGCTTCGCGATCGTCGAAAACCCCTTCAAGAGGCTATCTTCTGTTGGTGAGGTGGCCAACATCCCCGTTCAATAACACCTGAACTATTCATTACATTCTTGGCATTGCATTCGCATTTGGCACTTACCACAACATCAAGCACTCATCCTCATTCTTCCTTCCCTTCCTTCTATGCGGGTTTTTTCTCCTTTGTACTACCTTTGTATGATCACCATTTCTCTTTTCCGTGCCGCCCAAATATATGTCGTAGAAAGGTTCGAATCCTGTCGTGTCCTCTTTTCACCTTCGAGGCAGATGGCCTCGTATGGCATTCTTCACATTCCCTCCGTCTTCCACCCAAAACCAACCGCTCCTCGTTCTTTCCGAGATGTCCACTCCCTTGTTCTCTGTGGGCCCAATTCTCTTTGTTCAAACCCCCTATGGCCGGCCACCCATATGCTTTCCTTCCTCGTTCACGGGTTTTTTCTCTTCATGCTTCCGCTTCCCTTTGACACTTCCCCCATAGACTCTTCGTTTCATTTTCTCTCAAGAACCCTTCGTTTGTGGTTCCTCGCTCCTCGGTATCGCTATCGCCACACCTGTCGTCGCTTTCAAGTTCACCTCGCTATCTATGCTTCCCATTCTCCTCTCAAATTCACCTCGCAGTCTATGTGTTCGACCTGGTCTGCCCCACCCAGCTCTTGGTCTGGTTTCTTTTGGCAGGGTCGACTCCCTTATTCTCACTACCCCGACCTTAGTTTGTTCGTCGCAACTCGTCACTAATCGCCCACCGCTATTATCGCTATCGCTGTTTATTCCTACTCAAAAGCATTACTCCTCATGCCTCGTTGGCTGTACACTATATTTTCCTCTTCCTTCCCTCTGTTTTGTTCCGGTTGCCCCCAATCGCTTCCCCTCTATGTCCTCTGCCCTTTCAGCCGGGTGCCGGTTCTGTGCCTCTGATTCTGCCTGGTGTCGATTTGTTTGAGATTTAAACACAAATGAAGCATTCCGTTCAACTCTACCTGTCTACTGACCACCACGTACACCAAAGTACCTGTAAGTACCAATAAATATCCTGCTCTACTACCGTAGTATGCCTACTTCACAGCAGATGTCAGTCCCAAAGTTTCAGTCCAGCGTTGCGAGGCCAGTCGTGACATGCATGCTCGCAGCGCCTCTCCTCGTTGCCCTAGCAGAAGGTCCGCGGCGGGTCTGCACACGCCCCCCTCCCTCTCCATCGTCCCCAGCGTCGTCGTCATCGTCGTCGTCGTCGTCGTTCTGGTCGTCGTCCCCACCCTGATTGTCCTCGTCTGTGTCCTCCCACTCGTCGTCGTCGCCATTACCGCCGTCATCGCCATCATCATCATCGTCCTCATTGGGGTCGTCCTCCTCCTCGAAGGGTGGTAAATCCTCATCATCAGTCACCTGCATATCGTCCTCGTCGGAATCGCTGTAGTACTCGAAGGTCTCGAGGTGATCTTCCATCCATTTCTCATCTCCCTCGGACAACTCGTCGATGTGGTGCACGCTCAACGTCTTGATTGGGGCGCCAATCTTGAGCCGACGGAGGAGGAAGCGTCTGAGACGAGCACCTTTGAGACCAGCTGTGCGGAGGCCTTCGAGGTTGGGCAGGAGAAGTTTAACGTTCAGGGAATCTAGCTCTTCTTGCGCGGTCAACGGAGTGGCGGAAGGTTCGATGCCAGCACCTGTAGCTGGGAGCGGCGCACTTGGGGAAGGGGGAATGATGGTGAGGGGCGCGACGGGATCTGCAGAGAACGATGATGCAGATGGGGGTGCACTTGGGAGGTACGAAGCGGGAGTGTTGATAGGCGTTGGAGGTACACTCTGGTTTTGGTTAGCCCTCTTCGCTTTGAGAGCGTCGAGGACTGTCTTTGCATTCCTGGAAAGCATAGCCCAGATGCTATCTGGAGGGGCAAACCCTTCGCCATTCCCCATGTCGAAGCAGGTCAGCGAGAGATGCTTGAGCCCACTGAGGGCCTCGAGCATGCCGGGGAGCGCCGAGGAGCGGACGGTCCCCATACTCTTGAGCTCAAACTCCTCGATGGTTTGGAAGACGCTCCGCCTGCTGTTTACACCACGCAAAGGTTGGGAGCATGCCTCAATGAGACCTGTAAAGTCTCCACCTTCTTCGTAGTCCATGTAGAGTGTTCTAAGGTTGGGCAGGTGAAGTTTGGTGAGAAGTGCAGTGGCATAGGGAGCTTCGTGATGCGAAAGTTTAAGGTCTCGCAAAGAAGAGACTTCCAAGGGATACATGGGCCATTCGTAGGGGTCTTCGGGTTCCTTGTCGTCGAAGGATGGAGCGGCGGTGTAGTATGCAGTGGCAAGGCCCACAGCTGGGGTCAGGGGAGGTAGGGCGATGGCGGAAGGGTCGGGGAGCTTGGGACCTGACTCATGCAATTCCAATCGAATCAGCTGAGGCGAGTTCTTGAGGTAAGAGGAGAAGGCCCTCCACGAGGGGAGGACATCTTCCGTATGAAAACGCAAGTCCAGCTCCTGGAGGCCTTGGAACATGGAGATCGCGCCATCCCAGTCGATGTGAACTGATATGAGCTTCACAAATCGGAGATTTGGTGCGTTGCCGTGGAAGGGGAGGTAGAACGGGTTCTTATATTGCAAAGGCTCGAAGGTCTCGACGCCAGTCGAATCTTCGTACGATTCCATGTGCAACCTCTCTAAGTGGGGCGCACTTGGCACTTCGGCCATCTGCTTCAAGAATTCACGAGCGTGAAGCCAGAAGTCGTATTCCACCGTCAGCGAGCGCCATTGGTCGGCCTTGGGCATGATCAAGTCAAGGACCTTTTGCACGTCGGGCATCGAATTTTCAGCCGTAACCAGGTCATCTCCAAAAGCCTGGTCTCCAGAGTGCACTTCAAGATTAATGTCGAGATCGAGGACCTGTCCCTTGGATCGCTCCAGGTACGCTTCGTAGCGGTCCCATTGGTGAGGCTGGTCGATGTAGATGCTTGACCAGAGGTCCGGTGTGTTGATCGCGGTTTCCCTCCAATGCCGGCACACGTGGGAGACAAGGAACTCGAAGGGGACGTCGTAGTCAGTGTCTTCCTCATCTTCACTAGCGTCGGTGTCCATATCTTCATCGTCATCGCTCCCCCCCTCATCATCCGCGAGGTGCTCTCCTTCGCTTTCCTCGTCCTCCCACTCAGGATCATTATCATCTGTGGGCAAAGCCTCCACGTCATCCGGTCCTTCTTCGTCTGAGGTATCACCCTCCTCTTCATCCGCGCTCTTCACCTTGTTGAGCTCCTTCTTCAACTCTTTTTTCTCCTCCTCGTCATCAACCGGCTCGAACTCGTCGTCTTCGTCGCCTCCTTCCCTCTGCATCTCTACGCCAACGCGGAAGATGTGTGCCAGGAGCTCGATAGGCAGGGAGTTGATGATGCAGGCGCCGTTCTTGGGTGGCATAAACGGATTGTTCTCCATTAAATTTTCTTGAGCTTTCAACGCCGCTTGTTCTTGGGTTAGGTTTGGGTCGGCCTTCATGGCAGAGACGAGGAGGTGTTCAAACTCTCTCTTTAGTCGCTGTTCATTCTCGGATCTGGTCGCCATAGCGCGAAAATGTGATATCTAGAAGTGAAAGCAATATTGAGCAAATTGCGCAAGTAGATCGCGAGTTTTTGGGGTAGGGACCTGGGCGGCACGGACTGGGAAATAGGTTGTGGGTGATACGTGGCTTGAAATGCTTCTATGTGGCCGTCGAGATGGCTATTGTAAGTGTTGGTCGAGGAGAAAGCGGTGAGGATAGATGATCACTGGCTGTGTGCATGGATTTGATGGAGATCTGATTGATCTGTTTTTATCTTATCTTATCTAGCTCCTGCGAATAAGCGCCCGTCAGGGTCTTTTCGGCGAGTCTTTCGGCGGATTCTCATGGGATCGCAACGGATTCTCTTCCATAGAATCTTGGGCTACAGATATAAACTCTTTATTTACCCATCTGTCGTGTCTGAGAGGGAAAAGGAAATTCAATCGCGAAACTCTTATGAATACCAGGCAAAGAAGGTGCGACCCGCGCGGTGGTGGGCTCGCCTCTGAGAATAAAGCCTGTATCGACGGTTCTAGCGGCCGCCGGTTTATAGGAAAGCTCCACCGCGCAGTCCTGCGTGACTCTTGACGCTCAAATATTAAACCTACCCGGCTGCAGTCCATGCTATTCGAGTTAGCCCATCGCCTTTCCCCCCAAAGTGTCACCTCCGTACCTTTTGCTTTTTGTCTTCTCCTCCACTTCCGGGTTCATACCATTTCCTTGTTCGTCACCCGGGTCCGTAGATATTAACTCCAGCCGTCTCGAATGAGGCATACCGCGCCGGCAGGCCCACTTTGACAAGGTTCTTTGGAAACTTGTGGCCGCCACCAAATGAAATCTGGACGGCCAGGACAGCGGATCTAGTGACAGGCGTATAATGAAATCGTGAACACTTGACAAGCAGGCCAAGGAGGGGTGCCAATGATAAGGAAGACGAACTTTCTGGGCGTTGAGTCATGGCGTGGTGTGGAGGGGATGGGGTGGGGGTGGTGGCTTGGACGGAGGTTGATTGATCAAAGTCCATGGGAAATATAAGTAGATGTCCAAAAAGATCTCCCTGTGAAGTTGGGAGCGCACCCGACCGGGCTGCATGTATCTGGTGAGGCGCGAGCGCGTCACCTGGTGGTTGTGGAGACTGTATACAGCCGGACCTCAGTAGCCCTTCAAGACCTCCCCCATTCTCATCTCCGACTCCCACCACTCCAGGAGAAATATCGGAACTAGCCATCGCTCCCGAGCGGAGCGAGTGCTAACTTCGAGCAGGTTCGCCCGATCTCAGCCAATCTTGCCCCGTTTTGGCGGGGAGTTAATGGACCGTGAGGGTGCAAAAGAGAGAAGTCGAAGAAGGGAGCTCGAGCTAATTTACCGGACCTTCGATGTGCTATTCAGTTGGGAGGTGAAAGAGGGAGTGGAACCTGACGAGATGAGATGGAGGTCTTTGGGAAGGCACGTACTGTATCTGGGAGACCAAGAGACCCAAGGGAGGCTCAGAGTCCTCATATCCCATGAGACAGTTGATAAATGGAAAGGGCTGGAGGAAACACAAGCACCGATTCGATTGAGGAGGAGGGGAAATGATAGATTCTGTGGCGAATTGTATTGGGCGCCGCCGTGTGCATGGCTGGCTCTGAGATTACGACATAGCACGCCAGGGTGCTTTCACTAACGTCGGTCTGCTGGGGAAGCCTACACCAGCAGACACACAGACACGTAAAACAGCGCCCACGATCCCTCCACAGGATGATTATGATGTCAACCAAGGTGAGCTCTGTCCGGTAAAACGCGGCAAGGGGTATGAAAAGGGCAACCAAACCGCTGAGGAGGGGGTCCACCGCCGGTGAGTCAGGCTCAGCGCCGCCCCGCCGCTGTCTAGAGCCGAGTGAGTGAGAACGATGGACGGCCCGAAGTCATTTCAGAAATGAACATCCATGAACATGCCGGACAGCTTCCAGGCAATCGATTGTGTCTGGGTACGTAAGGCAGGCCGCTGTGGTGCTGATAATGAGGCCTCTTGGGAGGGAAGGGTTAGGTTGGGGGATGGAGGGTTTACAGATGGACCCCCTTCAACGCGGCTTCAGTCCAACCATGAAGTCTGTTGGCATCCCAGGATGGTCGCCCCTTCGAGGCGGTCGCGCAACTACGGCCCGTGAGCCATAAGAGAAGCATCGGAAACCCTCTGTCGACGGAAGCTGCTGCACAAAACAGATTACCCTCCTGTGACCAAGGGGATGGCGAGTGACTGACGTCCTGGGCTCATGAATCTGTCATGGATTCGCCCTCACGAGGAGGGGCAGGGGGCGAGAGAGTGATTTCGCGAACCCATCGCGAGCGAACGTTCATTTCGCTTTTCGACGATAGAGCGATTTGTGCTGCCTGTCAGCTGACGGGTGATTCAACAAACAAATTTATCGCCTGGAGGTGGGGTCTTCTTCGTGCGTAAGGGTACGTATTACAAAGCGGGGCGCTGGTTTCTCGTCGACTGTGCACTTTCCTGCGAAGATAAGCAAGAGTGAACGAGAGAGATTGAGCTTGTCAGAGTGTTATCAGAAATACCTGCGATATCCTTGGAGGCGACGTTTGTGGCAGTTTCACTTTCCACTACCCCCGAGGTAAATCATCCGAAGCGAGCTGGCAAGGAGTTTGCACACGATCTTCGAGCACCTCCGCACATTCATCACACTGGCGTTCTGCGAAGATTGCGCAGATGAAGAGGGCCCACCATATATGCGATTGAGGGACGCGGGTAATGGAGCGGTGAGTGAGGATATTAACCAGGGGTGAATCAAGAAGACCTCAGGGAAGGTGTCCAGACCTGGAGCCGCCAGCACGCGCCGCTCGAAGCGTCGACTTCTTCTCGCCTCGAATCCGTACCCGGCGATGCATACGCTCTTCTCGGACTCGGAGCAGCGACTCGATCTGCGATCACATAAAGTCGCTCTGTAGGCGCTTTGCTGCCCCTACTGAACGTCCATTGAAACTGTCGTCAGCCCGCTAGTTCTGCAGAGGTAGAGGTACTTGGACTGACATACTTACGAAGGGGTTTCCCCTAAAAGGTGTTCCACGGGGGCCCTGTGACGCATATTGAAACATTTATCTTGGGTTTGATTGATAGCGCCCATCTGAAGATATCGAGCTCGAGGAGCGTTGAGGAGATGAATGATTAATTCAGAGCAGCGAGCTTGGCTTCTCGGTGATACGATGCGGGGAGAGAATATCAGAGGAGGGGGTATTCGGCGCAATTGTCCGGGCAGAGAACGGCAGGAAGAGCAGGAGGAGTCGGAGTGAGGGTTGAGGGAGAGGAGGGACAACTGATTGCTATTCGGCAGCCAGGAGGGATGATTGGAGTCCGCATGACAGGCCGTTGCCTTTCTTAGTTAGAGTGAGGTCTCCCCTTACGGTAAGTCACCGCTGTCGCCACCACTATTTATCATGACCTCGCCCCCCATGTGTTCATTTTCGACGTCGTCGCTCTCCCCCCGCTCCCCCCTCTCCCCGTCCCCTCCCCGTCGTCCCCAGCATGTCCCACAGGGACTCCGCCCCCAGTCTGCGGCTGTCTGCACGACCAAAGACATACGACGTGACATTCAAGGCCGTTCTTACCTTCCCTGTCAGTCCACGTCGCCTAGCGTGCTTGATAGTGAGACCCGAATAACCAACATCCATTCTTTAGTTGCGGATCTGCAATCCACCGCCAGCAGTCGCTAAAGTCCGGTCATGTGGAGGTGCGTCTCGCCATGATTGCGCCCTGATCAAGCCCCAGAGCTCACAGTCTTCTAGTCACCCCTCTGTTCAAGGTTCGCTTGGAGGATGTGTTGGATAGGCAGCATCTACCACCGTTGGGGCTGAAGGATTTCGAGGAATGGCTTCTCTTCGTGGAAATGAGTCCAGAGAACTTGTGAGTCGCGAATTAGGGTTCGGCGCTGACGGCATTTGACAAAAGATACAGGTACTTCACCCTCTGGCTCAAGGAGTACCGACAGCGATACGCGGAGTGGGCATCGCAGAACCAGCTGCAGCGCGAGCTCAACAACGGGCAGGACTTCCGCACACCCTGGAACATCCAGCATTCGCCATCGCTCGCCCTCTTCTATGCTCGCGCCAAGCAGACGTTCTTCACCCCCAATTCCCCTTACGAACTCAACCTTCCATCAAGTCTTCTGGCCGTCTTCCACACTACCACTGAATCTCCCCACCCCGACCCCGCTATCTTCAACGACGTCGCTATCGAGACCTACCGGCTGCTGGACGAGAGTCTTCGACGCTTCGTTAGTGCCCAATTCAACAACGTTGGGAACAACCGCGTCATGTGTGGAATTGTGGCGGGCGCGATCTTCGCTCTGGCCGGTTCAATACCCCCCATCGCCCTCAACTTCACCAGACCAGAGTCCAGGTGGATGCGAATGCTCTCGTTCCCGGGCCTTTTCCTTGGCCTCACGATCATGATCGCTGCCCTAAATGGCATTTGTATGGGCGTCTATTTGTTTGGGGACCTGCGACAACTCAGGAAATTCGAGCTCGCTCGACCTCAGATTTCCAAGCCCAAGCCTGTATCGGACGACAAGCGCCAATCCTCGTCGACGTCACTACCCCCGGGCCTCCAACCAGCGACCCCGCCTGAGGAACCCGCCAGCCAAGTCGCCAAGTCACCCTCATTTGCCGACGCGCGCGTCGCGCACCTCTGGAAACCCCCTTCCATCTCGTCGTTTTCCGCCGAGTCTGGCGAATCACTGGCAGACTCCAATGCACCGCGATCACCCGCACGCATCCACATATCTGACGCCTTCTTTGACGACTCAGCGTCAATAGTAGATGTGGAAAACGGCATTATCAACTCGAGCTTCAAATTCCCGCCGAACCAGTCAGGCACAGGCGAACCCGACTTCGTCTCCACTGCTGGCTTCATCCGACCATTCGACATGGCCTCCATCGAGCTGAACGATCCCGTTGACGAACGATGCGTACCCCCACAACCGCGTCAACCAATCGACAATTTTGACTTCGATTCGCTACCACCTCGCGCCCCGCGAAAAATGAAGTCGAAGGCCATCTCGGAACAATACGAGCGCGACTGTTGCGACAACCGCGACTCTTCAACACTCGCTTCTCCAACGCCCATATTCCCCTCTTACCCCTACCCCATCGAATCGCACAAACCCTCCGGTATCGTAGAGCACATGCAGTCCCAGTGCGATATCAAGAAATGGCGACTCCAAACAGAATCCCAGGACGCGATCCAGTCTCCCACAGGACCTGACTTCCCGTCATCAGCGAATCCCTACAACTCGCATATCATCCGCAAGTCGTATAGGAGCTTCAGCACGGACTCGACCGCGCTGGAGTCGACGGAGGCGAAGGTGAAGAAGCGGTTCAGGCTCATCAATGCGGTGCCTGCGTTCGCAGTGCCGTTGACCAGGGTTCTCAGCCCCGTGGTCAGGAGGGGGCAATGGGAGATAGTAGTTCGCTCAGGTATTATTGCTCTGGTTCTCAGCTGGATCATCGTTGGGTCCCTCCTTGCGATACCTGAGCCCAGGCGGTAGGACGCAAGCTCGTCCAAGCTTGGGCATGAATATTCATGCCCCGTTCAGATTTTCCGCTCATTTTGATACCCATCGTCACATTCTGTCACTCTTCCCGAACCGACACCACCCCTCTCGACTTTGCATACCCCGAAAGGGTCTTTTCATTCCGCCGGGCTCCTTCTGCGCTTGCTGATCCCATTAATTGAATGCCGCTTCACCGAGCCATCGCATCGCACCGCTCTAACCTGACCCTCCCCTGTCTGTCACCGCCATTTAGACCTGCCCATTTCTCTTCTATTCTTCGCTGACTCTCCTCTCAGAGCCTTACATGATTATGATACCAACATTCATTCCAGAATCCACCTTGCATTTGTAACACATATCCCTGCACACTCCTTTCTGCTTTAGCATCGCTCCCGTCCCTCACTCCCGGGTTATCAGTGACCGGGTTTCGAACCTTACCCTCCTTGTTGTTGTTCAAACTCGTCTGCATCCAGCCAGAGCTGTCTTTACCGCTTACCGATCTGAATATCGTGTACCATATATGCTTATTATTCCGTACTCATCGAACATTCACTTTACTTACCCGTCCTCCACGGCTATTGCCGCCTACTACGCGACCCCTCAGTCTCCCTGAACCCACATACTTAAGCGGTTGTTGTAGCCCTGTCAATGTTATCTATATCGCGCAATCCATTCAGTGCTCTCTTTTCGCATTACCCTGTACTGTGAGCGAACAAGATCTAGTCATATCGACATTGCAGGCGCTGATCATCTCAAACGACCCTGTTTGTATGTAATCGTTCTCGATTTCAACATGTCGACGTAACCCGCTTCCTTGACATGACTTGGAATGGTCTGCCCTAAGACCGTGCGTCTCGGTGAGACTGCACAGCTGCACGTCTCCGTCATCCCATCGATACACCCAACTACCCAAGATAAACTTGATCAAGGCGTCCGCAGCACACGAACCCAAACTTGGAGGTAAACATATCATCAACGGGCTCCCACTGCGTGACACGCATCAGCGACATATGGACGCGTGTAGGCGCGGTGGGCGCTTATCCATAAAAAGATCGTTGGTCGCGGGGCAACGGTAACTTTCTACTTTTCGGTATCCGCTATCGTTAAAATGCGTGTTCGGAGCTTAGGTGTGCGTTTTGCGATAGGTATTCTTGGAGGCCTGTTGCGAGGTCGGAGAGAGGCAGCAACGTCACCGCAGTCTGGGGTAGAGCGCTGAAGTGCGGAAGAGTCGTGCCCTCGGCGAAAGCGATAAGAGAGTCTAGGTCGTTGCTACAGTGCCTTCTGGAGACGGATAGATGGGTTGGGGCTTCTGTAAGAGGACGGTGCAGCGTCATAGTCTTTGCTTCTTCTGAGCTTCTGCTCAGTGGAGATGAAGAGCCGTTCGTATCGTGGAATGCAACGAGATGTGCTATCTTAAAGTTTAACGGGCCGAAAACAATGTAGGCGCCCCAGTTTTTGTTACGAGATGAAAAGTCATCCGAATACTCGAGCTGCATTCTACCGTTTTGGGGGCCTCGTCCTTACGACATGGCTCGGCGAAAATGGTCTTGAACATATACAGAACTACGGCAAATAAGAGCAGCGCGACTGCAACGTTCCTACTATCAACGCCACGGCACAGAGCGACAACTACTCCTCTTCCCCAGAATTGCTGGTATGATAGGCTCCCGAAAGGGGAACCCATAATTAATGGGTACCCAGCCACAACCCATTTGCGAGCCGACAAACGAGTAGCTAACACCCGCCACAGCGTGTTTTCCTTACTTAACCTCAACTGTGTAATAGAGATCTACATACATACAGGCCTTGTGCATCAAATAGCCATCAGCAGACCTTCGCGGGAGCGCGATATGGAAAGTAGCATGACCCGTATACCCCATAAGCGCTCAGCTGGGGGCCGAGACGGGATGGAAGACGGATCGGGTTTAAGCATTTAGGAGGGTACTTGTTTAGGTAGGGGTGAAGTGAAGTGGACACGCTCGCCTCCCGTGAGGTTGGAGTGGGCCTATATGGAGTGTAAGTGGAGGGGGGTTGAAAAATGGGTAGTGAATGCCCCAATCCACCCTCAATGCGATGTTTCTGAAGGGGGTATATTAGCTGTGGCTCAAGGTTCAAAAACTGCTGCCGAAAAGTCCTTAGAGGTGGGAGGCCAATAGGGCGTGCCGAGCAACCTCTTCGAGTGATATGATTACTGATCTGAACTGCAAAAGAAATGTATGAGCGAATTGAGTTCACCTTCCACGGTCCCCATTGAGCTACTGGCCGCGAAGCACTACCAGTGGCTCCATAAACATCGACGGAGACCTCCTGCATGTTTCTAACGGCATGAAGACTTGACATTGATAAGGCTGGAGCGTCCATTGTAATCAATTGGCAGGACTTGTCAACAGCCACCAGATTCTAGGCCCAGGATTTGGAAGAATCCGTCCGTGAGATAGACGCGGCTTGCAATACCGCAGATGCCTTCGGCGGACTTTACTATGTCAGAGTTCTTCAGGGACGCCGCCGGCTGGGAGTATATCTAACGTACCCTTTAGTTAAAAGTAGCATGCGAAGAGAGGTGAAAGTACGCTGAAGGGAATAGCCAAAACGTGGCCTTTAATTGTGCGGACAAATGAACATTGTTTCACCGAGAGATTGCAAAAAAGGGACCCCAGCCTCAGTTTGTGAAGAGCCCCTCGAAGTGATGGACCCGTCGGCTAAGTGGCTTTGGGACTCAGGCAGGTCGCTTACGAGCGCCTCGCGTCCTTCGCTTGTCATACCACGAGAACTGCGCATTTTCACCCTGGAATTGAGAGAACAAAGGACTGACCGTGATTTGAGCGTTCGATCGTGCTGGTTGCTGTTGAAATGACTGGGTTCTGTCCAGGCGGCCCGCCGGCGAGTGTTTGTTTGGCCATCGCCACGATGCAAACACGCGGCGCCGTCGAATCCCCTGGCGACGCGCGCGATTTGAGCTTGAATCTGTTCCTTTACCACCGAGATCTCTGCTATTCCTTCGAATTGCGAAATCCGGTCAAGTTCCTCAAGGCGGCTCAGTGAATCATCAGATAGGTCGTGCTCTCCGTAGAGAGTCGACATTTCTGGAGATATCTGGACTTCCGTTGGCCTCGTTCTTGTGTGCCGCACTGCAAGGGTCCCGCATGTCGTGGACGGGGTTGGCCAAAGACCCGGATTATCGGAGCGCAGTCGTGTATTCGTATCTGTCTTTCGTCACCGATTGTGAATGGATCGGTGAGTGTCTCTAAGATAGGCTGTAAAGCCCTATTGTCTACACGGCGCGTTGAAGAGGTGAGTCAGGAACCTCCGGCCTTGCAGCATCCATACAGCTTCATACTGACGCAGTAATAGCCAGTCTGCAACCCTTCTGTTCCCCAAGCTCCGACCTCGGAGTCCAGGTGACCTAATATATGAGTGTGCTCGCTTCAGTGGGGCACGGCTGTTCATAACCACAGCCTCACCGCACACAAACGCCTTTCTAATACGGGTTGCAAGTGTTCTCGAGAGTCCGCACCCCATTGCCGATGTTGTGGTTCGCCTTAGGGTGTGATATCTTCTTCACCGCAGCAGTCACCATCGTGAACTCGAGTTAAAATCACCTTGCCGTTGCCAGATTCCTTCCACATTCTCGTTGACATGACCTTCCGATCAAATCCTTTAATGAACGGATTGTGTGGATCGGCGTGTCAACGAGGCCTCCCGTTGACCACGCAGCAGCAGCACCACCACATCGGTTGGTGGGGTCCTATCTCACACTCAGCGCCCAAGGTGAGCATGTTCTGAAAATTTGGGGACATTCATACGAACTCCATTGACTTTCAGATAATTACGGCTAATTTACGAGAGCAGTCTCATGGAGAAGGCAAGGCTATTTTACTGAATCCCGGCACCCTCTTTTCTCCTGCTCTTGCTCCCTGATGTGCAGAAATAGGCAACTCTTCTGCCGAACCGTTTCTCCGATGTGCGATCCATGCACGAAATTCAGTCCCTTGGGTCCGGGCCACGCACTTGGACCCGGACGCCGAGGGAGTCGAAAGGGCATTTGACCCAGCGTTTTCTTCCTCAATCTTTTCTTGTCATATCTTTTCCTGACAGGGCCTCTATTCCGACCGCCGACAACATCGACAACTCATCAGTGATTCACGCCACCCTCCCTCAATACCTTGACTGTGGCTTCATCTCGTTTGTGGTCATTTCCACCGCAAAACCCATACGAATGGGTCCAGGTACGACGTGTCTGCTGATATGTATGTGGTCTGCTTGACATCCTCCTGTGTCTTAACAATAGATCCAGGCGTGTTTCCGAGCTTGACGGCTTTCTCACTGAACCATCGCTCCTATCCACTGCTGTCAAACCAACGGAAGTTGTGTACAAAGAAGGCGTTCTGAATTCGCCTTAGTGCTTCTCCACCAACCCACAGAGTCTAAGCCATTCCAGAGTAGCTTTCGAAATCGGTTCGAAAGGCTTCATGGGCGCTTCGCGACCGTGACATCTGTCCCTAGCTTGGCGGGATCAACGAACTGCGGTATTTGTCGGCCGCAATTCTCGATTGTCATGTCTAGCGGCTTGAGTTACAACACTTGGGTAGGCTCGATATCAAACATCGCTTCTTCCTTCCCGTTACCCAGGGCTCGGAAATGAGCTGCGCGGAAGCACGAGGGTGGTAAGCAGAAATCCAACCATTCAGATATGACGAGTTTCGAAGCACTGGGCTCAACCCTCCCGGGAACGCGATCCTGGAGAAACCCAATCACCCCTTCAATACATCCACTTCCCGAACCCAATATCTTTACTACTCCTGCCTTCACGGGCACGGTGATAAGCGAAAGGGTTCATCCCAAAAAGCCTTTCGAAACGAGCCTACAAGGCACGTCTGCATCGAGGAGTGCACGCGCAGTGGTGTCTGGGTCGATGCTACCCGTGATAGGGCATACACCATCAACAGATAGCTTTTCATTTGCATGTCCTAATGGTGTCTCTGGCCCCAAATCTCTTTCTCGCACCCAAAGAGTGGCCAGCCGTCCCAACACCCAGCTTCAATCGACACGCTTGCCGTATATGTTTTTCTCTCTCCCTGCGATCACTCGCATCATATATGTACTCATCCAACTGCGTGAGGCAAGAGGGATACGTTACAGGTGAGCGCATATGGAAGTCGTAGTGGGAGAAGGGTCTGGATCACAGTTGGGTTGAGTTGAAACCAAGTATACTTCATTCGATTACGGTCTATACTACAGAATAATAAGGTAACCGAGATCCCCTAGCTCTCGAATCTCGTGAGTATGCCCATGCTGTCTATACGAAAGGAAGGTGATCTGTCCATGGCAAAAAAGTGAAATATGGGGTAGTGGCGTGCGTGTTCAAGCTCAAGAAAGACAACACTGTCGTCAACATTAGGGCAACAACTAGATGAATGGGGTATCTGTGCGAATAATGCGAAGAAGAGTGGCAAGAAGGTTGAAACCGTTCCCCTCACGAGCTCGAGGAAGGCCTAAAACCTTCCTTCTCGTACATAGGGAGGTAAGCGTTCAAATGAATCAGGGCCAATACAGATATCTTCTCGACCAAAGTCCGAATCTCATCCGACAGAGGCTCCAAGCCAGACATAGAAGGCGGACCCGGATTCCCCGCGTTCCCGGGGGCTGATGAAGCGGACAAGTCGAGAGACGCTACCGGACGGCACCCGTTTGTCAAATCTCTCCCAGGATAGCTCGAAATGAGAACTGCATTGAACACCACGTCCCGGAGGCGATTGTGCAGCATCGCGCTTAGTGCGGATTCTGCCTGCATATGCGCATCGGCCCACTTTTGGCCTAGTGCAACGGTGCGTGGATTGGGAAGACTGGTGTCACTTATCGGCGAGGTCGGAAGAGATGAAAATATGGGGGAGGGCGATGATGTGGATGACGAAGGAGATGCGCTGGGTACGGAAGTGGATGATGGTGGGGACGGTGAGGGCACCAATGACGAAGCCGGGGCGCTAGAGGAGCGTAGAGTAGTCACCGTCTGAGCAGCTCCCCTACTCGCACCTCTGCTCAGCTCTTTCACTCTCCTCGAGAGTTGGAGGATTACGTCCTCCTTAACTGCACGCCATCTCTCCGCATCCTTGTTACCGTTCTTCGTCTGGGTTCTCGAAAAGCAGGTTCCAAGGCGGAAAGAGCCACAGATGTCCCGGATTTCGCTCTTCATCTTGATCAAGTCGGCGTCTGTCAGTCTCTTGGGCGGATGTGACGAGCCTGAATTGGAATTTTCGGAGAAAGAGAGCTGACGGTAAAGAAGGAGCAGCATATTGAGTGCGGTAGCATCGGCAGCGTCGGAGCTAAGGAGAAGCATCCGATCGTTATCCAGGTAGAGGGTTTCAGGGAATGCAGGTAGGGGAGTTGCAACGGAAGGGGCAGTGGGGGATGTTGGCGGCGTGTTGGAGGGAGTGGATAGTGATGAAGAGGACGTAAGGGGAGGATTGAAGACGAGGTCGACGAGGCCGCGAACGATCGATATGTAGAGCTGCTGATTCGCCGAGAGGACGGAATATTGGAGGGATTTCTCAGGGAAGTGGGGGTGGAAGATCGTCTTCTCCATCATCGCGGTGTCGGCAGCCTGGATCCACTCCCGAGTAACCCTCATGGAGGCATCAAGCCCATGCCGTGACTTGAGCGTCCGTAGCTCGAACTGGGCGGAGGTGCGAATGAGGAATGGTCGCAACGTTTGGAGTTGGTGGTTGGCGATGTCCTAGAAGAACGCTTGAACCGTCATACTAGTCGAGAAATAGGTAGCGCTTACCAGCTTCATGAGCTCAAGGATCTCCATGCACATGCGGACGGCCTTTATGGCATCCTTTGACGGCGAACTCGAGGGGTCGGAGCCGCATGACTCTGCAGCGTGGACCATCGCCTCGACGGAGCGGTCGCGCATGGGTGCACAATGTCCCTTGAGTGTCGCACCGATAGTGCGGAACAGGCCTGATGGGTTGAACACCCCGTGCCGGAGTTCCTGCTCGATGAGCGCAGGGTCGAAGAGGGAGCGAATGTAGGCTGCTTGTTCCGAGTGTTCCTGCATTTGCGTCTTGCAAGTACCGGGGTTCACGTAGACGCCAGAGATGGTGCAGAGAGGTTGAATGACGAGGAGGAGGACTTCGAGGAACTCGGAGAGCAGTGGCGGTATTCTTGAGGGCACTCGGGATGTGAATACATCTGATTGAATTTGTTGGAGGGTTGGGGTTGAGGAGATGCCGGGTAGTGAGCATATACATAGGACGGGCTGGTGGGGTTTCCCCCGAGAGTCGAAGGAGACACAGGTGCACCCATTTTTTTCGATTTCTTGAACGACGGCGGCCCAGTACTTTTCAGCGAGATCCCGTTTCCGTCTACTCGACGTGGGCCGGAACTGGAGACCGGGGTCAAAGAGGAGGTCGTGACCTGGGGTGCTACAGTCAGCAATCGAAGAGAAAAGAGTCAATTGGCTACGCACGAAGCTGAGGGTTACGGAGGATAGCATCGAGGTCCAGCTCCTTGAGAGTCTGGCGATTGATGAGGGGAACAAGCGGAGGTGCCGGGATGCGGGCGACGTCGATAATAGGTATTGAGCGGTCCAACAGTGAGCCGCTCGATGGCCCAGGCTCGGACGTCGGCACAACACTAATGTCATCGAGGCCTCTCCCACTGCCTGGAAAGGTACTATGGGACCGTGTTGGAGAGGGCTTCGTTGGTGACGGCCGTCGGGGAGACTTCCGTCCCGGAAGGGAGTTCAACGGGACAGAGATCTCGAGCCGGGGTCGCTTCGGGGTGGATCCGCGCGACTGCTCGCCGGAGGACCAGAGATCCCTGTCTGGGGTGGGGGTGTCCGTGAGCCATGGCAGTCTGGGTGCATTCGAGGACGACGCTGAGGGGGAGGGGGTAGGGTCAGCGATCAGCGGGTCCTGAGTGACGGCAGGGGCCTGTTGGGGGTGACCGCTGCAGTCATCGTCGCCGGCTTTGCGCTTTCTGTGGTTCAGCGGGAAAAGGTCGTCCATAGGTGGGTTCGGAAAAAGACTGGGATAGCCTTGGGGGGTATATAAGGGGCTGGGATATGGAACACATGGCAGGGAGAGACCAAGACAAGGCGTGTGGACCATCAGGGTTTCCTTTCCCTGACATGCGATTCTATCCCTCCGGTTTCTCAGCAATCTTAATTACTGGACATCCGAGATTCATCACAGAATACTGGCACCTCAACGCGGCAGGTCTCTGCGGAGATCCAAGCGATAGCTCCGCGCCTCAAAACGTGCTCAGCACAAGGCCGCCAGCGTGCTCCAGCAGCCACAAGCACTCTCGAGCGCAGGACCACTTGCGGAGCTATACCTCCCGTCAGCACAGTCTCAGCGGATGTAGTATCCCTTACACGTACCTGCGTCCGATTCAAGCTCCCTCAGGAGCCATACTGGTCCCCAAGTATGTCTATTTGATACTCTTCTCCTTCTTCTTATCGTTCATCCCAATCTTGCAGCCGCTGTCAGCTCCTGGACACCCGTATATCAATCAAAAAACAATAGCAATATGGCTGAGAGCGGCGTACACTCGCCTGCTGTCCTGCATTCCAGCCCAATTTTCCATACAGTCGCTATCCAGTGGCGCAACCACACTGCATGCGAGCATTCTTCTCGCCGCGTTACGCTCTATGACCCACCCTCATTCAAGCTCGTCATCGCATTAATAAAAGGCCGAAATGCTAGTAGGAGGCAACGGCCGACTTGTTCAATTAGGAAGTTAGCGATACTCAACTCGAGTCCCATCATTCGGTCGTCCGTCCTAGGAAAGCTACATGCACACTTTAATTCCCATAGGGCCGCATTCAAGGAAACTACTTCTACTTTCCTTGGCTACCTTCCAAACCTTCTCGAGAAGTGCTGCAAAAATACGAAAATCCCCGACGCTCTGATTCCTTGCATCTTACCGTCCAATCCTGGTTATGTCTCCGAAATTAAACAGACCTTCGGGCGCGAAGTGTCATCTCCTCGAGGTGTGTCACGGCGCCTCTACCATTCAGATGCCTCTCCCCTATGCGTTTATCAACATACGTCAGGTACGGCCCCCCGTTTGATCTCGAGGCTCCTTGGAGGCCTCCGGTTAGCTTTGGCGGCGTCTCACCGACGGGTTGGCCTAGAAATTGCGGCTTCTGAACGGCGACGGACAGCGAAGAAGAGAACAGAAGGGAAGGATACACTCTGCATTAGGGCATACGAAGGGTACGGCAGGCTTACTACAACCTGAGCGCGAGAAAGGTAATGTCCATCCAAGCCATGAATACAGTCCCACCAACTAGGCGTCAATTAATTTCTCCTCAGCTGACTTCCCACCTTCATGCACATCTGCCTCGGCACCGGTGGTAGCTTTCTTGGACGGTTTGCGACCATAGAACTCTGCAATGATCTTGGGGTTGATCCGATTGAGCTGCTCCTTAGGGAAGATGCGCAGGAGCGACCAAGCGAGATCGAGCGACTCGAAGATGGTACGAGACTCGTATGCACCTGAAAAAAGAGTTATACATCCGTGAGTAATCCGAGCAAAAATGTCGTTACGCGGCGGCAGGAGCCGCAAGCAATTCGAGAAGTACAACGCACCTTGACCAACAAATTGGCGTTCGAATTTGTCCAGGAATTCCAATGCTAGCTTGTCCTCAGAGGACAAAGCTTCCTCACCAACGACAGCCTTCATGGCGGCGGCGTCTCGGCCAATGGCGTACTTGGCGTACTATTAATGAAGAAGAGTTGGCGTTAGAGACAAAGAATTTTTCTAATCGAGAATGGATGGAGTAATAATATGAGGTGCAAAAACTTACTAGCTGATTCGAGACATCCCCATGATCTTTCCTGGTCAATTTCTCACCAATAGCGCTCTTCATAAGACGCGACAAGGACGGCAAGACGTTGATGGGAGGGTAGATTTGTCGGTTGTGCAGTTGACGGTCGACGAAGATCTGTCCCTCCGTGATGTAACCGGTAAGATCAGGGATGGGGTGCGTGATATCTGCAAGAGAGAGTGATGAGTCGTTTATCCTTGCTGGGACACAGTCGCGCTTAATCTTCTTACCGTCATTAGGCATAGTTAGGATGGGGATCTGAGTAATAGAACCGTTTCGTCCCTCGACACGACCGGCGCGTTCATAGATCGTGGACAAATCCGTGTACATGTAACCTGGGAAACCACGACGACCTGGAACCTCTTCACGAGCAGCGGAAACCTATTGGAGAGGGAGTTCAGCCGCGAAACACTTTCATGAACCAAGGGTATGGACAGACCTCACGCAGGGCATCCGCATATGAGGACATATCGGTAAGAATGACCAAAACGTGCTTCTCCAATTGATACGCATAGTATTCGGCCGTGGTTAAAGCTAGCCGTGGTGTAATAATACGCTCGATCGTGGGGTCGTTGGCCAGATTGAGGAAGAGCGTAACACGATCAAGACTACCGTTGGACTCGAAGTCTTCCTTGAAGAACCGAGCGGTCTCCATGTTCACACCCATGGCGGCGAAGACCACTGAGAAGTTGTCTTCGTGGCCGTCGTGGACGTCCTTGGTCGGTCTCTTGACCAATCCAGCCTGCCGGACAATTTGGGCAGCAATCTAGTCACGACATCGGGTACAAACACTCAGCGAAATGAACTGACAGGGCCTATGTCACTTCAAGACATACCTCATTATGAGGAAGACCAGCAGCAGAAAAGATGGGGATCTTCTGACCACGAGCGATGGAGTTCATAGTGTCAATCGTCGAAATACCGGTTTGAATCATCTCCTCGGGATATATCCGAGAGTATGGGTTGATCGGAGAACCTGCGCACAACGAAACGTGAGGATGAGGCGAAACAGCATAGGGAACATGGGTGTGCGGACCGTTGATATCCAGATAATCCTCTGCAAAGACTTTAGGACCCTGATCAATAGGGTTTCCGGATCCGTTGAAGATACGGCCCAACATGTCCTCGGCGACAGGGAGTTTCATGCTGCTTCCGGTGAACTCGACATGTGTTGCTTTGACATCGACCCCCGAGGTTCCCTCAAACACCTGCACGATGGCCTTCTTGCCCTGGACTTCCAGAACTTGACCGCCGCGCTTGCTGCCATCAGGCAGCGTCAACTCCACGATTTCATTGTAGGAGGGGAACTGTAGGCCAAGGAATGGTCCGATTAGAGGTTCGAGGCGCCTGAAGAGTCAGATGATCTTCACTTACCTTGACGTTATCGAGCACGACGAGCGGCCTGTCCGAAAATTAAGCCTAAAACACGTATAGGATGGACACAAAAGCCTTCAATTACCCGTTAATAGCGGAAACGGTACGATAATCTGCACAGCGTGTCGTCAGTCGAGAATAGTCCTGCGCGCATCGTGTTACCCACCAATGTGGGGCTGAACCCGGTACTCTTTCGTCACGGCTGCAGCGTTGAGTGCTGCGAGATCGCGGTCGCTCAATCGCGGGCTGGAAGGCATCGCAGTTTCTTGTTCCGCCGGTCGTGTCTATTGAAATGAGGATTCGTAGAGCAGGATCTGACTGTGTGTGGAATGAAGCCTTTGGATGTGGGTTTGGCGACCCTCAAGGCAGAGAGAGAGTTGGACGCTGGACAGCTGCTTCGACAACCCATACGCAGCCGCGATCTGACGCAACCGGCAGCAAGTTCCCACGGCGCATACCAGTGGCGCCACTACGCTGGTACTCAAGGCACGCGTTCGACGACTTTAGACCCGTTTCTGCGCTTTTCATTTACATATCTCTAGCCAAATGCATGGTATATACAATTATTCGGCAGCGAAGAGCTTTACTACCCGTTCAGACGCCGCTCTGGCCTCTTCCTCGTTTATCGTGGTCCTGTGGACTCCAACTCAGCTGGGAAGACCGTGGAGGGGAAGAGAGATACACACCATGTGGTCTCCAAAAGGATCGACTCGATGTCCGACGTGTCGTCAATTCCGTAGTCCATGCTTTCTACCTGCATGTACAGGTGCTCTGCCGTCCCATACCGGATCTAGAGTCAATGTCAGTCAAAGGATCGCCTGCTGGAGGTTGGACAATGCCGAACCTTCGGGAATGGATGAGCCAAGAATGAATGGAGAGCGGTAAGATTGCTCTCCCGCACTTTTTCAATGGCCAGAAGTGCCACAACGCTGTGGGGCTTCAGTCCAATCGATGAAAGGTCCAGTAAGGAGAGGACATACATTTTCATGGCCTCGTTTATCCTTTCAACATTTTTCCATTTGGTAACGTTTCTTGTGGCACAAGAGGAGAGCTTCTGCAATCTGGGTACTCTGGAGTGAGCACAGCAAGAAAGGCTGACTGGGTGGAGAAAAGGGAAGGTCCGTACCGTTCGTACCCCTCACTAGCGTCGGCCAACTCCGATAGGATGTCGGCCTCGAGCAAGAGGTTGAAGGTCTGGAAGATCGGAATGGCAATAGCATTGGAGGCGATGTTCGACGTAACCCGCTCCAACAGATCGTCTACAAACTTAACGAGGGTATACGCTCCCGAAGTGGAGGTCACAGGGACGTCTTCCATATAGCCAACCAAGGCTTTGCCGGCAGGGCGTTGCTGAGAGACCGATTTAGACAAAGGTAAAATGCCAGAAGCTCAGACAGGCTTACGGTACTGTCCGTCTTGCTGCCGATGCTGAGCAAGAGGCCGGTCAGGAGATCCTTTCGGTAGGCCTCGATACCCAAAAGCTTGACTACTCGAGGGAAAAGCCAGGTACCGTCGGCCCACTCATGGGGCTCGCCTCCCTCTCTGCTGTGAAGTTTAAGGTCGATCTTCGGGTATAGTTGAACAGTGGGGGCCTACGATTGGAATAACTCCCGCAACAGCTCCTTCCCAGGTAGCTGCCATCTATCCGCACCGTTGAAGGCCGGCAACCTCGCGGTGAACAATCTCAGGAAGCATTTTCCGGCTTCTTGACGCACATTGTCCAACCGCTCCACGCCTTGCTTCAAAAGGCCAGAAGCGATAGCGACATAAAGATCGGGGGGAAGGTACTCTTCGAACCCAGGGAGCCCCTCCGCGTGGGTGAAGAGGAGCTCACAGAGCGTGGTGAGGCCTTGGACGGACACCAGACGGACCCACGATCCCACGTCCCCCCGCTCATCGATCGTATAGTCGTTTAAGCCACTGAGCAGCGCCCCTAACAGCATTTTCATCACAGCGCTGGGGATAACTACAACAATTATGAGCGTGGTTGTGGGCATCACGGCAGATTTCACTTACGGTCTAGTCGGCGAGGGAAGACGTTGCTGATTATCAGCTGAATCGAGACATAGCAGGATCTACGAGCTTCGATAGAGACCCTGGGCTGTTGAAATGGTTTAGCGCTCGGATTACATAGAGAAAACAATGGAAGTACCGAAGGCTTAATGTTCTCGAGTAAGAATATGGTTGCTTTTGAGAACACCAATCCATTTTTCTCATAGTCCAGCCCACCCAGAATCTTCCCAATACTTTTCATCAAGTGTGCTCCTCCAGATTTAGATTCTGCGAACAGCGTAGCTCGGCAAGATAAGCACACCAACAACAGCATTTCGTTGAAACAACGACTTATCTTTCGATCTCTACTGAGCAGTCAATAAGTCGGGACCACGCCCCTATGGCGGCCGCAGCCTCGTCCTGCACATCGTCGTTCCTATGTTTAATCCCGACGTCAATGATTTTCCGCCAGTTGGGCACCGATGAGCTACTCCCGGCCTCAATCTCCTCGATCGTCAGCGTGGCTGCAATAAGTTTACACGCTGCCGCGGTTAAAATATGGTTTCGTGGAGCCTTCAGGTGATCAAACGACACTTTGGCTATGTTACTGAAAATCTGCAAATGAAATGTGAAGTAAGGGTCAGATCGCTGGTTCGACTTTGCACTCTCTATACAACGAGACCCACGGTGCGCAACTTCTTATTCCGTTCGTTGGGGTCCGCCACAGCGATCTGGAAGGCATTTCCCAGTTCACTTAAAGCTAATAACCCGCCGTGGATATCAGCTGGGTCGATCGACTCCAACAAGGGTCCCTGTTCGAGGGAAAGGTCAGTCCCACATTGAGACCAAGGGTTTCATAACGGGTGTGAACTGACGATTGCTTGCAACGCTGTTGTCGCCATGCTATCGAGATCAATTAAGCACAGGTTCTTGAGCGATTGGGACCCAAGCTCTCTAATCGAGACATCCCAATGGCGCAGGACCACGTTGAGGACATGATTCAAGAGGAAATCTCGGTATTCAGGATGCCTAAAGGGGAACGAAACGCATTTCAGCTCGCAGCGACCCTTCGGCGTCAGAGCACATGGAGGCAAACAAATACGCACTGGGCAACCTCCGGCGCCGCGACGAGGAAAGCGTTCCGGCGTATACTCACTGAATAAAAATCTGTCTTTGCCAATACATCTATCCCATGAGGGAACAGACTCTAGAGTGTCACCGTGAATTGAATGCTCAGTACATCTCACTTCGATTGGGAGGGTGTAACGTGTTCCACTAACCATCCTCCCGACATGCTCCTGGTATGCAGCGCTTGCAGCCCGCCTAATGTGAACTTCCCGATCGTATATTGCGACAGAAGCGAGGCGGTTGGCTAGATTAGTTGCATGAGGTTTGAGGGTCGCAGGATCCTGCGTCCTGGCGAGCGCCCAGAGCACATATGCGGCAGCATCTCGCACATTCGATCCGATTGAGTGTGCCCCTTTTCGTATGTCGAAGTATAACGCCTGCAGGTACACGATGTGAGCGAATACTAAGCTAAACAAAGACCGGGCGTTTGGGTGGGGCCCAATGAAAACATAACACACAACATACCTTTGATAACCACTCGACCAGATCGGGCATGTTAGACTCCGAGATTTGGTTTCTGCGGGCGAGCTCAGCAGAGGCGAGACAAGCTCCATGCCATGTGTACTCTGCAACGGCTGGGAGGTCATAGAGCGCGGCAGCCGTGAGGGAGTGGATGGAGAACATGGCCAGAACGTTTTCGACAATCTGGCTAGAGAAGCTAGAAGGAAGACGTTCGGCGATTCTAGCCACCCCCTTAGCCGCAGGGTATCGGACAACAGTGTCCTACGGGCAGCATGAGAAAGGGTGAAACGGCGAACAGACGGGGGACCGGTTAACCTTATCTTCTAGACTTGACAAGAGCTCTTCCAAGATGACTTCTATCTCTTCTGGGACTTCAGACTCCCCCAGGTTTGCCTTTCGTAGTTCGAGTTCGTCACCAGTCAAGGTTCGACCTAGACATATGAAGTAAGGTTACCACTTGGAACATGAGAAAATGAAAGGTCTTGCGCGTACCCTTGCGGCGACCAGCGTTGGGATTGGGCGGCAGCAACCTCAAACCTATCCTGGTGATGATCTTTGTCCTCAATTTCCGCACCATGACGTTATTGTTGAGGGTCTTCATCTTGCCTATCGAAGTGGCAAGTGCGAGGAGCCTTGACAGCTCATCCTTGATTAGGTCAAGTGGTGCAGACTTGAGGACTTCTCCAAACACTTGCAGGACCCCAATTGTCTAATGAGGGAAGCGGTTGTACTCATATTAGCAAGGCGATGAAACTGACACGCTAAACTCGGGGGCACGAACCGTGAAAGCCTGACCCTGAGACTGGATGTGTTCCTCAGCCCACGAAACGAAGGCGCCAAACCTCGGACCGGTGTCCTTCCTAGGGTTGTCAATCATGTCCTTCATTTCGAACGAACAAAAAGCCTCCCCTACCTCATGTACAGGCGGGACAGGAGCACTGCCGCGCCCTCTCGTTCCAAGCCAGCCCTGTCGAGGTACTCCTTCCCCAACGACTCGAGCGCAGTCGCAGTCGCTCCTTCATGGCCTGGCTCGTCGAATTGCGACAGGCTGAACGGAATCCTACAAATCAAGGCAACCCACAGCAGGATTACGTATCGTGTCGCCCAATGATACTGAGACTTAATGACTTCGGAGTTCGGAAGGCGGATGTAGTTTAATGCGACAGACAGATCGTCCACCTCGTGGGGGAAGAACCTGACTAGACATGGATGTGAGCTGCGGGAAGGGCACGTTGTACTTGTGAGAAGGGACTAACCGATTGTCTTGGACCCTCTGCATTTGATGTACTGGTACAGTAATAGCCCCAAGCAGTGGAGTCTATCACTCGAGGGTCGCAAACTAGGATCGGCGACCACAGCTCGAGCATGGGATTTGAAGCGCTCGATCACCGGGCCAAGTAAACCCTCGAGGTAGGGGTCTAGAAGGAATGCCTGCTCCTGATACTCGTTCAACTAGCTCACCCAATACCAGCCGGGATGCATTAGGAACCACCGTAGCGCATGGACATGGACGAGGGCACGCACTATCAAGCAAAGTTTCTGCAGCACCTGCCTCTCTGCGCTGTTCTCATCAGCTGTGGGATCGACGAAGAGATCGACCGACAGGAGTTTCGTCTGAAGGCCTGTAAATTCGTCATATTTGAGGAACGTCGAATAGACTTTGTCTGTGTCTTCCTCGTACGCCATGGTGCTGGCTATAAGTTTGGTGGACACTGAAAGGGGGAGAGTCAAGCGCGCCCTGCCAAGTTCAGTGAGGTTTGATGGCACCCTGATTGCCATCAAAGTATTTCTGTTTCTCCACCCACAGCAACGCACTACGCACCCCCAGTCTCCAGCGTAGCGACGCTCTCATCGCTCAGAGAATTACTTATACTGCGGGAAAGTGGGCAGGAAACTATGGCGAACGACCAGAAACCAACTTTGAAGAGGAAAAGAGAGGGTGGTAAAGAGGTGCGGCGCAGTGGATCCTCGACTAAAAGAGAACCTAACCTCCACCCTAGGACATTGGAAGTAGGGTATCAGGAAAGTTGGTTGGTATATAAACCACAATAGTACCAGCAGCTGGCTCTGACTCGCTCCCACCAGCACCACGAGCTGCACGAGATCCACCACGCGTGCAAGAAAGCAAAGACCTTTGAGACGCAGAAGCTCGTGAAGAAACTGAAGCATCTGCGGTGCGTCGTAATACTCTCCTCGGGTTAACCCTGGTTTCTAATACACCGGGACAGCGACAAGGAAGACGACAAGGAAGCCATCCAGGACCACGAAGCCCAACTGAACTTCATCAAAGTCGGTTCTCTCATGATTCTCGTCCCTCCTCAACTCATCACTCCTGGCCTGGTAGATTGTCGACCACCATAAGCTCGCGCGGACCGTACTTAAGACCAAATGTCACAAGGACAAGGTCCTCCGCGAAAGCGAGCATGTGCAGGCGGCATTGGACAAGGAAATTGGAGAGAGCGTCCTGGAACCACCCTCTGCTGGGACGCCTGGCGCCAAAGTGCAGAGCCGGTTATTGAGTAACAAGATTATCGCCTCCCAGGTGGCAGCGTCTATAGCAAGTATCAAGGCTATCGTAAACCCCGAGTTAGCTCAACCGCTAGCGAAGGCTCGCTCTGAACTGCCTGAGCCCTCTCCCAAGAAAGGTGCTCAGGCCGAAGCGAATTCGACAACAGTTGCTAGTGCAGCCCCTTCCGGTACCGAAGACGACGAAGAGTACAATTCTCAGGTAGAGGGCGGTGATCTAGGCTGGGAATCGGGGACTGTGGACGAGAACGATGACGATAGTCGGGACTCAGGCGCAGATGTAGGGGCTGACGATGGCTGGGAATCAGTATCAGATCCTGGACCGGAGGAAAGCGACTCTGAAGACGAGGAGGGCCTCCAGGTCAACGCACCCCCATCAAAGAAAACCAAAGCGACTCCAGCCGCTGCGCCATCGTCGTCGAAAAGTACAGGAGAGTCCACGTTCTTGCCTTCTCTTGCGATGGGGTACATGTCAGGATCGGACGCCTCCGACATTGACGAACCCACTGGTGCGGAACCACGGAAGAATAGAAGGGGTCAACGGGCGAGGCGAGCGTGCGTTTCCTTTTTTATTTTGTTCTCTGGGTGGCGAACGGTTCTGACGTTACTCTATGACTCAGAATATGGGAGAAAAAATTCGGGCGAAACGCGAACCACAAGAAAAAGGAAGTCGAGGCTCTGAAGGAGAAGAAGGTCAAGGCCTTTGAGCGAGCTCAGGCGAAACTGCACCAGAAGGCGAGCGGGATGACGAGGCCGGATTCTGGGTGGGGGAGTCGAGGCAACCTCCGCGCAGGCCAGGCCAGAGGAGGGGCAGCAGGGTCAGCACCTAGAGGAGGAGGACCGGGACAGAGCGACAACACTAGACCAGAGGCAGCGAAGAAGGCAGGGGACAAGCCGATTCATCCCTCGTGGGAGGCGAAGCGGAAGTTGAAGGAGAAAGAGAGTATTGGGATTGTCCCCAGTCAGGGGAAGAAGATTAAGTTCTAGGGTGGTTCTGGTGTGCTACTCTCCACCTCGAGCTACGTTCAACCTAACTGGGGGCGTATGTGGATCTGCATTTGAATTTGGGCACCCCTTGCGATTTCGCGAGAGACTGCATTGTATCTTAAGGAGGACAAGCGCATTTAAGCAACTTCAAGTTAATTACACCACGAAGTGCCCCTGTGGGAAAGAAAAACGACGCAGTACGAAAGAGCCTATGAAATAAGCGCCCGGCTAGTCGATCGCGGACTATAATGGACGGTTCAATCCGCGAGAGCTCACCGAGTCGTACACCTACACTAAAATGTCACGCCAAGGATCAAAGATATCTTAGTCCCAGAGGATGGAGGAACACAAGTTCAAAGGACCGGACCAGACTCGGAAGTGAACGTGATATCATGTGGGGTCACCTCTGACGATCCTCGACAGTCCTCGACTTCGGAGTCGACGACGACGCGACGTCATGAAACCCCTCATCGATATCACATTCACCTCCGAGTCTGGTCCAGGCCTTTTGATCTGTGGGACCACCGACAGGAAGTTTCGACGGATTTTAAGAGGTTCCGTCGTTGGAAGGAAAAGCTTCTTCTAGGTGCGTCGTCTTCCGTCCCCAGTCGGTGGCCGATTGGCGGTACCTACACATACTGAACCGGGGCGGGGGAGCTGGGTATGTGCGATACCAGGGGTTATGGTTGGGCTGGAGTAGACAGGACAGGAGAGGGAAATCGTCGATATTGCCCTAGTCAAGGGAGGATGTAGTTCTAGGGTACTATAATGGGCGAGGTTGAACAGGGGTAGTACACACACTACACTCTACGTGGATCTACATCGGATTCTAATGGGCTAAGGACATGAGTAAGGACGATGGCGTCGTGAGAGGCATAGCGAGAGTAAATTGAGGTAGTAGGATGAGAATTAACCAGTGGGTGAAGTAAAGGAAGGAGATGGTTGGGTGAGGTGAAGTGAAGGGAGATAAGTGAGTTGAAGAGATAACAGTAGAAATGACAAGACGAAGTTGCTGGTGAGATCAATCCTCCCGAAGAAAAGTAACCAAGCTTTTTGAAAGTCGAAGTAAGACAGGTCGTAAGGGACGTTGGAATTGTAGAAGATAAGGAAAAAGAGGGTAAACCAATCGAGCGTCCATGATATGTGTCTGGCACATACGTCACTTCCCCAACTAACAGACATGTCGCTTGCCTCCAACGAGCCTACACTCTCTCGAGCACCACATTTTCTTGCACTTGCCGCACTGGGGGTAATCTCGCCCGGGCAGGTGGCAGGTGGCGCAGGCCATCTTCTGGCCGCAAAGCTTCGAACCGCGTTCTAGGCGCGCGAGGACGGGGTGGAGTTCAGAGGACGAATAAGGCTTACGTTCGAGGTTGATGTTGATTGAAGAGGCTGATGAGCTTGAAGTCGAGGTCCCAGGGGAACTGGACAGTGGGGATGATGGGGATGATGTGGTTCGCGTTATCACTGGGGGACCAACAGAGGCGGTGGCCCTTATCAGTCTGCTTGGCGACTTGGACGTTAGAGCGGGTTGAGTGGAATACGAGTACGCGACGCTGAGCGGCCGTGGTCGCTGTTCTCTCCCCGTGGGTTTCTTCAAGCTCGATTTCG
Organism: Coprinellus micaceus; assembly: GCA_951394405.1. NCBI lineage: Eukaryota > Fungi > Basidiomycota > Agaricomycetes > Agaricales > Psathyrellaceae > Coprinellus > Coprinellus micaceus. Next base: position 1,824,246 of record OX596340.1, on the reverse strand, counting down.
GCATGGCTGGTGGTAGATGTAGGTGTACGGACGAGACAAGCTGATGCAAGGAATGTCTAGCTGAGGGCGAGGGTACAAACGAGCCCCAGGCGTCCGTCGCCCGCTCGATTTGTGGGGCGGGTGACGTCCCATGGGAAAGTTGGGTGGTAATGCTGAGACTACTCCGCGAAGAGGTCCCCGACGCAGTCGAGTATAGCGACAGCGTCCGTGAACGATGGTGAAGCGGTCTGAAGTCCATGGCACTCCGAGTATCCTACGGGATAAGCCAAACGTGAGCGCGAGTGGGGCGGTCTCATATTGTCTCCCATACCTTATCTATTGGGGACTCGGACTGTGAGGAGGCGAGTGGGAAGATCATAGGGGCGGTATGGATGGGCTTGCACCTTCGGGTTTTAATATAGGGGGGCTATCCTGTGGATGAGAAGAAATTTAGAGTTACGTACGTTGGGTAGAGCATGATTTGTTCCACCCACCCTTGAAGACCACCCACTGCTGAGAGTTCTAGAGTCTAGAGATACCTCAAACGCAGCCGGTCTCAATGCTGGGATATTCTAATGCCAGCCTGGTTCTTAGAATGAGTGTAATAGGCAGCCAGGCCCCGGTGGATGTTTAGCGCTGGGAAGAGGGTATGGTTCTAGGAAGTGGTTCCCGATAGAAAAGCAACTGATTCAGAACGGCGGCTCTGCTCCGACCGCCCTGGCCGGGGCGATGCCGGATCTCCGGATCAAATTTTAACCGCCGCGCTGTGCTGCTGTACACTGGAGTCCACAACTTGCACCTGAACCACCTCCTCGATGGACTTTTTCTCCTGCTTTTCCCACAAATTTCCGAGATTTATTAGATGCTACAATGGGCTTGGGAGGCTCGGAACTACGACGAACGTGCGAGGAGCCCGTCTAGCTCCTGTTGACAACTTCCCAGGTTTCCATTGTTCTATGTCTCCTCTGGACATATCCTTGAAAGTCAACTACCGCCCAAGCCTCTTTTTTCCAGACACACGGGCCTTGATTAACACTTTGGGCGCCTCCCAACTCCGTACTGTTCCCCTTGATACTCGGATACTGTTATCGTTCCTGGCAGAGCTCGGCCACACTACGGCGAAATCAGCTTCTTCGTAGGATGCTATTGAAGGAATTCAACACTACTCCAACCCGGACTCCAAGCAAAAGTGGTCGCCTGACCACCTGTACAATGGAATTCAATGGAATCTAGTCGGAGACGAGGGAAGTTCTTCTACCTCCCAGTGTTCGGCGTTGGCCTCGGCTAGCATTCCTGACCTTGTGGACGCTGGGGACAATACTGATATATATGCGAGGTCTCCACGAATGGCGTTCTTTCTATCCTTGCCCTCCTTCCCAAGTTCTAGGCATAGTAAGAAGAAGGTCATCGGTATGGCAAACGCCGCCTCCACAAGCCCAGACGTCGTCGGGGATTCCACCCGCGATTCCATTCGAAAGGATAGCGGAGAAAGCGCCAATGGCGAAAAGCTTCACACCAAAAGATCTGGCGGTGCTCCGCTTGCTCACGCCCCGAAATCACCTGAAGAACGATATGCGGCCTTGCAGGATGCCCTAAAAGTCGATCCGGGACCGAAACCTTGGGGATGGCCTGCTATTCAGGTTAGTGCATATGGTCTGACAAAGTTGCGACTCTATCTGCCTTTACCTTTCTTCTCCAGGTTCTATCTTGATTCAAGACGCTGATTACAATTTATCGTCTTATGTTCTTTGCTGTTCTACCCTGTTCCAATTCCACCGCGCCGCGCCGCACGCATTCCGGAATCCGAATCGAACCCATTCGATGACGCATAGCTTTATTTGGTGACCTTGGTAGTGTGCTGCTGCTCAGGCGACAGCGGTTTCGATAGCACGGTGCGTTCATATCAATTGCGACTTCATTGCGTTTAACCTTCACTTACCTATCGTCGTGGCGATGATCCATCCATGCATCTGTTTTCACCTTCAACGTTGGAACTTCGAATCTAATCCGGAATGAATCCACTTGCGTTCAACGGCGCCTTCAAATCGCGGTCCGACGCCGCGACGTGGTTTAGGTCATGGGAGGTATCAATAGCATGCTCCAGTACCAGGACTATTTCGGTATGACCGGTGTCGGGAAGAAGACCAGGTCCGTTTCTATCTACACCTTGAGAAATCGAAGTTGCTTTGACACTCTGACGCCTTAATTCCTCCAACTGTTGATGCGCACCGCGTATCTCCGGATAACAGCCTCGTGTTTGGTATCTTCACTGTGTGCGTACGCAGTTGCTCTGATCCTACGACTCGCCAGCTTGACTGAATAGTTTCGTATGTTTGCAGCGGGTCCCTATGGTACGTACCCACTCTGCTTCCGACTGTTGGCGAGATACTGATGCTATGTAACTAGTGGGATGATACCTGCATGTACGTCCTTCTCACCAGTTGCGCATTACCCCTAATCACGCCTGCATCAGCGTACCTCCCTGACCGCTTCGGGCGCCGTTTCTCCATGTTCTTCGGGAACGCAGCTTTAGTGTATGACTTTATCATTTTCAAGCTAAATTCTCGACTAACTCCATATTTACATTGCAGAGTCGGTGCGGTTATCACCGCCAATGCAACCAATAAAGACATGTTTCTCGGTGGTCGCTTCCTCACAGGTACGCTCCCCTTTCTGTTCTTGTCTATCCCAGTCCACCTCCTCTGCGTGCGCTCTCAAGCTTGCTGCGAATGGGTCGGGCGACCAGTCGGGGGGCTCACACGACCCGTAATTCATGTCCCATGCGTACCGCATTCCTTCTGTGATACGCTTTACTTCCTTTTGTGTGACACGCGACATCCTTGATTCCCTTTTGTGATATGCGCACCTTCTCGTTCTGTAACCCGCGCGCGAGCAGCGCGAGCCCTCTTGTGATAAGCGATTACGGCACTAACCCGCTGTTGGTGTTGCAGGCTTCGGCGCGGCGTGCGCAGGCGCTTCCGCAAAGTCGTACATGGCTGAAATGGCCCCGGCGCATCAGCGTGGCGCCTATTTGGGCTTCTTGAATTCATTGTGAGTACCTCCTTCAACGTTACTGTTTCGCCCTTTCACTCGACTTTGACTTCTTTGGATTGGGTTGTATTGCGGCGCCGCGGTGTTGCAGGGCGTTGCTTTGGTTAATACTACGGCACCTGATTGGCGCCTATGCTCAACACGCTGCGCCTCAGGCATAACGCCACACTCTTCTTTCACACACTCCCTCCGAGGTGGAAGTTCCTTCGGGAACCAGGGCGTCGCCACAGGGTCATCATAGGGATTAACCTTCTTGTGGGGTAGCCTGGGCTAAGCCTTTTGTGGATTGGGCTGCCATAAGTCTTCTGTCCTGTGGTAGCCATGGCGCTTGGGTTCGCATTCGCTAATTCTTGGGATACTTGTTTGTGATACAGCTACTACATCGGCCAGATGAGTGCAACAGGGATGATGGTGGCGACTGAAAAGTGGGATAACGAATTGTCTTGGAGGTTACCGTTGTATATCCAGGTCTGTGTTATGTTTTTCATTACTCCTGAAAGTTTCCCCAGCTGAACCTGAACCGTTCCGACGGCTTGAACTAGTGTGTCCCTGCGGGAGTCAATGTTCTCTTTATTTTCCTCTGCCCCGAGTCGTACGTCCCCTGATTCTTCCCTCTGCGCCCGTTGGCTGACATTCCTCAGTCCCCGATGGCTCTACAGTGTGGGGAAGACCGACCAGGCGAGGCAAGTTCTCGCGAACATGCACAGCAGGACTCGGGACCCCAACTCGCCCTTGGTTGATGTCGAGATGGAGGAAATCATCGAGAAGATTGAGATCGACGGCGCAGATAAGCGGTGGTGGGACTTCCGGCCGTTGTTTAGGACGAGGGCGAATAGGTATAGCGCGTATATGTGCATCCTCATTGGTTTGTTTCTCCCTTCCACAGTACTGAGAGCCCTACGTTGATAGCGGTCGCGAACAGGTGTGTTTGGACAGCTCAGTGGGAACGGACTCATCACGTACTTCTTGCCCATCCTCCTTGGGCAAGCCGGAATCCCGCAGGAGAAGAGGTTGACCTTGAATTTTGTGAATAGTGTCACGTCCTAGTACGTGTGTTCCTCTCTACCTGGCTCCTGTCTGCTCACCACATATCACACAGCATTGGAGCGCTTTCCGGCTCGTTCATAGTCGACAGATTTGGCAGACGGCGAATTCTCCTCACCTCCACTACCGCCATTACCGTCATCCTGATATTGGTCAGCGGTCTGCTGAGCTCGCAGGGTAATACGGCTCGCGCCAATGCCGGGGTGACATTCATTTATCTGTTCATGGTCATATTCTCGTTTGGTTGGACCCCTATGTGAGTGCACTCTAGGCCCGAGTAAAGTCCTTGTGGGGCTCAAGAGATCCCCTCTAGGCAAGCACTCTACCCTGCCGAGGTGCTTGGGTACGATGCCCGGGCGAAAGGCCTCGCATTCTTGGGTGTAGTTGTGCAAGCCGCGTCCTTGATCAACACGTTCGCCCTGCCCATCGCGCTCGAAAAAATCACCTGGAAAGGTACTATTACTTCCTTTTTATGCATTAATCACTCCAAGGCCACTCACGTACCCGCACAGTTTACATTATCTTCACCGTCTGGGATGCATTCGAGGTCCTGGTCATCTACTTCTTCGTGGTTGAGACCAAAGGCTTCACCCTGGAAGAGATAGGCGAGATATTCAGCCAGCCCAACCCCAGGCAGTACAGCGACCAGCTCTTGAAGAACGTCCGGGCCAAGCGAGTGGCAGAGTCAACGACGCCAGCGTGATGGGGAGTGACGCACTAGCATGAGTCAAAGCCACATATGAAGGAAATGAAGATTTGCTGTTACCTGATAGGGTAGTTTGACGTTATCCTGGCTTCTTGTTCTCGTTTCTCCACTTTACCATGTATGAGTATCTCCGACACGACTGTACCACCTTATGTCCATGGTTTGTGGCGTTGAAATGGCTGAAAGTGTTCAAGTTGGAGTGGAAGCAGCGAGGCTGTATTTGGCCGTGTTGTGCTGCAGCTTGTGAACGAGAGCTGTGCATCTGCGGGCGAAGGGTTGACCGCGCACACCACACGACCAGAACTCATTGCCCTCATCCCCACTCTCTTCCGTGTAGAAGGCTCTCTGTCGACCGCCGGGCGACAAAAGCAACCCGGGAACACAATCGGAACCATCGTTCAGATCCTTTAATATGGTCCGTTATCTTTTCTATGAAAAAATATAACAGTGTCCCGCTCAACCAAAGATCGCCTCGATAGGGTCAAACCCTCTCATCCCCAGGTGCGTTTGTATCGCTCTAGAAGATACCAGGGCTGATTCTGGTGGTGTCTAGCTACGAAGAAAATTTCGGAGAGTGGCGGAAACTCACGATTTTACTATGCAATCTCTGAGATGCAAGGATGGAGAATCAGTACGCGCACTCCTTCACGAATCGTGTGATGGATCCCTCGAACCTAACACGACTACTGGCTAATAGCGATGGAGGACGCCCACGCTACCGTTCCGAACCTCGACCAAGGAAAATCCGACGCCGACTCCAACGCATTCTTCGCAGTATATGATGGTCATGGAGGTCGGTGCCCGCCCCCCTAAAATCGCCTCCTTTCTCCCGTGTACTCAACCTTCCATGTGTAGGGTCATCTGTTGCCAGATTTGCGGGACAGAACGTCCACAAACGACTTGTTACGGAGGAATCGTACAAAGAGGGCAACTACGAGCGGGCTATGAAGCGAGCGTTCCTCGGAACAGATGAGGATCTCCTCGCAAGTACGTCGACTGGCTGCTACGAGTAAAAGCACAGTGATTAAACCATCTACCCCATCCCTTAGATCCTTCCTCTTCCCGCGATCCCTCTGGTTGCACCGCTGTTGCGGCCCTTGTCACGAAGGATGGCAAGATTTATGTGGTAAGCACCTCGCATAACCTTTGATGCACATTGGTATTCATATGATGGACAGGCCAACGCTGGTGACTCCAGGTCGGTCATGGGGATCAAGGGCGAAGTGAAGCCCCTGAGCTTCGACCACAAGCCCACGAGCGAGAGTGGGTCACGTCCAGACCATGGAGCGATTCTCCACTAATTTAATCCCACTATAGCCGAGAGGGCGCGAATCTCTGGAGCGGGAGGCTACATTGAGTATGGTCGTGTGAATGGTGCGTCGTTTCCTCACTTACCCTGTAGTAAGGTTAACGTTGTCAAAGGTAACCTCGCTCTCTCCCGAGCCCTTGGCGACTTCGAGTTCAAGAAGAACTACGCCCTCCCCCCTGAGCGCCAAATCATCACCGCTGATCCCGACGTTACTTGCCACGAAATCACTGAAGAGGATGAGTTCTTGGTCATTGCTTGCGACGGTGAGTCCCAAGTTCCTTGCCCATTGATGTTCTATTAAGCGCCTACTAGGTATCTGGGACTGCCTGAGCTCGCAACAGGTTGTTGACTTTGTGCGGTATCAGGTAGCTGAGGGCAAACCTCTTGAAGAGATTGCTGAAGCGATGTGCGATCACTGCTTGGCTCCCGATACCTCTTCCGGAGCTGGCATTGGGTGCGACAACATGACTGTGCTCATTGTTGCTCTTCCCCACGGCCGGACGAAGGAGGAGTGGTACTCATGGATAAAGGACCGCGTTGAATCGAAGTACGGCTACGATACCCCCAGCCAACCACCCCAGCTCTACGCTGCGAGCCGACTCGCCACCTTCCGGGCACGTCAAGAAGCTCTTGCAGCACGCGAACGGCAGCATCCTCATGGCGTCAGCGACGCCAGCTCGGTCCTTCAAAATGACGATTTCCTTCGGCGGTACGGCTTGACTGTCTCGACTCTCGGCGGCGGGATTTCTTTCAGACCAGGAGGTGGAATTATGTCCGGCGGATCGCTTATGTTTGGAAACGACGATAGCGACGAAGAGGAGAGCGAGGAGGAGGTCGGGAGCGGCAGGTCGTTCTTCACGGAGACTCTTGGATTGGGTGCCCCAGCTCGGGGAGAGGAAGGTGTTGACGCCACTGGGAACTTGAAGGCTCAGTTGGAGGAGTTCGAGAAGAACATCAACGGGGACGATGTGGATGAGGACGGCGACGCTTTGATGGCCGACTCATCAGAGTCGAAGCTGCAGGGCGAGGCCCCTCCACCTCCCAACTCTCTCCCTAATGGCGATTCAAGTTCTGTGGCTGTCCCTGTGAAGCAGCTCGAGACCTTACCCGCCGGCGAGTCGCCTGACCCAGTTGTGAAAGCTGAGGGGTTGTCGGATAAAAGCGAGGACCCGCTGAAGAACTGACTGCGCAGGCTTCTACTTCACGCGCACTTCGCGCCTGTATTCGTTTCGATTCCGTTCCTCCTGATTCTCTGCTCGACCTATCTATTGCTATAGTGTAGCCATCCCCGTTTGTTACCGATATCCCTTCTAGTCTCATGTTTTCTGTCTCTTCCTACCCAGCAATTCCCCCACGTACATGTGTACCCAAATCATTCACCATTGTTGCGAAGACTTTACGGACTTTCTGTATCGTATACATTCTCATTTGGGCTTTATAGTGTACAATAGTAAACTTTATGACGGTCTCATTCCACGCCGTCCCAATGGTCATATCCCTTTGATCGTCACTAGTTCGCCTTCCAGTAAGCAAACCACCACCAGCTCCCCGTTCTTTCCAGAGATAGCCCCAGCACCGATGAGAGAACCACGTTCCCCATCGTCGACCTTCAGGATGCTCTGTTTTGCCCATTTATCCTTATTGGCCGATGGACGGTAGACATAAAGGTTTCCACCTCGGTTGGTGCGACCGCTCTCGAACGCGAGAATAGCTTTTGAGGGTACGAGGTACGTAAAGCGGGTGTCGCGCTTTGACGCCAGGACGAATGCGACGGCCGGGTACGTCGAAGAATGAATCCAAGACAGCATTTCGTCGTCTGAGGGCGATTCCAGGCCAAACACGAGGCCATCCAGATTGTTCTTGACGACAAGGGATAGACCGTTTTGCTCGACGATCCCAGGAAGCACTGTCGCCAGTAGCTGGATGGGGATCTGTTCCTTGGGGTTGAACCAGCTCGGAGTCGACCCATTCGAAGCGGTCACCCAAGTCACGACTGCCTCTCTCCCCACAGAAGCGTCCACTTCATCATCCATTTCTCCGCTCGCGAGGCTGGGCACTCCGGCTCCCAGCCCAAGCCCACTGGCGTCCGTGCCGTCTGCGAGAGCCGAGGTGTATTTTTCCAACGACTCCCGAATTTGGTAGAGCTCTGAAGGGTCAAGCGTCTCGGGAACGTCGTCAGGGTTCTCTGCGGCAGGATTAGGACGGTTCTTATCAGAGAAAAGCTGCATCCATCTCGTTCCTTCGTGCTGTTTCTCCATGTGGAGAGTCAAAACACCGTACGCCCGTTCAGCTTCTCTGTCCCAGGTCCAAAAGCACGAAGATGGGGAGATTATGTCCCAAAGTTCCTTGGCTGAATAGCGAGGAATCGGGATAGATGTCGAAGCGCGATAGTCGATATGTACCGTCAGAGTCTTTGGGGAGAAGGCGACGCGGATAATATCCTTGGTTGTGGTCGATGGAAGAGGAATGGCGACGGTGATAGAATCAGACGTCTGCGTCCATGAATAGGGTGGTGGGGGTTTAACCGGGGACTCGGATTTGTCGGTGTTGTCGAGATTTTCGTTGGTTCTGGGGATTGGCGCAATTTCGTCGGGAGAAGGAGCATACGGGCTTTGGTCGCTGAGGTTGGGATCAGCATATGGGACGCTTCCAAGTAGAATATGGCTGTCCAGGCTTTCAACATATCGACCAAAAATTGGGACATCTTGGCCTCGGCGATGCCAGACAATATCCATCTCCCGAGGAGCGGCGGCTGGGCTAAAGGACAGGAAGTTGATCCTGATTGCGCGAATGTCGAAGAGATTCGAGCTTCTGTGATCCTTCGAGTCTGGACTGGCGACCGAAGCTTTCGATTTAGAAGACACAACTACGGCTGCACTGGTAGGGCTCGTCCGATTTGCATAGTGGATCCTGAAAGGCGTGGTTTGACCGTCGGCTGCGAGAACATATGTCCCGACGGCTACTGACAAGCCTTCGTTTCTAACAGAGAGGACGTAAAGGGAGCCATCTCCGTCAGAAGCGACGACTAGAGTGGGCCCAATGAATACCGCGCAGGGATATTCCCGGTGAATAGTTGCGGCCTTCTCTGACTGAACAGGTTGCGGCATCTCATAGATAATCCTGAATGACGGGGTTTCCTAGTTTGTCAGGTGAATAGTCAGTTAAGAATTCCAATAACCGAATCAAGAACACACTCCGTTGAACTCCGTGAGGACCACCCTGTATTCGGCATCGACGTAGACAGCTTGGTTCGCTTCTGCATCGATCGAAAGGTGGTTGTGAGTGATGCGGCTTTGCATTTCCTGAAAGCTTAACGGTGTTTTTCCGCTGGTTGTAGCCTGAGTTGCATGATAAGGTAGCTGATAACGCTTTACAGCCTCCTCTGTGTCCATAATCGCCAGTTTGTAGCCTTCGAACGCAACGTTCAGAAGGGACCTATCGGCGTCAAACCCCGTCATCGTGGTCGTGCCTTGCAAGGGTCGCAAGGAAGAGGTTCGCCAGACAAACCCAATATCAAGCAAAGCGTCAGAAGGGCCCTGCGAAGTGGCAGGTGAATTGAACTGAGATGGAGGTTGAAGTGAGAGACGAGACCTTGGACTGTTTGCCTTGTTGTTTGTCATCGTCATTCGTGGCAAACCATGCGGTCAGAAATACACGGCCATCAACTTGACCGTGAACTTCATGTCGATCTTCCCGACTATCCTCCTACAGAGCCATGTCGATCCCTCGTAGATTGCAAACGGCCTCCAAAGGCTTCTAAATTCCTATCACCAAGTCTGGAAGCTGTTCTCGAGACGGATATGGCAGTTTTGGACCGCTGGGCTCCCAGCTGGTATGCAACTGAGCTCACAGAATCGAATGTGCACCACGGCGAATCAAGGTGGTTCGTCGGGCTCCGACGAACGCCCCAGCAAATCGGCGGGAAAACAATTATAATCATCTCTTCGACAGAGGTCTTCGTTGGATTCTGTGCCTCCATCAAGCAACATGAGGCACCGCTTCCTCAAGGCTTTCAATGGAGCACAGTCATTCTCCACCCACAAGGGCTATTCAGTTGCCTTCACTGGAGTTCTCTGTCATTGGAGAAATATCGGTGAGTAGGAGTGGGTGGCCCTCGACCAATCCAGCCTGAAGGTGAAAATTTCGTACGTCTTTTCCAACGGCACTTCTGATCCACCAGCGATTTTTAGGGTACTACTTTGCGTCGCACTGTTGCGTTGTGGCTCCCGTGCTGGCAAGTAGTTGCGCCGGGGACTTCTCCAGAGCCTAGATGGAGTATTGTCTGAGAAAGAAAGCGCTTTCTTATCCTATTCCTCCGGGATTCACAGTCATTCCTGATACCATGGGGAGTGTTCTAACGGTTTCTGCCGACTGCAAGCCAATGTCGACATGCTGCTCGTCTGCTTTCGAGCAAAGATAGCGCCAAGAAGGGTTCTCGGTTAACCTATCACCAGGTTGGGGAGGTTCTCCGAGTCATTGACGCCCTCTCCGGGTGGTGCATTCTCGGTGTTTCGAAAGGTCGCCTCGTTGGCGGCCGAGCTGAGAAAATCAAGGGTACCCGGACGGGTTTTCATAAACCTGAATGACGAGAGATAGCCGTCGACACGAGTTCAGTTCGGCGTTCGCTGGCTCACAGCGGTTCGAAAACGCCACACCCCGTTCCAACTGAGACGGTACACCTGCCCCTTCGAGGCGCATCCACATTATTGTGCTTGTAGTTGCTTTACCCCCTTACCACAACGGTCGATATTACACTCTTATCTCCTTCCATTTGAAGCCGAAAAGCAAGGCTACCGAGACAGTTACGGTGCCAGCATGGAGGGCGAACCGGGAGGCGTGATCTGTATTAGTTGGTCCATTCCGGACTTCCAAAATCGAGATGTTTTGATCAATTCAATCTAGAAAGCCGTTATCCGAGATCTCCTTCCTTTCTTGTGCCCACAAACCACCTCCCACCTCGCCCTGTTGCTTCCCCGGTTAGTTGCAGTTCAAGCGCAAAATCGCTTCACCCTCGTTTCTGGGGATTTTGGGGACTCGGTTTCGACTCCGGACCGATAGGGGTCTGATTCTCCACACGATCTGTCGCAAAATGAAGTTCATGGCGAGGATATTTAATCAACTGGTGTCTCGGCAGGGCGAAGACCCCACCCCGCAGAAGACGATGTACCTTCCCAACTCCCCAGCGACCTTCTTCCGCGATGAGCTCGACAGGGCTCTGAGGGAGCAGTCGTTTGGCATCCAGACCTACAACCTTGGTGGCTCCACGCCACGGCAATCATCAGCTTCGGTCCTCACTCTGGAAGGCCTCACGCTGACAATCATTCTCACTACCCAAGGCTACTCGGTACAGATGTTTTCGCATTCAATACCCTTCGCAGGCTATTGAATATCCATTCTAGGTCGATGTTAAAAGGTCCGATGCCTTCCAGTACCTGAAGCAATGCTCTGCACCAGGGCATTCGCAAGTTTACGAAACAATTGAGACGCTCCTCCAATCGGTCAGCCCACTATACACGCAACGGGGTCAAGAACGGCTGTTCGAGGCCCTCCGAGGCTTGGCGTAGCCGTCCTTGGCTATTATCGCGGAGTTTCTTGCCGAGTCCCTCCGAGGTACGACCAGAAGGCCTCACATCCTATAGGCATCCGCTGTAGATGCCAACGCCTGTACTTGCTGCCTTCGCAAGAAACCCTCTCATTAACGGGAGAATCGGGAAGCATAGAAGATCCGAACGCTCCATGCTTCATACAATACAAAGTACATTAGATGGTGACACTCGTGGACATCGATTGCATTTCCTATTTACAATCACAGACTATCGGGTACTTCACGCTGCTGAAGCTTGTCCTGCATGTATTTCTCATACTCACTCCTTGTAAAGGTGTACCCCTCTTCTCCACCACCACGGACCCTCCGCAGTAAACCACGTATTACTTGCCTCTCCCCCTCGTTCCGAATACAGTTGGCCCACCATCGATCCATGCTGCTGCGGATTCCGGGTGTGTTGAGCTCATTGTTTTCGCTCTGTTCGTTAAGCACATGGAGCAGGAACCCTGAGTTGAAGTGCTCCAGGCCCATTTCTGACAAACACTTGAGGATCCGTGAAATGCGTAAGTAGTTGTGCGATGATCCTATGAATGCGTGAGTTTCAGGGACGGGGTAGCGTCATTAATATTTAATGTACTCACTAACGAGGTTCCTATACCGGTTGCCGAAATTGCGAGGGGGTGAAGAGCGCCCCACGAGACCAGATTCTTCAGAGAGTAGCTGCATGCCGTAGAAATCGAGCATGAGCTTGTAGGAGGTTGTGACGCGTTTTAGGACCTCTGGTTCGGCCTTCATAACGTCAGCCTCGTGGATTTGAAGTGGCTGGGACTGGTAGTTCATCCCATGTTCGCGAATCGGGAACCTGTGTGGAGGAATGAAACGGCCAGCGCTCCGTCAACCCCCAAGTAGGACGGCGGTCATCCTCGGGAAAGACTCACAGCCATTGGATGAAGCCATGCTTGTATTCGAGGGTAGCATAGTCCCCAAGCCAGCTAGTGAAGTGTCATGAGCGAGCTATAGAACGCTTCGGGAGAGTATGCATGCCATACTCCTCATGAATCTCATCGATGAGTTTTCGATCAGGTCGGCAGCGCAGTTTATTCTGGTAGAACAGGAGGTTGTCCGATTGATTAGAGTCGTCAACGAGGTCTGGATATTCCTCAAGAAACTCTTGAACGTCTCTAGGAACAGACATCGTAATGGGATAAGAGTAAGCGCGTGGCTGACGCGTGTCCACTTTACAGCATAGTTTGTCGGTGTTTGGGTTTGTGGTAGTTCGGCTCCTCAAATAGGCGCCGGCCCTCCCGCCGTTGCGATGATTCACTAGGAAAGGGGACATTAAAGGGGTTCAAACGCCCTTGACGTCAGTCAAGGCACACAGCAAGTCCTTGAAAGGCAGCTATTCGTGACGATTTTGCTCCTGGTCAATCGGAACCTTCAGAGGCGAGCACACATTTCATCAAATGTGACGGATGACCATGACAGAGGTGGGGACACAAGCCGCAGATATCGCACCCTCAGTGAAGCTGGGCCTAAATAGCTCACACCCTATGGTTTCCCCTTGCCAAGTCTCTGTGATCTTCACCATCATATCTTATCCGTGAAACGCGCTTGATAGGGTTCCGTGGTCGCTTTGACGCTCGAAGTCCGGCTAAGCCGAATGACGGTCATGATCCCTCCATGTCGACATGTCGATCGGGCATCGAGGACATGTACGGAGTATCCCTCGCTGCGAAGGACGCTCTGGATGATCAAGTGGTGATCGGAGACTTGTAAGCTTCGCTGCGATCTGCCATTCATTGTGGGGCATCATCCAGGTGAGCCACAAATGTCCTTCCGCGACTGAGATAAGGCTCGTTAGATACATATGTCCAGGTTTGGTGCTCATTTATGATCCTGGTAAGCAAAACGCGCTGTCCACAAGGCCCCGATGTCCGTGGACTGTGGGATACAAGACGGTGTGTCTTTTAATGGTACACACAGCTGGTAGGATTTCCTCTTGGCATCCTACCTGATACAACAGACCCCGCCATTGCTGTAACGTTTGCACGAGGAGGTTGGGCAAATGTGGGACGTTCGATCTCGCTGGAGATGGTCGCCACGAAAGACAAACGTAGATACCACTGCCAGGCTTACGCAGGCGAACAAGCGTGTCATAAGAGCCCCGATACATTAGCGGCGGGGAGGCGAGGTGTTGGCGCTGGGCGCTTACCGTCTCCGATGAGACGGGGGTCTGAATCAATACTCGAACTGAGGAAACAGACAAGATAATGATAATAGACAAGATATTTCAGTCAATCACTCGTAAATCCCGCGGCGGGTACTCTGCAGATCCAATTCAATGGCTTGCGCCCCACCGCCTAGGAGATCATCTAGTTCGGCGATACGACGTTCTCCAGACGTCGTACAATTGAGTTGACGGAAAGGTCCCGTATACGGGGCCTTTCTGTGCGTACCGTCACCCGCAACGAAGGGTACCCCGTGGAGAAGGCGGGGAACTTCACGAGATACAAAGGGGAATCTCAGTTATGAAACTGTACCAGACATCGGTGCTAGTAGGAGTTCTTATTGGGGGCGAATCAAAGCCGCCGAGGAAACAGACCGAGTACGAACAGCACGAGAGAATAGAACACAAGGTTTAAAGTCGCTGTGGGCATAATTTGTCTGGGACTTGGGCGTGCAACGAGGCAGTAACGATGAGATGGGCATGAGCGGGCCGCGACGGCTTATACATGGTAACTGCTCGACTCGAATCGAGGCAGGTGTCGTAAATCGCAAGTTCAGTGGGTGAGAAAGGGTGAGGTTGGCGGAACTGGCTAACCGTCAGTCAAAGCCAATTAGGGTGTTCTGGTCTTTGTATTACGTGACCCTAAATTGGTGAGCTTCGTGCGTGAAAATTTGGCGCCGAAACGGAAAGTGAGCTCCAACGGATGGGAGTAGTACCCCATTTGAGTTCTGAAAGTCGCGAGCAGATGAGTACAGTATGTCTGGCGTACCCGGCGGCGTTGACCCTGTATGTTAACACAACCACCGGTTTAGAGAGCCAATAGGTACAGGTGGAGGTTGTGGTCGGGAAGAGAGCTCAGCGCTAAGGAATGCCGTGAGATTGAATATTCTAGAAATCCAGAGGGGATGAAAGTGCGATTCGATAGTACTTTTCGGATAGCAGGGCCGGCGATGTAAATACCATTCCCTATCTCGGGAGGGACTCGTTCGAAAGACATCTGGCCGGTGGTTCTCGACCAATACCACACCACGTCCGCCGTCCGGGGATTCGGGAAAAGAACGTGACTGGCGTCAGTGGATTCAACGAATCGTGTATCACGTACCGAATATGACACCCAGCAATCTTGCTTGCGTGCTGGGTCGAGAGGGCGCCAAAAAATATCATAAAGGTTCTAGATCCACGTGCGCTTCGGCGGTCCTCCAGACGCGTTCGGTCGGTACTGAAGGGAAACGAAGTCCAACGGATAAATGCTTTCGATGGGAGATATCACGCGTACACCGCGACGCTCAACGACCAATGGTTGCGCGAATGAACAGAGAAGATGGAGGTGTTTGCTCGTTACCCCAACGGGACGCGTCCAAGCACATCTGAACATCTTTTCCCAAGTCGAGTGCACTTCCAACCTATGGCTAGGGGAAAAGAAGTGCAAAGAGCTCGACGGTATCAACGGGATGTATACCCCGCCTCATATAACGCCAAAGGCAACCTTCGCGCTCTCAGGATAACTGGTTAGCAGCCAGGACTTTTCCAGGGCGAAGATACATAGCACGGATCAGAGTCTGGGGTAAAGTCTACACACCGAGGAACCTAGGCCAAGTCACCGACGACGATTGTTGCGCCTAACGACCGGTGCGAGGTAGTCTGTTCCTCGGCTTCCCAGTCGTCCGCGCTACCGTTGGGGTCGATCCATTCCGCTCCGTTGACGCGGGTGCTCTTGTGCAGCTGCTGGCATAGCACCATGGCCCAAGGGACCCGGTTCCAGAAACTTGAATACCTCGCCCAAAGGGTAGATGAGACGAAGGGTTGCCACCGCAGATCGAGTCGTCATGATGGATAGAGCCCTCCCCAACTGATGCACCGGCGCTAGGGATACTGACTGTGGGGGTGGCCGTATGGGAGGTGTGAGACAGGACGCCGGTGTTGAATGCAAGGGGCGCTGATCCTCGAGAACCTGGACTCGTGGATAGTTGCCGGACTGAAGAAGCCTCGAGGGGTACACGAAGACGGTCAACGTCGAACCTAGCAAGTTGCGCTCCGAGCTTCAGATATCCAGGCTGCTTCCGCCGAACCGAGGGGAACGAAGTGATCCAAGTACCCTTCTTGATACTCCACGTCAATACGCAGTCAATCGCGTACCTTTCAACGTGCGCTCGCCTGTGTACGTTCCCGATTAGCACGTTGATAAGATAAGTGTCAATGAAGCACTCACTGAGGGGTTATCAGAGGGTTAGCATCCCCTGGTTCCAGACATGCCTCTACGAGTCAAAGCACCATGAGGTAGGGTGATAGAAGTCGGTTTCCTGCGCATGTGGGGCATAATCAAGAAGACCACTACCTAATTAGAGGGCGTGAGTTGAAAACCAGCCAAACGATGACTGTCAAACAAATGGGCCTACTCGTGTACGGGCGCTTTGTGTTTTAGGTGAGTGCGGGGTAACGATGGAGGAGCCTAGGTCTATGAACGCCTGGGTCCACTGGAATCACTTACTTCCCCGGGTATGTCGTCCTTCTCCAAGGGCGCCAAAGGCAGAAGACCCACGGAGAGTTTGGAGAGGCGATGATATACTTAGCCATCCCGTATACCTGACAACATCTTGTGCGTGGCGCGTAGATCCGCCGTTGGCGGTAATTGAAGAAGAACGGAATCGCTTATGGGTGTCAGGAGGGAATGGAGGGTAGGGGGCCAGAGAAAAGACCAATTAGCATGCTTGCAGGCCACCACGTAAACCCCCAGTAGTGTGCCTTCGAACCGAGCTAGGAAAAGAGAGGCGTGGTGATGGGTGTACAAATGAACCAGTGATGGGCCCGCGATGCCTCGGAGGTGACGGAAGTGCTGGGCCCCTGATTAGATATGTAGTATCAATTAGCATCACTCGGGACTAAAGCCGATAGCGAGGTGCTTGGACACTTACTCTGTCGATCCTCGCCTTTCATTCGGCCCCTTGAGCAACGCGTGACAGCGGTACGTGGCTTGGCCCACGGCGTCCGGTGTATCTGCTATAGCATACAGTTTCTGGTATGAGCTACGCCTAAATATGGTTTCTCTTGGCACAGTCAACCAATCGCTCCAAATAGTGCGATAGAAGAGCAGGTGACCAACCTTGACGAACGAGAATGGAGGCCTTGAAGCGAACTCCTTGGATTTGCGAGGCCTGATTGTGTTGGTAGTGTCCATGAGGACCATCGCACCGGGGATGGCAGCGATAAAGCCTAATGAGGGACCGGAGTTATCGCGGGGTCGCCCCAACAGGACTATGGCTGCCTATGGTCCACGCATGCATGAGCTTGCTAGCCCCGCGAGATGGCGGGCGGAGCGTCAACTGACCAATAGCGGTGCGGAGAGGCGCAGCCCAGTCAACGAGCGTCGAGAGTCCCAACGGCCGCTCAACTAAAAGCGGACATGGTGATCCTAAACTGAGCTCTCGACCCGAACGATAGGGAAGAGATGCATATCCCAGCGGCTGAGAGGATGCTAGGGATGTCAGGACCTTTCATTTTGGGTGACCTATCGTATGGCAACTCGAGGCGAGGTGAGGCGCTGCAGGACCACGACATTGCCCAAATGGTGGATCGTCGCTACCACCCACGATAGTGACCCTGTAATTCAGACTCGAGACGGGGGTTAGCCAAGCAAACTAATCAGCAATGTCAACACATAGGTGATTGCTATATGCCTCCCACCTACCCCCAGGAGTCGAGATAAGGTAGAGGCACGGCCCGCTCTAGGTTACCCGTATCCGTCGAACTCGAATAGGTTCGCGTGCTCACAATCGACGGGATGTGAGGCCATACGTCACCATCCGGAATCGAAAGCTGGGCTGCTAGGGCACAAGCGCCGAGTAAGTGATACAATCCTCACGCGTCCCTAGCGGGACCAAATTCGGTACAAGACTAGCCGGTAGGGAGCACTCGATGTGCACCAATCGCTGAGTGCCCAGAAGGGCTCAGAGAATCACTTCGCCACACTGGAGGCCCGCGCGATCTTGGAGAGCCTGATTGACTGCGAATCTGGCGTGTCGCAAGATATGAGAAGCAATCCCAGAGCCGCCAAGATTCGATGCCACCACCTAACAGGTGATACGGCTAACTGGGCCTTCTTTCACAACCCGGGTAGCCGTACGAGAGCCCATAGACTTGAATAGCATCCAGGGTGGATACTTACTCCCAAAGTGTCCTAGATAGATCCCCGGCCACCGTTATCAGTACCACTGTGCGAGGCGAGGGGAAGCAGGTCACACACCGGCCGCGTTGTCACTACCCATGCTTGTCTTTCTCTTTCATATTCGGCGAGAAACGCATGGATCAATGGATCTACACGCACCTGCGCTTGGTAAGATCCGTCAGTGACAACGGGTCACTGAGAACGGAATAGACACTTACTGGGTGGACACAAGGTGGATATGGATATGCCCCCCTGGCAGCTTGCTAAGTAGTGACGTTTGACGATCGAGTCACTTAGCAGATAACTGCTAAGCTCAGACGCCCATTCGCCGAGATCCAGAAGCGTCGCAGAGTGGATCTAGGATGTATCAGGGTAGTGATTGATCATAGCATATGTCTGACTGTCATCGACCATTAACTAGAATCGTTCTTCGCCCTCGAGGAACAACCAAGGATGGTAAACGGTGACCCACACAATCGTCCCCACGTCATGCCCGTCCTTGCTTAATGCCATTACGCAGCGAGGAGCGAGGAACAGCCCCTAGGATTAGAGCGCCTAATGCCCTCGCGGCTTGAAATATGATACGCATTGGGTCATCAAGAATAAGTGTTCGAATTGAATCGGGCAGAGGTGGTTACGCCACAATTCGAGGTGGCTCACTAATCACCCCTCGAGGATCTACAGGGTTCAGTGTTACAGTCGTCATTACAAAGTAAACAACGAGAAGTGTTCAAAGCATACCTTTGTAAGCACAGGACAACGAAGCCTTCGGACTTTCCTTGACTCACACTCCGGTGGTTCGCACTTCCGCTCGACCTGACGTAGGGTTCTAGTGGTGAAAACGAGCTCAGGATACGTCTATCCGGACGTGCATAATTGAAGAAGAACATCCTGACCGTGAACCTGGGCACGGCGCTGACTTGGAAGCCGAAGCCCTGCGTCAACCGCTGTGCAAACAGCGACATACGCAGCTAAAACGGCGGCGGTGAGAACGGGATGACGGCGGAAAGTAAGGCCCGTCCCAACTGCGAGCATCCACACGCCCATACATAAGCTAGTGGGTTGGGCGGCGAAACGGAAAGGGACAAGGGGTTGGGTAAGAAGATGAAGAAGCACCAGAGCGCTGTGCACAACGACCGATGGGTCATGGCAGGGGAACACTCGCGGGGGAAAAGAACATAATTGTCATTTAGGGCATGCTTCTCGAGGCACGCCATGCGCGTCCATGGGAGATTGGGGAAAGTTGATGCAGTATCATATCGGATATTAGTGTTCCATATGAGCGAGCGCTGCGGGAATAGGTGGCTGCTTGGTGCTTCTCTGAATGCTGATATGCTGTCCAAGCAATCATGCTGGTCGGAGTGATGCACACCGATGAACGGATGGGTGGTTGGTCGGTCAGTGGCTGAGATGTGGGATCGAATCGCGCATTCTAGTGGGCTGTATGTCTACACTTGTCGCAGATCTTGACTCTTTCAAGAAATGGGGTTAGACTTAGACTGGTGAGGGGGAGCTCAAAGCCTACTGTTGACGTATAAAGTCACCGCTGTTCGAGAAATATAGTCCATAATTGCAAATGCACAGAGGTACACCACTGAGAGTGCGTCGGAGAAATATCTACAGTGTGGCCAGGAATTAGTAGAGCTCATCGATCACTCGGCGGAGAAACGCTCACCTCAGTACAAGCTTAAGCGCACCTATGTGCGAGTTTTCGAGAGCGTAAACAATTCGACGGAACCTCGCAAGGATAAACTCTAACGACGATCCGCCTTCTTGCGGTCCATGCCTCTGTCGTCGTCATTGCGGGTCAACCGAGGCGTGCAGAAACCTCGAGGAACGTCCTGCAATCGCATCCGCAGGTCCGACGCCCACGCCCTCGAAGCCATTATGAAACGGGAAAGAGAGCGCAACCGTTTTGGTGTTGCATGCCCAAGAGATTTGAGTTACCCCGAAGACTGAGCGAGGGACCATCAGGTCGGGAACTCGTCTGCCACCAAGGGTCGCGGTCCATATGTTAACAAGGGAGATGATAAGCCGGCCTGGGAGTATGCTAAGTCCAGGAGGCTGAGCGGTGCTAGGGTTGTGGGAGCTTCCTTAGGTCCTGGGTTAGGTTATGGCGAACGGAGAGAAAAAGGCCGGAGGTTAACGCAACCCTGTTATCACCTTACCCCGCGAAAGAATTATCCAAGCGCCTTACCCACGAAAGACCCGAGAGCGACTGTCAATAAAGGCACAGATGAGATCCAGGTTGGCAATGCGTACAGAGGCTATCCAGATGTGATGTTTTTAGTTGTCCCAGCCCAAGAGAAAGCCATGTGCTCGAGTTAACGCCAGGCCGAGTTGACAAGTTCGACAGCGCCAGGGAACTAAAGCTGCCCCGCAGCCACATAAAAGAGATCCTCCGCAGTCATTGGACTGTAACGCGGCACTGGCGAGCTCGTCCACGCGTCGAGGGGTGATAGTCGCCGATGGCGATGTAAATGATAGATGACAATAATCCGACGAGAGACTTGTGCAGAGCTCGATGACTTGATATCGAGAACAGCGAAGTTAGGGCGTTGATCAACGCTGGAAATAGATTGCTCGGTGGGGGTGCAAGTCCTTGCTGCCTCAGTTCTTCAACAATCAGAATTGGGAAGTTCGGGGCGATACGATGATCATGCATGAACCATGTATGCATATGCATGCTTGCGGGGAGGCCGTGACATGATAAGACGCAGCAGACCACCTGAGGAAGAGGTAAATGGATAGTTTGCCCTGCGGCGATGGTGGGTATACTCGTATCCCTGTGGTTAGAAGTGTTCGTGGTCGAGAATTAAAGCCCTGCCGTCACCACGGCGACCCGACTATTTGCTTGATGGGCATCAGCCTGGGACCCAAACAACGCAGTACTTGCCACCCCCATTGCCACATCATTCCTGCTGCTTACCGTCATCGTCTTTGCAGCAACCAACATGAGCGAAACTATCTAGAATCAGAAGAACCCAGACTTGGGTCTCTATCTGAGCGGCTCATGAATCATCTGTACACCACAGGACACTGACGAAGCTGACATAGTCTCTCGCGCCGGGATACAGGTTCATATCCACATACGGGCTTCTATTAGACTTAGCAGGGTGAGCTTAACATAACATAACACATCGCAATCCGATCTGAATCCCTTTCTTGTCGAATTCAACAGACCTGAAGGACCGCATACTATAAAGTGTCGTCATAAAACATGCAACCTCCACACCGCAACGGATCCCCGCTCCCCCGCATCCCCCGAGTCGTTGCATCGTTGCGTGTCGCCCATTCAAACAACGGATACTTCTTTTGATCGCGACATAGCCAAACTCCTGCGGCTCACGGAGAAGGCGTCCTGGAGACGATGATGCTCGAGTTCCCAGGCTTCCCCGCATTCCTCTCCCCGATCGGTCAATCGGCGACTTGACTTGTGGGCGCCGTGAGGGCGCTTGTTTACTTGCTGCTAGGCCTTGCTAGGGTGTTCGTTCGCTCGTTCTTCACGGTAATCTGAAGTATAACGGCAATAGTGGGGCTCATCAGACCTCGCTAGAGCGAACTCGGCGACTCTGGCCAATGCAAATAATCACAGCAAGGGCAACCTTTTCACTCCAATTCAATTCGTGCGGTTGGAACGTGGGCCGGAATTCGCAAGAATATTCATGGGATATTCACAAGTTGCCTCCACAGTTCCCCACGCCGATGGAGATCACCCATAGACCCCATTCCCCAGCGCTCGGGAGGCGGGAGCGGGGAACTCCTGGATCTGGCCCCAAAGGTAACACGCAACCCTGATTATCACACACAAGATCGCCGCAAAGCTGAAAGATTGGGGCCCTCCTTTCAAGTATCCGGGTCGGTGCTCGACAACCGAAGGCGAGGACGCATCATGCACGACTGGCGTGAATGTGAACCCCAACGTCGGCCCGAGCAACCTCCCTCCAGCGACCTAGGCGGACGGTCCTTTGGCAATGGAACAGGTGGTGGGGCTGGTATGAGCCCTGTGCGGAGCGTCAGCCCAGCTTCGGGGACCACTCCATCGCGTAAGGGTTACCGAGTGTACGAAAGTACAACGAGGGATGTGAATGAGGATAGATCAACCCGGGAACGGATGACCCACCTGATGAAAGGGTGCATCGAGTCGTCTGTCACCTCGGTCAGCGTCAGGGCTTGCCTCGACATGACTTCATCTCCCCCAGCTACTTAGCTAACCTCTGTACCTTTCAGGGACCTCCCTCGTCCTCTTCACGTCGTTACACACTAAATGACAAAGGGTCCTCGCGTGCACCTCTCATCCCCGCACCGCAAGTCAGCTGAAAGATCAATCAGGTGGTCAGTCGTTAGCAATGAAGTGGCGAAGAGCCCGAGGAATATCAGCATCTACAGAGGTGAAGAAGAGTTTACCGAGAATTAACATCTGTCAGTCAAACGTGAATAGATCCAACGCCAATGTGAATTAACTCGGACCAAGTGAATGTGAATACAGAAGCAGACGCAGAACTTTTCCCCAGACATGTGAGTGATCCAAATGCCTCAACCTCAGAATCCCATGCGTGAAATGAGAAGACAATTATCCTCGGTAAAACTGCATTGCCAGCGACACTCACTCGCTCCGTTCTTCTGCCGTAGACATGAGGACGGCGGGAATACGGGATGCAGGGAATTCGGGAGGACTACGGTGTCTATTACCCCACACCTCAGAAGTCTTCTCTCAAGGTTCACACTCACGGCGACTACCGACAAGTTACGCCCTCCCCACACTCACACTGACAAGGAACAGAAGAACCCCCCCGCGTTGGGTAAGTAACCGAAAGACCGACCGGCGCCGGTGTGTAAGTCGAGGTAGGTCGGGTGACTGCACTGCCCGAGAGGTCCCTATTCGTCTGACTCTCAGTGCCGGGAGGCGAACCGTCCTTGTTCTCGTGTTCAGGGCAATTTGAAAGGATAATTAAGAGTGACTCGGGCCACGGGAGGCAGGTCCGATGGTACTTTCCTTGAAGTCGCCCTGAGTGGTACAGTGTACAGCCTAGTAGAGCTGTAACAACAAACGGAAACGAAAAAATGGGAAACAAACGACGGTTCATTTGTTGTCGGGCATTCGGCCTACCGGCCTGGGGCTCTGCCTTGTCCAATAGATGTGCCTTGAGCGTCGTAGAGATTGCTATTTCTATTCGCGGGGTGTGTGGGGTAAGGGACGCCGGATCATTCAATACCATCAAGGGGAGTGCGGGGTAGTCTCTGGAGGCCGCTGGAGTACAAGGGAAAGCAGGGCATGGAACGCGGAGTAGGAGGTTCAATAGATTAGATATGACTCGTCTCTAGAGACGGAGAACGCCACACGGGTAGCTAAGTATGCAGAGTCAGACAACGCTGGACGGCTATAGAGGCGTTTAGCGCCCAAGGCGGATTGGTGCATTCACCGGCGCCCAAGTCCAGCAGGGCGCTCACGGTCGCCAAATTCCCAAGACATCCACAGGTTGTTCAAGGACCTAGGTAGCAGACAAGAGTAAGCTCAATGTGGCGTAATGGAAGAAAGCGTGGACTTGGCGAAAACAAGATCTAAAACCACTCCCTGAGGTGTCATAGGCGGCTTACCCCACACCACACCGCACGAGTATTCCTCGTAATCCTTCCGCAACGGAGCAGTGGATCTCGGAGTATTGGCTGGCGACATTCGATGAAGTCCCAGCCTCTCCCCATCCCCGCATCGCGCTCCAGTCAGAGCCGAGTAACGATTAGATTGGTCGTTGAACGGAACGTCAAATAGGCAGCTAGACAGAAACGGAAGTGGGGACAGGTTGCAGGGTAGAGTAAGCCGAATTCGTTGGGATAAGAACGTGCGCCTCATTTGGGATGGTGCGGCCAACCACCGCGTATTCAAGGCGCCAAAGCAATCTTACAAGTTGGACTTCTCGGCGAGGAAGAGAAGAATAGATAAGACGTGGTTGACGGACGGCTGGGAGTTGAAGGCGGGACAATAGGAAGACAGCTGGAGAGACACTATTCGGCAAATAAACCCCTTGAAAAGTCGCGGATCATGCCATGCATCCGAGCGAGGCTTGCTCTCCTCCGATGCATGGACGACGGGCTCGGATCGGACGGTAGACGCCAGTTAGTAGTTTTTGGGCAGTGTGGGGTAAGACAAGAGACGTTAGTGTGGCAGCTGGCTTCTTAACAATAGTGAGGTTGACCTGGTATGGGCGACTGAGGCTTGGTAGTGCGTAGGATTGTGAACGCCATCGGTCTCGCTTAGGGAAGAGTTCGATCGAGGTTCACCGGTATTGTTCGGTAACCTACAAGCCATGGGCCTCGGAACAGAGCAGCGGAACGAGGGGAACACTGAGTAGCGGAACAAGCGCAAGGCTTCGGGTGGACGGCGAGCGCAATAGTCGGCGTAGTGTAGAGCGTTAGAATCGCACACAAAGCCAGCGTTTCCCCGGTATTCTAGGACCGATGGCAAGAGCAAGAGCAAGAGCGAAACCGTGAGTTAGCTATGTAGTGTGTCTCACAGGCTCTGGCCTTCTACTCACCTCAATTCAGATCAGCGGCGCGTCCCTCGACAGCCACGGAGGCACCGAAGAATGAGGCTATCATAGACCCCTCAAGCCTGGGAGCTACATGGAATTTGCGCTGATGCTGCCCTTGGCATGTGCTCCTCTTGGGCACCATAGCATACACCGCTGACCGTGCCTCGAGCGACCTGTATATGCCTGGCTGGAGGCCGTGAGGTGGTCATGATGCTTTGTTCGAAGTTGAAGCGCTCCAGCACATCGCGTCTACCGGCAAGTCGCGATTCGGAGCTTCAAACGAGGATTTGCGCGCTTCTTCCGAGTCAACACCATATCACAAACCGAAGGTTTTCTGTCTCCGTACGGTTCGTACCCCACAGTCCTGCCAGTCAACCCCATCCCACCAATGAAAGCTAGCAGTGCATATCAGCGTGCCTCTCGCAGCTTGCCACCAGACCCTTAACTTTGTCAAATTAACCAGGGATATATCTCGAACGACAATCTTTTCAACGAATAGGCCTCGCTGCTCTCTGATGTCCGAGCACTATGGGCTCGAACGTTCGTACTATGATCTCCGAGCTCATTGGCACGCCCCTCCTATGATTTCCTCTGGCGCCAACCAAACTCTGCTACTTATCACCTCGAGCTACGCGGGATTCGAGGGCTCTCGGAGTCCGGTCAACACGCTGAATCACCTGGTTATCTCTTCGACTGAAAAGTGAAGAGCGAAGACAGTAGTCCGCACTGTAAGCGCCGCTGCCCTTCGGAGCCTGCGTAATGCCATGTAAAGTGGCTTGGCCGGGGCGAAGTAACTCGCGACTTACCAGCGAGGGTAAGTGAAGAGCAGGGGAGAGAGGTAAGTTTAAAAAAATGGGGCAACCGAAGTAAGGCGTTCGTTCACACTCCGTGTAGGTGTAAGTGCAAGAGATAGTTGGACGGGAAGAGGGGTTGATGTTAGCTAAGGGAAGCTATCTAGCCAGGGGGTGCTATGTAAGTAAGCAGAAGAGGGGTAGGGGTGACGGCACAGACACATCCGTAGCCTCACGTCCAGCTAGCTTTCACTTTTCACTTTCACGTTCACGCATGCCAAGGTCAACCGAAACCGCGAAGCGCCCACATATGGGCGTAGCGTATAGCGACCCTTGACTCTTCATGAGCAACCCTTACTCGCTCGGTCTCCATGCCCATACATACGATCCTGGCTTCCATGCCCGCTATCATCCATCCATCCTCTTATCTTCCCCCTGGAGCGCCCTATTCATCTATGCATGAAGCCGACTACCGCCCCGCCTCGAGGTCGAGTCTCGACCTATGCAGTTAGTAAGGCCTCAAGGTTTCAGAATTATGAACGGCTCGAATGGGGCCCTAGAGATGAAATGAACGCTAGATGAAAAGACCCACTTAGCTCCTGAGTAGGTCCATCAAGCCCGCGCTCGTGCTCTTCGATATTAAGCGATGTGTCGGTATGTCGTCACTCCTGTGCTGAGAAGTGTATGTCCGTCCGTTAATAACGATTTCTTAGTGCCTGCTTCTCAATTGAACGCGGGCGTCTGGGGTGTTCCCCCGCCCTGGTGACCACTTCTCCCCCCTGACAGACAGGTCGATGAATGAAGTCATCAGGGTATGTTCATCATCTACGAGGAAATTGGGCGCCCCGCTCGCTAACCCGTCGCAACGCACGCCTAACTCCTGTCTGTTGCTACGCCAATCACATACAGTCTGAGTGCGTGCGGGGCAACTTTAGGCGCTTAAGGTCAAACGTCGAGGAACGATGAACGATATGAATCAAAGTTAACGACTGACGGAAGCAAGATGAACGGAAGAAATTTGTGGTAGATATCTTTCAGTGATAGCTAGCTAGGCCTGCTCCAGATGGGAGATAGGTACGAGCCAGCGGACGGGTCGAGGAGGAGTGGGATGACGATCTCCAGAAACGGATGCACACATGCATACACATTTCCTCCCCACTTTCCTGCGCCTCCACAGCCTCTTTCATTGGTCACACCCTGTGATTGGTTCCACACACACCCCTCCGGTGTGCCTGCCTGCCTAAATTCTCTGTGCAGCTCATCATTGGTGGAGTAGACCTGATCACCTCACGATCTCCGCGCGGAGAGGGATGCTCGGCGAACGGAATAAGGTTGTGTTGACATAGGCTAGGTTGAATCCAGAAATAAGTGGGACAATTCAGGACGTCGTCGCATGTCACAACGCCCATTGGCTAAAAGTGCAGGGAGGGTCCTCCGGACCTGGTTTCCGACCTCTGATTCCGTTGAACACTCCACGCCAAACTCAAACGGAAACCAGGGATAGATGCCAAGGCCAACGGAGCATGTACAAGTATCATGAATGTTGGTGTTGGTTTAGCGATGATCCCTTTGTTTTGGGAATACATCCCTGATTCGTTGGACCTGATTCGACGGAGACAAATATCTTCATCATCCCAATGGATGAACTCGAAGGAGAGAGGGTAGGTCAGGTGGCTTTCTATGGAGTTTCCTGATGCGGAAGGGGTGTTGTTACTGATACGTACGTTGCTTTTGTGGGTGCCTTCCCGCCTGGACCATCCAATACCAGTCTTTTAATTCTGAATTGTTGCGAGGTAGCTACCCGACGCAGCGTCCTAGATCCGTAAGCGCCGTCGAACAAACGAACGCGATAATATCCATAACCACAACCCAAACCTGGATCCATAACTTGTACCCCGTGGTCCTCCCACTGAGAGACAAACACTCGAACCTGGAAGGAGACAAAAACGCACAGGGGGTGCACAGGATTATATTCAGCCTACTTATTGTGTGCGCGGATGTGGGTGTGTTGCCTCGGGTGCCCACAACCGCTTTTAAATTTCCAGTCTTTCGTATAGGTAAATCATGATCAGCAGTCAGCAGACCACACACAAACGAACCGCTTGAAATTCCAGATATATGAAAGTAGGAAAAGGAAATTGGTTTCGCAAGGAGGGAGAGAAGAAAGTGGCGAAAGAGGAATAGCGGAGGGTCCCAGAGGACAAACGACTGGAGTGCACACAAACGCGCTGACAAAAGGTAGACTCCCCTTCCGTCACCGTATGCACGCCCCGTGTTATCGAGGGTTATCAGGAGGGGTTATCAAGGCTTTAAGCGCCCTCACCTCCGTCTTGCGCCTTAGCGTCATAATAGGGCTAAGCCCTATTGTCGTGGCGTCGATCCACCCATTGAATAAGCGCTGAAAACGCACCCTGCAACGCGAGGTCCAAGCAATGCGGTCAGGCGATCGGAAGGCGATCGGTGTCGCCATCGCTATAGTATATGCTCGGTGGGTGGTCAGAGCCACAATTCAAATGGGAGTTTCGACGGTGGCTTGTCGATATAATGGGTGGTGGTGTGTC
This sequence comes from Coprinellus micaceus, assembly GCA_951394405.1. Lineage (NCBI taxonomy): Eukaryota > Fungi > Basidiomycota > Agaricomycetes > Agaricales > Psathyrellaceae > Coprinellus > Coprinellus micaceus. The sequence goes on along the minus strand of OX596340.1, from coordinate 1,796,341 downwards.
GGAGAAAATAATAGAGGTCAGCTGTATGGACGATCCCATTGTCGATCGCGCGTGGATGGATACCAATTGAACTGAGAGCGATTGGGTAGATACCAAAGCAAGCAAGCGAGTACCCCGGACAATAATCGGCGGGACGCGGGGACGGGATCGGGGGCTTGTTGGACACATAGGCGCCCACTCGGGGAAATAATCACGGGGAAGCGATCCTCCGCCCTCCGCTTGCGCGGGTGTGGTAGTTAGTAGCAGGTCGCGTGAAATCGATGTGCTCGTCCATACTTATCCGAGATACGCCGACCTTGGAGTTGGCCTCTGTATACGGATACGGATATGGATATTTTGGATGCACGGTGAGAACGGAATGTAGAGGAAGCACGGGATAGAGGTGTGCATGCATGTGCAAAGCAAACACGGGTGAGGGGCTAGGCTCCTGATAGTGGTAGGTGTGTAGCCGCCTGTGGTTGGATGACTATTGGGTACCCATCTCTCCGTGGTGAGCGTGCAGCTGTTCTCGTAACGCCCTCTTCCCCCGCAATGCGGTGCGCCTCGTAGGTCCTCGGCGTAAAGCGAGGTACGTGGGGAGTGCGGGGAAGAACCGGTGCCCAGTATTTAATGTAAGTAAAGTGAAACGGTGGATTGTAAGCCAATAGAAGGAAGGAGTTGGTCATGGGCCGAGAATCAGCGGAAGGGGTATGACGGGTATAGGGATTCCGCGTCCTCTCTTGTCTCGCTGGATTGATCCTTCTCAGCCAACAGCGCGCTGTGTGGGGGATCAGGGGAGGGAGCGATGGATCAAGAGGTCGGAGCGCCAGTATCCATGGACAACAAAAGGTGAAGCAGAGGGTTAGCCGCACAAGGAACCACTGGATCGAACACATCGGAATGAAGTGGTGATGGTCATAAACGGAATGGGGGGGCGAGGTTGGCGGAACGCAGTGTTCGGAGTGAGTGGGCACGTCCCCTGGTGCGGGTTGTGGACGGACCGACGGGGAGACAACGGATAAATGTGGGATTCGAAAAAGGGAGAGAAATGGTGGGAGAGGAATATTCGCATTGGACGAGGGCAACGCCTCGGAGGCAGAGGCGGGGCAATTGGGACCGGGGCTCGGTGCGGTGGGAGCGATCTCATCTCCGATCCCAGATCTTGTGAAATCCGGATAAGGAATGGGGAAAATAAATAAATAAATAACTGAAAGCGGGGGAGAGGGGCGTTTATAAGTGGAGGTGTTTGATGGATGCCCCTTTCCTCACAGGCACCCACTCAACGAACATGGACTTTGACGCCAGCTGGTGCACCGTCTGCGACACTCTCATCGCTCCCAAGCGATACAACGTTCCCCTCGAGCAGCCCGCCCAGCCGGTCCCTGCGCCCTCCAGTCGTACGTCCCCTCACTGCTCCGCCCCATCTCGCACTGACCCTCCCCCAGCCAAGAAATCGCAGCGCAAAGGCGGACTCGTCCAGGGCACCGGACGCGCAAAGGCAGCAGCAGCAGCAGCAGCATCTAAGCCGCAGCCCATCCCCGCACCCAATCCCACCCGCTACCGCACAGTCATCGACCAGGGCCCGCAAGGCCTCTACTGCTCCGACGACTGCCGGATGGCTGACCTCAACTCCTCCTACCTCGGTCGCCCCGTCTACCCAGACCGGACCTCCTCGGAACCCATCCCATCCTCCTCCTCCCCCAACAAGAACCGCAAGTACTCCCCACACGCACTCGCACTTGCCAAGCAGCTCAACTTCCCCCCGCTCCCCGACCTCAACTCCATCGTCTACGCCGAGGACGATTCTGACGAAGAGTTCTTCTGCCAGCCCGACGAGTACACCGGGGGCATCATCATGGCCGGTCGCCGCATCGCAGAGGCCCTCCCCAAGCCCATGAAGCCTCGCACCAGCCGCTACGACCCAAAGCCCGAGGTCCCCAAGCCCATCCCTGGCTGGACCGACGGATCTAACGCCTGGAGGGCTTCCGTCTACTACAACACCCGCCTCCACTCCGATCCCACCATCAACACCACCACCCCCAGACCCAGGGTCCGCACCTCCCGACGCGCCAACGCCGCATGCACCGAGGAGAGGCCAGTCGACCCCACCGCCGATCTCTACGAGAGATTCAACGAGTGCATGTCCAGACGCGCCGAGTCGCGCATCTCGTCATCCACCTCCCCAGACTCCCCTGCACCCATCCGCCGCGAACGCAGCTTCCTCCCATCCCACCTCGAGGGCAAGCTCCTCGTCCCCGATGTCAAGCTCAAGGTCCGATCCTCCTCATCCTCCTCCCTCTCATCCTCTTCTCCCTCATCCACATCCTCCTCGCGCCGCTCTGTCCGCTCGCCACTCTCCATTTCCAGTACCTCGGATCAAGATCTCCTCACCCCTCTCCGCTCCAAGCGTCCCCAGCCTGAGCCCATGAGGAGCTGGAGCGCAGACAACATGCTCCAGTACGCGCCGATGAAGCAGCCGACGCGCATCGTGAAGAGGACCGAGCTGGTAGTGGGCGAGGACGGCGAGCAGAAGTGGGTCGAGGTCGAACGCGAGGAGTTGCCCCAGAAGTTGTTCCTCTTCCCCATGGCGAGGCCGATGGCGCCTCCACCACCCGGCGCGGTCCTCCCCGCATCGCTAAGGGCTACTTCATAGGTCGTAGCTCCCTTCCTTCTCTTTCTTTCTCTGTTATCGTCGTCGTGCATTTGCATTCTTGCTATCATCCATCGCTCTCGTGTTTTTCGTCTCTCGCTATCCATCCACATCAACCAACCAAGCATTGCATTTGCATAACACATACCACAATCTCATCGACACTTTTTCTTCTTCACTTCATTCATACCCACACACACAACACACACATTGCATCGATATCTTTATCAACTGCACGTCCCAACGCTCCTTGATACCTTAAAAACAGTCATACCCCCCATCGATACCCACCCCACACACTTGTATATATTCGCGCGCGGGTTTCTCTTTGCTGGGTCTACTACTACCATACGGCTCTTTACCTCGGTCTTCGTCTAGTGGGTTGTACTTTTAGGTTTCTTGTTTCGTCCTTTTCTCTCTCTCGGGATCACCCTTGGTCTTTTGTACTTTTAACGCCTCTTTCATTGTTTATACCTCCCCTAGTGTTCTTGCTGTAACTCAATGTGTACCATACCTTCCGAGTCTCTTTTACGAACGAACCTAGTTATCGCAATACCCAGCTTAATGGCTCGATTCTTTACTTTACGACCCTCTTACGAATGAATTCGAACTGCTCTTTTCGTGGACTTGCCCCAGTGGTGTGAAAGTTTCTATACCGCTCGGAGTGAAATGAAAAGTTGTGGGTGAATGAGCCAATGAGAGAGAGAGAAGGAGGATCGTCGTAAGTTGCGATGACGCCCTCTGGGGAAGGGAAGGAAGGGACACCCCAACGGAACGGGCGTACGAAATGTAACATCCCCATCCCCATAGCCAATCGCAAATCGCAAATCGCAAATCGCACACCAAAGTTCTCTTCCAGAAGACGACGTCCGCGCTACTAGTAGAGGCGATCCCTCAACTGACGACATATACCCCATACCCAACTCTTTCTCAAGTTCATATCGAATGACGGACGACATCCCAGAACGGGCTGAATTCCATGCATTTAGGAGGAGTGAGTGAGTGAAGTCACGGTGAGGCGACGAGCGAAAGACGTAATGCCTTCCTCTCTCAGGTTATTGGTGGACGAAGACGCACGCACGCAACTGCATAGAGACGGCCAATACGAGTTCACATTGCATCATCGTTCCTTCCTCTTTCCCTCTCTGTCTCTCGCTCTCTCACTCGCTCAAAAAAAACCAGGGTGCTTACCTTCCCCGCGTGATCGACCTGGCCCATGGTAGAGTTAAACCCAAGAGCACGGCGCGGACCCGCGCAGTCAGGTCCCCCCCCGAGCTAAGGTACGTGAAGGGTGAGAGGGCGAGGCGCCGACGGCGAAAAGCGCGCCGCCGCCCTCAGCCTCAGTCACTGCGACTCCAATTGAATAGGTGAAATTGGGTTATCGGCCGTCTAATAGCGTCTTTCGTCTTCAAGCTTCAAAGCTTCAAACTTCATCTTACTCTTCACTGCGATTCCAATTCAATTCGATGGGGTGCATGGTTTATTTAGATTAGACGCAGCGGGGCTTAGGCTATTAGGTGTGGGTCAGGACATTCGAGTGGAAAGGTATTGAGAAGCGCGAATGCGACCGGATATGGGGACGGGAGAGGCGAGGCGCGAGCTTAAACAGTGCGAATCGCAATAAGAAGCGACGACGCATTTGTTAGGTCTTGCGTTCGATGGTGGGGAAACTTTAGGGTGGTTAGGTGGTGTTTCTGTGAAGAGAACGTTCAAGGGCCTTTTCTCCCTCTTCAACGAGTCTCGATTGTACCTAAGGCTATTGGCGTTCTTGCCTCAAACCTTTCTTTCGATCGTCACGCTTCTTTTTTCTTTCAAGGCGTATAGTACGCACGTCCAACTGTATGCTCAGCCGCAGTTTTGTGCTGGGCGTGTGCCCCTCATATTTTTAAATAGGGATGTGACGAACGTGAAGAGACGACCGAGCGAGCCAATGGGTAGGATAGGTACCCAATCGTGCTCCCCTCAATATTCAGTTCCAAAAGCTTACCCTTCACATCTATCACATACATATCACATCTCGTAGCGGGGAAGGGATTAAGCTCTTTCCTAATCCTATTGACCGTATGTCAAAGAAGTGAATTCGAGAAGGAAGGAAGGAACTGAATGGGTTGGGAATTATGGGAGGGTGGGGCGTAACCAGATCCATGTGAGGTCGTTTCTGATGTGATTTTTCTGCAGATGTGTATATGTCTTGAAGGACCGACGAAATCAATGCGCCGTAGGGCTGGGCGGTTTACGCTCTGGTGTGGCGCTTACTCCTTGCCACTTACTTGGATCCGGGAGTGAACGTGCGCCCGTCGTCGCTACCCTTCCCCACTGCAGGAGGCAGTAATCACAATAAGGGCACACGCCTCCGCACGCATGCGCCCGCGCCCAATTACTTCACTCAATTCACTCAATTCTTGGCGGGTACTGGGGGCACGCGACCGCACTGGTGTGTGCGTGCGATCATGGGCGCCTGCGAGGCTGCGCCTCCACAACGCCCCCATCAAGCGAGTGCGAGTTCGCCGTCGACACGCGACTCCCACTCCTTTTCAGGGTTTGTATACAGCATAGCGAATTCAGTCGTCCGCTAAGGCTCGGGCCGAATTCTACATTGGAGGGCCTCGGGCTTCAGGGACTCCCTTCTGTGACGACTTGGAAAGGCTAGCGGGGCCTCGCTTGTCAAGTGCCCGCACCCGCCTCGAGTCGAGGCAGCATCCAATCTCGGGATCGTCGTGTGCGCGCACCGGGACGATAAGCGAGGGGCGCTAGTCCAGGATAAGATAGGGATAGGAGCTAATCTCTGGAGATACCCCGAATATCGCAAATCGCGACGGCATGTTCTCAGCTGTATCAACGTTACAACCGGCGCAAGTAGGTACTACGTATATGAAGGCGGAATGGGGAAGGACCCTGACCGACATAATATATCCCTGGGCGCCTACAACCGGTACTTGTCCGGCTCATGCACGCCGAGTCCGAATCGCATCATTCGTCCGAAACACCTCAAATCCCTGAAGGAGGCTGGATTGAGGGGAGAGGGGGCGGTGGCGGCGGCTTGGCACTGGAGGCGGCCACGCGAAATAGGATGGAGAAGCGCCCTGCCGTCATCCATGTATAGAAACTAGAATAGAATAGCTGTGGATATGTAACTGCATCTTCCGAGACGGCTGTCAACCAGCAGATTGGCGGGTGCGGGGGTGAATTGAGTTGCGTCGAAGGAGAAAAACGTAAACTCGGTCAGGGTCCACGGAGAGGTACGACCACCCACTCGTCATCATCTGCTTGAACTTAGCAGCGCGGGCCGTACGGGTAACGGCTCTCCCTTTACCTAACCTCAAACCTCAAAGCAAGCGAAAGATGGGGCAAGTAGCGAGGCGAGCAGGCTCACCGCGAGGGTGCCTTGCGGAAGCAACGCCTAACTGCAATGAGGAAAGGGTCTTTGCGGTCGGACCGACCCCGCGACTCGACATGTGCAACGGTATGTTCGCTCGACGTCAGAGGTCGATAAGCGAGGCGCTACTCGCCTACGTTAGGCGAAGGACGTAACGCCTGCATGGTCGCTCTGCAGACGGAGGCATGCAATTTAACTTTTGGGAGTCTTGATCATGTCTAACCAAGTTTCTAGCGTGACATATCACGTCGACCTGTCGTTTCTAGCTGAAATGTTTTCCTCCCTTCGCACAGTGACCGTCTGGCTGGGCTGGCCTCTGGCGACCGATGAATGCGATGCCGCGCATCGTCCAACTGGCTCTTCTAGGTCCCGCAGAACTGGAATAATCACCATTCATCCCTAGGCAACCTTGAGGGCGACGATGATTGGACTACAGGCCAGCGTCCAATCGTGCGAGGATTAGCGTTTCCCCAGCATCCTAGATTTTACGGATACATTCAGGATGGAACGGGGAAACTCCATTCCACACGCCCCTGTGGTACTCTGAAAAGGACCCTCGCATGATGACCCTCTTTCTTGTGGCACCGCATGAGCTCGTACGTTAATCCTCCCCAGGTCCCATCGTCCATTCAACCCCAACGCTCTGGCCGTCACTTGCTAAGTGGTTAACAAATACCACGACTAGAAGCCTCCGGGCCACTGCTCAAACGGAGAACCGCACAGGAACGCTGCAGGTGATATTGGACCCAAGCGCACCCGAGAGGGCGCTGGCGAGCATTCTGGGGTGCTCAGCAACATTCTCGCGCACACAGGGAGCGGCGTCTTAGCCGTCGATAAGGGAGGAATATCGATACCCCTTTCCTTCATCATCGAGGGGCCCTTGAGATCCATGTCTTCCAACATATCGAAGACCTCTATGACTTGGTCTGCGGTTGAGCTCCGTTTTATTCCTTTGTCCGGGGGGCTGATCAATACCCTCAAAGTCACTTCTGCACTGCATAGCACTGGCCCTTGCTACCTTCGATTTTATAACCGCCTCAAAAATCAGCCTTCGCGAAGCCATTGGGACAAAGCAAGCCCGAAGCACGCTGGAACTCTCCGAGCGTCCGAGTCGGGTCGCTCTCTGTACCATAGCTCTGGATATTAATCCTCGTGCTCGTCTCTTTCTCTCGCCGACCGGCCGTCCATCCCTCTCTCATTCGATTGGCCCTCGCTCCTTTCTCATGCTCAATCCGCAGTGCACAGGTTCTTGAGGCTATTTTCACGGTGCATCATTAGAGCACATCTGGAGGCATCTGGTTGCTATCGACGCTATCGAGGGTCCACTGGGAACGCACTCCCACACGACCTTAAATATCACCGTATGGACTCTCGCTCGCGTTTTCGAGGCAGGATCGACGGATTGGCTGAAACGCCGACTTTTTATGGGGTGTCTTGTTCTTTTGCCTTGCTCCCCGGTGAGAACAGCGAGCACCTGGTGATATTCTGTGGCTTGGATATCACGGACCGCCATCGCAACTCGACTCGGGCCCCTGTGAAAGTCTCCTTCTCGCGGAGGCCCTACCAAAGACGACGACGTCAGTGCTGGACCCCGCTTGGTGCCTAGACGAACTCTTACCCCGCCAGTCGATTTTGGTACCGTCGACTATGTTGCCATGATCCCTCCGATGTCGCGCAAAGCACACAGATCAACGGGCGCCTACGCACAACGGCGAAACGACGTCATAGGAGGCGTGCACACTGCCGAGCGGCCTCTCACCGTTTTCCCAATAGGCAAGGCGACGATCGATGTACCCAAGAGTCTACAACCACGTTCAACGTGTAGGCGATGCTGTGCGGTTAATTAGCGAGGACTTCGAACCATCGACCTTTAGTCAACGCTAGCTGCAGCTTACAGGTCTGATGCTAAGTCAAATTGAAGTCATATAGGTCTTTCTAGGCTCCGCAGATATCTCTTATCCCTTACTCATGCTTCATCAGGTAAGTGGACGGCAAATCCCGTAACCAGGCCGTAATGGACTACCCCATGCGCATGCTCAACGGTTACGGCGTCGGGGACATCGACCTCAGGCTCATCCCCGCGCAGCGATTCTGCGCTGTGCGCGGATATTCCGATTGCAAATTTCGTGGTTCTGCCACCTTGTCCAAGTCCTCAGTGGCCCGTATCCGTAATGATACCACCACCTCCCCGCGCCCATAACGTTGCTTCCGTGATACCGAAACCGAACGAACGAACTATCTCTGGTATCTCGGTCCCCGTGAGTGGCCTCATCCTTCTTTCTTACACCTTCCAGTCATCTCCTTGCTTACCATGATTACAAACCTAGGCTCCTCAGCGTCATTGGGCAGTTATTTCCAGATCATTCTAACAACATTCTGCGACATGGCTTGCCTTGATGCAGGCGGTGTTCCGTGTTCCTAGAGCCCACCAGAAGCTAGCCAGAGCCTCTTCGAAATGATATGATATTATTTTGGACGAGTGTTCAGGCTAGGTCTTCTGGGGACTTGGGAAATTTGAAGACGCGGGATGGGACGGTCTTAGAAGCCTATTATACCCAAAGGGCCCTCGAAGGCTCTATGAAGTTTGACAAGGACAGATGGCAGGTATGTTGGTGTTGGTCAGCGCGCAGTCGGGGTTGAGGTAACTCGCCCCGGTTCTCAGCGCTCACCAGACCCTGCTTATCTCGCCCGTCCACCGCGCGTGTAAGTGTGTACTGGTCCGCCAAAGGTATGCTGCTATGCACTGGGGCTGGAGATTTTGGTATGTCCGACGATCCTCTCTATTATTAACTTTGGACCTTTACCAAACGTTTGAAAATAGGTCGCAACTACCTTCCTCTCAATTGCAAAATGAGGGCGTGAGGCACCTCGAATAAGCTCGAGCAGAAATCTCGAAGAGGACATCTATCCGCGCTTCGACGGCTGTTGGGTCTGGTCAGACGAAGCCTCCGCACCCTCGCAGTTCCACGGCCATAGGTCGAAGCGTCCTCAACCACCTTTTCCTCTGCATCTTCCAGGTTCGATTGAAGCCCCCTCTCTGAACGTCTGACACCATATCCGCGCTTCCGCGTGCCGCTTCCCGTTCCCTGAACGCCGTCTCTTTCTACCTTCTACTTAGACCTTGACCGTTGCGTCATACCCACCTTAACTCATTTCCGCCAGCGCTAAATTTGGTCGTTGCATCCAGAAGCGCCCACCTGAGCACTTCGATCCACTTCAGTGCCTTCTTTCCGCCTTCCTGTCATCCCTTCGCTCATACTTATCCGTTGCGACAAGCTCGTTGCCTCTCGAATCCCGACTCCCCACTCCGAGGAAGCTCCTTCAACGGTCCGTCTATGCTCTCGCGTCTTCCTCTTCAGCCAAGGCACCGGAAGCCAAAAACCTTGATCCAACTTGCCCTAGCGCGATAAGGTATGGAGGGGCAATAATCGGTGTACCTTGGGGTTTCACCGAGGTTTCGACTTCGTCCCGCCTTTTACTAGGGTCCCCGCGCGGAAGCTGAAGGGATGGAGGACCTTGGAATCCTTGCTCCAATACTTGCGACGCGGAACCCGCATTCCGAGCCGGTGCTAGGCAATTCAACGAAGGTTTTAACTGCACCTGGGAATTCTCTCGAGTCCTCGGAGCGAAATAACTACGCGATGGCATGTCCTCCAAATCGTAGGGAAGGGTGAGCCTACTGGAGAACCCGAAGCAAGGTAGTGGTAGGGGTCGATGATGGCATAGTATGACGAGTTCATATGTCGGTCGGACGTCGCCCGTTCGTATTTACACCCGTCAGGCAGGTCAGCCCCAACACCCAGGCCTCGGAAATTTTTTGTTCAACCGGCTTAGCTATGTCCTCCCTCGTGCTGCCCAAACCCCTTGGGCTAGGGTATATGCCTGGTATCTCGCAGATAAGGGCATCCACGCTCGACTATCGGGCACGCAGATTGGACAATTGAATGCTAAACATTGGACCCGAACAAAATCCCTCGAGGTATCGACTTCGTGTTGATTATCAGGAGTATTAATTCCCTGTGGTCAACCTGTGGTGGATCGATTGTAAGGGAAATGGCGGCAGACACTAGCCTTGACCTTCACAAGGCTATACAGTAGGCGAGGAGAGGCATTGTGTACGCCGTCCCCGTGGATTTCATGTGCCGTTGGCATGAGAGCGGGGTCGTGTGCTTGGGCTGGGAATGCCATCTGGGGGCGTTGGTTTATTTCGGCTGAACGTACGGCAAGAAATGAATTCCTGCAGTCAACACATAGTGCAAACCCTATGCCAATTTGTATTCTGATCTATGAACGTTGTATGAACATGCGTGGGCACTTGAACGCCCGGATTGTCGAGTCGCGCGCCTATTCCTCGACGCTGACGTAGCCTTCGAGGATTCCATTGGACGCGACATTAAATACTGCCCAAGTTGACAGAGCGCTGGATGTCAGCCTCCCGTGACAACCAGGTTTTGTGAGCTCATTTCCTTTGGTTATTTAATGGCCTCAATTGGCCACGAGTTTGTCCGCGAGTCAAAGAGGGTGACGGGGGACGATATGGCCCTTGCTGATCGTCTTATCAAGGAGCAACAGCGCCTTAGGCTCACCATTATACCCCACAAGATGACACATTGTGGAAGCGTATCCTATCTACCTGTGGCGGGCTGTACACAGATAAAGGTAAGGAAAACAGGGCCGAATACAACCCGAATATTCTTATCGTCAAGCTTTGTATCATCAGGCAAAGGCGAGGAACGACCAACTGCCAGAGCGGCGCGTCGCGCAAATTTTGATAGATACCAGAGTCGTCGTTGTTTCTAGGTCACGCCGCCGCCCGTCGCTACCTATGCCCTACTCCAAAAAGTATTAGATATCTAGTCACGACCCCTCTTATGAAGCTTATCGCGCAAGAACGTTCGTCTGTGTCGCGACCAAAAAGCCGAGATCAAGGATACATGCGTACCTGTGTTCTCTCGTCCCGCACCCAGTTGGGGAGCTTGTGGAACTACGCTCGAAGGGCTTTTGCCACTGTCAAATCCGTGCGGTACGACCGCGAAGGTAGCAAGACCCGTTGATAACGCCATCTCAGCGCAAGAGTGGCGTGCGTCGGGTGCGCCTATCACGAGACCCTGCACCCGGAGCTACACCAACTCCTAGAAACTGTTCAAGCAATTGAATTGTCGGGCTCGATTGTCAGGGAAATGGCGGGAGGGGCGGGCATGCTTCTGATTTTGGTGAAGTTGTGCAGTTGTGGAGCTGAGCCCGATCGCGCCATCAGCAAGGAACGTGGTTGATGGCTTTGATGCCGCTACCCCACACTCCGCATCAGATTGCCGGATGTGTGAGCGGGATCAATTTACGGAAACGGCCGCGGCGTCTGTGATCGTTGTGGGGAGGTTAGCAGGAGGTTAGCAGCGGTGAAGCGCCCGAATTGGTTTCCCAGCGCTCGCCGGCCCTTCGTGTTTCTCCTGGGTTTCTCCAGAACCTGTTCGATGTCGTTACGCTTGCACGACGGGGCATAGCACGCGCGTATGGCCATCCAAAGAGGAAGCTACGCCATCCTTAGAACCAGCAAAGGTAGATCGCACTACGCAGGATCAGGATGTTCGGAGCGGAACTGAATTGAAGCGTGCCTTGGTGAGTTCGCCGTTGATGGCGCCAATCGCCTAGAATATTTCTTCGCGACCCTGGGGCTTTGACATTACCACAGAGACACCTATCAGAGCGCGGGACAGGAGGAGGAAATGTGTTGGCCAGAGACGGCCCCCGAGGTGCACGCGAGCGGGGAAGTGAAAGAACAGATTCACCGATTGTGGGTATTCGTTTAGAATTGTTGTGGGTCCCGCTCACATGGATTTCGCGAAAGGTTGGAAATCGCGAGGCGGGCACTTGACAGGGCGTCGATCCAGAGGAAGGATTCGCGGGTCACCCCAGGCAGAGAAAGCATCCGGCTACACAGCCCAAGCCTGGAGAATCCCTTTGATCCATGCGGGTGGACCGGGCAGAAGATTCGCAGCATCCAGACAGTTACGAAATTCTGCGAATTCAGATGCCCCCGCCTTCCACCAGCCAATGAAAAGCCCAAGGAGCCGCACGTAAGCAGTAAGAAGGAAGAAAACAGCGATTGCACCGGGGCCCTGAATTATCGAGTGTAGAATCGACGCCGGCGACCGTTGAAGTATCTCCCCATCCACATGGAAATCGGTGGCATCAAGTAGTAGTCAAACCCATCGAGAATTTGAGAACGTTCGAAGACCCCAGCAGCCAGTCTGCGCTGCGTTACTGTCAGGCAGGTGGGAGGGGCGGAACCAAACATGCGGGGTTCGACCAGGATAAGAGGATCCCTTCAAAGTTCACGGCCAGGCCGCTCTAAGGTACGCGTTGTCGCCGAGCCAGCTCAAAGTTACTCGAGCCCCCCTCTCGGCGACTGGCTGGACCACCGAATTGCATTTCGGTATGTCGGGGAGGGCATATGAATTCGCCGTCTCGACGGTTGCTGTCGATAAAGGCGTAATCAGATAAGGTTGAATGAAAGGCACAGAGCCAAAATAGCACAACCTTACTGACCCAAGCCCCGAGGTTCGAAACTCTAAGTGTTTGGTCGCCTGACCCGCACACATACCTGTACCCGCGGAGCAAGCACATAGCGCGCACACCGGTGACCACCCTATTACCCAGCCTGACCTCGAAGTTGAAGGTCCGTAAAGCAACTCATCGTGAAGTGAAGCATCTTTGACGGGCGCTCGATCACCATCCCACAACCTTCGAGAAGAGTGCCCTCGAGAGCCGTAAACCGCATGAAGCTTGGTAGGGTCCGGGGTGAGGCTTTAATGCGATTGCCTTGTATTTAATTCCTGGTCCCCGTTCCTTGGAGGATGCTGGAGGGTTAGCAGAGGTTTGGAGCAGGGATGGAAGAGGGATTACCGGCGAGGAAGGGCAGGCGTCGCATTCGGGGCCAGGGTTTGGCAGTTCAGGGTGCAGCCGCAGAGGGTTTTACAGCCGTTTGGACAAACGGCAACGCCACTGCGGCCCTAACCCGTGAAGGAAAACAAATAAATATATTCGTTGAGTGTACCAACTTGCAGAGGTGGGACGACCCAGCCTCTTCACCCACCCACCCAAAACGGGAGAGATTCCAGAACCCGGAACACCACTGCAGAATGGCCTGAAATCCGCAGGCCTATAGGAGAGGGCCGAATGGTGTCCGATCCTTGAGGTGGCGTCCACAGCTCGCTGTGTTTAAAATTCTGGGGTACCCTCCTGCACTTCACAATGAACATTTGAAACAGAGTAAGCCCTTCACAGTAGCACTGAATACAACACAACGATCACGTACCGTCGGCAACGTGCCATGGTCTCGGGTTTTACCCTATACTGGCACCAATTGACTGCCAGTTGCGCCCGAATTGAGCATAAGGTTTGGCGGTTGTTTCTGTTGAACACGAGGTATGTATTCCGTGTGTGGAGTAAGACCCCGGATTGACATGACCTTGCTGTTACGCTCAGGTAGGGTAGAATAGACAAAGTGAACACACTGTCTTATGAATCGACACCGAAATGGAACCCAGCCCAAGTTCATGGATCGATATCCGCACCATGAACGAGATCGATGAACGCGATAGACACACGATGACCACAGCAGGTCATCCGCGATAGGCTATACCGACCACGACCTTACTTTGTCAGTTAGCAAGGGCATAGCATGAGGGATAGCAAGTGAAAGAGGGGACTTAGCAGAAATGAAGTCGCCTGACCGTTGCATTCGCCGTTATCAGTGCAGCATGACTCCGAGGATGACTCGAAATGGGACACATGAACTCCGGATCGACAGAGATAACAAGGTCGCTGAGCGCCTAGGCGGGTGTAACATGACCTTAAGCTAAGACCTGTGGCTTTCAGCGGGGTAAGCAGTCAAGACCAGCTGCATAGAAGGAGAAGACGACCTCCAATCAGGTCAAATCGATCTAACATGCGTCAAGTTCTCTTTGGCCGCCAGATTATCTGTCGATAGTCGCACGTTCAAGTTGGACCGAGCGCTCACAAAGAACGAGGAACCACTTCGACAAAAGCGATTGCCGCTGGTACCAGCGCCGAGGCCACTTGTTCGATCTTTGCGCGCTGAAAAGAACTGGATCTCCCGAGATGAAAGCCTAGTTGGAACTAGCGTAACGCCATCCCCGCCTCTAGCGCTGCGGAGCGACCCAGCTGACCACGGCCTATCCACTGCACGGGATGTGCAATTATCCACAAAGGCCACTGCTGTACGGTCCCTCATGACTCGATCCAAGGGCATGGCCGTCGAGGCTCTAAACGCGGCACTGCATTCCAACGTTCATTCCGGAGCTTGAGGCGTTTGTAGATGGTCCGACGGCTCTACAGGAACCCGTAGACGCGAAAAGTCAAAGAGGATGTGTGGCGGATTCCGCGAATGCGGGGTAACTCGTAATCCTGGTATGACGTCGTACGAGGTCCGTATGGTGCACCGAGTGCACCGAGTTCGTCTCGGAATGACTTCCCAAGATGTAGAAAAAGGATCCAAGCAATGGAACCAGGTCAAGTGGGCGGCGTTCCGTCGGACGAACTTGGAATGGGTGGTCAGGAGGAGAGCACGTTGGCAGGCGCCGCGTCGATTCCTGAGCCAGGCCAAAAGTGGAAGGTGGTTCGCAGCCCCCTATCGCCTTCTCGTCGCGTCATTCGCCGGGAACAGGGGCAGCCGGGGGAACACGACGTCTCCGAGACTCCGACTAGCACTATCAGGGCGTAGAGGGCCGAGTATAAGGTATACAAAACTCAATTTTACAAACCTGAGGCTACATGTACCCGGTGTCATAATCATGTCAGCCATACATAATACGGAATCCGCGAGCACCTGAATCCCCCTGTGAAGGCACTGCGAGGACCTTAGGTGGACCAGTGCACTGCCTGCAGGTCTCGTTCACCGGATGGAACGCACGTAGACGCCCCGTATTGATAAGGATAAGGGTAGGAGCTACACTACTTAATCCTCCTCTTACGGAGCTGGCCCTTGATATTTCTACCGGAAACTCGAGTCGCGACGAGCTCGACACCTCGCTCCCATGCTAAGAATGGGAAGAGCCCAAATCCTGGGTGTGCAACCTCGCAGGTTACCGCTCAAAGTTTCCAGCAATCGGATCTGCAACAACCGCCCACACCTCAAAGACAGCCAGGATCGAAGTGCAACAGCGTCATAGCCCGACAAAGGAAGCTCTGCTAGTCCACTTTCCGGAATTTGGGTCTGTAGCTATGCGCGGAAATGAAGAAGCCTGCCCTTCTAGAGGATCGGAGTGGCTGAACCCAAGTTCAGACCTGTTGGTAGCCGTAAGACTGAAATAGCGGAAGAAGGTCCACGTGAGATTCCGTTCTGTCAGAAAGCCAAGGTATGCATACCATAGGAAGACGAATATTTCGAAAACTAACGGCATGACGATCGACCCCAAACAGGAGGCCGAAACGGTTAACAAGAGACGATCCTGACAGAACTCGCCAGAGATCCGAAGAGATACATATGTGGAGTGGATCCTGGTCGTCGTCACACTCTTCACCCCACCGGACGACTGGATAAAAAAGGAGCGCAGCCAGACAAAATGGGCAACGTCGATCGAGCTGTGGGCGGAGGTGTACGTACGTTGCGGAAGGGTGGAGGCCGTGTGCTGCACTGGTCGTCCCGACAATCCCGAGATGAAAGAAGTCGCGCCACAGACAGGAGTGAGGGCGCTGCGCAGATCGATGCGGAGTAGTGGAACGCATGGACTGGGTGGAAGTTTCTGCACAAGGAGGGCAGGTCCTTCGACATTAGAACATACGGAGATTGAACGACCAAGCAGGCGCAGACGACGATAGTTCCGGTGCTTCGGGTAGGGCTGAGATGACAAAGGCCTCTGCTGGAGCGCGTCATGAACCACGAAACGAGGGTCCATCCAAGTGGACAGACTCGACATTCCTTCCTAGTGGCCCTTCGCGTCTATTCCAGACGCCCAGATGCCTATCCATTCGCCACCATCTTGCGCGACTATGATTAGTATAACATTATGGCTTGCTATCTGCGCCTAAGCCAATCGGACTGCACTCACATATAGCGATTACGGTACCTCTTTGGACGGGACGAATACAAAATCCGAAAGAAGACGGTCTACATTCTTCTGCCAGTCAGACATTCGAGCTTGATTACGGTACGTTGCAAACGCGTTTCCATGGCTAGGCTACGGGGTGTGTCCCCGTAGTCTCCCGCAACGATATAGGCATAGAGAAGATTGACTTTCTGCGATTGTACCAGACCCAGCCGCTTCCAAGGGAGGCAAGAGTGGACTTCGGTGTTCCTAGAGAGGAAGGTCGCGATCCGGACACAGGAAAAGGCAATCGCCTTCTGAACGAGAAAGGCATGTCGGCGCCGTGCGAAGGGTCGTTTTGGCGATGGGGTTGAGCAGGTGCGTCATGGGTGGCCGTGGACGCCCGAGTCAGGGGCTAAGTTGAATATACGATCATGCCGGTGCTCTTGAGAAGGTAAGAGGAACCCGGTGGTGTGTCCAGGTGCGGAGGTTCCGGAGCAAGACAGATGTGTAGACATTGTCCGAGCCGACGGCGTAGGTGGCCCTGACATCGCGGCGCGTAGGATAGGAGTAACGTTGTCCTATGAATACAAGTGAGATAGTTCGAAGACTGTCCAGTAAGGCGACACGCAGCCCATCCGCTCCCTGGTGTCGGGCCTGCCATGAAAGGGTATTCGAAGCTCGGCGCGTAACCCGGGGTGTCTTCGCTGGAAGCTACCAAGGGGTAGTTATCTCGGAGGGATAAGGGGGTTAGCAGACCAGGTGAGTAGAGGTAGCGTCGCATAAGCAGATGGAAGCCCGGAGATCTCGAATTAGTCGTCACGAAAGAGGTAGGTGTGTCGTCGATCTTTGGAAAGCGGCTGAGAAGAGAACTTGAGGAGGAACTGGGGTGGGACACCTTCGGAAGTTGAGACCATAGCTTCGCGGAGTTCCAGGAAGGACTTCATATAGACGCTCGAGACCTCCGGGGTGCTTGGAGCCGCTTGGTCAGGTGCAGCAGGGTAAGCTATCGGTCAGAACATGTTGGATTCGACTCAATGGTGCCTGGGGTCTGGAAGTTTGTTGGAGCCATCTGAAAGCCGATAGAAGCCTGGCCTTGGTTCAAAAATGGACACAATCGTGTGTCCGTATCATATGGTCCCAAGCATCCGAGCCTGTAGGACTTATGAGGACAATGGGATGACGGCCAGATGAACGTTCGAGTTGAAAGCTGAATTGCTTGAGGGTGCAGTTGCTTTGACCGAGTTCCCACAGAAATGATGCCTGATGCCAGTGAGCTGCCGCAGGCGTCAGTGCGAAACGCAGTCGTTGACCACCTCCACCGACGCCATGGACGTCGTCAAGGCCACAGAGACGTATGTCAACAAAATGGTCTCGTCGCCGTCGGCGATGAAAGTTCTCCTCCTCGACTCTCACACTGTGCGTCCTCACCAAGGCTCCCAACGTTGCCCCGCTCAGTGACAATGATGTAGACGCCTATCGTGTCCCTGGCGTCCACGCAATCCGTGCTCCTAGCGCAACAGGTCTACCTGACGGATAGGATAGACAACAAGCAGCGCGACAAGATGCCGCATATGAAATGCGTTTGCTTCCTCCAGAATAATGACGAAAGCCTGGAGGCGCTCGAGGAGGAGCTGAAGGAACCCAAGTATGGGGAGTACTATCTGTGTCAGTCGGTGAATCTCCTCCTCAGCTCTTTGGCTTTGTGTTGAAATGTATCTGATCTTGTTCAGACTTCAGCAATATACTGAGCAAGACTGTGATCGAGAGGCTGGCGGAGGTGGACGAATATGAGGTTGTTCGTGAAGTACAGGTGCGTGAGTTGGACTGCGATCGTGATGTCGTTGGCGCAGGTTGACCGTTTCGCGATAGGAATATTTTGCGGATTATTGCCCAATCCTGCCTTGTCTATTCTCTCTGAACCACGTACCATCACCGTCGAAACCACTGTATGGACCAACACCGAATGCCTGGGATCCCTCGGCGCTTGAAAGCGCTGTCCGGGGCATCACTGCGGTGCTCCTAAGCCTGAGGAAGAAGCCCGTGATTCGGTACGAAAATATGAGTGGTATGGCCAAGAAACTGGCAGGGGAGGTCCAGGTACGCGGTTCGCACAACGAGAGCGTTCTAACTTGTTCGCTAAAGTATAGACTTGCAGCATCGAATACAAGCAGAATCATCTCTATTCGACTTCCGCCTTACCCAAGTCCCACCTCTCCTCCTCATCCTTGACCGACGAAACGATCCCGTAACCCCCCTTCTCTCACAATGGACCTATCAAGCCATGGTGCACGAGCTGCTTGGCATTCACAATGGTCGCGTTGACCTCAGCAGCGTACCTGAAATCAGCAAAGAGCTCAGAGTAGGAATATACCATAAATAGCCTAGGAAGATCCTGATTGGTGCTTGAACTACAGGAAATTACCCTCACCACCTCTACCGACCCATTCTTCCAAGCCCACTACCTCGCCACGTTTGGTGACCTCGGACAGACTCTCAAGGACTATGTCCAAAAGTACCAAGCGAAATCATTATCCACGAATCCCTCGTCTATCAACTCGATCTCGGACATGAAGCGCTTTGTGGAGGAGTATCCGGAGTTTAGGAAACTTGGGGGGAATGTGAGTAAGCATGTAGCACTCGTTGGGGAGCTGAGTAGGCTGGTTGGGAAGGACAAGTTATTGGAGGTGGGAGAGATTGAGCAGGGACTGGCTACGAGTGCTGGTGCCGATTACAGAGTGAGTGGTCAAATGCTACAGCTGTGGATGTGTTACTTATGTGTCATTGCAGGAGGCGCAGAAAATCATCGTGGACAACATGATTACGCCACGGAATAAACTTCGCATCGTTATGCTTTACGCGCTGAGATTCCAGAAGACACAGACGAACAATATCGCGAACCTCATCAACCTCTTGCTGGAGAACGGGGTCTCGGCGGAGGATGCCAAGGTCAGCTAGAATGGTGCTTGCAGCCTGCGATGTACTCACTTGCTCGGTAGCTTGTTTACGTGCTGCTCAATGTTGCTGGAGCGGACCAGCGGCAAGACGATTTGTTCGCGACAGAGTCGTTGTTGGCTAAGGGGCGATCCGCCCTGAAGGGATTGAAGGTGACCACATCGCGAACCTCAATGCGAGCATAGTAATTGATGCATCGGCAGGGAGTTGAGAACGTGTACATGCAACACAGGCCGCATCTCGCACAAACTCTCGAGAATGTCTTCAAAGGGCGGCTACGAGACACCAGCTATCCCTTCCTGAGTGGCCAGGGTGGGCCCAATGCTAGTCTACAAAGGTGGGTGTTTGTTCTCGTCATGATGTAACCCTGTTGCTAATGATATATTAGGCCCCAAGACGTCATTGTCTTCATGATTGGAGGGGCGACGTATGGAGAGGCGAGGACGGTGACACTCTTCAACCAAGACCCAGCTGCTGTGATGGACGGGCCTGGCATTCAACCTGGCAGTGTCAGGGTAATTCTGGGAGGGACGTGTATTCACAACTCATCTTCGTACGTCTCTCCTATCCTTTCGCGGACCCCGTGCCGAGTCTCTCGTTACTAGATATATCGAGATGATCCGCTCTGCGGCACCCAACTTCCCCACTTCAGTATACGATCCACCTCCAGAATCCTCATCCAACGCGCCTGCTCTCAATCTCAATCTCGGAGGGGTGAACGTGACGCTGGGCGGACCAGCTGGAACCGGGGTTTACCGCACGAGTAACGAGGGCTTGAACGTCCAAGCCGACGGGTTACGCGACGGCGTGTTGAACCTGATCGGGAAGGTGAAGCAGGGCGTGGATCGAATTGGGATTCAATGAGCTGGGCTCGCCTCCTCCGAGTCCCTCACCTCGTATTCTAACGTCTTCCATGGATATTAGGCACGAAACATATGTATACCTTTACGTTAGGATAATTCTCGGCGCATCAGATAGCTTCTTCCTCTCACCAAGGTGACACGTCGTCAGTGGTAGCAAGTCACATGCTTTACACGAAGGTGCTCGGCAATCGTCACCGCGAGTGCAATAGGCTCTCATCTCATCCTTTTCCCACTATCTCTCCATCTACCCTTTCCCTCTGAATCTCTCCATCGCCTAGGCGGCTGAGCTGGGGCAATGGCAAAGGGTTTCCTCTCATCGCTGACCTCGTTCGATGCGTTTGGCAAAGTGAGTGTCTTGGCGAGGCCGGCAATTGGGGCGCTCGGACGACTGATGCGGGACTGGCGTTAACCTCGAATCTCCCACTCTATAGACGACCGAGGATGTCAAGGTCAAGACAAGGACTGGAGCTTTGTGTATGTGTCCTCACTGCAGGTGATTGTGGACGTCACACTGAATGAATTGACCGAAACGGCGTGTAGTGACCCTCATCTCCGCCGCTATTATCCTCGCGTTCACCTCAATAGAGTTCTTCGACTACCGGAGGGTCAATGTGGACACCTCAATCGTCGTCGACAGGAGTCGAGGCGAGAAGCTCACCGTTAACATGAACGTTACCTTCCCCCGAGTCCCTTGCTACCGTGCGTACACCGTTTCCTTGCCTCCGCGTGGTTCGCTCAAAGTCACACCGCGTGCAGTCCTGAGTCTCGATGTTATGGACATCAGCGGCGAGGTCCAACGCGATCTCTCCCACAATGTGCTCAAAGTTCGTCTCGAGAAGGACGGGAAGGAGGTACCGAATTCGCACACCGCCGAGCTTGAGAGCGAGCTCCAGAAGAACAGTGAAGCTAAGAAGGAAGGGTTCTGTGGGTCGTGCTATGGTGGACTGGAGCCCGAGTCAGGGTGCTGCAATACTTGTGAGGAGGTCAGGACGGCGTATGTGAATCGAGGATGGAGTTTCACCAATCCCGATGCGATTGACCAGGTGCGTTTCATCCCTCTACCACGCTACGTCCGTTATAACCGTATACGACATCTAGTGCCGGCAAGAAGGCTGGGCAGACAAGCTCCGCGAACAAGCAGACGAGGGTTGCAACATTTCTGGCCGTATCCGCGTGAACAAGGTCATTGGCAACATTCACCTCTCCCCTGGCCGCTCCTTCCAGACCAACCGCCAAAACATCTACGAGCTCGTGCCATACCTGCGGGATGACGGCAACAAGCATGACTTCTCTCACATCGTACACCACCTCGCGTTTGAGACTGACGACGAATATGATTACTGGAAGGCCGCGTCAGGTCAGAAGATGAAGAAGAGGTTGGGCTTGGAGAAGAACCCGATGGACGGTATTGAGGCCAGGGTACGTCGTGCAATAGTGACGATCAACTCGAGGGTATATTGACGGGATAGTGCAGACATACAAGGCCCAATATATGTTCCAGTACTTCCTGAAGGTCGTCTCAACGCAATTCCGCACCCTCGACGGCCAGGTCGTCAACACCCACCAATATAGCACAACCTCCTTTGAGCGCGACCTCACCGAGGGCGCCAATGGAGAGGCGCAAGGTGTGCACGTCCAGCACGGTGTTACCGGTCTCCCAGGCGCCTTCTTCAACTATGAAATCTCGCCCATCCAGGTGGTGCATTCCGAGGTTCAGCAGTCATTCGCACACTTCCTTACCTCGTGAGTGACCCTTCTTCCTGCCATGTCCCGAACGACCTAGAGCTGACTATGGCTGCGATCGCAGTACCTGCGCCATTGTTGGTGGTGTCCTTACTGTCGCCTCAATTATCGACGGCGTATTGTATGCTGGCACCAAGGTCTTGAAGAAGAGCGGTGGCTCAACAGTGAGCTCGGGCTACGGGGGATCGGGAAAGCTCATGTAAAAGCGCTCCCATGAGATACGCGGTGGCTTTGTAGTTGTAACTTTAGTGTTCCCTGGAATGTACCTACCTACACGCATACTATGTGCAAGGATTTCGGAATTTGGGACGCAGGGGACCGAACCAGTGTCATGTTCGCGAGAAAGTGTCCGCAATGCGATAGCAAATAAGTTATACAAGGTCCAGGCAAGAACTTGGGGGACAAGGTGAGATGGTGTCGCGGATATATCTGGGTCAAAAGCAACTTCAAAGTTCATCGCTGAGGCTTAGAAGACACTCTGCGTCTCTTTGAAGGAGGGCCAACATTCGAGGTACGTGGTTTTGTCCTTCCTTTAGATTTAGAAGACGAGCCGAACACTTCGTCCCGGCTTTCCTGCAAGGCCAAAGTTCTTTCGTCAGAACTATCCACTTTGACTATCGGAAGGGGGCTCGACGTACCTCATTTCCAATCATCAACTCATCCTCTTCGCTCTCTCCCTCCACTTCGCTCTCCGCATAATCAATAGCCCTACTTGTCCGAAGGTTTTTCGCCACTACTGCATTGTCCTCCTCCGATTCATCATCATCGTAGTCGTCGTCCCGCACAATCATCCGGCTTGTCCGCCTCCTCCTCGGCTTAAGCTCCGTCTGGGGTTGCTCCTGCTGCTGCCCAGTCCGCGAACGCGCTCTCGACTCATCTCTCGGTGGCGGGGGTGTCTCCGGAAGAGGCGGTTCCTCGTCAGACCCTTCCTCTTGCTTTACATGTATGACAGCTTGGACGCGTCGCAGAACAGTCGTTTGGCGCGCGGCGGGTTGGGATTGAGACATTGGTGTAGGCTGCTGTTGAGCCTGTTGAGCCTGCTGGGCTGCCAATTCTTTCTGCCTCTCCTCCTCCTTGCGCTTCCTGCGGTCTTCTTTCCTCCGTTCTGACGCTTCCTGCTGAGCTTGCTGCGTTAGGTGGGGTTGCGGGATCCGTTGGAGCCCAGCAGCATGTTGCGAAGTCTTGGACGAAGATGCATGCAAAGGGGAATCGACGGGTACGGATGAGGTTGGTTTTACGCGTTTCGAGGGTTCAGATTTCGGGGGCTTGGCACCTGAGCCTCGTCGTGAGCTGGTACCGTTAGTTTGCACATGGTGGGGCGTGCTCTGAACTGTTTGTTTGGATGTAGACGCTTGAGTCTCTGAGTCGGTAAGATATGGGGACCGAGGAGTCGATACCAGGCTATTCTGGGCTTGTGAGAGGGCGTTTTTTGTCCACAAGAGCCTCTCGGCCTGGAGTTCGTCGATGCGAGAAGCCAACGCTACCCGCTCACCCTCGACGCGAGCAAAGTGATCCTGCCAATTCTTCGACGTCTCCTTCCATTGAGTCACTTCCCGCCGCAGCTGCGCGATGGTCTCGACGTGTTGCCCCAGTGTTTCGAGATGGTGAGCTATCTATAGAGTATCTTCAGCGCCAAACTGTGAAACCTCATCGAAATACGCACCGTCAACTCGGCTTGGGCATACTGAGTGGCGAAATGAACTTCGACATGCATGCATCAATTGAACCACACATACCTGCGCCTTCGCCGCAATCGTCTGGTTCCTAGCAGCCTCCGCATCCAGCTGAGCCACATGCAGGTCCTTCAGTGCCCTCTCGAGCTGGTGGCGGGTCTCGCTCGTCTCTGCAGCGGTGCGTGCCACCTCAGCCCGAGAGCGTGCCTCGACATCGGCGATCTGCGTTCAGTTTTGCGTTAGTTCATTTATCCTGCTGAGTCCCATAGTTGATACAGGTTCCGAGGGTTCTGCACAAGATTACTGACAATCTGGTGGGTGGTCTTGGAGAGAACGGAGAGCGCGTCAGAGAGGATGGCGGAGGAGGAAGAAGACATTGGCGTTCTCTCTTTCACGCGGGCGCGTCACGCTCTGGGAGAGCACGGCCCGGAGAGCCGGTCCTACACGTGCCCACACGCCTGGGCGCTTATTAGGGGCCTGGACATGGTCAACCTGGTAAGGACGTGCATTAGCGGAGGCTACGATGTGGTATTACATTTGGTAAGTCAGAAAGACGTTTAAAAGAACAATATGAAAGGTAAGAACGAGGAAGTGCCGCTTGGATCAATAAGTCATGGGTCGGATGAACGAGACGCGAACGAAGTCGTAATATGAAGTGAAATCAGGTGAAGCGTGAGGCCCAGAAAAGCATAAGTATAGATGAAGGGTGAAGGTGAAATACAACGAATCGTAAAGTAAAGAGTTCTAGAGCCCTGTGTCATAATAGTACAGGAGGGGGAGAAGGGAGAAAGAGAAGGCAAAAGTCAGAAGGCTGGGCTGCTTAGGACGAACGAACGAACCGCATGGCAAAGGGTACCTCCTTCTAGGTAAATGAAATGGATCAGAGAATCAAAAAGAAGCCACTGAGCGGGAGAACACTCTAGTATGCCGATGTGAAGTGGAAGGGGTAGGGGCTATACACATACACAACTGTGCCGTTTAAATAGATGTCATGGCTTGAATGCCCTTCACATCAAATTGGGGTGATTGGATAGAGGAGAATAATGAAGATGAGCGGATTAATGCGAGAAGACGCCGAAGAGGATAAGGGGTGGGCTATGAAGCAGCGGTCTGAGCAGACTGCGTCGCCAGACTAAACCAATGGCGCATGTTGCTTGCGGTGACCGTGTCTGCTGCCTGCTTGGGTTCCACCAGCAAGCTCCGTCGATAGAGATCCTGGAGGTCTCCATGATGCCGCGCCCGCTCGAAAGCAACATTCAAATACTGTTGTACTTCGGGGATCGCCTTAAGGTTGTATGGCACCTGGAAGCGTTGCATATCTGGGACACGCGCAAACGAACATTAGCTTCATTCCCCGCACATGTTGAACTTACGCACCTTGAATAATCCTGGCCAATTTATGATACTTGTTGAAGTTGATCAGCTTCTTCGCGGGGTTCCTAGGTGAAGGACGATGCGACGGATTGCCTTCTCGGCAGAAGGTAACATCTGTAAGATACAACCCAAGGAAGGGCACTGCAGGCGGCGAAGTATTTCGCAGCTTCGAACGGTACTCGTGGTAGTTCCGGCTATGGTCTGCGAGCTTGCGAAGGGTTTCAAGTTGGACTTTGTACTTTTGCGGTAAGCCCGCCCAGGTTTGCCGTAGACGCGAGATCGTTGATGAGTCAAGTGCCGCCAATATTGACCGTGACGTGCTGTAGTTCTGCACCGAGACACATCTCTGCAAGGATGGTCAACAAAATCCAACTAAGCGAGGGAGCAGAGCACTCACGTCCGCCAGCTTCACAAAGAACTTCACCAGTAGCGTCCTCTTCTTCAGATCCAATTCATCCAATATACTCTCCGCCACCCAACCAGTGATAACTGTACTCAAGCTCGAGACAGCTCTGACGTTCACCGGCGGGGCTGCGCCCTCCGTGCCCGACTCCAAGATCTCGTTGGGTTGGATAGCGCAATACAACTCGCACTCCATGATCGTGAGCTGCCTCGCCAGTTCCAAGGCATCAAAGTCCGTGATCGAGATACTCGAAAAGTCCTTCTTCCTCAGAGCACTGAGCAAAGTCTTCGTCATTGTTGGCCGAGGAATTTCGCCAGTAGACGTCGGCGAAAATATTGATGGAGGGTTGATAGCCATGCCAGGATCCCGACTTCTGTCGCCCTTCGGACTCGTCATTTCAGTGGCTTGTTTTCGCAGATTGATGAGGTCCATGATTCTCTGCGCGGGCCCAGGGAAGAACAGTGCCAAACCTTCTCTCGTGAACGAAGTGAGCAGAGGGAGAGCAATGTCATCCGCCCCCGACCGCCAATACGTATCCAACCATGTCTTGATAAAGTTGGACACCCTCAACCTCACCGGGATGCCCTTCTGCTGCTGCCAAAGCAACTCATCCTCCCTCGTGATTCCCTGCGGCGGCGTGAGGTTATACCTTGCGATGATAGCGTCGACCAAGTCCGTCGGACTCGAGAACAGCCTAAAAGTGAGGAAGAAGACGGCCGAAAACGCGGGATCAACAAGGCTGTCGTGCGGTGTCATCTTGACCGCTAGCGCCTTCATCGTAGCGCCAACCAAGTGGCCTTCGTTATTGTAAGCGACATCGTCTGACGCGTAGTCGTGCGAGAGCATCCACGCCATCGGATCGGGGGGATACTCGGG
Organism: Coprinellus micaceus; assembly: GCA_951394405.1. Lineage (NCBI taxonomy): Eukaryota > Fungi > Basidiomycota > Agaricomycetes > Agaricales > Psathyrellaceae > Coprinellus > Coprinellus micaceus. The sequence goes on along the minus strand of OX596340.1, from coordinate 1,770,403 downwards.
GAAGGGCTCATTGGGTAGCGGCGGTAGGTCCTCGCTGCGGCGGCTAGACAAAGACTGTGGCTGGTGGTGGTGGCCGTTAGCGGGTTGAAGGTGTATAGGATGCTCCCGGATGCTGCCCTCCCATGTCGTGCCGTCGTCTGACCGAACAGCGTAGGAGGAGCCGTTGTCGCGAATGCTGCCTTCCCATGTTGTCCCGTCGTCCGAGCGCACAGCAAAGGATGTCGGTGAAGGATGGTCGGGTTCGATGGGTGTCGGTGTTGTGGATGTGATACGGAGGGGAGCGAGACCGTTGGGAGGCGGACGCTGGTCTTCAATAACGGAGGTAGCAGCAGTTTCAATGGACTGCTGTCTGCTGCGCGAGAAGTTGCTGGTATCCGACACTGATCGCTCGGATGATGCTTCGCGGTGGCGATGGGCTAGAGAAGGCGTAGCAGGTTGAATCGTAAGGTCCTCTTCGTCCATGCCACTAAGGTGATAGCCATTGATGGGTGCTCCGGGGCCCTGCACAAGCTTCGCAAGATTCGGGGCAGTAAGTTTGTTCGGCGCAAATGGTTCGCTCAGGTCGGTGGTCTTGGGTAGGCTGACGATGAAAGGCCGATCGCCCAACGAACGCGTCAAACAGACCTTCACAGCAGCCGCACAGTCCGCACCAGCCTTCAGCGCGCTCGTCGCAGACTGCAACAACGTCTTCTTCTCTTCCTCTTCTGATAAAGTCGAAGGAAGGGACATGGTCAATAGCCGAACGGACTCCGCAAGCGAGCTCGTCACGTTGAACAACCCTTCCTTCGCGGCCTTCAGTGACCCCAGGCGGTGTCCAGGGACATCTGGGTGCTGCATGACTGATTCCACGATGGTCAAGAGCTTGCAGACCAACTCGACAATCTCGCGGACTAGGTCGTAGAGCTGGCCTGTACTCGACGCGTGTGACGTACGCGAATGTGAATGCGCGTGTCCGATAAACGCGGCGATGGTCGAGAGGTACTGGTCGTGGGTGTATTTGAGTGCTTCAAGTACCTGAGCGGCACTCGACGGACCATTGGGGAAAGGAACGGGGGAGAGGGACGTGCCAGAGCCTTGGGACGAAAAAGAGGAGGTGGATGATACGCTACTCGTCGATGGGTTGTATCTGTGGCCCTTTGCACGACCTATCGAATTCTGCTGCTGGTGTTGTAATTGCCGTCCGTTCCCAAAAGGATGCGCCGATAGACTTCCGTTATGTACTTGGCCGAGAGGCGACCGTACCCGACCCCGTAGCTCGCTTTGGCTTTTCGTTCTCGTCAATGGCGGTGCTGGGTTGGAGTGTCGATATCCTAATGTCCGATGTTGGGTAGGCGTTCGACCCGTGTCTACGGGGGTACTGACGCCTTCGTCGTCGCTTTGTATTGATCTTGCAGACGGGAGAACTTCTTCCTCGGGCAGCTCCTCAGGCATCTCAACGCCACACTCTTCTGCAACAGCCAAAAAGCGGCGGACGCGTGCAAACACCTGCCCTGCTACACGAACCATCGCCTCCATCTCTTCCACCTGCTTGATCTCGGGTAGGGTTTCATTAGATGCCTTCTTCGCCTGCACGACCAGCTCAGTGAGCCCATCCAACACCTGCCTACGCTCGTCAAAAAGTGGGGGATATATTTGGAGTATCGGTGACGTCTTTTGGAGGGTATCCGTTGCGGAGAGTATTACCCGCACACCTTTGACGATGCACACGGTGGATGGTTGAAAGTGAGATGGCTTACGCCCGCGGACGGCGGTCTGTAGCAAGGTGAGGGCTTTCAGTAGCGAGTCCATGATGGGTGGGCATGGTGGTTCGCCTTCGCTTTCGTCGGTGCGGGTCGATCTGGTAGTGGACTGCGATGCAGTGCGACTGTGATTGGAATGCATCGAACTGACCCAGGAAGTGGCGGAGGAGGAGGAATCGCTGTGGTTGTGTCGGCTCTAATCAAATGAGCTTCAAAAGTGCACTGGTCGATATAGGCCACTCACAGTACTTGGAATCAGGGGCGCCTCATCGCGCAAGCTCATAACGTCCTGAGAAACGTAGTTGCTCGGAAACCAACCCCTGCGCCCTCCCTCCAACTCTCCATCCCACCAGCCACTAGTGTCACGGTTTAGGACGTGAATGACTTGTCCGGCGCGAAAGGACAGGCAAGTGTCATGTCCATGCTCCGGTGCATAATCATGCATCGCTAGAACATATTCAGTGCCTGCCCGAATGGTGTCGCCTATCGCTGGGCTCGCTGATCGCGATCTTGGATGAATAGTGTCGTTTCCGACGTCGGGTAGGACCAGCGATGTTTGGGATCCATTCGTGGAGGAGGAAAGAGGGGAGACAATGGATAGAGAGGAGGTGCTGGAAGCATTGGATACGCTACGGACCCTTCTGCCGGGGAGTTTGGGTCCCGCGGGTGAGGGCGTTCGTCGGTATCTCGAAGTTACGCTGGATGGCCCCGCCACTGCTCCGGAGGTGGTATCTATCGCGAGTCGGGAGTACATGGATGGAGATGGGTATGTGGTGTCGCCCCCCTACGATCTTGCGCGTGCGCTAAGGGGTAAAGAATCAGGGGAGTGGATTTCGAAGTCGCTGCGTTTTGAGGTAGCAAGGCGTGGTATGAACATGGTTTCTGCTCTTCAACGGGGGAAGCTAGCTCACAAGTTGGACTTCTGGATCGTCTGGAACGTCGTCGTATGCGAATGTCGTCGCCAAGTCGTGAGAGATCGTCGCAAACAACGTGAAGGAAGAGAGAAGTCGGCACACAGGGTAGAACCAGGCTTGTGTGAAAGGTAGTGGAGTCGTGCGTTCAGATTGAAATCATAAAATAGCGTCCGTGAAGAGTCGTGAGGGTATTCACCCCGGCGAGAGGGACTTGAAATGGATTCCAGGGAGACCTGACCCCATACGGAACGAGGAGAAGGCCCGCTGCCGGTGCAGACATTCCAACGCCGCCACAACATCACCAAATAACCATGCCCGCTGTCCTCAACGTCCACCATACAAATTCCATGGCAACTTGGAACAAGAAGCGCGGCGTGAAGGAGATGGTCTTGAGAGTGTCAGGACTGAAATGGCCGCTGACCTGGTTTCAATTCGCTCCGAGAACTGGCTTCCAGGTCCGTCGCATCAGGTTTGCCAGACAACCTCGTCCGAGGTAAGGGACAGTGCGCGAGGCCAGTGAGCTCAACTAGGGAGACTGGGTAGAAGAACTCTATTAGCGAAGGAACAACAGGATGTTCTCGAACTGTACCAGGCTGATCCTCTCAATTCACCATTTCTTGAAACAGTAGCTTTGACTCGGTGCCTGCACACTCTCCCTTACTTCAAGCCGAAACTCTCTTCCGAACAGCCGTCGCGTGTTCATCTCACCTCCGGCGGATCGACGTCCTTCGCCACGACCGTTGTCTTCGTCAAGTCGAGTCCATCTTCCTCGAGCAATAGCTCACAGTGCCGACAACGACTTCAAGTTGTCGCCCGCCTCGTGCTCGGCCGAGCGGCCACAGGTATTGTATATACAATCCAGGGCCCATTCTCCCAAACAAAGGCCTCTTCGGATCCCTGTCGCAGGTCCAGTTTGTTAGCAAAGGGAGCCACGTATACAGCCACAGAACTCCCGTTTGAGCGCTTTCCATGGAAAAGGGCCATTTCTCAGGTCCCGTTCGGTGGGAGCGAATGTCTATGACCTGCTAGATCCAGCATATCAGGGACACGAATTTCCGGCCAGTATAAGAAGCTTAATAATTAGAAGATACTTCGCGTACACAGGCCCACACCCCACACCAGGCCAGAAATTTTGAGCGCGGGTGGTGGTGGAAGAAGAGGGGGTGATCCTTTTGACGAGACGCGTCGCGTCTCACTCTGATGACCGCGTCCATCATGCATGCCAGCCGCGACGAAAACGTCACAACCAAGAGCGACTGGTCTGTAAGCTGCGTATTCGCTAGAGAAACTACGCCGAGAAGTCAGTTGAATCCAGCGCAAAGTCTGTGCCTGGCTTCCTCGACTCAAGGCCAGTACTTGTGTCTTAGGCTTGGCATTGGGGCTCCCGATACCAGCGGCCGCGTCCCGTATTCATAATGGCTAGAAACCACTGGGAGGTATGCTGTTTAATCCATTCGATCTTGGAAGGTGCACTAAAGCTTCACCCTTACATGTCTCTCTGGATCTGAAGTTCAAACTTGTCCACGCATCAGAGCTTCTCGGGGAACTGGCTCTTGACCTCCCTGATATTACGCCAATAAACTCACCGTGTCTGGCCCGTTCCAACCCCTTGCCTAGCTCACCGCAACGCCGCTGAAATCGCAGCGGGCGCAGCGAGGCCAACGAATAACCTTCTAGCCCGTCGCGTTCCCACTGTTAGTCTTGCTTCCTCCACCATTGCGCCGTGTCCAACGCTGTTTAGCCGAGTCTCATCCGGGAGGGCGAAGGGACCCACCCTCTGGTGCAGTAGTGCGCCACACATGCCTGCGAGCGCGGATTGTCACCGCACCCCCCAGGGCTGTTCGAGCCCTTCCCGAGCCGGAGGCATGTCAAATGCACGTCAATGCCAGGGATTCATCTATCAGTACGGGGGACCCACAGGCTGATATCCTGTAAGCCCGCGCCTCGTCCTCTAAAAATCCCTATTTTCTCATGTCTTTAGGTATCAGGAGGACTTTAGACGGCGAGACCACCTTGCCTTAAGCCTTCCATGCCCTCCCTATCCTCCTCCCTCTGGGCGGCGTGCGCGTTCTTCAAAGAGGCATGGTTCCTCGGCTCACCCTCCTGGACTACAGAGGACATACCTGACCTTACAGGCCAAGTCTTTATTGTTACTGGTGGAAATTCCGGGCTGGGAAAGGATACTGTCCGTGTAAGTTTTATCCTCTTTTACTCGCCGTGCCGTAATTAAGACGCTGTTACAGGCCTTGTTGGAGCACGATGCTCGTGTCTACATAGCTTCAAGAGATGAGAAACGTGCACTTACGGCTATTGATGAGCTATTCGACCAGACAGGCCGGAAAGCACGGTTTCTTCATCTTGACCTCGCCGACGTGACCTCGATAAAGGCCGCTGCGACAGAGTTCCTGAGGTGAGTATCCGCGCTTCGTTTTTGGCGCCAGGATACTCAATACCTTCAATCAGCAAAGAAAAGCAGCTGGACGCCTTATTCAACAATGCGTACGACTTATCTCATTTAATCGGCGTATACCTCAGTCTGACCACACTCTAGCGGAATCGTGAGCACGCCAACAGAAGTCACACCGGACGGCTATGACACAGTCATTCACACAAACCTACTCGGTATGCTTATTGCTGTTCCCTTCTCATTCGCACCCTCAACAAGTCACCCAGGCCCATTCTACCTCACACAACTGCTACTCCCACTCTTGGTTTCAACTGCACAAGTCCGACCCGACAGACAAGCCCGTATCGTGAACCTAACGTCCTCGGTACATCATCTTGTTGAGTCTCTTGACTTCAACACCTTCCATGATGGACCGGAAAGACGAAGTCGTGCTGGCTCAAGTTTCCTTTATTGTCAAAGCAAATTCGTGGGTGTTCGCATGAATTTCCGAGTCTCAACCAACCTCTGAAGACGATGCAGGCAAATATCCTCTTCTCAAACGAGCTCTCAAGAAGATACAGGGATCAGGGCATCATATCGATAGCCGTCAACCCCGGTTTGTACTTCGCGCTGCTTATCCCACCAGGCTACCCATCTTCCTGCTAGGCAATTTTGCCACCAAGTTGCAACAACCCCAATCCGACAGCAAACTTACGCCTGTGGTGGTAAGCCTTCTACTCAACTCCAAACTCTAAAGACTCCATCATGACTCCCGACAGAACTGCTGCCTATTCATATATCCCCCGGAATGGGGTAGCCTGACGCAACTGTGGGCTGGTGTAGCACCTGAGGCCGCTGAAGCGAGTGGAAAAGTCAGTTCTCTCCCCCACCGGTTGACTGTAACTTGGAACTAACTCGCTCTCAGTATGTTACGCCATGGGGTCGAATCGGCAAACCGAACGAGGCGACGGGGGATGTTGAGCTTGCGGTAAAATTGTGGCTTTGGTTAGAGGACCAAGTAAGGAAGCTCTAGCTCTAAATACGGGATAGGTCACCCAGCTGTTTAGTACTATTGTTGGAGTATGTCCCCTATCTTCAATGTGCCTAAGCCGTCGTAAGGACGGCTTCTCTGGTGAAGCTTCGCTCAGCCTATGGCGGTGTGGCAACGACCCACTCGGCCGCGGAGTACGATTAAAAAGGTTCCTCCGTCGTCATAAAGATATGGTACAAATGATTTTAAGTTCCTTCTCAAATGCCACATTGAAAGTAGAAGATCGTATACAGAGGTAGTAAGTAGTTTGACTAGAAGAAGAATATACAAGGGGGAAGGGTCATGAAAACAGTTCAAAAACATCTCATGCACGCATGCTCCGCCAGGCGCTCTGCATGGCAATACGCTTGGCCTGGTGATATGATGGTTGAGTAAGTAAGAGGTAGTTTGAGGTGTAGGGAAAGCACACACCTGGTCTAGCGAAATCGCATCATCTCTCAATCCAACCTTCTGCCTCCCGTTGTCGTCATCCTCGTCGTCCTCGTCGTCCATACCCGATCTGGCGGCTCCTGGCCTCATGCCCCCAAACGCCGCCTTGCCACCGGCCAAGGAGAACGGTGTCGACGCGACGGCCGTGCCGAACACACTCGCAGTTTTCGGTGCACCGAAGGCTGCGAAATCGCTGACGACCTTACGGGGTGGGGAAGCGGGAGGGGTCTTGGGAGTGATTTTGGACGCGGGGGGAGAGCGCGGGGGAAGGGAGCCGTAGCCACCGTAGCCGGAGCCATGTCGAGAGAGGGAGTGGCGGGCTTGGAGATATTTGTCAGTGAAGCGTGTTCCATGCACCTGTGACAGTTAACGTCAATGAAATGAGCTGTGGCGCAATATGAAAAGCTGAATGAATGAATGCATACCCGCTTCAGTAAAGGCCTGGCTTCCGCCAACGAAGGAGCCTGACTAAAGACCGCAACATTATGTTTGGCCTCTTCAGACTCCTTGTAGATGCTCTCGATCACGACCTTCTTTGTGCTCTCATTCCTTAGTAAGAGCTTCTCGTGAAGTTCCCGCGCAACGTCGTCCACACTCTCGTTGTTCCCGAGGATCCGTTGAGCCACGGCGTGACCAACCTCCCGCACGAGGCGTTCCATGTCGAGGTTCTCCAGCACGCTACCGACGATGGCGTGCGTTAGAAGATCAGCGGTGGTTAATGGCAGCATGAGGCCAGAGGTAATACCAGTGAGGGCTTGGTAGAAGTCGGTGGCGTACTACAGAGTCATTGGGCTGGGGTTCTTGCGTGACTGGAAAAGACGACTGGCCACTCACCGAATAGCCGCTCAGCGCTGGTTCGCAAGCGACGAAGAACTTTAAATGACAATGAGCACGGATCTAGAGAGCGTAATTAGGCTTTCAAGTGACTTACCAAAGTGATACCCCGAGAAGCCATCTGTCTCGCGAGTTGCAATGGGTCATGGCCATCAGGAGATCCCTCGTCGAAACCTGAAATTGCGAAAGACAATCAGAGATCGTCTCATGAAAACAGATGGCACATAGGCCACAGGAGATATAGATACACACCATCTCCATACTCCCCGATGCCGTGTGGAGGTGCGTCCGCGATGAGGACGATCATCTTACTCGCGTACTCCCTCCAGTCCATGTTCAAAGCCTCCGCCAGCGCTGCCGTCACTGCCTCGGGGCCATCTCCACCGCCGCTGGCATACAGGGAGCTCAAATCCCGGTGCACCTGGCTGATATCCGACGAGAAGCCAAAGTTCTTGGTGATATAGGTGTGGTCCTGTGGGGGGTGATCGCGAAACGCCACCAGACCGACCCTCAAATCCTCCTGGGACTGCAGCTTCCCGCTCTCAAAGATGTGCGCGCAGATCGATTCGATGTTTCGCGTCGCAGATGAAATGTAGCTGCCCTGGCTGCCCGTGCAGTCTTGAATGAAGACGAGGTCGCTGTGAAATGTATAGAAAGTGGCGGCGGTGGGGATGGGCGGAGTAGATAAAGTAGAGCGTTAGAAGTCAACGAAGCGCGGTGTTCATCGAGCGATAACGATGCCCACTAGGGTATACAGAAATGCTTACAGTTGCTTGCGGCTGGGATCTCCCTGGGTGGGTGCCTGCTGTTGCTCCTGGAACACAGGCTGGAGGCCAGAGGGCCCAGGGCCGTCGAACGCCATATCTTCATCCATGTTGCTCGCTATGCTGGGCGTCGTGTGTGGGGGTGTGGTCGTTGCGGGGGGCGTTCTCAAGAGACAGACTGGTCGTATTGCAATCGATGGTGGTCAAATTCACCAAAAGCAAGCCTTAAATGTTCGCCCCAACGCGCGAGGCTGGGCCACGAGTTTGCCTCGCAGCACCGAGATCTCGGATCTAATCTCGGCAACACGTGCACCTCGGCCGGTCTTTCTCCTCCTCGAATCCAATGTCTATACCAAAACATAAATTAAATATAAGCTCTACAATACTATCTCCTGTTCCCCACCAGCCACGTTGCCCATGGTGTCGCCCACGACGGGAGTCCATGGGGGCGCAGCAGTGTCCGCACCAGCATAATCAGTCCGGCAGTACACCCTCCCAGCAGCGCCGTCACCGTGACATACATCCTCAGCTTCGCCGCTGCTGTCATTGCCCGGTCGGCACCTCCAGGAATCGCAGAATGCCTGTTGTATTGGGAAGGTCGGGTCAGCGGCAGAGTCGCAAATGAAAGCAATGCACAGTCGAGGGGAATGGACGGGGAACATCACAGATATCACTCACGGGTTCAACGCAATGCTGCAGATTGAATGGAACACATCGGCGGTTTGCCCTGTCTTCACACTGACAGCAACAGGGACTTGCAACCCTAGTCTCCGGCAATATACGTCAGGCTGCACCTCGTGTCGCTGGTTCGATAAATTTTCAGATATGACATTGTAGGTGAAAGGTTAATGTGACGAACCTGCATAGCTAGATCCAAGTCAGATTTCGTAGCCACAAACAGTGTTGGTATATGGTCCAAGCTATATTGTTGCTTTGTGGTGACATGAGTGAGGGACTACGTTGAGATATGAATATAACGTACCCGTAGGTTGCTGATGTATGAAAAAGAGTTGGTATCGCTCGAGTCGTACACGTAGACGATGACATCTGCGATGTCCGTCTTCTTCGAGTTCCGAAGGGTCTCTGGTTCATATCTCGAGCCAAACTCCTGCAACTATAGCACCGAAAAACATGAGCCACCGCCGCCCAGGGTCGAAGAAAAGGGGCCGTCACTTACAACTAGATACTTTTCCGACCCATCAATGTCCACCGCGTTAACCACCGAGACCATTTTGCTCGTCGGCTCATAAAGTGATTGGAAGCTCTTGTTCGCGAAAGCGTGCAAGAGCGATGTCTTCCCAGACCCTGCAGCTCCACACACATAGCACAAGAACACATTTCTCGTCACTTTTCCTTTCCGCCTGTCCTGTTTTCTCGGTCTTGTAACTTGCAACGCTTCTGTCCGTGGCTCTGCGGGGTACCCTAGGTACGCGAGATACGCCAATGTCGTTCTGTGGTCCAGCAGTGTCGTCATACTGGGGTACGCAAAGTCAGTATCAAAAACAAGGATACACTCGAATTAACTCGCCTCCATTGGGCCAACCAGCCCTGCAGCGTCACTGAGCCAGAATCATCCGAAAGCGTCGTATCGGGGAACTTTTGCGCTGCCCACGGATTTCCTGGCGACGTGCTGAAGAGTTCTCCGAGTTCATGTGAGTTGAGTGCACCGTCCTGGTCCTAAGCTTCATGAGCACACATCCTTCACGGGGAATAGCGTGGATCGTACCTTGTCAAAAATCTCAAAATTGTCCGTGAAGAATTGATACCCCAACGGACTCAACTCCACCGAGCAGTCGGGGGGAACCTCGAATCTATGGGGTAGAGGTTGCGGGGTGAAATAGCGTTGTTAACGACCGCGACGACGGATATCAAGGCGTCGGTCACGCACTTGGGCAAGAGGAAAGACTCCGTCAGCCGAAGATCCTCCGCATAACCAAACTTGCGAAGAACGGTCCAGGTCGTCTCGAGGCGCCCTCGCTGAATGAAGATTGTGTGAAGGTATAGGAAGCCCGCCTCCGTGAGGCCGTCGTCGCGGATGCCACCTTCGGCGTGTTCCTGCACCATGGCCTTGATGCCTTCCAGCTCTTGCGCTTGAAGCGGGGCGTCGAAGCATTTTCTCTGCGGAGGGTAAGGGAAAGGAGATAGCGGAGAAGCGGAACGCGCACCTGGAACTCGTTCAGCTCGGCAGCGTCAAGGATTCCGTCCTTGTTCGTGTCACATAGTTTGAATATCCGTGTAAGCGCCTCGACGCACGCAGGTTTGAGGACGTGTTCTCTCGAGTCGTACAACGGCGCTGTGGGGTGCAGCACGGCTTTTTGCGCAAAGTAGAAGACCTCGGATACGTTCAGCGGTAGCTTCGCTGAGCATTCCACACACGTCTCGACTTCCTATGCCGGAGAGTGAGTTTATTCCCCTACACGCGTAAACGCCACGCACCTTGAATTCTGTCATAATGGGGATAATCTCCTCCTCTAGCGCCTCGTTCGTCACTTCTCCTCCCCGCAGGTCAATCTTGTTCCCCACGAGAATGACCGGTACCTGGACACTCTGTCAGTATTTCCGTTCCATCTGGTGCACGCGTCGCACACGCACATTTACGCCGAGCTGACGGAAATGAGGAAGCCAGTAGGTGGGTATTCGATCGAATGAATTGGGGTTGTCTATCGCGTAAACGACGCAAATGACATGGGCCTTGCGAATCTCGGATTCGAGGTGCAGGCGGTCCTGTGGGCCAGCTGCGGGGAACGCTTCAATGCGAATTCTCAAGACCTGAACGCGAGGGACCGACCTCCGGAGTCGACGATGTAGGTGGTGACGTTCTCTGGGGTGACTTCTGGTGGTATTGTGACCTCGGGTACGATGTGTTGGACCTGTAGCAATGAGCACTGGCTTCCATTCTGCAGTGCAGCACGCAACATACATGCGGCACAAAGGACTCCTTGATCAGCGAGGTAATAATCGTGCTCTTCCCCACCCCCTCTGTTGTCCACATGCACAGTAGGCGCCCTGGGTGAGTATTTTGGCCAGGTCAGAGCATCGGACGACGCACCATCCCCCACCAGCAGAATTCGCACATCCCTCCGCATGTCCTGAGCGCGTCCAGCGAGTTTTGAGATCCAAAAATTAGGAGAGGAGATATAGAAGAAATGTAGAATATGGAGACGACGATTCGATTGACGAGGTCCACCGGCCGGGGGAACGAAATTGGAAATGCATCATGTGACTCCTCGGCACGGGAACCCACGCTCCGGTATGGGTGCAGTTGTCGGCACCGGCGCTTGACGTTGACTATCATCTCCTCGTCTCCTCCTGACTGACTCCCTTGCGGTGAAAGTGGCTCTGCTGATCCCGACGAAGAGGAGACATAAAAGCGGACGATGTGACGTTGAATCACCACCCACACTCTGATTTAATTTTCCTCAGGCTCTGCGAAGCCTCATCCAGGTCGGAACAATTACCCCTCGTTCTCGCGATAACGTATTAGATCCCTCTGGCTATCAGCATCCCAAGAACTCTATAGCCTCTCTAGAATTGAATTTATAGAAGACTTGTACCTCTGGGACACCCAACAGAATTTTCTACCCCACAACAACCTTGACCTCGTACCACCATGACGAACCTCTCTGCCCTGCCCACCGAGATTCTCATCCAAATTCTCTTCCCCCTGGGCCCCCATGAACTCTCAATATTGGAGCAGTGCTGCCGAAGGATGTATGACCTGGTACGCTCCCTGCCTTTTCAACGCTGCCCTCACTCAAACGCCCGGCTAGATCAACGAATTTGGCTGGCTCCAATACCTCCTCTCCAACCCCCGACCCTCTTACAGCCTCACAAATTCGAGGCAGCGTTGGACTACTCGGGAACAAGTCCGCTACAACGCCTTGACCGACCGTGCCTGGGACAAAGTCGAATTTATCGCTCGGCCACTCTCCCGTACATGGACAGCCAAAGAACAGGCTACTCTCGCTGCTAGCCCATCCCGGCTGATCATAGCCGCAGGGACGTTCTTGCACTCCTACTCCTTCCCCAGCTCTTCGGAAAACCTCCCTCGTATGCAATGGGAAGGCAGCATCAATCTGAACGAGACGCATGTACGCGGACGCAACATCACAGCCATCACGTTCGTCGACGATGGAGGACGAGACGAAATACTGCTAGTGGCCTACCAAGAACACCTCGTCGAGCGTATCACGCTCATCCCACCGACATCACAGGACGACGCCCCTCTCTCGTTCGCTCGGACGCCCCTGCCCGTCTTCCCGAGAGGCGACTACATCGAGTCCTTCTCCACATGCTCGAACCATATTCTCACCCTATCCTCTGGTGGAATTGCCTGGCTCGCTGCGCAGCCTACACTCTTCGACGATAGCGCGGACTCAGCCGAGTCGAACATCCCCCCACCATCCTCTTTCATATCCACTATCGACCTTGCCGAACGAAGCTGGAAATCTCACCTCGCACTCTCCCCCTCCACCCCCTTCGCAGCCTTCGGCTCCACGGGAAAAACCCCTCTGACCGTCTACAACATACTACCCGACTCCGGCCTCGCTTCCCTCCCCAGTGTGATCCTGCATACGGAGAAAACGACAGATTCAGACGACCTCAGGCTCTCGAACTCGGCTGTGTATGGGATAACTCAAGCACCCCTGTCCTCCCCATGGGGCTCTTCCCCACAAATTATAGCGTCGGGCTGGTTCGACGGCCGAGCGAGGATCTACGACCTTCGGTGTGCCACTCGGTCCCCAACCCCGTCTGAATCTGCATCCTTGTCCCTGTCTTCCCTATCTCTTTCTAGCCCCTCAGCTTCCTCTGCCACCTCCCCGTCCGCGGCTCGACTTAGGTACACGACAACAGGCACCCCTCTCCTCACCCCCGTTCTGCTAATGGCAGATCGATGGTCCACCGAACCCATCTACTCCCTCTCCTCCGGCGGGGGGAGCGGCGCACACCTCGCTGCCGGAACTGCGCGCCACAGCGTTGTCTCGTTCTGGGACGTCCGAGCGCCGAAAGATGGGTGGAGCGTGCATGCACCGGGGAACGACAGGAGCCCGGTGTTCAACGTCCATTTGGAGAGTAGTAGGTTGTTTGGGGTCACAGAGTTAAGGGCATTTATGTACGACTTTGTGAGTCCCAACCTCCTCTTTATGACAGAATGGGCTGTAACTTGGATGCTAACTCAATATTCGCAGGGCCCTGACATGAAAACTGACTGCTACCCCTCGATATCATCGAGCCCACGAAGCATGAACCGAGAGGGGCTGAAGCATAAACCAGGCATCCTTTCGTATCGGGTCACGAAGTACAGACACAAGAGCTCGGGATTGACCAACGATTTCAACTAGTAGGGCCCTGTAGCCACTATCTATCGCTCATCCACTACTTGCGCTCTGTTTGTGCCATCTTGTATCGAACTGACTTGGGTCGTTCGCCCGAATTTTTATGAGAGGTGCCCGCCAAGATGGTAGACCAGAGGTGTACCGATCATCCTTGGAACAGCCCGCATGATGTGCAAAGCGGGGAGATGGGGTATCCGTCTATTGAGCGAAAAGGCTACTCAGAATTGCCGCCTTTCCGCTTCTTTTTCTTCTTCGGTGCGCTAGCCTCGTCCTCGTCCAGCTTGCGTTTGGACTTCTTCGACACCGCCTCCGAGCCTTTGTCGGAATCATTGTCCTTTTTGTCCTTTTTGTCCTTCTTTGAAGACCCATTCCGGTTTTTTGAAGAGGACTTTTTCTGCTCCTCCGATGGCGTGGAAACGAAGGTGTATTCGGGTTCGTCAGACACTTTCTCCTTGCCTTTCGAGTCCCCTCTCTTCTGCTTGCCCTCCTCGACTTCGGATGCTGCTCTGGCCTCCTTGGCTCCCTTCTTAACTTTCTTCTCCTCCCTCCGCTTACTCTTCTCCCCCTTCTCCGCCCTTCTCTCCTCCTTCGCCCTTCTCTTCTCGGCCTTCTCTTCCTTCTTTCTCTTCTTCATATCCTCCTCTCCACCGATATTGTCCTTCTCCTCTTTCGCCTTCTCCTTCGCCTCCTTCTTCGCATTCTCAAGCTGCCTCACCATCATCGCCCTCACCGTTGTCTCCTCTCCCTCCCCAACACCATACTGCGGCTTCGGCGAACTCTCCCGCACCTGCTTCTCCAGCCCAGCGTCCGGGCCTAGCACTGGCCCGCGGAAGAAACGCGAGTATAGTCCCCGCCGGGCAGCGTCTCGCTTGGCAACGGTCAGAAGGCTATACCTCACCCCTCCAGATGATGATGAGGGGTCGGACAAAGAGGATGAGGAAGGAGTTGAGGTCCCGGAAAAGTCGTCATGTGCGGAGATGCCGTTCACAGGGCGTCGGGTGGAGAGTATGCCTGTTTCTGTGCGTTTGAAGCCAAGGGATGTGGACTATAGACAGTTAGACCGTCAGGCCGTTGAAAGATAGACATATACTGCGCACTCTGCTTTCCTTATCCTTTCCCTCATCCCCGCTACTCCCACTCCCCGATCCTTCCTCGTCCGAATCGTCAACATGCACCTTGATAGCGCTTGCGGCAGCCGTAAATAAGCTATCCACCATCAGTTCTAATCCCCTTCGTTTTCCTGAACAACGACTTACTGGTCCCAAAACGGGAACGCCTCATCCCTATCCTTCCCCAAGCCGGCAAGGTTTTTCTTCTTCGTGACTGCAATGGGGCGAGAGATGGCGCCATCACGGAGTCCCTTGCCTTTCCCGCCCCACCCTTGCGAAACGAGGTAAGAGTGCCCGTCCAAGGGCATTTTGGACCGCAGGAAGAGACCAGCGCTTAGCCGGGACGTGGAGGAGGGGAGGAGGGATGCGAAATTCTGGATCTGGGTTGATGGGCGAAAGTGATGGGTGCGATCACCATAGCCGAGAACGCTGCTGACGATGACGACGATGGTCGCCTCTGCATTTCCTACACCGTGACCCGGATTGAATTCAGGATGTGCTCACTTCGCTCAGGACCGCCAACTGCTATAGCACGAGATGCTCGAATTTCAGGACCTACCCGTCGACATTCTCCCTATCGTCTTGGGGTTTCTGGTCAAGCCTAATCACCTAGCGTCCGCTGCGAAGGTCAACAACATCTGGAATGAGTTCGTGACACCGAGGCTGTACGAGAGAGTTTCTATATTCTCGTGGCATAAAGAGTCGAAGAAGATCGTGAGTTCCCCGCCTCCGGACTTGCTCGCGGGACTGAGATGCGACGTTAGGTTCGACTGCTCTTCGCCACCCTCGCGAGCTACCCGCACCTCGCCGAACATGTCCGTCGCCTAGGTTAGTTACAATCTGGCCCACAAGTTGGGATGGGGAATACCAACTGAGCTGTACCACCCAGAAATCCGAGACTTCCCCAAAGCCATCTACGGCCCCAGTGGGCGAGACCTACACGACGACACCGTCAACGGTCTCAAGAACTGCACCAACCTCCGTTCCTGCACATGGACACGAGATGGTTCCCTCACCAGCGACATCTTAACCACCTTCTCCTTCCTCCCAAACTTATCCGAGCTCGAAATCAACGGACATGACGCTAGGTACTACGATCCCAAGCTATTCTGCCAATTCACTGGGTTGCAGAAGATTTCGGTGATCATGCCGAGCCCGTTGGTGGTTCGGAATATTAGAGATATGGTGAAGGGGAGTGGGGAGAAGTTGAGGACCTTTACGATGATATGCAAGGTACGTGTTGTGGGTTTATACCATGCGTAGTTGACTAGGGCTTACCGCTTTACGTGCAGGCTTCAGGCGCCGTCACCGATAGCATTCTCGAAGATATGGCCCCGACACTGGTTAATCTCGAGAGCTTCTCTCTGACCGGATGTCCAAAGGTTACGGAGCGGGGCGTCTCAGCTATCGTTTCCTCCACTCGCGTCGGGTTAAAGGTCCTGGGCCTCGAGAACGTCTCCACCAAATTCGTATGCCTACTTCCCCTCCCTCTTAACGCCTCCCCTAACTTCGATACCGCCAGGACATGCCAAAATTCTCGGAGCGCTGCGCCCATACCCAATCCCTCCGCGCTCTCACCTCCATAACTCTCACCGTCTCCCAACACATCTCTGACCCCTACGCCTGGACAAAATCCGTCACATCCCTCCTCTCGCACTCCCCCTTCCTCTCCAAGTTCCACATCTACTCCACCTACATAACCGCAGCCGAGACAATGACCACAAACCCCGAGCTTGACCTCGCTTTGGAGGTCAGTAGCACGCGCTTCACTCCCTACGCACTCGCGATTGCGCTCGCAGCCTTCTGGACGGACCTCGTCGCTGCCCACGGGCAAGGCCTGCGCCGGTTCAGCGTGCTTCGCATGCCAATCAACCTGGATTCCATAAGGGATATATGCGCGGGGTGTCCGAACCTCGAGGAGTTGTTTGTGGTGGCGAATTCACGCTCGGTGAACGCGCTTCCGGAGGCGTTGGCTGCCGCGACGAAGTTGAGGACGGTACATGTGAACTTTCCTGTTCGGAGTCCACCCGTATTCGAGGTCCCTGGTGTGCATGATAATGGGCCAGAGTCCGAGGATGAGGAGAGCGTCGACACGACTGGAACGCGGACATATCTCGTGCCCGCTGAGGCGCTGGAGATCGCCAAGAGGTGTGGGCCGTCCTTAACGCAGTTTGGATGCAATACGAGGGTGTGGAAGGTGAACAATACCCCGGCCTTTCGTGTTCTGGGTTATGCTAACTTCGAGGTTGTGTAGGTCGGAAGACAGACGAAGAGGGAAGAAGATGGGAGCGTATCTGCTGAAGTGGTGTTGCTTCCCTACGAGAATCCCGACATTCCTGAACCATTCCTTGTGGTGCGAACATGAACCTTGGCGCCTTTGCCAATCCACTTGTGGTGATGGAGTATGCATTGGGTATTACAGCTGGTCGTACAGTCCTGTGATAACGGCGGAGTCTAGGCAGACGAAACAACGAATAAGTACAAACACAACGTGAAGACGTGCATATATTAGCGATACAGAAGTGTCTCGTGCCAGTGTCCCAGAAGAACAGAGCATGGGATGACTGCAAAGGTGTCCGATGGAGATGAGAGGGATGAGTAGCTGAAAGCTAACCATTGAACCGAGGTCCGAGGATGGTGTTAAGGGCGTTCTCGTGCCTCGCATCGACCTGGTCGCACGCAGTCACAGTAACGTCCGCAAACTTGTTGTAGATGTGGGTATCCGCAGTCAAATCTGTAAACGCCGTCCTTTCCGCCAACGCCCGCACCAGAGCATCCCCCGCCAGCCTCTGACAATGGTCCAGATGCAACTTGCGTAGCTTCGGCATCCGTAATGGCGCTATGGACCCGTCTTCCATACTCCGGGCGGGCCTGAGGAGGTTGATGACTTTGTTGGACATATCAGATGCGACTATACGGAATTCCTCGAGGTCGGTAAGCCTGTCAAACACCCAACGGAAGTCCTTGGTGCGCATATCACTGTAATCCATCTCCAACACCTGCAGGGGAGGCCGGCTCCGGGAGATGAGGGAACGCAGCCCCATGCCGGTGGCATGATCGCTCCAGGGCGACTGTGAGAAGTCATGAGCCTCGTCCTCACTATCCCCTTCGTCCCCTTCATACACTGCGCTCTGCACACGAAAATCGACGTTCAGATACGCGAGTATGAGCGTGCGGAGGCGAGGCGTGTGTAAGCGAGACAAGAGCCGACGGGTTATGCATGTGGTACGGACGTGGAGAACCTCGAGGTAGGGCAGTGATACAAGTGGGAGGGGGTTGGGGTAGGACAAAGGCTCGTCGTCGTGTTGCCACCCCTCGAACATGAAGACGCGTAGGGCGGGGAAGGCGAGAAGGAGGTCGAGGATAGCGGCGGCGTTCGTGTGTGTGGGCTCGAGGATGCCTTCGCTGATGGTGAGATGGGTGAAATGGAGAGGGACGAGCTGGGCTGAGGATGGAAGGGCGGTGGTCCGTAGTTGCATCGACCCGTCAAGAGTGAAAGTCGGTTGGTGCTTGAAGAAGGGATTGCTGTCGTCTGAGGTGGTGCCTCCCCCTTCATCGAGCTCGTCCTGTTCGAATTCATGCACAGCTAGGACTAAGCGGTCTAGGGGGATGGGGGATACGACCTTGGAGGAAAGGGGCGAGTCTGTCATGTCGACATGCTCATTCCTGAACCCCGCAGAAGTGAATGACCGCCACCGGTCGATGGACGATAGGAGGGGGGAGAGAATGGGGAGGACCCGCTCCGGATCATGCGTCCGCACTTCGACGTCTAGGGAGAAAGGTTCGGATCTTTGAAGGAAGAGGAGCGCCTGGTGCTGCAGCTTGCTGATGGGTAGCTTGGTGTTGTCCAACAATATCCTCCTCCACAGAACAGGGACTGAATCTGCAATGGTGGCCCAGCGGCGACAGACGCCCCTGATTGTTGTGGGGCCCAGGGGCTCTTCTACTGCATAGTGGGAGAATATGGCGATGAGCAGCTCGGTGGGGAGGGCAGAGATGTGGTCGCTGCTCTGGTGGATGCTCAAAGCGGCCATGGGAAGATCCGTGGTCATTATGGTGGAGAGCTGACTGGCGGCGCCGGGGCTCTTGGACGAGTAATGGAAGCGTGGGAAGATGTGGTTGGGAGGAATGAAATCGTTCCACCCAGTGCGTCCAGTGCAAGGGGGCAACGCGATGGTCAGGGGAAGACCGGGAGGCGGATCCATGGATACATCATGCAGCCTCGAGAGGATCAGTTGCCTGACGATGAAGATGAAACGATGATACCAGCAGGGGCATATTGGCACGACGTCGAGCGTAATTCAGGGAATGTCTGGGGAAATTCGTGAATTGAGAGGATACGCCGCCAGCGTCCCGGGAGCGTGTTCGACAGCGAGCAACCATCGTCGACGTCGACAAGAACGACGATCAAAAGTCTCTTTTCGAGCGCCCGGCATTTGCCGAAACTCTGGCCGTGCCGAGCTGTACAGTTCTGGCCGTGCCGAAGCCTCGCTCATCACAGAATCGCTGCTCCTCCAAAACTGCCACACAGCACGCCCTCGCGTTTCCGGTCCCTTCAAGAAGTCGCAACACAACATGCCGGGGGTCAGAGATATCAGGTTGGTGGACGAAACTCTGCTGGTTTGAAATAATATTGATTTCGCCCCCAAAACCTTCAAATTCCAACCCGTGTTGCTGCGATAGCGCTGAGGAGTTCATCAAGGCCTATGCTTCCCACTTGAAGCGATCGGGAAAGCTTGAGGTGCCCACCTGGGTCGACATCGTCAAAACCGGTGCCTACAAGGAGCTCGCTCCCTACGACCCCGACTGGTACTACGTCCGAGCTGGTGCGTCTCGCTATACCCTTCCCTGGATTCAAAAATCTAATCCGTCTTGGTCCCATTTTTGTAGCTGCTGTCGCTCGCCACATCTACCTCCGCAAGGATGTCGGAATCGGCGCTTTGACCAAGCTCCACGGTGGCAAGAACCGCCGCGGCAATCGCCCCTCACACCACGCCGACTCCTCCGCTTCCGTCCAGCGCAAGGTCTGCCAGTCGCTTGAGAAGATCGGTGTCCTCGAGAAGTCCGACAACGGTGGACGGAGAATCACCCAGGACGGCCAGCGGGACTTGGACCGTATCGCAACTGCCGTCGCCGAGGCCCAGCGGGAGGCTGAGGAGGAGGAAGAAGAAGAGGAGGAGGAGGAGGAGGAGGATGAAGAGTAAACGCTCTCCCCATCATAGGAGCAGGACGGGGCCACGGTGGTTATGCTTTTTCCTCGTCTTTCTTGATGCCGTTTAACGAGTCACCATCCATCCCCCCATGTTTTACATTCACTTCCCATGATATGCGTCCCTGCAATCCAAAAAGATCTCATACAGGCATCTTACTTTCTCGGTCACGCCTACGTTAGTGATTCCTGAAACATCGCTCACCAAGCGACACCTCGATTATCAATTAGCGCTAAGGAAGCACAGCCGATTTACGGTGCAGGCTACTGCGCATGATGAGCCGAGGAGTTTTGTCCTTATCAGAGACCCTTTGGTATGCGTAGCGCCCAAGCTTATTAGACCGATCACCCGGCATATTTACAGCTTCTTGCAGCGCCCACGGCGGTCAGGAACGGGTTGAATTGGGTACATAAAACGATACAGCTTTCTATTTATTGGCCGTCGCACTGCGCACTTCTTGATTCTAAACTCCCATCTCATTCACACTCTCCTGAATCTTCCACTATGACCGGCGGATACGAAGACCTCATTGGCAAACCTGCACCTGCTTTCACTCTACCCAACCACGAGGGCCAGCCGTTCGAATATCGAGCGGGCACATCTGGCCTTCCAACTGCACTGGTTTTCTACCCCGAATCCGGTGCGCTCGGGATTTCTTGAATTTGAAATTCGCAGACAAGCTGATGTGTCGACTGCGCAGGTTCCTTTCTATGCACGCAAGAACTGGTTACTTTCCGAGACTCAATAATTGGTGCGCGACCCAAGGAATTATGAGAGCTTCAGCTCAAGAATGGTGTGCGGGCATACAGAGAAGCCTCACTTCAATCCGGAAAAAGCGCACGTCATCGCAATCAGTCCACAGAGTGTAGAAACGCAGAGACAGTTTGTCGAGCACGAGAACTTCAACGTGAGTTCCAAAGCTATCGAGGGTCCATCCTTATGCTGAATCGCACCCAGTTCCCTGTGCTCAGCGATGCGGAAGGAGTGGCAGCAAGAACCTATGATATTGGCAGAGGCTTCTTTGGTCTGACTGCACTAGCCCGAGTGACGTTCGTGGTGGACAAGAAGGGAATCATCCGGTGCGTACCACTCGTAATAGTACTGACAGGATCTGTTGGCTCACCCGTCGTTCCAGAGAAGCATTGGACACGACGCTCAACTTTACTGCGCACCAAAAGTTCGTAGACAAGTGGTTGCACAAGCTGGAGGATGAGAGCTAGCGCCCCGATGTAAACGAATAGACCCATTTGTTGTAGCCTTCCCTATACATTTCCAGTACCCCTGATGAGCAAAAGGATGTCGTCCTGGTGGGGGTGGGCAAGGTCAAGGAAATGAAATGCGGGGTAGAAAGCCAAAGTTGCCGGTATTGAGGCCGCCCAATGGAGATACCCGAATATCACAGACCTGCGTCCCTATGGGCCCATACCGGCACTCTCTCAACCATGGCGCCGGGCGTATGCTTGTCAGTCTTATACCGCGTACTTTGCGTCTCTCTGCCCCTCTCTCCTCCCCCAGTTTCTTGAGGTTTCCTCGAATCGCAGGTCAGTACTCGAACGCTCGAGTTCACTCCCGGGCGTCGCTGACGACGACGACAATGGATGCAGCTAGTCAGGTTCAAAACATCAGGTCTCCAAGTCGCACCAACAGCACAGTCCAATCTCGAACGTTCTCCTCGTCGAATACTTCCAAGATGCCGATCGTTACCCCTGTTACGAAGATGCTTGGGATTCGGGTGTATGTTATGGTCGATTTGAGGCGCTTTCTCGCTAGTTTCTCATTGACATGATCATATTATAGGCCCGTCATTCAAGGTGGAATGCAATGGTACGGAGGCCTCCTGGGCTTGGCCTACGCCGTAAGGATCGAGTTAACCGCCGCCATATAGGGTTGGAGTGCCGGCACTGGTTGGAGCAGTATCCGAAGCCGGAGGACTCGGTTCGTCCCTATTCCCTTGCATATGGCAGAACGCCCCCCTCACACCTCCATTCATCCTCCCAGGTGTTCTCACCGCCCTCACCCAACCCTCCCCCGAAGCCCTCCGCGAAGCGATCCGAGAGACCCGCAAACTCACCTCAAAGCCTTTCGGTGTCAACCTTACCCTTCTCCCCAGCATCAACCCTCCAGACTACGCTGGATATGCCCGTGCCGCCGTTGAGGAAGGCGTGTGGATCTTTGAGACGGCGGGGAACAACCCTGGGCCATTGATCAAGTACTTCAAGGACAACGGGTGCATCGTTATTCACAAGTGCACGACGATTCGGCATGCGAAGGTGAGTGGGCAACGTTTCTCTGGTGGATGGATGGTGAACTCAGAACTTCTGTCCCGGGTGTGTAGAGCGCTGAGAAGCATGGTGTCGATATCATGAGTATCGACGGTTTCGAATGTATGTCATGATCCTCCTGTGACCGCGTTGGCCCGCTCATCGAAGTTGCAGGTGCCGGCCATCCCGGTGAGGATGATGTCGGTGGTCTCGTCCTGGTAAGAAACCTCGCAATCATGTTCTCGAGTCTCCGGCCTAATCCTTCGATAGCTTGCTCGCGCTGCGAAGGAGCTCAAGGTGCCTTTCGTCGCTTCTGGAGGTGTTGCCGATGCTCGCGGCCTCGCTGCCGCCCTCGCTCTCGGTGCCTCGGTAAGTGGCTTCACTTCAGGTAGCATCGCCGGTACTGACCAGCATTCATATAGGGTGTCAACATGGGTACCCGCTTTATGTGCACAGTCGAGAGCCCCATCCACCAAAACATCAAAGACAAGATCGTCGCCTCCACCGAACGCGACACCGTCCACATCTTCCGCACCCTCCACAACACCGCCCGCGTCTTCAAGAACAAGATCTCCATGGAGGTCGTCGCCATCGAGAAGAAGGGTAATGCCAAGTTCGACGATATCAAGGACCTGGTCTCGGGGGCTCGTGGACGTGGGGTGTACGACTTGGGTGACCCCGATTACGGGATCTGGACGGCGGGTATTGCGATGGGCTTGATTAACGATATCCCTACGTGCAAGGACCTCGTGGAGACCCTGGAGAGGGAGACGACGGAAATTGTGGGCGGGTTGGCGCAGACGGTCGGGCTCAAAGCTAAGCTTTGACGAATGGAATTGCATGGATTGTTGGTAATCTCTATACCCTCGTTCCTCGTCACGATCTGTGCTAATGGGAGGTTGCAGGATTAAAGAGGCCGTGGAACCGATCTAACTTACCATCGCAAGGTACCCCACGATCTCTGAATGTAGCAACCTGACGATACTCTCGCCTAAAGCGCGTCCGCAGCAGCCATTTCTATTGACTGAAGAGTCAGGGCTCTCTTGGCCTTCGATCTTCCGTCTTGACCGCTCAATTGAATGTTACCTGTGATGAGCGATTGCCACCAACCCTGGTACATATTGACCGGTCCCTGTCACACAAAAGCCCTGACGCTCGGTGAAAGATGCATTCTACGTGGAAGGAGGAAAGGTCCCTGTCTCTTTTTCTGGAATGCCTTCGGGTTCTCACAACATACCCGTCAAAGTTTCGCTGACGTGCTGCGTTGGATCTGGAGGCTATAGAGTTTTAGTATCGAACCGCTGCGGGCAAAACTCGACTAACCTTTTTTAACCTTCCCATAGGACACCAGCTCGAGGCGCCGTGGCACGCACCGTCTAAGTCGGTATCCTGGCACCCTTACGCCTCTTGGATTTACTCCCCAGATCAGTCCTCTATGCCAGGCCACGGCTCACGAAGCTTTTTTGACGAGCGCTACGCAACAGGATGAACGAAGCCAAATAGACCAGCCTCCCTAAATCGAAGCTCGACAGCGAACGCCATCCCATTTTGATCTGGCAACGACACGGTTCCGAAGCTCACGCTAAAAGGGCAAACACGGCAGTTTCGCGGGCACAAACAGTGCCAGATGGCTTTTGGGCTTCTTCAACCTTCAAGAACCCTCCCAATGAGCCCCAAAAACCGACACCCGCACACTCGTCCCCCTCTTACATCCCTCGCTCCCCACTTAACTGCCTGATCTACACTTGCTATGGATCTCTCTCTTCTGCTGTGCGGGTCGAAGGAAGTCCACTACCCTCCAGGAGCCATCTTCGACACTTCTTGTACCCCCATTTATAGAGGCTGCACCTTCCAGGCGCCGACGAAGATCACTTATGCCTACTCCTATGGCGCTGGGTTCGTCGATCCTCAGCACCCACAGACCACCTTCCCAGATGTCGAGATGATATCAGCGCCCGAACTCGAAGTTGAAAAGAGCGACGATGAAAATGTCCATACCCTCAATTCTCTCCGTTTGTCACCTCGCGACAGCCACACCTCCGCTGAGGAAGAACCAGACGCCGCTGTCTCAATGCCCCTCACTCCGGCTGAGATCTCAAACAAGAGAGCTCGAACCCCAGCGGCAGAAGTCCGCCTCTTCCTCGCCACTCAGCCTGAGGTATCCCCGGGAGGCGTAGAGACGGACCTCGTCCCACCAGTCAAGGATAGGCACTACGATGAGCACAGCCGTTGCCCAAGTCCGCCATATATACCCTCCTCCCACCGTTATCACCCTGACTCGGATGACGAACGAGACGACGCCATTGTTTCTATGCAACTGGCCTCAAGCGGGTTTTCATCCAGCGACGGCGTTATGTCTCCTAGTCCACAGCCTGTTCTGCTGGGTTTAGGTGGGCTTGAGGAGGATGAAGAGATCTTCGACTGCCCCGGGTCGCCACCCTATGTTCCTGAATCTCCAATGCTAGCACCCTCCTCGGGGATCGGCGACGTTCTCGCCGAAGAACCCTTCGACTCACCTCCGCCCCTGGGGGACCACGCTCAGTTTGATGGCGACAGCACTGGATTTCTCAAATGGCTCGATGGAGTTGTCCACGCGAAGGGTAGGGTACCCTCGTTCATCAACGGACTCGAACTCCCCCTGGAGGACCAGAAGTCGCTCTCACAATGGCTTGATCAATATCGAGGATGGAGAACCACCGTTCAGTGCCCCGACCCTCCCTTCAAACCATTGAAAGAGGCCTCGAAGAGCAAACCAGGACGCTTGACAAGCGGGATGCGCCCGCACCGACACAGAGTGACCAGGGGCGACCGACATACCGACCGAGCTAAACCCAAGAGAATTGGGCCACACGGCTCGACACGCCAGGATGTGAACAAAGTCGTGGTGACGGGCCAAAGGTCGGCATTGTTAGGCACTGTCAAATCTCCCTATAATTCCGCGCCTTGGTTTTAACGGACTCTTCCCATCCAGATCGTATTCTTCAAAAGTGTAATGCTGAAGGAGTCGAGTTATCTGAGGCGTTGTGTTTGTTTCAAGGACGACTGTCTGGGATGTGCGCGAAGTGTAAGTCGACTTCTAATCATATTTCAGACTATGGACTCATATCCGTTTGGGAATAGTGGATCAACTCGCTTATAAAATGGAAAGATTTCAAGCTCAAGGCTGACCTCGCCTTGATCAAGTCAATCGTCTCCTTCAATTGAAGTTCGTTGCTGAGGCCAGAGATGCCTGTCCCTCGACGTGTACATAGGTTCGCTTCCAGCCGTTGTGTGTGTGTCGGGGTGTCAATGCCACGGTCACAAAAGCAACATGAGAAGAGTAGTCTCGAGTATAACAATCTAGTACCCCACCACAATCATCTGGGCGTAAGTCGAGATCTCTTTTCGAGTCACCCGACCCACCAAGTCTTTCAAGTAATTAGTACGAGAAGGTGGACCGTGGCTACATCCTGATAGTCATGGCCACTGTGAACACGATCAAGCACGGCTTACCCAACAGTTAGCGGACCGTGATACGTTTGCGACGCTGGCAGCCCCCGTCACAGCACCAGCTTGCCGCCTGTTTTGGTCATCCCACCTCGGTCTCCGACTGCAAGCCGCGAGGATTCATGGTCGCGATAGTTGTCACTTCGAGATTTCTGTGATGTGGGCGACGCGACCAGTCCCTTCACCTTCGTAGCGAACTGGGTTGAGTCGACGTGGAGAACATGAGCAAGCGGCCTCAAGTTTAGCGCTCTGAACGCGTTGGGATGGAGCCCCTAACCCTGGCCTGATCTTATCGTACAGCCACTAATCTCTACCATTCTCTGGCAGAACCATCTCCCACTACCATCCTCCTTCCTCTATATCCTACGTTACAGGTTTCCGAAGGTTCAGAGGTTGTACTTCTGCTATCATCTCTCTTTCGTATCTCCGTCCAAGACTCCGTTTACGCGGAGACAGGCCAGAACGAGACCAAAAGGGAAAATAATCATGGCGCCCTCCGAAGACCTCATAGCAGCGGGCCAATTCGACGATGCCCCCGAAGAGATAGGGCCTACTCCTACAGTTACGGTGGTTGCTGGACGACCAGCAGCTGCGTATATAGACACGGTACAAGATCACCGCGTAGATGGCAAGGCACTCGACCACGAATACCCCCCTACATCCGACGACGAGGAAGGAGACGAGGATGAGCGTTTTGACGAGGATGACGAGTACTATGAAGATATGCTGAGAGTAGAAGATGAGGACTGGGAGGTTGCTGAACGAGGTATGTGTTGATTTTGCATCCTGTCCCCCTCCCCCCGGATTTTTTGACTAGATAAAAGCTATTTAGTCCAGTTGAAAGTACGGGGAGAACCTAAATCTGACCTTGTTACCCATAGACTTCACAAAGCACTATAACCGCCTGCGCCAACATGTCGCCGTCCGGACTGGTGCCGCCGAAGGCGTCTTTTCATCTATACAACATGCAGCAGTAGCTGCCCTCCCCGCTGTCAACCTCCCTCGCCCTCACCCAAAAGCCTCTTCATCCTCGTCCAAAGCTCCCTCGTCCTCGAAGCACACCATCCCGATCGGGCAGTCATCCAAGGATAAAACGACGAACCTACTCGAAGCCTATGCTCAGAGGTACAACTCCAAGCTTGCAGGGATCGAGAGCTCGTATACGGACACACTGCAGGGAATGGGTGTGGGTGTGAACAGGAAGGGACCCTCGGCGCATGCGAATATAAAGGATAAAAGCGATAGGGCAACGAATGAGCAGGTGCTGGACCCTAGGACCCGGTTGATTTTGTTCAAGATGATCGGCAGAGGGTTATTGGATGAGGTTAATGGGTGTATTAGTACCGGGAAAGAGGTGCGCTCTTCAGATCTCGTCTAGCTTTGAATCGTGGAAGAGGCTCTAACTTTCCCCTCTGCGATGGGTAATCGTATAGGCGAACGTATATCACGCACTTTCGCCAGACGGGAAGCACTTCGCGCTGAAGGTCTACAAGACGTCCATCCTCGTGTTCAAGGATCGTTCCAAATATGTTACGGGCGAGTACCGGTTCAGGAGGGGATACTCGAAGAACCCGCGGAAGGTGAACAATCTCATCTCCGCACTGTGTTCGTGGTTGCCGCTATGATAGGTACTTCATGGGCGCCTAATTTCACGGCGACCATCTCTCGGCGTCTATCTACCTTCTATCTTTCATTTTAGCGCCCAGGAGTCCTTCTCCATTCTCAACGCGATCACTTTATAGGCACTAACTTTACGCATAGATGGTCCGCCTGTGGGCCGAAAAAGAAATGCGCAACTTGCGTCGTCTCCAAGCCGCTGGAATCAAGTGTCCCGACCCCATTGAAGTCCGCGAGAACGTCCTCGTCATGACGTTCGTTGGAACGGAAGAGGGATGGGCTTCGCCTCGACTAAAAGATGCCCAGATACCCCACCACCTCCTGGCGCATTTGTATCGCTCCCTGGTTCTGAGCGTCCGCACGATGTTCCATGTGTGCAAACTGGTGCATGCGGATCTTTCGGAATATAACGTTCTCTATCATAACCCTCATACCTCCGCCACCTCCGCATCCTCCAACGCTATCGCCACCATCCCCTCCTCTGATACGTCGCGGGAACCCTCCACATCCGCCGACCCCGCACCAGAATCTGAAGAATCTGCAGGCGAACTTTGGATAATCGACGTCTCCCAATCCGTCGAACACGATCACCCCTCCGCGTTTGACTTCCTCCGCAACGATGTCAAGAACGTCGAAGACTTCTTTGCACGCAAGGGGGTCTCCACCCTCGGTCTCCGCCGGACATTCGAGTTCGTTACGAGGGAGAAGGTCACACAGGTAATGGCGGGTGAGGGAACAGAGGAGACGGACGAGGAGGCGTTGAAGAGGTGGGTAGAGGAGCGTGAGGCGCAGGGTGCGGATGCTGAAGAGGATGACGGGAAGGGTGGGGTTGAGGAGGGAGAGGAAGCGGAGGGGAAGGGCGAGAAGAGGGATGAGGAGCATGAAGATGCGATCTTCATGAAATCGTACATCCCGCGGAACCTGAACGAGGTCTACGACCCCGAGCGGGACGTGGAGAAGCTTGCTCGGGGTGAGGTGAAGAACCTAATTTACGCGGATACGATTGGTGTTGTGGCTCCGACAGATTCGAAAGAGGATGAGGGTGTGGAGGCAGCGAAGAAGAGCGTCAAGTTTGAGGGTGGCGATCATCGTGAGGGTGAAAGCGGGGACGACGATGAAGGAGGGGAGGGAAGCGAGGACGAAGGTGGGGAGAATGGATTCGTGGAGAGGATGCCGAAGGGGCATAAGTTTGAGGATAAAGACGCGAAGAAGGTTCGAACTTTACTTTTACTAGTATATGAGGTGCCTTACTGACAATCGTTCGCAGGAAAGGAAGAAAGTTGCGAAGGAAGAGGCACGCGAAAAGAGGAAGAACAAGATGCCCAAGGCTGAGAAGAAGAAACTCGTGAAAAAGTCGGCGAGGTCGGTCTAGCCATCGACCTGAGGCTCGACAACCACACGTCTACACGCTCTGTGTAAGGCTACACACACATACAGCAGCAGTAAAAAGTGGGAACAGTTCACACTATACCCGCGCGCCACCAGTGCCACTAAGCTGTCGCGCTAGTGGAAAGCCTCCTCGGATCGCGCTCAATAGGCGCCCAAATATGGCTCGGGCATGCCTAAAATAGCTGGTGTCTATCTAAGCGAGTGGCTCTGGCGGGTCAGAGGTGTGCAGTCTAAGGCGGGGGCGCAATTTCTACACCCATAGTTTGAGTCGATGGCGATGTACTATGTAATAAAAATACATGATATACTTTTGTGAAGAAAAGTGAATTAGATCAGGCCACCATCCTGCCGTCACCATCTAGGCTCTACAACCACATGCACTTGCACCTTCTCGATGCTCAGCCGTCCGACGCTTAGGCATCGGTGACACACCCGTGACTCGCGTCCGTGACAAGTTTCGTATACTTGAACAAGGTACCCTGGCTAACCTTGAGCGGAGGCTCCTTCCAATCGGCCCTCCGTCTCGCAAGTTCCTCATCGGAGACGTCGACATCAAGGGTGTTCTTCACGGCATCGATCGAGATGACGTCGCCGTCGTGAACAAGGGCAAGGGGACCGCCAACCTGAGCCTCGGGAACGACGTGGCCAATGACGAAGCCGTGGGACCTGTGTTGTTGAAGCAGGAGCGGGATGTGGGGAAGGGGAAAGGGAAGGAGACGGTCAGCAAGGATTTTCGTGGAGGTAGAAGGGCGAATGAGAGAAAAAGAAGGGCCATGTGGGCATGGGGAATGGGTCGTCGGAGACGATGAGTGGGTGTGGGGCAGGGCGAGGGAGGGGAGAAAGGACGGTAGTAGGCGGTTACCAATACCGAGAAGAGAGGGGAGGATCCAATTGAAGGGTTCGAAAGTAAGGCAACGGCACAAATAGAAGAAATAAAGGGGTAAATAAAGGAATACGAAGCAAGGGGGTAGGCATTCGTAAATCCGCCGAGAAAGTCTCGGGATGAGCGAATGCGAAAAAAGCAACGAACGAAGCGAAGCGGTCTCGAACGACAAGCAACCAACAGAAAGTGGGTCTCCCGTGCGTCAGCCGATGTCAGTGGCGTAGGCACTAGACGCATAGGAAGGTCAAGAACGACTCGATGAATTGAACAATCACTTCGTGGGACTTCACGACCGGAGCAACCACATCCGCTGACCACTCACGCGGGGATCGGAGAAAGTGCACTCGCGATCCCACCCCGAGAGAATTGCTGTTAGACTGGCGCGTAGCACTCTTCTGCCTGGACTTCGTTCTTCTCTACCCACAGCCCGGTGGGTAGAACAAAGAAGCGAGGCGGACGACGATGAAACACAAAAACAAGCCTAGAAGCGAAGCAACGAACGGAAGGGATGGGGATGGAAAACAGGAATCGTCGAGAAACTAGAGGACGAAACATGCCGAAGCACGACCCCGCCTAACCCAAAGGAAAAGTGGCTTGGTAAAATAAACAGCACTCACCCTCCGCTAAAGCGACCATCGGTCAAGCAGGCGACATCCAAGCCCAATCCAGCGCCCATAATCAAACCCGTAGGCTTCAACATCTCAGGCATACCTAGATTAGATTTAAATCATGATCAGCACCTCATCCCGAGTCAGACGTTCCGGTCACAGAACGGAATAGAATCGTATCGAAATGCGCAGAAACGCGATCGCAAAAGGCGTTTACGGCAAATGGCAACGATGGGAAAACAAGGCGCAGTCCAGGCAGCGCGAAATGAGCTCAGAACGGGAAGGCGACCGGATGAAGGAAGATGAAAACCGCCAATGAATGGTAATGAATGGGATCCCATGTTCGCAACAAACCAGAACCAGAGATGCAGATGTTCGTTGTGGGTGTGGAACGGTAGATTTAGTTCCAGCGCCGTCGCACACGACGGATAAACAGTCAAAAGACTATCCCAACTCCGTTTTGGTGCCGCCGTATTTACTTCCGCAGCTCCTATTTCCCCGGATCCCAACGACGCAGGGCGAAAGAACCGACCCGGGGAGGGGGATAGGAGCAAGACAACAACCCTCCAATATACTCCACGAAACGCAAAGCCACTCGTAGCAAGCTTCGACGTCGAGAGGAGACAGGAAATGGATGAGACAAGGAGGGAGACTCACCGGGTCCACCCTTGGGGCCGAGATAACGCAAAATGACAACTGTCTTTTCGCCCTTCTTGATGCTCCCGGACTCGACAGCCTTGACGAACTCGTTCTCAGTGTCGAACACACGTGCCCTACCGACAAATCCGAGACCCTCCTTTCCGGTGATCTTAGCGACGGCGCCACCGGGGGCCAGGTTACCCTTCAAAATCCTGTTTGACATCCATCGGAAGAAGCAAGGTAAAGCGGGTCAGTTGACTGCCTCGAGACACACAGAAATGAAGAGGCAGAAAGGCGGAAAGGGACGGATGGCCAAGTAGATCCAGCGGAGTGGTCACGAAGGGCTCAGTAGAACACGGTGGTTCTGCGAATCCCATTCCTCCGCTGGAACATGAAAAGGGGCGCGGTCTCACCCCGAATGAATTCACGAAAAGGGTGTGATTTGGGGCACAGAACAGGGTCGCATGACGCATCTGTGATCCCAAAAAAGGGGGACAAGAGAAAGGCGAAGGTCCATTGCCATAAGGAGAGGCGGGAATGTGGGTAAGGTGAACGGGTAGCTGGGTGTGGAGACAAATGGGATAGCGGGGGAAAAGGTAATGGGATGACATGACAAGAAAACGCGAATAGAAGAAGGGGGGATGCCAGATAACAGAAAAAGGATACATACCGGATGTGACCAGTTTCCTTGATGGGTTTGTCGAGGGGTCGGATGACATCCTGCTTATTGAAGTCGAGTTCGCCATATTTGTGCACCCACCGATCCAAGTTCTCGCCTAGAGTGAGACCAGTAACAGTCATGTTGTTACCGTCGATCAAGTTTTGCTTCAGCAAGAAGTGGAGGATCTCTGCGGGACAAATCATTCATTAGCACTGCGCCGGATATTGTGAAGAGCACCGAGATCGGGATCCGTTCGCTAAGCAGTTCCGCTTGCAGGGTGTGAAGGCTCGCAAGTGTATTGTCCGACCGAAGTAGAATGAAAAGCTCGTGGGCGCGAACACGTGGGTTGCCAGGAAGAAATGAATGTAACCATTTCATCCAGGATACGGGACAAAAACTGGGATCCCTGAACTGATTTGAACCCAAAGACTTACTGGGAATACCCCCAATCTTGTAGACATCTTCCATGACATATTTGCCACTAGGCTTGAGGTCAGCCAAGAAGGGTGTGCGATCAGAAACCTTCTGGAAATCTTCGATGTCCAGCTTGATGCCGACGGAGTGGGCGATGGCGATGAGATGGAGAACTGCGTTTGTTGAACCACCGAGGATGATGGTTAAAACCTGGAGAGCCATGTTAACCTGGCTAAGAGCACCTCATTGTGGTGTTGAGCTCACCATGGCGGTCTCGAAAGCGGAGCGAGTCATGATATCCCGGGGAAGGATGTTCTTTTCTAGGAGGTTGCGCATGACGCCTCCGACAGACGCACACTCTTCGTGCTTCTCCTCGGATTCCGCAGGGAATGACGAAGAGCCCGGGATCGTCATACCCATGGCCTCAGCAGCACTAGCCATCGTGTTCGCAGTGTACATCTAATTAAAAAATCCATCCAAATGCCGTTAGTCACGCGTGCACTAGTATAGAAATCCCGACGAGCGCGTCGGTCAAGAAGTCCACTTACGCCTCCACAAGCACCAGGGCCAGGACATGAGTTGCGAACGACGTCGTAGCGCTCTTTTTCGGCCTCTTCGGTCCTGCCGTCTTGCAAGTATTTGCCATATGCTTGGAATGCCGAAACGATGTCAAGCTGGGGCTGGCCCTCACATGAACCTGGCCGAATTGTACCACCGTACAACATAAGACCGGGACGGTTCAGACGACCAACTGCGGGATGTCATATACGTCAGCGCTCGGAGAACATCATTGACAAAAGACGATAATGGCCAGGGCAAATTCACTGCATAGGAAATGAATAGGTGGAGGGCCGGGAATATATGACGAAATAATTGAAAAAATGTAGAAATGACTCACGAGCCATGAGAACACCAGGCATGTTCTTGTCGCAGCCAGGGATGGTGACCATGCCATCTAGGTGGTGGCCTCCAGCAGCGGTCTCAACTTGGTCGGCAATGAGGTCTCTTGACTGAAGCGAGTACCTCATTCCTCCAGTACCCATGCTAATTCCATCGCTAACACCAACGGTTCCGAACTGGTAGCCAATCAACCCCGCGTCGATCAGGGACGCTTTGACCTCCTGGCCCAACCCTAGCAGATGCTTGTTACATCTGATTCGCGCCGAATATGGTCAGGAAATGGGTAGCATATGGTGGCCAAGGCGACTCACGGGTTGCCTTCATACCTTGAGCACAAAAGGGATGAGAGCGGGACAAGAGTGAGACAAATCCAGGAACGCACCATACGCTTGCCACGCCGACCATTGCCTTGTTGAAGTCCTCGTCGGAAGCGATGCCGTCGGTAGCGTAGAGCATGGCCTATGCGCGATGAGCATGGGTACGGAGGACCCGTGTGGAGACAAAGCTTGCCTGGCTAGGACCCTGTTCCTTGGACTGGGTGATGATTCGGGAATGGCGGTTCATGACCACATTGTCGGCTGTTGCTCTCGCCGTCGTCGAGAAGGTCCTCGACGACCTGAGCCAGACGTTGCGCACAGCGAGGGAGGGGGACATGGTGGGCGAATCCTGAGACGCGCATTGGACGCGACCCACGTCGCACTGAACGGCCTCAGCTTCGGCCTTTCGGACTACGGAGTGATGATCCGGTGTCGCCCAGCGGTCCAATTTAGCCTTTGACCCGTCTTCGAGCCTCTGGTCTCCAGCGCCTCCTCCTCGAAAAGCGCCCTGAATTAGGGCCCTGACACGGCCAAGCGCTGGTATAAAATAGAGGAAATGCATGTTCGTCGCAGGCTGCATTTTAGGGCGCCGACACGAGCAATGATGCGCACCCCGGCGTTTTCTCTGCAGTGGGAGATTCATGGCACGCGTTAGAAGACCGGAGAAAGGGGCGTTGCCTGCATCTCTGCCACTAAAATGCCGGGCGAGTACGGTGGCGAGGTAGACAGCACGCGTGTGCCAGCAGGTGGGGCATTTTTAGGCCAGCTGTGGCAGCCCCAGAGGCGTTCTCGCGACACTGAAATTGGCGCTCAAGGACGGGCGGATATCGATGTCGATGTGCAGAATAGATATGACCAAATAAGTGCGGAAGTAATTCGTTTGGGAGTGCTCGTGGATATAATAATTTCCTCCGCATCTCATGTCGATCGTTCCGCACTCGCTCTCATTTTTTAGGCTTGGGCCACGCTCATGGCTGTCTTTCCCCACCATGCCCACGCCAGATGATCACCCGCTCTCCAGCTCCCTGCCAGAGAGCCTGCGCCAGCACCTCTACACCGCCCCTCGCCAGCCCATCGACACCTCACCACATCTCCCCCTTCCTCTGCCACCCCTCGTCGCCCCCGCCGAGCCCCCACACCCGCCCCGAGACAGGGACAGGCTCCCCTCCTCGTCATCTGCTTCTTTGTTGGATTTGGCAGGCGCAGCTGTCCATCAAACGGCAATCCCTACACAGAGGCCTATATACAGCGATCCTGTCTTTCACACATCACGCTCTTCCAGCCTTTCAAGGATAATTAACCCCTCGACCCCGCACCACGCTCCGGAAGATCCGTATCCCGTTCGGCGGTCATGGCGGGAAGGAGAGGCAGGTCCATCATCGCTAGGTTCGACCGTTAGAACGTCGCGCGATACAGGGGAACGGTGGCACCAACGCGCGGCGGACACCGCGCCCTCCCTCCTTCCTCGAGACGAATACCCGTATCGCAATTCCTGGCCAGAGTCTGAATCTCGCCAGCCACGCTCGTTCTTATCTTCTGCACGACATAACTCGATCGGTCGCGACTACCCAGGGACAATTCCACCCCCCGACATACCGCCGTACAGCCGCATGTCAAGCTCCTATACCGAAACACGCAGCAATTCAGACATTTACAGAAGATCGCCCGGTCATTCCCCCTATCCTATGAACGCCTCGTCATCTCAATATGGTAGGTGCTTTAATAAATGACATGTCGAAGCCACATCTAACGTCACTCCAGATCCATCCTCGTCCTCCCGTTTACCCCCCTCTGCCCTTCATTCCTCTCAAATCCAGGCCTCGGTACCGAGCGATGGATCGCTACAGGATCATCAGCGCTACTTTTCCTCATCAGCATCTTCAACGGTCGAACTCTATACCCTCCCGCCCCCTCCGACCGATACACCCTCTCCTCCTGCCATGCCATCGCGGCCCAGTCCAGGTCTGCCGTCATCCCGGAATACCGACGCGCAAACGCCTACCACGACGCAGAGTGACGCAAGTAGTCTGAATCTCGCCCAGAAACGGACGAAAACGCCAGTTGCCTGCGAATTCTGTCGAGGTAGAGATTCCGTTATCACCATTTCCTATTCTGGGACTCATCATTGCCGGCAGGACGCAAGCTGAAGTGCGATGGCGACAAACCACGATGCAAGAATTGCCATGAACGGCGATTTGAGTGCAGATACCCCACTTTCCAGCGGCGTCGCGGACCTGGGAAGGCACCCAAGGGCAGTCGGGCGAGGAAGCGTGCGGTTGCCGCCGCCTCGACTTCCGCCGCCTCTAGTACAGCATCCCCGGGCCACGAGCCAGAGGCGAGCACATCGGGATCGCGCCACATGCAGCCGCTGGCTCTCACCCTGGAACGCTCCTCGCTTGAACTGGAGGCGCTGGCCCCTGAGGTGCGGCAATATACCTCTGTCATTAACCTTGACCGCTATACCTTTGAACCCCCGGCTGAGGCGCCGCAATATCCGCTGCTGGATATCCCGAGACCTGGAGAGGTGAGCAGATGGGGACCCCGAAGTAGGGAAACAAGCTCAGAAGATCGGTCGGATGCAGAAGAAATCAATAAGAATGGACGATAGCTGTGACCACGGATCACAAGGAGATGACGGCGCATTTCACACTATCAAGTTCCTTCTTCCAGGAAGCACCCTGCACGGTCTCGACAGACCAGGGCCACGAGACTGGACGAGGAGGAAGGGGCGGAGATGGGCGCCAGGCTGTGCGAGATGGGTGGTGCGAGGCAGCAGGATGGCCGGCGATTGGGGAGGGACGGAGATGGTGTTCCCCGGACCTGGTTCTGACAGATGGGCTTTACGTCTGGTGTTGCTACGGGCAGTTTCTGAGGCGCTCTCTGGGCGCATGGCTACTGGTCCCACGAGGGATTGTACCCTGTAAGACATTGTAATATTTCGTATAGTTGTGATATAAGTATCAGTATAATAGCCGGATCTATTGAAAACGGGGTGAGGAGGAATGATTTGTGGCTTCCGATTGGCTCGGTGTCGGTTGCTGGATTCGTCGCATCAGATATTTCGACTCGGAAACTTACCTGCGCCAGGTCTGTTCTCTTCCCCCGCCAGGCCGTCACCGCCAGACCGCCCTGCTCGTCGTGCCCCACAGCGTCCATGATCCCTGCAGACCGTCGGATCCGTCTCGACGACCCCGAACGCGCTGCCCAGCCCTTGCCTGCGGGGTACGGAAACAATCCCCATCCCGGGAGCGGTCATGAGGCCCCAGGTAAGCCCAAGTGGCCCCTTCGCCTCTTTCCCCTCCTAGATGCGCCCCATATCTCACCAGCATCGTCTCCCAGACGCCCACCGTCCAGAATTCACCCTCCTCGTAGCTGGCTGTCGTGGCGGTGAGTTCTTTCGCGATGTGCTCCCGCTCG
Organism: Coprinellus micaceus; assembly: GCA_951394405.1. NCBI lineage: Eukaryota > Fungi > Basidiomycota > Agaricomycetes > Agaricales > Psathyrellaceae > Coprinellus > Coprinellus micaceus. Next base: position 1,734,039 of record OX596340.1, on the reverse strand, counting down.
TTCCGGCGGCGGTCTTCTCTTGGGGCGTGTCTGAATAACCCCCGCTCGTTCCCGGATCACAGGCAAGACCAGCTTCCTCCGCCTCCTCCTCGATACCTGCGATATCTCCCCCAATGTCGCCAAGGACCAGCTCGCGTCGGTCGCAAAGTTCGTGCAGGGCTGTGGGAGCCACACCTCCTTCATACGGTCGGCCACCATCGACATCGAGGTCGACATGGACGGCCCAAGCGCGCCACCCCAGACTCTCGGCCTCACCCTCATCGATACTCCTTCACTGGACTTTTCCGACGAGCAGGGCGCAGAGAGGTTGATGCAGGAGACCCTTCATCATGTGGACTCGCGGTTTGCAGACGGCATTCAGTCCGAGGTAAGCGCTCGCCCCTCGTTGTGCCCTCATCCATCGCTCACCCACATCGCCTCATACGACCTTCCTCTCTCAGAATCACAAAAACCCTGGATTCCGCTATGTCCATCTGTATGCCGCTCTATGTTTTGATGCTCGTCTGTCCCCGTTGCTAATGTCTCGCCCGTTCCACAAGCTGCATCTACTTTTTAGACCCCGACCAGATTGTCCCACCATCAGTGTCAGGTCCTCCCGCCCCTGTAGTTCCACGGACGCGCAATGGAAGCTTCTCCCAGCCAGACCAGGAGCCCGTCATCCTGGAGCCCCCTGTTGTCAATAGTCGCGCCGCACTGCCCAAGTCCGACATTACGGCAATCCGCCGCTTGTCTGGACGAGTCAATGTATTGCCAGTTATCGCGAGGGCCGACATTCTTAACAACGATCGCCTGGCGGCCGTAAAGGTGGCGATTCGTCGGGACCTCGCTGAGGCTGGCATCGGTTTTGGCATCTTCGACATGGACGGCCAGTACCAGCACCTACCGGACGACAGGGTCGAGCCCTCGAATGGCTACCCCAACCACACCAACGGAGCATCAACTTCCAACACCTCACCTCCCACTTCTCCCGTCGCGGGGGCTGGCATGCTACGCCTCCCCTACGCTCTTATTTCCCCCGACGTGTATTCTCATAGTGACGGTGTTCCGCGAAAGACACCTTCGCGTCATGAGCTTACCCAGCAATATAGCCCCCCTCAGCAGCAATACCCACCTCCTCCCAAGATCTGTCGAGGGAAATTCATTCGAAGCTATCGTTGGGGTACCGTGGACGTGTTGGATCCAGCGCATAGTGACTTCTTGTCGCTTAGATCTGCGATTTTTCATCACATGGAGGTGAGCATCTTGCCTTCTTACTCTCTCGTTTGGGTGATCGCAACATTCCTAACTAATGGTTCCATTTCCACGGACAGACTCTCCAGAAATACACGAGGGAATACCTTTTTGAGAGGTTCAAAGCGGAATATGGTCCCCACCACGCTCCCGCTTCTCGTCACTCCGTTTCACAGATCCCTCACGTTATGGGTCCCATCCCCTCTGGCTCGAGGCCTATATTAGCAATTGACACCGCTACTCAGCCTCCCCATCGCCACCCCATTTCAATGCCTGCCCACCCCTCAGACCATCGTGCTGGTACCGGTCGTCCCATGAGCGACAGCAATGCGAGTGGTTCAGTCAAGTCCTCGGGCACGAGTAAGCCTTCGTTTGCTTTTTAGCCTCCCGCCCCCACTCATCTATTCCGCCTTCAGGGACGACCAAGCAGCGAACGAAGAAAATAACCGTTGCGTGCAACTTCTGCCGATGTACGGCCGCTCGTCCACTCCTTTATCTGTATATGTCGCTGATGATTGCCTCCACAGCGCGAAAGTTAAAATGTGATGGGGGTCGTCCCGCCTGTGCCCAGTGCATGAAGCGGAGCAACCCTTGTGACTACATGCCCCAGAACAAGCGGAGGGGTACCATTTCGAGGTCGCAGCGACCCAAGGACGAAGAAAGCGAGAGTGAGAGCGGGGAAGAGCGCTCTCCCGAACCTTCAGCTTCACCTGAGGTCAGGTCTCAGACAATCTCGAGGCGAAGCTCGAACGTCGATAAACTCCATCCCGATGGATATCACCCTCCTGGGGGACTTCCTCCGATGAATGACCGTCGTGATCCTTACCCCAATGCAGGTGGTCCGAGCGCCGGCTCCCCCCCAGCCCCACCCCCTCCGCCGCCATCCCATTTCCAACAGCAGGGCAAGGTCCTGCGCCCCATGGAACGGGATCCTCAACCGCAACAAGGATATTACCAAGATCACGACCTACCCCACATTACGACCCTCCTACCTCCCAACAGCGCCCCATCGACGCCTGTGCCAATGTCCGCTCCAACTAACCTCTCACTTGCCCCGATACGCCCCGCCAATGACCAGCAGGCTGCATTGAGGAAGCGTTCCGCGACTGTTCCAGGCAAGAGTTCTAGGGGCTCGGGCAACTCTGGACCCAAGGTTGTTGCTTGCAACTTTTGTAGGGGTAAGTTTCTCCTTTTAGCTTCGCGCGCTTAATTACAGGTATCTGATTCTTTCATACGTTTTAGCTCGCAAGACTAAATGCGATGGCGCTCACCCGGCGTGTGCTAGCTGCGCTCGGAGGCAACTGGCTTGCAACTATGTCCATGATTCGAATGGACCTGGTCCGAAGAAAAGACGTGCATCGACGTCGAAGACGACCGCGGACTCTCCACCTGAATCGCTCTCTCCTCCCTCCTCGCGCATGATTCCGACTCCTTCAACAGGGACCGATCACGGGCGGGAGATTCATCGTCTTGATGACGAACTAGACTTGAAAAGGCCGTTGGAACACCACCACACCGATATGGGCAGAGTGGCGAAGAAGATGAGGATGGAAGAGACTCTTTCCATTGCTCAGTGAGCAGGTATACCCGATTCCCCCTTCGAACATTTCCCAATTACGTCGCCAGTGCTTTCATGGCTATATGTCCGTTCCTTCCAATATTTTCCCTCTGTCCTCCACATGCCCATCCAAATGTAGATTATATTTGCCCATCCCTCTCTCCCAACTGGTCGCCATTCCAGATTTACTGTTGTTGTGCTCGCATTATCCAACCCACTATCTATCAACTCATGCTCTCCTTACTCAGATTGAATTCTGTGTGTCCGTCCTCCTCTTGTGCTCGCAGTGCCCATTCCATGATTATGATGGCCTTTGTTTTACCCTCCTTTTCTTTCTTTGCTTTGTGTCCATGTCTTCATGCGGGTTTTGGGCTTCCACCAGTGAATAGCTAGCTATCATTTTTTGCATATAGCAGTAGAAGAGCTGCAACTTGTATTCTTTACCATTCAAAAACGAGGTTATTGTGCCGTGCCAGTATGGATGGTCCTCGGAGAGCGTGTACCCCTTTGATGATCATGAACACGGCAGTATTTGAGGACTGAGCAAATGGGCCGATGAAAATCACTGGCGAGTTCCTTGTGCTTTCCTACGTTGTACGGCAGATATACCCCAGTCCTTGCCACCGTAGGGCTCGACGCCGACCGCACCTCTGCGACCTCGCCACTCGACGCACAGGTTCTGTCACACGCGACGCCGCCGTCTCCCAGCCTTCTTCCGCGCTCCTTCGCTTCTTCCGTCTTGCCGCGTTCTCTTCCTTCTCATCCGTGACCTCCGTGCCACGCTCGCTGGCCTCTTCATCCCCGGACGCGTTCAACCATGTTCACCTTCCGTCGCAAATCCAAGAAGGAGGCGCCGTCGCCCCCGATACCCTCGTCGCCTTCACTACCGACGCTCAATAGCCAAGGAATCCCATGGCCTGAAGACCTGATCGACGTTTCGGCCATTCGAGAGGCAATCCCAACCGACAGCGAGGAAAAAGACGAGAAACCAGCTCCGAACGCGGCCAAGGTGTCCATGGCCTCCGAACGCACCGCGATACCCTTTCACAAGCCCTTCCGCCCCTCAGAGAGTGGGACAGTAGCGCCAGTCCTGGAGGCTGGTCCTGGTGCCATTTCGGCGCTGTATATGTCCGCAGGTGGACCCCCGACGTTTGAACCCAAGAGAGCGACGATGATGTCCTCGACTGGCCGGTACAGTCAGAAGCGAGCGAGAGTCCCCCCAACGTTCAACTTGATGGTGAGTGCCACCGCACGGAGGACAGGGGTCCTTTTTTTTCCTGGAGTGCCAGCGAAACGGACTATTGACGCGTTTCGCGTGTTTGTAGGTCGCTGGTGGCAAAGGCACAGGCAAGACTTCACTCTTGCGACTGCTGCTGGATACGGCAGACCTCTCGCCGCTGGCAACTGAGGACCAGCGGGCGGCGCTTAGTCACTTCCTCAAGGGCACAACCAAGTCGACCCAGGCAATTCAGACGGCGTGCGTGGAGATTTGCGAGTCTCGTTTCGACAGGATATTGTTCTCGGTCATTGACACGCCTGGGTTGGACTTCTCAGAGGGCAGGGAGTTGAAGTTGGAGAGGCAGGTGAATAACGTTATCAAGTATCTAGACGCTCAGTACGCGGATACGATGAACGAGGTGAGTTACCCTTCAGCCCCCCGCGTGTATGCCACTAAACTTGGGTAGGAATCCAAAGTCGTTCGCCAGAACAAGGGCGACCAGCACATTCACCTGTACGTCCCCTAACCGCCTTCCATCACCTTCCCTTTCACTCAAGCTCATACTCTGGTGCCAGCTGTATCTACATGATCGACCCTGCTTCGGTGATGACGGCGGAAGAGCGAGGAACTCAAACAACCTTCCCTACGAAGACGCTCTCGGAGACGGCGGTCTCCAACGTCCCCGACCTCGTTTCTGACAACTCTTCCGACGACGACGAAGACGACGAATCCGTTCACGACCCAGAGCAAGGCGATAGTCCCTCCGACGTTCTCTCCCTCTCACCCTCCGAAATTCGAGTCATTCGCCGTATTTCTGCCCGAGCCAACGTTCTGCCTGTCATTGCTCACTCCGACTCGTTGACGGACGAGAAGTTGCAAGCGGTGAAGAAAGCTGTACGCACCGATCTCTTGAAGGCGGGAATCGACTTGGGCGTGTTCGCACCCCCCGAAGCTGCGGAGAGAGAGCCGCCAGCTACTCCACGTCCCAGGCGAACCACCAAGTTCGCGGCCCCACCTCTCCCCAGCGAGAATGGCCATGAGAATGGAAGCGCCAGCGAGGATCAGAAGGAAAGCAGCGGAGAGAATGAGGACGCTCCCACTGCCGACGATACCACTCCCACCAAGGCGAACGGACGCGCTTCCCCAGCCGCCGAACCCGAAGTCGATGCTGACGACGAGCGTGCGTCTCGTCCTGTGATCAAGCTCCGGGCGAGTCGGCACAGGGCCCTCTCTCGCTCACGATCAAGAAGGGATTTACACCAGGTCGCAGAAGACGAGCGCCGCCCCGTCTCCCCTGACTCTCATGATCGCGAGAGCGTCGCCAACATTCGCTTCTCCGCGCACATCGTCTCGAAGGAACCTGTCACCTCTCTACTTCCCTTCGCTCTGATTGCCCCAGAACCTGGGAGGCGGCGTCCAACTGCACCTACTGATTCCACCAGTAGTGGGGGCTTGGAGAGTCCGACGAATGCGGGGACTCAAAGTGAGAATACGAGCGAGGTGAATGTGCCGGCTACCCCTGCATCGGTGAAGAGTGTGAAGAATCTTCCATTTATCAGTGGACCACCGGAGGATCTGAAGGGCGTGTTCGTGAGGAAGTACCGTTGGGGTACGATTGATGTCTTGGATCCCAACCATTGCGACTTTGCCGCGATGAGAACGGCTATCCTCTCGACGCATCTCAAGGTTCGCCCTTCCATTGTCCCAAACTGAGATCTATTTCTTACCAACTGTCTTCACAGCTCCTGAAGATTCGCACCAAGGAAGTTCTCTATGAGAAGTATCGAACGGAGAAACTCCTCGCTCGCCGTGCCACCGCCCAGATATCTGAGGAGCAACGGCAGCGTTTGCTCGAAGGTTTGTTAGACTTCCCTTGAACCACATACTGATGTGGCTGACTGCACTTCCCTTATTTATTTATTAGATCTCGGCCTCTGATGCATCTCCTTGGGTCTGTCACCTGAATCTCCCTCTCCTCTCCTCTCTTTATGCTGCTATCTATGCATCATCTATGGGCTGTCCCCACTGTCTATCCTTCTTGTATTCTTACTCAGGCCGTCTCCCACTCCCTTGCTCACCGCCTCCGTTGTGCTCTTTCCCACTTCTTATTTGTATTTCAAGCCTTTCGCTATTGCTTTCCTGTTGGCTCGTTGCCTTACACTTACTTTCGTATCCTTATAACCCGAGTTACTTTTCTTCTCTTCCCTCCTAGCTCCCTGGACGGACCTCCTCCCTGGATGGACCCTTTACTTTTCTGTGATACCTCTTCCCTTCTTCCCTGATACCTTTCCCGTGTGTGTTCCTCGCACGTCCCCACCATTCGTTTCGTCTCTCTCTCCACCTCGCGAACTTGTACGCGTTTCACCACTTCATCCGAATGTTGTCACTTTTATTTCAGCTCTACCCATTGTAGCCATCACCCTCCTTCTGCTCCCCCTCGACTACAGCAGCGATTGCCCCTGCCTTTGCCTCTTACTTCTGTTGATGCGTCTAAATTGAATTCGTGTTCGCCATTGCTCAGCTTCAATGTGGGATCCAACTGACGCGTTGTTGTCGCGTGTTGTGGAAGGTGGGTCCGAGAAGCACTGCTTGCGGGCGCTTAACTTAGGCCACCCTGCCTACCTGAAATCGATCTTTGGTGCTTCTGGTTGACAGGTCTGACATACGTAACTTGATTTTAAGGCAGATCTAATGACGATCCTGTGTAGACGGGACGAGGAAGGAGAGTATGGAAGAACCATCAAATTTTCGACGCGAAATGCCTCCTGGTGCATTGAGATTACCTAGTGCGTATCACCCACACGGAGCGGCGTACTCGACGACACTAGAACGTTGGTGCGCATTTATCCGTGTTCCGCGGTGGTGTAATACCAGACGATGTTGTTAGTTGATAGTTAGTTAATAAATGGACCATGCGATGGTGTCCTTCTATCATGCTAGTACCCTTCCGATCCAAAAAGTCGCGCCAGAGGCTAGCCTCCGTTTTGGACAGCCATGGATTGACCCACTAAGAAGGAATCAAGGCTACGGGGTTCGGTTAGCCTCGCCCTTTGCCTTCTGGGCCTTTTGTTTAGAGATCTCAAGAAGCTTATCGATGTCGTCCTGGGTCAGGCCATCGAGCCTGTGGAGCAGGTATTCGACCTATCATAGAAATTCGTTTCAGGTCCACCGATCCATGAATCAGGGATGCGACTCACCTCAACTTCCTTGGTCAAGGGAATGATGTAACTCTCATATAAATCCACGACCCCATCCACATCGAGCTTCGCCAAGTCGCCCAGCTTCCCGTATCCGTTCCCATTGACCACTCCATTGGGGCCCTTGCCGTTCGTTGGCGGGGGGATTGGGTCGCCGTCTGGTCCGAGGTCCTGGGCATAGGTTGCAGCCTTCTTCTGTAACCGCAAGAGGAGCTTGCGCTCCACCTCTGGCTTCGTGATAAGCCTCTCCAGGGCGTCGCGGTTAGGTTTGATGATATAGGGGATGAATGCAGCAGGGTCGCTCATAAATTTCGACTCTGACACAAATTTGCCTATTCACCAGAAAGCAATAAGCGCCGGAATTCGAGATAAGATCGAGATAAAGGGTCAAGTGCCCAAGAGGTTCGAAGATCACCGCATGGTCTCCATGATGAGAAGAGACGACGCACCATAATGGACACGCTTGCTGACAGACTGCAGCACCTCGACATCCATGGTCGCAGCACTGCCGTAGTTGCCATCATCCTCGAATTCTTGGTCTCCGGTGAGGCCATTGGCTCGTTTCTGCGCTGCCAGAGAGAGAGTAGCTCGCCGGGTGATGCGAGGGACAATGGCGCGGGTGTAAAAGGAGAGAATGGAGGGATTGGCGTTGATGTTGTTTGGGTAGAGGATTCTGGGGAAATCGACGGGTGGGAGGACGGGGTCGGGGAGGCCAGATGAGAAAGGATATTCGTCTGGACTGTTATGAAGAGTATGAGACCACAAGGATCTGAGCGACAATGATGCAGAAATTTTACCTCGTGTACCTTCTCGCTTTGGCTGAACGCATGGAACGAAGAATGAGTCAGACACCCAAACCCCACATCACAAGAAGCCAATTAGGCGCCCAACGCACCATGGAAGGTTTCCGTCTCCTTCAAGAACCACTCCAGCCAACTACCTTTGAACCCAAGATCCAAAAGTTCCTTGAAGGCCCCTCGCTGGTACATTTGGGGGTTGTGAGCGAACTGAGCCCGCTCAATGAGCCCAAAGATAATGGTATCCTCCAGCCGCACCAGAACGGCGCGAATCCGGTCGAGGTTCAGTGGGTCCTCCCCCGAAGTGAGATTGAGCGAGATCATCCTATATCGTGGTCGGTTTGAGCGTGGCAAAATGTCGTGTAAGTCGTGCGTGGTTCCTCCTCGGGCGGGTATCTGGTAGGTTGCCTCAAATCCGTTCACTTTCACTAGTCAGGACTGGTCCTCAGGTTCGCCTTGCTCGAGCAAGCTGTCTTCGCTAACAGGGGGCTGGCCTTGGATGGGTGGCAAAGAGCGAGGCGAAGACGACGGGATGGGAGGAGGAGGGAGGTGATGGAAAGGTGCCAAGAAGAAGAACGGAATTATAATTGTTTTGGCTCGAAATTGCTTGATCAAATGACGGCTATCCGGCTTTCTATTCCCCAACCTCCGCACTCTCTGGTGGCCGGTCCCCTGCCTGCATTGGGCGCAAGATACCCTCGAAATGAGGTGCACAAACGCCTGGTTCGGTTTGTCAGGGTGCTGAGGGCTGTCACAGATTTAATATCTTGCCGATATCTATGGACGTTGTACGCAAAATGTAAAGAGACCGAGACTCCGAGCGCCAACTTTCCCGACATATCGTTCCAAGTCAAAGCAACCACCGACCCTGTTGACACGCTCGCATTCGATGAAGCTCCCATCTTCGAGAAAGTGGCCTCGCGGCCCCCAAGACTTGAGGAACGAGAGCTTGAGCTTATTCGAAGGAAAAGCAGCGGAGGAGATTGGGTGGCTCGGTCTTCATTGTGGCGGAGGATCATTCGGCCGAAGGCCCCGAGACATTGCGTCATCACCCAGACCGCTGAACCAAGGACTGGGAAGAGAGGGCAGGCGAAGCGTAGGATAGACGAAGTGGACCCCGGTCTTTAGTCGGCGCTTAGCCAGTACATTCGGCTCCCAGGTTGCTTCATTACCGCTTTGGCCACGGGCTTGCACCCGGGCACCGATCAGGGGAGCATTGCACGTTGAGACCGAGTCGAAGGGTGGGCGCGAGAATGCGTCCGCTCGCTTTCCGAGTGCACTCTGGGTGTATTTCGAGAGAACGGCCAAGAGCGTCTTAAAACCTGCTCCGGCAAATCGAGAGGCTGCAGACCCCAGAACTAAAGTTACGATCCTTGGTACCTCACCTGGACTCACAAATTGGTCGCTTGGCAGAATGACGATTAAGCGCCCACAGCGTTCCGAGCTTTGAGCCGATGAGTCAGTTCCCAGAAACCCATTAACTGGCACGGTTCTCAATACCTACGATCATGTGTTCGGCTTAAACCATTCGGGGTTCTTTCTTTGTGGAAGATGTCACTTGCACTCTCCCCAACCCATCCCGAAAGCGTTCTTGGGCCCAATGGGGGGCTGGGCGGCGTGGCGTAATAGGGTCAAAACGTTGGTGTGTGCCTCGAACTTCTCCCATGAAACGGCGAAAAGTCGCATGACGAGGACTGGTATCTTATGGAAGGATCAGTGTGCGAAAGAAACATGAGGATCGCAATACAATGCCTTACGCCTGATTGGTAGTGGAACTTGGGAGAAGCAACGATAGGCCTACGGACTATGTATAGCTAGCTCCGACTTCGAAGTCGAAACAAATCTATGGGGTGGTTGATCAGAGATAAGGAACCCGTATAAAAGCCTGTATAAAAACAGGGGATTGAATCGAGAACTAGCTGAGCTCGACCATTTCTCAACCCCAGAAAGATGGCACCCGCACTTACTCTCCCTGCCGAGTCCCAAGACTCTTCTTACACGAAGACTGTCCCTCAAAAGCCGGTCGCGCAAGCCGACATCCAAGAGGACTACCATGGCGAGTACCGCTTCGCCCCCATCGAGGAGGCGCAGGTATCGCGGGCTATGATCAAGCGGTAAGCCCAAGATGTCCGACTGAGAGAAGGAAGAATGCTCACCATCGTCATTTAGATACTTCAACCAAATGTACGACAGGGTCATCTCTGACGTCGTCATCGTTGGGGCTGGAAGTGCAGGCCTGTCCTGTGCTTACAGCCTCGCGACCCGCAGGCCCGACGTTGGTTTATCAAATTACCTACCCCCAGGCGTTTCGCTAATGCGTCTCTCATCAGCTGAAAATCACCATCATTGAAGCCAACGTTGCACCCGGTGGAGGTGCATGGCTTGGTGGCCAGCTAATGACTCCCATGGTACGTTCTGGCCTCTAGCACGCATACCATCTCGCCTCATTTGCTCTCCCCAGGTCATCCGCAAACCTGCCGACAACTTCCTTCGCGAGCTTGGCGTCCCCTACGAGGATGAAGGCAACTTCGTCGTCGTCAAGCACGCCGCCCTCTTCACATCCACCCTCCTCTCCAAAGTTCTCGCGCAGCCCAACGTCGTCATGATGAACGCCACCGCCGTCGAGGACCTCATCATCCACGCCGACTTCGCTGGGAATCAGCGTGTTGCAGGTGTTGTCACCAACTGGACCTTGGTCTCGCTCAACCACGACACACAGTCGTGCATGGACCCCAACACCATCACCGCACCCGTGGTCATCAGCGCTACTGGCCATGATGGTCCAATGGGCGCTTTCAGCGCGAAGAGGCTCGTGAGCGCGGGCCTGTTGAAGGAGCTGGGCAACATGAGGGGGTTGGATATGAACCGTGCCGAGCCCGCGATCGTCAATGGGACGAGGGAGGTCGTCCCCGGTCTTATCTTGACTGGTGAGCCGCACCTTCTGCTTGACTCTATAAGCGTTCGTCTGACCATTTCTATAGGTATGGAGCTGTCAGAGCACGACGGGTCGAACAGGATGGGACCTACCTTCGGTGCTATGATTGGAAGTGGAATCAAGGCATCCTGGGAGGCCACCCGCATCCTCGACAGCGCAAAGGTGGTGAACGGAAAAATTGTGGCGTAAAGAGAAGGGACCACCAACTCTTCTTGCGATGTATGGAAGTCGTTAGCTTGTGTTCGAGTCAAATCAACAGAATTGTGAGCTCACAGAAGCGCGAATGCTCCCGCATGTCGATCCACCATCATGGGCAGACTCGGAGTAGCCCCTATCCTAAAAGGGCAGGTGATTAGCGAAGCGCCGACTCGGACACGCAAGCGCTAGGACTGTCTCTCTGCCGTTCACTACCACCACAATACCTATCACGACTGCCAATACTATTCGTCTTGATCAAAGATGTCAACCGCGATGTCTCCGGAGAACCCTCGCGAACGGGCCAAGGAGCTCATGGAATCACGGAGCAATATCGAAGCTGAGCTCGAAGCCCACTTCAGCATACTCAAGGCCAACGACGTGACGATGGAGACGCCTCTCATCGATCGGGAAGGTTTTCCACGCGCAGATGTCGACATATATGCGGTACGAGGTGCGAGAAAGAGGATAATTGAGCTGAGGAATGACTTGAAGGCCATTATGGAGGAGATGGCGACGGCGTTGGAGTTGATCTACGCTTTGCCCGAGGCGAATGGGGACGGAGGTTCGAGTGCTGCTGAAGTGGAGAGTGGCGGCCAGCCAAAACCATTTGCAAGAGTGGATGGGGTCGCACCGAATAGTCCTGCGAGTGATGCGGTACGCGCCTTCGCCATTTCAATGCACACATGGGGTGTGCTGATTCTGACATGGTCTTCTCCCCCAGGGATTGCAACGGGAGGACCTCGTCATCAAATTTGGAGGTTTGTCCCACCGCTCGTTCACGAATGGGACATTGCAGCCTTTGGTCAACCTTGTTGGTGCGAATGAGAATGTGAGTTCCCCAACGCACCGGGTTCAAAAACTCAGGCCTAACGCGGCAACGTCATAGCGACCTATCGCGATTGAAGTCCTCCGCGGCCACGAGAACAAGACTGTTTCATTGACGCCGCGAAAATGGGGTGGAAGAGGGCTTCTCGGGTGAGTTCGAGCAATCTCAGGAGGGATGCTGTGCAGCTGATGCACTTTCCAGGTGCCATATTATCCCATACTCTCAAAGTCTATGATGTAGAGCCAAATGTACTACAATTTGGATCTTCGAGTTTCAACGCAGGGGGTCGACGTATTGGAAATGGTTGAAGTGAAGGAGATCTCTCGGAGAGGGTTCAGCTCCTGTTCGCCCACCATGTAGCTTTTCCCACGTAGGTTGGACTCTTTCCATAACCATCTCGCCATGCAAATGCGGACGATTTGCATACCCGGTGTCGATTCAGCACTGTTAACAGCACTTTGACCTTTCTCGTCCTCGTTCGTGTTTAAAGAATGCCGTTATCCACTCCATTTGTTCATCGCCTCGTTTTGGTTCGCCATGTGTTCGCCCAATCCGGGCATTTCTGCTGCCTGGTGCAAGGATGTTTTCTCATCGGGGAAAAGGCGCAGGGAACGTGGTGGGATGACAGAGCCCAGATTTGTGGTGAGTGGCGGTTCACAACGACTTCCGACATCGTATGTCCGACTCAGCACTTCTGGATCCTGTTTCCAGGTTTCAACGCACCACCTCCAACTCGGACACCGTGGCCAGCGGATACAAACTCACCTCCGTTACCCGTGGTGCTTGTTTCCTTATCAAGTGGGCTTGGTGTATCCTGTGATATAGCCGCGAGGCTTCCAGTCACCAGCTGGATCCATCGACTTAATACATATACACGCGGATCCTGAAGCCCCTAACGCTTCTCTTCCTACCATCGCCGTCATCAGCCTCGGGTGAAGCCAGGCCCGTTCAGCATGTCGTACTCGATCGCATCAAGCCCAACCCTGCTCGACCACCCCCACACTTTCGATGATTTCGACACCAGCAACTATCAAGATTTTCGCCTCGTTGACGGAGAAGGAGTGCGGCACATCGATTTGAGCACCCCTCCACCACCACTGATACCCCCACCGTACCCCGAGCAATACGAGTACCTCACTTCTGACGACGGAGACGACACTCCCCGGACATCACAGTACACACAAGACGGCCAGTATACCCCGAGAGTTGCTTCACCGTCCGCGGATAGCATGCGGAGGAGATTTTCGCCTATCACGCAGCACCATAGGCCCCCGGCAGGTACGTAGCCCGATGCTAATGCAATGGCTAGCCTTGACACCATCCACAGGCCTGCAGCTCTTATACACGCACATCGCACATGGCGCGGTCCACGACTCTATCGTTGAGCGATTCAGCGCGCCAACCTGCCACCCGGAAACACACAGAGCGATAGTAGACGACGTCATGAGCTGGATTCAGTATACCCCACCATCGTCTGCTGGCTCCAGTCCCATAGCAGAGGCCCCACCCCTTACCCCAACCTATACGTCGGCCACGCTCTCGTTCTACGGGCCACACGCTCGCAGCAATGCGGCCAGGAACCGTTCAGCATCAATGGCACCACCTCCCTCACAGCCGGAGCACGTCCTCTGGCTCACAGGGCTCACTGGTTCGGGGAAGTCGTCCTTGATGCAGACGATTGCTGAACGGTGCTCCAACACACATACCGTCTCCCAGTTCAGTGCTAGTGAGGATCAGTACCGTGACTCGCCCGACCCCCCAGTGCCCTTGCTCGCTGCGAGCTTTTTCTTCAGATATCACCGCAGTCCGAGGAATAACAAGAGCAAATTCGTGACGACACTCGGGTACCAGCTTGCGAGGAGCATTCCCGGGCTTGGGGAGCTTATTGGGAAGGTCATTGAACGGGACGTAGGAGTGCTGACCCTGGGCGACGAGGACTCGAACACGAGCGGGGCGGGCAGGACGAGTTCGAGTGGCCTGGCGACGCAGATGGAGGAACTCATCCTACAACCGCTGGCGATCCTTGCACAGCGCCAAGCAGGTGGAAGTCGCCTCCGACACCACATGGGCTCTACCCACCGCGTCATCTTGATCGACGCTGTTGACGAGTGCATTAACGACGAAGATCAGATGGAGGTACTCAACCTCATTCGGAAGCTGTCCCAGGACTTGAGGCGATTCGTACCACACTTCCGCCTCGTGGTGTCGAGCAAGCCGCACAGGACGATTGAGAGGCAGTTCAAGCTCCACCCTGATCTCGATTCGGTGACTTATCGCCTGTTTCTGCCCTTCGCGGAGAAGAGCGCAGGGAAGACAACACGCTCGGGGGGCGGTAGTGGGCGGGGGAGGAGAGCCAGGGCTTTGCAAAGGAAGGAGGGTAGCTTGGAGAAGGACGATGAACCGGGGGCATCTGAGGATACAGAAGTGGATATCCGCGTGTACCTCCAGTGCAAGTTCAACGAGATTTGCAGGCGGTGGTATGGCCTTCCGAGGAACGTAGGCTGGCCCGACTCGAATGATATCAGCCGTGACGACAAAGAGAGCCCAATCAACCTCCTCGTCTACAACGCATCGGGAAAATTTTCTTACGCACTGGCCGTCGCCCGGTTCATCACCCGAGGCGATTGGGGCGTGTTCGACAACCTTTCCGAATCGTCTGACCCACGGCGCCTTTTGCGACTGGTTCTTCAAGCTAAATTCACCAAGAGCTACCAAAACCCATATGCTGCTCTAGACGCATTGTACGGCGTGATTATTCAAGATGCCGCGGAGCAGAGTGGGTTGACGGACGTATCGAAGTTAGCGAAGGTTATGAGGGAAATTGACGAGCTCTTGAGCACCGGAGCGGGTGTCGATTTAACCTTGCCCCGCCTCGCGCTGTTTTACGGCTTTGATTGGGATGGTGCTGGAGAAGGAAAGTGCTACGAAGCTGCTTTGGTGGGAGGTTTGTTGAGCGCCATCCTCGACGTCCCAGTACCCCAAGACGAGCTGGACGTGTTCCCCGCTGTTCCTGGACTTTTGAATCGGTCTCACGGAGGGGGAGGGACGGCATTGAGGAGGGTGGTCACGTTTCACGACATGACGTTTGGGGAATTTATCAGGGATCCGAAGAGGGCGAAAGGGCTGTATGTATCGAGGTCGCAGCTCTACACGGATTTGGCGGTGAGGTATCTGAAGAGTGCGAGTATCCAAGTAAGCAACTGCCCATAATCCGAGTGATCGTTAACCTGACATTTCCCCAGTACTCGGCGCAGCCTGCGGTCGATAGAAGCCACCCCAGTTCCGCAACATATTCCAAGTCCGGAAAAACTGTTCTATCTCCTGCTTCCTCGTCTTCGTCCTTCTCCGCCACGGGAGACACAGCATACCACGATGGCTTCCCTTACTCCGCCCCTGCTACCCTCACAACCTTCCGGAGGGGTCATCATCGACAAGCAACCCCCTATTCCATCGACCCAGATGATGCCGCACATTTTTTCTCTGCACTCCACCTCGGCAAGTTCTGCTCCTTCGCTGTGGTCGACTCCCCAGCGCTGGTCAAGGAGCTAATGCAGTTTGATGTGGAGTTGTGGTTATTCGGTATCGCTGCGTCTCTTGAAGAAACCCTGGAAGAAACCCTGGAAGAACCTAGTAGTGCCACGACGATGGTCCCGCCACACATGCTTACATTACAATCGACGGCGCGCCTGCCAATGCGCCCAACCCACCGCCGAGTGATGAGCGAAGTACCCTCCAACCATACACGATACAGCGCCTTCCCTGCACTCGACGACAGCCCTGATGCCATGCAAAAGGACCGTAAACGAACGGAAGCTCTCCTCAAGCTACATGGCAATCTCACTGTTATCGCGGGGAGTCCGGTCAACGGAGTGTCAGTGGGTGGACCAGAGAGCCACATCGAGGCGATGTACCGCTGGGTCCACGTGGAATGCTCGTGGTCGAGCTGCACTCACGTGTGTAAAAAGTGGAGGAGAGCTATCGTGAAGTTTTGGCAGAGGCAGGGGGCGCCACAGCAACCATCGGTCATGGATCGGATCTATGACAAGTTCATGCCCAGGGATGTAAAGAGGGTGAAGTTGATCACAAGTAGGTATAGGTTATGATTTCCGCGTATGTGATCGTACCGTCCTTCGAGACAGGGTTTAGGCCTTCGACATGACTATCAACCGCCGAACTTCAATACACCCCATGTTACTTATCCTTGAACGTCGGATGGTGCTAGGCTTGGGTCCATCCACGCAGACCGCTGTTCGAGGACCTTTCACTTGACCCGTGCCCGACATAGGGTGAACTCGAGGCCCCGACAGTTACCGACCTCAATCAGGAACCAAAAGTAGGTAAAACAGCGCATCGCTCACCATCTATCGATGTCGATGCCGGTCTCGTTTGACCTTTCTTTGTGGACACGTCATATATGAACGACAAATGAACCTCATACATGTCAAGAGAACCCTTTTTGGCGTTCCGGTAAGGGTGGAGCAGCGATGTTCCACCGTTGGTATTAATGAGCCTCCCTGGTTGTGCCACGAGTTGTGAGGTTTTTTTTCCTGAAGAGAGGAAAGCGATTCCTTATAAGGACGAAATCTGATCCCATCACGACCGCACTGCAGAATTCACTGGCAGAAAGTTAGCTCTGTTCATCTCCTATAGCCGAGTGGGACCCTCTGAAACTCTGGGTACTTCCTTCCGGTGACAGTGGGAAAATAGAAAAAGTGCTGTGCGTTGCAGTGCTCCTCTGCCTTTCACTGGTGTTCTTGCTCAGTGCGATGGTACCCTGTCCTTTGAGCTCAGGGCCTCCGCACCGCTTCCGAACGCTCGTGATCCCCCTTTAGCCCGCTCGCTGTCCTTGGCATAAGGCGCATATGAGTGCTAATGCGAGCGCTCTGCGTTGGTGCGGAAGCGTAGATCGGGTGCACGCCGTCGCCACTCGGGCCATGAATTATCGGTGTTCCTCGTCGTGCGGAGCGGTGCCTCTCGCATCCAATATGCTCGATGAGGAAGTAAAGTGTTGGTAAAGTGATCCCTTCTGGCGTGGCAAGCCAGTGCATTCATGTTTCCACGTTCTGTGGCGGGAGAGCCGGTATTGGTCACAGCGGGCACAATGACCTCGCCTGGAAAGGTCGAAGGCAAATTTCGGAATCGGACGTCCTCGGCCCCTCTCAAAACGCGGGTAGGGCCACAGGGTGTTAACCGCTGATCTTCAAATGGACGCCGTTTCGGGCGCTTATCGATGCTTAGGAATCAACCGGATTATATACCGTGCTCCTGATTCAAATCTCCGCAAAGCGTAGCCCTCGCGATCGCTGACCTAGGCCTCCCACACGCGGACAGGGTAATCTCGGCCGACTCTCTTAGCAATCGGCAACCTAGAAAGCTCAGAACTCACGACGCCATAATGCCTAGGGTAGGCCTGGGGAGGGATATGTTCTAGTCAAATACGGTTCGAAATATTTTATGAATCCTTCTCGAAGATAAAAGACCTGCCATGCTCTAAAGAAAACCTTCCACCCGATGATTCTCGAGGGTGGCAACGGTGCCTGCTCTCTCCTCGTGCATCTAAACATGGAGGTGTCCAAAGCGGTTGAACTCATGTGTGAACTGCAGATGCACCTCGAGGATACTGTATGACCGCCACCGCCACAACTCCACCAAGAGATTCAATCCCCGCATCGACTTTATACTATATAGACCTTACCGCAGCTGCCTCTTCCCTGGTTTATCATACACCTCCCACTTAACTCTCTTGTGCTAACCCATGGACCCTGCAGCTGCAACCAGGAGTGCCATGCGCCACGATTTCGCCCATCGGGGCGGTCGCGAACCTCGCAACCCAGTCCACAGCAACGATCCTCGAGCCATCCGGTCCTACAGCACCAAAGGGGCAGGATGCAATGTTGTGAATGGAGACTTCAGTGGCATACAATTCAACGGGACCTCAAACGGATACACCGGCACAAATTTCAGCGGAAACCATGTGTCCGTACAATATCAGTCTACTTCTCGTCCTCAACTCCCAGGTAGAAATAGTATTGGAAAAACCCGGTGCCTGTACTGACTCACTGCCACTCCTTAGCGCACGAAGAAAGTCGATCGTTCTATACTCCCAATCGCAACGAATACCACGATATGAACCAGAGGGGGGATTTAAATAGGAGTACGTCGGAGCTCTCTCTTGTACCGATGATAAACCGTACACGAGCTTACACACGTCGTGTGTGCTCTGGAATATTTCAGGTCCCCACCGCGCCCACAGTGAGCGAAGACCAAGTTGCGATTGTGGTATGTCACGCAACTCTATTTTAAATGCTAAAGGTAGTCAAATTCATACTGAGGTACCTTCACTCGCGCAGGCTGCCTTGATGAAGCCAACAGCCGCCGAGGAGGTGACGCACAAGGATACTATTACCCGCCAAGTTTTACAGCAGCGCCATGTCGTCCAGGGCAGAGCATCCCCTTCGCCCATTTATGCACCGCCCCCATTCCAGCTCAGTATCCTGGCGTTTTCTCGCATGGCCACGCACTACCGACTGCCGATATTTCATCACGCCCTGAGCGTATTCGGCCGACCCCAACCACTTACAAGACCCTTGGGCCCCTTGGTGGTGAAAACGTGGAGGTCGCGTATACGCTCCCCGGGCAACCGTATCCAATTGACATGGTCTTTGGGTCCCTTCCCAGAGCAGCAAGCCAAGGAAGGAACCAAGGCCATCCGCATGCGCAACAGAGGGCAACGTTCTAGAAAAATTTGCCTTAAACTTCTACTTTCACTTATAATCTGATAGGCTCCTACTCGCGCCCTCATTGCTCAATGCCTCACATTCGTTCATTTATTTATGGCTTCGCACATGGAGCACTTTCGTGTGATGTATCTTTGACCTCCCTTTGCCCTTCTTCACATATGATTGCATTCTACACACTCTCCGTGGCATTTGCGGCAGGGAACTGGAGTTTTCATGCTCGAGGTCACGCGTTTCTTTTTGTCGTCCCAAGCATACCTAACTAGATGGATCCCGATTTCAAATTGAGATACAAGTAGTAGGCTATTGCTTTCCGTGCCAGGTTGGGCACGTCGTCACCATCAGGGGGCCTGACAAACATTTTTATTTTGGGTAAGGCGCCTCGTCCGAAGTTCCCTCTCACACCGATACGTCCAATCCTGGCAGGCGACACGACTGCACTTTAGAAGGTGTAAGCTGCGGAGGAGAGTTAAACTCGCCTGGCACAAGCACCAGGCGGTGCATAGCATTAGCAAGCGCAACAGCGAACATCGGCGTGAAATAAGCGCCCGTCCGCACTTGGCGCACTGGAGGCCGAAAAGAGGCCGAAAGATTTCAGCTGGCCCGGGCCGATCTTGCAGTTTTCGCGATGGCGAGCCAACCTGTTGGAGCAGGCTGACCTTCAGGCGAATGTCGTAATGAGCGACCCTTCTTTCCCTCAACTTCCATCACACCCTTCGCCCTACTGTGCTTCTCCTTTTTGCCCTGGTCTGTCGTGCCGGTAACTTAGACTTCCGATCGTCTCAATCTCCCTTTCTCCAGCAAACCTTGGTCCTTTAAAGTTCGGGAACGTGTCTGGAGTCTGGACTCTTGCACCTTCTCAAGCCGCACTGAAATTTGAAGCAGCGAATATGCGTTATTCAGAAGGGAAAGAACCGCTACTCGATAAAACGACACGAACGTCCGAGTCTCCGACACCTCGATATGCGAACGATTTGTAGCGATCCAGGGAAAGCACCAACTCTCGATACAAAGCGAACACGTTTTAGGGGTATGGAGGGTGAAGGGATGTACGTATCGTGAAGAAGCAGGCGGACCCAGATTGTTGGGGATATCACAAACAAATGGTACGGTAAGTGAAAGCAAGGGAGGGACACATCGGAGAATGCCACTCGGGCGAAAGCAATGTACAAGGTAAAAGCAAAGCAGACAGCACGAACGGGAAACACATGGACCACGGTACAAAAGGAACCCAATTCCCCTCAGCGGCCACTCTAACTCTCGGCCGCTCTTTCTATCCACACCCCCCTCCTCATCATCGTCACACGATGACAGCTCATTCACCCCTCGTTCTCCTCGTTGAACAACTCATCCAGTTTCTCAGAAAGAGTATCTCACACCTCCTCCCCACCCTCGAAGACTCGTCCATAGATGAATCGCCTGTTACCGACTACAGTCACCTCGTCCCTCCTCAACGGCCTGGCTCTCCTCACTTGGACAGAGGGCACAATGAGAGGGGAAGGAAGGAGAAGAGCGAGGGCTGGTACTGATGTGGCAGCAGGAGGGGCGGGCGCGGTGTTTTCGTTCTGATCCTCTTCTGACTCGTCGGACATCTCCACGTCGTCGTCGTCGAACCCGTTCAGGTGAACCGAGAGGGAGGTGTCACCGGTAGGCTCGGGAGAGCCAGCAGGGGAGTCCTCGATGCAGGAGAGGATTGTCTCGATCTCCTCGTCTTCGTGCTCTTCGGAACTGGGTCGCTCGGAGGTGGGCGAAAGGGGACGGTTCCCGCTGGGCTCGTCTGTTTCATATTTATAGTATCGGTCTACCTCAGCTTGAGATGCCGAGGCGACTGGTGCATTTTCATCATTAGCTCCTGAATCTCGAGTGAGCATAACCGTACCGTGAATTTGTAACCGAGTTCCAAGCAAGGACATACCATAGTAGCCGGAGACTCTTCTTTTCTTGCTAGGCATCCAGGAGTCCTCGTTCTCATCGTTCTCTTCATTGCTGCCCTCAGAGTACTCATTGTCGCGCTCGTCGCGATCGCGCTTCAAGTTCCTACAGAGCTAGTTAGTACGCTCTCGGGAAGACGAGGGCAGCCACACCGTACCTGCTTGGCATAGAAGAAGGCATCCTCTTGGGTCCCCACGGAGCGGGCTTGGGGTCCCTGGTCTTCTTCTCAGCGCCTGTCTTGCAGTCGCCATCGTTCCAGATGACGAAAGTGGCGGCGGTCTGCGAGGCTGGCGTTTCCTCCGCGTCCTCATCGCCCTCCTCCGAGTCATCCGCTTCGTTCTCGTTCTCGTCCTTGCTCTCATCCTGAACTTCAGTCTCGACTTCACCAGGAGTGGGCTCACACATGTTCTCCTCGTCCGCGTAGAAATCGTCAAACACGTTATTGGGGGCTTGGTCTTCCTTCTGATTCCGGGTGCGCTTCTTGGCTTTGACGGGGCTCTCGTTCTCGTCGTCCGCATCCTCGCCGTCGCCCTTCTCAGAGTTGGGAGAGGAAGGCCCCGCATGGGCTTGGGACGCAGCGGTACGGGGCTTGTTCTCCTCGTCGGCCTCGCCGTCGCTGGACTCCCCCGAACCTTCAGTCCCATCCTCCTCAACATCGGTTTCGTCCTCGTTCTCCTCGACGGTGGCGGCGACGCGAGTCCGAGGCTTGGCCTTCTGGCGAGTCTTGCCGTTGGCATTCTCGTCCGTGGAAGGTGCCTGGAGGTCGGTGAGTGCTTCCGCCATAGCCAGCTTCTCTTCGTACGTCGCTCGTACCAAGGGCTTCGGCTTGGGACCGGTGTTACCATTGCTGGAGGTGGCATGGGCGGGAGGGGCGGTAACGCGAGGGGCAGGGGGAACGGACTGTCGCTGGGTGGCCATCTTTCGAACGTAGTCGTCGTACGGACTGTACTTCGTTGGGCCAAAATTATTCTCCGGGTCGTCCATATCGACGCGGCGCACACAGGCCACGGCACTCTTGAAGACGTCAGGAGGCGCGATCTCCTTCACACTCTCCAACAGCTTCTCAACACCCTTCTCGTCCTGATCCAGATCATCGTTCTCGATCATGAGCTTACCCCAGGTGAACACTTGCCTCGTTTGCACTCGTTCATGAGCTCGGCCTCGTGCGCGAGTTCGTGGACGTGGTCTGCGAGCCAGTCGGCAGTGGCGAGATTGGTGGACGGATGGACGTCGGGGTTGGGGAGGGGATCGCCGTTCTCGCCAAAATCAACATCGTCGTCCTCGGGGAGCGTGCAGAACTTGGCCGCGGCGACCCCGGAGCTGCCTCATCCGCCTTCTGAGGCGTCTCCACCCCCTCCCAGTACTGCGCCTTCCCGTTATCCTCCACAAGCCTCAGCTTCTTCCCCTCGCGCAACCCCGGAAAGGCCAGCCTACTCTTGATGTACCTGGTCCCAGCAGGCTTGAAGATAATCCACTCCCTCCTCTTTTTGTCGCCCTTACGCAGAACTGATTCCTCATCAGAAAGCACGGAAGGATCCCTGTCCGTCTCCGGCGCCTTGGGACTGGGGCGAGGTGGGCGAGGCGTGCGCCGGGTGTACTCCTCGGTATCGGTGTCCCACTCGTTTTCCTGGTAATACCCAACATCCTCCCATTGGGTGGGTCGTCGGAATTGGGCCTCGTGGACTGGGGGCCGCCAAGAGCCCCAGAACGGATTGTGGGGGCCCCTGGACTCGAGAAGCCTGTGCTTGGCGTTGTAAGGGACGGGGACCATGCGGGTAAGGGCAGTATAGATGACGTTCTCGTCGTTGAGCTCGTCGAATGTTGCTACACTTGGGGTCGGTTCAGGTGGAGGAGGGGACATCAAGTCGCCCAAAACGTTGCGCTTGGCATTGCTGCAGGTAGGAGGGCGTCTGAAGGGAGCGGGCGGGGGACGTCTGCTGCTGTTGGCGCACTGACGGGTACAGGAGGAGCGGCGGGGGCATCCGCGATCACTTTTACGGCCTGGCGGGCGCTGCGACGACGGACAGTGGGACGCTGCTCCTGATCTTGATGTTCGAGGGCCTCAGACCGATCTTGATGCAGATCTTCGAGGTCGTTCAAGGCTTCTAGGCTCACGAATGGGACAGGGTTGGTGTTGAAGTCGTAGGGAAACGCAGGGTGGGAGGCGGAGGGCGGGATAGCGTCGGCTGCAGCGCGTTGGGAGTTGCGCGTCGTTCGGGCCATGTTGAATTTCTACAGCGAGTCAGCGCACCTCCACATCACACAGAACCGCAACCACGCACCAGAATAACACAAATATACTGTCCGGTAGTCGCAATGGGTCGTCAATGTGGGCGGGCAGGGGTCAAAGTCGAGGGAGCAAGGGGCTCAACCGTGGAGATGGTGGTGGGTGCTTGCTTGTCGTATGTGGAGGTATCGACCCTGTTTTCCTCACCGTGACCAGGGACGACCACAGGGGGACCAGGCTGAGCGAAGGAGAGTGACTTGCTGCATTATTTCCCCATTTGGACTCGAGGAGGCAGAACACGTGAGGGCGTTGGTGGCGATGCTGGCCCTAATATCGGGCTTGGAACTCCGAGCTCAGCGACAACCGCGATGACTCGGAGGGCGCGGTTGTACACGACGTCGACGAGCAAAAGTACTGGTAGTTCACTAGGTAGACGAATACACGACCCTTTTGAATCGCGCCTCTCGCTCCTACCGGCCTACCCTTGACATGTCCACCGCGTTATCCCCGGGTCTGGGCTTGACAAGATGGGACTGGACGTCGGCGACTTGTTCGCTCACCGTCATCGACGTTGACACCTGACCGACGACGATGAGCTCGCCTTCGTCAGACCCCTCCAACTCTTCAAATCCTCCTGCTCAGGTGCATGAACTTCCTTCGAAACTACCCGCAGCAACAGGAAACCTCGCTGTAGATTCCCTCAACGTACGTTCTCACCGAGCCTTTCAACGCAGAGGATACCTGGGCTCACAATCTTATCTGCGACTCCTTTTTCGTACTCGGTGCCATGCTAACTCACCTCCAACCCCCGCCTCTCTTTGTGAACAATCCATACGCCAACCGCATCCCATGGTATTGGATGCCCTGGGTCGAACTCTGCAACCCGAACCCGTATACATTCGACGCGACGCTCAATCCATTCAGAGCGCCAGACACATTACAGAGCTCCCGTGCGCACGCAACAGCCTGTTATACGGAATTGCAGGAGGACTAGGCATTGGTGTCATCCGGGGGTTGCGTGCCAGTACGTTGCATTCCTCTCCCCCTTCCCCTTCGCGGTGTTGGGACTAACGCCTTGCTTAGATCCTATGGTGGCGGGTAACTGGGCAGTCGGGACCTTCGCCTTGATTTCGTTGGGCTCATGGTACGTACTCTTTCTCGTCCCCGTCCTCTCGTTTCTTCAATCTCGGACCCCTTTGAACACATATGCCGGCTTCCCCGTGGCTTACAGCTGTAGTCCTGGCCTCATATTGCTAGGTTGTGCGTTGATACGTGTGCGAGACAAACCCACACGTACGAACGCACGACCTTGCGAACTGAGTCCCGCCCCTACGATTGCCAGTCGTACCTTCCCTTTGCACAGGCTCTCGAACCATTGGCTACAATCATACTCTTACCACGCGCACCCTCCGTCTACTCCCCCTTAAACTACCCAACTAACCGCGTCCACCTCCCCACTTTAGGCACATCTGCCAAAGCCAAATGACCCAAGAACGCAAAAAGGTCGAGCAGATCATCGAGTCGATGCCTAAACGCAAAGCTTCCTCCCCTTCATCCGCCTCCTCCGAGTCGTCGTAGACTTCTCTTTCCACACGCTAGTTCCCTTCCCTTATCACCCCTCCATGGTACGTCCCTTTTGCGCCTTGATCTCGAAGGAATCCTGAGCCTAATATCGTGAAGGAAAACGAACCGTATCACGACATATAATTGAGGTGCAATTCTGCTTATATCCTTACACCAAAAACAATAGAACCTAGCATTGAAAACGCGACGCCAGAGCCCAACGAGTACCCCCTTTGTCCCCCTCGAACCCAAGTGGAAACACAGTGCAGGCGGGGACGAAGCAAGCCATTATGCCCACTCGCTGTTCCAGTACTCTTCCTCCCAGTTCTCTACCAGAACGGGATCGTCCTGTTAAGGGTAGCAAGTGTGCGCAGGGCGAGAGCGATTCCGTGAACGTTGCAAAAGAGTTCGTCGACGACAGCGAGTGGGTATCCCAGCGAGTATGAAGGGGGACATGGTTGGCATTCCAGAGATGCTTGTGAGAGAGGAGGATAGGCTGTAAGACGTGAAACGCACCTTGAAATGAGCTTGGAACCCCGTAAACCCATTCTGCAACACGATAACCTCGTACGAACCCGCCTCTTCAGGGTACAGATTCCGCCTCGTCTCCTCGTAGACCTGAGCGGCCTTGGGTCCTCTAAGAAACGTCGTTAGCGTTACCACCCCGTCCAACCTTCAAGGGCTCCCTGTGCCCTTCGGGGAACGGTATAAGCTAGACGCTCACCTTACTTGCGACAACGCACAATGGAAAACGACCTTCTTCTGCCCCTCCTTCCGCGTCTGTTCCACCAGCTGGTTCACCGAGGACATGAACTTGCGCGATGGGTGATTCAATGCCCCAACAATGTTCCCTCCAGCGAAATCGTCATCTCGGACATCGACGACGAGGTAGTCTTTTGGGGTATCAGGTGTGGTGGGTGATTTGATCAGGGTTGCGAGGTCCTATATTCAAGTAGATGTGTAGGCCCAGGGTGGACGGCGCGTATCGTGGGGGGACGAGGGTGGGTATAAGGGAATTGGGGTTCAAGGTTCCAGGTGTAGGGAATTGGTCCATGTGTCGTATTGCAGTATGGATCGAGTCCGTTTGAGGTGCGTATATCGACGGTTTGTCGACAGGGAGATCATGGGGGTGATGAAACCAGAGAGAGCATACGAGATTGAGAGGGATAAACAAGACCCGCTGTGCAGTCAGTCCCACCGAACACTCAGCTCAGCACTCAGCAAGTAAACTCACATGTACACTCATGAGCTTTACGCTCCCCGTGCTGCTCGTCGACATGTTAGCAACGCTTTGAGTTCTCGGTCGTCGTCTGGGAGTAAACCGTGTTTGCTGGTTGTGAATCGGGGTTGATGCCGGGAACTGGGTAAAGGGGCGAGCCAAAGGGGGACAACGCGAAGATAGTCCCTTCTCCGACGACCGCACAAGACGGAAGCCGATAGTCGAGAGGGAGGGTCGAATCAGAGGTCTGGCGGCTGGAGAGCACGCTCTTAACGTGAAGGATACTTTAGAGAACATGCTAAGCCAATACGTCATCTCACGACCCTTTGAGGGAGTCTCTGCCGTTCTGGGGCGTTTCACACTGTCACGATAACGTTCGAAGGAGGTCAGGAAGGACGGCGCCATCCCCGCCACCTCCTGTAAGGCGGAGACGTTGCTCAGATTTCAAGAAGGGCGACACAGCGGGAATCGTATTGTCATCACACTGGACTGGGAGTAGTGACGGATCTACAACAGTAATGGTGTTTTAATCGATAGTCGACCTTACTCGTCGTCATGTACTACTAGGGGTAAGTCCATAGAGAACACTTCCCCCGTCCTCAACGCAGAGACTTATCAGCGAGGAAGGGTGCCGACCGAATAGGCGCCCGTCTCGTGAACCTGGATTATCGGGCAGGTCTGTTCCAGATCGTGGCTATCCCTGCACAATGATATGCGACGACGCGTCTCGGGGGAGCGGCCACCCTATAGCGAGAACCGAGAGCTATTGGCCGCGCCGTAGAGGACGCGGAAGGTTGAATGACGAGTGCCGTCTGGCTGAGTTTGCATCCAGTAGCATGGGATGGCGTGAAATGAGCATAAGCTCACTGAGGGCGTCACTCATTGCACACAATGCAGCTTCGCCTCAGGGCCGACGCCTTCAAAGCGTGTATGGCCGCGCACTACGCCCCTGGTGCAACGTATTTCATCCCCTCTACCTCCGCCACCCCGTTCCGGCCCTCCTCGATCGCCTCCACCACAGTGTCCGTCACGTACGCAATCACCAGGCTCGCCATCCACCACCCAGTCGTTTGCCATGGCTTTCCGAGGAACAAGCAAAGAGTAGGCCCAACAGCAGATGCCGCGTAGGTCAAGGCAAACGAGACCGGCTCGATAGCATTTGGGGTGCTGCTAAGTTTGCGGGAGAGAGATAGAAGTAGAGGGAGCCGGCATTGCAGAAGGAGGTTGAGGTGCGTAACGATCGAGAAGAGGGTGAGGACTGTCGAGAGGGGTATTGGGGTGCTATTCGAAGAGGAGATCGGAAATATGTTTGCGAGTGGAGTTTGTTTAGATGGATTGAAGAGATACGTGATCTGTCTGCCTCAGACTTCATTAGCCAAAGGATGGTGAAGATACCGGAAGAAGGGCATACGCAGTAAGCGACAATCCCAGAAGGACTTGGATGAGCAAATAGTTCTGAGCTGTGGAGACCTCGTTGGTTCTGCGCAGACGGTCTATGACTTCTTCTTGCTCTGTTCAAGGGAGGTCATGTCAATAGTCAAAGGGGGGACCGACACTAGACAGAGAACTCACCCTGCTCGTCCAAGATTCTCTCCTCCTCCCCTTCCTCACCCTCGGTCGCTTTGAAAGGAACACGTTTGCGTAGAGAGTCCATCTTGGATGCCTTCAATTTTCCACTGAAAAACTTGAGAAGAAAAATGTCGATTCCAGCGACACAGCTGGGTCGTAGTCAGGAGGCGACGTCGTCGCCGTGCACATCGCAGTCGCTGCGGCTGAGTGCCTCCAACCCAAAACAGGGGCTCGATCATCTTCACTGCCACCCACCTCACGTGCAATGTGTCCTCCGTTCCAAAAGGGGAATGCCCCTAAATTCCAATGTCCCAGATTCATTGTCTGCTCGCTGTGACCAACGACGGCGAAGGCAATAGGCAAACATCGAAAAATGCTGTGAATAGCAACAAGCTTGATCAAATTCAACATCAACCACTCTTCCTTCCCTTCCACCACCATCTCAGCGCCCTTGACGGTTGAGTCAATAACTCCCTCGACTTTGAGCGCTGTTCATCGAACTTCGACGACACCCGACGAACCATTGCGATATAGAGCGCATTTTTTGAGCATTTAGGTGCGTGACTGTTGCCTTGGACTGCGATGACGCGTACTGAGTCAATTGTAGAAGCCTAACATGTCACGAACGACGCGGAACTCCCAGCGCGCTGCGGCTGAAGCCACGCCTTCCCCTTCCCCTCCCCCATTCAGACGCCCTCCTACCGGTAGCAAGGCCCAGCGCTCAATCTTAGGCGACTTGATTCCCCAACCGGCGCCAGCCGCATGGCCCACCAGCGGTGAGATCAAGGTTGAGAATTTGACTGCTCGGTATTCGAAGGTGAGCATATACTAGAAATATGTTCCCTTCCTATTTCTTATAGGGTACACATAGGATGGGCCCGTAGTGCTCCATGGCTTGTCGTTCAACATTCGGTCCGGTGAACGGGTAGGCGTTGTCGGGCGAACAGGTAGCGGAAAGGTATGCCGGATCACCTGCAGCTCCCACGAGCGTCATACTGAAATTCTACAGAGTTCCCTGACGCTGGCATTGCTTCGGTGTATTCTTACTGAAGGTGTCGTTTACTTTGACGGTCTCGAAACAAACACCGTCAACCTCGATTCACTTCGTTCAAGCATAACCATCATTCCTCAGACGGTGCGTACATTCCCGATCCCACCTTCCCTTACCGCCAAACCTGACCGCCTATCAGCCGGAGCTTCTCAGTGGGACGCTAAGATACAACCTCGATCCGTTTGACGAGTACGACGATCCTACGCTCAACGCTGCATTGCGATCCTCCGGCCTTTACTCGTCCCACAACGATGCAGGAGAAAGTCGCCTCTCTCTCGACAGCGAGATCGCAAGCGGCGGAGCCAATGTTTCCGTGGGTCAGAGGCAGATCATAGCGTTAGCGAGGGCCATTATCAGGTCAAGCAAACTGCTTATCCTTGATGAAGGTGTGTGATACCACGCATTCGACTCGTGACCCCTCTCAAAGCTGACATTGGTCTCAAAGCGACGTCCGCCATCGACCATGAGACGGATAACATCATCCAGAATACCCTTCGGCGCGAGTTGGGCACTGACGTGACTGTATTGACTGTCGCTCACCGTCTCCAGACTATCATCGATGCAGACAGAATTGTGAGTCTTGTATCTCTAAAGGCTGCGATCTCAGAACTGAGTCAAGGCCATTTCTCAGATGGTGCTGGATGTTGGGCGCGTTGTAAGCGATTCTACGTCTCCCACCCAGAACGAATACTCACAAATCCGCAGGTGGAGTTTGCATTTCCCCCAGACCTCCTGAGGAAGCCTGATGGTGTCTTCAAGTCTCTCGTTGACGAAAGTTCAGACAGGGACCACCTTTACGGAGTTGCCGGACTTGCAAAGAACGCTTCTCCGTCTTAGATCCTGCTTTGTGGTTCCCCTTTTGAATTCGCTCTCGCCTGGTTCCTATACGGATATGCTTGGATATGTCGCTCGCTCGCTAGCTGCTCTCAGTCGGGCACACTTTCGCAGATGTTCATCGAATCAGCGCTGCGATAAGCGCCCGGTAATCAATTTGGACCTTATTGCACCCGTTCAAGCAGAAGCACCTGCTATGGTTGAGAGTCAACTGAGTGGCATTGGGCGTGAATGCCACTGAAGCTGGAAAGATGGAATAGCCGCCCTACCCGGCTTCTCATCTCTGCGTCCGCCATCACCACTTTCCCCCGATTACTTGCACAAGGGCAGAAGGTGTGTGTGTGTTCTTCCAAGGTTAGTACAAGGTCGTAAGTACTACGTACGTAACACCCTCTCTTCTATTGGGCGTCTGGATCTGCCTCTAAAGCTCTAGCCAATCTTGCAAGGGGTTTTGTACTGGGTTGTGTTTTGGGAAAGACGCATTGATCCTTGCCCACACCCACGCCATGGGCACGAGGACAGATAACGGCGAGGTGTATATATAGTCAACGAAGGTGAAGACATGCCGTAGTTCACTCCTTCACTGACAGGAAACCATGCAGCACGTTGAACTAACTATGGGCGCTCTGGCCGTTTTATGGCTTACCTACCGGTGGTACGCATTCCGAGAAGCAAGAGCCAAGGTATGCGTCAGTTTGACCATCCTTCGCACTACTCAGCCTTCGGGCACCACTTGCCAGGTAGATCACATCCCAACACTGGGCTCAGATGGTTTTGTTGGATCCTATCTCGGCGCGTGGAAGTATGTATTCTCGGGCAACAAAATCGTCGAGGAAGGCTACAAAAAGGTCGGCTCAAATTCAATATGAGGCGCGTTGGCCGATACAATCGAGTCCTGGAACTGATGCCCTCTTCGTTGTGCACCAGTACAAAGGTGCCCCTTTCAAAGTGTCAACTTTCGAGACTGCCTCCCGGTGGCTAATTGTCGTGAGCGGACGAAATATGGTCGACGATATCCGCAAAGCCCCTGTCGACGTTCTCAGCCTCAACGAGGCTGCCTTGGATGTATGATGCCCTCAATCCCTTGCAAGCGTCCTCAGTCACCCTCTAACATCTCTCAGATGCTCCAATTGCGTGGTTCCCTTGGCGAGAAAGCCGCCCGGGGAGAGTGGTACCACGTCGATGTTACGACCAAGCAAATAACGAGGAATATGGCCGACCTTATGCCCGACCTCATTGATGAAATGCGAGAAGCTTTTGCCGATCTCATACCCCTTTCGGAAGGTGGGCCACTATTTCAAGATATCGTCCATCGTCCTGTTGATGGGTTGAAATCGACGACAGAATGGATGAGTATCGCCCCGACAAAAACCTTTGTTAGGATACTTTGCAGGATGATCAATCGTTTCTTCTTCCCAACTTTACAGCTGCGTAAGTATGGGTACACCGCTACGGGGATGGACGCTGACATTTATGATAGACCGGGACCCTGAATTCCTGGATCTTCAGACGGTCTATCCAATTCAGGTCCTCTTGTCAGCCCTGGCTCTTACCCAGTTTCCTGGACCTCTCAGGCGGTTAGTGTGCCCTTTTTGTTGTCAGTTCTCGCCTTCCGCTGAGGTCGAACCTAGCCCCGTAGCATGGCTTGTCTCTCCGGTTCCCCGAAGTATGAAGAAGATGATGGGTATAGTAGGTCCGTTGCTGGAGGAGCGCTTGAAAAAAGAACTCGAGTTGGGGTCCCATTGGGAGGGTAGGCCAGTACGTTCGAGGAATTTCGCCCCCAATTTTCGACGCTTCTCAACAAGTTCGAATGTAGAACGACCTTCTGTCTTGGTTCCTTGAGAGTGCCCCTCCAGACCAACTCAACTTGGACGATCTTCTCATGAGGCTCATGCAGCTGGAGTTCGCAGCATTCCACACATCAAATGTGGTGCGTTGCCTCGCTACTGGCAGGGTGACTAGAGTTACCCCTCCCTGACCCAAACGCGTGGATGATTCTAGGTGGTCTCCGACGCCCTTCTTGACCTCGCTGCGCGGCCGGAGTACCTGCAACCCCTGCGCGAGGAAGTTGAACAGGTCACCGATGAGTTCGGGTGGACGAAGGAAGCATTCAACGCAATGCCAAAGCTCGACAGCTTCCTGAAGGAGTCTTCTCGACTTAATGGGCTCATGAGCGGTATGTCTGAACCACGTTTCCATCGCGACAGGGAAGGCCTCTGACCGTCACCGTAGTCGCCGCAATACGATCAGTGCAGAAGGACTTCACATTCTCAAATGGCCTTCACGTCCCAGCTGGTTTTAGTGTTGGTGCTATTAACCGAGCAGCGCAATATGATTCTGTGAGTCTCTTTCAGCCACATTCAGCCAGCAGTTGACCCACATCCCCAGTCAATCTACGCCGACTCCCATATTTTCGATGGCTTCAGATTCGCCGTGGAAGGTGGCGACGAGTCGTCTGCCAACGGGTTCGTAGCGCAAGACACCAACTTCTTGCTGTTTAGCACTGGGCGACACCATTGGTACGCGTCTGTCCTCGCTTTGCGTCGTTTTCAAAGTACCTAATCATCGTCTTCCTAGCCCTGGGCGCTTCCTCGCCGCCGCCGAACTGAAGGCCATCATGTCCCATATTCTCATCAATTACGATATACGCCTGCCTGAGGAGTCCACCACAATTTCCGAAGGTCAATTCTTCAATAGTTCTAGAGGGCCAGATGGCTCTGTCAAGCTTCAATTACGCAGGCGGAGGACGTAGACGGTGTTACTTAGTCTCCCGTAGTCAGACCGACAAGATCCTGGGGTCGATTTCTCCTGGCCCTATGTTGCAGTGGCACCCAGAATTTCAGCGACGCAATGTAAACCTGTTCAAGTTCTCCCCATGGTCTGGTCCGGTAACTTGAATCCGAGGTTTATTTACCGGGCTTGCAGCCATTTCTTCTGAGTCAACTGAACTTGAACCTGCATCCTTCCTTCGAGGACGGGCGAGAGGACATCTCCCGGATAACGTAAGGTCTCTTCAACGCCCCTGATTACTTATCGGAACGGTGATGCAAGCTTCCGAGTCTCCCTTGGGTGTGGGCGCGCAGCGCCCATAAATCCTCGATAGCGGATCCGAGTGCCACGCATCCAAGCGGTTCGGGCGCCTAAAAGGGTTGTTTTCATCCTTGGAGGACGCTATGCATTCTCTCGTAGAGGCGTTGGGCGTCTTGAGCGTTTCTTGGTTCACTTATCAGTGGTATGGATTCCGGACTACAAGGGCGAAGGTGTGTCCAATGACGGGGTTGCGGCTTCGCCTACTCATGTAAACTGGGCTCTCTGTAGGTTGACCACATCCCAACGATTGGGTCAGACGGGTTCATTTGTTCGTACCTGGGAGCATGGAAGTACTTCCTCTCTGGATACAAAGTGATTGAGGAGGGTTATGAGAAGGTTGGCGTCTATCTAACAACTCGTTCATGTGCCAGACTTGATACCGATATCCCATGGTAGTACAAAGGCGCTGCTTTCAAAGTGCGCAATTTCGAGACCGAATCTCAATGGCTGGTCGTCGTCAGCGGTCAAGACATGGTGGAGGAGTTACGCAGAGCCCCAGAGAGCGAGCTGAGCAGTGTGGGGAATGTGATAGATGTGAGTGCGCCATTCTGCTGCCCGCCAAGGGTTTCCTTCAGCTGACTGGCGGGTTGAAAGCTCCTTCAAGTGGACCATATCCTTGGGAAGCACGTCTCTAACGCAGAATGGTACCACGTATCCGTGACCCAGAAGCAGATGAACAGGAACGTGCTGGTCCTCTTCCCTGATATCATGGACGAAATGCGAGCAGCGTTCGAGGATCACATCCCATTAACTGAAGGTTGGGCTAGGTTCACGCTGCTACAGCTAAAAGGAGGGACCCTAACGTGTCTGGGATTTTAGATTGGACAAGCTTGAAAGCTGTGAACACCTTCGTACATATGGTCTGCAGAATTGTCAACCGGTTCTTCTTCCCGACTCTACAACTTCGTAAGCGCCCATTGCATACATCGGTAGATGTCACCCCTTACTAGCTCTATTTTAGACAAGGACACTGAGTTCTTGAAACTCCAAACAGACTTCTCTGTTGTGCTCATCCTCACGGCAACTGTCATTGGGCTCTTCCCCGCAGCCCTGAGGCAGTAAGTTCACCGTACCTATCTGAAC
This sequence comes from Coprinellus micaceus, assembly GCA_951394405.1. NCBI lineage: Eukaryota > Fungi > Basidiomycota > Agaricomycetes > Agaricales > Psathyrellaceae > Coprinellus > Coprinellus micaceus. The sequence continues at coordinate 1,700,774 of OX596340.1, read as the reverse complement.
CGTGTCGTAACATCGTCTCTTTCTCCAGCCTTGTTGCTCGCCTCATTTCCAGAGTGCCCCGAACACTGAAGAAAATGAGAGTCTTGCTAGGTCCCATGCTCGAAGAACGCCTGCAGAAGGACGCCGAATTGGGAAGAAACTGGGAAGGCAAACCAGTGGGTGTACCTCAACCTGAAACTGGGGCATTGTCACTCAAGGGAAACCCAGAACGACCTGGTATCCTGGCTCTTGGAAGCTTCACCTCCGGCACAGCGTACAGTGGACGACTTGATTATCCGAATTATGAAGTCAGAGTTCGGAGGCCTCCACACAACAAGCATTGTCCTCAGCGACACGTTGTTTGACCTCGCGGCACGACCGGATTATATACAGCCTCTCCGAGGAGAGATTGAAGAGATCGTTTCCCAGTATGGATGGACGAAGGATGCGTTCAGCAGGATGCACAAGCTCGACAGTGTCATTAAAGAGTCGTCGAGACTCGGCGGGCTGAATTCAGGTCGGATCTTGACCTATTAAACTGGCTATTGTGTGGATTCTCTGACCATGACTGTATAGTTGGATTGGTTAGGAAAGCTGTGAAGGACTTTACCTTCTCCAATGGGCTCACAATTCCGGCTGGATATAGCGTAGGCTGCGTTAGCCGGGCGATGCAGCGCGACCCCGTACGTTGCTACCCTTTCGCTTTCAAGGACCCTGATAACCCCACCTAACCTTCCCATCCAGTCTGTTTTCGAAAACGGGAGCCAATTCGATGGGTTCCGCTTCGTTAAAAAAGAAAACGAACCAGCTACGATCAGTGGAATCATCAACCCCGATATCAACTTTATGCTCTTCGGTTCTGGTGGGCGCCACCACTGCCCCGGTCGCTTCCTCGCCATCGCAGAACTCAAAGCAATGCTCAGTCACATTCTCGTCAACTATGATATCCGCCTCCCTGGAGACTCCAGGTCTCCTCCGGCTGGACAGTTCTTTGGCACCAACCGTGGCGCAAACACATTCGCCAAGCTAGAATTCAGAAAGAGGACGTAGTAGACTGGAGAGCAGTTGGAAGGCGATATATGGGGTCCTGTGGGCACCTATGTCATGAGGCGGTTTAGCACTCAGAAATGTTGACTAGCAAGCAGAGGGATGCTTTTGATTGAACCGGTTGTGCAGTCAAAAACCAGGTTAGCTTGGTCAAAAACCCGGGTGGCGGAGTGACATAGTGGACTTGACCGTGTAACGAAGGGGAAGTGGCTGCGCATATGCCAAAGTGCCAATAGGAGGTACATGGAACGCTTGGTAGTTAGACGCTGGCGCTGGTTCCTGGGCGCTCATTTCCGATTCCCGCCCTCTTCAAAACCCAGTCAGCCAACAGGCGGCGATAGTGGCGCGTTGGGACGAGTTTGTGAACCACCGTTGAACATGAATTGAAGGAATCCGCTAAGAGAGCCCTCCCAGTTTGCTTGTGGTTTGGACGACGGCCCTGGTGCTCTCTGAGAATGCTGTGCTATCACAGTCCCTCAATCTGAATTCGGTGGGATCATACCACCTGTAGGCTGTATTCATCTATAGAAATTATGGCTGAGATTGCGTTGCAGGGGAATGGCCCCCAGGAATGGCTTGTGTCCCTCGCCCACTTCATCGAATGCAGATAGTTCTCGTGCTATGCTAATGGGGGCGGATGTAATTCTAGACAGTGGGGAAGCTTGTAGAAATGAATAAAGGGCGTCTGTCGGCCGTTTCATGTGTCAACGTTCATGGCGTTCTCCTCCACCGGAGCAGCGGCTTTGTGCCTTCTTTCTTGAAGGTAAGTCGTGATCTTCAGCTTCAGTTCCGGTTCTAGGAGCAATTCGTTCGTCAGTCGACTTGAATTTCGAAGGGGAGTGAACAAATCAAACATACGCTCAATGACCTCATCGATTGTGAGTGGAGCTCGGTTGAAAGGATCCTTAGAGTCCGAAAGCAAGTGCGACTTGATTGTTGCGCGATCGATGATAGTCTTCGACGAGGGGAGCATCACTGGATCCTTCATAACCGTGAACATCAAAGGATCTACACAACGCCCCCGTCAGAAAAACCACAAGAAAAAGCCAACATATGCCACTCACCGAGGAACTCATCAGGCACTTCGCCCAGATCATCCTCCTCCTGTATACTCGCCTTTGCATCCTCGACTTTCGCCACAAACGCTCTCAGGATATCCAGCTCCGTTTGACTCTTGATGTTCTTCCTCGTCGCGGTGTTCATGGCCCGTTCGAACAGCTCCTTGGTATAACTCCTTCCGTCACCTGCAACGGCTTGCACGAACTCATCCTGATCGCTCAAGTTGATGAATACCTGCAAAATGTAGTTCAAGAGAATCTTCGGGTCGAACTTGAGCTTCTCGGGTTCGCGGACTTTGAGGTTGGAGCATCGCGGGCCAACAAGTGCCTGAAGGTTATAGTCTAACATAGCAGCCAGACGATCCACGATTTCGGGCATCATAAACGGCGCTTTGGTCTCTGCTGTGAAGAGCTTGAGAAGCTCAACCGTCGACCGACCAAGGGTGGTGTAACTCGAGGCATGGCGTTCGAGAGAACGAAGGGTTCCCTCCCGCTCGCGGCGATGCTCTTGCGTTTGGTTTTCCCATGTCTCCAGATCGTCCATCTCTGTTTGAATGTCGTGGATCTGAGCGAGCTCGCCGAGTGACTCGTCCATGAGGTATGTCACATCGTTGATCATGAGGTTGACAAAGCGCACGAATTTGTCGACGTTCTTGGTCTCAGCTTTGAGAGCTTCACGGTGCGTCGGGTTGTTCCATACGACTTTGAGGACATAGGCGATATTTCGTCTGCGACGCGGTCAGCCTGGCCATGTTGATGTCCGATAGCAAATCACGGACCTTGCGTTGAACTTGTCGTAGAACTGCGAGCTCGCCCCGGTCTGTTCGACCTCGATGTAGAAGTGCATGAGCGCGGGCATAAGATGCTTCAGAGCCAACGGGTGAGTGTTCAGCATGTTGCCGAGCACGCCATACTTCTCCCGACCGTACCCCCAGATCGACATAAAGAGCACCTACACGAGGGTCGCGGGGAGTTAGCGTTGGCCATGGAAGAGTAGCGCATGTAACTCACGTCGTTGATCTTGGACTTCAAGAAGGGGTTCTTGATATACCACGTCGACGTGAGGAACGTGAGAATGAAGACCAGGAGCTCCGTCTTTCCAGCCAGCTCGAACTTGTCTGGGGACGTTTGTGTTGCAAAGTGGAGATAGTCCACGATGTCCTCAACGATGTACTCGGGTAAGCATCTGAACGCCATCGGAACTTCTTTGGGCAAAGGTATTCTGAAAAAGGAGAGAAATGAACATCGTGGAAGATCTACAGAAAGGATGGACACTCACTCAGCGATAGGGTTTGGGTGTGTCTTCTTCGGGTCGGCCTGTCTGATTAACCATACCGACAGGAAGTTCATGAAGTTGATTGAGCGGAACAGGACCTCGGGGTCCATCAACCCTGCCTCAAACGCCAACTGCTGCATCCGAATCTTGCCTTCCTCCGTCTTGACCAAGTTGATTGCCTGTTCAACCCTCGCCTGCATTGGGGTCCCCATCCAACTCCCATCGCCTTGGAGGTGCTCCAAGTGCCGCTTTATCTCGTCCATCTGCTTGTGGGTACTGTTGTAGGTGTCGGTCGTCTTCAAGTACCCGTAGTGTGCCATCGCAATCGTCAAGAAGAATATGTTCGAGAGAAAGTTCGGGGGCTCCGTTGGCGGGTGCTCAGAAGCCCAGGACGACGCTTCTTCAGAAGTGGCCTTGATACGCGTCTCGTCATTGAGAGGGGTACGCTTGGAGTGGGCGTAGAAGTAGGGGTCAATTCGATCAATCTGCGACATCAAAGTTAGTCGTTTCGAAGTAGTAGATTGAATGAAGGGGGCAACCCACCTTGGAAAAGTTGGCGTCCATGAACGGCTCACAGAACCTCAAGAGGACACTCTGTAAATTCAGCACATAGCTATCGCTCGCCACCGTATCCGGATCGACCTGCATGCCCGCACGCCTCGTGTTCAACCTGATCACATGCGCAAAGTACTGCAACACTTGCTCGCGACTCGCCGGGCTCGCGCGCACAAGTGAATCAAAGATCTTGAACAAGCTGCTCTGCAGGCTCTTCAGCGTGCTCCGTAGAGTGGCAAAAGAAGAGTCAACGTCGTCGCGAGAGCGTTTATCCGGCTCGGTGAAGTATGTCTTGGCGATCGCCGGCCATTCCCTCGCGAACAACCCAAGGCGGCACAGTGGGCCCAAGAGACTAACGTTCTCAAAGGTCACCGCCGTTGCTGTCGTAGGAATCCAGTCTTCTAACCGAGTGATCATTGCCGCAATACTCTTGACACTGGTCAGGGCCTCCAAGCCCCCAACGACGCCCCTCCATCCTGCATCATGTCCACTGAGGCCGTCGGCACGGAATAGCGACTCGTGGAAGCAGAGACCGCGGATGACTGGTCCGAGGATGGAGTCGATCTCATTGTCGGGCTCGAAGCGGCGCGCGAGATCTTGCAGGAATTGCTCAATGTCGTTTGGAGCCAGGGTGTTGGGAGCGTTAGGGCTGGAAAGGAGGGGTGCGGAGAGGGCGGCTAGCGAGAGGAGGGGCTTGATGAGTTCTGGAGGGCCGAGTTCCTTCCTATGCGGATATATTAGACTCTGGTTGAGAAGAGAAGTTGCGAGCCCACCCTGAAGGCTGAGGGAACATCTCAGGCTCCTGCAAGATGAGGCCGGCGTAACTGATGAGAAGCTCGCGCAGCTTCTCCAACCTCGTAACAGCATTCTGGATTTCGACAGGAGGGTGGCTCTGTGGCAAAGAACCAGTGTCAACATGACGCCGATTAAACTTTAAAAGCATGAAATATTAACCTTCTTGACCAGAGCGGCTCGCGTAGCGTTGAGCCTCTTCCACGCTCCGACAAGGAACTCGAACACTGTCTGTGAGGCTGGGAGAGAGACAAGGACAGGGAGATAATCGAGGTCGTCGCTGTCATTCCAAAGCGTCAGAGGGTACCCGTCCGGAGAGAGTAGGGGCAACCCACGTCATGCCTTGAGGATCAAGCTCAAGTCTCGATATTAAGAGTTGGTCGATGAGGTCGATTGAAAGCTTCGGAGGAGCTACATTCAAATCTCACCTTGAATAAAGATATCAAACTGAAGAGGGATACTACTCACCAGCCCCATCGCTCGCCAGATCTTCTGCCAGACCTTTCAACCACACGATATCGTACCCAGTCCTCTCCGCGACCTCTTTCTACACTCGGTAAACCACTCACGTCAGTCCGTATTCCACGAAATGCGTGGTTATTACATACGCTCAAAGTGACCTTTAACACATCCTGCAGTACCTGATGCTCCCAGGCCTCCAAGTCGAGCGGGACGATCTTCCTCTGCACGGGTCTTGCCACTGGGGGTGCCGGCTGCTGGATGCCATACGACCCATACGACGATCTCGGCGTGGGCTTGGGGATCGGCCTAGGTTTGGGGGCAGGAGATTCTGTCCTTGTAGGTGTCGCAGCCTTGGATGCACTGCCAGATCCTGAAGGTGTGGCAATACCTGTACCTGCAGGTGACGGGCTGCCTGATGTCGAGGCACCCGCAGAATTGGCCGATTGGGATTGGAGAGATTGAAGCTTTTGCAGACGTTTGAGACGGATCTAGACATAATAAAAAGGCTTCAGCGATGGGGAGGGTATTGGAGACGAGGTATACACGCACGCGTTCAGCATCGTCCTGCGGTGTAGCTCCCAGAGGCTGGGGTCCCTGATTGGTCTGAGTGTTATCGCTCATTGTCGTGTCCAGCGTTCAACCAGTCGCCAAAGTATGTGTTCGTGAGTCTGAGTAGATCTACAGCGAGCAAATCGAGGTGAGGAGAGAAAGGAGGGGTGTGCACCTCGTTAAATTGGGTAAAGGCGCCTTGCCTCGCTGAATCAGACGGTGATGACGGCCTCGTTGGTGCCCGGAACAGCGTCCGACGCCGGACCCATCCAATTTCTCCGTCTTGCGTCAACGGCCATCCTCTTGAGCTCACCGCGTCAAACGACCTCCTCATCACCCTCGTCGTCGAACACAACCTCCACGATGTTCGGAGCCCGTCTTGCCGGCACCTGCCGGGCCATCCTGCGCGGCCCGTTGTCCTTCAACGCCGTTCGCTCGTTCTCAGCGTCCCCAATCGTGGAGGCCGGGTATAAGCTCAAGTCGCACTCTGGAGCGAAGAAGAGGTGGAGGAGCTTGGGTGCTAGCAGTGTGTTCAAGCGGGTGCGTCTTCGCTGCGGGTCTATGCTGTCGTCCTAGGTTCCTGACCTTCTCGCCCGAACATTTCCCTCTGGTCACCTCACCCTGTGGTTCTGATCATCTCTCTTCGTCCGAATTTGCGCATACGCTGTATTCTCGACATTCAGGGCAAGGCTGGCCACTCGCATTTGAACGTCCACAAGTCTCCAGGACGCAAGAACCAACTCAGCACCACTGCCTACTCAACACCCCGGCAAACGGTCAACCTAAACAAGAGGTTGCTGCCCTACGGCTCAAACTAGATTGCACCTCGGCCATCTTCACAGCACATACGTCTTCTACGGGGGATATCCAACCTTCTCTCTGCTAGCAGCAGTCACCTGCGACTTGTAGTTGCAATATCGCCACACCGTCGCCTGCTGGGAACCACCCCTGCTCATACTGCACCGTTACACCCCCTTGAAGCGCACTATCAGTCTTCCATAGCAGGGACCGCATAGAATGTCATTGGGTATATAAATCCAGCCTAATAAATACCAGAAATCCTCCAAAGATACAGAAGTCTCCTCTCCACTCACCTCTTCTACTCGTCAGCACAGGAAGAAATGTCCAAGAGGCTACATAACAACACAATCCTTATCCGCCTTCGCATCCGCCTCCAGCTGGGCCAACACCGCCTTCTCGCTCTCATTCAGCAGACCCTTCGCGTCCCTCGCACGCATGCCTTTGAGTCGTGAGGCCCGTTCAGCTTTGGCTCGTCTAGGTGGTTATTAAGTGGGCGTAAGTTGGGGATTAGTGAAGAGAAGATATAGATAGGGATTAAGGTGAAAGCAAAGGGATGGATGAGGGAATTAAGATGGGCGGCGCGTAGTTTAGAAAGAGGTATTGGGAGGAGGTAAGATAGGGGGCGAGGAGTAAGGGATAGTCGAATCCGGTGAACGATGCAGTGAAGGTCGAGGCAATGCGATATCGATACAGTGGCGAGTGAACGCCGGTGAAGGGGTTGATACAGTGGTGGTGATGATACAGGTGAAGATTGGATCGAAGGGTTTAGACCCCAGCGAAGATGGAGCGCGGGACGAACGATTGAACGTCGAATTTCATGACAGGAATCGGTTTCGGAATGGTCGTAGCAGGAGTCGTAGAGGTCGTAGCAAGGGCACCGTTGAGCGAGGTGGTGAGCGGCATCGGCACAGCCGGAATAACAAGAATAGGGGAGACACTACTGCTTCATGAGCCTACTCACCACACCAACAGTAGAGATCACTTACCGGTCCGTCTTAAGCACTTTAGTTGTACTAGCGCTTGCAGCCTGGGCCGCATTGGCCACAGCCGCACCCGCTTTGGCGTTGAGGTTCTTCACATTGGCTGCGGCTTTACTGGCCTGCGCGTTCACGCTCTTGGTGGCCTTGCCAATGTTGGCTTGGGCAGCCTGGCGCCTGGCAGCTGCGACTGCGGCTGCTTGTCCAGGAGAAGGGCGGGAAGAGGCAGAGGCAGTGGGTTTGCAGGTGTGGTCTGAGGGGAAGCGGTGCGAGGGGCAGAATTGCTGGTGGCATGACTGAATGGAAAGCTATGAGAGGAGATCGGAGAAGAGAGTGGAGGAGGCACATACATCGCATTTGATAGGAGAGAACAACACCTTTTTACAGCTGGCCCTGGCACAGGTCGGTGCACCCTTCGCCTTTCCGTCCTTCCCAGTCAACACACTGCACTCCTTCTCGAAGTGAGCCTCAAGCCGGATGTTGGGGTCTTGTCCTGGGGGTACGGCGACGGGGGTGAAGCAGAAGGGGCCTGTATCGCATCCACAGCGTCAGTTCCTGCCTATTTTGAACGAAAGAAACGGAAGAGTGCTCACAATCTGGGGCAACCCTATTGAACTTGCTCTCGTCGTACTCCGGACATTTGTGTGCGTCGACCTTGTAGTGGTCCTGACAGAAGCTCTCGCTACAGTGCTGGCACTTGAAGGGAAGGAAGTCGACCAGGTGGCACAGAGGGTCAGCACACTGCTTTCCGATGTCCAGCATGTGCTCTTGGCGCTGGGGAGCCGGTGTTGAGGATGATGGGGCCATCGTTGTGGGAAGTGGAGAGGAAGATGGGAGTATGAATGAAAGAGAGGAGCTGTGACCTGCAGCTTTATGAACTCGCTGTGCGCTGACGCGTCCTCCGCGCCTCCGGGTCGTCGCTGTACAGAGTCAAGCGCTTATTGATCAGGCAATTCCGAGTCCAGCGCAGCCACGATCGGCCGTTGCCGAGTCCGATGACTGTGCGAGAATCTGCTGGAAGCCCCCAGCGCTTGTTTAAAGTGCCGACGCGTCTTTCTTCCTCCCGACTGCCATCATCGGTTCATTCCTAGGCTACTGCGCTCCTGACTTCCACCTGACGCGAGGACCATGGTCAGGATCACTTTTGTCAGTATATGAGGTAGAGAGAAATGCGATATGAGGCTGATAAATGGTTCAACGAGACAGGTCAGGCATGGCGAGTCTGTGGATAACCTGGTGGGTGCTGCGAGTCGGGAAGGACAGGCAATGAGACTGAGTTGAATCGAATAGAAAGATGTCTGGGCGGGCTGGAAAGACTCCCAGCTCTCCAACCATGGTATTCCTCCTCGTTTGGCCGCATATATGCGCATCTGACCTCGCCCGACGTCGTGTTAGGAATGAAAGTACGCGCATATAGTCACATTCTGGGCCTCCAACGCGCTTGAATGAGGATTTGAGATAATGAACTAACTTACACGCATATAGCAAGCCGAAGCCCTGGCACTGTCCTTCTCTTCCACCCCCTTCACTGCCATTTACACTTCAGACCTTTCCCGAGCCCATCTGACCGCCAAGGCCATTCATGCAACACAACCAAAGCCCTCTTCATCCTCTTCTCGATCTTCGGGATCGTCTATCTCATCGTCATCGCTGGGCACACGCTCTGTATCCTTCCGCACCGCGTCCAAAGGACCCCCAGCCCCAACACCTCTGCATACAGCCGACCTCCTCCGTGAGCAATCCTTCGGGGTCGGCGAAGGAAAGTCGTACAAAGTCACTCGGAACAAGTCTCTTAGTCTCTCGCAACATTTTGCTCGGAACATCTTCCCTACGTTGTATGGGAGGCAGGATAGGTTCCCAGGAGGGGAGAGCAAAGAGGATGTGAGCGTACGCGCGAAGAGCTTCCTCGAGGACGTGATTATGCCGTATGTATGGGCCGAGGAGAGGCCCGAAAAGGAGGCTGAGGAGGAGGAGAGAAGCTCGGACGACTCCGACGTCCTCCTTGCTCAGGTTACAGCGGAGCGAAAGGCGAAGGAGGACAAAAAGCGTGCTCATATCTGTATCGTCAGCCATGGGCTCCTCATCCCCGAGCTTATCGTCCTCATGGCCCTTATGGACGAGGAATACAAGTCCAAGGCACAAGAGGTTCGGAACAACGTGAGGGGCATGCGGAACACCGACTGGACGAGGGTCGAGTTTGGATTCGAGGTAAGCTCTGTTCCCATCGACACCTTTGTACGCGTTCCTTCGTTCTGACGAGTTGCAGAACTCCGCGAGCGAAGACGCGACAGTTGAAAAATCCCTCCGTATCAAGTTCACCCACGTCAAAGCCCACCCTCATCTCGATAAACTGGTAAGTCGCGATCCAAGAGCCCGCCTCAGAGAACGCGACGCGCTAAACCCCCATTCCCTGCTAAGCAACGCCAGAAAGGTGGCATCTCGCGCGTCGCATACGACCCATCGCAGAAGGATATCCGTTCTTTCTTTGGCCGTTGAAGCACCGCCCAACCGAAAACCAGCCCATGACCACCATGCTTTGCTCATCGCTCGTTGAACACCATGCTTTCCGCTCGCTCTCTTCTTCGCTTTCAGTGCGCATGTTCTCTGGGACTTTCAAACAGAATTATAAGTGTACAATAGAAAGGCAGTGACATCGGACACCAGTAGAGACAATACCATACCAGGTGCCTAATTCAACATACCATTTCCGTTCCTCCACCAAACGTCCTCCACGCCCCATCTAGCAAACCCACTACCGCTTTCGCTTCTTCGCGGACCTCGTCGCTGTCGTCGTCGTCGCCCCTCCCCTTGCCCCACCTCTTGCACCGCGTTTCGAGGCTTTCGAACCGCGTCCTCGTGCTGGCTTCGGGGAAACGGACCGTGCTGTAACGAGAGGGTCACTTAAGGTTAGCCGGTGACCTATGAATAGCCGTGGTAGGAGAGCGGAATTGGGTATACGCAAGACGGTGTAACGCGAAATGAGCAGTAAACACGTACGTGAAGGTTCCCTCATTTCCGTATCCTCGTCCTCCCCATACTCCGTCCCACCATCTGTCGCTGTTCCCGTCACAACACTTTCCCGTGGCGTCTCCGGCTCCGGGCCACCCTCATCCCCGCTCTCCTGCGTCAACGCGCTACTATCGCTGTCCCCACCCACCAGCCCTGCCATTTTACTCTGGCTCTTCCCTGGGCGTTCGCGTTTCTTCCCTTTCACTGGCGATGATGACGGTTGCTGCTGCTGTGCGCGTTTCGTCGCCGATGATGGCGGTTGTGGTGGTGGTGGGGAGACCGGTGAAGGGGGAGATGGGGGCGGAGAGCCGGGTGTGGAGGGTGCAGATGCTGTACTTCGCATGCGCCGTTGCGAGATGATGGTCTCGATGTCTTCGTCATAGGGCAGGTGGAATTCGGAGCGGAAGAAGGGGTGGTTTACCAGGTTCTCGGAGGGAGAGGGTGATGGTATAGGGATTGGGACTGCATTTTTGGAGGGTGTGTAGAGGTTTTCGTGTTCTGCGTCCTATTCGTCATACAGCCTGGTAGTCAGTACGCTATCCCGACGTTTTTCGAAACCAGTGGCGCGAAGCCACGAAGATGAGGCCACAGGTACACAGGAACGAATAGAACACACGAAGAGAAACATACAGCAATCTCCAGCGCCTCCAAATTCCAACACCTCCCCAGCTTCTCCCAAATCGCATCCACGTTGACCAGCCTATTCGTGTCCTTGTATATTGCATTCCGAATCGCGAGCACATGGAAGAAACGGTGGATGCCTACAGGTCGCGCGCGCATGAGCGACCTGAAAAAGGTTATCTCGCCTTCCACCGTGTTCAGGAACTGGATATCGGAGACGGCGGCGTCATGGCCGTTGGATGTGGATGCAGGGGTGTCGGAGACCGTCATTTCCGGGGAGGAGAGGGTGAAATGACGGGTGAGGCGCGCGATTGGGAGATGGCAAGAGCTATCGCCCCTTTGTCTGGGAGCGGTGGCGGTGAGGCACACGTGGATTCAATCATTGATCGGTTGATGTCCGGCATCAGTCCTGCCGAAGACATCGGCCGCGAGGAGCCGATGCGACTTGAACTCATACTTCTTTCATGAGCCCTCCTCTTACGCCATATGCAATCATTATTGTCCAAACATACAGTACGATGTTTTGAATGCCAAGGGATTGGGTAGGATTGGACGGGCGAGGGGGACTAGAAGTCGGCCTTGGACGTTCCGATAGCATCTTTGAACGTGCGTCTTGCCTGGCTTCTACCACCTTCTTCTGTTCGAGACTATCATTAGCATTTCTCTGGGCTCATATGAAATGGAAGACGTACCAGTAGACTTGGACTTCTTGGAGGGAGGGCGAGCATCGCTTGCTCTCGCCCTCCCCTTTCCCTTAGCATCCCGATGCTCTTCCTCCTCCTCTTCCTCGGGCTCGTCGTCTCGAGTTCGTCTTCTCTTCTGTCCCGCTCTCGCGGCGGAGGCACTAGTAGAACACGGGGCTTCAGCATTCGAATTCGCCGCTGCACCAAGCACCTTCCGACTGGTCGCTTCACGTTGAGGATGTGAGTCAGAGCGAATCTACGGGGAAGTTCAGAGAGAGAGATACCAATTGACGCGTTCTGACTGGGAGCCTTCTTGTTGTCCTGGCTATCGCTAGAATCGTCACCGCTTTCTTCCTCCTCCTCATCTTCCTCTCTCCGCTCTATATTCTCCTCCTCAAGCACGGCACTGATATTTGTGGAGGGATGCGCCTGATCGTCATCAGACTCGCCCCCCGATTCGTCGCTCGTCCAGACGTTACTACCCGTCTCCCTAGGCTCTCCCTCGTAGAGGTCATAGTATGAGCCCTCCGAGCCCTCGTCCTCATCATCCTCTCCATCGCTCCCCGCTCCATATTCACCGTCTTCCTCCCTCGGCCATTCGATCTTGTCGCCGGGCTTGTAATTCTGACAATCTATGCCCTCTTGGTGCCAGTCAATGGTGGGATCATTCTCGATTTCCTTGAGCAGGCGGGCTTCCTCTTCGGGATCTAGGGGTTCGTAGTCCGATGAACAATAATCCATGTAGGGATCGTATCCCCACATTCGGTGAGATTGCGCTCGTCGAGGTGGTGGAATGGAAGAGAGTGGACGCGGGTATGAAACCGCGATATAAGGACGCGCAGCGCAGGGCGACCCACACGGGGACGGGGAGCTGTTGTCGTTGGCGCGTCTGACTCCGCGATCAAATACCCATCATCGCTCCCTTCGGCTCATATGCCCTCCTTGAGGTTGTTCAAGACACGTCCTAGGTAGCGTGACGAGTATGCCAGTAAGATGTGACAGTATCGACCTACAAAAGCGAACAACATCTGCGCAGATCGATGCTGTGTGCTCTGGCATCTTCGGTTCCGGCAACTCATATGATCATCTCGACTCTGGATCTCTCGTTCCGCTTCTTCTTGAGAATCTCCTTCACCAGAGGTCGATACGAGCTGCGAAGATCTACCTTTCCACGGGCGCTTATCTCAAATTTGTGTACAAAACGTTGGCACGTGGCCCGTTTGCTTCGGACTTGCCCGAAGGGCACGGACTCGGACCTCGGCGTCTTCCTCGTGGGCTTCGACCACCACATCGTACGATCCTCCCTTCGAGTTGCGCCAAGCTGGAGGTCTCCGAAGACGCCCCCGACTACTATCAAGTCCTCTCCATAGCCCACGATGCTAGTGTCCAGGAAATAAAAGCGGCATATCATCGCGCGCTCCTACAGCACCACCCAGACAAGCAAAATACTCCGAATGGCTCTGGTACCTCTACTGCTTTCATCGAGGTTTCTGTAATAAAGCGAGCCTATGAGACCCTAATCTCGTCAGACAAACGCGCCGAGTACGATGTCGCCGCGCGGAAGAGGCATCGAAGTGGCCAAGCGGCGGGTCCTCGTCCGGCGCAGGTGGTATCTTTGGAGGAGTGGGCTAGCGTTGGATCGAGCTGGGATGGTGAGGACGAAGAGGACGACGATGGTCCTTGGAGGTACCCCTGTCGGTGTAGCAGCTTTTATGAGATATCGGTGTCCATGATGGAACGGGGTGTGCATTTGGTTGGATGCAGTAGCTGCTCTGAGGTGGTTTGGGCTGGGTATGAGCTGCAAGGTATGTCAGCGCTCAGAATACTATACATTGATCGTCTGACTGGGGATCATCTACCCAGAGGAATCATGACACTCGTTCGCGAGTCCTACTTCAGTGGAACTTGGAGGGGCCCACTGTGCAAGCCATTTCACTTGGAATAATTCCCGCCAAGTATCATCAGGGGAAAATGTACTGGGTATGCGCCTGATTGTTACTAGATATCCCGCCCTCCTACGAAAATTCTTCTGTGGTATATCGTCGTGTCACTGAAAAGACATTGTCAGGATGGCTCAAACCGGAGACCCGGTCAACGACCAGGAGGACGGAGAAGCCACCTATGGCACCGCCAGGGGAGATATCCCTCGACCCCCCTTTCAACTCTCACCCTCCGTACCCGCCGACCGTGTCTCCTGCTCCTCACCCTCAACCAGTCTCGCACATCCTTCGCACTGGCATCCAACCTCGCCCAGGTCCTCGCCTGTATCTTCGCCTGCGCCAAAGCTCCAACTCATCGACATGTCCTCCAGGGACTCCTTATGCCAGTCGACTGTTGGGTCGTTCTCCAGCTCATCCATGAATCCTATTTTTGTATTTCGGTCGAGCTCGTCGTCGCGGTCGGACGGGAGGTAGTCATCCCAATCTATTTGGACATATTCAGTCGGTTGCTCAGGTCGGCTTTGTGGGCCCTGGAAATGGCTTACTGGGCATCCCTATTATCCTCTCTGCTCACCGTGGATGGTGGATGGCGTGCTGGGTATCTGTGGTGGTATGCGAAGGTGAGGGACTATTCTGCCCCCGGTATGAAAAACCTGCGGGAGATGATTCAAGCCAAAAAAATTGTGTCGTTCTGCTACATCCCTACACCCCCGAAGGAATTACACGTTCCCGATCACTTCATTGCTTATATCTCACCACGGCGCTCATACCTCTCAAGCCATTTGTACCTCTCGTCAACCACTCGATTCCACTTCCCAAGCCGATCCTCCATCCAAGGGTTGACTTCTCCTTCCCGAAGATCGAGGGCCTCTGCGGCAACTAAAATTGCTCGCTTTCGATCTTCTTTGAGCTCCTCTGCCTTCTTCTGGGCCTCTCGCAGCCGCTTGACTCGATTCTCCTTGAGCTTCTGGAGGAGTTCCTCTTGAGACAGCCCTAGTTTTGGTTGGTGGATTCGTGAGTGACGAACACCAAGAACGATTCGGATATCCCATGCATGGCGTACGGTTGGTAGCTACATGCTCAAGAGTGGCTCCAGTTCGGCCCCCTCCATTGGTCCGAATTTGGCGGTTTTGCGATGCCCGCCCGTCTTCTGTGTTCATCATGTTAGTGAGATACTCGGCGAAAGCATGGGTCTCAGTGGGCTACCAACAGAGAACCAAGTCCCGATGTCTCATCTCAGACTCAGACTGTTTCATTCCGTAGGTGAAGTCAAGCGCCTGTCCACTGGTAGCCAAGTACTACCAAAGGTAAATTCAAACCTCCTCTATTGACTCATCCCTCAAAACAAAAATGCAAGTCCCCGTAATCAACCCGTTCCATCCGTGCATGGTCCTTCACTGCCAGCCTTTCCCAGATCCCGCACTTATGGTTGTCGCTTCCTAAACAAAATGCGAGCAGACATATTGGCACTACGCGTCGTTCCGAAGAATAATCCCCCAGGAGGGACATTGGAGTCGTCCGCCAGCTTGATGTCGTAGTTCAGCAGAACGTACCCAGCCATCGCCTTCGATTCGTTTACAGCAAGGAATCGACCAGGACTATGGGAGAAAAACGAGTCAGTTTCAACCTTTATGAAGTCAGAAGCATTTTTTTCAGGGCGCACCAGGCGTGTCTCCCAAGTCCAAAGAGGACGTAGTTCGTATCTATTGCGACCATCTGCTGCTTAGCCTGTTCGAATCCACTTCTCAGGTCGTCACCCTTGTTGACTAGGAATCGATTTCCATCGAAGCTGTGAGGATCTTTGTAAAGGGCCTGAGGCGTTGATTCAGCACCACACTGGTTGGCTCACAGTGCAACAACTTACCGGGTCGTAGTGCTGAGCACGAGAAGCAGTCGAAAACGTGAAGCCTTCAGGGACGGTGACTCCGTTCGAGAAGGTGAAGTCCTTCTTGGTCTTGCGAGTCCCTGCCACTGGAGTAGGTGGGCACGTCAGCCACCCGATAGTCCACTGTACTCTTGTGCTACGCTTATAGATCACTTACCACTATGCACTCCTGACATTCGAGCTACCTCCTTCATGAAGCTATCTAACTTGTGGAGCCGGCCCATGGCCTCCTTCGTCCATCCGTAGGTCCTCACGACCTCCTCCAGCTCCACTCTGAGAGGCGTAATGTATTCATGGTGAGCGGCAAGGTGGAAAAGGATGTCCGATAGTGTCTAAGGGATGGGAAAGTGAACGAGTGGATTCTCTGGGTGGCGGTATGGAAAGCTTACTATGGTTGTAGTGTGAATAGCCGCAAAGTTGGATATCAAGAGACGAAAGACGACGTCATGGACGTTTCGGTAGTGGTCGGGAGCACAGTCAATCAACCAAGTTACCATGTCGTTCTGGAGGAGCACGGGTCCTTCAATAGTATGAACATGAGGATAACAATGGCACGTACAGGTTTATCTGAGTCTTCCTTTAACCGCTCTTCGATCATCGGACCGAGGTGAATCTTCATAGCCTTCAAAGTCCCTTCGGCGTTGCTTGTGAAACGCGCGACGATACTGACGTGTCAGGTCAGGGAAGTTGGCTCGATAGAATACTGACAAGGCTTACGGTCGAAGGAACGGAGGAGATAGATTGATGGCATACGCCGACAGGAGGATCTTCACGGCGAATTTCTCCATCGTTGTGCAGTATTCACGGTTACGACCTAGTCCACGGGAACAGGGAGTAAGCCATTCAGCGTGTTGTGCAGGGAGGCGGGTGGTACTGACAAAGAGGGAGCCCGATGAAAAAACGATTGGTCGTTCGAGTGACGATGTGAAGAAGCGTCTCTTGTACAGGATAGCTCGTCCATCCTTCAACCTACAGTCAGTAACAAGTCCCCAACATCAATCAACAAATGCATGCGTACCTTTCGTAGCCGGGAGAAACTCCTTGAACGAGACCTCAACCTCATCCTGTACGTCAGCGAAGCGGGTAGCGAGATTTCTGGTCATGGGACCCTTCACGGCCATAAGGTGATGGTCTGCATCTCGGTGCCTCATGTCTTTGCCAGCACCAAGGGTCCAGTCCATCTGGAGGGTTTCCACGGCGGGCTCCACGATATCCACCATCTCGTCGTTCGTTTTCCGAATGTCATCAGCGAACTGAGGCCCAGCACCGATGATCAACCAACGGCTCGCTGTCTCGAAAGTCGCGACTTTGAACAATCCTCCGGGATACTGTGAATAAGAGATCGTTCGAAGCGGAAACGAGCGTTGGATCAAAGTGTGCGCACCTTCTTATACCCTTCTTCGATGATCTGGTGGCCATAGATGAAGAATTTCCATGCCGCAAAGTACGCTCCCAGGAAGTTGTCAGGCCCAATCGTCGGGATGTGTTCCACCTTGGGCGGACCACATTAAGGTTGGCACGTCGCTAATACTTCAAACATGGGCGCTCACCTTATTTAGAGTGGCTCGAAACCGATACCACTCGTATGACAGCCATCCTGCTGAAATCAAGCCTACGTACTCTGCTAAGGAAACCATGGGGGCTTCGATGAGTGTGGGAGACGAAACGCTGCAGGGGTCCCTTTGTGTCAATTTATAATACGCCAGGCCGTCGCGCAAGTTACTCAACGCCGGGAGGTAATGGCACCATAAAGGGTCGATAACAGCGGGAGATGGGCGGTGTGCGCTGAGTGGGAACTGCGACTCAATTCATTGATTTCACCGCGATAGGTGATGACAGCGTTTGCTATTGTACATCGTTCCTTGTGTGAGGTTTCCCGGTGTTCAGGTAGATGCGTGTTTCTTTAACGCCGAGTGGGTAACTTCAAGGTCTGCGAGGCTGATGAGTGTCGCGACACCCGGATTGTTCGTCACCGCATCGACATGCGTCTAGCGTTAGGTACATCTTCAGTCATCTCCCCGCTTCGAGGACCCCTCCAACACTCACCTGAACAGTATCCCAGCCAACGAGGATCACCTGAGTTCCCGGTTCCTGCTTCGTCGTTCCGACCGGTGCAGGGCCATAGCACCCTGGACCCGCGGTCAGCTCCTTCCCCAGGCGTACCAACAACTCAAGCAGGTCGGCATTCTTCGTCACATCCTTCGCCCTGGCGATGCAGAATTCGGCGATCGGAGCGTCCAAGGTTGCGTCGGCGGCGTTGTCGAAGTCGACGATGTAAATCTTAGGAGGTCCGTCAACCGATGGCTTGATCAGCTCCAGGAACTGTTGGAATTCCGGGGTTTTGTCGACATTTTGGACATGCTCGTAGGTTTCCCACTCTGCATGCCGGAAGAACTCGGGAAATCAGCCACTCCACTCAAGTGATGAGGTATGACCATGTTTACGCACCGATAACATGATAGAGAGTCTTTCCGTTCTCGATCTGCAGACCAACCCATTGCCTGGATGCCGGTGATCAGTGATCATCTACCGTCGGTTAAGGGGCCAGGACAAACTTAGTGAACCCAGGACGCTTGGATAACCAATCGAGCGCTGGGTTGAGGATCGTCGAATCGTCGAGGTAACCCTGAGAGACAGTTGTCGAGGCGATTTCGTAGATCGGCATCCTGTTGGCGCGGAAGTGAGTGTCCGAGGTGCAAGAGGGAGGGGGTGCAATGGAAAGCGAAGGCTTCGGATATGAATCTGAGTAATCATGGGAAGCCAGCTGCACGTCATGAGCTTGTCGACTTAATTCTTTGAGGGTTCTTCGCCAATGATAAACCTTCACCAATGGAGACATCTATGCGATTAAGTCGATTAATTGGATGAACTGTACAAAGTCCAGAGTGACAGATAGACCCTATACGTAGAAGATGATGAGCGACAGGCAGCTGGAAATGTAAATAGTGTAGTAGACAGAGTGCAAGGATGATGGACGTAGTCTAGTGCATGCGGGATAAATCGACGATGGTGTGGTGGGATAGCGTGGCGTAACGGATTTCCAATTTACTGCTGAGCTCGCGGATGCGGGTGTATAGAGGGCTCAGTCTTCCCCTGGTGGCGTTAAGACGGTCCTGCAGGACGCGTGTTAAAAATATCGCGCAGTAGGAGAACAAGGAGCCACATACTCTGAGACTCCGCCAGCCCACGATACCTATTTCAACGTTGCTGTCCGCTATGGACGGGCCCCATGAGGATCCAAGATACCCGGGTACTGTCTTGAGCTCGCTCCTGATCATATTGACGAGAGGTTCGAGTTCATATCCACGATCGTGTAGTGGACGGACGGTGATATAAATGAAGGCGGTCACAGGGGCCGTGAGCGCTATCTCAAGCTCTTGGAAGTCTCTCAGCCTCATCTGCTTGATATCTCCAGGGCCGACCATGGAATCCATGACGGGCATGATGAAGTCGATATACGATTCGTCTTGCATGAACGCTTGGTGGTGCTCCAGCGACTTCCAGGCTGGCGGGCATCGTTAGAACCGTATGGGACGGGAGAGTAGGATGGGGACGAACTCATGATGAACACTCCGGCCTGCTCGTTATCAGCGTCTACCCCATAATATGAACTGGCTTAACGTTAGCATGGTGGATGTTTCACTAGAAAGACATCGAGACTCACCCGAGCATTCCCTTCGAAAACGAAGTCTCATGAATCTGTGTTAGCATTTTCGGGGGATCCTCAAGTAGCTCTTCGGAAGGGGTGAACCAGATAATTTCTGGAGCCAGCTCATGCTGGACGAGTGTCATTGTCGTTGTAGCACTCTGGCCACTGTCCGGGAAGCGCGTTGGCACCCACGGCATGGGGGGAATGGCGTTGGGGAGGGATATGGGTGAAGGGCTCAAAGAGTCATACTTGTAGTGGGCAGAGGTCCGTGAGAGCAGGTTGTGTCTAAAACTTGGTTTTACCTTACGCGGAAATCCGTTCTTCAATCACCGCATTCGCTGTCTCGGGGTAGGATGCATCCGTGCTGTCGATAGATACAGCTCGGCCCCTCAACCGTTCAGGTTCTAGTTGAAACCTAATTGAATCTCTGAGACCCATGATCGTGACATAGCGAAGAAATCCGGAACCGGGGCTAGTATGAAGTGCTGCTGAATAACAGGAACGCCCAAAACCTCCGAAGAAGTGCCAGAGATTACTGAGACAGCGAGGGCACCGAAATAGGCGCTCTATGTTACATTCGATTGCATTGAAGAGAGCGCGCCGGCGATTGACGTGGTGGAGGGAAGAGAGGAAGCCAGAAGCATGGAGGATTGTGCCGAGCCTAGTCGAGACGCAGGGGCTTTCGGTATTCCCCGGGCCCGTCGGCTATCTCCGAAATGACAGCGGCAGGGGGCAACTTCCATGGGGCACCATGCATACAGATGCATGCTCACTCTCATCTTGGATTATGGCGACGTACACGGGTGCAAGGGCGATCTCCACCACAATGGCGCCCCGAATTTTGGGGCCGACTGAGCCAACTCGGGCTCCGAGAGACCCGCGTTTGTGATCGCAGCACTTCGCCAACAGCCCGCTGCCAGGGATCTTTGTTCAACGACGCATCTTGGGCGTTTCTTAACGACCAAAGAAGGAACGGAATTCTGCGATATCATCTACTAGGTCACCAGGTCGCATGGCGGTGCAATCAACCACGTCGGGTCACATAAAACGGGGCGTTGGACGAGGAATCGAAGCCACCACCGACTACCCCTCCTCGACCCACCATGCCTGTCGTCGAAATCGCTACATTCCAAGCCTCAGAAGCGCTTCTCGCCAACCCAGACTTGGCTCTTGGGGCTTTGGCCATCATCAAGAACTCGGAGGGCTTCCTGGGGTACGACGAAAAGCAAAGCACGCCCTTGCTTCCTTGATACTCACTGGACCGACAGATCGTGGACCGGGTATGATATCGACGACAAGAAGGTTGCGCACCTCATCGTCAGTAGGTGCTGCCTTGACGTGTCCCAATACTTTCAATCTGACGCTGGCCTTTAGCCTGGGACTCGCTCGAGTCGCACAAGAAGATGCAGTCCAGCCCATCGTACCCCGAGCTCGCGGAGAAGCTTCGTCTAACTCTGGGAGGACCACTGACCATCATCCACGTCGAGTTTGACAAGGACCACACTGTAGCGTTCGATGCACCTGTCACGGAAATCCTCACCTCTAAGCTTAAAGAGGGTAAAACGAAAGAAGACCTGGATGCCGCAATCGCGGAACTGGCAGCCCACTTTGCAAGCGCTGAGGGTATCCGTCAACCCCAGGCTCACGGTGCGGTCTTGGAAGCACCAGGAACCTTCAACACCATCATTGGGTGGAATACTCTTGAGGTACGATATCTACACTGGCGTATTTGGAGGCCCCGACTGACCGGATGTACCTTCAGGCGTATACCGCAACTGCCAATGCGGAGGCCACTGCTGCACAGGTTGCTAAGCTCCTCGCGGTCGTGGAGGTCAAAGGGGTGAAGGTTGAGTTTGAGAAGCGAGCATGAAAACATATGCAAAGAATACCAAAAGAACGAATGTACCCGATCTTACTGAGCTCGATGAATGACCCACCACCTCCCACATTTCCTAGACCTCCACCTTCTTCTCCGTGTTCTCATCGCTCAAGCTAGGTATGTAACAGCGACTTGGGTCGTGGTAATCATACGGTCGAGCTCGAGGTGTTGCGAGTGTGAGTACTGCCATCAAGACTTATAAAGTATGGGGTTTTTACACAATTCCCAGTTCGATTGCTAAGCGCGGCGCGGGTGTATATTTCCTTCGCAACTACGCGAAAACGCCCCAAACTATTGCCGAATTCCCCACATCAAGGTACCACCAGACAGCTGACTCAGGCGCCCACGCGAGAATGATAAGCGCCAGGCCTCTTGGAGCGCTCGGCGCTCGGGTCCCCAACTACCGGCGGGTATTTAAAGCACGAAATCTACGGGTCGCTTGGAACTCGACGTCTCCACAGTCTCGAGTCAAAGCGACCATGCCTGTCGTCGAAATCGTCTCTATCCCTGCCTCTGGTGCCTTCCTCGCCGATCTCACTTTGATTGATGGGCCTGTAGCCAATATCGTTGGAAAAGCGGAGGGGTTCATCAGGTGCGATTTGGCCGGCTAAACGGATGGCTGCGAGGGACACTCATCGCCAGACCCGATCCATAGCGCGTATGTTGGTCTCCAGATTGAAGATCAAAAGACCGCGTACCTCACCGTCCGTGAGTTTATTAACCACTCTTCCTGCCACCGTGCCTCTAAGAACTCTTCACATAGTCTGGGAATCTCTCGAAGCCCACCAGAAACTCATCGCAGACCCCATTTACCCTACACTTATCGCACAGCTTAAACCTGCCGCCGCTGGACCGCTGAGACTACAACACGTCGAGTTCACCGGGGATGCAGCTGTCGCCTTTGGTAGCCCTGTCACCGAGGTCGCCATTTCCAAGTTGAAGGCAGGAAAGTCGAAAGAAGATCTGGACACCTTTATGCCGGCGATGGTTAAGGCGTCGAAGGCCGTCCCGGTTGCACACGGGTCTTGTGCGTATGGAGAGGTTATTGAAGAGCCCGGGTCATTTTACTTGGTCCTTGGGTGGGACAGTCCAGAGGTACGTGGCCACATTGGCGTCGTGGTTCAACAGAGAGTGTTAATTCTAACATGCTACACGATGCAACAGGCTCATAAGGCTGTTACCGGTGTTGAAGGAGCTGGAAAGGAGGTCGTGAAGAAGTTCCACGAAATCGTCGACGTCGAGTCAATGGTTCATGTCAAGTTTACCCAGGTCGCTTAGATTGCAAGTGTGACCGGAGGGAACCCCGGTTCTTCCCTCTTACGAGCTCGATGCCAGACGAAGTAGTACTTTTAATGGAGATCACTTACCACCGCTGCTTCAAGGGTCAGTCAATGTGTGTGCCGCCGTCCAGGGCATGATCCAGGGAGATGACTAACCTTCAAGCTTCAGGCCTTAATGTGTTCTGGGTATGATATGACCCCCAGCCGTTGCACCCGTCTATCCAACGCCGTGGGGTTAGAGACCGGGGTCGATGAGCATTCCCAAGCCCGCTGGAAGCTTGCATCGGCGGGCTTCTTGAATTCCTCACCAATCAGACCCATGGCGGTGATGAGGGAGATTGTGAACGCGACAAGGGTACTCTTGATGGTGTCAGAGGGCGTCCGGAAATGTCATTCGTCAGCTTGGGTTGCTCGTCTGACGTTTCGCTGGATTCACCACAGCCGTTGGAAAGTTTACCGCCTATTTTCTCGTTCATGTCACGATGCTTTTCGTTAGCCCTTTCCTTTTCGCGATGAGTAGGAGGCGCTGGCGCTCGGGGTGCAATCTCTGAAGGCTCCAGGAGTGTTGAGGGAAGCCCGTGTATGCGTGTAGAATGATAACAGAGTCGGGGAGGCTACCATGCTGTGAAAATGAGTGGTGTGTGTTACTGGGAGGAACTTGAGCTTGGAACGACCGAGAAGGGATGGACTCGAGACTCGAATATATAACCATGCGCCGGCGTCTAATTGGTGAAGGATAGGGGCATCAGCGGTTAGTCATCAGGCCGACGGCAGTGGAGGGCGATTCCGAGGACTGTACCCGGCCGAACCAGAACACCTCAGCGCAGACGTCATGACCAAGCGTCTATGAGCACTCTCGTCCTCGAACCATGGCGTACCCGACATTTCAGGAGTACGTTGTCTACGTATACGTCTAATACTGAGGTGTAAAGGCTAACCAGGCGCCCACAGGATTGCGCACGGCGCCCAGGAGGCCTTCCGGGTCGCCGTACCACACCAGAAGGATAGAATCCCCATGACGCGCCATACAGGGTGGATTCCACTCGTGTGCTACCTTCCTTTCCTCTTCCTTGCATTCCTTGCTCGACGCCAAGACACATATCTCATCCGCCTTCTCCTCTTACCCTCTGTCATCTCTCTTATCTTGGTCGCAGCGTATAGATTCACCTGGACGCAGCCAGAGCTGAACGTGTACAACTGGGGTCAATGTGAGCACTCTAACCCTCATTCAGGGTTCAATTAACCGATTCTAGCAGGTCTATTTGCCGCTGTGGCCATTGCCAAGGCGCTAGAGTTTGCTCTCCACCCGGAGGGCATGCTCAAAGTGGGGGAAAGTCGCCCTGGTGTCGTTAAAGGAAAGGGCAGAGGTACCCAGAACGGGCATACGAACGGAAGCGCCCATGGGAATGGGCACATCTCGGCCAACGGGCTGGAGGTGCAGGATGAAAGACTCCATGCTTGGTGGTACGATGCATTTGAGCTCGCACACACCATGCGTGGCCTCAAGTGGAAGTTCGGGCAAGGCGTCCACATCCCACCCCCAGACAGACCACAAGATCGTGGAGGGTTCATTCGCGCGACTTTACTATCCTTCATCCAGAACTTCCTCCTCCTCGACTTCCTCGAGTCACTCGTGAAGCTCTTCCCCGGTGTTGGGTCTCCCGTTGGCGGCTCAATGTTTTACTCCCAACTCCCAATACCACTACGGTATACCGTCTCAACGACAATCCACATCCTTACGGGTTCCGCACTACTCGCAGGCTTCGGTATGGTCTACGACCTTATCACCCTCATCGCAGTAATCCTCTTCGATAGCTCACCCCGGTCCTGGCCGCCCGTCATGGACAACCCCTGGATTTCCGAGTCCATGCACGAGTTCTGGGCTAAGCGTTGGCACCAACTCCTCCGCCAGACCTTCCTCGTCTTTGGTGGGTACCCGGGCAAGTGGATCGCGGGCAGCTGGGGCATGGTATTCGGAACCTTCCTGGCATCGGGGCTGTTCCACGAATGCGCAATGTACGCTATGAACCGTGGGTACGATCATAGTGCCACCATGTTCTTTGCTGCACAGGGGCCTGTGCTCGTGTTCGAGAGATTGTGGAAGCGGGCCACTGGGAAGCGGGTGAGAGGCTGGATTGGGAGGGCTTGGGTCTACTTTATCATGTTCATTGCTGCGCAACCTATGGGTAAGCGTCCCCTCAACCGCTTTAGCATGCTGTCACTAATATCACTTCAGTGAACGCGTGGCACCGCCGCGGCCTTGGTGGAGGCATGGTCATTCCACCATGGGTCAGTCCCGTTAGAATATTCATCTTACCTACGCTTCAACGTCTTGTCGATACCTTACGCTCATAGACCCTAGAATTATCATACTGACATCCTAATACACACCTGGAGGACCGAACAAAAAGCGAACCGTGCCCTCGTTCTTCCCCACGAGGTTGGCATCCTCGGCTTTGTACAACGCGCTGGGGTCTGCGGTGCCCAGAGGCTGCCGTTTCCGTGGTGGGATTTCGGTTTCGCGCATGACTATCTTGAGTCGGATGAGTTGCTCGGACTTCCAAGGGGACGGGATTACCGTGGGCTGGCGGCTGTGGGATGAATGTGGGTGGGGTGATGAGGGGGTACTGGGTGAGGTATTTGCGGACGGGTTTTGAGAAGACTGGATGAACAGATCAAGCATTGCGTGCGCAATGTCTGAAAGGCCCATGAGCTATGGATAATATAATGCAAAGGGCTACAGACCTTCCAGGTCAGCTGCTTGAGATTGGAACAGCTCCTCCCATGAGCCGTGTTTTCCAAGCAGTGCAGCCAGCTCATGAGGGGACCGGAATTCGGGGTTTGCGGACTCTGGTGGTTGTTCGAACGACGAAAGAAGGGAGGCGACGTATATGCTACCAATAGCGATGGTATGAGCTGGGTATTGCAAGGGGAGGAGCGTTCTATGGCTATCAATCTGTTAGGGCCTGGTTCCACGATATGCAACAGTGGGAGCATACCAATCCGTCGCAATTCGCCATGCGAACTTGGTTAGGCGCTTGCTTGCTTTCAAAACGCGACCAATTTTGATAACATAGGGAAATGCCATCCTTGACGTAAAGTTGAAGCAGATGGTTTCCAGAATAAGGCGCTCAATGGTGAGCAGTCGTTGACGTTCGCTTTCTACCATCTGTTCGAAGTCAGCGCTTGCTCGCTAATGCACTTCAGACAATATCCGTACCTGGGAATCCAGGGTATCAAGGTCCACCTCACCCCCTGGGTGTTTGGAGCGCGCTGCGAGCTCGGGATTCCGAATGCCGAATGATACAGCGAGCAGTTCGCGAGGCTTCTTCAGGGTATCGTGCATCTTTGTCGACACGAAAAGAGCAGCGTGACATATATCCTGAGTACCCATTCAGGACCCTCCAAACTCCGAGCTCAGAGAAACGTATTTACGGTGTAGGAATACTCCTTGTTTCGAGGGAAGAAAAGGTTGTATCGATGGTATAGGCTCTGGGCAGTCGCGATTGTCCGGCGTGGACTATAACGCAGCTTCAGCACACCTCCGATATACGATATATACAGAGCAGAAGACGTACAACCCTATCCTCGTACCCATAGCCTCGAGGAATGAACAAGCGCTCTGCCTCGTCTTCTCATCTTGGGTGTGCGAGAGCTTCCCCCGCTGCTTTTCTGCAAGAAACTCGACCTCTGCCGGGGTGAAGTATGGGTGGTGGAATCTCGACGTCGACGCCGCTTGATTCGACGGAGACTGCCTTCCTGACTGCATCGCGTATGTATTGAGATGGTCGTGGAGTGAGATCAAGTCGCGTTCTAACCATCTGCTCGGTGCCAGTTGGGGCCCTCCTCTCCCCTCGCCATGATCATCACAAGCGCTCGTCGCCGTAAGGCGCGAGAGAAACGTCTCGCTGCCTTCAAAACATCACACAATGGGGGTCCCGTAGCTTGAGAAACGCCCCCGACAGTGATAGTGCCCTACTCTCCGTCCATTGAAAATCGGGGCCAATTGTCGAAACGGCGCCCAACGTAACTGGGGCACTGGCCTGTCACATTGAAGTAACCTAGGAGGACTGCATATATACAAAGATGCAGACACTCGAATTGCTCCCTTTCTGAACCCACTTGTCCCCCACCACGTCCGGCTCGCGATGCAGCAGCTAGGCCCGCTTCTGGGCGTTCTTGGTGCGACCTGGTTCTCGTATCAATGGGTCATCTTTCGAAGGAGGAGAGCCAAGGTGCGTTGTTGCATGCTCCGTGTTTGTGGGTTGTGCCTGACTGAAGATCCTCAGGTCGATGATATACCGACCATAGGGTCAGATGGATTCATCGGCTCTTACTTGAGTGCTTGGAAATACTTTATTGTGGGTCATAACATGATCGAGGAAGGGTATAAGAAGGTGCAGTACTTCCTATACCAGCTAACACGGCAGGAGTACTGTTCTGACCCGACTCCCGCATAGTACAAGGGCAGAGTTTTCAAAGTGGCCACTTTCGAAACGTCAACTCGATGGATGATTGTTGTGAGCGGCAAAGAGATGGCAGAGGAACTTCGAAAGGCACCAGAGAATGAGCTTAGTCTTCAAGGAGAGACCAAGGACGTGCGTGTCTTTTTAACTGTTGCACTTTCGACGCCTGGGCACTCACAAAACCCGTTAGTTCTTTCAAATGCACCATGTATTTGGCAAAGAAATTACAGAGAAGGACTGGTACCATATCGGCGTTACCCGAGGGCCCCTGACACGGAATATCTGGGCCAGGTTTCCCGATGTCCTGGATGAGGTGCAGTCCACCTTGGGCGAGAAACTACCGCTGTCCGAAGGTTGGTCCACTGGCGTACGTCGCTCATCGACTAGGTTGCTGACGTTCGCATTTCCAGATTGGACGAGCGTCCCTGCCATGGACACCTTCGTAGGCACCATCAGCAGGGTGTTCAACCGCTTCCTCTTTCCTACCCTCCAAACTCGTGAGTACACGACGGACTCGATTCAAAAACCCCACCTTAATTGCTGATGGCCGGGTAGATCGCAACCCGGAGTTCTTGAGGCTGCAAGAGAAATATGCGGTCGAACTGATGCTGACAGGAACCTTCGTAGGACTCTTTCCTGAGCCGTTCAGACCGTGAGTGTTGTTGAGGCAGGGATTCTTGCTCCGCCTCACGCACCTTATCATAGATTAGTCGGTGGGCTACTCTCCCGGGTTCGCAGTTCCATTAGGAAGATGAAAGCTGTTCTGGGGCCCATGATCGAGGAACGCCTAGAGAAGGACGCACATCATGGAAAAGATTGGGAAGGCAAGCCGGTAAGGATCGCGTCCAAGCTTCAATCGGCATGAGCTTACGATCCACGCAGAACGATTACATTTCTTGGCTCTTAGAGCAAACACCTCCTGCACAGCGTAATGTAGACGATTTGGTTGTCCGCGTGCTGAAGACAGAATTCGCAGGAATTCACACAACAAGCATCGTGCGTACTTATGCACAGTGCGCCTCGGAGGCGATATCGCTGACAGCACGGTCCACTGTAGGTTCTCGTTGAGGCGTTGTTCAATATCGCTGCTCGACAAGAGTACGTTCAGCCCCTCCGAGAAGAAATTGAAAACGCTATCAAGCAGCATGGATGGACCAAAGAAGCCTTCACCTCGATGCGCAAGCTGGACAGCTTTATCAAAGAGTCTTCTCGAACTGGAGGACTCGGGAGCCGTACGTTACCACTTATCGTTTAGGGACAGAGCTATGGGCACGCCTAACGTTTGCCCATCCCTAGTCGCCGTCAGGCGGAAGGCAGTCAAAGATTTCACCTTCTCGAATGGGATCACCATCCCTGCCGGATACGCTGTCAGCCTTGTCGCTCGTCCTGCGAGTTATGATCCTGTGAGTAGCGTATTCTAACTGGCCCCGCGGCAATTAAGACTGAAGAAAAATCGACTAGGAAAACTTTGAGGATCCACAAACCTTTGATGGATTCAGATTCGCTACGGAAGACGAGGAAGAAGCAATCAAAACTTCATTCGTCGCGTCTGACATTAAGTTCTTGCTTTTCGGGGCGGGCCGTCACCTTTGGCATGTCCTTTCCCGCGAATGGTCCTAGGAATGGTTCGCTTATGCCCACACTTTTCTTTTAGTCCAGGACGGTTTTTGGCCGTCGTAGAGCTCAAAGCGATTATCAGCCATGTCCTGATTAACTACGATATGCGGCTTCCAGGCAATGGCACGACCGTGCCAGATGGGATGTTCTTCGGGTCCAACCGTGGTCTGGACACCCGCGTTCAACTCCAGTTCCGCAAGAGAAAGTCATGAACCCTAGGATATTTATGTTGTTAAGTGCTTTCTTTGGTTTTCTATAATACAATCTAGATGTGGTCCGTCGCCGCGTCCTGCATTCTCCCCTTCCCTCCTTTCTGTTCAAACAGGGATATCAGCGCTTGGTGCCTGACGGTAGTCACCCGACTCGGTTTCTTCCCTCAGGTTGGTCCCAATGAGGAGGGCAATAGACATCCATTCTGGAAGGAGATGGAAGACTAGAAACAATGGGCCCGCCGCTGCACTGTTGGACACACCGGTCGGGGTTTTGCGGGTTATGCTCAGCTCCAACGAGGAGAAGCGGATAGCCTCGTTCGCGCTATTTGAAACCGCGAGGCGGTAAATTGCGACGGCACTCTGCGAGCAATCGTTCGTCAGTTCAGGTGGTGGGACTCTGGTGAGCAGAGGATAACTTACCGTCAGGAATGCAAGAGACAATACGATTTCTAGAGGTCGACGAGGGACATGCGGTTGGTTCCTGTACGACCACCCAGCGGCTAGCGCGATTATGACAGTGAACAGCAGCGCAACACCTGCACTCGCGCATCTGCGTAACAAGTGGGTCAGAACTGTAGTGTCGAAACGTTCGGAAAGCGGAACTCACCTTAACGCAAGCACCAACCTCCCTGCAGGTCCTGGCCACTCCAGATTGAACCTGAAGAAACCCCCTGCTATTATTCCAAGCGCGCCAGCAACCGCCAGGCCTTTCCTCGCTTCCTTCACATCCGCCAGACAACCTCCAGAACTCTGCTTGCCCTGCGCACGCCGGAGGAGGGAGACCGCATCATTCGCGATGACGATATACGCGAGGCTGAGGGAGATTTCGGTGTATTTGGCGAGGGCGAGGGAGCCCCGCCAGTCAGGGTTTATTGAGGCGACAGCGTGGAGGGACAGGAGGATGATTCTATGGGTAGAGTGGTGAGTGCCTCTTGGGGTGGAGATGATAGGAGGACAACGCTGACCGTTCTATTGCGAAGATGGTCGCTCCGAGGTTGGTGGTTGTGCGCGTATCCCTGTGTTGTGCTTTGTAACTGGCGATGAGAACCAGTGGACCATAGCCTATGGCTACTATAATGATGGCGGGAATTCGGTAAGAGGGAAGGGGGATTCCGCCGATTGGTGAGAGGTATTCGGTCGGGTTTGACATGACGGGCGTTTGGTAGATTTGCAGTGAAGTGTGCCCATCTTTTGTATGGGACTCGACCCTGGACGATCGCGGTCCGTAACGAGGGATATAGGGACTCGAGGCAGAGATGCTGAACAGACGACCAACACGATTGTAACAGCCTCCTTTGATGACTCCACGGTTGAAGAGCGATGCCCCTACCCTAGCAACCCGAAAAGATAGTTATGAAGGTCAGAGGTAAACGAAGACGTCTTCAAAACCCCCCATGCTTGAAACTATCTTTTCCAAATTTCGAGACTCAGTCCATAGCAAGGACGACGAAAAGGGGCTGCCCAGAGCACTTCATTCACCGCGAGGATCTATCGAGAATTAAATAGTGGGACATGTGTCATCAGACCAAAACTATTGTCGTGGGTCCAGAGTCCAAAGTGACTTCGCAGGTGGATGGGAGAAGATGGGACGCACGTGCGTACAGGTATCAAACGTTCTCGACCTGCTCTTCGCACCACTTCCACAGTTCCTCGGCGAGCTTTTCGTCTTGAGCCAAAGGATTAGGGTTGCTGCCAACCCGGGCCCATGGTCTCAGCCACTGGATCAGGATAGAAGTATTAGGAGAGCCCTTTGAAAGTGAGAAGCTTAGGGCCCAAACGTACCTTGCCGTTCAGCTTGGCGCCTTCGTCCGTCGTTCCGGCGTAAAGCTGCGTCAGAGCGCCGAGCGGAACGGGCTGCAAGACCACCCAGCGCTAATGTCACCATTCGATCGAGCTCAGTCTTTCGGGAAATGAAGCCAGATACGGAATATAGCTCACCAGAATTGCCGCCTGCCATGATGGAAGATGGCGGGGAAGCTCGGAGTCGAGGTTTCCAGGGTTGAGAGCGGTTGAGACTATGCCCTGATCGGCGTAGCGCTTCGCGAATTCATTTGATATAAGTGCATTGCCCTACAGGAGTCGGAGACTATTAGGGCCAACCATGCGACATCCCACTGCAATATACTCACGAGTTTGCTCTGGTTGTAAAGGACGGATGCGTACTGCTTTCGTCTTGCAGGTCCGTCTTTCAGGGTGTTGAAATCAAGTTTGCCGAAGTATGACGCGACGGAAGAGGTAGTTACGACCCGGGCTTTCTCGTCTCTGCTGGATTGGGCGCCTTTGAGTAGGGCAGGAATGAGAAGCTTGGTCAAGTAGAAATGGCCTGTACATATTGAGAGCTTTCGGTGAGGGAAGCAAAAAATGTGCGTATGGGATGGGTGCGTACCAAGGACGTTAGTGCCAAACTGGAGGTCGTAATCTTGAGCTGTGACGTCTGCGACAGGGGGTACCATGACACCACTGGCACATAGACGAAGTTTCAGTTCGCCTGGTCGCGATATACAAAAGGGTATGAACTAACGCGTTATTAAATAGTACGTGGAGCTCCTGTTCCTTGCTGCAGCACCCGCCGTTCAGCGGATAATTAAATTAGAATGAATGCATACCCCTACCTCAAGAACTCCTCGGCAGCCGCTTTCACGGACTTCAAGTCCGCCAAGTCAAGCTTGAGCCAAATCCCTTCCTTCCCCGTCTCAGCTTTGAGGTCCTGAATCGCTTTCCCTGCCCTTTCTTCACTCCGGGCTGCGAAGTAAACCTTTGCATTGTGGGCCAGAAGCGCCTATCATCCGAAACAAACATGTTTAGCATGACCGTCGTCGTCAGAAGGGCGATTTGCTCACCTTGGCGGTTTCCTTCCCGATGCCTGCCGAATTCCCGTCAATTAGTCGTCAGTCCGAAATGAAGAAGCCACTTCACCAGTATTAGCGCCCGTCACAATGATGACCTTTCCTGTTAAGTCAGGAATGTCCTCGACTTTGAAAGCCGGCCTTGGTGGGCGAGAGTCGCCAATGAGAGAGAGCTGGGCACCCATAGTGAAGGGGACGAGGCAGAATGTTTGTGAAGGGGCCCTATTTGTTCCCAGTCTGATTTTAAGGTGCCGCAGCCCATCTGGCTATCTGCTTCTTGCAGACTAGTACCGCCAGCGCTAGCGCCATATCAAGATGGAAGTATCTGTGAAGTCAAGGGTCGGACGTATAGATCTTCCACGACTGCAAACATCTGATATTCGCAGCGTAGTCGACGACTCGAGCCTGTTGGACACCCAGTAAGTATTGAGCGCAGAATCCAGATGGCCACATGGACGTTATCAGGAGACAAGGTGGCTGAGCAAGTTGGTCTGTGCGTCAGGCACTTGGGTTAAGGTTGGGAGCTGTGATGGGCCTCGTTGGGCTGGTCCTTGTCTTTGCTCCCTTTGTTGACAGCTACTCACCTCCGCCGTTGCACTCGAAGACGACGACGACGACAACGATGACTGCCACGGAAACCATGCCTGCGATGGAGGCATCGTCCCTCAGAGCTCTTGCGCTATCGACCTTGAAGTCCAAGAGACGAAAGCCAGCATCAGCGGCCCAACCTATAGTTTCCCTCCTGACAAGACCGCACCTACCCCCCGTACCTTCGGTCGACTCCATGCAGCTAGACTATGGCGAGGATGAACCTTCTGCAATAATTGTCGGCCAAACCCCGAGTTTGACTCGAGGGGACCCGGTATTTCCCATTATGCACGATGTCCTGATGCGCGAGGAAGGCGAGATTAGCAGTGACGAGGACGCCCCCTCCAAAAGGGACTCAACGACAGTACCCACATCGACAGACTCTGCTATGTCAACCCCCCAACAGTCCAATCAGCCTCTGCCAATGTCACCCGCCGCATCTCCCCGTGGTGACGGCCTGTCTCTATTAGAGAGAATCACAGACGCACCCCAGGTTCTTCCGACTCCTTCTAAGCCTTCAATACCTTTATCCGAACGCATATCGTCTCCTCCCGCGCCCGTTTTCATTCTCAATCAATCGAGATCCATTCACAAGGCTCAAGTGCGGCCTAATGTGTCTCGTAAGTCCTGAAAGATTATCCAAACCGACATTGCTGTCTTACCCATCTCCAGTGAATCAAACCGACTACGATACCGCCAAGGATCGCTTGTTGGACATCCTTGGCTATGGTGTTCCTCCTGAAGACTTGCTTAGTCTTGGTATATCTCGGGAGTTCGTTTACTATGCTTTCACTGAACTCAACCTTCGCCTGCCTGACAATTTCGACGCCACCGGTTTGCTTCCCTACAACTCCAGCACTGTCAAGGACTTCAGCTTTGTTGAACCCGAGTCGCTACCGAGTCTTCGGGACAGGATCCAAGGGGCCGTGGCATTGTCTACCTCTTCAGCTGCTGTTGCTACCACTGCATCGGAAATGGAAGACCTCAATGACGTGGAAGAGCGTAAGCGCCGGGAACTCCGGGCACGTAAGGCTGTTTTGGCTACGCGCAAGAGGAAAGGAAATGTCAGATCTTCCGGCCCCAAAGCGCAACCCGACAACGTGGACGACTTCTTGAAGACCCTCGCCCCTCAATCAACCCCCTCCCCCACGACGGCTCACCCCCCTCCAACACCGATGGAAGTCGATCAGCCTTCACGCCTTCCTGCACCTATCGATAGTCCCATTTTGCTCCCACCAAGCCATTCCCCAATGGATACCGTCCCAGAGTTTACGCAGTCAGAGATGCCTATAGAGGTCACCCCACCGTTGCCTTCTTATGAGTCCGTGATTCAAACACCAACTGACGGCCACCCATCGTCGACTGATTCAATGACATTGACATTCAAATCCGCCATGCAACTATCGTCAGAGACTCCCTCAGGCAACGCTACACCAGTTACTCAGTACCCACCCCGCCGTAGTCTCAAGCGTCCAGTCGCCTCTGATTTCGTGGATGCCGACGCCAATCCCTCCGGAGATTATTGGATCACCAGCTACGACAACACTCAACCAGCCCAGAGGAAGCGCCCGGCGACCAGCTTTGTGAATGTGAAGCAACCCCGAACGGTCATCGACATCAGTGACAGCGAAGGCGAAGATGACGAGGAGGACGAGCGTTTGCTTCCCCCTGCGACACTGACGTCCAATCGCGTCGTTCCTCCGAGTAGGTCCGACGCCCCTTCAAGAGCGGGGCCTTCGAGCGGGGCGATCACGCCTGCAGCGCTACAGGAGAAGGAGCTCGAGATTATGAAGATGCGGGAGCGCATCGCAGAGATGGAAAGACAGAAACTTAGGAAGAAACTCGGGGTGAGATCGCTGCCACTTGGCAATTTTTGAAGACGTCTGACCATTGATACCGCAGTTGAAGTCTGTCTCCGCCAACTTGGGCGTTGCGCGTCTTAGCCCAAGTACGGTGCATGCCCTTTCGATATCTCCAACTTCCCCCACATCTGCCCCGCCCCGTAAGTCCCTTACTTCACCAAGCTGTCAGGTTGCTGATATCGACCCAGCCACCACTCCTCTCGAAACGACGACCCCAGGTCAGCCCTGAACGCAGGCGTATCCGGCATTAACGTCTCAAGTTTCTCAACAGATCCATCTGAGTCGCCTGAGATTCCGTTCCGAGGTGCGTCCTCGACGTGCTCAGTATGTTTGGCTGCTAACCGCCATACTCAGAACCCTCTCGACTAAGGACACCGGCAAGATATTTTTGGTGCTTTATTTGACCCTCTGCTCACAGGTTTTCTTGTCTTTTGTTTTTATGTCGCCTCTCCTCCGACATCACAGGACGATATCGAAGTCGATCAGGTTGAAGAACAACTAGTCCCTGAAGCAGTCGACGACGACGTTGAGATGTCCTCGTCGGCACAGGTACGTTTCCCGCTCTTTCCTGTTCCTTCTCCGACGTTGCCGCGCCCAGGCCCCTCCGAGTCTGGCCCGTTGAATCACTGCTGACATTTCCGCTAGGCACCACAAGTACCAGAAGAGGCCCCTGAGTCATATCGGTCGGAAAGTCATGGCGACGACGATATGCCAATCGAACCACCGCGACACGAGAATCCCGCGGCCTACGATTCTCTTTTCGCTTCATATCCTGCCCTGCGCCTGAGCTTACAGCCTTCTTTAGCAGGGGTATTGGTGCTGTCCGCTCCTGCGGCGGCTTCACCTAACCCCCTTATGTCAGAGACTTTGCACTCAGTGTCGGCTCTACAGCTTCTAGATTTACAGCCCTTGCGTGAACGTGCCTTATTGAAGAGCGTTGATCCTAACAGCTCCCTTTGTCGGTACGAGTTTCCTGGGTCAGGTGTCTGTCGTGACCCAAGCTGTCAAGACGTTCACCCCAGCAAGTTGAAAGAGGGTGTGGAACCGAGTGGTACGTTGTATCCATTTCCTTGCTGTGTGGGAATACTCATCTCTACACTTCTCCTTCTCAACCTCACCCGTTCCTATTTTATTTCTTTCCGTATGTCGGGTTCTAACTCTCCGCAGATCACGATACAGCCGAGTACATTTGCAGGGTCATAGGCGGGTTAGATTTCAACACTGTTTTGAAGACCCTTCAAGAGGAGACAGGCAACAATCCCACCTCGAGCCTTGAAGACCGCGTCGCCCGAGTAGCAGCTTCAAGACATTCAGAACGACGGCCGACCACCTAGCTTCTTCGGCGTGCCTGCGAGGGTGAAGAAGGTCCACCTTCATGGTTCATTCATGAAGGTCTGGTGAAATCTTATGCTTTAGCGGTACCAACCCGCCCCGGCCCTGCAAGCGGCGAGGAATCTCATTGGAGGTCTCTTCAAGGCGGGTACTGGCCCCAGTAAAGATCCATAGAGGACACTACGATTGGTTTTGGGAGACGAGGTGTGGTGACATTTTGGATGCGTGGCTACGTAGAGGCCCGCACATCGACGGTCAAGATCGTAGTATTGGCGAGAGATGCGGTAGGGGAGCTGGCGATGAAGAGCGCATTGGTGGAGCGGCGCCAACATTCGTGCTCTCTTCCAGGAACTTGGACCCGGAGGAGTCCCGTTGCATGCAGCACGGCGCTGCTTGGGGGCCAGATGTGGCGGGCCATTTGCTTATGGCTTCTCGTCGCATCTCGCTTTCGCAATGCGCGGGCATTGCCTTCTGACTCCGGTGCCTGGAAGAGAGGATGAATGTCGTGGAGGTCGTCTGTGCCTGTCTTCCTTCACTTAGTCTCGACCCTGCGTAGAACGTTTCCGTGGTGTGTTTTGTTGCGCTTTAGATCTATCCTCGTTGTACTTCCGTACCATTATTCATATCTCTTTCTATCTCTACCGTCCACGCACATGCTTTCATGTACACTGTGCGCACGTCTGGAAGACGGGGGGAGATCCTTCGACCCTGAAACCCTCTGATGTTCCCTGCGAGTCCCATGGACCACACACCTGGCTCTCATCTGGAATTAAGGGACACAGTGTCGTCATACCCACTGTTCGACGTTCATAGATCCTGCGACTATGCCGGCCGCGGGATGGGATAAAGCCTCGTTTTTTCTTTTGGTCTGGCGGGTGACATTTGGTTCCATATGCTCTGCTCCTCGCTGACAGTTGGATAGATTATTCCTTCCCAGGTGGTGTGAAGGGATCTGGAGGCAGGACACCTAAGCGCACAAATACTGCTTGGGGTGAATCATTTCTTAGTTATGAGACGATAGGGCGATTTGAAGTGCGGAAACGGATATCGATTGATTTAGGCAACGGGCATGTAGGCTGTGCATGCGTAGATCTGGTGCCGGTCAAGTGGGTGGGTACTGACCGCGATGACATCGACATTTTGATCCCGTATGTGTTTCTCATACCCGTTCTCCCAGCTGGCCCGCGATCCCCACCTTCAAGGGCCGCAGCCCATGCCGCTCAGCAGACATGCAGCATTCACCAGAACCGATAAGAACACTCTTGGAGAACGTCGACTGTCCGCCGAATCCTCGTTCTGTTTGGCACATTCGCTGAGCTACGCATACGTCAGGGTTTTCATATCGAGAATATGAAATCCGCGAGGTCCACCCAGGACGGGAAGTAGACAATGGGGTTTTGGGAATAAGCTTTTCTTCTGTTTAGGAATTCCGTGCTTGGTACAGCCTTGCCGTTACGATTGTCAGTCAGATATGAGCGTACCTGGCGCAATCGGCGTAGCGTTGACGATCAGTATAACATAGATATCTGCCTCGCAGCCTGCACCTGCAGGCTCCACGACATGAGGCCCTGAAGTGCCTTCTGGAAATGTCATCTTCAGCGATATCAAGGTTCGCGGGCTTATGGATCCGGTCAAGCGCAGTAAAGGAATCGAAGATGGTGAAAGAAGCGCCCGCCAAGCAACGCGAGAAGCCTCCCCAACGCAGTCACAGAAGCCTGTCAGCAACTTACGGAGCTTATGGCACGACACACTGAGATCATGGAATCGTCCAAAAGAAGGTGATGAGAAGCGAGTGCAGAGGCTCTTTGAAGGTTCCTTATTTGTGAAGCCGGTGGCCTATTTCGGCCGTGGGCGTTCCTTTTCGGGAGTATGTATCCGCGCCAAGTGGGTGCTTCTCCTGTCAATTGTGGGTGTCCGTCGTCCGAGTCGGAACTGCTCCTAGGGAACGAGATGGTGGCCATCGCGAAAGGACGTAAGGGAGGGCGCTTAGATTAAACCCTTTACCTGATTCACCGTGGCGAATTTGACTGACATACGTCGAGTAGATACGCGCAGCGAAGATAGGGGCGACGGATGGACGTTAAGCGTCGAAGCGGTTACCCATCGAAGTGAACGTAGTGTCGATCGAATATCTGATAAGGCTTAGTATAGCATCCTACTGACTCGATCGCGAGCGCTAAAATGCTTGGTTGGTCATAAGGAGACTAGAACCGTTGTCTCGCAACCTACCTTCCCGTTCCAGTGTTGTGCGGGGTGCCCACGAGTGCATGCCGGGTTTTGGCGCCCAGACCTTGAATGTGATAAGTGCGCCCTCGTCGCCAGGGTTTCCTAGCCCCTATGTGGGCGATGCTCGTCCGAGGTTAAGCGCCCGTGTCCTAGGTAGAATAGACTGCGCAAGCTTCGTGATAAACCGTCTTGGGTGGAATTCCGTTGTTATGTGTGACTCAGGACTGGGGTACATACCTGGACGTCTACTCCGTCCTGCATACCGCGGATCTCCCTCGAATATTAGCGTGTGTCCCCCACAGTCCACAGCCTCCGACATTCTGTGAGATTACGCGACAAAGCACCTCGCCTGGCCAACGCAAAGCAAGCAACGCGTTACCCAGACGAGGTGGTCCCATGACCAAACCCAGATAACGCTGTGGCAAAAATAGACTACTACGGAATCCGGAAAACGCCGCAGGGTATCCAAACACCACTCCAATGATTCATTTCCAGTCCTCAGTTAATCACGCGCGCCTATTGCCGTCACTTCGGGCTCGACGGCTCCTTCCAGAGAACAATACAAACAATAGGGAATCCGATTCAATTCAGTTCTATGATGAGGCTAGCTGTTTGTATGTATGTACCAGTTTCCCGGGTAGGTAGCGATTTAACAGGGACCACAGGGGGAGAGGAGTTCGCCGTTTCCTGTCCGAAGTGTCCTTGGCCCCGTGCCACCAGAGTCGCGATGCCCGTTCTGCCCGGCTGGGTAGATAAGATAAGTTAAAGATCGAGACGGAGGTTCCTCTCCTTCGATCGCCCAATCGTATTTCGAGGAGGTCGCCGTTGGCGCCACCACTCACACCCTGTATACCTGGTATGTCTTCTTCGATCCCTTCATGGGGGGGTCCTATCAGCCAAACGCAACGCGAACTTGAAGCCTAAATTATCGCATGCGGTGTTAAAGCGGTTGGCGTACCCTGGGCGCGTTAACGTATTTATCACATACTAGATACAAGAGCTTCTTGCAATGATAGATGGATACACCGTCCGAGCGGTCCTTGGAAATCCGCATCTAATCTGTTGCTTTGTATGTATGTCGGCCAAGGCGCTCGGTAACGAGGACTCTACAAAGGTGAGCTATGTTTATTGCTTGTGCGTATCTTTGGAACACCTCTCCTCGGGCGGATATTAATTGCCATCGCACCTCGACTGCGTTTACCGCACTCCCCCGGCCCCGCATCCCGGTCCTTACCGTCAGGGTCTCCTCCCTCTTGTCTCTCGCATGAATGGAAACTAAAACCTTATCCGCTCCCTTGCTGTAATCATGAATGCCCTGTATCAAAGCACCCCGTTACTCAAGCTAAGCCAACACTCAGCCTGGTAACCGCAAGCATGAAGTATGTTCGAGTATGATGTGCCTTAAGGCAGCCTGCTCGAGGCCGTCGTCGCTCACGGCCACGCGCCAGACACACGCCGCTGAGCTACGCGATCCATCGCCGGCGGCATAGTTTATAGCCTACCCTACCCCCATATTCCTGGATCATCAAGGACCTAGAAACGTGGCCTGCAGGGTTTCGCTACAAAGGGACGTTCGGTTTTGGGGTTCGGAAGCGGGCGCCTATCTGCCGAACGTTTTTGTCGACGGCCAGTCCATACGTCAGTGTGAAATGAAAGTCGGCCACGGTCTTCGCATTTACTGCACATGTGTGTGACATGGATGTGCACATTGTCCGACGCAATCGTCGCGGATGACCGGGCAGACGTTATATATACATATGTCCTAGCGTCGCAATTCCGAGCCAATAGACTCACGAAAAGGAAAGGAAGCTCCGTTGCCACAATGTCAGCCCACTCAACGCCCGCGCGGGGGTGCCTGGCTGCGAAGCCCGCTTGCTCACCTGTTCTCTCGTTCTGTTCTTATGATAACGTTTGTGGCTGAAGCAGGAATGCAACATTCTCATTTACTTCTCTAAAACTTACAGATCTTCGGGAAGTGTTTTTGGGAAC
This sequence comes from Coprinellus micaceus, assembly GCA_951394405.1. Classification (NCBI taxonomy): domain Eukaryota; kingdom Fungi; phylum Basidiomycota; class Agaricomycetes; order Agaricales; family Psathyrellaceae; genus Coprinellus; species Coprinellus micaceus. The sequence continues at coordinate 1,661,194 of OX596340.1, read as the reverse complement.
GAGGGCCCGGAAACGAATTAGAGGAAGGAGGAAGAAACATGGAACGCGTGCACGCGTCAGCTTGTAGGCGAGACGCGTCTGGGCAATTTATCAAAAGCGCGGCGACGGGGATCACGGATTGGGACCACGAGGCCAAGGCTTCTGGTTCCATGTCCCTCTTCGCTAGTAGGGAATAGGGAACGCGGAGGGCGACAACCCAGGCGCCTCGTGCACACAAAGGCCCAACCCCGCGGTGCCTCCGTCTCGTCCGTGTATGTGGCGGTCGGTCGGTCCTCTTCACTCCGGTCGTATACGGTGCACACTCAGACTGCGGACCGACAGCGTTGGCGCCGTTGTGCTCGGGTGCGGTTTGGATAGATAGATGGATGGAATAAGTACTGCTCCCTGGCAGTGGCATCTCATCTGGACAGGATGATGACGGGCGCCTGGCAGATAATGATGAATATTCGTGATGAGATTTTGAATGGGCACACCGGATGATGATGACGGTGGGGGTATCGTCATCCCGCTGCATGTACGGAGGAGACGGAGATACGATGTGGATGTGAGGTGTTGTTGGGCCTGACCGGAGGGCAAGTCCGAGTCGGAATTGGAGGGGGAGTTAGTGGGAAGGTACGAGGAGGGAGAAGGAAGGAGGTTGGAGGCGCACTGTGGGGTGTGTAGACAGGTATAATGATTATGTCTGCCATCCGCCTGTCTGGTGTCCAGCATCCGGGTTAGAGCCCAGAACGAGCTCGCGCGACGGAGCCGGAGGGCGCTAAGGAGGGAGGATCGAGGTGGGTTGGCTGAAGCGAGTAAGTAGTATAGAGTTGATAGAGGGTATGAGAGTCGACTCCACAACCTTGGGCAGGTTCTATGTATATAAAGGACGGGGTCCAGACAATGGACTTACGGGAATCGTGCACTAGCTAGAGGCGTTTTCGCCTTTGTGGCACGGCGGTGGGGTGATAGCGACCGTATGTGATGGTATGTGATCCCCTGGGTTGCCCTTTGCCCTTAACGAGCCTGTAATAAACGAGGGCGGTGCGCGTTTCCACAAATAAGGCGTTTCGCAAGCAAGGTTCTGCGCGTGGAATGGGCAAAACGCGATGGCAGACCAGGGATTTGATTCCGGGCTGGTGATTTGGGCGCTCATCTCAGCAGAGTCACGCAAGGGTGGAATTAACCTCGGGTACGGGACCGATGATTCAGTGGCCTGCTGGATCACCTCACCCCACATATATAATACACTCGGAACGAGGGCTACCCGGAGTCGCGCTGGTCTGCTACTAGGCTCCCCAGCCAGTGGCTCCTGACCCGCACGCCGGCCGGCGCTTGGCATATTGCGAGAGGTGATGATATGAAAGGGTCATGTACGATTTGACCGGTGCACGGGTGGGTGAGTGTCGTTTACTGGCTACTGGAGGGAACAAAAGGCGGGTGGCAAGACACCCGGAATTCAAGGGCGTGATTGGAAGGATCTGATTGGAGCCAAGGGTATTGCCATGGAAAAGGGCATTTGTGGGACTGGGAGCGTGGGATGGGGGATGTGGAGGGTGATAGGTATCGGAGGAGATGAATGGAAAGATGGCTCGTGGCCCGGGATCTGTGCAGGAAGCAGGGAAATGGGGGAGGGAATAAAGGGGACGAGGTCCAGATTTATATCGACGCCTGCCCTTTCTGGCCTCATCAGCGCGAGAGGCCTATCCGGTCACGCTGCCCTGCGTGGGAACGCGGGAGCAGGGGGAGGGCTGCGATGTGCGGGGTCTCTCGAACGATGCGCTGTGAAATTTCGAGCACACGGGCGCGCGTCTATGTGTAGCCAGTCCAGCGCAGGGGACAAGGCAGCAGAGAACGATCTGGCAGAGAATCCGAGACAAAAGGCAGTGCGTGCCTGTGACAGGGCCGGTGACGTTGCGTGACTGTGACTGTGGTTGTGTTTGGCATCTGGCTTGTTTGGGGGATGGTTGTATTTGGCCGGTTGGGGAGCTCTTAAACAGTCGAGTGATCAACCTTCCCTTTTCGCCCGTCTCTCGATTCCTTTTTGGTCAGACTCCGTAACTCGTCCTCTTTTCGTCCAACACAAACTTTCCGCATCTCCCCCTCTTGACGCTGCCAAAACGTCGTCCTTCACCCAGGCCACCTATCCCGTGCGTGTTTTTTTGCGCCCCTGCTCGCCATCGCGTACAACGAGCTCACCCATATCTCACAGCCCCCCACATCGCCCTCGATGCGCAAGCGGCAGAGGACCCTCGACCTCCACGCCGCCAACGTCCCCCAGGAGCACCCGCCCCCGCCAGGCCAGGTCGGCGACGACGCCTTCATCAACGACCACGACGCCGTCGACGGCTCCGGCGAGGACGATGAGGAGGAGGACAAGCCCAAGTCCGACAAGAAGGCTGGCCGCAGAAAGATCAAGATTGAATTTATCCAGGACAAGTCGCGACGTCATATAACGTTCTCCAAAAGGAAAGCTGGTGAGTCTCACAGTCGTGGACGACCCTCGAAGCCCTTCTCACATGTCTATTTCCAGGCATTATGAAAAAGGTAATCCATCTTCCTCTTTTATTCACATCTGCATAAGGTCTTACCACCGCCCCAGGCATACGAGCTCTCCACCCTCACCGGTACTCAGGTCCTGCTCCTCGTCGTATCGGAGACCGGTCTCGTATACACCTTCACCACCGCCAAGCTCCAGCCCCTCGTCACCCAGCCCGAGGGCAAGAATCTCATCCAGGCCTGCCTCAATGCCCCCCACGGCACCCTCCCTTCCAGTATGCCCGTCGGTCCTCCTATTGGCCGGGCTTCCGCCATGAGCATGCCCTCGCCCGCCAACAACCTTCCCGGAGGTCTTTCCATCGGCAACCAGTCGGGAAACCCCTCCAAGGATGAGGACGACGATCACGACGACGATCCCGCCACCCATGGAGGACGCGCGAACTCGGGCGACAAGCGTCGCCGCCGTGCCTCGTCTGCGACCGGTCCCCCTCCAGGTAGCGCCACCCGGGGCCCCACCTCTCCTCACTCGCCCAACGCGACTGTGCCCCCGCCTCTCAACATCCCTCCAGGCCAGCATGGCCAGCAGCACCCCTCGCATCACCAGACACAACAGGGCATCGCCCTCGGCTCGCCAACGTCGCCTCAGCAGCACCACTCCCAGGTTCCCAACTCACAGCCGTACTCGTCAGGATCCTACGCCCAGCACCCCGCCCAGCAGACCCACCATCAACAACCCAGCTCGGATATGTATGGCAACCCGATCATGTCTCCTGGTGGCTACTCCTACCCAGGTCCTGGCGGTGCGCCTCAACAAGGAGGCCAGCAACTCGGAAACCTCGCCGCTGCCGCTGCCTCCCACCCGAATCACTGGGGTCAGCCCCAGCAGCAGCCATCCGTTGCGCAGGGTGGTCATTATGGAGGTCGACGGTAAATACACGCGTCGTCGTCCGTTGTTTTGGATAGCCCCTTCCCTCACCTTGCTTGCGCTCTGCCCTCCACTCTGTTTTCCACCACTATGCTACCCCCCGTCCTCCTGTTAGTCAGTCACGCTACCTATTTCATAGTGGCACATATGCCTTGCCCTCCTCTCTACTTTACGCTTCTCTCCGTCTCGATTATAGCGCCTTTTTCGTGATCCAAAATACGTGTATTACTTGAACCGCTTTGCGCTTGTGATTTTACTACCACCCCCCCCACCCCTGTCTCCATCCTCTACCCCTGATACGGTATGAATCAAATTTCCTCCCTGCCCTCTCTCGTCCCCCTTTTTACAGTAGTAGTGTTAACTATGAGCAAGAATGTATCTGTACTCGATCGATACTATAGTCCTCTTTTTTTCTGGGCGAGCTGCGTATCCAGCCCCCAGTCGCTTTCTTCTCATCGATATGGACGAATGTCGTCCTGGGCTCCCCCCTCCATGCCTGTACACTTTCCCCTCGATTGAATGCCTATCCCCCTCCCTCGATTATTTGTATGTAATACCTACGCCTCTCCCGAGTCGCCTGCACTAAATGTTATGCATGTATGCGCGTTTTCGACGCGATACCGAACTCTCCGTCGACGCGACGCCGGCCTCGGAGAGTCTTTGAGCGCTTAGGCTCGATCGCGGAAGGCGCAATAAAGGGTATATGGGCTCGATCGTGGAAGATATTATAAGTTGGTTATGAAGAAGAAGAAGAGAAGGAGGAGAACGCGTTTGTTCAGTCGGCCGGCGATGAGTTGGGTGCTTCTGGATTCATCTCCATGGGATTCGTACCTCTGGCTCCCTGAGATCGCCTAGAGTCGCACCCAGAGAAGGTGGCGAAGCATTGCTCTCGATGCGATTTCGAGCCACCATCGACCGCATTGTATCATCTTCTAGTGGTGAACTTGGGATCGTCGTCCAAATTCCATCGCGCGATAACGGGGCTCCCCTGATGTGGATAATTAACCGGAAGTCCTAAAGAGTGCTGAGAGTGATCGGCGCTCAGAGAGGAAGGTGAGCCTTAACTGGTTATGAGGAGTATGGGTTGCCTCTTTTGTCGTTGGGGTCGTGGCACGCTCCCTAATGGCGACGCGTCGCGGTGATCGACGAATTAGGGGCTGGCGGTTTTGGGTGATGGACCCGTCGCGGAGTGCTCGCGGAATACCCGGTTTAGGGCAGGAATAGGAGTATTGGGCTCCAACGTCGTGTTGAGTTGGCGGTGACCTTCCCGCGTGTCTCGGGGAGTAAGAGGGAGTCTGAGATTTGAATTGATCACCCACGAGACGGTCCTTTGTTTGGCGTTGACGGTCCGTCAGGGAAATACAAAGAGAACCTCCCCAGTCCTTCCCGCGACGCAGCTTCTGTAGACCTCACGTTTTACACGCAGTATATTAAGCTTTCCGACCTCTTTGGAACTACCATATCCAGAATAAAGACCGATTGCGCGTAGCAAGCAACGATCGGTCAGGACTGTCAACGACACTCGACGGGTCACAGAGCTCATCCTTTCAGCTTTGCGTAGACCATCGCTTGTGCCTCCCTATATAGCCTTTGCATACTCCACAATTCCGGTACAAGGCCCCCCGCGTTGACCTTGTCACAGGTTACTACGCGACTTGGAACTGGAAGTCACTGGGATCTCCCACTGGTACGATCAAGCGCGTCGCGTCCCGCGCACCGCGTTCTCCCCTCTATCCCAGTATTGACCCCGCCTGTGCGTGTAACCCATATCTCGGCCTTCTCTTAGATTCCAACATTCTGTACGCGTTATTTCTTCACAGGCTCTGCAAATGCTATCATAAATAAAAAATATGTAAGCAAAGGCTTCGCCTCCGAAATCACGAACCCGCAGAAGGTGGATTGTGGCTCTCCTACTTGGCTTCCAAATTCTCTGATAAATAAGGGAAGGTTTCCTATTCGCGGTGTGCCGTTCGCAGCGATGTGAACGATACGTGAGTCATGCGGTCAGGGAAGCGCCCAAGACAGTCTTGGTGTTTGTACTACCGCGCTGGGGGGGGGAGAAGAGAAGGAGGAGTCGGAGAATGTGCCGATAAAATCCGTGGTGTGTCGTTGGAGATGATGATTGGTGCAACACGCAGGTCTCTTCATACAAGCTCCTACATTGCACGACCGTCTACTGTGCTTTAGATAAGACCGATGACACCATTGATGACATACGACGAGATGAACACTTCCGAGGTATACGGTGCGTATCCTATTAGAAGACTACATCTATACCGTACACCTAGTTACCCACCCCCAACCGGCTTTACACGGTCAGGTCAGTCGTAGTAGAGGCCCACCTCAGAGTCTCAATCATATCACGCAGATGGTCACATTCGCACTCTCTACACTTGCCTGCCCGATCACACATTCACATCGATAGAAGTGCACGCAGGAAGCGCGCAGCAAAAACGCATCGCGGGAGAACAGTGCCCATCCAGGGTAATTCGAGGTACGGGGCTTGCTTGCAGGTGATTTCGTATTGGCTTCGCGAAACGGCCGAAAGGCGGACATATGATGTGATATGGGCACCGTTTTATGAAAGGTACCTGCGTTCGCGGACTGCGTACCGTGTAGGCTCGACTTCATAAGTGCCACTGGGTACAGGGCTCTATCAGGGTCTTGGATGATGATAGTGTTCTCCCGACCCTAGAAGGGAGTTAGAGGCCGGACCTGAATGGGCTGCTGCTAACACGAGGCAAGCTGAACGGCTACGATTGGTCCGTCGAAGTGTAATCTATAATCTGGTGCAGAGTAATTAAGGTGTCGGAGGATGAACTAGCCGACCCTGATCGGTCACCTCCAGGATGTGATACCTGTACAGGATGGGAGATTTGAGGCGGCATTGCCAGCTATGACTCGTAAATCCGGTCAAAGCACACCGCTCGAACAGCCAAGGCCTAAAATTATCTTCGGCGCCAACCGCCTGACGCTTCCTGCCTCGTGTATGACGTCGAAAGAACTCATATAACAGGCCCCTATCTCACCGCAAGCACGTAGACGATCACTGGTGCCCGGACCTTGAATGATCGAGCATTTCACTCCGCCCTCCTGCGCAGCTGGTGCACTAACTGTGCTGCAGGGGTTCATTCGCTCTGAACCAATGAAAGGGGGGAAAACCATTATCTCGTCGACCAGGAATCTGGAGGCGACGTACCGAGCACAAGGTCCTGCACAATGGCTCATGAATATGTCGGAGATTATTTTCTTTTGTTGGAACTTCTTGGATGCCGGGGAACCCAGCATGCCCGAACTCGGAGCGAACGCTATGAATGGAAGGTCACAGCCCCGAAGTGGAAGTATGGTCAGCAAGCGAGATAGCCATTTCTGGGCCGTGGGCATTCTCGATCATATCCGACCTGGTATGGACAGGGTCTTCCGAGTCCCTTGGCGTGCTCGGCTCGAGATAGGGGTGTGTAGGTGGTAGTGGACTAGCGGCTTGTGGTGTACATCCGTCGGAAAGGCAGCTTGTTTACAGAAAACAGTACGCATTACGGAGTAAACTCACTCCGGCCTAGTTCTGACAACGGTTTCGATGGTTTGACTGACCATTGACATTTTTCCATTTTTCCACCTCGGTCAAAGCATGCTAAGAGTCAGCACATGCCGTTGTACTTTGCTCATATGCATTATGGTCATGTCGGCGATACGACGAAAAAGGACAATTCATTTCCCCATTTTCTGAACTCCTCCATTCCCTACCGTGTGTTCCATCCAGCATGACCAAACAACACCTGAATAGACCTTCCATGATTGCCTTCATCTGGCTTTATCCGCTGCCATGGTCCGTACATATTCCGTACATTCGACCGCTCGTCTACGCCGCGACGCAATTTGCCTCGGGCATAGTGGGAACGAACGCTCTTTCAGCAGCGTCACCTGGAACGCCAGGAGGCGTACCCCTACTAAACTCTGCCCCCACTTGACCAGAACACGGGGCTCGACGGCAGTCTCGAAGGTTTTAGGAATTCGAGGGTGCATCCATTTTTGGCGACCAGAGAGATAAGCGCCCAGCTACACAGCCTACCTTAAATGAAAAGGAGGAATGAACGCCGCTTTGCTGTAGAGCTACAAGTAGGCCCGATTGAGAACCCACAGCAGTGGCCACCTGACCACGGCGTAGCGCTGGGAGATAAGGAAGAAGACGTCTCCATGGAGTGCTTTGAATTGGAGGCCCCAGCACGCAATAGGCGCCGGTAGACGTCCACGGGACGAAGGCATACCCACCCACTGACCTCTTTCACCCATTTCTCGGCGCCTACAATAACAGGCGATATGATGCATCGCAGAAGAGGTCTAGATACCTCACCGCAGCAGCCCGCAGCACCTCCTGGCGGGACCGAACCCGACAAGCCGCTCAATGTCCCGAGGCCCGTGGCGCCAGATAAGATTCCAAGCCAACGGACGGAAAACTCCGCTTCTTGACATAGAGTTCCCGGAAACGTCGTGGGACGGCACAATTCAGAACCTCCAGAAGCATCCGCGCAGGCTGTGCATCAAATTTATTTATTTACGTTGGATGGATATAGGTTCCACTTCACAGAATCACGCGCGCGAGCGCTCGTGTGTCGTTCAACACACTCCGGTAGACATCTATGATTAACCGCCAGAAGACCCTGCAGACCTGCTTTGAGGTGGGAACGGTGCCTTGGAGTTGACGCCAACAACTCCCGGATGTACCCCAGATTTGGCGTTTCAGATAACGAAGGGGGAAGTAGCGCTATGGGCGCCTCAGGTCCAAGAAGGGCGAATGCGGGCGGGTACAGGGTAATAGCAGCAGCCTTGGTATTTGGGATACAAGACGGTATAGTCGTTGCCGATGGGTAAATACAGGAGGGTAGTATTTCTGTTGGATACAAGTCGCGGGATTAGTCCAAATGCCATGAGATGTGAGAAGAACAAATCGGAAGTCAAGCAAACCAGGAAATGGTGCTTCGTACTCGTCGTAAATACACACAACAGATCATAAAGAGCAATAAATAGACATCGCGTCGGAGTTAGCACCATCACGGTGCACACCGAGCCCTGTGATCAGAGAACATACTTTTTGACATTATTAGACCACTGGGCCGCCAGGGGAGCGACCGACGAGGGCAGGTTTGACTGTCCGTTCGGTCACCGGCTGTGGGCGGAGGGTCCGAGGGGAATTCGAGCAGCTATGGCTTAGCTTTGAACGATTCCTCTGGCTTCCATGCAACGAACACCGATATCGACCGGCTGAGCTTCTGTGTAGGGGCCAGGGTCGACGATGCTGCTAGTTCCGGGACGGCTGAGAAATGCGCAGAAGTGTCGGATCTGGCCTGAGCCCAAGCGATCGAAGGTGAGCCATTTGGCCGATCTGCTGTATTCACGCTTCCATTCCTGTTCAGCAGGATGGTATGTGAATTGCTCCGAGCTCTGCCCTTCACAGCGGCTCCTGGTCCATCATGGGGCGGCGCAGGGGTATCTGGTGAGGGAGCGGTGACATTGATACTGCTTGGAGCGTGAAGGGAATTCCGTGAAGGGCGATATGGTGAGGAGAAGGACGGCGTCGTATGGTTGCTCTCTTGTTGTGACCACTTATCGTACTTTTCGCATGCCACATTGAAGATCCTACGGTTTTGGGGAGGGGCAGAGTCCATGACATTCCACTGGAATCGTTCTTTCAAGGAATTGTTGAGTGATGCCTGATCTTGCATGTCCCTGGTCATATAGAGTTCAGTCTCAATGGCTTGCGGGTGACAGAATAACGGGGACGCACATCTCAAAATTCAGCAAGAGTTGATTGAAATCTTCCCTTGCCATTTCCAACACCCTCGTCTTATGATCAGGTGTGCCGTTGTCCGAAGAAGGCCGGTGACGGTGCGGGATTTCAAGCGATCGCCCTCGCCCATTCACCCTCTGCATCTCCTTCTCCCTTTGCCACGTCCTCTGCGATTCCTGGACCCACTCCCACATCGACTCCGAACATCCCACGATCTCCTTCGCCCTCAAGTGAAGATGGAGGTTCAACGTCCGCAAGTCAATGTTGAGGGTCTTGTTCGGCAACCTCGACAACCTCCTCTTGCGACCCTTATCGCCCCCCTTGTTCGACGTGAAGCTCGACTTCTTGGCAGGTGTGAATGCATAGCCCTTGCTCGCGTCGAGCGAGATGTATGGCGAGGAATGGTGGAGTAGGCCCTGCATAGATAACCATCGATGTTCCTCCAAGAGCTCACCGTTGTCGTCGCTGAAGGCGCTACGATGGGTGGAGCTGAAAGACTTCCTCGATCCCACCGATCGTACTGGGCTGGTCTCCTTCAGTGGGTCCTCTTCATCTTCGTCCTCGGTCGCCGAGCCGAGGTCAGTCTCTTGCTTGATAGGAACGGGTGGGAATGTGAACTGAAGTGGAGGGTGAGTGCGGGCGTCTATATTGTGATGGTCAGAAGATGTGTCTTATAAGAGGGCGGGATTGTCACATCACCTTTGAAGTGATATTCCAAGTAAGTCGTAAGCAAGGATAGTGGAGTGGCATTAATGAACCTTGATGATAGCGTTTCGTAGTAGATGTATTCTAGTAGTGAGTGGTCTCGAGGATCTGCCGGACCCTTTTCTGGCGTCCTCAAAAGAAACGGCAGGGGAGCCTTCACCCCATTCGAAGGCCCGTCCAGGGAAGCCGAAGACGACTGGTGAGTCGCCGAATGAACGCTCTGGTTAAACCCTTGAACATCAGTCGCTGACGTCAGGTGCGTCGAAGACCGGCGTCTTCGGAAAAGGTGTCCGTCCGCAGAGTCGCTGATAGAATTGAGTAGTGAAACCGCAGAGCCGTTGAACGCCGCGAACTGCTTGGGTGGGCTGGTCGAAGCAAACGCCGAAGTCGAGCCGTTGTGTCCTGTCCGAACGTAAAGCGTCGGGCGTGCAGCGGAGCGTGAGTGGGGGGCAACCAGAGTGACGTAACCAAGGGGCGAACCGGGAGGGGTGGTCGTGTCGTCGAGGCTGGGACGCTCTCCCCCGTCTTCGTGGGACAAGGAGGACCGTGGAGGAGGGTCGGGTGACGCAGGGCGAGACAGAGCCTTGGGGAATGCTGAGCCGGGAGTTGGGGTAGCCACGATGCTTGATTCGTGGGACTGGGAGATGGTGTCCAGTGGTTTAGACGGCATTTGGATGCCTGATCGGCCCCCTGCAGACTTGATTGAGCTGGCACGAGATAATGGCGACGCCAAATCGGTCTCATCGTCGTCAATTTCCACAGGCTTTCCAGGAAAGAATAGGTCTTCCTCAACCATCTATGTTGAATAAGCATTCAGTACACGGTATCAGACGCGTGACTGGGGCCATGCAATTCACCTCGAACGCCGCCCCAGGCTTCATGACGCGATATATCTCGTCGAAGAGGGAATCCCACTGTGGCGGCATTGATTAATCTTAGACCTTGCGAAAACGTGAGCAACCTCTTACCTTGTCCTCTGGTACACCTAGTGCAATACGCTTGACATGACTAGTTGCGTGACCCCACGTTAAACGCATGCAATCCCCATTGAATTGCATACTTACACGAAGTCAAACTCGTCGTTGGGGAACGGAAGTCCTTCAAGGCTGTAATGGAGTATGAATAGACACGTATGATTTCAGGGATGTAGCACTTACAAATTCGTCTGCACCCATGTGACGCGCGGGGCATACTCCGACCCAACTTGCTGCAGGTGAGGGTGCAAAGGCACAACGTCCAAGCCTGTCACAGTTTCAGCAGTATGGCCATGCGCAAGGTGTCATGATTACGAACCGACGAAATGCGTCTCCTGTTCCGTGCGATGAGCTTACGAGAAACGTGGAACAAACTCGGACTACTCACCCGCCAAGTACGAGCACAATTCAGTATCCATGTGCCAGTTCCTGGATTGATACACTTAGAGGTAGAGGGTTGATGGAGAATGAAGTAACACTTACCGCATCCTATGTCCAATCTGAGGTGTTTTGTTGCACGGTTAGCCGGCAAGGCAGTGGCAGGAAACTAGGGAGACTCACACTTTCAATGGAGGTTCGTCAAAGACGTGCCACGTCAAGCTCTCGCAAATATCTTGACAGAACAGGGTCTCCCAAACATCCCTGGGGAGGAGTGAGAACTCAGGGCACGAAAGTGTAATGAAATTTAACTCACATATCAACTACTTCCCTGTCGTAGCTCCGAGGATAAGGTACATCGTGCTTTGGGTATGGATGATGCCGTTTCCCCGAACTCACCGTCCCATCGGTAAGGTGAACACCAACTCCCTTCAACACAAACTGGGCGTTCCGAGCATTGATGTTCCGCTTCAATTCCTCCAAAATCGCGCGGTCCGCTGTCGAGAACTGTGAATTCTGTTCCTTGGCGCTTGACTTTGATGTTGCGGGTGGAGTCGAAGAAGGAGGACCTGATGGTGGGAGGGGCCAAGTGGTGTCGTTCTGGAGAAGAGACGGAGAGTCTGATTTAGGCTCTTCAGTGAAGTTATTGTTAGAAACAGCCTGTGATGAGTTAACTTGGGGTGGGGATTTGGAGGGATCAGGCTTCGAGCGGAATTTGGAGGGTCGACTACCGGTGCTTCGCCTACGCCTCAGGCTAAGTTCTGCGAGTCTGCTCGACGATACGGAGACTCGATTCTGAAACGAAGAGTCAAAAAGGTACTGCACGAGCAACGAATCCACTGACACTATGGGTCCCGTTTCTCATCGAGGCGGGTAGCGGAGGAGTAGGGGGTGCAGGGTGTAACTCCCACGGCATAACATCCTCCAACTGAGCCTTTGACAATGTCAATGAAAGTCGTTGCTTAGCGGGGTGATGCGCCTTCTCGGTGGGCACCTCCGGTGTCGGAGGTGCCTGTAGCTCCCATGGGGTCACTTCTTCTGTCGGTCCAGTTGCTGTCGACTGCCGCTGTACTGCAGACGACCCGTTGCTGATTACGGATGCTGCTTTTGAGCGTGGGGGTGCGAGAATGCTGGCCTGTGGCGACTCGGTGAATATTGGTTTTTGCGTCGGCGAGTTAATTTCGGGCTCTGGCTCTGGATAAAGCTCCCAAGGGGTGACATCCTCGGTGGCGCCTGTTGGCTTAGATGAATGAGGGAATCTCGGCGACGATGCTGAAGGGGTGTGAGGTATGCTGGATGACGTCGAAGTTGCTCGCTTGGAAGGAACGGTCGCAGGGACAGGGTAGAGTTCCCATGGGGTCACCTCCTCCACAGGTCCGGTCGAGGCTCCGCCCAGCCCTACAGAAGACGCCTTCGACCGTATGGACGGCGCGCCCGACCTCGCACGCGCCCGATCGTCACCGAACGTTGCGCTCTGCACCTCCCAGGGGGTGACATCTTCCTTGGCGCTCGTCGCGGTTGATGGGCGGCTGCTGCTCGAGGGGTAAATGGAATGAGGACGCGCAGGATTCCGAGGTGGGCGTGTTGGGGGCATTTCTGGGATCGGCGATGTCGAACGTTCCGTTCCTCGCAGATAATTCGAATGTCGCTTGCGGAGAGGGGGGTGGGAAGTGGTGATGGGGTGCGAGGGCATACTGGCTGTGGTTGCTAACGAGTCGGACGATGGGGTACGGTGAGGCCACGGCCGCTGCTGTGTGGAAGCCGCTGGCATCGTTTGCTGTTGAACCTGGTCTCTCCAGGGGTAACGAGAGTAAGAGAACGAGGAGATTGGCTCTAACGATCACAGCGGGGACTAGGGGCTGTCCGATCTGCCGGTCGTGTGTGGATGCGGGGTGGTGGCGGGGGAGTCGTCGACGCCGTCGGGGACGGTGGCTAGGTGTTGGAGGATGGTGACGGCGGGCTTGGAAGGATGCCCATCGCTTGGAAGAAGGCGCAGACTCGGATGTCGCCTTGTGAAAAATAAGAAACTGAGAAAAGTCCATCAATTCTTTCAGTTTGCCCCTTTTCGGCTACAGTAACCACTTCAAACTCTCCCAAGCCTTGTATGATCTTGTGCCGCCCCCAGAAGTCCCTTTATCTCAGCAAAAACCTCTCGACCATGAAGCCGACAAATCGAAGGACCTTATCGGCCACTTCGTAGATAGGATTTATCGCGCTCAAACCCGTAGCATACCGCTTCGCAACTATCATTCAAAACCAAGCTTCCGCATTGGCAAAAAACGAGATAAGCCAAATGTGCAGCCATCACGCAGCCAGCTGTGGTACTCGACTTCCAGACCACTTCTCATCCTATTTGTGGCATTGAACTGACGTACGTATGACTACAACTGACGATGCTGTGACCTCTTCACCCCGGCCTTGAATTGAAATCTTTCAAAGACCCACGTCAGAAAAAATGCTGAAGGGGTATGAATTTACGTCCTGCGTTTCCCTCCGCCAGTACCCCGGTACAGCAGCCTGCATGAAGGATGGTGTAAGACGACCCGGGAGGTTCAGTGAGCATCGCGAGCCTTGGAGGCTGTCCGTACCTTTGGCGGAGCCCGGTCTAAGCGACTCGAGACAGCCAGGCTCCAGGAAGCCTATCCAAGAAGGGATATCGTTCCTGAGCTGTCGACCTTCCGGCTCACTCTTCCGAACTAATCCTCCTCCGGGCCCCCAATTCCGACTCGCAGGGACTGGACCTTTCGAAGACCCGTCGACGACAGGTGGGATAGTGGGTGACTTGCCATAAGATTAAAATATGTTTTCACATTATCTGGGCCTGTCATCGGAGTTCGAAGTTCGATTATAATACTCAGCTGAGTAAACCATAAGCGCCGGGGTATCCAACCAGATTAAATCTCGAATAGATGGTTCGGCGCCGTGCCCCAGGCTAGGTTCACCACTCGCAGGCACTTGACTCAAGCGTTATTGCTTCTTGGGTCGCCCTACTCCTCGATGAGGGATCACTCGTGTCATTTCCCTTCGGACCTTCAATCTCAGTGCTTTGACCGTCGGTGGTCTCCCTCAGAGGGGCCAGTATGATCACTGTCGGTTTGGCTATTGGATGGCAGGTGCAGGTGCCCTGATCTCTCAGGGAACATCGTGAAATACCTTGGTTGCACTTCAGTGTTAATCAGCAAGGTAGGAAAGACCGCCAATGGGCATGGGCATATGCTCAGGGAGGAGTCGCTGAGGTCGCGCTGAAGCAACATCGAGACTCACTCTCACGAATGCCGGTCATGGAAGGCTCGTGAGAGGATCTAAGTACAAATAAGGCAGTTCAGGGTTTATTCGAGCGCCTCAGAATCTATTCGGGGGGTCCTGACCCTCTGAATAGATTCCGTTTTATTCAGACCCTCTCCCATCAAAATTTCAGCGCCCATGTCCCGGCATGTCGGCTTGGGAGGTCTACAGGCCCCGATTTACTCTGAATCTATTCAGATATATTCAAAAAGTCTTATGGCAAGTCACCCAGTCACGAAACAAATATAGTTTCCTACTTATACGGGATGGTTCTTGGCGAGAAATCAACTCGTGGCCTGCAGGCTGAGAGGTGCACGCCCATTTGGCGTTGCCCAGGAGGAGGGCGCCGACTCGGAGAGCTGATGTAGGCCATGTGGGAGTTTTGCCTCCGTTTCCACAGTGAGATCGCCATGTCGTTATTCAGTCCAGACTCAACGGCTTCAGCTGAGCCGAAGCATGAACTGCTACGTATGAGGGCCCTTGGGGGGCGGAGGCCACCGAGAGGTACCCGGATCCCAGCAGAATCAGGTGAGGCATCGTTTATGGTTAGGGACATTTCGCGAGAATGAATTCGTAGCAGTGGCGTAAGGTGGGGTTGTCCGCCTGGAACATTGTTCGAGCTCTTGGCAAGAGCCACAACGCTTAAATAGCCTCTATATGAAGCTAGCTTTGCGCTGAACATTCAAGACGCCGGCAGGATTTTCGACTAAACAAGCTTTGCGGAGACGGGCGCTTAAATTGCGATCACAGCGACTAATTAGGACAGCAGGTGCCAGTGTCTGTGTCTGGCCCGATCCTAACCAATGTCAGCCTCTACCCAGGTATGGCTATCTACATTATGATTCTATGGTTGACCTCTGTCGAGACTGTCACTCTGCCCTGGCTCGTGCTAGTCTCACTTCAGTTCGACCACAGTGACCCGACTGCGTCGCACCTTCCAGTCCATACTCCCGAAACCCAAAGGAATGGAGACAATGAGCCCCTCGGCGAGTGTGGGGATGCCAACTAGAGAGCACTCCTTCCTCGAAGGTAGGCTTACCCCTTGTGACTTAACTCCCCTGCTCCTGACCGAGGGTCGACCAGGCTCCAACCTCCAATCAACAACGTCTCCTCCAAAGGACCCTAGACCAGAGCTACCCTGGGACGAATCCCAGCTCGGAACTGCCAAGTCCAGGCTTAACGATGCCGACTTCACGAAGAAATACCTCGGGTTTACGCCGAACGCAACTACCGGCACCTGGTCTATATTCGGGCGGGAGAAGCTAGAGGCCTTTCTCATGAGGTACCTCAAGTACAAGCGAGAGTTGCTTCGTCAGAAGAGAGATGAACAAAGGGACTTAAAGGCGGGGAGAGGGCGGGCGATGCGCGTCGATGCACAGGCGTTAGGGCTAAGGGAGGAGGAGGCTGACGCGTGGATGGAGGGGAGGCTTGAGAGGTGGTATAGGGAGGTGGACGAGAGGTATATATGGTTGGAGGATGTGGAGATCAGTGCGAGGAGGATTGTTGAAGGTCCGGCTTATTGGCCTGGGTGGAGAGTTGGGGATGAAATTAACACGAGTTGAAACTTTCTTTACAAGTGGGAAGGGGACCATCACATGACGATGCAGTCCTCCTTGTTCTTGTTCCCCGCTTCGAGCTGTCCAAGAATGGCAGTCTCTTCTTCACTCAGTAACTGGAAGCACGAAAGTCAGATGCTTGCAACGGAAACGGAGATCTGACTCTGGCACATACCCCTCTTTCATTTCGCTCACGCATACCTCTCAACTGGCTTTTTCTCTCCGACTTGGCCCGTCTACAGACAGAGAAGGGATGTAAAGCGACCGCCCACATCATCTGGGGACTAACTCACCTTCCTGTCTGCAACTTATCGATTGCATTTGTTGTGGAAGTACTTGCAACCTTAGCTGCTTGTGCCGATACAACAGACGCACTCGCAGCAGCAGATACAACCGTCTTCTTAAAGTCTGCCGCGAGTACCGAGGCTTTGGCGTTGAAGTTCTTCACTAACACATCTGCTGCTGTTGACGGGGACTGAGGAGGGGGTCGTGATGGAATCCCGACGCTCGCTTGAGCTTTTGTAGCGGCAAACGCAGCCTTCGGGCAGTTGTGTTCCGCAGGGAATCTATGGGCGACGCAGTGGACCTCTTTACATGACTGCCATGCACCACCGAAAGTCGAAGTCGTCAGCTAGGGTTTGGCAAAAGAAGGACGAGGTGGCTCACAGGGCACGGGATAGGCGAAAACAACACCTTATTACAGACAGACTTCGAGCAACGGGGCGTTGGTCTAGGCGGGACCTCTCCCAAAATCACACTACACTCCTTCTCGAAGTGGAGCTCCATACGAATGTTAGGGTCCTGGTCGGGAGGTACCGCAACAGGGACATTGCAGAAGGGGCCTGGATTTGATTCAGTGGGTATTGCGTTATTTCGAGTACAACACGAAGAGCAAGAAGGACGTACAGTTTGGTGCAATGCGATTATGCAGGAACTCCTCGTACTCTGGACATTTGTGGTCGTCAACCCTGTAATGCGCTTGACAGTACGACTTGTTGCAGTGCGGGCATCTGAAGGGCAGGAAGTCGACCTGCATGCAACTAGACTCCGCACACTGGGTTCCCAAGAGCAGCATCTGGCCATTGTCGACCGGATTGGATGGGGAAGGTCCTGACATTGGTCGGTCGTGGCGCTGTTCGGCGAGCAGGCGTGGTCAAGAAGAAGGTGGGAGGCCTGTGAGTCCTCGGAATCTCATCTAGAGTTCGAACCTGTATAAAATAGATGAGCTCGTATCTGAACTGCTGTGCAGGGCCTTCTGCATGATGGCGAGCGGCAAAACGGCGGGAGAGCAGTGACAGCCTGTGATTCGCTGATTTCTAGAGCCCGGCATTGAGCCCGACGTCCACATGCCTTGGAGTCGCCACTAATAGCCCCTATTTTCAAAAGAAGCGCCCATTGGAGCTGTGATAGGACGGGCGCTTGATCGATACAGGGGACGACGAGAGACGCTGCACCCTCAAGAGAAGAATCACATCGGATGGCACATTTTCGCGCCGGGTCCTATTTGTTGTACATGAAGTGGCTACTGGCATAGGGACAGCTTTGAACCAAGAAAGGGGACGAAACGGTGATAGAGCCGTACGGCTGATCAGGCCGTAGGCGTGATGGGGTACCAACGGTTGAAGATGTTCTCGGAGTCGTACTTCTTCTTTATCTCTTGCAGTCTAGGGTAATTGGAGGCGAACGCAGCTTGGGACCCTGTCGCTTGGTGGTCTCCGCTTGGATGAGCGTAGCTTTCCGCTGGCATCTCGATGTCTACGAAAACCGGCCGTACGATCAGAATTACCCGGAGAGAGCATAAAATCTGCATAACTTACCGTGACCATAATTGGTGTACGCCGTCTGGGCACCGTCGTTCAACATCCCCTGCACCCTCAAGACCAGGTCTACTACGTCCTTCATCACCTCCCGCGCCTCGCCAGTCCTCTCTGGATATTTCCCATCCCACACAAGCTGCATCAAGATATTGGACGAAAGGTCTCGGCGGAAAGCGGTAGCAGACACGGGTACTGAGTTGACCTTCTCGAGGGAGAAGTATTCAAAGAGAATAGCCGGTCGGAATTTCCCTGCAGTGAAGATCTCAGCGACCTTGGCGACAGTTTGGGCCATCAGGTCGTCGCTGGGGGTTGTGTGGGAGGAACCCTTAAGGTAGTAGCAGTTGCCGTGGGGGACTTGCGCATTGACAAGGGTATTGAGCTCCTCATAAGGTCGCTCCTTTACCATATCCACGACAGGACCTATTCGACCCGGTGCGCCAGTCAATAAACGCGCTCGTCAGGACGTTACGACAGCTCACCGATGTCGAAGAAAGCCTTGAAGTTCTTCCGTCCCTCTTCCTCCGATCCGTTGTAGAAGAAGGTAACCGCGATGACGGGGTTTCCTAAGTAAAATGTTGCAGTGAGCGACCGCATCCTGCCACGCATGGGGAGTAGCGTCGTACCATCGGGACCACACGTCACCGCTTGGATCATGCCCTCGTCTACATTGACATTGGCCCACCACTGCTTGGTCACTTCGACCAACTGTTTTACCTGAGGAGGAATGAAAATGGCGGCGCCAGCAAAGATTGTCCTCCTCTGTGGGTGAAGCTGGTAGACAAATTCTGTGACGATGCCGAAGTTCGATCCTCCACCCCGCAGGGCCCAGAAGAGGTCAGAGTTCTCTGTCTCGTTGGCATTGCGGATGGACCCATCTGCGGTGACAACAGTGACCTTGAGGGTGACATTAACATCACGCCTGGACGGTTTATGGCGGAATGATTGCGCTCACCTGCTTGAGATTGTCGATAGTGAGGCCGTGACGTCCACTCAACCAGCCATAGCCGCCACCGACTGTCAATCTACGATGACCAGAAGTCAGGATCTCTGGCCTTGTTGACGAGGATGTCTACACGCACCCTCCCACTCCGGTCTGTGGAAAGGATGTCAGATTTATTCTCGACAACGATAGACCGCCCACTTACATGGCTAACAGTCCCACCAACAGTCGCAAGGCCATACTTGATAGCCTCCCGATCCACATCGCCCCACAACGCCCCTCCTCCGACGTACCCTAACTTCTTCTCAGCGTCGACCGTAACCTTGTTCAGATACCTGCCAAGGTCAATAACCAAACCTCCTTCAGCAGAGGAGGCGCCACCGGCATTGTGACCTCCACCACGAATGGCAATGGGAAGATTCGCTTCCTTCGCATACGCGATGGACAAGGTAACGTCTTGAGCGTCCTTGACGAAGACGACGACTTTTGCCTTGCGCTCCGCGTTCTTCGCCCAGCGAGAAATGGCGGCGTCGTACTCGGGGTGGTCGGCGGTGACGACGTCGCCTTTGATGCTCTGCAGAAGAGGTGAAGTATCGGCCATGACGTTGTAGGTGGGGCTGGGGGGCTTTAGAAGGTGATTCTGAAGTATTGTGGTCCAGGCGACTCAACCTTATATATGCCAGAACCCTCTGATACCAGTGAGGGAGGTCAGATGAACGATCGGGTAGGTGTCGTATATCCTCGAGTTCGCCAAGGACCAATGAAAAGCAGGGCCCCGCTCTCCATAGCGCCGATCATAAGCCCAGTTCAATAAGCGCTCGCTCCTTGCATGCCTCATAAGTCCAGCCGGGATAGACGCGTCTTGACATCGGCACGGCTTGAGCGACAACCAATGGCTTCTTCAGGGTCTGGGAAAGCGAGAGTGGGTGATCCTTACAAAGATCGTCTTGGTCGTGGGCGTTTCCGGAAGCAGGTCGGTGTGGTTATTGGTACCAATCTCCTGTTGAACAGTTCTTTGCGCCGAAATGTGCCGGGATGGCGAGGCGTTGGTCATGGACATATCCCGTGACGATGAAAGGAAGTCCTGTCAGGATCCTATTACAATGAGTAAGAACGCGGTACGTCGGTTAATATCGCGTTTGCTGACGCCTCCCAGGTGTGTAGGCGCCGGTTGGATCGCACCCGCAAGGAGACGGTGGCGAAGAAGCTCATCCCACGGGTGAGATTGCGAGTAGAGGCAACGTTGTCCATGATCCGCATATCGCTCATCCTCAGCTGGGTTCGTCTACTCTCAGAAGAAGAGGGAGAACTGGGACTGACTCCCCAAACCTAGTTGAGACCGTTTCATCGAGCATCGTGGCGTTTCCATTCGCACTTCCTATACCACACAGTGTTTTTACGCCCCCTCCCCTTTGCTCGCACTCTCGACCTCGCTCTCCCAAATCTCCGCAAAGCTCTCGATATCTTGACCACTACTCATCTGGAGCGCCTCGAATGGGACCATATTATGCTGGTGAGTTGGTGCGTTTCGCTGCGTGGCGGGGTGCGCTGGGCTGTCGATATACCTGAATTCTGGTTTGACTTTCTCTGGAGACCTAGGAGTATTGGAGGAAGCGGTCTCAGCGAGCTCGCGCAACTCTTCGAAAGAGAAGAGGAGCGAGTCAGTGCGGGGTGAGTAGGGGTTGAAGTCGATGATGTGCCCGCGGGCGAGGTCACGGGTTAGGAGGAAGTCGAAGACGTCTAGGGTCAAAGTGGGAAACGGAGGGTGAGTGGATGCGGGGCGGATGAGAGGCAACTCGTACAATCGTTCCGGCCTTCCATCCTTGGTTTGATTTTCTCCTCCCAGAACTCCAAGACGCTTTTCACGATCTTTTCTTGTGTCTCGAGTTCCATGAGGAAGTCATAGTGATTTGTGTCGCGTTGCGATATCGCTAATATCGTCGTACAGCTGTCAACGCCGTACCTTTAAAATTGGAATTGAAAAGACGGCTTACCGATTAAGCGCCCGTTTCTCACAAAACACCGTACCTCACGACTTGGGTTGACGGGATACCACTTCCTGAGTACAAGCTCAAGCTCATACTTAAGTGGCTCGGTTACTTCGAAATCGGGGTCGCAGTGCTCGAACACACTCTCAGGCGTCAGATCGTGGCTCACGAAGTCGGAAGACTTCAAGAGCATATACACATCTGCTGGGGATATGCATTTCAGTGGGGACGAGGCGGGGAGGATCCAAGAGGCGTCCTGGTAAGCAAAAGGTCAGGGGCGTTCAGGACAAGGCTCGGCGGGAACCCACCCTGGGCGAGGTAAAGTTAAGTTTTGGGAATACGGCGCCGTATTGCTTCACGCACTCGCGAATTTTGGCGTCCAGTTCTGGGAAAGCGTACTTTGGACCTTCGTCTTCGTCCTCATCGTCCTCATCTTCGGGATCAGATAGCGTGCTCTCAGCAGGTCTAAGCCAGCAACCCCTCAGCGTGTACCACAAGAAAAGAAGAGATAGACGCACGCATTCTCAGACCCCTCCGGCACAAACACGCTCTCAGATTCCAGATATTGCCTGAACTCGGCCGATAATGGACGGACTACGGTGGACTTGATGCTGACATCTGCGAATGTAGGATACCAGGAGGAGAACTGGAACGAGAGGATGTACGATGGAGTTTGTCGGGGGAAGAGATCAAGGGCGTCCGAGCTCATGTTGCGTCAGGCGGGGTTTGATTGATCGCGAAGCCAAAAAGGCGGAGCTCATGAAGATAGGGGCACAAGGGTCATTATCCCAGAGAAATAGGAGGGGGATATCCTAGTAGCGCAGCATAACATGTATAGATAGTGTGTATCGACGAGATAAACTAGGTATCACCATGTGAATTTGGGGGCCTAGTGCTTTTGCTTGTGGTTTCCGGCTTGGTATTCCTGGAACCACCACTGCATACCTCGAGTCAGTTGACAGTCTTGGACGAAGAAGTGGAGACGTACCTCGACCATCTTATCAATACCCTCTTCCAGTCCAACATCAGGCTCATATCCCAAAACCCTTCGTGCCTTCTCGATGTTATGCCAGCGAGTAGCTGTCGCAAACGTCACCCTGAACTTGGTGAATGTTGGCGTTTTGCCCGTCAACATCGCGAACCACTCAGATCCCTGAGCGGCCGCAAATCCAACAGGTCGAGGTAACTGGAAGATACCCCTCGGTTTCCTGTACCCAGGGAGCTTCTTGTCAAGGCGCACATACACGCCTCTATGGAAGTCCCAGAACGGTACTGGCTCGCCGTTCGTGATGAAGAATATTTGGCCGGCCACTTGTAGGGGATGTGAGTCGGGGTAGGCGACCTTGGCGCGCTTTATACTTGTTGCTGCCATTGGGTCGAAGCGTGTCCGGATAACGGGTCGGCCTGCTTCCTCGGTGATTCCGTTGTTCCAGTTCTCCTCCAACTCGTCTCCATTCTCTGGTCGGCTAACACAGGGGCCTAACGGTCGGGAGAATGATGTGGGGATTTGGTGGTGGCCGAGTGTCGCAGTGATCGGGGGTAGCGGCCCGTTCACTATGTCGTTCTCGGCGTCGTTCAAGTCGGGTACTTCATCTAGAGAGACGGGTTGCTTGCCGAGCGCTGTGAGGGTGGGTGCAGGGGCGGCGGTCTCAAGCTTGTCAGCAGCGAGGAGATGAGCCTTGGCAACGTTGCCAACGTAGGTGTAATCGAACAGGTTGTTGTTGTCGCCGATTTGGAAATGGGTTTTGTGACCTTCGTAAACTTCCCACAAGCCAGCCATTACTTGACGGTCTCCGGGGCTTGAGGAATTGAGCTTGGATTAAAGGCAAGTGAAGGGGGCGACATACCCGAAGATGCCAGCAGGACGGAGAGCAACAGTCAAAAGACCACCCTTCCCATTCGATTCGATAACCACTGATTCTGCCTTTGCCTTGGAGTCGTTGTAGGCGTCCATGGGTACATTGGGGTATGGCAAGCGCTCGTCCACGTCGATGATATCTCCTCCATTGAACACAACTCCTGCTGAACTCGTGAAGACGAGCTTCTTCACACCACACGCAATGGCGGCGTCGACTACGGCCTGGGTTCCCTCGACGTTGACCTTGTAGTAGATGGAAGCATCTGTCAAACCAGCTGGCGGGGATGCGGTATGGATGATACACGTCGTTCCAGACTATGCCTCGTCAGAATCACAGAACGGAGACGTGAAATGGCGAACGTACCTGCTTCAGCGCCTTGGATAATGATTCTACACTAGTAATATCACCAGCATAAAAAGGGACATCATGGTAGCGCTGGACAATATCGAAGACCGATACGTTGTCACCGCGTGCTCGCAGCTGGTCCACGATATGTCTTCCAAGGAAACCACTGCCTCCAATGACGAGATAAATGTCCTTCCCCATGGTTTGTGACAAGTTGAAGGAGAGAAGGGATTTGGAATAGGACTTTGAGGAAATGAAATGGATCGAACGACTCTGGAGTAACTGGAGAAATATTTAGCACAACAGACGCCGGGAGGGGAAACACGTGTCACGTGGGCCTCCTCTCGCGGTACCGTGCCTGAGGCTGGCGCGGCGACCTCTGCGTTTTGTTGATCCCACCACCAATGCAACTCGAAGCTCCCAGCGCCAGAAAGTACTCTGACGAGGAGAAGAGGCAACTTCTGGCCAACTTGGACCTCGAAGGTCGGTTTCTGTTGATGGAAGGCCTTGAAGATTGGCTCAGATGTCTCCCCAGTTGCCCACAGATGCCGCCAGCTCGAAGCTCTGCTCCAGGACCACCTGGAGAACTTTAACATTCACCAAGAGGGCATCGTCTCTCGGATGCCCAAGCAACTGCGGGGGATGACGATGCGGGAGTTTGGCGAGAAGTACAAGGGCGATATTGGGCTGGCATTGAGGGGCTTCCAGAAGGACAGGCTGGCTGCAGCAGGTGCAGATGCGAACTTCGGGGAGATTGATAAAACAATGCGGAAACGCAAGTTCCTCGAGAACCATGAAGCAGAGCTCACGGCGACCGCCAGCTCTGATGCTCGTCCACTGAAAGCTGGTGCGTCGTGTCCTCATCGCTGGCTGATCTCCGGTTCACTCCCCAGCTAGCCAAAACAATGCCATCCCCGAGCAAACCCAAGAGACCCAACTCTTCTATGGCAGGGCCGTCAACGCCAGGAGGCCGCTTCGTCCGAGGCTCATCGAAACCTCCGATGGGCATTGTACGTCGAACCCAGTCATTCCCCTGCTTACTGCTAAAACACCAATTTAGCCTCGACCGGTCAGTCGGGTGGGAGGCACACCAAGTCCCGCGAAACCCAGATTACCATTCAACGCGCCTTCGACAAATCCTCGCGGTCCTTCAAGACCAGGATCGCCGTCGAAACAGCCCACCACCTCCCGCGTCCCATCAGCCCCGAAGTTCAACCCATCACTACCCAGTAACCCACCGAAATTCCCTCTCCCCAACGACCAATCCACCCTCGTGCGGCTGCCACGGAAGGATGAGAACATGCTCAGCGTCAACGGCTCACCAATAGCCAACCCGTATCAGTTCGGCTTGGGATGGTTCAAAGGTGTTGCATTAGCAGAGGAGGATGAACCAGGGGAAGACGATATGGAAGGCACGAAGCACTCATCAAGCTCACGGACACTGAAGCGTTCGAAGAGCAGTATTGTTGTGCGGAGGGACCCGTCAGTCGTCGCCAACAACCTGCATTCCCGACCACCCTCACAAGCCAGTCAGTTCACATCGACGTCATCGCAGACTACAGCATCCTCGTCACATTCTCGAGATAACTCCTTCAAATCCAACCCCAGCTCTGGATTCCTCTTCCCGTCTTTCCCTCCCCCGATGGCGACCGACACGACGCCGAGACCAGTATCGAGGCACACGGGCTCGTTTTCCGCCTTGGTTGCCATCCCCACCAAGGATGGTCACCTCCTGGAGTTCGACCCTCTACAAACATCTCCTGGGGCGCTTGACGCGCTCGAAGGCATTACCGCCAGCGCGAAGAAGCAAGCCCGGATAGAGATGGGCAGGCTAGTGCAGGCTGCTGTGGATAAATGGAAGATATGACCTGGGTTCCGTGCGCCTCGACCTTGTTCCTTGTCTGCATGCATGCTTATTCGGACAACCTACATATGACATTTCACTTTCGCCCTCCCTGCATCATTGGCGTATTTATTTCAACTGCATTGGCTATCCTATCATCCACTCTCTGTAATATATGTGTAGATGTAGCTGGCTCTCCATCACCACCCGGCTATGCATCGCCCTCGACCAGCAGCTCGAGCCGGGCCAGGCGGAGCTGGTTACTGTTGGTATTCCGTATCTTCACATACAGCGACAAGGGACACTCGCTGTTAGTCTTTCGGGTTCCCGGTTGCCGCTTGAGCAACTCGAGCCATTTGGATAATGAAACGGCGCCGACAGCATACCCTTGACCAATTGACAACGAGTAGTTTCCAGTGGTAACCCGCCCGATTAGAGCATTTTTTGACGAGAGAGCAAACTGGATGGTCGACAGTCAGTAACGTATGACCCTACAGGATCCTCAACTCACTTCGTTCTCCTCTTCCTCGCTGTTGTGCACCTTTCGTTCGGAGGAAGTGTCCACCCGTTTCACTTCTCCATCGTCCAAGGAGTAGATGAGCGCCAGATCTTGCGGCAAACCGCGCGTGCAGACGTTGACTTTCACAACGACCAGTGCACCTCGCAAAAGATCTTGGGGGACCCCAAGGAGAGGACCTAACGACCGCCTTTCGCGTAGAGCGTTAATTTCCCTCGCCAGCGTTTCTGCAGGACTGGCTGCTGAAGACAACTTCTGGACAATCTTGGCGACAGTCGGTCCACGCAGTAGCCAAGGCTTCACCTCAGCGGCTCCGGCCTGAAGTTCTCTTTGAGTCGAAACAAGCTCACCCTTCTCCTCTGCGGTCCGTATCCCCATGATCTCCTCCCAATTAGGCGAGAAGGGGTCCTCCACGTCCAGCTTCTCGAAGTTCGTCCTCTTTGCCGGCGGCTTCCGATCCCACGAAGCCTTCATCTCCGCCTCTCTCTCCTTCGCAAATTCCTCGTACGCGCTAGTGAAAGGGTAGTCTCGAGGGAAGTACGTTGTGCCAGCTTCGTACGCCTGCGTCTGGCGTTCTCGCTGACCAGCGACGCGAGTGCCCGTGAAGACGAAGGAGGGCCAAAAGGCCATGCCCCAGCCTGAGGGGACGATGAGTGTCCAGCCGTGAATTGCGTGCCCACCGGTGGTCTTGGATGCTTCGAGGGACCGCTGGATGAGGAGGATCGGGACGCGGTCGTCTTGTCGACGGGGCTCGAGCGGGGTTCCAGGGACAAGGTTCTATGGAATGGTTGAGTTAGACTATTGGATGGGTGGAAAAATGCACGAACATCAGCGCGACGGTTGTCCAGCTCTTGCTTTGTATATTTGGGCTTGGCAAGACCTAGCCGCGTTTTCTCGTCCCATATTTCGCTCCTCGCTAGTGAGACAGAGGGGAAGACATGCTCGCTGTTGGCTTGGTTTCCAGGTAGAGGTTTGGCTCGGTTAGGCGGAAAGCTGTCAATTTACGTCAGGGTACGAGTCGGGTACAAGGGCAGTTTGCTCCTGCAACGTACTTGAGACGCGGGTCCAGGACCTTGAAGCCAATTACCATATTCCGTGGCACGGACCCGGACGTCTGGATATCCCCCATCGACCGCCAAAGCTATCGACATGTGTTAGAAACCAACTTAGTGTTTTCGTGATGAACCCACGCACCTTCTTGAAATCATCCCGTTGATCGCCTGGTACAGTCGTCAATGCCCCTCGAATCACTTTACTCGCCTGCGGGCCCATAATCTCAAACACGTTGATTTGGTCCTTCAAATCGACGATTTGCATCTTGATCCCCTCGAGGCCTTCTCCCTTCTTCTTCGCCAAGTATTGCGACGCCGCAGCTTGTAGTCCTGATAGGACCTGCGCGTTTACGACAGGGTGAAATCGCAGCCATACCACACGGTCGGCATTTCGTTGAGACTCTGGAATGGGGGCCGTTGCGCAGGGTTCTTTCCCTTTGCCCTTTGGGTCTGTCGGCTCTGGCAAGGGCTGCCACATTATCGATACCGGGGCCATCAAACCCAATGGATATCGCCCTGGCTCGTAGATGTGAGTTTCCTGAGTTCGAGTTCCATTAACAAACCTGGGGGGCGAAACTTGTCAGGGGCAATGCTTAAGCGCTGAGGTCATATTTACCTCGCGGCTTTGGGACCAGGTCCTTGGGGATCGCAACATAGGTTCAAGGTGCCGATGAGGGTGTCTGCTGTACCACGCAGCTCAACGAGGGAGTAGTACGACGCGTCGTGAACGATTGCTCCTTGGACGGAAGCGCGATGGGATGGCCTGTAAGCCTTTTCGGTGGGCTTTACAGCCAGCCTATAACCCCACATATTTTCCATGATCATGCGTTTGGAGTGCCATATGTGCGTTTCGAGCCATGTTTTGTCCTCTGAGGATGGGGGCTTTAGTGTCTGAATGTGCGTTATTCGGAGGTCCTAGACTCACTTTGCCTGCGGACAAAAGAATCCGTTCTTGACTCTTGCTTGCCCTTGCCTCTCTGCGGCAGCTTCTTCTTCTTTACTGGGAGAGCATCCATCTGCGCGAATCAATAAATATTGGCACAGTGTCCAGGGCGATCACTCACCTCCGCGACCGCCCTCTCCCTCAGCCTCTTGGGAACTCGCCGAACATCGTGGCTCGCTGCTCTCCTTCGTAGATGTCTGGGAAGGGTTTGCCACGCCCTCTGGGTTGAGCTCGAGCTACCGTCGATGATAAGATGCGATCCCTGTGAATTTTCGAAAGGTCTGACCTCGCCGTCCTCATCGCGGTTTGCATGGCACCAATCTCGAACGCGCGAGACTCTACAATCTTCTCAATGTCGATAGCACTTGGTAGACCCGCCAGACCTGTAGTGACACTGTTAAATAAATCCGAATGAAACAAGCTCACACTGACTATTCATCGGCACGACCTTGGACGGCCCCGCGACTTGCGAGCTCGAGCTCGATGCTACAGGCTGAACAGGAATTGTCCGTGCCTCCGCGATCCTGACCTTCTTCTTCTCCCTCCCAGTCATCTCATCCGACCCCCCACCATTCTTTCTCTTCTGGAACTGCGACATCTTGTGAGCGAGTTGGGATGGAGGGAGGAGAGAGGCAAGTTGAACGACCGCTCGACGCCGACGCACCAAATTCTGGATCACGGAGCCTATTGACGACTCTGATGGCGACGTCGGGAATACTCGTCGCAGTGAGCTGCAACGTTCCTTGTTATCTCCCTCCACAGGCTGTAATCCTGGTCGCAGTCTGCACCAAAAGAATATCCCAGGAATGGCCTCTCTTGCTCGCCTCGGATTGCAGCTGGCTCAGTGTTCGCCGCGTTGCGCACGGTCCTTCGCAACGTCCAGCGCACGGAGAGCTGAGGTGCAGGCTACACCCGCCCCAATTAATATCGTTGCTCAGAAGAAGCCTGTTGGGGGATTCCGAGGCGGGTGTGTACCCTCATTTACTTATGCGCCGTATCAATACTCAGAAAACATCACGCAGAATTGTTGGTTTCCTGTTCGGTTTCTCTTTAGCTTCGTCTCTGGCAGCGTATCACTTGCTCGACGAGTACCAGCGGGCCTCTGCTGCTTTACAGGCTAGCGTCGACGAACTGAAGATTAGCACTGAGAAGGTCGGTTGGACTGTATCCCGCTAGCAGCTGCCAAGCCCCGCCTGAACGCCTTTTCCAGGTCTCTTCACATGTGCGCCGGATTGAGGCGGTGGAGAAGGATCTGCAGGCTTTGACCAACTCTTCTGCCTCCAAGGAGGAAATTTCGAAGGTTAGAGCTGAAGTGAAGAAACTCTACGACGGGCTCCATGTCGAGTTCTTGGATCTCCGGTCACACGTTTGGGGCATTCGTACGTCTCCCTGTCCCCTTCAACTCCCCCGTGTCTCGACTTACTGTGGTGGCTGCGAGACAGAACAGGATGTGCACAAGTTGTCCAAGAAAGAGGCAACTACCCTCCGTGTCTAGATGCTAGCGAACAGGGCAATACATTTACACTGATAATACCTTGATTTACGCGAAGCCGTCGCGACGACATTGCTGGTGTTCGGTGCCACAGCTACACGTTGTCACCATACAAGGCTATGGACCCGCTTCGCGGCCTCGGGGTAGCGCGATGTGATGAGGGTGGCGACCGGGAACTCGGAGACACCCCGAGGTCCCCTGATGAAGGTGTCTAGGACCCTAGAAAACCCCTAGGCCTCCAAAAGCTATATGGCCAATGTACTGGCATGGTGACACACACGAGCACCTTCCCGATCGTACTCTAGGCAAGCTCCAGGCCTGTTCTGCCCATACTGCACAATTCCACCTCGATGTACCTTCTCAGAAGCCCATGATCATGTCGCGATTTAAATCGGCCGGGCTGCGCATCCAACGTGATGCGCCAGGAGTCGCTTCTTGTCGACCCATCGGAGTTCGGGAATGGAGTGAAGAAGTGCATACCGTATCCCAGGGTGCGGAGGGGATCGCACGAACGCTACATTCCGTAAAATAATCTCCAGGGAACGGCGACCGGGGGGGCCCGTCGTCCTTGACGACATGCTACCTTCATCATCCCTTATTGAAGTGGGAGCCGCCCAACGGATACCGACCCATCCGTTCTCATGGAATTGCTGATTCTGCTTCAAATGACATATCACCTTAGCGACTATTTTTCCCGCGTTCCACAAGATATAAACCTGACCATGGGGGAACTGAACTCCTTGTTCTGCCCTTTCCTAGCACCAGCGGCTGCTCCGGAGCGGTCTTTCTTTCGTTTTCTTTCTTTCCCCCTTTCCGTACTTCGTTTCGGTGAGTCGCAGCTAGTAGCCCCAAGCCTGACACCCTACCCACCGTCCCTTCCAATGCAGATCGCCGGGCGTTCATTCACTCATTCACTGCCTTCGTTTTCATTCAACCTTCATTTTTTGATTGACCATTCCGGCGACAAGCATCAGGATGCTCCAGAAGAATTTTACCCTCCTTCTCGCACTCGTCTCTACCGCATGGGCCGTGCCCGTCCGTCGCGAGGTACCTCAAGGTATGATCAGCAATTCTCCCATACGAACTCGGCTCACGTTTTTCCTAGAGCACTCCCATGAGCAGTTCTTGACGATCGTCAACAAGTTCCTCAAAATCGACAACCCTGACGGGATCGTTGACGCTGTTTTCGCACTCCTCGGTAACGCAGCAGCCCAACAGGGGCTTGGAAAAATCGCAGTAAGCCAAATTTCCTTTTGCTTTCGAGGACATTGACTAAGGATGACTTTAGGACCCTACATGTCTGCAACTGGCCACCGCCGACCGTGCCTTCACCAACGCCAAGGCGGCTGGTGACGTCCAGGGCCAGGTCGGCTCCTTGATCTACCGCGCTTTGGAGAGGAACACCGGCAGGGTTGGTCTCGCCTCGGACGCCTGCACGTCCATTAAGGCTGTTAACCCCGAAATCGCTGCCATTTCCCAGCACCAGGTAGGTTGATGCTGTCGTTTTCTCATCACTTGTCAGACTCTGACTGGAAACGTCGTACTTTTCAGGACCCTGCTTCTGCCAACGCCGCCCAGATCAACAAGGCCATTACCCTCGAGTTGGCGAAGCAAATCCAGGCTGTTGGTGGGGACCCTCTCGACGCATTGAAGGCCGGAACCTTTGCACCCGGTAACCTCAATGATGCCACCGGAAAGGGGAATAGCTGCGATGATCTTGGTGACCCTGTTGGGTGCATCTTCACCAAGAACCTCTTGGTGCCTGATGCAAGCGAGGCTGAGATTTTGGCTGCCGTTGGAGGTGCTGCTGATGCCGCCACTACCTCGGCATCCAGTGCAACTAGTGCTACCAGTACTTTAGTGGAGAGCACCTCCCAGGCCTCTGCTAGTGTCGAAACGTCGGCCTCTGCTAGTACTAGTGTCGAAACGACATCCGCCAGCGAAACATCGGCCTCTGCTAGTGTCGAAACGACTTCAGCCAGCGAAACGTCGGCCTCTACTAGTGTCGAAACGGCCAGTAGTGAGACTACCACATCTGCAGCCGAAACAGCCGCCGAGACCTCGACCAGGAGGGCCCACACTCGCACCAGGACCCGGACTCGCGCTCGCCACACCAGGACGAGGACCGCAACGCTGACTCAGACCGCTACAAGTACTGCAACTGAAAGCGGGACAGCAACGGAGACGGCATCAAGCACTGTCTCAGCCTCGGAGAGTGTCAGTACGAGCGAGACGGCAACAGGAACGGAGAGTGCCAGCACCATTAGCCAGACCGCCACGGGGACCATCAGCCAGACTGCCAGCTCCACAGAAACAGCTTCGGGGACCGTCAGTCAGAGTGCCACAGAGAGTGCCACCCAGTCCTCCTCGGCAAGCGCAAGTTCCACGAGCTCAGCAGCCAGCCCAAGTGCGACCTCCAGCGTCGACAAGAATTTGCAGACCTACGGCGGTCATGGTGAGTTCCATTATCACATTCGAATAGCTTCAAAGCAGCTCTAATAACCGGCCCTAGTTGGTGACGTCGTCGCTCCGGAGGTCGTCAAGGCCGTCCGTGGATTCTTGGTCGACGGGCAGCTCGTCCAGACATTGACCGCTGCTCTCGCAAAGTCGTGCGATCTCCAGCAGACTCTCTGCACCGGGTCTATCAACACCACCATCGGCAGGATCTTGGACGTGACAGAAGATAAGTGTGCTGAACAAAATGCTGCTTGCCGTGATCTCGCCGCCAAGGCTGGCGCCTAATTTTTGATCGGGCTTTAACCCCTCTTCACTTCCCTCATTCTCTAAATGAAGAGGTTTCCTTTCTTTCGTTTACATACTGCCTCGCTCAATATTGTGTGTATTCACGTTTTTACCTCACGAATCGGACTTTCGCTGTGCTAACGATGGGTGAAGTCTATATTTCTGACCTCGGCAGATGAGATCCTGGAAATGACGCGCGTAAGCTAAACTATGATTAGAATCCTGAGGGCTCGGTTCAAAGACGTCAAATTTTGACCTAATTCCGTAGATTGCTCAGCGTCGAGTTCTCTTGCAAGACTCGTTTCTACTCTGAGCGTGTGGAATAAGCGCCCGTGATTGAGAGTCCGGCAAATTGTCGTTATGGGTCGGCCCTTGCCTTTTTTGGGTGGTGCAGGTCTTGGAGTGTCGACGCGAATATTTTCGTACGACCATGGACCTATAGTCCACACCTGCACGGATGTGTTGCTGTATGTATTGGGAACGAGGATACGCATAGTGCTGGGATAACCGATAACGTGATGTAATTTCTGCGCGACGCGACGAAGGTCCTCTCCCCGGGGCCCGCGACGCCCTGATACTGATAATAACATGTCAAACCGAGCTGGGTGTCGTTTCTGAGCCGTACGCCGTTGATGTGAGGGTTCCAAAGGGCCAACCGTTAAAGGTTGGTTGAAGGCAAAGCCGTGGATTTCACGCGCTCATAGCTGGAGATTGATTCGGATTCAACCCTCCTAGACACGGCACAAATTAGCACGCAGGAAATGGTGCATATAGGTGGTCGAAGGGGCCATACCATTCAAAAAGGCGTCACTAACTCCTCGCTCCAAAAGGAAGAGCTGCTTCTTTGCCTCAATGAGAGCGTGCCCAGCAAGGGCAGCGTTTTTTTGGGCGACGGCAGCATCTTTCTGGGCGATGGCAGCATCTTTCTCAGCAAGAGCGGCCCCCTTTCGAGCGATCTCAGCAGCTTTCTGAGCAAGGGCAGCATCCTTCTCAGCGAGGGCGGCCTCTTTTTGAGCACGGGCAGCCCTTTCCCGCGCTTGGCACACAATGACCATAGCTTCCTTCTCGACGAGGGCGGTCTCTTTCCGCACTTGGCACGCATCGATCACAACCTCCTTCTCGGTAAGCGCCGCCTTTTCCCGCTCCTCACGATCGACGACCGCCGCCTCCTTCTTAGCGAGGGCGGCTGCGGCACCCGCTTGCTCGTGTCGAAGACCCGCGTCTTGGGCCTGTTTCTCGGCGAGAGCGGCCTCCCGGCGCGCTTCCTCTGCGCGGTTCTCCGCTTGAGCGACCTCGAGTTGGAGAAGGAGGGTCTTTTCTTTGAGACGCACGAGCTTAATCTCGGCCTTTGCGGCGGCCTCTCTCTGGACCTCGACTCGCAGACCCACGGTGACCTCTAGGTCCGCTGGCGACGTATTGGTGTCTGAGGAATTCGATGGGGCCATAGCGAATAGAAGAGAGGATGATAGTAGCTGAACAAGGCTCAAAGAAGGCTGAAGGGGAAGATAGCGATGGAACAATGCAGAAAGGCAAAGAACGGCAGAGAATTCGAGAAATTCGCAACGATTTAATTAAGCACGCGAGCGGGACGGGACGCCGTCACGAGGCTCCAGTCTCTTCGACCTCGGGTTCTGCGCACCTTCCAAGCCTCGGTGAGGCTCGGGGCGGACGAAAGGAGCACATACAACCTGGTGGATGTCCCGGGAAACCTCGACAGCACCACAGGCGATTTGGAGCTCTGTTCTCGCCAGCCTGACCGCGAAGCCCCTGTCGTGGCGGATGCCATGAGGGAAAGCCCGCCGCTAACGGTCCTTGTCGGTGCTGCGAGGAGCTGAGCACTTCAAGTTGAGAGTGTGGCACGACATCACTCACTGCGTCTGTCAGTCCGGGGTCCCAGACGCCTCCGTCCTCCCGTACCTGCTGCCCTGTATAGGAAGTGTTGGGTTTGCGGAGGCTGCGACTCAGGAGGAGAGTAGGAACGAGTAAAGGGGGGAAACGTCCATTCTGATAAATGGACAAGATGGATTCCGAAGGACGCCCACTGCCTGTTAACCAGGTCTCATACCCAGTGGATATCTTCCCCTCGTCCCCCTCTCCTCGTCTTGTGACGTCATGCGTTGAATACGCCAATGAGCTACCGCCTGGACTTTACCCGTGAATCCGATGGAATGATGTGGTCAGGGGAGATGGCGAAGGGTGCGTGGATGCTACTTAGTAGGTATCATGGTATTTTGAGTGCTTGTGAGGTAAGGCTAGGCGTATGTTAGGTCAAGATCTAGGTGCGGGATGCTCTCAGCTTATCCACTATCTCACTCACTACTGGTTACTTACTCACCTCTACTCATCTCGAATCGGCCTCGCTTGTGTGGGCCATATTTTTGACTTTTTAACTACACATGGGAGGTGACATGGCCGGGCGCTGTATGATTCTGAGGTTCCCAGCGCCTGACAAAATCACAATTGAACCGTATGTCCATCATGTCGTGCGCCGCTACATCCAGTCGCATGCTCCCGGTCCAAAGGTCTCGACGGAAGCACGTTCGCCGAGCAGGACGCGCCAGGACCCCCCAATATGCCTAGCTAGGTCCGATTTTTATGTGCCGAAATCCCCCCTCAAAATCGCTCGTGGTCTGATCCACATGTGCACATAATCGCCAAAAACGTGGGCCATCCCCGATTTTATATGTGCCGCCTCGGCCTCGCCTGCGGCGATGTCCGATCCTTGTGTGTATGGAAAGCAGAGCTCGGGGTTTCGATTCTTAGGGTCATGCCCCATCAAGAGCCTTGGCCTTGCCTCGTACATCTACGTCCGAAGGTTCACTCCTGTGGTAGGGAATATCCTCTTCGCGGCATCTCCCAAACTCTCCTCCCCATCATCCTCCAAGCCCCCCGCACCCACCTGTTGCTTCCGCTCGCGACCTATTCTCTTCACTTCGGCCACCCGATCAGCGCCAATGGCATTGGCTACAGCCTCGTCAACTTGTGGCCTGCTGGCATTTGCCGCGTTACGACCACGTTCTCCGCCACTTCCTCCCGCTCCTCATTTATTTCGGACCTCTTCTCACTTGTATATACATTGGTATCAATCCTATCTTCCATTATACGGTACATCCAGGCGATTTGGCGTCTATGTGCACGGATTCGCGCTCTGCGCAGGTATCATCTGATATGTGCACGAAAACCGCCCATTTTGGGGGGTTCCGATTTTCATGTGGACAAAAACCGCTCAAAAGGGTGTGCCGAAAATGGCCAGTTTGAGCCAATTTTCGATCGGACATAGCTCAGCATATTGGGGGGTCCTGACGCGCCCAATAAGCCCATCACAGGCTCTCAGCCACGGGGGATTTTGACTCCGCTGTGGCACCGTTCAAGTGTGGATTGCAGGCAGTTGGCGCATTGGATAAACAGCAGAGAACCGCAATCGAGGTACGTACGGACTCCAACTTGCTTGTAACCCACCGCGTGGTCCCCCCTCGATAACTGGGTAACTGTACCCAGCGCTCATCCATACGGCGACAATCAAACGTTCAGTGCTATAATCGCCCAATGAGCGCGACTGATACGACCGTGCTGGCATGTGCT
Source organism: Coprinellus micaceus (assembly GCA_951394405.1). NCBI lineage: Eukaryota > Fungi > Basidiomycota > Agaricomycetes > Agaricales > Psathyrellaceae > Coprinellus > Coprinellus micaceus. The sequence continues at coordinate 1,625,988 of OX596340.1, read as the reverse complement.
CAAACTGTCCGTATGGTCCACTCTTCGATGTCGACCGTGGTAGACTAATCGAGTGCCTGGGCATCTGCACTATATCTACAGGCATTCTGCGATGGTGTGGAGCGACTGAGCTCCCTCTCGGACAACTGGCTGCTGCGACCCGCCATGGCCAAGCTTCTCTCCGTCCTCTGCCTTACCGCAGCTTCACTCTCGGCCGTCTCGTCCACCACCGTCGCTGAGATCCAGGGCTCGTCTTGGCAGAGCCCTCTCGCTGGCCAGACGGTCCAAAACGTCACCGGCACGGTTACAGCAAAGGTAGACATCTCAATCGTACGAGAAGGCACGTAACTCACCGAGGTAATAGGGCAGCTCTGGGTTCTACATCGTTGGGGAGAAGTCGGACGACATTCGCGTTTCTGACGGCCTTTACATCTTCTCCTCCTCCTCGACCGTGCTCAACTCAGTCGCCGTTGGTGACGCCATCACTTTCAACGGCAAGGTCGCTGAGTACCGTTCGAACTCCAACCCGAACTACCTCTACTTGACGGAGATCACCTCCCCCACCGGCATTCGTGTCCTTTCCTCGGGCAACACGGTCACGCCGGTGGTCCTTGGGAAAGACAGGAGCCCCCCTACTCAGCTCCTCTCCGCGCTCGATACCGGCGCCGATGGGTTCCTCAGCGTTCCCAACAACAGTAGTCGCATTGAGCAAGTCAACGCCACACTTCAACCCGAGAAGTACGGCTTGGACTTCTGGGAGAGTCTTGAGGGTCAGCTTGTTACGATCCCGAAGCCCACCACCCTTGGCTTCTCGAACAACTATGGCGAATTCTGGGTCCACGGTGACTGGCCTGTGACCGGGAAGAACAAGAGGGGTGGCCTTACGATCAACATCGGTGAGTTGGGGCATGCGACATCCTCGTGCGTTTGAGTCTGACCGAAGCGGCGTTATGCGGCATAGGTAAGGATAACCTCCCCGATGGTAATCCTGAGGCTGTTATGATTGGTTCCCCTCTGGACGGCACCAAGAACCCTGCTCCCTCTCTGGGCTCCCAATTCTCCGATATCACTGGTATCGTGACCTACCAGTAAGCGCCTCAATTCACGACGTCATCTGCCATAAATTGACTATACCTTTCTCGCTTCTAGATTCGGTTACTACTACGTCCTCCCCCTCACCGCTCCCTCGGTCGTCTCGCGTCCCGACACCACCATCCCCCCTACCACCCTCACTAATGCCCACAAACTCTTGGACCTCTGCACCATTACCTTCGGCGACTACAACGTTGAGAACCTTACCCCCACCTCCGCGCACCTCCCTACCGTCGCCTCGCACATCGTGAACCTTTTGAAGGCCCCCGACTTCATGTTCCTCCAGGAGATCCAAGATGACTCTGGCTCGAAGGACGACGGCACCGTCTCTGCCAACGTCACCCTCTCCACTCTCACCAAGGCCATCTACGATATCAGCAACGTCACTTACGCTTTCACCTCAGTCGACCCTGTCAACAACCAGGATGGTGGCCAGCCCGGTGGAAACATCCGTACCGCGTTCTTGTACCGCCCCGAGGTCTTGAAGCTTGTCAAGGGAACCGCTGGTGGTTCGACCGATGCTGTCAAGGTTGGAGGTTTCCCTGGGTTCCCCACGCTCAACTTCAACCCTGCTCGCATCGACCCCACCAACGGTGTCTGGAACGCGACCCGCAAGCCCCTCGTTGCCCACTGGAAGACTGTGCTCGGCGCTGACCTCTTCACCGTTAACCTTCACCTGAGCTCCAAGGGAGGCAGCAGTTCCACCCAGGGAGACGCCCGTCCCCCCGTCAATTCGCCTATCGAGAACAGGACTGGCCAAGTCGCCAGCGTCTCTGTACGTCTTCACAACTTCTCTCTGTTACAGTCAACCTTACCACTCCTTCCTTTTACTCGATAGGGCTTCGTCAAGGCGCTCCTTGATAAGAGCAGCTTCGCCAACATTGTCGTCGCCGGTGACTTCAACGAGTACATCCAGACCCGCTCTGTCTACAAGCCCCTCGCCAGCCTGCTTACCGACATCGACGAGGCCGCCAAGATTCCCGAATACGAGCGATACAGCTATGTCTTCGACCAGAACTCCCAGCAGCTCGACCACGCGATGATCTCCCCTGCCATCAAGAGGAGGAAGGTCGAGTTCGAGCACATCCACGTTAACACCTGGTCCCCTACTTTGGCCTCTAGGATCAGCGACCACGACCCTTCCGTTGGCAGGATTCGTCTGTGCTGATTGGAACGTTTAAACTGTTAATATTTTATTGTTTGCTATACCCTAAGAGCTGTAATTGTACTCTTGATAATGGAGAATCGAGTGTATCGCATACTGAGCTAGAGCATGAGATCGTGAGATCAAGGTACCACAGAGGGCGGGGTTCAATTGGAGATTCCAGGGTCGAAGTGAAGCGTAACAGGTCGAGGGGGCAAGCTACTAGCAAGGTCGGGTACGAAGTTCGGCGTAAAGTCACTGTCAAAGGTTGATCCCTCGTCCTCGGTCTCCGCACTAGAGTCTTGCACCTCCATGCCCTCAGCCTGCATTCCAAGTTCCAAGGCGCCGCTACAAACCGACAAAAACATCTCGAGCACCTTCAATCCTCGTCGTTCGAGAGCATACAGAGATTTCCATTCGTCGCCAAGGAGAAAAGGGAACGCGTCCTTGCAAGTCACAACCCGCTTCACCCATTCAGAGGACGAGTCGTGAGAAGTCCTACGGGCGATTTCGAGGCGACTTATCCGCCGAAGAAGCCGAACACGCAGCATTGTCCTTGGAGAGGTGAGATCGGGAGACGACGACCGTAGGAGGATTTCGATGTCCGGGAGTGGGGTGTTGGACATCATCAAACACTTGCCGCCGAGGAGGTGTAAAGTCATCTGTTGGTCAAGATGTGGGCGAAGAGCTGGCAGAGATGTGGGAGTGGGCGTACTCGAGGGGTCCGTTCCTTGAGCTCTTCTAGGTAGGAGACGGCCTGGTCGTACACCTCTCTGTACGGTTCCGGCAGCTCTCCAGTGACCCACTCGCGTTTTGGACTCCCAAGGTGATCCGGTTTAACTGGCCCACCAGTCGCCGCGTGAAGCCGTACCTACCCTGTGTCAGTGCAAAGGGAAACTAGTTGAGTAGAGGGTGTACCAGATGCAACGCCGGGTTAACCAATAGTAACTCGAGTTCTCCGCCATGGAGGTTGTTCGCGCCGTGACAGAAGTCAACCACGAAGCTCCTTGAAGGCAGAATGGTGATTGTACCGTGCGCATACTTGTACTCGTTTGGGGAAAGAATAGACAGGTCGATGCATGGACCCTGCCTGTCGCCACCCAGAGTCCTCGAGTGCGCAGAGATCGGGAAGGGAATGACAGGCTCAGCGCTTCCTGTTCGAGAGTCCAGAGTAGGTTTCATAAAGAAGTGCATCAGCCGCTCTCTTTGGAGGCTCTCCGATTTGGACCGTCGGGGGATTCCGGATTCGAGAGCTGGTCTGCCAAACAGGGGTTCAGAGACGACCCTCTTCGCGAGGGAGAACGCTGGTGGCCGCCTACAGGAAGCATTGAGGCTTGGTTTCTTCGCTGCCAGAGACAATCCAACGGCAGCGGGGTGTGGACCTTCCTCGATGGGCAGCACGACAGGTCCCTCAGTCGATGTCTCCGCCGAGTTCATCAAAGCACTTTCTATATCATTGCCATGAGATAACTTGGGTGAGAATGACTGAATCCATGCATGGGTCAAAGCTTGGGCAGGGGATATCCGGTCCCCTGGTTTCTAGCGTTACCGTTCAGCGAAGGCGGCTGAGGAGATAGTTCATCACAAACGCACGATCTGTAGCAGGCTTGAAAGAAGGTCCTGGAAGTCGCTCGGGCGATCTGAAAGGGATAGGGTGGTATCAGACTTGAAGAATGAGGCGTCTTGACTGTTTGCTTCCTAGGCTTTGAATCTCAGTGATAATCGACGGGGGAGCGCATGACCGTCACATACCACCGAAATCGGGCCAGAGGTGCAAAACAAGAGCAAAGAGCCCAAGGACCAAACGTCCGAGGGGAACGAGTGCGGTTCTTGGGTAATGATTTCACTGTATGGCACTAAACTCCAGGGCTTCGCAGGACGAAAGATCCGTGGACTCACGGCGCGGAGTAGGACGAAATTGTCTGGCAAGCGGTCTGCGTTGCCCCGCCGTCAGAAATCATGACAGCATTTGAGAAATTGCTCAATTTCTGGTCGATATGATTAGTTCAGAGGGCCCGGAGAAATATCTGAAGCGTGGACAGACTTACGAAAGTCCTAGCCGTTGAGACCAGTACACTGCTGGGCTCTACTTTGCGGTGAACAATATGCTTGCCTTCGAGGAAAACAAGGGCGATCGCCGTACTGCGAAAGAGGTCCCGCAGGACCCCCTCCTCTATAGCAGCGCCTTGCAATGCTTCCACATACTCGTCCAGGCTGCCACCATCGCAGTACTCCATAACCTGTGCGTATGCATGCGGTTCGGTGAAATGCGAGAAGAGCGAGACGACATTTGGGTGATGTAGAGCTTGGTGGAGGCGGCAACCACTGCGCTCGGACGAGGTGAGCTGAGAGTCGCGAGGCTTGAGTTTTCAGGACGGGGGGAGAGATTTCAGTGCTCGCCTTTACCGCCATGATACGGCCCTTCAAACGTCCTCTGTTAGAGACTGCCCGGAGCACTTTGGAGGCGCCGCCATGCTTTATTTCACAAAGGATGTCAAAGTCCTGGAGCGAGTGTAGCCAATCCAGCCTTGGAACCGGGGGACCTAGAGAATTGGCTGGAAGCGCCATGTAGAGGGTGTACGATGCCAGTGGATGGAGGTGGAAACATGAAGCGAAGACATCTCTCTTGCAGCAGCTCGAAGGCTGTTTCGACAATCATGTGATCCTTCCATCCTAATTCCCTGAGTACTCAGACTCTCAGCGTGCTCTAGTCCGGATGCCGGACTGTCTGATGGCGGCCATGGCCCTCGGCATGTCACGATTCTGAACACGTGAGAGCCCTTCGGGGGAATCGTCGCTAGACAGTCCGGTCAAACTCGTTTCGATCGCCTATAGCGTTCCTTACGCCCCTTCCCCCACCATCTCCCCTCTTTCCTCCCCTCCCTGGACCGTCTAGCTATCCGCAGCTCACTCTGGGTAATTGAAATGGGCGAGAACAAGAACAGTAGCCCTGATTTGCGCCCACAGCCCTCAGAAAATGCCCGCAAGTCCTCCTACGGCAGGAGCAGCGACCGCCGTACCAGAAGAGCTGTCCACCGCATATCGAGGCGATGTTGAGAGTAGGGAGGTGGATAACGGTCTCCCTGGGGTGTCTTAAGGCGCGGAAGAGATTGCTGGGGCCTCTGGGTATGTCAACATTGAGCCTAACGGAATCCTCGTCCCTGTATGGTGAACGCGAGTCCAATCCATCGACGAAGAAGACTGGAGCCTGGGTGCCGAGGATAAATATCACAGAGAGTGTTTGCGAGTGGCTTCCTGCCATCAAGGAGGCAACATTGCGTAGTCTCGATATCATCTTAGCTTCACTCGCTGAGGCCAACTGGCAGTTTGAAGATCACCTGCAAACCTCTGTACAAACTGTCGAATACTGGATTAGAATGAATTATACTATTTCTATCTAGTACCGAGACGCGTCTTCATCCATTTGAGCGGTGCAGATGGGCGATAGGTGCTGATACGCGCGAGGGAACGCGTATATAGGTAGGAGGGGCGGCGCGTAAGGAACGCTATAGGCGATCAAAACGAGTTTGACCGGACTGTCTAGCGACGATTCCCCCAAAGGGCTCTCACGTGTTCAGGATCGTGACACGCCGAAGGCGCCCGCTCAGACAGTCCGGCATCCGGACTAAGCGTGCTCTCAGCTGCTGGGTCGCTTGGACATTAAACTCGGAGGTACCCTCAAATGATAACAGTAACGCCGGTCCTGAAGCAGGTCACCAACGACGAGTTTATAATTCCTCCAAAGTAAGGCGCGGAGGGAAGGTTCTTCTTCCTCGATGTAGTTGTATTGCTGCAGGACGGTAAATACCGAACGACGAAGAGTATCGTCCCGGGTTTATATGTGGTGTTCGACGAAAGCACCGAGGAGTGATATGTGGGGGCCAAACGTCAAAAGCTGTACTGTTGGACGCACATGTTTTATCCAAGCGTATCTTCCCTTCATAACCCTAAACCGCGATACGAAGGAAGAACCCGAAGCTGGAGGCTGCCCTGGGATTGGGGCTTCAACGAGGGGAGTCGGAGGCCATGAAGGGGTCTGGGTACATATGGTCACTCCGAACTCGGTGCTGACTCGATGAGGGGCGATCTGGGTGTGTTCTAGCGAACGACTGGATATTTTCTGGGGTCGTATGTGTGCGCCTAGTGAGGATGATGGAGGTTCGGGAACAAGCTGAGCAAGTGTGACGCTGTTTAGCTCCGAACGTGATCATTCGCGGAAGCGGCGTGACGGGCAAACGAGCGAGCTGCAATTAGCCTCGAGCAAACCGTGCTTGGCAGCGAACCAACTCGACGCCTGGAGGCGTTCACCATTTTATGAGCTCCAGTAAGGACCGAACGGACATCGCTGCTCTACATGGACTCTCAGGTGCCAGTGAAGGCAACAATTCGACGTCCGTTCCCCCTCTTTACCAGATCCTCTCCCCTAACCTCGGTGATATTCTAGGTGGAAGAGAGAACCAACGATCATTGCCGTCCCAGGGTCAGCACCTATGAAGGTTCGCCGCCTCTCAGCCTCTCGTATACAACTCTCTGACCGCTCTGCAGAGACAACCTATTCACACAAACCCGTTTTCGACGATTAGCAGCGGTTATGCCAATGTTGGGGATGTTAAGCGCAGTGGTGGCATAGGGAAGCCAGGGGGCCAGAGCCGATCTCGAAAAATGGACGCTATGAGGCCTAAACACGCTGAGGGCGGTGGATACAAACTGGTATCCAATAGGGCTAAAGCCAGCACACTTGTGCCCACCGTTCAAGGAGACAAGTTCAGGGAAGCTAAGCGCCCGAGGCTGAGTGGCGGAGCGTCAAACCAGCACAGTAAGCTCCCTTAAGTTTTGACAAAGTATTGAGTTTATTCATCTGACATGTCGCTCAGTGATAGACCTTACAGGAGACGATTTGGACGCTCGGACTCTGCTTAATGCGGCTGCAGGACCGAGCCACGGGCCTCAACCCATGAGCAAGAAACACCGTGAGCTGAACCTGGCGCAAGATGGTCCTTATACCCGGCAACTGGACCAGAAAATGAACCTCGATGAGGATGACGACCCTATTGAAATGTTTTCTCCTTCGCCAGAGACGAAGGAGGGCGGTCAAAAGGCTTCCACAAGCACAGCCAAACCGCAACAGCGATCCGGAAACGTTCAGCAGAGAATCCACTTTTTCGAGGGAAAGGATCGCCTGTCTGAACCCTCGTTCAATCCGAAGCCGCCACCTCCTCGATCGAAACAAGATTTCAAGAACCATGCAAAGCCTCAGAGCCTATCTGCGGTGCGTGACGAATCTAGTCAGGCACATCGCACCACTGATACAGAGGTTCCCATAGACCCATGCCGGAACCTTAGGAACACCCCTAACGTCTAAGGAGACTAAACACTCAGGGAAGAAGCGAAAGCGGAATCCTGAGGAACCCTTTATGCTGCCCTTGAGAAAATGCATCGTCAAGAGAGCCGACAAAGCCTCCATTCTCGACAACTCTTCATGCATGACCTTTGAAAAAAACTCGCTGAAGGTAATAGAATGCGAGCGAACCACGATCCTCGATGTTGACACACGGGATTATAACAAAAGATTGGTGGGCTGCTCCGCTTCTCACCTTCCCGACGTAAGTCTCACGCCAGCAATGTAGCTCACTCAATGCGCGGACGAGACGCAAGAGGCGGTGTTTCTCTGGCTAGATAAACCAGATATCGGTATGGTCACCCCTCGTTTCACAGGTGTTCTTTGGGGCTTACTGCCCCACAGGAAAGCACGCCCCGGTCGAATGGATCGCCCTGCTGCTAGATTGCAAACACAACGACTGGGATTTGGAAACGTACAAGGAGCTCAAACTCTGGTACAGGCCTAATGCAGAGCCTCCGTGAGTTTAGGCAATTCGTAGCCTTCTTCGAACGAGGGAGCTGATGCCATTCAGGTTTTCCACAGGGCAGGACCTGTGGAGATTACTAGAGACGGAAGCGCGACAGTCTCATGGCCGACAGAAGGAAACCAGCGGCCTGGGTTGTGCAAACCCCCAGAAACCTGAAAACCAGTCATCCAGGATGAAACCCGCTTCGGTTAAGGGTACCGATAAGACTTCGGGTGTGGCACGCCCTACACCCACACCTATTCCTGTCCCGCGGAGAGACCCGCGGCGTCCTCTATTAGGCAATGTCTACCCAGGCACAGATAAACCTACTCAGGGACCCGCACAAGCTTCGACTTCCAAGGCCGTCCCAAATACTGCCACCTCTCCCTCGACGTCAAAGACAGAGTTGGTAGCTCCTCTCCGGCGATCTGGCAGGCAAACGACGGCTGCAACACCTCGTAACCCAACGGACGATGAAGTGTACGCCTTCTTTTCGCTCTGCAAGTTTATTTACATTGATGTTGCCCAGCATTTTGGTATTCCCGCCTGATGCCCCAGGAAAGGTTACTATCACGAATGCAGATGCTGGGCGCTTGAAACCTGGGGAGTTCCTGAACGATACCCTCATAGAATTTGGCCTGAAGTGGGTTCTTTTCTCCATTTTTAATGCGCCTTCTCATGGTTGTCGCAAAGGCTTTGGCTAAAGGAGCTAGAAGAGAGGTCTCCCGAAATTGCGAAGCAAGTCCATGTCTTCAGTTCATTCTTCTACAAGAAGCTGAACAAGAAGAAGTACGTGCCCGCTCCTCACCCGCCCGGGTAGGCTACTCATCTCAACCCCTTCCAGTTATGAAGAAGGATTCAAGAGTGTACGGAAATGGACTTCAAAGCTCGATCTCTTCGACAAGAAGTATATCATTGTCCCAATCAACGAAAAGTTCGTCATCAGAAGGCGGCTTGGTGAAAAATTCACTGACTCCCTGTCGCAGCATGCATTGGTATCTCGCGGTCATTTACGAGCCCGAGCACGTTCTTCGTCCCCCACCACCCGAACCCACTCCGCCTCTCCCTTCCCTGACGAAGGAGTCGGAGGAAGCAGCCATTGGAGACGAATCCGTCGTGATCGTCTCGGCTAGCAAGTCAGGTAGCGAAACCGCGCCATCGGCGTCAAGTGAGGATGGCATTGAAGCAGATCTCACCGCCAATCTGACTCAATGTTCGATAGCCTCTGATGGCGAAGACCAGGATCCATCCGCACAGAAGATTGAAGTGATGAACGTCGATTCGCCCAAGACACCCGGCGCCCAGACGCCCAGCGAGAGTCGGCCCCCGTCGCCCATGCAACTCTCTCCTGAAGTGCCGGTGTTTGCTTCAGGTAGAGAGGCGAAATCAGCAGAAGCATCGACTACTACATCATCCACGGCTGGCGACGAGGCCGACGTCCTGAATCTTGTCGACGTGCCAGCCAGCGAGATGGTCATGGACGACGATGCTCACATCCCCGAAATTCCTCCCGAACTATTTTACGGGTCTACCAGTACGAGATCAGGGAAGCAGTACGAGAAACCTCAGAAAGCCCCAGCACGCACTCGAAAGTCAGAACCCAAAGCGAGGGAAACGTACCAACGCGATCAGTAAGTCCGAACTCATTGTACGCACTCTGCATCCAGGGGGCTAATCTTCTTTGCAGCACATACGTCCTCACTATGGATTCGCTCGGATCGAAACACGCATTCGCTGCCAAGCAGCTCAGCAGGTACCTCATCGCAGAAGCCAAAGACAAGAAAGGTGTGGAATCTACAGCCAAAATCCAGATGAAGAGTGTGAATGTGAGTACCTACACTACGACATATTCTACAGACGCAGGGATCTGATAAAACGCATAGGTCCCAACGCAACCAAACTACTGCGATTGCGGATTATACCTTCTTCACCTCGCCGAGACATTCATATCCGATGCCCAAAATCTCATTCGAAGAGACTTCGTAAGCTTTCTCGTCCACACTGGCTTCTTCGTTTTCTAATATACAATGCAGGAGACCACCCCTCGGACTACGAACAGCGAGAGGCAGGACCTGTGGCGCGATTTCAAGGTTCCCATGATGCGAGAAAGACTCTTATCTCGCATAGAAAGCCTCTCCCACGACTGGAACAAAACACAGCCGCAGAAGTCATCCTCCAAGGACCAGGAGGATACCACCACCACTAAGGCAAAGGACGATGGCTCGGATTCTGATGCTGACATCATTGAAATCGGTCCCGTCACCAAGGCGAAGAAGACGCCCAACAAACAGGCAGCAGCTCGGCTGCGGTGAATGCGAAAGTCTGTTCGTTGTATTTGTATCCTGATTTTTTCAGTTCCGAGTGCCCTGAACGTTCGAACATTGCCTTTTCCCAGTCACTCCGCTCTGCATTATCATCAATTCTTGCCCTTAGAACTATCATACGTATATCCTACGCCGTAATTACCCGGTGTCTTGCACATGATTCTTCCACCGGCCCTTAAGCGCCCATGCATATGCCGCACCGCTTCCAGTCTCGGCAATCACTCCGTTCGCAAAAGGCCGGCTGTGTGTTCAACTCCTGGAGTCGGACCCTCTCTCTTGACCTTCGACCGTCATCTTCTAAGTACTCTGTATTGTCATTCCGGTCTCACAGGTGCCACCGCCGACTGAGCGATGGAGGATATTTCAAGGCTCACAATTCCGAAGCTCAAGGCGCTATGCAAGGAGAAAAAGCTCACTGGGTATTCAAAACTCAATAAGCCTGGCCTCATCGCGAAACTCCTGGAGCACCAGAGCCTATCAGATGGCACTGGCAACTCTAACACGACGGCAGCCGCTCCCTCCCAACCGAAGTCTGGACTAGTGACCCGTCCTATTGCGCGAGAACCGTTGGCTGCTTCAGCACCGAGTCTTGCCCGTCTCAGCGAAACCTCCGACACTGTGCTGCGCCCTGTTATGAACCCTTCGAGCCAGCTTTTTCAAAACCAGCTTACTCCAGACCATGCGACTCAAACGACTGGACGCGACTCAGAACAATCAGTAGCGCATATAGCCAAGCCTATCACACCTTTCACCGGTCCAGCCCGGATTCAAGATCCTGCTGCAGCGTTAAAGTCTACTTCGATCCCCTCTGGGAGCTTTCGCCTTGCTCCAGAAGAACTACCTTCTGAAGTAGCTCCCAAGGCTGTCAAGCGTATAGCCCACGCACCAATAGAGGCCCCAAAGGCCAAGAGACCGAAATTTGTCACGGCCCCTTTGGAACCAGCGAGCTCAAGCAAGAACCCCACTCCATCCCGGCCAGATCCTCGACCTGCCAAGGCTGCTATGCCTCAGGCTAAAAGCGCTGAAAAGGTGTTTCAGGATAGCCAACCGACGGTCTCTGGCCATCCAGTTTCTTTGAAAGCGAAAAGGAAAGTATTTGCACCCCTCATCCCTGCCATTCCTCCGGTGACTAGTATCGGAAACTCATCAGCCGTGGCTATGTCTGTACGTGATACGGTCCCCTGCACCTCTGATGCTGGGGTATCAGACACTTCTTTCGAGTTCCTCAGTGACGACACGCCGATCGCTTTGCGCCCAGTCACGCTCCCTCCCTCCATATCTCAGCGCAAGAAGGTTCAGAGGCTATCGGCGGTCTTTAGTTTACTCTACGAAAGGGATCTTGCTATGCTTTGCACCCTCTGCCGCCTGTACCGATACTCAGGTATTCTTCGTCTACTCGTCCGTAAAGCACCACTGACCCTCGTAACGTTCTCGGGCCAGCATATATCTCGGCATCGCATATCTTGAGGCGTGACTTCGCTGGACCGAGACTGGATGCGATGTTCAAGAAGTACTCACCTAACATGGCCGACTACTGGCCATACCTCAGGAGGAGAAAGGCCGAGGCTAACGCCCGAAAACAGCAGTTTCTAAGCACATTTCTCGGCAAGTCTCTTGCGACGTTTCCCGGCATCATATCTCATCGTATGTGGGCTTGCGACAACACCAAGTACCTACTAGTTGCGGCCAAGTAAGCAATGCCTTTTCGCATTGCACGTAAAACCCTGGCTGATGTGCTTGCAGGTTTTTACTGACGTCTTTCTTTTACCGAGTTTCCATTGGCCTGAATGTACCGTTTGGCACCATGACCTTGCTCTCCGTAGAAGAGGTGGTTCAAGGAGAGATCTGGAAGATCAGTGCAAATCTAGACGGTGAAAGGCGCATCTACTACGTCCTCGAAGCGACATGCGAAGTGATCGGCCTGCCCTCCCTATCTAATCACGGACCCGAAATCTCTGTAGGTCCTACCCGGGGAAGGGCCTTCATCAGGGCCGACTGGACCGAATACATCGAGAGCAAGCTTCATTCAGAGAACCGCCTCAACCAAGAGACGCTGCAGGATCGCCTCACCTGGCCGAATCACGAAGAATACGACCACGGCATCAGCAAGGTTTGGACCGATCGCGTCAAAAGAGAGTGGGAGACTGGACTTGTGAAATTGGTCATCGCGCGTCGTTACGTCCTAGCTTGCCTGGTAGCCAACAGGTCCGCCGCGCCATTTACCTCGAATATGTAGCACCACTAACCCGTCTGTGAAATCAGCCTAAGTGGCAGACATCTGACCTCCATGGAGATGGAGCAGGAATTCAACGGGAGGTCGGGTGACGGCGTCGTCCACATTCGGAGAGCAAAGCAGAAGCAAATTCTCAACCTATATTTACCCAGGTAAGCGCGTTGCACATTCTCCATCGGTATTGCATCCCTTTAACCATAGTGATCCAAGCCACCACCTCGTCGAAAGTGTGCACATCATGAATAGGGGGAGCGTCCCCCTTCACCCTGCGGTCGCAACCGTGCAAACCCTGGGACGGGAATACTACATCTTGCGGGACAACGGTTTGCAGATAGGGACTGAGGAGGATGGTATTAGTGAAGTGTGGATGGGCATCCTGGGTTGTAACTTGGAGGGAGTGGCGTTATAGTACTTATTAACACGCTGACTCTTTTCATTCACTACCTTCCCTTGTATCCGAGCGAGCACCGTGTAGGTGCCTATATGAACATCGCCGACGTCAGCCTCTTTGGCTTGTTCGATGGTACCAAGCCAAGGCGTGAACGCTTCGTAGATAGCCTACCCCTCCAGTTGGGTTACGCGATGACCATCGCGAATGCAGTAAAGAGTAAACCGCTACAGAGCGAGCCTATCAAGGGTTATACTACCACAAACAAACTCGAAGGCCGCAGTCTCGTCCCCGATCTTGGCCAATCTCCCCCCGAACAGGGTGTTCAGCTCATCCACTACGACGCCGGGCGATACTCCCCTCTCCCCCTCTTCTAAGCTTTGCGGACATGAGAACTTCATCACGGACGCGCGCTCGCGCCCATGCCTACTCGAAGGGGCCGTGTGGGGGTCGAATGTTAAAACGCACTCGTACGTGCGCATTGGGACACTGCTGAGGAAGACTGGCGCCACACCTCCTGGAGTGCTTGTTGGGATATATGCCACTGAATAGTCTAGGATTAGGGCCGCAAGGGGCACTGCAACCTCCATGTCTATATCGTTGGGAAGGGTGATGGAATCGGCTCGGCCGGACGTCAGCTCAAGTGATTGCAGTAGTACGCCCAGTACCCCTGTGAGCTTCGAGGGGAGGCATCTTTCCTGTCGGCACAAATGGAAGATTATGAAGCACAGTTACACCAGTGGCGATGTTCCTTTCTCACTCACAAGTTCGCATCGGCTTCCAGGGAAGAGCCTGACAGGAGTCAGAAGGGGTGCCAATTCGACTTCGGGGGCTAGGGATTTCTCGATCCTATGGCGCAGGAGAGGGGCATTCACTAGGAAAGACTGATCTGATGCGGATTCATAGAGATGGGCGATATTAGACGCCAAGCTTTTCGTTGTCGGTTCCTGTCGTTCGAATGAGCATTAACGCCGGGGTATTTATAAGAATCGCTCTAGGACTGCTCACACATTGTAAGGCATCCAATAGCGCAGAGAAACTATTTGTCGGACTCTCAGGAGAGAATGTGTCGATCAAACACCCAGTCCTTCGACGGGTGAGCTTTACAGGGGAAGTATGGATATGGGCGCTTACCGAAGCGCTAACCCCACGAAGGTGATATCTATAGACAACCTCGTCCTCGCTTGGGAAGACAGCCTCTTGAAATACTCAAGGCCGTTTACCACGCGATACACGCTGGCTATAGAGGAGCTAAAAGTTGCAGGCATGGGGGTACGGAAGAAGAACGATCCCAAAAGGCAGAGAGAATGCCATTGGGTCTAACCTATTGGCAAGATCACCGTTCGAACTCCGCCCGCTTCTCAAAATGCGACCTCACTGTCTTACTATGTCCCTTTAAAATGCCTACGGTGTCGTTCTATCTAGAAGGCGTTGGGTGTTCTTACAGGGGCTGAAGGGTAAATAGAGTGAAGGAGATTGTGAACCTGTCAAACGCGAAACGCGACCCGCAATAGTTGCCCGCCAATCTCTGTCACAATCCCAAGCACGTCCGATAGGTTGAGCATAACGGGGAATGCCGGTATATCGCTCCCTGACTTTATTGCACCAAGAAAAAGTTGACCCTCCTCGGAAACAGACACAACGAATTTCCCGATCCCATGGCTTTCCTTCCCTGATGGTACCTTCTCCCCTCCTTGGCTAAGGTTTGCCTCGATATCGACGCATCTTGGGAGGACGGTGGTAGTATGAAATAAGGATGGGACTGACGAGTTCATGATCATGTCGTGAGTCGTGTGATCAGTCGAAAGCAGGGAGGTGAAGAAGGAAAGGAAAGGAACATGCGAGCCGGCATTTGGGGATGCCTCCACAGCTGGCGCTTCATTGGCCACTTCGCTCGCCGCTCCAGAAAGTGACCTGCTTTCCCTCGCGGGGACAGGCGACAACTTCCGCCGGCCTCTGGCTCCGAACACACCTGACCCTCGCTCCAGAGGCTTCTTCGTGACTCTCGGCGTCCAAGGACTTGTTCTGCTCAGCTGAGGGCGCCGAGGTGGACTAACGAGAATACACTCGAGGTCCTTCGGCCACTCCAAGACATTCTCTCTGCCTCGGACAGGGGCGAGAGCTGTTGGTGTTGGAAGCGAGCTTCCTTCGATTGAGGGTATATCCGAATATGGGGATAGTGTTACCTCCGTCGAGGGCGAGCCTGGACTGCGTGTACTCGATGGGGAGGTCGACTCCGATGGGTTAGGAAATATGTAGAACGACGGACTCCTGTCTCGCGAGTTCCGGGCAGAGATCGGGAGTTCGTGCCGAATAGAGGATGGGCGAGCATCGCGGGATGCATTTCTGGGTGGTTTGGTGTAGTACTGGGCCATCTTCGACCCAAGTGAGGCTCTGGAAGCGTGAAGGACGTCGAGGGCGATGGCAGGCCTTGTCTGAAATAAGGCGCCACAATCTCGAATATGATGTACGCTGTGGGAAGATATGAGGTAAACGCCGTGCCTGTGCCGAGGATTGCTCCCGCCACTGGGTCGCGCCTCTCTCAATTCAACCAACACCTCCGACGCGATACCAATGTCATGGAAGCAACACTTTTCTACCGCAGTGAAGGATTTTCGTAAAGGAGAGCTGAAAGATGCGCTGAAGGGCTTCAATGAGGTGCGCACAATGGATACATGGGCGTCAACGAATTTTCATCATGCTACAGGCTGTAGACAACGGAGGCGACAAGGAATATGTCGTCTACGACTCGCGCGCGGTGGTACTGGAGAAATTGGGGAAACTCAAGGATGCGCTCAAGGATGCGAGGAAGGCTATTGAAGTCGCACCATCGCAATGGCAAGGCTACGCACGCGCCGCGAGACTCTTCTTGCGAGCCCAGAAGTTCGACTCTGCGTTGAAAATGGCCGATGCCGCCTTGAAGAAGGTGAAGGACGACGACGCTAAACGAAGGCAAGAACTTTTCACCTTGAAGAACGACATTTCTGTGGCCCAAGACGACTACATCAAACGAACTACCAACCACTGGACGAACCTCCCTGTTGAACTCTTCGCCGGGATATCCACGATGCTGATTGAAGAGGATCCAAACCACGTTCTGCCACTGTCCCAAGTCTGCAAAGACTGGCGCGGTGTGGTTTGGGGAAATCCCCATCTCTGGACGTGCTTGGTGCTAGGCCGTTCCCGGCCCCTCACCAAGGCAAGGCGATGGATCAAGCTCTCCAAAGGCAACATCAACACATTGGAGGTTCTGGCTGCTGCGTGCGAGAAAGCGGGGTGGGATGGGGAAGGTCTTGAAGGTCTGCGGTGGGACAAGCTTCGCGCATTCAAATCAGACAACTGGGACATACGCAAGTTCTGGAAGTCCAAGGGCAACCTTGCACCCATATCTACTTTGGCTCACTACGAGTTCCGTAACACTGCGGCCTCCAAAATCGTCGCGCCCTACGACGTAGCCTGGTCCCTCGAACACATTTATCTCAGCAACGTCACCATGCCCACTTCCCTGCTAGATTTATCTGAAAAGAACATCTTCACCCTATCCTTGCGCGACGTTCAGGCGCCACAGGCCCTTCGACTACGTATACCACAAACACTAGTGACCTTCGACGTCGATATGCCTGGTATGTGGCTCGACGAACTCCCATCCGAACTTCCCGACTTACGGAACCTTAAACTACGACGAGCGAATTTATGGGCCGACGACTGCTTAGCAGTTGCTATGCCCCAGCTCGAAACCCTCGAAGTTGAGGGGTCTTCCGGCAACATATCTCCCGCACTGGTCCACCTGCAGAGCAAGAGCTCTGGCCATTTGACATCTCTTACCCTGAAAGCAATTGGGCTCTCGTCGCGGGATAGCGAACATCTGGTCGCTCTCCTGAGGAGCAATCCTCTCATCACCACTTTACAATTATCCAGGAATCCGGGGATGGTCGCGGTGGTTGAGGCCCTCGTCCTCGCCTCCCAACCCAAAGCTGCCTTAGATCCTTCACCTGATTCTTCGGACCCTCCAACCGTCCTATGTCCTATGCTCACTCAACTCGACCTTTCCTACTGCAATGGGATGAAGACGGGGCCACTAGTTCAACTTATCCGGGACCGAACCGCTCTGGCGACGGCTAGGAGCGCGGAGAGGATTACCAGCCTTGTGCTGGACGGATGTGATACGCTGGACGTGGCATGGTTACCATGGTTCAGGACCAACGTCGAGAAATTCAGCTGCGCTCTCTGGACCAAGAAGTCAGGGAAATTCCGAGTGGCGAACTAATATGTACGTTTGTTAAGACGTCTCTATCTCTCGTTTCCTCACATTCTTTAGGTTTATCTACCGTATTTCTTATATCATCACCATGTACGGCCGCGTACTATTAACCTCCAGGCCGCAATGGCTACCCAAGCGCAAGCGCTCAAATCTGATACTTGTCAAAGTGAACGCGAACAATGCGATGCTCGACGGCATCGGTGAACTTGGCCACTGCGTCCTTCCCTTGACCGCCGCCGGTGACCGCAATTTTGCGGTCCTGATCAGAACAGCAGGTGAGTACTGTACCAACATAAACTTTTCGAAGTGCGAGGACAGACCTCTGGCGTGTGCCATCCAAGAACGAGAGAGTAGGACCCCAGCTTCTCAACAACCTCACCGTAAGTCGAGTTGGGGTAGTAACTCGCGGCACCTTTCAAAGCGGTAAACACGCCCTGGGTGGCTTCAATCAAGTCGTCCACATTCTTTCCTTGCCTGGGTTGTCCGGTAACCACCTCGGTTGTTAAGCAGCTGAAGGGCTTCTCAGGGTCGCCTACAAACTTGACATGCACTGTGTGCTCTGGGCCTGCTTGGACAGCCTTGAGGCGCGAGCTGAACTCTTTGTACTCGGGGGTAGACTGGAATTTTATGTGGTCCTGGACGGACTGCTAGACTGCGAGTGGGAGGGAAGGTTAGGGGCAGTTGGCTCGACGATGTGGGAACGTACGTATTGCCATATGGTGTATGCGTTTATCCTCGACTTCAAACCCATGGTAAGCGCTGGAGTGATTGTCAGAGCTGCTATTCTTCCGGTCCATAGTTCAGAGGTTCCTGGCCCATACTCACCCGAGGAAACCTTTGGCTTTGGCCATAGCTGAAGGCTACAGGCTTCCAATGCAACTCAAGGTGAACCTGGAAACGTCCAATTTAAAGTTAGGTTAGGGTTTACATCACTGATGCCAGATGATGACGCATTCCCACATTGCCAACTGTTGCCGCTGCGCATCATCATCGTCTCTTCTCTCTCTTCCGCGAACATTTCCAGCGCACAGGGCCTGGAGACTGGCGGTGCTCTCCACGGCTCGCATTCTGCCTCTGTACCGTCACTCTATACCCGCTAGCTTTTGAAGTAACGACCCAGATCACACGACACATCCCGTCCGGGTTGCGATAATTGAGCGTCGCACCTCCGAACGCGACACACACGACCCAGCGACTACCGTGGCTTTTGGATTCAGTATGGTCGTCTTGAATAATGAGGAGCCGGATATTATGCAGCTATGGGGCATGATTACGCAGCTTGGGGAGCAGCTGAGCCAAAACCAGGCTATGTCAGTGTCTTTGTATACGACGGCGGGGAAGATCAAGGTGCGTTACATAAATGTGTAGAGGGGGCGCCTAGTGACGTCGGAGGCTTGAAGAATCAATCTAGTAACCTGCAGAGCGGGTTTGTGTTGCGGAGGTATGTCCTGTCGGTTGTATAGTTGGTGCCCAGGCTAAAGAGACTGCGCCTTAGGTTCAACACGGACAAGTCGCAAGGTTGGCGCTCACCCTTCCTGACTCGAATTTTGTTCCAACCCTGTGTTTTAGAGGAATACGATGCTGCACTTGAACGAATGAGCGCTGGCATTGCCGCGGAGAACCAGGGTCTACTCCACGATAACAAGCAACTCAGTGCCCTCATCAAGGAATACGAACAGACGCTGGAAACTTTGATGAGTCCGTATATCATGATTGCATCCTTGCAATTGCAATTGCTCACATTTTCTCCACAGGCACATTCCGTAACCGTGCAGTATGTCGGCGATTGCTCGTTCCTGCATTCCTGCCTCCACTAACGCCGCTTGCCTTTTAGCAACATGTGCAAGAACGCGAACTATCCCTGATCCGCGAGTTCGAATCGAAACTTCTGGCTCGGGAGGAAGAGAATGCGAGTGCAGAGCTCCAGGCCAATGCGACCATCTCTAACGCTATTACCCGACTTTCCTACCTCTTTCGGCAACTCCTGCGTGAACATGGCGGGGAGGCGCCGGTGGGAGCGCCATCTTCTAACGATGAAGCCGGGGATCGGGACCCTTGGGCTGTCACCTCCCCCGCGGAACACGCTCTGGATCGGGAGATAGAGCTCGAGCGACTGCAGAAGGAGAATGAAGAGTTGAGGAGGTTGCTGGGCTTGGTTCCGCCCCAACCTCGAGCGGATAACCCAGACATGCAAGGGGGGTTTGATGCGCGACGTCCGGATGCTTTCCAGCAGCGAACCGGGAGTGTGATGAATTCAGGATTTCCATCATATCAGCGGATCCATTCGCCAGGTTAATCCACGTCCTTTAGGCACGCAGATGGGACGAGGTGAGTGTTATCGACACACACAAAGATGATGCTTGCTTATGACCTTTCTGGCTTGATTACAGGTTGCCACTCCGCGACCTCGCGTCCATGCATCCCAGTCAAATACTTGCTCCAGTTCCAAGCGATTGTGATATAGAGGCTTGAAGGGATGATGCTGCGAGCACTTGTCCTTGTGAACCAGCAGATGAAACTCAAATGACGCCGACTGCAAGGATTCAATAGCCCAAGCCAGGAGATCATCACATTTGCCATTGATGCAAGCGACGTTCTCGGACGCCAAGCGTTTAGTAGGTGGAATATTCAGAGCTTGGAGGAGTAAATGGCGTTGCTGGGATCCTCTACTGTACGCCAATGAGGAGCCCTGTGATTTAGCTCGAATCCTGCTTTCGTTGAAGCGAGTTGGGAGAATGAAATTGACCTGTTGAGGAAGAAAGGATTTGATGGAATGGGAGACGGAAATGCCCAACTCTCTCAGGTTCCGGTAGATCGGTCACAGCCGAGGGACTCTGATTCCAGGGTCCAAGGAACGGAGCAGGCACCGTTCTGGAATATGGGTAAAATTAAAATATATTGCGTACGCACACCTCCCATTGGAGCACTCGGCGCTCAGCCCTGGTCAAAGCGTTCTGGTGCCTGCTCACTGTCAGCCACGACGACGACGGGTGAATGTCAGGATCCACGGGTCCAGAGCGAATTTGGTCGCATGATGGGGAAGCCACGGTCAGTCTCGCTTCTAATAGTCATCTCTCAATCCCAAACGTCGTTGGGCGCTCTCTCTCTTCCTCTCGGCCTCCATGCCTCTTTGCTGACGATACTCAGGCCTTCACCACCGTTCCATACGTTTCCATTCCAGCGGGGGGCTTCTCCCTCCCATCCAGCTCAGCACGTCCGGCTTCTCCAAGCATATTCGCCAGGCGGCGCAATTCGACTAGTGCCAACACCAGGAGTGCCGACACGATGTTTACGAGCAGGAATAGGTTGTCGATGAGCCAGACTTCCAAGTCCAATGACAAGGGGAAGGCACCGATGCGGAGGGACTCACCAGGTGCGTGGCGCCTCTCAATGACTTGCACATTTCGCTGAACTTTTGACGTGGCCTTGCTGTTGAACATCTTTAGGTAATGGAGAGGACTCGCTGAATAGCCATCCATTCGCAACGTACGACCGGGTGGTGCCCAGCAGTAATGCTGCCTCATCATCCTCCAGTCACGACTCCAACCACCGCAAGAACAGGAGCAGCCTGTTCGGGGCTGCCTCTGATGCTTTTGGCCTCAAATTTGGGCGAAAATCACGTCCAGCTGTCAGACAAGCTCCAGTAGCGGTGATCCTCCCGGACGTAATCGAAATTAGTGCGCCTCCGCCAGACCAGGAGGTGGAAGAGCGGGAACGGCTGAGGGAGATGGCCGCGCAGGCCATTGGCATTTCTCCTCTCATAGTCCGCGGCGGGGATACGCACTCACAGGAGGAGAGCACAGAAGACGAGGACGACGATGCGTTACGTACCCCCGCAGACACCTCTGAACTCAGCCGCTTTGGCGACACTCGAAACTCTGAATCGAGCCCAGACGTTCGCAACAAATCCTGGCTCGAAACCTCTTCCATTAACACCACCACCACCCCAATGCGATTTCGCTCTGGATCGGTGGCTTCGCATTCACGACAAAACTCGATTGTTGCCACTCCGGTCCCTTCTTTCCCCACTAACGTCCTTTCCCTCAACCCATTCCTTGCATGCAGTGCCTACTTCCCAAAATACACCCAGCCATCATCCCTGCGACGTCTAGCCTTGTCATCCAAGAACTGGAAGACGCGCTACATCGTACTCTCTGCACCCGGCAACCCGCTATCCAGAAACCCCGCCTCGAATGTTTCCTACATTCATGTCTTCAAGTCCTCGGGCCCTGACGACAAGGAACTAGAGCGGCTCCAGATACACACAGACAGTGCTGTATTTGTTGCCGACGAAGATGTCGGTGGACGAGGGAATGTCGTTCGAATCAAGGGTTTCGAGATCATTTCTGGCAAATCTGGGAGCCATAGTCTTCACGAGACGCTTTGGCAATTGCAAATCATCGATCCCGTTGAATCGCAAAAGTGGATATCTGCTATCAAGAGCGCAATTCTGGGGCAAAGGCAAGTAGCCTTGCGCATTTGTTCATGAAAACCTTAGAAACTAATTGGAGACCGCAGAACGATTGCCGCGGGTCTGGTTATCCCGACTACCCCCACGGGCGCGGAGCCAAGAGGGGACCTAGACGTTATTATGAAAATCCGGACACAGGGGCTAGCCAGTGCGACACCGCCTTTAGCCTCGCCCACTTACGACACTACCATGCCGAAGAGCCCAACGGAACGTAATTACGCCTCCTCGATATCCTCCCAATCGGTGCAGTCCCACACGACTACTCCAAAGCAGCCAACAGCAACGTCAGCGACGGTATCTGCCCTCAAGACCCTCTTTACTACCCGGCCTCGTTCTGGTTCCCGCGCGACTTCCCTGTCAGTGGATACAGAGCGCCAGATGACGGAACGTGACCACACAGAAGAGAGCTTCGCGAGCATGGGAAACAATCTATTAGGGCGCCTTCGACCAAGTACGCCGGACAGCAACACTCCGCTCAATACCCCGGTGGGCCAACGTAATGTTGTACCTTTCACTTTCCACACCACACCAAGTGACCGAATTGCAGAACGGAGGCTTCACGCAGAGAGGCAGGCTGGACAGTGGGCTGAGCAGTCTCATGCAGTGAACCGCCAGAATAGGTCGCTCTCTGTCGGAGCTTTATCGTTGCAACCCCCTCCTAGGAAACGCTGGGCCTCACTTTTGCCGCCAAATCTGAGCGAACCTCGCGACGAATTCGGATACAGCCTTCTCAATGCAGAACCCGTTATCACTGAGGTATTTGGTCGACCATCAACTGACTCGAGGGCAGAAACGGAACCACCATCCAGTCCCCTTGACTCGGCCACATTCCCGATGAACGAATACGATCAGCGCCCACGCGCTCCCTCCCTGCAATCTGTATCGACCTTTGGATCGGAAATTACGAAGAGATCGAGTACGAGCACGAGACGAAGTTCTGGCACGAATAAACGATGGTCACGGCAACTTCCCCAACGACAAGCACCCCCTAGTGGGCCCCCTCCCACTATACCAGCGGCTGCCTCCCTCACCCAACTTAACATCATCCATTCACCCATACCCGAGCGCCCTCCAAGTGTTGCCTCCAGTCAGCACAGTGCCGTCCTACGGTTGCCTTCTTTCTCCAAGCGAGCGTCCACGTCGTCGTCATATAGCATCCAGAGCTCAAGCACCAAGAATAGCAGCTCGTCGTCGTCGCGGCCTCAGAGCTCTCGCCGAACCTCCCTACCGCCCCTCCAGGGGCCCCCTCCGACCTCTGCCCTACCGCCAGCCCCCGATCAAAGTTCAACCCTTCCTGCTCCTCCGGCCCCCTCGAAATCATCTTTCCGCAATTCCATGACTCAGCGTGCGATGCGATTCTCTATAATTGCACCCAAACCACCCCCGGCATCCAGTCTTCCCGCTCGTCCTGACGAGGGCGACGTTTCTACGAGTGCACCCAAGAGGCATCACCGCCACTCTTCGAGTAGCGCAAAAAGTCAGGTGTTGGAGACCATCATCGAACCTTCGAAAACCTATTCCTCCGACTCCTCCGTTATCGCCCCTCTGACCCCACCCTCTGACCCCCTTCTCCCCACCCCAGCAACGGGAGAACTAACACCAACTCCGCAGACCTCAGCACCCGCCGTATCCCGGCACACCTCGCTCAAGCAACGCTTCCGGGGCCTCAGCGCTCCTCCCCCCGTTGGTAGCTCCCCGCTCGCAGATTATCCAGCTTCCTCTCTTTCATCATCCTTAAACTCACGACCGACGGCATCTACGACAACGACGCCCATCGCGACGCCTATTCTCATGCAATTCAACGCGCAATCAACGCCTTCCACGCCGACTGCTGACAAGACGATGATGAACGATTCGAGTTTCTTGAACACCACTACCCCTACCATGAACAGTTTCCTCCCTTCTCGAATGACGGAACAGCATCGCCATTATAACCCTTCCAACGGATTCTCGCACAATATGGTGGAAGTTTTGGATCATGTTACGCCTCTTTCGCCACCTCCCCGAAGCAGAAGGCGATCTACGCAGATAGTCACATCTTTTGAGCCTCAGGCAGAGGAAGAGCAGCGTCCCGTCTTGGCTATCATCGCACCTGCTCCCTTGTCACCGGAGTCACCCTCGCCATTATCACTGACGAGGTCGAATTCAATCTTCGACGATCAGGATGACAGTGATCACGGCGAAGATGAGGATGACTACCTGCATGATGATAGCCTCTCCGACGACCTTGACTCTGTCCCGGACGCCTTGGATAGGGTCTTGAGTCGTCGGGGTAAGGCTACGACCCGGGAGAACCCCGTCGACCCAGCCAACGCCTTCTCGAAGCCCCCACATGGATCAGTGGTCTCTCTAGGCCACGTCAACCTATGAGTCGGGAGTCGGGACGCCATCACATCTTCTTCCTTATTCCTTCATCTTTTATCCCTTGATTTGATCTTGGTTTTCGCCGTTTGGTTCTCTGAGAGACAATGTACTGTATTATACCGCGCTGTGGCACGCTCACCTACTACCTACACATCTCGTGTGGTTCCCGTACCTGCACCTCCTTCCGTGGATTAATCACGCTTCTCCTCGGTCCTGTTCGACCCCAATATGTTCTTTCGTTCTCGCCTCTGGCCATCTTTCACTCCATTTATGTTCATCGTCTACCATTTTATCGCATCTCTGCCCCACTTTTATTTAAAGAGCTGGCCACCAGCCGTGTAGAACCAGGCACCCAATACAGATTCAGCATGTACATATTCTGGCCTTCCCAGTGTGTTCGGTGCCTCGTTTCAGAGGCCCTGCCTCATGGGGTCGTCGAGAACCCAAGGCACTCCGAACCTTCAGAAATATCCTCAGAACGTTTACATACAATGAATTGACTCGTGGGATCAGAAACATGCCCCTTTTCTGACAGCCGCCACAATCGTGGTGGGACTTGCTCGCGACCCAATCTTGAGACCCTGCGTAATTACCTAAACTATTTGACCGCCAGTAGATGAAGAAACAACACATCGCCTCATGCCTCTGTTGACCACCCTCAGGGTGAGGGAGATTCAGACGAGCCTCTGCCCACCATGCGTGGCAATAGGCGCCCGATGGGCGCCTACATGGGTAGTCCCACCTCGATTGACATGTTAGCACTTCTGTTCTTCGTGAGACACAACGTAACACGACATTTGATAAGCACTTGACACTTTTACACACTAGTGGAGCGGCGAGTCGTTCGAATTGGTCAGGCAGCTCTGACACCCAGGTTCGAACATTCGGGGGAGCATACAGAACGTCAGCCCTAAGTTGCCTATTGGTTCGTTCGTGCATCTTCTCAGGGAGGGAACTCATGGCTGGTGAACCTTATTCAATAAAGTTTGAAATCGTGCAGGGTCGTCGTAGAGTGTTCATCTTATAATTAAAGTTCGAGGTGGCGTCTGCCCTGCCGTGATGGGTAGGCGCTTATGGGTTCGGAACCGCTCCAGGAATGTATTGAACTGAGATGCATATAAACCCCCACCGAGGCAGCTGGTAATAGCATTCCCAGCCTTATCATACCCCCATCGCTTATTCCTCAAGCCATCGGCCATGCCAAGCGCATCTTCGTCTTATAGGTCCAGAGCGACGGTAGTTTGCGCAGAGGCGAGCCGACTCAGCTGTTCTCTTTTCAGCCACTGCTGAACTACTGTTTGGTGCCATAGTGCAAGCGCCTTAAGCTCAAATGCGACCGTCAATCCCCGTGCAACCAATGCAGGTCCAAAGCAAAAACTGAACGTTGCCTGTATTCGGCTACTCCCTTGACCCTCGCTCAGCGCGCAGCCGAGCAGGCAGAGGCTGTGGCTGGAGTCCAGCACTTGTCCAGGACGGCTGCATCTCTCTCTACATACGCATCGTCCCCTGCGATGATGCGTACCATGGGGAGTATGCAAGACGCGAGTACCCTTCCCCCCCTCCCCTTGCAGGAACTTCCTCCGGTCCCGATCTCTGCGCCCGAGGCCACGAGTAGCACGAGTCCTGCTGGAGCTCACTCTAGAGTCGTTTCCATCTGCTTGGAGGTGCGTACATATCCACTACCATGAACCACGGCTCCTCGGGCTAATCAACCTCTTCGCCAGTGCCGGCGCCTCAAGCTCAGGTGTGACCGTGGCTCCCCCTGCTCGTCCTGCACCGTGCGGGGTCGCGATTGTCACATGCCGTCCGACTTGGCCAATGCTAGGTGGGCCCCTTACTTGCCTCTGCCCGGGCAACGGCTTTAGTTGGACGATGCGCTCGATCCGTATTCCCCGCACATCAGTACCGTTCCTACCTGGAGTCCCTACCATCCTCATACCCCCAGAGGCATTGAACACCACAGTACATGCTCTTTGCCTTGATATAGATGTGTATCCCAGATTATCCTACCCATTCTGTGCTCGACCTTTAACGCCCAACCAAGCATCCAAATTGCAAGATTAGCGCCCGTCGGGCGTCTATGTCGGAAAGTCCGGCGACCCGATAGCGGACACGCAACACGTTCAACGACCGCCATACATACCTCAAGGGGTTTTCTCTGTCTCGTTCGATGGCTCTGGCCGCATTTCGTTCGATCGTCATACCAAAGGAATCGCGAACGTTAGTTGCTGGGCACCTCGACGCAGCATACTTTCACACACCCTCAAACGGAGAATCTGAACTCCGGGGCGCTTGGCAGTGACAATAGGCCTATTAGGGGTTCCTCTCAAATTAAAGGGATGCAACTCAACCGGCAAGGGCTCATCAATCGATTGGTATCTTAAAACCCTCTCTGCTCATCACATCCCGGCACCAATCACTCTTCACTTTACTCACTAACGATGTTCAACAATTCCGCCCACATATCCAACGACGACGAGCAGAAAGATCTTCAAGATGAGAAGTTAACCGTCACCGCGCATTCTTCAACTGAAAACCCCTCGCCGGATGTCCCAAATCGACAGCCCACGGAGACTACAATCACTACTGAACCGGTCACAGCGCCCGAGCCTGGGATCCCCCAACAACTGGTAGCGGAGGGCTTTCATTGCAGGAAGGTAAGCCCGTGACAAGTGCTCTCCGATTCCAGCCTACCCATCCACATTCCGCGACCCTACCCAGTGCAGCAGTCGTGGATTACAATGCCTCCCAGAGGTTGGGCCACCGGCAGATTGCTTAAGATGTGCTGTTGGGGAGCGTCACTGTGTCCCTATCGGCCGGGTGGGCTAGAGCCATATAGCATATGTGAGTACCCACCGAACCCCTCCACATCCTCCCTTTGCTAAACCATACCTGCAGCACTGTGCTACCCTGTCCAGGTCGTGAGCATACAGTCCATTGGGGAGGAAGCGTCGTCAGGTAGAGTACAAAAGGGGCTAGTGATGACATCGTTAAAACAAACAGTAAGCGATACAAGAAGCACCACATTAACACATACAAGAAAAAGAATAACTGGTTGGAAGAAGGGATAAACCGCAAATAATCCAAGGTGGAAAGGTAGTCAAAAAGGATCGAGTGAAGGGGGGTGGTATGGCAGAGAATCGTAAACTCGTTTTGCGCGACAAGAGTGAAGGTCGTAGCCATAGACTAGGGGGCGGCTGCCCCATGGGTTGGTTGTACGGGCATTTATGAGTGTTCTTCCATGAATAGTCGTGATAGTCGCGAGGGCAACTGCAGGTGTCCTGTTCGGTATCGGGGGGTAGGTTGGTGGTGCAGATCTAGTTGAGGTATGCGCTAAAATGCTGGGTAGGTGGTAAGACTGGCTGGTATCCTTGTGAATGTTGATACAATGCTGGAATGCAAAAGCGCCGAGACAATGGTTGAAGAGAAGGTGCTGAGAGCACCGTGACTAGCACCCGTCATATAGAGAGTTTCGAGGGAATGTATAGCTTGCGTTAGCCCAGATAGTAATATTGGGGTTCATGTAGGCGTTAAGGTGGCTACAGACGACACAACGGCGACGGAGGTCAGTTTCGATTTGGAGATGAGGAATCGGGAGAGGTTACGCACTCGGTGATGTACTTGGCAGTAGGCCGGTTCGGGGGGTCACAGGTGAGGCCATCCTTGACTTCGGGACGCTGGTATATCCGCACGTAGTCTACTTTCATTTGAGCGGGGAACCTGAGATTCTGGAAATCGGGGTCCTGGAAACTCTTGGAGATACCCAAGTTCAGGATGACATACTGCAACGAGCCATCATGAGCTGGACAATGCGGGCAAAAAGTCATGCACGGAACATACCAGTGGCTCCTCTGGGATGAGACGAGGGCCAATCTGTGCTGTTGTATCTGCACCTATTGTTTCGGGCGTTACAGTCCACGTTGGTTTCCCATCGGCATACCAAGTGATATACCCTTCGCTCCTCTTGTCAGGATTACTCCACAACTCAAATCCCATCACGTTAAACTCATCCCCCCCGTAGTACTTATCGTCTAGCTCTGTCAAAGCTGACACCGCCTGTTGATATGGGCCACCCTCATACTCGTTGATATGGGTGATAGTCCTGTTATATATCGTAGTCGCAGGCGCATCTTGGACGACCTTGTATCCGGCGTTGAACGGTGCGACCTGCAAACTTTGCGACGCGCGTCCGACCCACCGCGTCCGGTCTATTTCGGCTTCAAGAATGTCGACTTCAGGGGCGCCGCGACCAACATTGTATCTTGGACCGGGATGGTCAGAATCCGGGCATGTGCAGGCCGAGAGTCGCTGCCCGGGCAGTGTGCTCAGCTTGTTGTTGCCCGTCCCCAGAACATTTGGTCCTGGAGCCCCATCGAGGCCAGTTTGGTTGGGAAATGTTCCGAGATCGCAGGTATCGTAGGTGTATGGCCACATCCCTTCGGTTGTTGCACCGTACCCAGCCCGACCCAGGTTCCCCAGTGTCCAAGCACCAGGCCATAAGCCGAACTGCCTCGGTGTGAGAGGAAGGCTGACTGCGACCTCGATGTAACCGGTCGTAAAGCATAGCTTATTCCACGACTGTAGCATGCCTACACCGGGTTCAGTACGAGAGGATCAGTGTTTGCTGAAATTACACACCGCTAACGAAATTTAGGTCATGGTTGATTTTTTGCTCGATGGTGAACACTAGGTGGCCACCCTCTGTCGTGATTTGCTGTGGGTCATACCACTCCCAGTCGTCAGTTGGCCTGTGCAACCTGTTAATGAATGGCAATAACTCGGTAGACGTTACGTACCAGTAGTGGAAGTCCATCGCTTCCCAGAACGGATCATCGCCAGGCCAGAATGTACGACCGTCGCGGTTAAACTCGTCGCTGAATACGAGGTTATATTTGTGGCCATCGTTACCTGTTCGTGTGTGCGCCTCGTTCGGTGTATCTGGGTCGATCAACCTCGGCAACTGCGGGAATTCAGGTATCTGGCCTGAACCATTGATACCCCCAATGTTGAACCCATTGAAGGACTGGTGTCCTTTTTTTGACCACAGCCAAGCTGGGTATCCAATGAACAGCATCAACAAAGCTCCCGTCAGGATAATGAGCGCCGAGGCATTCACCCAACCTCTCCAGGAGAATGGGGTCCAACTATTGTCGCGCCGAGGATCTGGGTTGTGCAATGCGTCGTCGAGGTCCGGTTCCCTGTCCCACATGAACTGGGGCACAGTCGTTGTCCGTGGGGGTGGAGCCGGGTTTGGCACTGGCATCAACGGAGTGACCGATTGAACTCCAGCATTGTGCTCGTTCGATGACGAGCCCTCCGTGGAGTACGTCGCGCTAAACCGCGAGTTTCCATACACACCGGGATTCCGCGTTTGCTGGGGGTTATACTGCATACATCGTCAGAATACAGCTCCAGGGGAGCCACACAAAAGGTGGAAGACGCACTGAGTAAGGACCGTATCCTGAACCAATCTGGCCACTGGCCACACCCTGCGCTACTGCTGTCCTTCCCGACGTCCTCCGATGCGTTTGCCGACTTGGATTGTGTGGGCTGGTATGGTAAGAGGTCGTCGTGTGGTATGTACTGCTCCCTCCATCCCTCGAATTCGATCTACTCCTGTTTCTGCTTGGAACTGGACGCGGACCCCCAACCTGGGAGATGTAGTAGTGGCCCTGCAATGACGAGCCGTGGCCTTGAGAGCTTGCGGGCCTTGGGGGACTCGCTTGGGGTACAGAGGCGTATACCTGCTCGGGCGGTGGGGTGGAGTAGACCTGACGACGAGAGGGTCGAGACATGGGGTTGGACAACTCCCTCTGCACAGCCAAAACAGGATGTTCGCAGTCTCCCGAGTCCCACGTGCACGATCAAATCGTTCAACGGTCCCTGCCCCCGACCTTCTTCTGGACTGTCCTGTGTCCATCAGCTTGGCGACTGCCTCGAGGGCGTCCACATCGAGAGTTGCGACTTCGAACATAGAAAAGTTCCAAATCCCAAGGACACGAGCGCTGGCGGTCGACTTGACAGGCCACGCGGTTCTCATGTTCCAAGGACTCGGAATTCTATGGTCGGAGCAAGAGCTGCCTCGTGCACGTTGGCCCTGGTCTCGCTTGTTAGGGGGTGACCGGGATAAGGAGGGGCATGGTCGTCGTTCGACGCGTCGCGACTCGGACGCGCGCCAATCACTCGCATGACCCTGTTGTGATCGCGCTCAACAGGATGGTCATATTTGCACCCAGCGCTAAACGATATGTCCATTTGGTCTCCTTATCATGCCTTCTTCCAGGGGGAGCTCACGAAACAAGGTCCTAAGAAGCTGAGGACGTTGTCTTCCCCAAACGCCGCACCATAAAGTTATTCATTTACCCGCGTACTCATCTAGGGATTTGTCGCGAGTCTCGAGATAGCCCCCATGAAAAGCTCCTGGCCGCCCCAGCCCGGGAAAGGAAATATACGGCAGTCCCTGCAATCTCTCCCCTGCGTGTACGGCGTAGCAGGCTCAGCTCTATCAGCAGGAACGGGGTGTTGCAAGCCCTTGTTGACAACTTGAACGTCTACGTCCGCACGGGTAAGGGTCGGCTTCGTCATCCCGTATTCAAACAGCTCAGGGGCGATAGCGTCAGAAACGAAGGCGGTTACTGCCTACGCAACAATTTCCCCACCGCCCTTCCCCCTCTTGTCAACCACTCCCTCGCAACAAACCATTGCGCCACTCCTCAAAACGATACCAGTCCCGCTCCCTGTAACGATCGCAATACGCCCTTTTGGGTCGCAGAACCGGCTAGGTTTGTATGAGGAGGACATTGACATTGTCTATGGGTCACCCATCCGCATGGAACACTCGTCAAGCTCTTGCGCACATGGTGAAACGAGACAAGTTGTGGAGCTTAGTAAAACGGCATGAGCGCGCACCATTCGGTAATCTAGTCCACCATCGTCGAGGCGCGTCCAACCTGGGGGGTCAGGACAGCCCGAGGCTGATGAGAAGTGGCACAGCAAATAGGCGCCGGGCACCGACAGAGAGGAGGCAGAGAAATAGGGGCGTGGTGGAGATGATCCAAAGGCGCTGCTGCCGCACCGCGACTAGAACGCAAAACCCGGCTCTACGCTCCAAGGCTTTTCCTCCACCCCCTACGGTCACGAGGAGACCAAAAGAACGTCCATCGAATGGGCACCAGTTTACATCAGATCTCAAGGCCTCGGGGTTAGGCTGCATCAGCTCTCCGCGTGTTCTCTTCCCTTCCCAACCTACATTGTACCAGTTCCTTTGGCCTGGTTCTGCGAACCCCCGCTCTGGGTACGCGTTCTAGGAGGGAAGTCGCTGAGACGGGACCGTCGTTTGTGGACCCTGGCACGGCTAAACAGCTAGGTGTGTGAGTCGTTAAACTTTGTTTCGGAATAAAAATATCTAACTTGTACTTGATCTGGGGATACCTGGACAACTAATCAAGTACTAGAAAAGGCCACACCTACCGCGCTCTACGAGTGGGTCAGAGGCCGGCATGCAAGTGAGGGATCCCCTCGTTCTTGTTGATAGAGTCGGCGTGGTTCCATGATAACGAGGTCTTTGCATCTGCCACTCCTCAATGCCGATCACCAGCAGATCACGGAGGGTGTCTGGTTCTTTAAGTTCTGTTCATACCTCGAGAGCCTTGACTAAATGTTATAAGTACGGAGGGGCTGCTGTCATTTTTCCCAACCAGATCTTGGAATTACTCCCTCTCGCTTTCTTTGGCAAGATGCTCTTCTCTCCTCAAATACTGACGAGTGTCCTTCTCGTCGTACTCTCCACTGCTAGCCAGACGGGGGCTGCGAACTACTTCCATGGTGTCACTGCATCCAATAGTGCACCGAACTCGGGGTCGTATAGATGTCGCACCCAAGCGGAGGTGAGTTGCACCCCCAGGCTAAATGCCCCTGCAAAATTGACCGTTATCGCTCATCCCGCCTGCGCGCCTAACTCTCCGCGATGCTTCTCCCCAAACCCGAACGACAGTGGAGCAACCTGGCCAACACGGCGAAGTCCAATGGATTTTCGTCCCTTCGCATCTTAGGGTTCGACTGCAATGCATTGGAATTGGCGTCCTCCGCGGCAAGGAGCGCCGGTATCACCGTCCTCGCTGGAATATACTTCTCGGTGAGCTCATAGTTTCGCTTGCCATTTTCATTTGGATCTAACTTGATACGCTACTTGGAAGGGTACTGTCGCAGCAAATCTGGTTCAAATCAAGTGGGTTGTCCCCCGGTTATGTGTTTCAGCCCCATGTCATGGCCGATGCTGACCACCCTCCTTCCAGTAACGAAGTGCAAGTTTTTCGTGCGGCTGTGGGAAAGTATGGAGCAGGGAGGTACAAGGGGTTAACCATCGGAAATGAGGTTTGTTTTATCCAGCACTGTCAAGGAGCGGTGGGGACCTTACATCTATGGCAATAGGCAAGCGATAACCCTGGACTGATCGCTGCAAAAGTTGCAGATGTTAGAGGTAGCGATTCTCCCTCTGTGTACGTCATCCCTACTCACCACCATCCCTACTACACAAAGGCTACTTGAGGTCCATTGGGATTAACGTTCCGGTGTCCACCGTCCATACCTGGGTCGCGGTTCGAGACAACCCACAGACCTTTTGTATCGGCGACTTCGTTGGCGCTAATGCCCAGTACGTTCACATCCCGAGCGCCCTCGAACTGAACCTCACAATTGTCTTTCTTCCTCCCAGCGCCTTCTATGACGGGAACGTAGTCGGTAACCAAGCAGGCAGCTTCTTATTCAACACCGTTATCCCCAGCTTGAAGCGCGCGTGCCCTGGAAAACCCATCATCATCGCAGAGTCAGTGCCCTCCTCTCGGCTGGAATCGTCATATATACTGTGCTAACTGGGAGTGCACCCATGACAGGAGTGGCTGGCCATCACGAGGGGGCAAAAACAACAAAGCCACCGCGTCTACTGGCGAACAGTACGCCGCGATGAAGAGCCTCAACTGTGCCGCGAAGAATGACAGGGCCATTAGCATATACGCGTTCGAAACGGACGACCAAACCTGGAAGGGGAACGACAATGAGAGGAGTTTCGGGCTCTTCGGAAAAGTCAAATTCTCGGGAGACATCAACAACGCCTGCTAGTGGTTTCTCAGTAAAACAACGTATACTGTACATTCTATACCTGTTCGCCAGTTCAGATTGTTGTCAAGATTTATCGTCGCCGGCGAAGGAGCTCCTTTATCACGCTTACCAATGGCGATACTTTGCTGAAGGTGTTGCAGAGCATTCGAAGTGCTGAGTGGACCTTTTTTCAACGCCCCCCTTTTTGAGGGCGGTCCGAGCGCCCAGTGGCGCTCGACGGAAGCAATTAGGCGCCGGGTACAGACGCCCATGACCCATCGGTGATCGCGATCGCGAAATGCGGGGTAAGATACTGTAAGATACCGAGGGTACGAACGGATTATAGGTTCTACTGAATCCAGCTGTTGGTATAGCAGCTTTACTTCTACCGTCTTATAACCCTTTGTTCAGGGATTCACAGAGAGGAACCCTCCGTCGATGGGGATCTCCTGCCCGTTGGTATACGCACCCGCCTTGGAAGCCAAGTAGAGCGCTGTTCCAGCCATTTCCGCTCCACTACAGGAAATACATCAGCATCCCTTTTATACGTGTTGGTGAAGCAAACGATATTGTTCACTTACGTTCCAGCCCTTTTCGCGGGCACAGGCTGCAGTCCTTTCCCAACCAAGTCGATCTCCTCAGGGTTGAGTGTGGCTTTGGTCATCTCGGATTCGTACACCCCAGGGGCGATGGCGTTAATGCGCACGTTGAGACCCTTCAGCGCCAATTCTGTGGCGAACATCTTGGTTAGGTGCCCAGCAGCGGCCTTTGAGCTGTTGTAGCAGAACTATTAGGGCCCAGTAAGCTTTCTCCCTAGCTCCCGATGAGAACAGCACATACGTGATCCTGAGCCTGGGACATGATCCCGCTGATAGAGGTGATGTTGACGACGACGGACCACCAGTTTTTGTCGTCTTCCGATCCCTTGTTGAGGAGGCCGAGGAAGGCGTTGGTCACAAAGTAGATTGAGGAAACATTGATCTTGTATAAAGCTGACCACTGGTCAAAAGACTCGTTCTCAAAGAGAGCGTCTCCGAGCGTCTCGGCGTTCTTGTGCTCCGGGGAGTCTAGCTTGTTAAAGAAGCTTGACCCAGGTCCGTCGTGTCCAGCACTAGTTAGGAGGGGATAAAGTCAAATCGAGTCCAAAACCAGCATGGTCGAAAACGTACTTGTTGAATAAGATGTGCAGTTTTCCCTCCTTCTCCTTGATCAGGTCTCTGGCAGCCCGAATGCTGTCCTTGTCCGTCACATCCACTTTCAATCTATGGCCCCAAGCCGCCAACGTCATTGAATGATCATTGCGGGGATATCGTATAGATAGATTTCTTTTAGGTCTTCCATAACCCTAACAAGGCGCCTTTAAGACTCACGGAACGATCTCTCCAGCACCCTTCTGCCCCTCGTTCCACTCCTTCGCTACCTTCTCTAACACGTTGAGCCTCCTGGACGTGATATAGACCTTGGCTCCAGCCGCTGCCAGGCCATGGGCGATCATCAGCCCGATACCCGTCCCACCCCCAGTGACAACTGCAACTCGACCGGTGAGGTCGAAAAGGTTGTCGGGCTTATAAGACAACATTATCGGCGGATTGTGATATCTTGGTGAGGATGAAAGGAGTGAAGAGGGTTTGTAACCGATTCGAAAACTTCGCAGGAGAAGCGCGCTACGGTATGTCATGTGGGACTGGGAGAAGCGCACCGGCGCGTCGCGTCCATGTGAGCCCCTATCTTTACTGCATAGGCATAAACACACATGTCATATGAGGGATATGGTAGGCTACAGTGGGGAGGTGGTGCTACAAGTGACGATTAATCGAGATGCTTATAATATAAATAAAGTAACGAATCAGGGGTCCGGATTGAAGGTATGCTACATGAACAAAGTGGGGGGCTGGAAACAAAAGAGGGCCTAGAAATACAGTGGGGACCTGCCGTACAGTCGAGTCATAAAACAAAGGAAGGGAGGAATCATCATCGTTAAAAATATTGAACGTTAAGTCTCTGAATCCGAAGTGAATGTCCATGATGTTGAGAACCCACGCTAGTGCCCTTCGCCCAGGTATTCGACGGTAAATGGCTCGGCACTCTGGTGACTGCCGGGACGGGCTGCCCATTATGGGATGTCTTCCTCGACCGTGAAACTGGCTTCAAGTTGATGACCTGTTCAGGTGCGTGCGGCCTCTTCACTACGATCTGCCTAACCCTTGCATGGCTCTGCGCGATCGGGGTCACCATCCTCGGGTCGTACCAACCGTGCTCGATCCGTACATGGGAAAGCGACGGGGGTAGAGCATAGATATAGAAGAACGATTTGAGCGAGGAGAAGGAGTTGTACGACCGACCTAGGTCCACGAGCCGCAGCGAGTGCAGAGAGGGGGTAATGAGGAGGGTGGCGATGCGAGCAAGCTCGAATGGGATGTCTTTCCCCTCGACCCGGAGATGGAGCATCTTGAGCTTGGGTAGCGTAACCTGCGTCCTCACCGGCTCTTGTCGGCACGGCAAGCACACGACAGGTTTGCGAGGGAAAGTAAGCCTGAACTCTACTAGCTGAGGCGACACCTTGAGCATATTGATGACGTCCTGAACGGCTTGGTGCCCCGCGGTGAAGCCGTGATGGGTATAGTCCAGGAATGTCAGGCCTGCGTAGAGCGAAGGGAGCCAATTAAGTCGAATCCCGTTCAGTGTCGCACTCCGCAGCTTAGGCGCAGCCCCTGAGAATAGGGTGAACGCCTCTGGGTCGTCGTTCGCTGGGTACTCTAGCCTCAGATCCTCCATCAGAGGGGCCTGCGCTCCCGTACGATGGCAACACCGGGAAAGAGCCGCTTTCCAGAGATATGGAGCGAACTCTGGAAAGACAACTTCCAGCGATCGCCATCGGTTAATGTACGGTAGCACCATGTGCATGTGCCACTGGATGGAATATGGGTCGAGGTCGGGGTGCTGCGAGTCGCGCCGTGAACGCGCCTTGACGGGGAGGAGTTCGATGTCGAGGCTGCAAGCTCTCGCACGCTTGATTCGTTCCTTCCACATTCGTTCCTTCGGACTGAGGGTGATGCGTCTCCAGAGCGTAGGAGTTCGGAAGGCCAAGTACCGCCATGCTCTGCATACGTGCGTCACGGTAATGGGAAAAAAGATGTCGTCTTCGGCCCCAGCTTGGAAGATGAGGGCGAGGATTTCGGGGGGAAGTCGGTGGAGGGGATGTGGGCGAACGTAGAAATCGAAGAAGGGTTGTGGTCGAGAGCGTTTGAGCTGCCTGGGCCGGCCGATGTCTTCTATCCGTCGAGGAGAAGGGGGCATTGGGTAAGGAATGGGAGGTGGTGAAGGCTTAGAACTTAAACTGACCGATAGCGCAGGTATGTCAGTGTCCTGCGCCTACGCAATCAATGATAGACTCACAAAGGTAAACATAACTTGAACTTTATCGTTTCGGATAATGAGCGACGGGGTCTTGACGCTCTCTGCCCCTCGGGTCGGCGACGAGAAAAGAACATGGCAGAGAGAGGCAAACCGAAATGAAGAGGACGGAAGGAAGAACGGGAAATGATAGACTGAGGCCGCCATGATCGTCCTACCTTGTACTTATATCGTCTTGCACCGGAAGCCAGTGCGGTACCAGAATGGGCATCTGGCTTACCGATAAACCAGTAATGGAATGAAGGCTCACCGAAAAGGGTATCGGGGTATGAGGGTCGGAGGACCTCAACAAAGGAATCCAGTGCTGTGCGTCTTAGACAGCGCCCCAGTCCCAAAGGGCCAAACTTGGACTGTTCGCTGTCTCCGACGACAAAGAGACAAAGGAGAACCACTCAGCCTAGTGAACCCCTCTGGTCATCTGAACTCCATTTCCCGATAGATATGAGAAAGACGGGACATTCACAATTGCACTAGCGCGCATGAGAATCCATACGAACAGTCATGATGGTTCGAAATGAAGAGGCTGTGATCACAGAACTGATCGCGGCGAAGGCGGACATTGGACGCGTGCTCCCAACGCGCCCAACCATCCTCCGTCATCGTCACCATCTCTGTCCTTGTACTCGAAACGCATTCTGCATACCAGTGGTGCAGTAGCTCCAAGCAACCATGGACGAAGCACAGGCTCTCGAGGCCGTAGCCAACATTCTCGGCGAAATATTGTCAAAGCCCCTCGACCTGTCCCTACACCTCCGACACATTGAACTCGCCAGAACGCTCGATGACCTCGAATCCCAGCTCACCGGTTTCCAAATGGTGTCGGAATTTTTGGCAGTAGGGGACGAGGTATGGCTGCCGTATCTGGACGCGAAAGCAAAGTCGGTGGATCTAGAAACAGAGAATGGAGCGGAAGAGTTGTTGCAGCTCTACGAGAAAGCAGAGGGAGACTACTTATGTAGGTGGCGTCAATTCGTGTTCAAGTTTTGGTTTCCGATTCGCCAACCTTTTAGCTATTCCAATCCTCCAGAAGCACCTGAGCTTTGTTGTTGAACGGCATGCGAAATACGAAGGAGAAGAGTGCCAACCAAAACCCGAAGCTCTGGGGGAGCTCTTTTCAACTGCTTGGACTCGTCATGCTATTTCGACAATCGTTGGGAAGGGTATGGACCATATCACTGAGGTGAGGACCGTGTACGTGCAGGAGATCATAATTACCAACGTTTTGCAGAGTCACATCCTCTTCGACGTTCAACGCGATTGGGAGTTGGCGCAGTTGGAAAGGGCACCCCCAGATGAAGCGAATATGATCAAAGGGCATATTGGAGAGATTCTTCAGCTGCGTCTGAAGCAGCCTCACGCGAGTGAGTAGCATGTATACCCATAGCCTAAGCGAGCTCACCACCCTCGCTAGACTCCGACGAGACTTTCCAAGCCTACTCCACTTTCACGACCAAATATCGCTCGCCTTCCGAGTATGAATCCGCGATGGTAGCCGCATCCAAGACTCGGGGAGGTGTTGTCAAGGGGTACGAACGCAGGGAGCCCTTGGAAGCAGCCCTGGTGCGCACATACGTCTCTCTGGCCCATTCCTAGTTTACTCACTAGACACTTGCAGATACAAACCCAAAACTCCCTCAACTCCTTCTCCAGTTACATCACCTACGAACGCCGAGCCAAGAACCCCGACCTCCTTGTCACACGAGGGGTCTACGAACGCGCTATCGCCGAAGCAGCCAAACGCCTCTTTGCCCAAGAACCCGGCGCCGACGTCGCACTGGCCACGTTCTGGGGAGGGTACCTCGACGCGACGCGCTTACTCGAAGTGGGCGTGGACGTTGAGGGTGAGTTGTTCAAGCGCGCGTTAAGGAGCGTACCAGGGTCAGGAGAGGTTTGGGCGAGGTATATCAGGTTCTTGGAGCGCGCGTCGGAGTCCATGGTCTCGAGTGAGCTTGAGGATGTGGCGGGCGCATATAATAGGGCGCTGGCGCTGGGGTTGCTGCAGAAGGATATGGAGCAGCTTATACCGATTACACTGGCGTACGGGAGTTATGTGATGCGGGGGATTAAGCCTGAGGAAGACTTTGATCAGGATGCGTTCGCGGCAATGGTTGGCGCTGTTGAGGGCGCTATCGACACCATTCGGAAGATGTCGAAGGAGGGAGACACCAAGTTCCGACTGGAGAAGTTTTTGGTGGGGGTGGTAAGTGGCCTTTCTTGACTGCACTTGACATCGTCACTGACTTTGAATGCAGTACGGGGCCCTCGAGCTCAACGAAAACGCTGTCGAGGTCTGGAAGGCAGCTGCCAAGAAGTCCAGGACCAGCTATGCAGTTTGGATCAACTACACCGACCTTTTGATACGCCAGCACGACTACCCTACTGCGCGCGAGGTCTTTGATGACGTTCATAAGAAGAAATTGGACTGGCCCGAGGTCGTCTGGGAGGCCTGGATGAACTTCGAACAACTTAAAGGGACTGTTCATACCATTGAAATCGCCTTGGACAAGATCGAGAAAGCTCGCATTCAGGTCAACTACCACCGTGCCAAGGTACGCATACCACCCGTCCCCGCTGTTGGTGCTGACGAAACTTGGCACCTACAGGCAGCACATGAGGCTTACGAGGCTCAAGCAGCAGCTACCGCCCAGGCCCAACCCGCCGCTGCCGCACCACCCCAGGCGTCTTCTGCGATGGCCGTTGACTCACAATCAGCTGCTGTGCAGGGTGAGGCCATGGATGTAGACAGTTTACCTCCTGCAGGGTCGAAGAAAAGGTCTGCGGACGACGAGGAGCAGCGCCGCGAGGTTGGAACGAAGAAGGCCAGGTTCGAGGAGAAGGCACCAAATTTGAAGAGGGATCGCGAAAACACGACTGTTTTCGTTGCCGACGTACCTGCTTCGGCGACTGAGGATGACTTAAAGGCTCTGTTCAAAGATGTAGGCGCTCCCTCCACTCCACTTTGTCGTCCACTGACCCTTCTTTCCATAGTGCGGCAGGATCCGTGAAGTCAAGATCACCCAGCTTCCCGGCTCCTTCGTCGCTCTTGTCGAGTTCTTTGATAGGGACAGCATACCTGCCGCTCTCACCAAAGATAAGAAGCGCATTCATGATCAGGAGGTTGCGGTTCATCTTGCTTGGAAGTCGACTTTGTACGTGACAAACTTCCCTGAGTCTGCCGACGACGCATTCCTTAGAAACCTGTTTGGGAAGGTGAGGTATTCCATTCCAATAAAGCTGCGTCGGAGCTAAAGGGAGTACGACAGTACGGTACGCTGTTCGATATTCGATGGCCCAGTAAGAAGTTCAAGACAACCAGACGGTTCTGTTATGTCCAGTTCACTTCGCCGGTATGCACCGAACGTCTTCTACTGTGTATGCTGCTCACTGTCTCTTAGGCCGCCGCTGACAACGCTCTTGAACTTCACGGTCGTGAACTCGAGCCCAACCTGCCACTGAACGTTTACATCTCGAATCCAGAAAGGAAGAAGGAACGCACGGATCACGACGCAAACGAACGCGAAGTTTATGTTGCCGGACTTAGCAAGTTCACGACCAAAGAAGACCTTCAGAAGCTCTTCTCGACGGTACATCCTCCTTTCCCTTCTATCTTCCGAACTGGAACCTCATCCCATTTGACAGTACGGCAAAGTCAAGGAAGTGCGCTTGGCTACTGAACGCGACGGCCATGCTCGCGGATACGCCTTCATCGAGTACGAGGAACCGCAAGATGCTCGCCGGGCTTTGGACGCCAACAATTACGAGCTCAAGAAACGGAGAATAGCGGTGACGCTCTCTGACCCTCGCGTTCGCGCTCGCCACAAGTCGGACACTGGCCTCGGGCGAAACGCTGAGGTGCGCAGCCGATCAGTGCGTGTCAAGAACATCCCCGCTGGTGCACAGGAGGCTGTACTGCAACAAGCATTTGAGAAGGTCGCGGCGGTTCGACGAGTGGAGTTGTTCGCTGACAAAGGGGAAGCTGTAGTTGAGCTTGAGAACGCCGCGGTAAGAAAATCTCGTTTCATATGAAGAATGTTATACTTAAACATGACTATAGGAAGCAGGAAAGCTACTCTTGAGTCCGGACCCTGTCGTCTTCGAAGGTCAAACACTACAATTGTTTGAGGATGGCAAGGAAGGTTCCACCCGAAGTGCTGCCCCTCCGCCAAGGACGGGAGGTCTATTCATTCCCCGAAAAACGACTGGTTCGAGACCACGAGCTGGTCTTGGAATCGCGAGGAAACCGCCTGTTCCCGCACCAGCTCCCGCAGCCTCTACCTCTGCAGCTTCATCGTCGTCCCGAAGTGCAAACAGAGGACAGGATGATTTCCGCAAGATGCTGGGGGGGAAATAGGGACCAACGATGACTGACGTCAGTACACGCCCGATGTTTTGATCGCGCCGATGCCCGATTAGGTAGCCCAATTAGGCGCCTGTCGGTCCTTATCGTGACCCCACATTCTGATCTGCATGACACGTGTTGCAAGCACTCTGTTGCCTTTGTTCTCGTACTACCACCTTGCTTCACCCATACACTACTTCCCCTATGGACGCCGACTCTGAGTACCAAGAAACCACCTCTGTGACACTCGAATGGACACTTAGGGGTCTTAAGGCTTTGTTTGATTCAACAAAGGGCGACTTGAAATCGAAAGTGACAAGATCGCCGAGGTTTGGGAATGGACGATGGCAAGTCAGTGGTGGGTTTGGTTGGACACCGTAAAGATAGTGCTCATTCGCCTCAAACACGACTCAGATTCTGTTCTATGCGAATGCCGGGTCTCAGAAAGACGGGGGAGAGGGATATGTGAGCTTGTACTTGTCCTGTGAGGTGCGTCTCAACATGCGGTAGCCTTGTGTTGCGTCCTGACCGTCCGCTTCAATTGTATTAGCCCACACCTTCAGAAAAGGAGGCTGCGTTGACAGATAACGGGCGGTGCGCTCTCGTCACCGTGAAAGGATTTGTAGTACGCAGCTGACCCGCTTCGCTTACAAAAGATGGCACCGAGAAGGCACCTACAAGTTTTGCTTTGAGCTTCGCGAGTACGCAGCCCCTCCTCCCCCAATCGAGGTAACTAACTGAACTGCGGTCTCTCAGTGTCGAGAAAAAGATTCTGTATAACGTGAAAGAAGCGGTGAACCACTCTTTCTCGTATAAGGTGAGTTCGATGCGGTACTGGATCTTCGACGTGTTTGAACACAGGATATTTCTTAGACGGCGAACTGGGGATGGTATGGGTATTCTCCACCGCACCATGACAGGAGTCTAACACTCTCAAAGGGCACAATTTGCACGCCGAGACAGCATCTACTATCAATCACCAAACGTCAAAGCACAAGACGCCTTCGTAATCGTTTGCACAGTGATATCTACACCCGTTACCCCGTCTCTTCCTCCCCCAGTTGCCCGCTATTCAATACCAAGGCCACTTCTCGATACCATTGGCTCCCTACTCGACGATCCCATATATTCTGACGTCCAGTTCATCGTGGGAAGGCAAGGGTCTAAATCAGCCAGGAGGATATGGGCGTCAAAAAGGATCTTATCTCGTGCGGACTACTTTGCGACGAGTACGTCCCTTTTTTAGTTAGCGTTCAGATGGGCTCACCTAGCGTTTTAGTGTTCAACTCAAACTTCGCAGAGGGAGGGATGGGGGTGCCCACTGTATCGCATGTCAACCTGGAGACCCCAAGGCAAGCTAGCATCTCCCTCCTGAGCCCATCAGGCAGCACCGCTTCCTCTATCTTGAATGTCATGGACGAATTTGAAGATTCAGATGACGAGGACGACGATTCGCTAGAAACGCATTTGTCATTTGGGGACAAAGACGCCATGAGCTCCGTGAGCACTGAGGAGTTGTCCATGATCCTGGCGGCAGACACCCACGTTGCGGATCCAGAGCATGTCAACGATGAATCTCTTCCCCCGGATGACTCGCCATCGTCGAGCCCTGTAAGTCCCGCGGAAAC
This sequence comes from Coprinellus micaceus, assembly GCA_951394405.1. Lineage (NCBI taxonomy): Eukaryota > Fungi > Basidiomycota > Agaricomycetes > Agaricales > Psathyrellaceae > Coprinellus > Coprinellus micaceus. The sequence goes on along the minus strand of OX596340.1, from coordinate 1,583,409 downwards.
TGTCTCATCGAAAGCGGCGGACCAGGAGCAAGTCGATGATGAGGGGCCACGGGACTCGGGCAGCTTGGCTGGCAAACCTGCACATATGACAGTTATGATCACGGACGTCGCCTACTCCACATACAAGGCCATCTTGTACTATGTGCGTACCTTCGTTTGAAGTGTGATATCCCGAAATGTTCAAGGACTCGAACACCCGCTGCAGATCTACACAGACATCATCGTCTTCGCGCCACTGTCGTCGTCATTTTCTAACTCTAAATTAAAAACGCCCCCTAGAACCCCACTTATCCGACAAAATTCGACTGCCTCAGAAAGTTCAAGTGGTTACCCTGGTCCCAAGCGAAGCAGCGCCGATCCTCCAACCACCAGGGCTGAATGGATAGTCGAGTGGATGAAAGATAACCCAGGGCGGCCGGCCCCTTGCTCTGCTAAGGCTGTTTATAGGGTTGCAGATAGTATGTCTTTCAGATATCGTTTCAGGAATATTCAACGGCCACTAATCCCCGTTCGTAGAGCTTGACCTCAGAGACCTCAAAGAGCGTGCATCAAAGGTGGGAGTGAAATATCTCAGAACGGATTCGCCGTTGTACTGAATTCATACCTGTCATGAAGCACATCTTCAAGTCTCTAACCGTCGATAATATCGCGTACGAAGTATTCTCACCATTCGCAGCCGTCTTCGAGGAGATTCGCAAGGCAAGTTCTCCGCGCGCGGATCGTTTGCTTTGTTTAGTTCAGCACTTAACCCACCAAACCCTCTTAGGTCGAAATGGAGTTCTTCCTCAACCACTGGCACGAAATTCGCGCATCGGAGTCCATGAGAAGCGTATGGCAGCAGATTCGCAGCGGCCGCCACCCAGGCTTTGAGGAGGGTTCGTATCCATTCGTTCCTATGGATCCCAGTGAGAAGTGTTTCGTGATGCTGACTGCACCCTTAGTGTGGCCCCTCATCGCCCAGAGCCTCGAGTTCAAACCCTCTGCCCCGCCCCAACAAGCATCCACGAAGTCGACGGGAGCTGCTCAAACCCAATAGACCTTCCCATTTACAGTAATCTTGCTTCCACATTTCTTGACGACAGGACGTAACAGCCTTATATGATATGAAGTCATCATTCGGCTTCGGTATGTAGGACTAACTCTGTTCATTTACATCTCTGCATTGTCCCTTCGAACCCGACAAGCCCAAGTGAGAAAGGCACTTCAGAAGAGCTCAACTGAATCGTAGATGAAGTTGGGGCTGAGGAAGGTGTCTCCAGAGCTACCGCTGGTGGCGTAGATACTGATCGTGTTAGAACCAGAGACCAAGGCGCCTGAAAGACACAGAGCATGTCAGTATGTCAAGTAGAGAAGCAAGGCGCTAGTTGATACCTGAGGGGATGGCATAGTCGTCTGTGGGTATCATACAGGTCACCACATGGGCAGCGTTGTCACAGTTAGAGGCACTTACAGGACTGATTGATTCCACGCCATGTACCCCGGGTGACACTGAGAGGATGTCGAGGACGGGTTCTGTTAGTCGAAGACACAGTGATAAGATGGAGACGAGAAGCTCACCCGCGTGAGTTCAAGTTCGTTGGAGCTTTCATCCGAGGAAAATGAAATGTGAGACAAGTTACACGCGGTCCTTCATGATACAATAGGAGGGAAGATGAAGGAAGTAGTACTCACCACCTGGTGCGCTGGATGTCCAGTTGTTCACTGTAATGGACGGCCTTGCACCAGCAAAAGATCCCGTCGTGCGAATCCTCAGCGTCCTAGCACCTAAAATCCTGGTGTGAGTACCAGAAATAACTGCAGTGAGAAAAGCCAGCGAAGGTTAACGGAACGGCATCGTGGCTTGTAGTACGGACCAATTTGCGAAGAATTCGCGTTCCATCTGATCGTGGTAGGGCTGTTAACCTGCGTTGGGACATTAGTTTTTTGCCTCGCAATGCCGCTGCGTTGGGTCGGACTTACGCTCTTGAACTGAGCCATGGGGAAGGATCCCTCAGAGCTAGACCCAATGGTGAAGGTGATGGGGCCCCAGTTGCTCATGCGCGAATCGGAGCTGTTTGTCAAGGCCGAGTGTCGGTTGTATAGTCTCTGAAGAAGAACGCCTTGACTCACGGATGCATCGTCTCAATCTTATCAGCATTGAGGAAGCTACCGGTTAGTGTTAGTGCAAGCACACGCGATAGTAGCAGGGGATTAGAACTTCACCCTTTGGGAGTACCATCAGGAGTACCTTGAGGTGAAAGAATGAGCCAACTGTCGCTGGATCGTACGTCGACTACATACCGATTGACCAGATCGTGTTGGGACGGCTCAGGTTCACAGATAAGGAAATGGAAGCGGTCTGACCGGCGCTCACGGTAACACGGCCAGAACCAGCCTCCAGCTCTCCTTGGTACAATGTGACGTCGTATGTTCCGGGCTTCATTAAGTTACGGGTGAACGAGCCTCTGTCGCCACCGTCAGCGACTGTGTCAGTTTAGGGTAAGGAAAAGGCTTACCCAGAGCCGGTGGCCCAGTATTGCGCAGCAGAATTCTATTTAGGAATAACATTGAGCATACGTTAGTATGAGAAAGGGAAAGAAGAGGGCAGACTTAACCTTAAACCCAATGACCGCCGTTTGGCCCGACAGAACACCTGAATAAGTCCCAGAAACGGTTCCTCGCCCTGAAGGTGGAACGTATCCCTGGAGACCCAAGCTGTCCATAAACGAGGTATCGAGATTGGGGGAAGGTGCAGCTCCGTCGGTGATCGCCAGAGCGTAGCTACAACCAGCAACGTTAGCTGACCGTACGAAGCTCAGACCCGATGCTCATGGCGACTGTTACTTACGGACCGAAGAAACCAGTCTTGTAGGGAAGATCTGGTTGGTAATGACCAGAATTCATGTACCAGTACACTTCTTGCTGATCGCCGCCCTGGTTGTTGATATCACGGAAGAAGGGGCCGCCGGAGGAGGTCTCGTAGCTAACTCCCGGAACGATGATGAAAGCCCCGGCGCCAGACCCTGTGACACCATGCACCTGGTCGCGAATGAAGGGAACCTAGTAATCAAAAGCAATTTCGTCAGAAAATGGAGCAGGCTTGTCGCATTGAAACGTACGCTAGAGTAGAACTTGGATCGCGTCTGACCGCTCTTGACATAGACATCGGAGCCTTCAACGGTCGATGATGACCCTTGGATCTCGGCATTGGGGTGCCCGTTCGGAAGCGCGGACTTCGACAGACGAGCAAGGAAGCGCAACTCCCCGACACTCGGCTCAGCAGAGGCATAGGTTCCAATGTACAGAGTGTTGATCCCCGAACGGACGATGTAATAATGGGTCTGGAGATAGTGAAGTTAAACGCCAAGTCAATCCAGTCTTCAGACCAAAGTTGATCCGCTAGAAATCGTCGGGGACTTACGATGGTGCTCGTCTTGATGGTAATGACCGCGATGTTTCCATTAACGATGTTCGAGCTAACGGTAGAAGTGCCTGAGAGAAGTACGTTCAATATGCTGTCCGTCACAGGTACAAAATCGGGGGGTTTACCAAGTCCGGAACTCAGGTGAGTGAACTTGCTTTGATCCTGCAGCTGCTTTCCGTTGTAGTTCAGGGAGGTAATGTCGCCATTATTTCCATTGACTAATGCCATTCGTCAGTATATTTAGACCGGAAACACGAGCGCAAGGCCTACTAGTGGTGACAAGGCCTCCTCCGGAGTCGACGACATAGTTAGACCCCGAGCGCGTCACTCCAAAAGCCGCAAACGCAGCTGGGAGGAGAGAAAGAAACAGAGGCAGCAGCAACTTCATGGTGTTTCTTGGAGCCCTGACACCGAAGCCGTCGAACGCATCCTTTTATACCCCTGCTCGCTGACACGAAAAGCCAAGCGGGACGCTAGAACCCGTCACCTGAGGGGCGAATAGGTCTCGGGTGGAGAGGTTGCCAGGCTGCGCGCAGGTTATTAGGCCTCGGGAGATTATCTGGAGAAAGCAGAAGGCCACACAATGGGAAAGGATGCAGATTGCGCGCTTCCAATCCGCGGTTGTTCCGCGTCGAGTAAAGTGGCGCGACAACACGGACAGCCTCCCCAGAGAGTTAAGTATGTACTCGAACATAGGCGGTTTGTATGCGTTCCGCAAAGGCGCATCAGTGAGAGAAAGCGCCTATAACAGGCTTCAACATTCCCGAATGTCTGTCCCCTAAAATCGTATGAAAGTATGAAATTAATCGAAGGAGGTTTCACCGGGAAAACGCGAGGGTAGGGACAGGAGGAGATCCTCGAGCCTGGGATGCAGACCACGAGGAGAGACGAGAAGGCGTCTGCTGGCCATCGTGACCAAGGATGCAGTCAGGTAGGTCAGGCCGCCAGTCGGAATTTCTCCCCAGGGCAAGTCGGTGTTCTGTGAGCGTACAGGGACATGGGAAATCGGGTGTGAGTCCAACGGAACAGGCAGCAGAGAGCAAAAGTGAACAGCAGATGGGAAGTGCTAATGGACGAAAAAGTCTTGATTATAGACTTCCATCGAAGTCGGATGAACGTGAAATCTTTCTTTCATCGAAGTTCGCCGTTTAGAGCGCTCCCTGGTGGTGAATGCGGGTCACTGTGACGCTGCGATCCTAGTGGTGCTCGAGATGGGGCTGGATGTGCAAGATGTTGGCGACCTTCGACGTGGTGCCAAGATTCCTCTTGAGCATCGGCGGGAACGAATAGCTGTTGTTCCTCGTATTCCTCTTCATCTTCTTGCAGTTCGGCGGGTATCGAGCCGGGAACTCGGTCCTCTGGCTGTGGGGGTATCCGGTGTAGAAGTCCGAACCTGCCCAACGTCGTAATTAGTCGGTGAAAGAACTGAATGCGTTTATCACTCACCCGAAAACGCATCCAAGCAGCCCTTCACCACCCCAGTGACGGTTGGGTATCAGAACCACTTCCCGAAGTGTGCTGATTGCGAGGGGTTATTGGCACGTTCCGGGACCCCGTATGTGTTCGAACTTACTCGAAGTCGTACGAATAGACGTAAACGCGCAGCGGCTTGTCGACGTGCTAATCACATATGACGCCAAATTAGAGATTCTTTCTCCAAATCTCGGATAAATTAAGCTCACAGCTTCGACAAGATCGTAGAAGTCGTTCTCGGCGCTCAAAACCCCTCCTGACCAGCCTGTTCGTTGAACAAATGTGGCTTTAGAACACGCGACCAAATACGCTTGATAGAAGGCGAGATATTTACCTAAAATCCAATCCCCCATGGGAACGAGTCCGGCGCTCTCTGCTGGGCTTCCTTCGATAACATCGAGGACATGCCAAACGTTTTCTGTGGCTGTCTCCGGTTCACACATGCGCATACTAAGGCCGAGGAGTGATGGCTGCGCGTTATTCGCATTGAGGTGGGGTTGTGACCATGATCTGGAGGGAACGACGGGTACCACTACGGGCAGGTCGAAAGATTTGGGTTAGCTCGCGATGATCGTGGTATCGCCTGTCTGAAAGGCCGCCACATACCTCGCGTTCTCTGATTCTTGCTGTTCCAGACAAGCAGATTGAGAACCCGATTCTCGTGGCTCTCTACAATCTTCTCGAGTTGGGAAGCATCTATGTTCTGTTCGGGATGGAGAGAGTCGCCTTCAAACCCGACCACGAAGTCAAAATAGGGCTCTATGTCCGTGTCAGATGCGGGAGAAGAAGGGGTGACCCTGAGGACGTGAAGGCCTTTGGAGGGGGTATGAGCTTGAGAAGTAGATTGTCCCGCACCCATCGAGACGTGTTCTGGTCAAGATGCGGAAATGACGCGCCGCGTCGACTGCATCCACATTCCCACGGTAGGTGGTGATCTTTCGACAATACTTCCCCGAAATTCGTCCAATAATTCTGGGAACTATGTGGCATTGCCTGAGGGTATTCTATGGACTTGCCAAGCATGTTCCTCTGCGTTGAAGGGGCATAGGCGCCCGTTGCAGCTGGAGCGAATCGCGGCGAAAGTATTGGGTGGCCACGTGCCCAATATCCCACATTGGTCGCCCGGAGTCGGTTTCGCAGCGTCAAAAACTTGCTCCTCAACACGTCGGACAGCGAGAAGCAGGGTGTCTTTGCTGGTATAGACTTCATATTGTAGGGAAGCTCTCTCGGAATGAGGTGCGTGCTTGAACATGCTCAAAATGCGTGGATTCTACTGACAGTGGCCCAGTTAATTCCATGTTCCTGCGACGCATTCCTCAGCCGTTCAGAATTGCAGGAGTACCCACATCTGCTCCATTCATTCGCCCCAGCCTTCGATATCCAACCAGATCACTCCTGACCTCTGCCGCTCTCCCCTATGGACGATTCTCTCTCGCCCGCGACGTCTCCCCAGCCTCCAGCAATTCGACCTTTGCCGCGTCCCAACGGAACGAATCCGCGGCACCCTCAAAGGCGGCCATAGCCGACGATGTGCCGGAACATACCTACACGCTCTCAACAATTGAAGACTTCGAAGCCGCCCTAGATCATGCCTTCTCTCAGAAGCACTACCCGGCCGTCGAGGCAGTAGTCAACAAACTGGTTGAGCTTTACCGGTCAGAGACAGCTCTCAGCTTCTCAATATTCCACAGCCTTCTGCAGAGGGAGGACGTAGACAAGCTATCCGACTCTGCGATTCTCGATATCCTGCAGCTGATCCGTTCATCGCCGTATGAGGCGCAATCCCTGCCTCCCCAAATTCTCAACCAGACGTTGCAGCAGAGAGCACACGACAGGGCCATCGAGGGCGTGCTTTTGGACATTATCAAGCTCCAAATCCGAGATGTCACAATCCCGGAAGGGCGACATTACATTCAATACGAGCCGCCGACCTCAATTCAGCACGCCTTCATGATACTCCCGCCCCTCATCATCAAGCAACCGCAAGTTGCGTTGGATGTCTTCAACACACTCCTTGAGAAAGGTTTTATCCTCCCTGGATCAGTCGAAGACCCAGACCTCCTCAACTCAGCCGACGTGAGGCTCATTATGCTTTGCGGCCTAGCCAAGGCATCCATTCACTGGAACTTCCCTGGGTTGGTTCCCGAAATTGCCACTCGTCTCCGCCAGACGAAGAGCGCACACATTCCTCTCGTCTCCGAGACCTTAACGACCCTCGCAACCTTCCTCCTCCATCAACAAACCGCGTCGAATTCCCGCGAAACTCTCAAAGCCTGCCTCGCTATCATTCGAGCGTGTCGCGTCCCCGACAACATCATCCGTCGCTTTTACCAGAGCGCCTACGAGTATGATTGCGTGGAGGAGGCTGCAGAGCTCTACGTTTTCACGCGGGGAGTTTTGGCTGAAGCTCATCGTCCGTATCCGGCACCAAGGCAAATGGCCCTCGGCTGGCTCATGGAGTACCTTTATGCAAGCCGCCAGGAAAATCTCTGCCAAATCCTCGCTCGGGAGGTTCTGGACGAGCATCTCTCTCTCCCTGAGTGCCACATCACGTACTTCATCACCTGTGCAGCCCTCACGTCCCCCAAGCACGACTCGAGTGTTGCTCAGGGTCTCTGGGAACGTTATGCTCACCCAACGAGAGTGGAGCTGGATTACCCTGAACAATACGAAGGCCCTTTGTCTTTGGCAACCTTAGAGGGACGCCTCGCCGCACTCGAAGTGAAGAAAGCCATGCTGGCCGACGGTGGTCTGGCATTGGCGATGCTGGAGGGGCTCAGAAATATGATGCAAGCGAAAAAGGCCCAGTCCGAGCTGGAGAGGGTCACTCCGGAGAACCAAGACTTCCATCGTTTGAAGAAGGAGATCAGGCGTTTGAACGTCTTGGTGCGCCAGATCACCGATAGCTTCGAGACACATAGGGCCAACTTCAGAGGCTCCCGAATCGAATGGTACTCGTACAGCGTACGGATGCAATTTGCGGCTCGGTACTACCGGCAGGCCGTGAGGGATATGCGTTCTCTACTTCGCTTCCCGGCGACCAAGGTCCAGGAGCAACTCCCTCTATGCTTCAAGTCCATGGCCGCTTACGATGCAGGGATGGCTCTCATCTTGGTCCAATACCTGGTCGATCGTGGCATCGACGTCGCGCCGTCTATTTGCCTCGACATTCTAGAGAGGGCGAAAGAGCAAGACGAAGTCGAGGTGGTAAAGCAGATAAAGGCGATACTGGCGCGTCAGGACGTTGGCCCGGAAGAATACCTTGGTGGTTGAGGTATCCAGCAATGGACCCCCCTCGAGACGATTTTCGACGGGTACGGCCAACCTCTCCTCTGTGGCTGAGAGTGAGGCCGGTCGAGGTGGAAGATCCGGAAATGTTTATTTTTCCCTCGAGGGGTTGTTTCCTGCACTCTCGGACTTGGCTCTTCGAGCATATGGCAGCAGGCCCGTGTAGTAGACCGACGGACTCTAATCCATTTGTACAGTACCGATTTGCTAGCAGACCAAAAGCGTAGAGATCGTGAGGCTGAGAGCAGCGATCCAGGAAGAACATGGGATCTTTACAGGCCCCGCAGATTAATGAGATTGGATGTTGGGAAAGCGAGCCATGGGGCTGGGTCGCCCGGAGAATGGCCGGAGAGGATGCTCCCGTGATGCCTACTGGATATGGACATTCTCCACGATTTCCATGCGACACTTGTTTCGTCGGTATTCTGGCCCAAAGAGCGAGGACATATAAAATTTAAGAAGACTTCGAGGCAAAGCGGCCGAGGAGTGCCACGGGAACAGGAGGATAAAATCTACAAGTAGAGGCACGAGAGACAGGTGGCCCCGCCTCACGACTCGACCACCCATTCCTGCACGATGCCTGCTGCCCGCCCCAAGAAAGAAAATCTCTCGGCCACTCCGCCATCCGACGACGGCCGTCTCAAGGACTCACACGCCGAAAACAGCAAAAGCAAGAGAAAGTATGTCTGCGAATGTCCGAGCTTTCTCCGCCGCGCCTTCATTTCCCCTCTTCACCCCGCGCTCCCCACATTCCCCCACATTGGTCCCTTCTATCTCTCCCTCTCTGCCACTACCCCGCCATGTCAATATTCATTTCTCTACAATGATCCTCCATGCTGACTACATTTGCCCTGTCTTTATAGGAGGCAGTCCCAGAGTGAGTCTGCCATTAATTGCGCCGCCCGCCGGCTTCTGACAGGTTCCGCCAGGCTGCGACGCCTGCCGTGCGCGCAAGGTCCGATGTGCCAGAGAAAACGCAGACGATCCCAAGGGTTCTTGCCGCCACTGTATTACGCTCGGCATTCCGTGCACATACGACTATCAGCCCAAAAAGCGAGGGCCTCCGAACCTGTGAGATCTGGCGATTTCGTCACAAAACACACACTGAGTCAATCCACTTAGCTACTTGCGGCGTTTGCAGGAGGCGGCAGCGGCTGCAGCGGCGAACAACTCCCAGCCAGAGAATCCCTCGGACGTCGAGCCCCAGTCTGCCACAACGACCAACCCGCCGCCCCAGCCGCCCCATCCTCTCCAAGTTTCGCCTGTGATTCACCCAAAGAGTCCGACGGCGTTCCTTGAGCCTCCTCTGAGTGCCCATGCTGCAGTCCCCTCGGTTCCCTTGCCACCTTCGCGATATCCCATCGCAGCAGACACCTACCACGGCCCTCACGCGTTCCAGGGTCACTCTCACCCATCTCCCCCCTACAACGGTCCCCGCTCAGCAGATCCATCATCGAATGGCGGTCCTGGGCTCTTGCACACTCAAATCACGTCCCCCAAAACCGAAGAGTCGCCCTACTCTCCTGTCGATCCTTATGGCAACTACCCTCCCCTCTACAACGGCTGGTCGTACAAGCAGCAACAACCGCAGGTTGTCCCCTTGCCCCCACCGCAACAAGTCCCACCGCTCTCCTACTACTACCGGCCACGAAGGCTCGAGGAAATCGCTCCTCGGGATACGATCTCTCTCATTATCGCCCTCTTCTTCGACTTTGTCTACCCCCTGACCCCCTGCATCCATAAGCCCTCGTTCATGGCTGATTTGCACTCTCGGCGAGAAGAGCGGGATCCTCTGTTCTTTGCTCTCGTCATGTCTACGGTAGCCTCCACTCTGGTGCAAGTACCACGGTCGTATCTTCCCATGGAGCGCCCCGTGGTGAGGAAACTCGCGCAGGTAAAGCCCTTTTTCTCCCCATGTCAGCGTCTCCTCATCCTGATATCATCATCAGACCTGCCACGAAGCCAGTAGACACATAACGATCGCCTCTTACGACCCACCGACCTCTTCCCACGTTGTGATTCGATATTTGTGAGTTTCTCAGCCCTAGTTACCTACCCTTGTCTCTAAATCCGGGTCCAGTGACTGTGTGTACCATTTCTGTGAGGGTCACGACGCGACGCAACACGCCGCTTTTGGTGAGGCGGCCCACATTGCAGTCACCCTCCGGCTGCACGAGGAGGCGTCCTACGAGGGTCTGGATCCCATCGAGTGTGAGGTGCGGAGACGGATATTCTGGCTGCTCTTTGGGGCCGATAAGTCAATGTCCATTCTGCTCGGACGGCCCATCTGCTTGCGTGATGAAGACTGCACCGTCCACTTCCCCAAAGAACTCGACGACGAATAGTATGTGTTTCAGCCGCTATATCCGCCTCTCATTCAACTGACCATCCCTCTCCCACCCCAGCATCACCCCCAGCGCCTACCTTCCACAACCGCATGGCAAGACCGCCCTCGTCTCCGGGCTCAATTACATCTCGAGAATATTTGCGCTTCTTGGCGAGATCCTTGTGCGGATCAGGGTGGACAAGCGGTCGCCCCCACAAGGCCACTTTGCGACGGCGAGGCTGGAGGAAGTCCAGTCGCTCCACCAGAGAATCATGTCTGCGCTCAGTCACACGCCTGAGCCTCTCCGTCTCAAGCCATCCCAAGTCATGCAACAAACGCCGGCGGAGTATGGAGGTGCTGGGTTCCGTCAAGCGACCTTTGCTGAGGTGAAGGACTTCTTTGAGAACCCCAACGCATCAAGGGTGAACGCCCTCAACCCCTTTCTCGTCATGCAAGCCAATCTCTACGTGACGCAGGTATGTTCTGACGATTTTATTGCCCGTCTCCAATGTCTAATATTACGTCTAGCAACTCGTTCGATTCGTGATCGACCAGTACCGCGATGAGCTGATCATGACGCTGCACGGGTCTCTCGACGAGCAGAAGGTGGCGGAGGACAGGGAGGCCGTCGCATGCGAGCTCTTGAGCATCCTCCATAGCATCCCGATCCAGTCAATAGCCACCAACGGCCCCAGCTTGGTTCACAAGGTTCGCTTCGTGGCATCAACCCTTCTTGACGCTGTGCGGAAGGCCGAGACGGCTCCAGCGTCTGCTGCACGGGCGCACGCCTACCTCTGTACGTCTCTCTTTGACTTCGATCTTTTTCAAGAGGCGATACTGATATGGTTTTCCTTCAGGGGACTTCCTGAGCATCTTGTCTGAGATCGAACGCAACTACCTTCTCGATGATGATAGGGACGGTACCTCCAGCGCTGACGGCATTGGGATTATGGGATGAGAGGGGATCCCGAGCGCACTGCTGTTGAGTACGAGCTCTTATATTTATCTGATGACCACACTTCCTATGCTGTATCCGAACGAACCTTGTATAACATCTCCGGCCTCTTCTTCCTTTGTTATCACCGATACCCTGCCTGCAGTTATACTTATAGTACCGCCTACATTATCTGTAAGAATCACAATGTATTGATAGGAACCCATATACGACTTTGAACGACCCGTTACGGGGGGGAAGAGCTGAGTGAGGAACGAGCGGGACACATGGCGCTTAGTTTGTCCCTGTTTGGTGTTCATTTCGTTGAGCGCGTTGACGCGTTTTGGCGCCCAACGCTCCTCTGCCTTGTACGTGATCAGCTATCCTCCATCCTCGACACTCTGGGCTGGAACCATGTCTAGCTCCACGAACGAGCTCGATGTCACCAACAACCAACAGTCTGGCACTGCAGCCCTCACTGAGGAGGAAGCCAGTCGCTACGATCGTCAGATGAGGTTGTGGGGTCTCGAGGCACAGCAGAGGTCAGCCCATCTCGCCTTGTACTCGTCCGTGGCTCGTACCCTGACTCCACAATGCCCACACCAGGATGAGAAGCGCTACTATACTGGTGGTACGCCTGCGCGGTGTAGCCACGGAAGCAATCAAGAATATGGTGTTGGCTGGAATCGGGAAGCTTGTTATTGTGGATGGCGAAGATGTAGCCGAAGAAGACCTTGGGACAGGCTTCTTCTTCAGAGACGAAGATGTGGGGAAAAAGGTACGTTTATGACAACTGCTACGCTTTCGACACGGATAATTAATGGTTATTTGTCGGGTTACGTTGTGGTGGTGCCTGTATTCCTTTGCGTCGCTCGTTAGAGATTGGACGCTGCTAAGCCAAGAATAGAGAGCCTCAACCCCCTTGTGACCGTTGAAACCGTCGCAAAGCGCCTCGCGTACGAGAGCGCAGACTTCGAATCCATAATCGAGAGGGTGGATTTGGTCTGCATCACGGACGAAAGCAAAGACAGATTGGTGAGAAGCTCCCTCCCTACCTCTGACTGCCTCTGTAATTGAAAGTTCTGAATTTCGAGCCCATTTTCTTCTAGGTGGAAATTAATGGTTTGTGTCGAAAACATCAGAAGCCCTTGTACGCTGGTGGCTCGTATGGGCTTCATGGGTACATCTTTTGCGATTTGTTGACGCACGAATATCTGGCTCCGTACGTCATCTGTCGTCTCGACTGTGCCCTTCCCGGCAGTACTAACCAAAGGCTTTGGAACCCTTCACAGAGTTCGTGGAGATGCGGGCGAAGCACCCAAAAACATCAAGGCGACTGTCAATTACACTCCTCTCCAGCAGGCGCTGCAGCATAAATGGTCCGGGCTCACAAGGCGCCAGACCAAAGAAGTCAACCCGGCTCTTGCGTTCGCTATTCTTGGTAGGTCGTTGACTCTCTGCATGACTCTGGCTCCTCTCAACTGAATGAAACAAGCTTTATGGCAGTACCAGTCCCTCCATAATGATCAGCTTCCAGATGCCCTCGAGAATGCAGTGGAACTCGAGAACATCGCGAACAATCTTATCGCAAGCGCTGATGTGAATAAACAAGTTCTTACTCAGATCCCTCGAGACCTCATCGAGTACGAATTGTGGTGGCATTAATTGGCGTGTCATTTGACTAATTTATTCTTCGATTTCTAGATCGTTGTCGACCACCGCTAGTCATGAGTTCTCCCCCGTCTGCGCGATCGTGGGTGGAATGCTTGGGCAGGATGTCCTGAAGGCGCTAGGCGGACGTGACCCGCCCATCGCGAACCTCTTCATCTTCGATGGAAACACCGGGGGCGGGACCACGATCAGAATGAACATAGCCTGATTGGCCTCGTTGTCTGTAGGAGGATCTTGTCAACTTATTGCCTCTTTGCCCATTTACCCATGGCTGAATGTTACTCGCCACAGGCCCGTACGGTGCCGTATCCGTCCCGTTTAAGGACGGATTGACGGCCGTTCGCGCGACGTAGACGAACTTCTGCGTTGGATACTAACTATTCAGGAGGACAGTGATTACCTTTCACCGAGGTTACGTCCTTTGGCCATCCGTGTGCCGGTTAACTGCACCCCCAGAAAGGTAAATCATACAACGGCTATTTTGGGGCTATGTGCCTTTCGTATGTCTCCCTGTTCGGACGGTACGCTAAGTGCTCAAACTCTCGACACAGTTATGATGGACGGATTCAGCTCCAACGTTCATCGTATCAGAAGGCTGTGGCGGGCACCCCCCGCCCTCCCGGACCTTCCCCACTCCAATTTTCTGGGCCTTCTTTGTCTAAGCGATGTCTCGAGGAACCCATTCGCGCTTCCTCCTTCACAAAGTCGCGTTGAAAAAAAAAAACGCAAACTCCGGCGGTGGCTATCGGGCCCTAATACAGCGAGTGTCCACTTCTTACTGCGTCCTCATTCCCATGCCCGGGAGCCCCAGTTACCTTTCATCATGAACCAGGGAGGCGGTTCGAACAGGATGTGAAGGGCCATGTATGTCATACCTTACCCCACATTCAATGGTGGTAGATGAAGCTGTCTAAGGCTGTCTACCCCACTGCGATTGTTCCGCATTTTCTCCGTGCTATGTCGATCATGGCCCTTTCACAAGGAAATTACCTCGATAGGTCGACTCGCAATAGGTCTCAACGGGGCGTATACGAAAATCACGATCTAATTATCCGACCCAAACTGTCAACCGGCCTTATTGTATCGCACTTAGCTCTCGAGAAGAACGCCGAAGAGAGCAACATCAGCCACGGCTTGGGGATGCGGATGCGTATATCTAATCAGTCGCCAGATGTGTAAAAGCCTCATACTTTTCGATGTTGCCGGTCGAAATTGGAAGCAGCCATCGATGAGACCGATGCTGTTGAGTGGGCGGGCGAGCAAAAATGTTTGTTTGGGTGCTTCCACTGTTGCCTTTAAGGTTTGACTACGCTGTAGGTTTGCACTGACTTCCTCAGAATAATTAATATCGTGAACAACTGCCCCCAGTGTCGTTAGGGCAGGAGGGCCCTTAACAGCCCTCAACCCTGCTCGAGCGCCTTGCCGAACCCTGGGTGTCTTTGAAGCGATCTGCGCGTGAAATACTTCCACTGATCACGGATTGGGCTGGGGAGGTGTGCCCCCTTCACAGTACTTCTCTCTTTCTCCGATGACGCTACAATACTTACATCTACTTCTGCGACGGGCCGAAGGACAGTCCAAGAGACCGTGCCCTCACAGGGTACATTGACGACATAGGCACCGGCGGTCCGATTATGATAATTGGGGTCAAAAGACATTATCAACGTCTCCTAGTAACGAGGCGCGCAACAACTGAGATGTTGTATGCATGATGTAAAGTATGAACCCAGTGCCGTTTCCTAACCTGCAGGTCTCGATTATCGAAGGGCGGTTATCTGTGCCCACTCCCACATTTCAGTCAGCAGTCACATCCCACGGCAAAGGCGGGCGAATTCTTCATAACGCCACGAGAGGAGATGGCCGCGGATCACCACACATGGTTTCCCGAGTGCACTTCTACTCGCAGCCACGCGTACGGAGCCCAAGGCACCCCCGGCCCACTGAAATGAAGTACTGACAGGAATGATAGAAAGACCCTGGCGCAGGAACGGGGTACACTAAAACGCGCTAGAAGACCCCTGCAATTCCCATCCTAGGTGTAAGCGATGATCGCCTTTGAAGGTAGGATTTCATCTTTGCCTCGTTGTTCTCTGGGAACCAGAGTCAGAAGGGGCGCTTCACGGAGGCAATGGCTGAGTACTTTCTGTTAGTTCTGCAGGAAGAAGCGGGGCGCGCGTTTCACGTCCCCTTTCGGGCGGGGGCAAGAAGTGGCACAATCTCCCACTGATAGTTTAAGACGCACCCTCACCGCTTCATCCTTTCTCCCTTCTGGATCGACTGAGTGAATACCAAGCCCATTGAAGAGCGGGAGCGGAAACACATCCCTTGTATGGAAAGTACCTTTGTTATTAGCCTACACAACGGCAACATAACCACATGTCACCTTGGATGACAGGCGTCCTGTAGATCACTTGCGGCACTGGGCACTACCTCATACTAATGCGGGCCCTACCCCGCATTCCCCACATCCCAAAGAGTATACGAGGTGATCATCCGACCATGAAGTGACGTTCGGAGCTCCTTCGCAAGGAGCCTGAATGGCAATAGGCTGGACCGGCAGAGGAATGTTTACGCATGTGACGGGGAAAACTCGGGTACTTCTTCAAGGGCAAACCTGAGAGCCTGCGCCCTTTCCGCCGATTTTCTGCTACCAGGCTGTCGTTTGAGTGACCGAAGAATCTCGATTTGGTGGCTTCTATTCCCTTTTTCGACAAACTTCCGTGATGGTGATCGAGAAGCGCCTCCAGTCCCCACGTGGAAGCGGGGATTGCCGAATGCCGAGTGTGGGGAAAGCACTCGACGTCGATGGAAATCGCACACAGCTCTCCCAGCGATGATCAATGGAATCAGCCACAAAAACCGAATTCGACCATACGTACGGGGCGGCGACAGGGAGGTGCAAGCGTCCGTCATATACGGGTCGCCCTCGTCTGGTGGCGAGATACCGTCACGATACTTTTTACCATGTGATGGGATTTTTAGGGGCTCGGTTCACGCCACCTTGTGCATCAGTGGGAGGATGCTTGTACGCAAATAGGTAAAACTGAATGCAAGGGAAATTCAATACGTTAAAGTGCAATTCATTTGACCCGGTGAGTGCACTAATGTCAAGCCGCCAGTTCACCATTCTCTTTTTCGATACCAATGTAACATGGCTTACCACCCTGAATTCTCTCACTCCCTGCGAAGAAGAGCGGGGCCTCTTGGAGGCTCCCCGAATTCATTCGAGTGGCTTTCTGAGCCCGACGCCTGGGAACGCATGCGCCCACCGAATGAAATATTGCTCGTATCGTCGCGAAAGGCTCCTTCCATTGTGCGCCGTTAAAGCGTCGGTTGGAATTGCGAGAGGTATGCTCAGCAGCGCAGAGTCAACGCGCCGAACAGAAGGTACGCACACCTTAACGACGGTTTACCTTCGCCCCCGACCCTCCCCTAAGAAGACGAAGTTGGAAGAAATGTTTACCCCGCGCCCACCTGAATTGTCTGTGCTCTGATATCTTTGTGACGGGCTGAGTTCGACTCCGTTTCTAAAGAACTTCTGATGGCGGTGTTGTGCACCAAAGGCTAACATACATCTACTATTCTCTTGTTCGTGAAGGCTTCGGTCGCACCTAATTTCACAGAGGGCTCCACGGACACCGACTCCTCCCTGTGAAGTGAAGAATCCTTAGACGTTCCGGCGCAGAAAGACAGCTTTAAAGTTTTTGTGAGTGTGCGCTATGTCCGACAGCCGACCTTGTGAGTAGAACGTCGCCGTAGTTAGACGGGCGTACGGACGAAGAAGGGAAGCGTTCGATAAAGTCCAATTTTAAACCATGGTAGCCGCTATGTGCGACCTTTCACCGTCTTAAATCCATGTTTACTCGTCGGAAGTGTATGCGAGTTAGCCCCCTGCGCCTCGGGAATGGCGGTCCTCGTGCATCGCCATGCGATGCGCCACAAATCACTTCAGTGTACGGCTCGCGCTGCTATTATGGCCAGTCCTGAGTTGAAAAACTGACTGAAGATTCCGCGCTGGGTACTTGAACAGTGAAAGTACCCCCTACCCCCAACCCCCTAGTTCCGGGAATTTCCTGTCAAGGACTCCACCCCGGTTGGTGGTGGCCCCTGGCAGAATAATCGGAGAAAGGGTGACACCCCATCCGAGGATACTCAGCGCGTTTCTCCGTCGAAGCTATAGTGAACGCTTTGAATACGTGCCTAGTGTGGGGGCAGGCGTTTGATGCGGTCAAAGCAACACGAAAGTCATGCCACCGAGGTGGACAGGCCCGCCACGGCGAGCCTTCCGTTCTTCTGTTTCGAATCACTTGCTGTGGACGCACTCGTCGGATGCGTCTACGATGCCCTTGCCAGTGTTGCCACCATATCTGCGGGCTTTTTCTCTACGTACAGCGGGCTGCCATTGGTTCGTTTGAGGCCACACCATCCGAACGTACCAATAATTTTAGATGCCAGCTCCTTACAGACGTCAATACCGAATTAATGACCCGTTAATGACGCTACGAATGAAAGACCCGGCCATTATTATCAAATGCCGAACTCAAATTCGACAGCTGGAGCGTACTCCGGCTCTCTCGTGTCTTGTCCAACAAGTTTTAGGGTCGAGACACAGATGGGATGGCAGGTACAGGGTCGTCCTTGTTGAGGTAGGCTGGAAGCGCCAGACTCTGCTGCGATGAGTCGAGAGGTGAATTGCTGAGCCTGGGAATGCCGAGGCGCCGAGCCTCGAGTCCAACCGGATTCACGTGAATAGATGATGTCATCCATCACTGCGCGGGTGCACTGCAGTGACCTGCACTGGCACGCGCCAGGATTCAACTCGCGTGCATCCTGACCATCCTCATCCTCTACAATGTCACTGGTCGCCGTCATCGACCAGGCAAGACAGGCAGCACGCGAGGCCGTCGAGAACAACGTCGAAGACGGTGTCAGCGGGCAAGAGGCTGGCCACCTCAAGCATCTGGACACCACGAAATCCCTCAGCTCCCACCTTAGGCAACCCGACACGCCGTCTGCGAGAACTGGCCCACCGAGGTCGCTTTCCTTTGCATATTCACCGGCCTCGAGACACTCTACTTACCCTACTCCATATGATACTGAGCTAATACCTCTAGAGGGTGCAGCGATCTATGACCAGAATGGCGAAGAAGTTCTTTTCACTCCCAACGGGTCATCTTACCGTCCCAATGTCGCTGACTTCCGTACCCCGCTGGACGTAGTTCCCAAGGAGAAGTCCTCAAAGGACAAGGGCAAGAGGAAGGAGAGCCGGATGGGAACTGCCTCCACCGAAAAGTCCAACGATTCTGGGGACGGTACCTGGAACCCGTTAACTCGCTGGTTTAATGACCACACGGTGGACTCCCCTCGACCGGATGATGGCAGAGTCGACAGCGACGAATACTTCCCACACGTACCAGATGATCTGGCTACGCCAACTTCGAGGCCGCCAACGTCCATACTTTCCCGGATATTCGCCTCAGATTCCCAGAAACCAGAACAAGACTCACCAGAGCAGTCAGAAGACGGGCACCCGATTGTCGTATACTCGCCTACCATTAACGAAGACGCAAGTGAACGCGATGGCGATGGCCCAGGCTCGCCAACAACCCTACCCAAGTTCCCCTTAGCTCGCAACAGGAGCGAGAAGCAGCGAGGCGCATCACATCCTCATCCAGGATCCCCGACAACGGCAACGCCAACACCGCCAGTTAGCTCCCCAAACACCCCGATGTCTCGCATGCACCGCGCTTTCTCTTTACCTCACCAGATATTCAGCAGCCCTTCCGCAACATCCGAGGGTGACGACCACGGCAAGGAAGCTGAGCCCAAAGGTTCGGAATTCGGGAAAGCCAAATGGGCTCGCCTTCGGTCTCTACTTCCTCATATCGCCCAAGAGAACCCACAGTCCCCTCTTCATCCCCGTGCCGGGTCTAGCACCGCTGTTGCCACATCTGTGAACATCATCGACGAACTCATTACCGGAGGTCTCGCCACCCTCATGCCGAAGCTTTGGTTTGAGCGTGATGAGAAGGGACATCGCCGTATACCAGTCCTTCTTCATCGACTGCGACTAAGGATCACCGATAGCTTGCATCCGTTGCACAAGAACAAAAGCGTATTCCGGATCGAATGCGAATATGCGAATGGGGCCGCGAGGTGGGTCATCTACCGCGAGCTAAGAGACTTTCTCAGTCTTCACGGTCACTATGGCTTCGTCGACACGATCCACGGGGCAAGTGCTATAATACAGGTCGGCGGGGAGCGGAGGGAAAACCAGGCCCCACACAAACCTCGCGAGAAGCTCCCGGATTTCCCGGTGACCAGTCTGTCGTACTTCAAGTATCTCAACCGAGGTTCGGGTTCGAGGATCACCAAGCCAGAGTTCGCGAGGCTTCAGAGAGAGCAGCTGGAGAACTACCTAATCTCTTTGATCCGTTATGTGGTGAGTGGACTCATCGTCAAAGCAAGGCCTACATAGTGATCAGTGTTCCAAATAGATGTTCCTCCCAACCTCGAATCGTCTCGCTTCCTTCTTAGAAATTAGTGCTTTGTCGATTGCCCTAAATCAATCCGGAGGAGCACAGTACAAAGCGGGTTTTCTAAGAGTGGAAGCCGTCTCCAACAAGATTGGGTCATTCATTTCCTCCTTCCTCACGAGCTCTCGCGAAGAAGACAAGGAGGGACGGGGGCCGACTCCGTTCGGGCGCAAGAGTGCAGGATTCAGGGACAGGAGAGAACAGCGATGGTGCGCTGTCCGCGAGAGCTACATCGTCGCTCTTGTCGAGCCTGGCGAACTGGAAGTTTGGGACGTCTTCATCCTGGATTCCGACTTCAAGATCGAGCGACCCAAGCGATACTATAGGCAGGGTCTCGGGGGACTTTTGGGCCACGACTCATCCGACGACGAACAAGACAACGCTCATCGCGCGCCTAAATCTACTTTACCTACCCTCCACCCCCATTTCGAAGCAGACGCTATGGACCACCACAAGGAAGAGCATGGTATACAAATCAAGGTCACCGACGACGATTCGAGGTCATGCAAGTCTGCCGTGTCCAGCGTCAGGTCACGCGTCTCGAAGATGTTCCACCGCAATGGACGCGCTGAAAGCACGAAGAGTTCAAAGAAGACATCGTCAGTTGGCAGTCGGAAACAATCCTTAATCGGTCTGGGTATTAAACGCGGGTCTGGTGGGTCGGAGGAAGGGGAGAAGGCACAGGACGAGATCAGGGGGAGAGACAGGGCTGGTACAGTCAGCTCGAAAAGCCGTCGGGTGGCGAGTGGCGCAACAGAGATGACTCACACACCGAGGCCTTCTATGGACAGTGACATTTCCACTCCTCTATCTCGTCGGTCTGGATCGGTCATTCGGAGCGATGGCGAATCGGAGGGGGGGCACGCGCTCGAACCTTCTCGTCCGACTGGAAAGGCAGCCACTCGTTCCAATTCGGACGACACTCTGGAAGGTGCACAGACACCGATGATGGACCCATCGGTCCAGCTGAACGGGATGCTGAGGACCGATGGGTTGGAGAAGCTGAAGAGGGTCAGCAAGATAGGCCCGACCCCGGGCGCACAGGCAGGACCCTCTTCCCCTCAACCGAACGGCCCACTTGAATTGGACCAGGGCCTGAAGGATCTCAGCGAGGAAGAGCAAAGGCAGAAGCAGAGGGAGGCCGTTGAGCTAGCCGTCCGGAAGGAGCGGGCGAAGAAGGCAGACAGCAAAGACGTGTCGAGGCACACGTTCTATGTAATCAACTCTCAAATGCGTTTGAAGCTCTACGCCAGGAATGAGGTTAGCCTCCTCAACCTTGACATGTGGTTCGTGCGCTAAATCTGAATGGTAGAGGCAAATGCTTCAGTTCATCACCGCCCTTGAGAGGGTGGCACAGACTTCGCCATATACGACGAAGAATCGGTTCGATAGTTTTGCTCCGATCAGGCTGAACGTCGCAGCACAGTGGCTTGTGGATGGGGTACGTATATCAGCTTTTCTGACTTCAAGTATTGACTCTCGTCGTACAGCGCGACTATTTCTGGAACCTGTCTAGAGCGATCCTCATGGCTAAGGAGACTATATACATCCATGATTGGTGGCTATCCCCTGGTGAGGTCGGGTCTACTTCAAGACAGTGACGACTGAGCCCAATATAACCTTAGAGCTCTTGTTGCGACGCCCGGGAAAAGAGCATTACCGCCTAGACCGACTCTTAGAGCGTAAGGCTAAGGAAGGCGTGAAGATCTACATCATACTATAGTTTGTCCCTTTCTCTCCCTTTTCTCTATCGACTGCGGTGAATTGAATTGCTTTGTAGCCTGGAAGTATCCAACCGTACAACACCCACAGATAGCAAGTATGTCATCTCTTCTAAACCATCTTCCCGAACGTTGCTAAACGCCGCAACTAGCTACGCCAAGCAGCGACTGATGTCCCTCCATCCGAATATCATGGTGCAAAGGTCTCCTTCCCACTTCCAGACCGGAACCTTCTACTGGGCCCACCACGAGAAACTCTGCGTGATTGACAACACCATCGCCTTCATGGGTGGGTTGGACGCCTGCTTCGGAAGGTTTGTTTCTTATCCTCCCATTCCTTGAACTCTCTATAACCGCGCCGCCAGGTGGGATACCCCGCAACATGTCCTGACAGACGACACTTTGGACACGGACCAACCAGAAATTTGGCCTGGTAAGTCGGAAATCTTGATAGCCTTGATATTGCCTTCTCTGTTGCCCTCCTTTTCCCACCGTATTGGCCCGCTTCTGTTCCACACTCGGACTGCCCTTCTCGATCGTCCGCCAAGATGTGTACCTCGCCCCCTTCTGTCGTTATAATGGGATGACATTCCCTTTCGCGCTTTCCCGCGAACCTATCTTGTCAAGCCTCCTTCGTCCACTCCCATTGGTTCCCTCGCTACTCTTATTCTTGGACCCAGAGGCTAGCTTCTATCTTCAAATGGTTCGTTTGTTAACTCGGATCTGTGATAATCAGGGAAGGATTATAGCAACCCCCGCGTCTCCGACTTCGTCAACCTGAACAAACCGGAAGAAGACATGTACGACCGCACTAAAGTCCATCGGATGCCATGGTATGTATTCTACGGCGCCATATCTGTGTTTTTTTCTGCACGGACCAACCACTATCTTATGTTTGCAACCCATAGGCATGATGTCGCAATGCAGATAGTTGGCCAGCCTGCTAGGGACTTGGCTCGGCATTTCGTCCAGAGGTCAGTTTCTTTAGGTTGAGCTTCTTGACGTTCATGCTGATGACTCTTCACAGGTGGAACTACCTCCTGAGAATAAAGGTTCGCTTTGAGTTTTGTTCCTCCCTTCCAATGTCTATTGGCGGGCCTGCCTTTTCCCTCCATTCCGCCATTTTGGCTTCTAATTTCGCCGAGATTTTGCGACTTCGTATCACGCTTCCTGTCGTTCATCGGCCCTCTTCTACTGTGTCATTTCCTTTACTGGGGTGAGACGGTGCTGATACGGGGCGCTCTGCCGTTTTGCCCCACAGAACCATTCTGTGGTGATGCCCTTCTTATTGCCGCCCCCCGACTATCGGCCAGGGGAGCTTTCGCAATTGAGTCTGACAGGTACATGCGAGCTTCAAATCGTCCGCTCTGCTGGACCATGGTCAATGGGGACCCCAGGCAAGGTCGAATGCTCTGTTCAGAATGCCTACCTGAAATGTACGTTCTCAATCTGTACGGCAAATGTAATCACGGCCTCAAATATCGCAACAGCTATCCAGATGTCGGAACACTTCGTCTACATCGAGAACCAGTTCTTCATCACCTCGTACGTTTTCTCATGCTCTTTGTAACCTCAAGACTCACAGCGCCACCCGCAGAACAACTGTCGATGATGTCAAGGTTGAGAACAAAATCGGAGACGCCATTGTTCAGCGAATCTGCCGAGCGCACAAGGACCAGAAACCTTGGAAATGCTGCATTGTGATACCTCTTTTGCCCGGATTTACTTTCCCTGTGGATCACAGTGACGCCAGTGCGGTAGGTGACCCTTCTTCATCTTCCTCGCTCAACGTCCTCGGACTCGGGAAACTTCGAATGCTGGACATACTGATGCATGTTTTTTTTGCGTAGATTCGAATCATCCTAGAATGTCAGAATCGGACATTATGCCGAGGACCTGATTCCATTTTCTCTCGCCTTCGCGCTGCGGGCATTGACGTGAGTTCTCCCACCCTATGCATAACGCGACGCGTTTGGTTGAAGCATTCTCTTAGCCAACGGAATACATCTCCGTCTTCTCCTTGCGGAATTGGGGGAAAATGCGTGGTGATGTTTTGACGACTGAACAGGTCGGCTCATATGTCCCCTTCGCGGAGAAACATTTAACAGTCTTCGTAGGTGTATATCCATGCCAAAGTCTGCATTGTGGACGATCGACTGGCCATCATCGGCAGCGCTAATATCAATGAACGCTCGCAGCGGGGAGATCGCGATTCCGAGCTCGCCGCAGTGATCAGAGACACCGATTTGATTGACTGGTAAGTAGGCGCCCGTCTGCGTTGGTTGGGATAGGTTGGCGACGAAGGCCTGAGCCACATGTGTTTGATCGCTCTGAACTAACACGTCCCTCCCTGTAGCACTATGGCTGGAAAGCCTTTCAAGGTTGGCCGTTTCGCGCATACTTTGCGTGTCCGGTTAATGCGGGAGCATCTTGGAATTGATGTCGATTCGCTGGAGGAGGATAATCTCATGGACCACGATCCAGTGGAGCCTGAATACAAGCAGGCGGTATGGGATCCCAGTTGCGAGCAGATTGGGGGCCGTGAGGAGGGTTTTACTGAGACGACAGCCCAAGGAAACGCTGCGCGTGTGCGCAACATGGCTCACATCGTCGAAGGAGGGGTAAACCAAGGTAAGTCGTGTGCCTTTACCTAACATCTTCCTTGGTTGCTTATTCAAGAATACAGGTGCTCATGGAATCGGAGAAGCATTCGCCCAGAAATACGTAGACGCATTCGTTCCTCACCACAACAAGGACAGCGCAGGGGCCCCGAAGGACCAACTGGACAAGGAGCGAACGGACTACAACGCGGAGGGAAAGCGAGAGCCGGGCTTTGCGAGCTCAGCTGTACCGACCCAGGAGGAGAAGACCATCATGGAGGGGCGCCCTCGCAAGGAGAATGTGGCTGCTGGGTATAGCACTGAAAGCTTGACCGATGGTGCTCAATCCAGTTCCAACACGAGCACGTTTGAGGGCAGGGCGTCCGATAGTACTGCCTATGGCGCACCAGCCAATGCCCCACCAGATGACGACGCCCCACCGAGACCGTCGCAAGAGCTAGATAACGACCAGCAGCGGGCCGCTCCTGAAGTTCGATCGACACTCCGAAAGCAGATGAGTATAAGGTCGACTACACGCTGGGGTGTTCCGACGTTGCGACCTGCCATTCATCCGGACGACTTTGAGGATCCTATCTGCGATAACTTCTGGAAGGATAAATGGGTCGCTAGTGCTGCGCATAATGTAGGTGGTCTTCCTCACGAACTCGACGTGAAATTGATTGAACTGTGCAGACGGAGATCTATCGCAAAGTATTCCACGCAATCCCGGACGACATGGTCACCACTTGGAAGCAGTACAAGGAGTATGTGATGCACCACGATCGCTTGAACAAACCTGTGAGACTCCCATCCACAATAGTAGGCTCTGTTGTCTGAACCAAATTGCAGTGCCCTAATACGGACCCTAACGGTCGTCCCACCGCTCCTTGTGACTTTGAAGACGATAGTACTCATGGGCACACCGAATCTCATGCATCTACCACGGAGTTTGGTCATGATGAAATCAGTGTTGACGGAAACAACGGTCCCAACCTCAGCGAGTCGAGGCAATATCGGAAACCCGCGAAGGGAAATGAGCCGTTTGAGCGTTGGGAGCGGGAGGAGATGGAGAAGCTCCTGGGCGAATTGAACGGACACCTTGGTGAGTTTGCCGCTATATCCGAGAGTCTTTGAGCGTCGCTCAACCTTCTTTGTCAGTTCTCTATCCCACACGATTCCTCGAGGGCGAAGACGTCGCGAACAACTTTTTATTCAACGCCGATAGGTGAGCGAACATGACATTCTGGGTTTCACGGGACGGCAATTGACCTTTGGTCCTCTCATTACCGCAGGCTGCTTCCGCTACCCATTTACGATTAACGAACGGATCTTCTAGACAACCCTTATTCTCTCTTTTGGATCTCAATGGACAGACTCTTATAATAGTTAGTTCACGAGTCGTACATGAATACTTTACCAACATTTGGAGATGACTATAATATCATCGTTATTCCCTCGACCATGTAGTTGAGGTGTGGTGCCAACAGAGGTTGTCGATCAAAGGGTGTTCGCGATTTTTCGCGTCTCCCCTCGTCTTTCGTCCATCACGTGGGCGCAATATAGGCTCCCTCTTTCAATTTGGCCTGACTCGGCTGGGCTTTCGGAAACTTGCGCTCCATCGATACTCCATTTCACGATCTCCCAAATCGACGCAGTGTCGAACCATGTCGTTCCAAGCCGCGATTGCTAGTCTCCCACCACCAGTGAAGGATTTGGTCCTGAAGGTCACCAACGATGGCGCTGAGCTCGTCGGCGAGACCGAAGCTGATCAGACGAGCGTCAATGGGTGGATTGAGAAGGCACAGGGCGAGGCTTCCAAGTTGAAGGCGAGTATCCATGAATGTCAATATCCGGGTGAATGGCTGAAGTAGGGTCTGCAGGAACTCAACGAGACTCTGACTCCCAAAACCTATGTCGCCACCAACTACTTCACTGCTGCCGATGTCGCCCTCTTTGGAGCTATTTACCCTGTCGTGGTACGCTACGACATTCTTGGCTCCCATATTTCAGCGCTAAGATTCTGTGAAGGCCGGTCTCCAGACCCAGGAGTACTACGCCCTCCCCTCTGTCACCCGCTACTTCGATCACATCCAATCTCGCCTTGCGGTACGTTCCGCCGCTGACGCCCTCCAACAATTCCCTGCTGTCACACTCCACCTCGAGAATGCTCCTGCAGTAGAGCGTAAGGCAGCTGAGCCCAAGCAGAAGAAGGAGAAGGCCCCCAAGCAGGCCGCACCTGACACTGTTACCCCCACCGCCGATATGGGCAAGAAGGCCGAGGCCGCCCCGGCTGCTGTCGAGGGTGAAAAGGTCCAGAAGAAGGAGAAGAAGGAGAAACAGAAGAAGGGAGAGAACAAGGAGGAAGGTAGCAGCAAGCCCAAGAAGGAGAAGAGGCCTGCTGCTCCTGCTGCCGATGAGGGCGAACCCAAGCCCTCGATGATTGACCTCCGTGTGGGGCACATCGTTGACAGTGAGTGACGGGTTCGTTGTACGGTGCTTGCTCGGTACTCACTCATTGGATAGTCATGAAGCACCCAGACGCCGATGGCCTCTACGTTGAACAAATCGATGTTGGTGAAGAGACCCCCCGAACGGTTGTTTCTGGCCTTGTCAACTACATCCCTATCGAGGATATGCGCGACAAGATGCTCATCACTGTTGTACGTTTGATTTTGTCGATACTCATGGTTCATCGCTCACGGTTTCTCCTAGTGCAATCTGAAGCCTGCGAACATGCGTGGAGTGAAGAGCTTTGCGATGGTTCTTTGTGTGCGTTGTATCCTATCGTTCTCTGAACTATCCCTGACACATCGTTTCAGGCTACTTCGAAGGAGGGCAGGGAAGGTGGCATCGAGCTTATCCAGCCACCAGAGGGGGCAAAGCCCGGTGACCGAGTATACTTCGAGGGTGACGACTACGAAGGCGGGCATAATTTTTCTTGATCAATAGCCGGCGCTAAATTTCTCTGTAGGTGCCACCCCTCTTCCTCAGCTGAACCCCAAAAAGAAGATCTTCGAAGCTATCCAACCCGGCTTCATCACCCTGGATTCCAAGGAGGCCGCATGGGTGAATCCTGCAACCCAAAGCATCCACAAAATCAGGACAAAGGACGGCGTTTGCTACTCTCCCACTCTTGTTGGTGCCTCCCTCTCATAATAGATGTTTGAGTCGATTTGTACTGCATAATGTACCTGAAATGCGCCTTCCGAAATTTGACGCGTTATTTGGCAAGAGCAGGAACTGTAAACAAGCGCCTTCACCGTTCCGAGTCGCGATCAAAAGGTTGCTCACCACCGAACCAACGCCAGCGCCGTCATGCTGCTTCCCCGGTCGTCGCCGTCGACGCGCGCGGCGCTCAACACCCTCTCCCGCTCCTTCTCTTCAACACCTCGCCCACAGTCGCACATTGGCCGCGAACCCATCAAGTACCCCGCAGAGGTCACCTTCACCCGCTCACCCACCTCCCTCACCATTACCGGCCCCAAGGGCTCTACCTCCCTCCCTCTGCACTCCTTCGTGAATCTCGAGCACCCGGCACCCAACCAGCTTACGGTCGCCGTCGAGGATGTCAAGGTCAAGCAGCAGCGACAAATGTGGGGCACCACGCGGACGCTCATTGCCAACGCCGTGACTGGGATGACGGAGGGATTCACCGTACCGCTGTACCTCGTTGGCGTTGGGTACCGTACGGCTCTGGAAAAGGCGACGGCTGAGAAGCCGAAAGACCAGCTGGTCATGAAGCTTGGGTACTCGCATACCGTGTTTATTGACGTACCAACACATATCAAGGCGGAGGTACCAAGCCCGACGAAGATCGTGCTGTCATGTACCGACAAGCATTTGCTTGGTCTGTTTGCCGCTGAAGTGAGGTCATGGAGAAAGCCGGAGGTCTACAAGGGCAAGGTGCGTTACGACCGTCATACATTCAAGCTACCAATGATAACATTGAATGCAGGGTATTTTCATTGGTAACGAGCAGGTCCGTCTGAAGAGCGTCAAGAAGAAGTAATCTAGACCACCTTATAATCATATACTCGCGTTCTTCTCGCTCTCTCACACCGTTCGAAGCAGACACGCCTAGCGCGGGTTACACCACTCTCCGTCCACTGGTTATCCAAATGCGTTTCTAATCCCTCTTTGACCTTTCAAATCCTTGACACCTCAATACCTCCCTGACCCTTCAGTTGCAAAGTTGTTTCCAACTTTGGCCAACAGGAACTCGCCATAGACGACAGACTTGCACGCGGGCTCTCCTCCCTGTTCTCCAGTTTCCTGTGCCTTCTTTCCCAAGGCACTGGGAATCGGCTTCACTAATGCATCGAAGTTGGGCTCGAAGAAAAATGGGACAGACACACTACAAATCGTTCAACTGTTACTAACAAGTCGACGAGAAAACAGACAACAGCTTACCGGTAGTTCGACCCCCGATGGACCACCCGATGCAGAGTCGACTTATACAGACCGTCGGTCCAGATCTCCCACATTTCTCCAATGTTACAGACCACGCAACCAGGAATGGGGTCGGCGTTGATCCAAACGCCTTCCTCCTCACCCTGTTCTCGGGGCAGGCCGTGATCGTCTGCCTCCTTGGCTCCAGGCTGTTGCAGGAACACTTGGAGTGCAGAAGGAGTTGGGTCGGCATACAAGAACCTGGTGAGAGCGCGTTAACTGAGAACATCAGCTCGAAATAGAGGACGCATACGTTAGGCAGCCGTAGTCCCTAGGTCGTGATATGTCAGATTTCCTCTGTGGGTTGACGTTGGCCGGGCTCACTTATGTGCTCCACAGGAAACCCCGTCGTGGTCATCGGGCAGCGGCGGGTAACCTACAAAATGAGATGAATCAATAAGTATCGCAGAGGCAACTCACCTATCACCCTCATCACCCAGAAACTATCATTGACCTGGTTCAACAACTCTTCTTGTTCCTCTGCCGACAATCCCAAACCAACTGCCATCGCCTTCATCACGATCGTTCCCAACTTCTTCATCTTCTCCACCCAAACATTGTATTTCTCCCTGAACCCAGGCACAGTCGGCCACTGATTCTCTCCCCATACTGGTTTAGTCTTGTCCGGGTTCTCGACAGGCTTGTAAAAGTCAATTCCCTCGTGGTTGTCTGCCTTGCCATTCGTCACGTTCTCTTTCAACTTGGCGTAGCCTAGTTAAATTCTCTATGTAAGCCCATGTCATGTAGAATCGGTGTGACAGACCTCTGGCGTAATCCTGGTTCTTCAGCGCCAATTTATCCTTTTCCTCCTGTGGCAGTCCGAAGAACTCCTTTCCCAGTCTCGCGAGCTCCTTGGGCTCA
This sequence comes from Coprinellus micaceus, assembly GCA_951394405.1. NCBI lineage: Eukaryota > Fungi > Basidiomycota > Agaricomycetes > Agaricales > Psathyrellaceae > Coprinellus > Coprinellus micaceus. The sequence continues at coordinate 1,554,147 of OX596340.1, read as the reverse complement.
GATGGATCGACGAACGCCTGTATATCAAGGTAGAAAAACCCAAACTCGACACATGCGCGATGTAGGGCTTCAGAGGCTGCTAGTCGCGCGTTTGCGTCATTGGGGTTGGCGTTCAGAAACGGGGCGATGTCGATGATGGGCAGTTGGCTGAGCTTGGAGGCAGGCATCGAGAGAGGGTCCTTGGGGTGGAGGGGAGGGGTTGATCTATGAGCACGGGGAATCCCACAAACTGTGCAAGCACCGTGTCCTGAGCTAGCCCATTTTGACCGGCAAATCTAGCCCCTATCTGGTTGATAAGGCCAAGCGCGAGGGTGAGATAAGATAAGATCTGACAGAAACTGTTGAACCCATGTGTTCGAGGTTGGTTCGAGGCACGATTAATCTATGGTTTTGTGGCTAGTGGAGGGAGAACAAGATAGCATGTACTGAAGGAAGCGAGCAAAACACGACAACAAATGGCAGAGGGTGACCGACCTGAACGCATCCAGGATCGAAACAAACACAACAGTCCTTCAATTATTTAGTCTGGCTGGTTCTTCTGCGAATAGATCGTTCGCCCATGGTCCTGACTTGCCCTTCCAAAAGGCCCCGCTGTCCCCGGACCCTGCAAATACCCACTAGCAGGCCCTGTCATTGTTCTCGGTTTCGACCATCGTGCTTCATCCTTCACTGTAGAGTTAACATATGGCATCATCCCTATAGCAGAGGATGCGTACTCACCCCAGCCATATCCTCGTCGTCATCGAGGTCCCCAGCTTCGCTTGCCTCTAACATAGGATCATCCCTATCCTCTGACGGCGTGGAGACGGCTGTCGATGGCTGCTTCCCATGACCATTGAGCGTCGCCACTGACGCCGAGCTCCCGTTCTTCTTCGAACCTCCTCTCGAGCTAGACGCTCCGCTCGTCGAGATGCTAGCAATCTCGGGATTGGCCGTTGCCCGCCGAGAAGAGCCCGCGGAACTGGCTGCATGCCCATTGACCTCGCCGTTCTTCTTTCGCTTCGAGGACGAGGTACTGGCGACGACAATGGGTGGTAGCTGTCCTCCGGGTTCGGGGAAGTCGTCTGGGAGGTCGTGATGGAACGATCCTGGTGGAATTATGCCTCCGAGTGCGGGGTCTTCCTCCATGAGTTCCTTCATTCGGATACCTCGCAGTTCCCAGGCGGTCTCAAGCTTGAGGGGTTCAGGGACGGTGTCTGCGTGCGCGTTCAGGTTATTGATTGAACCTTCGGGAGCTCGACGCACCTCTGAGGAATCGGAATGTGCGATTCCGCCAAGCGACATCAGCTAAAACATCAGGTTTGAGCACGCGTCGAACAGCTGCTATAGGCAGCTAAAACGCACCCATGTCTTGGTAAACGACCATATTCTGCTGTCTGGTGGTTTTAGCCCTCTCCAGGCCTGCATGGGCGAATTTCTTGATGAATTCCTCCTAAGTACGCGATGAGCATCCAGCTGGAACCACGCCGGCGATGATGGAGAAGCCGCACCGTCGCACACGAAATAGCAAACTGCCCTTCTTTGGACAGTGCCAGGTTGCCCGTTACGCCTATTAAAAGAAAGAAACGCGTCAAATTGAGCCGTCTACACCCAAAAAGACTCTTGACGAGAAAACACAATGACGTACAATCAGCGTTCAAGATATTTTCTATCCGAACCTGGGGAAGGAGTGTATGCCCTGGAACACGCGTCCCCGGTTTCACTGCAGGAGCTTTCTTCGACGTCGAGACAGACTGCTGTACTGCGTTCTCTTGATCATCACCAGAGGAATCGAGTTCGTCGACCTCCAGGTCAGCTTCGACGTCCGATTCGTATTCCAGCTCGTCCTCCATCACCACATCAGGATCCTCCGCTCTGACTCCAGTGTTCATGATATGCAACGCTAGGATGGGGTAAGAGGAGTTTGTGGCGAGTTGCAGGGGTGGAGGTGAAGCAGAGACGTGGACAGTTCACGTTGAATGGGGTGGTTGATGGTGTGCCGTGTACAAGGTGCCTTTGACACTCGCGTTCGGGGATCCCACCATGTGTGCGTCTCGGTCCGTGTTTGGTCACGCCCGGGCCCAACAGCTCAGCTTCCCCACTCGGATGCTGCGTGTCGTGACACCAGAGTCCCAAGGCACCTCGATGCACCGTACGGGCATAATAGGGATGGTAGAAGGCAATTAGGATCCAGTCATGCACACCTCTAGCTCAAAGCCAAATGACCTCGACTCGTTCGGGTCTGACTGGAACGGCAACCTTCTCTCCCCAATGCTGGAACTAAGGAGCCTAGTTCCAACATTCTGAAGCTGTTAAGTCGGTAAGCCAAACAGGGAGCTTTCAAAGGAGTGACCAGCAGGTCAACGGGTTGGAGCGCGCGTCCATCCCTCCGGGGATTTACATCCAACTCAGAAGCCTTCTATCGAATTGAAAACAAAAAGAATACACTGCGAGCATCCAGCTAGACCTACAAAAACATAGAGTAGATGACAACCCTCATATACAAGATTAGGACAAAATATCTAAAGCTACAATATCAATGAAAATGTTCACTTATGAGAAGGAAACTCGACGACCCATTCAGCAGCAACTGGGTGCTCCTGGTTGTCATCGTCCTCAAACTTCAGCTTATAAGTGGGATGCCGCTACGTCAAAGACAGGTTAGCATTCCGCACCAGCCAGTGAAAGGGGCATCGGCTTACTGCGCCAGAAGACTGCAAGGCCTTGGGTGTCGCAACGACTTCGGCACGGTAGAAGCAACTGGTATCAGGGTACAAACCTAGGACCGTGTGCCCTATTGAGAACTCGTGCGTGAGGGGGTGCTTAGGGTCGGGCAGGGGGATTATGTGCTTCTGGTGAGCCGTAATCACCCTTCGTTACGAGAGTGTTATGTCAATGGCGGAAACGGACCAAAAGGCTAAGGACCTACTCCGCGCCCTCTTCTTCGGCATCCCTGACCTCGTACCTGTAACAATATCAGTATACGAAGGCTCTGGAGACGATGGAGTCGGCTGACGTGATCCTGCCGTCCCTGTTGCTGGTGACCCGGACGATGATAGCCAGAATCCAGTCTGCATCGTCCGAAGTGCGGTTTGCTGCGTTACCGTTCCAAAAGGCGACCTTGGTGTTGATGGCAAGGGGGTGTCCCTTCCGATCCTTCTTCTTGTGGTTTGCAGAAGGACCCACAGAGTTCGTCCGGGGTGGCAGTGTTATTGAAACGCCGCGGGTGTTTGTCCCAGAACCTGGTCCGGGCGTCGCAGGCGACGAGGCCCTTGGGCGTTTAGTGCGCTTATCTGTGGTCCGGCGAAGCTGGTGAACACCAGCAACCCCACTATGTACAATGGTGTGACCAACCTGTGAGGGATGCCTCCGGTGCTTTTCGCAACGCGACGAGCACGGAGATCAGCTCTATCGACTTGTCAAGTAACCTAGATAGAACACGTTCATTCGGTCAAATCGTCCAGAAAACCGACGGTTGAAAAAATTGAAACCTACTTCACTTCCGAGTCAGAGTGCTTTTGCATTTCTTCCAGGGAGTTAGTAAGCTTCTTGTAACTCTCTTTCAAGCTCTTCCACCCTTCCCCAGGGATGTCATCGCCTGTGGGCCACGCGGCTAATAACCTATTGGATCTGCCCACGAGGTCCGACGGGGAGTGGTCAGACCTCTGTTTAGCCAACTCGCGTAAAGTAATCGCAACTTGGCCCCAGGTGGCTTCCTCTGTTCCAGCAACGAAGAGTTAGCATGCGTTATCAACAGCTCCCAGGCTGAGTTAAATCGCCGACACGAAGCGTCGACGGATTCCCCACCTTCGGAAGATGGACGCGCTGGCATCCCTCGCCGCCGATCCATGGTTCTGTGCACTATGGAGGACAGGAAGCCGAGATCCCGTCGGTCATCTACGCGTGTGCAGCGTCGCCGACTCTGGAGTCTTGAGTGACGGTGTAGTGGAAATAGCCAAGAAACGACACCAATGTTCAACAGCGTGGAGTATTCAAACTCCGCCGTGTTTGGGCACACGAATGCCCTCTTCGGAAAGAAGCCCTGAGGGATCAATCCCTCCTGTCCCTGTACCTGTTGGAACTTGAGATGGCTGGAGCTTGGGACTGGCACTTCGAGTGGGGAGAGAGTAAGGTTTAAGTGGCACAAGGACAGAGCTTTCTCGCCCGTTATACTTCCGGCAACCAAATAACACCGCCACTTCCCTTATAATGACTCCGAATTCGGAACAGGCGCTGGTGCCCGGGGGAGGAACGAGGGAACGAGGGGGGCCAGATGCTAGTTTTACGTAGATGGTACAATAGGGATTGTCGATAGCTTTCTTAAAGAAACGTCGTACACCACTGCGATGAAATTGAGCTCCAGGTTGATTCGGGAACAAGGAGAGAAATTCGTACCTTCTTCGATCTTCTTCATGTCGTATTTCAAGCTGTCAAACCTGCGACGAAGTGTGTCATTCTTCAGGTTCAGCTAAGGGAGCGGTCGTCAGTGACTTGTGCTAGGGGAATGAGAGACGTGCGCCCTTACCATCGAGAACCCAGCGAACAGCTCTTTCACAAAATGCGAGATTTTGATGGGCTGGTTGAAGTTCCCCAGCGTCACAGAGTTCACCGCGAGTCGGGACTTTGTGAATGAATCAACACACTTGGTCCATGAAGGAGTAGGATGCTCATCTCACCAACTCGTTGACTACGCTAATAACACCATGAAGGTAGTCTTCGACCGTCAGTGCGACTCGGTCTTTCCACTCCTCCCGCACTGAAAGATTTAGTCAGAGAATCAGTAGTCGTAAGCGAGCAGGCGCTTACTTCCAAGTTGGTCCGATACATCCTGAAGGCTAGCGAGCTGGCCAGACGACAGATACTCCACGAGAACAGAGGCAAACACAGCCGTCTTTAACGAGTTCGACCACATATCCTTCCACCGCCAGAATTGGTTCGGGGGAATGATCCCTGCTAACCCTTTGGTTACAGATTGGCAACCCACGATGACGGGTTTGACAGAGTCCAAAAGGGCTGAAACTGAATGGTACGGCGAGCGCCTTGGGCTGAACTCGATCGGACAGTAAGGTATGATCAACTCACTAGCGTCAGAGGGAGTGAAGTGAATCTTGTTCAACGTTGCTACCATAAGCCTCGTCTTCTTGTCAAATTCGTTGACTTGGTCTTTGATTCTCTACCTCAACGCTTTTCAACGCTGAGTCTCGGTCGAGAACCAGGAAGACGAATGATCACCTCGCGCAGTTCAGAGTCACTTTCGAGGAGGACATTGATCTGATCCAGGTCTGCGGGCTCCATGAGGTTCACCGGCTCGTCGTTTCACTGGCCTCGAAGATGGCGTAATCGTGGTCGTGGTCGTGGTCAGAGAAGCGACGTAGCTGAAGAAACCAACGCGCCTCGGCAACAATTGCAAGCGCCGGTGTCAAAGCACGTGCTGCAATTTAGTGAGAGTCCTCGCGCCAACGAATTGTCAAACCTCTTTCTCTTCTACAACATCCTGGGCTGCATGCCACCGGACTCCCGAATACTCTCTGGAGGTCTGGTAACGTCGCTCTCCGCACACGGCTGCCCCACCCCAACGACTGGTCTGAAAATCGCAAGGTAGATGCGATGAATAAGAGTGTCGATGACCTGCTCAACGACCTACGCGACAATCCCGCCGACAACGCAGCAGCGACGGAAGACGTCCTCGCCAAGGTCTTTAAACACCTCACCACAGCTCCTGAAGATTCAGCGGGCCGAGTGCATTGGTTTTGCAACCAAGCATCCCAGACGACGGTCGGCGCTGCTAGCTTCTTGTTGCGCCTATACGGATTCAATGGGGAATCGGTGAATATTTGGAAGGCGGGCTTCCATAGGTGCATCTCGGACTGTTGCTTTTGCGTCCAACAACTGGAGGAAGTCAAGCTGTCATCCCGACACACGTACGTGGATCTTCGGGAAACTGAAGAGTGCTCTGACTGCTTTATAGATTTTTCGGCGCATACGGCGAAGATATCCTACAGCGGTTCTTTGAAAAGTTTGAGGAATGGGAATTACAGTTGGTCTTGGATGACCTGAAGAAAGCAGGGTTCACGGCGGAGGATACCGAAGGGAGGACACTTTCAGACGTTTCGTCAACACTGCTGTATCGCATGGCCGCCAACTGGAAGGTTTTTAGCGACGCTCAAATACAGGCCTTGTTCCACCGCTGCGTCCCAACTCGAATCGTGTCCGACTGGCCTATGAAGAGCCCCCCTCCAGGCCTGGTCGTCCTGCTTATGGCAGAGTCGAAAGCTCTCCGGGATTGGGCTCGAAAGCAAACGCTATCTTGCGAACTCGGCCTATTAGCCCCCGAACAGTTCACCGAATCCTATTCCCAATCGCTGCTGGCGATGGCTGCCGTCGTCAATTCCACAACCTACGCTTCGTCAGGGTCATTACTCCTGTCCAACGAGCCCCCGGTAGTCTGGGCCGCGTTCGGCCAGATGCTCAAGCTTGTGCCTGTCGGAAAGCTTCTCCCCACTCGGACGCAGACGATTGATCTCCGACATATGGTGTCAGGACATCTGCACGACACCGGCACTCGTGAGTGCGGGATCCTTTGCGTTGAGCGTCAGTATTGAATCATTGTCTAGATTTTGTTGACGTTCTTCGAGCGTTTCTCCTGCTTTTGAAGCGCCTGGCACAAACGTTCTGGACAAACTCTGACCCTGCATACCCGAAGATCGTGTTCGACTCCGTGAAAGACAATCCAGCTTTCTTGGGGCTTTTGCAGGACTTGCACAAGTCCAGCGACAACCTGTGGACACTGTCCTGGATGCCGGAACTTCTGCTCACTATTCAGGGAGAAGCCGCATATGGGGAAGTGCTGGCGAAGATGGTCGACTTCCTCTGTGAGGAGCTGCAGCATGAGCGGTTTGATGAAGCGAGGCCAGTAATCATGAATTCGGCAGTACAGGTGAGGACGCACCTCGCAAAATGGATTGGCACTGACCAAGCATTTTAGCTTCTCGCGGCGATCCTGCGAAGGTGCGACTCTGAGAAGGATTGCCGGTACAAGGATACCCTTTTCAATACCCTCGAGATTCATTCGGGGTCTATCGTCGCCGTTGCATTCAGGCGGGACCACGATACCGAATCATGGAATAATGCTCGCATCTCCGCTCGCAGCCTGATTCGTACCCTCCTGTCCACCGACGTCCAGAGAATACACGCAACCATCTCGGCATCGTGCAGGTCCCTGTATCTAGTGAAGAAGGAGGGAAGACCAGAGCAGATACCAGTGTTGTCCGTTCGGAAACAGCTGTGGGCAAGCATATACAGTACAATTGACAGCAAGGACGTTGGTGGACTTGCCACTGTGATAGTAGCAGTCGCGAAGGCTGCGACCCTCGCGAAGCTCATCAAGGAACCGTACAGGGGGATCGAGAAAGTCCCGGCCAGTGACAAGGGATTTGCACCTGGGGCCCAAGTCATCGACCAAATCAACGACGCGCTGGAATCTGTGCGAAATGGCTTCCTGGAAGCCGTATCGAGATTCGCCAACTTTAGTTTATCGACCTCCGCTCTTGAAGTCCTCCGCCAGCCCAATGTCGCGCAATGCATCGTCCAACTCCTCTTTTCACCAGTCACCGACTTCCAAACTTCCGCTCAGACCCTCATTGGTCTCGCATTTGACGAAGATGTTCGGGCAGAGTGTATCAAGGCGATGTTCGTCAACCTCCCTGAGGCCACGTTCGACGGGATTACCAACTTCCTCACCCAGTTCAACCTCTACGCGGCGCAAGCTCCAGAAGCATGCCCGGTCTCACGATCACTTGTCCGGTGCTTCAACGATATTCTTGAAGTCCTTTGCTTACCTCCTGGTGGGCTCCTCCTTGACGCGGCTTTCCTTCGACCGGGGGATGCCAAGGGTCCCGCCTCTCGCCTTCTCGAGTTCTGGAAAGGCTTGACAACGGCGCTGACGATGATTTTCAAGCGCACAGTGATGTGGTCGCCCTTCCACAAGCAGAAGGAGATGGTCGAGTGGATGCGAGACGCCGTCATTCTCGGACGAGATTTAATTGCGCGGTGGCGAGTAATCGAGAACGCAGCGAATGGCCAGACCCAGGGGAAGCAGTCCAAGCAGCATTCGGGCCTGAGGGGGAAGATGATCGCGTGCTTCCAGGATATGTTGCCGGAGCTATCGAAGTGGTTAAGGCTGACTGACGAAGAGTTGCTTTACCAGTCCTTCTCTATCCTTCAGAGCTTGCTTGAAGTCTTCAAGGAAACGAAGACGAAGCCCCATGAAGAAACGCTAAGCAAGCTGACCAAGTACATCGCTGACGCTCGTGTGGATGGGAAGGCCAAGAGTCGACTCGATCCATCGAGCCTGTCGAAGTTAGAGGATGCCATGGCTCCTTTCTTGGACGAAGCCTCAGACGAGGAGGAGGTCCAAATCGTTGACCATATTCCTGCACCAAAGAAGGAGAAGAAGGTAAAGGTTGAGGTTGAGGTCGCACCCATATTCAAGAAAGATGCGAAGGTGAAGGGAAAGGAGAAAGGAAAGGAGAAGGTGGTTGTGAAGAAGGAAGAGCCGCCGAAGAGGAACTACATTCAGGTTGTCAGCAAGCCCACTGGGAAAGGTGCTCAGTCGAAGCCGGTGCCAGACACACGGAAGCCTTCGCTCAATCGCTTATTCAGTGACGTCGATAAGGCGAGACTGGAAACTCCAGCCGCCTTCCCGACCTTCAAGCGGAGCTCGACTGTGGTCACTTCCTCGTCCACGTCAACTCTGAAGTCGGTACTATCCACGAATCCTCGCAAGGGCGAGATCAAGAATGAAGCCCTGGCGAACAATTTCGACGACTCCTCGGACAGCAGCGATAGCAGCGACGACGAGCAAGTGGGGCTATCTGCTCTTGGGCAGCTTACGAAGTCGCCCATGATACGCAAGCAGGAGAGGCGACAAATCAAGACGCTGGAAATTGCCACCGGCAAGAGCGCGATCGCCGAGCGATTCAAGAATAGGTCAAAACCTGCCCAACACAATCCCTCTCTTCGCCTTCGACCCGACATCTCCACCCTACACAGGACAATCCTGTCTTGGAAATACGACCACGATGGAAACCTCCCCCCTGGTGACTACCTTCAGCTCAACCAGGTGCCTGGAGACTTCACAGACTATGCGCACTATCGAAGAGTCTTTGAGCCCCTCCTGCTCTTGGAATGCTGGGCCCAGATCGTACGTTCTAAAGAGGAGACGCCGGACGGCTACCTGGCCAAGGTCTCTGCAAAGGAATACGTGAGCGACTGGCTAGACCTCGACCTCGCCTTCACGGATAATCCGCCAAGGGATTGGGTCTTGGCCGCGGAGACGGACATTGTCCTGCTCTCTTCCCCAGAGATTAAGAAGTCGGTGATGGCGAAGGCTCTGAACTACAAGAAGTCGCCCATGGGTTGTGTGGTCCGCGCGCGCTGTTTCATCCCAGGTGGATCGGACCCAGGTTTGATGCAGGGCAGCACATGGAAAGTTAGCAAGATATACAGGTAAGAAGAGCCCATAACCCTTCCCGATTTCCGAGAAACGAACTTACAGAATAGCTAGCTTGAGCACGATCAATCGCGAGTACGGCGCTCTCATGGCTGCCCCATATCTCCAAGGCTTCGATCGTATTGTATCTGCCAAACTGGAACGGCCACCATACATCGATTCTTCGGAGGTTCAACAAGCCATGATGACCCTCAAGCTTAACAAGCCTCAAGCCACCGCCGTGGTGACTGCGATGAAGACTGAAGGATTCGTTCTGATCCAAGGGTTTGTCCTTTTCCTCTGTGCGTTCTGTTCGGGTGCTGAACTTCCCTTCTAGGCCTCCTGGGACTGGTAAAACGTCGACAATCTGTGGTCTCGTCTCGCGGTTCATTTCCCATCGTCCGACGCCCATCAATGCACCTGATAGGAATGACAATCCACCAAAAGCCAAGGTCCTCATTTGCGCCCCGAGTAATGCAGCTATTGATGAAATCGCCAGTCGTTTGATGAACGCGACCAAGGCGATGAGCGTCGTGCGTACCGGTGGCGAGTCTTCGATCGGTTCCGCCGTCAAAGCCATTTCCCTCGACCAGCTCATTAACAACAAGATCCAAGCTAAAACAGGATTGCAAGGGCTCTCTTCGGGAGAGACTGACAGGGAAATTAAGGCCTTACTGGTGGAGATGGACTCGCTGAAGCACCAGCGCGAGGACAAGCTCAAGGAGCTTACCAACTTTCAAGACACATTGCAGAAGCGTACAGTTCTCGAAGGAGAGGCTCAGAGGCTCCGCACGCGTAGGCAGGAGCTTGGAAACAAGCTCACAGCACTCCGAGATAAGATCAAGTCGGAGAACCGGAGCCTTGACAGTCTTCGGCGTCAAATGCGTAGGGAGGTGTTGCTAGAGGCGGATGTGGTGTGCAGCACGCTCTCTGGTGCAGGCCATGAGGTACTCATCGACCAAGACTTTGAGATGGTCATCATTGATGAGGCGGCCCAATCCATTGAGCTATCATCGTTGATTCCACTCAAGTTCAATTCAGCACGATGTGTACTCGTTGGTGATCCTCAGCAGCTCCCTCCCACAGTCATATCACAAGAGGTCAGTGTTTTCGTGCTTCGCACGAGATTTGACTCCTACTCACTTCCCTCAGGCAACTCGACGTCGGTATGACCAGTCACTCTTCTTCCGTCTCTTCAACAAGAACCCACAGGCGATCCATCTATTGAGGTGCCTATTTCCACACCTCTGACGATATGTTCGAGCTAACTCTTGTTTAGCATCCAATACCGTATGCACCCAGACATCAGCCGCTTCCCCAGTCAGGCCTTCTACGAAGGCCGCATCGAAGATGGCCCAGACATGGCCCAACTAACAAGTCGCCCATGGCATACTCAACCTATGTTCGGCACCTACAAATTCTTCAACGTCTCTGGCGTTGAAGAACCCGGTGCGTTCAACTCGATCAAGAACACTGCTGAGGTCCAAATCGCGAAAGCGATCTACTCCAGGCTAAGCAAGGAATTTCAGTCTGCTGGATTCAAGAGGCGGATAGGAATCGTATCCATGTACCGAGCTCAGATTTCTGAACTGAAACGGCAGTTCTTCCAGGCCTTTGGGGAGGGTATTCTCGAGAGCGTCGACTTCAACACTGTTGATGGCTTCCAGGGTCAGGAGAAGGATATCATCATCCTCTCGTGTGTCAGGGCGGGTCCTGGGTTGCACTCCATTGGTTTCTTGGCCGGTCAGTATTGGTCTATCCAAGCTACCGACTGCCCACTGACGTCCAACTCTATGCATAGACGTCCGTCGATTGAATGTTGCTATTACTCGTGCGAAGTCTGCCCTCTTTATTTTGGGGAATTCTGCGACACTTGAGCGTAGCGACGAGACGTGGAAGAAGGTAGTAGCTGATGCTCGCGAACGAAATCGACTTGTGACTGTGAGCCGACCGTCCTTGCCGAATTTCGCTCAACTAACAGTGTTCGTCCAGGTTGATACCCGTTTCTTCGCCCAACCCTCAACTGCTATCTCAGGGGTGACTAGCCTATCTCCAGCGAAACCTAAAGGCCAACCTCCAGCAAAGAAACCCCGTCTTTCTGAGTCTCAGCCTTCACAGCCCGTTCAGCCTACCCCCAAAGATCTCGTTGCTCCCAAGGACCTCAAGAAGCTCGGAAGGAAACCGTCGGGCGGCACCCCGATTGCTGTACCTTCGTCTTCGTCGGTACCCCCTGATTTACAGCCTCCACGACCAAGGCTTGCTCCTGGCCTCCCCCCTTCCCGACCAGTCGCGGGCGTCAAACGCCCAGCCGACGATGATCTGGGCAGCCGATCCGGGCCGCAACCTCCTCGTCCACCCCCTCCTAAGCGTCCCAAACAACCACAGACAATGTTCATACCCAAGAAACCCGGAAAGAAGTAGATCATCGCTCAGTTCTCTTGCAAATTCTCTCTCTTCTTGCTTTCGATGCTTTCCGAACCCCGCCCGTTCTCCCCACACCAGTCCGCTTCACCTACTCACTTATCTTGATATCTTGTTTGTCGCATTGCACCATCTCCACTCGCTATCGAGTCCCCCGTGTACACTATCTGGGCTATGGGGCGCCCTTCACCACTTCACGGTCTACATTAGTTTAGACGTGTTCAGACGTACATCATGTCACGCCATGTCGTTAATCCGCGTTGTCGTCGTCGGTCGAGAATAGATGCCTCGACAATTTTGTTTTAGAGGCCAATATCTGCGGCCTTGATTGCTGGTAGTTCCCAACTGCTGGGGCCAAACCGGGGGACGACCATCATGACGCCATCCTTGTTTCGAATTGGCTTTGAGAAGGTGCAGAGCAACGGCTTCCCCAGTTTTGCGAGCCACACAGGGTTGACTACAGTGACACCTGTGTATACGGTTTCGTCAGTCAAGTTACGCCCCTTCTCCGGGATAGAGCGGTACGTGCCCTTCATATATGGCCGACTCGTCCTTACGAGCTCATGGAACATCACAAACTCAGGTGGAGAAATGTCGATTAACACCGATGAAGGGTGTATGAACACATCCTCCGGAATCCCGGCCGCTCTGTACGGCACACCTTTAGCGTTGGCGAATTGAACTCCCTTCGACTGTCCATCCGCGCCGATCCGATCTTTGCGCACCGCGACTTGGTCCACGAAACTCGCGGCAAGCAGCTGACGGAGAACCTTCAGTTGAAATTCTGAGGGGGGTGGCAGTTTCGCGTCGGTCTTGGGATCGGAGGCAGGGAAGTTAACGCGGACGATGTTCCCTACTTGTGCTCGGAGTTTGTGGATTTCTTCCATTGCCTACAAATAATCTCAGCGCCGAGTAGAACAGCACGAAAGTATATGCGCACCTTTAGGCGAACGAAGTGCTCTGCGCAGAACTTGGCGCCTCCCCCGGTGTATTCGTAAGCACCCACTACTGAGAGGCTTTTGAACACGTCGCTAACGCGTTTGCCTAGTGAAGAATGCAACTGGATCCTGGTATCAGTGACCTTCGTCTTCAATAGGCTACAGCGAAGACGTACATGCTGTGACGTGAAGTATGCCTTCCTCTTTGCCCTCTTCGCTTCCTTCTCCGTAAGCACCTCCTCGTCTTCTTCCTCATCCTCGCCGTCCGATTTCTCATTGATTGCTTCCTCGAAGAGGAAAGGGTCTCCAACGGACAACGCTGACACCACCGTGATCACATACGGCAGGCACCCATGTTGTTGCCCACTGACCAACATCCTCGCGAACCGCGGCGCAAGCGGGAAGAGTGCCATGGCCCGACCGAGGTCCGTAATCTTCGCGTTCCCGACCATCCCACCAACACTCGACGCAGCATCCAACGAAAGTGCTCCCAAATGTACAAGTGTCCTTTCTGCCTTTTGAAGCGCGATACGGTCGGGTGGTGTAGGGAAGGGGAAGTTGGTGACAGTGTCGATATGCATACTCTTCATCTGCAGTACAATTCCTTCAATCGGGGTCCTCAAAATTTCCGGCTCTGAGAACTGCTCGAAATGGTTCTCGAACAACGCCGATGAGTAAAGACGGTAACAATGACCCGGGCCCGTACGACCCGCACGACCGGCCCTCTGGCTTGCAGACGCCTTGGATGTCCAGGTGATTTGGAACGACTGCACACCGTTGACAGTGTCGTACTTCCGCTCCTTGACACGACCACAGTCGATGACGTAACGGATGTTGGGGATTGTGAGGGATGTTTCGGCGACGTTGGTGGAGACGACGACGAGGCGGTGGCCTGGTGGTGGGGGTTCGAAGACCTTCATTTGCTTGTCGCTTGGTAGGAGTGAGTAGAGGGGTACGATGTGCATTGGAGCTTTGGGGAGCATGTTAGTAAACATGGGGTTGAGGGAGGGAAGTATTCTGCTTACCATCAGTCTCTTCGAGGCCTAGTGCCTCGTTGAGAGCATCGTCTTCTTCACCGTCAGTATCCAAAGCATCGGGGTCGTCCTCAATCATCCCATCGTCGACATCGTCAGCGAGGTCCTCATCCCCGCGTGTCGCACCGAGGTCAATATCCTCCACCTCTAGCGCAACTTGAGATGGGTTAACCGATTTCATACCCTCTTCCTCCTCTTCCCCCCTCCTCACCTTCGCATTGAAAGCAGCCTGGGCCCTCTTCTGCCGCTTTGCTTGCAGCGCTTTCTCCCCGAACCGGGCTTCGAGCTTTTTCAACACACCAGTAATCTCGTTCTGACCAGTCAGGAAGATCAAGATACCTCCAGGCGGTAGCCTCGCGTGGATCTTTGCTGCCTTCTTGACGGCCTCTTTCACGTAGTCTGGTGAGGTGCGGCGGCTGAAGTGGATTGTGACAGGATGTTGTCGTGCGCCGACGCTGATGACTGGGGGTGGCTTGGGGAAGAGGGTCTTATTCTCTGCGAAGTCGCTCACCCGCAGGGTCGCAGACATGATGATCAGGCGAAGGGGCTATAAAAACGATGCATGAAGCACACTCTGGTTAAATGGGATGCCAGGGTGGGATTTCTTATGAAGGCATACCTTAGCACCAGCCTCCCTCGCTCTCCACCTCTCCTCCCTCAGCTTGATTATCCGACTCAACACACCAATAAGGATATCCGTGTTAATACTCCTCTCATGCGCTTCATCAATGATTATTACAGAGTACTTGTTCAGGAGGAAGTCGTTTGCAAGTTCACGGAGGAGCACACCGTCGGTCATAAACTTGATCGATGTTTGCGGGGAGACCGTCGCGTCGTACCGAATTTGGTACGACACCTTGGAGGAGGTGAGAGAAAGTTCGTGGCCGACACGCGAAGCCATGGACATGGCAGCAACTCGGCGAGGTTGGGTGACACCGATCATGCCCGGGTTATCTATAGGATTCAGTAGGTGCTGGAAATTGGGGGTTATTGCGGACGCGAATACATACCGCTTTCAGGAGTACCAAAGCCAGCCTCGTATAGGAACTGTGGTACCTGCGTAGTCTTTCCACTACCGGTCTCACCACAGATAACGACCACGGGGTTTAGCATGATGGCCTCCATGATTGGCTGTTCCTCTGTAACAATGGGGAGGAGCAACCGTGCCTCGTCTACATCCGCCGGCCTTGAAATCTCAACGACGCGTTTGTACCTGAAGGTAGATGAAGATGAAGCCTCAGCAGCAGCGGTCTTCTCGGTCTCCAAGACGTGCCGTGCAAAGCTGGAGGCAGGCAACTGAAGGTCTTCACCAAGGGGCCCGCGCATCTCTCTTAGTTCGCCATCATCGAGTTTTGGTCGCTTGCGTGCAGGCTGAGAGAGCAGGTCGGGAGCCAGCTGTTGTTCAGAGGATGTCAACACGATGCCTTTTGCCGCACTGAGCTGTTTGTTGGCCCAGTCTTTGAAACCCAGTTTCTTTTTTGGCGGGGGTGTCGGTTCCTCGTCGTCTTCTTCACCTTCCTCGTCTTCCGAAGAATCCTCGCCCCATTCGAACCCACTCTTCGCTTCGCTCCCTTCGTCGTCTCCTCCGTCACCCTGTTCCTTCACACCTCCCCACACCTCCTCATCCCCACTTCCATCCTCTTCTTCGCTGGAGGAGTCGTACGCGGAATCCGAACTGTCAAAAGATGTATCCGAATCTTGATCCTCCGGTTCAGCTTGCTTGATACCCCAGCCCTTCTTCGATATCTAAGCTTGGAAACCGATATTCAGTTTGTAGCCTTTAGCGTTAGGATACGAGGATACAAACCTGCTTGCTTTTCGTCCGTTGGCGAACCCTGGGTTGCACGACGCTTCCGTCGGCGTTCCGTCGTAGGGCACCTCCCACTGCGAGAGATTCTGGCTCTTTAGGTTTTATGTTCGCCGAAGACGTGTCGACCGTAACGGTAGGCTCTGCTGATGCCTGGGTGGTATTCTCTTCCTCGGTATCCATATGTGACATCATTGCTCTTGCCCGCGACGCGTATCTCGACTCTACCTCGGCTTCGGCGTCGTCGTCCTCACTACTCTCATCCTCTCCTGCTTCATAGACAGCATATTGATCTCCTCGAGGCCGTTTCCGCTTCCCAGTAGTCTGGCCATCGAGGGCTTGCCGAACCTCTCGATCCTCCAGCTTCTCAAGTAATTCCTGGTGTGTCAGGGTCTTGCCGCTACCAAGCATCGACGAAGACTGGAGCAACGCAGAGTCAAAGGCCGCCTGGCTCTGCCTATGGACGTATTGGTAAACCAATTGTTACAAGGGGGGACAATGGAACTTGAAGGCGTACCTGAGTTTCTCGAATATCTCTCCACGCTCCTCCTTCTTTAACTTCTTCTCCTATAGTTCCATGAAATGTGAGTAGCGTTCCTGACGAGATTGGAACACAAACTAACGATATACTTCTCCAACCTCTTCTTTTTCTTGTGTGTCCATTTGGCCTCCGTCTGCTCTTGCATCTGGGACGAGATGTCAGTACTGCGTCTATTCCAGGGTGTAGTCACGCACCTCCTTCAACATCTTCTCCTTCCTCTCCATCTCCTTCTCTTCCTTCGACTTATGCTCTAGGATCGTCGCATTGGAATCCACGACGTTCCCTCCTCCAGTGATCACTGTTTCCATCCCTGCGTCTTCTCCATCTTCCGTCGTAGCCTTGCGCTTCTTGTTGATCTTCCCCTTCTTGCGCTTGCCTCCGGAGGCTGCCCGCCCTTTGGCGTTGTGTATGATCCGGTTTCGTATGGAAGGCATGGGGAGAGTTGTCCCTGGCAAAGGCCAATGGGCGTTCAGTTCAAACCTAGGCGCTTGCCAAGCACTCGTTCGAATAATTTCGACTCACGTGGGAAGGCGTTGCGCTATTTTTAGCAGGGCGCGTCTTCACCCATTGGGCAGTGACCCCTATTGAGAGTGAAGGCCAAGTTCGACGCGTTTCGGGACTACGAGAGGGCTATATGCGCATTTTTGGCCGAGTTACTCCGTGATTCTATGCGTTATAAAGCGACTCTCGCTGGAGACGCTCTTCGCAGATGTTCAGGACGGCCCTTGAAGGCAGACGCGACGCGCATGAAAGGAAACGGTGAGGGCGAGGCCTCGTATATGCAAGAGGAAGAAATCAGGGTATATGGGCGAGCTTCTGATTATAGTGATTGGTGTGGTGGTATGAAGGAAAGGAAGAAATGGGGGGTCAGAAGAGACGCTTGGTCTATATTCTGCACGCTTGTCTGTGCGTGTTATCGCAGCTGGGCTCAGGCCTGACAGGGGCCATGATATCGACAGGCCCTCCTCCTGCAGACTCTGGAGGCTAGTTGAGGAAGTGCATCCCCTTGTCGAATACCAGACGTCGCGCTCTCCATGATGCAAGCGCCAGGGATACTGCATCCGCGAGGGCCATCATCAAACACTCGGCGGGCGCCTACCCTGGCTTGGCTTGGCTGCCGCCACCGTTCCTTGACAGCCAGAACGTTTTTCCTTACATTAAATACAACAAGGCTGCAGCATGGTGCCCCGGTATCGCACTCTTGTTCTCCACTGTGCTCCGGCCTAGAGCAGTTGATTAGTCGGTCCCGTTGGTAAGTTCATATACCCTTCTTCTTCTCGAAGTCTGAAGCTCATCGGTTCTAGTCTTCTCCCGCTCCTACCACACGTCATTGAGTTGGCAACGACCTGAGGCGTCGACGTCGTACTCGCCCTCCTCGTTCACCTCACGCTCATCATGACTTTCACGGCGCTCTTCCTTCACCTCTTCCTACTTGCCCTCACCACTCTGCCGTTGACGAGGGCAGAGCCTTTCAACGTCACGGTCGATGATTGGGATCCTTCTATAACGTGGTCTGGAAGCTGGTCTCGGACTCTTCCTGGGTTTGGAAAACCCTTCAATGGGACGTATAGAACGGCGAAGAACGACCCAGAGGCCTATGCCGAGTTCAAGTTCACAGGTCAGTTGCCTACACTCCCACCATACCTGAGGCTACGATGAGGACTCACATCTTTCGATCGTTGTAGGCACTGCAGTCTACTTTGTCAGCGCTCGCTGGCCGTACGCTGTATCCACCCGGCTCACTCTCGACCCCGACTCGCCAGACGCCAAACCTCTCCTCTTGAAGCTCGAGGACTACACCACCAAGACCGTCGACGAGAACTTCGGGTTGGCCATGGTTCTGGCCAGCGCCACCAACCTCGACGACAAGGAGCACACCGTTCGCGTCGACGTCGGCACGAACGAGACCTACGCCGTGTTTGATGCTTTCCTGTACGTCCCTTCCTCTGCATCACATTGACTCAGCGAACAACACCGAACTGACGTATGGCATCGCTCTCTCATCGTCCGCTGTCTCACACGTACGTGCCACCATCTTTCAGATACACCACCCTGGAGCCTTCGGACGTCGCGGCGGCCTCTTCTTCTTCGGCTCCAGCCTTCACGGCGCTCCAAGAGCCTGAGATCTTGACTCAAGTACCAAGTGGACAATCGACCCCAACGCCTGTATCCGCGGCTAACAAGAAACCGCTCAACCTCGCTCTCATCTTCGGCCCCATCTGTGCGGTCGTCGGGTTGTTTCTACTAGCTTGTGGATACTTCCTATGGCGCTTCAAGAAGCGTACGGGGACGAAGAACCCTCGAGACGATCTCTACAGTAAGGACGTTGAGAAAGAGAAAGGTAAGCCCCCCTCTCTCTCATCCCCAAGGGCACATGCTTCAGGGCTAACTCTGCGATCGACGCATCTAATCTAGAATCCGAGAGGCACTCTAGTTCGACAGTTTACGAGATCGATCTACCCACTGGGAAGCACTAATCAGCGATATGCTCGCCCTTTCATTTCACGTTCATATACGCCCATGTCCTGTGCACGAACACTCCATCTCCGTGTTGTACTATACCACTTCTTGACGAAAACTTACCCTGCCCCGGCCAAATGCGAACTCATACTTGTCCTACTACTCTGCAACGAGGACGTCATTTGGATCCCAACACAACCTATCTCCCGTCCCAATATAACCTCTTTCAACCACCAGCGGTGCATTTGGCTGACAAGATTGGAGCGATAAAAAAGAGACGGGTAGCCAGAACGTAGCACGAGGACAACATAATACTTACAACAACACGTGTGGTAGAGATACACGAAATCCTGGAAATGAGAAGGAAATTACGGAAATATCGCGAATCTGGATACTCTACTTGCTATAGTCTACAACGGAGTTCATTCGCGCCTCCTCTTCTCCCGTTCCTTAGATGGAGGGGACTCTGGGGGACCGGGGGTTTGCGCCCGCACATGGTCTGAGAGCGGCATATCATCCGAGCTATCTGATAGCATGCCATCTCCCTCGGAATCGGCCACCTCCTCCACCTCTTCTGGACTGCATATCCGGTTTCGCCGCCGGTCTTTCGACTTGGCGTTCGAAGACGAGGAAGAGGCAGATTTCTTGGGCCGTTCTTTCTCTTTCCCTCTAGCCCGCCCTCTGTCCCTGTCTCGCTCCTTCTTCCGCTCGCTGTCCCTCCTCTCCTTCTCCCTACTCTTCCCCTTCAGCGGACTCGATCCCACATCCATCATCTCCTCATCTTCATCATCCTCATCCTCGTCCTCTTCACTCTGACTCTGACTTCCGCTCTCGCTCTCACTCCGACTTCTTTCCCTCCTTTTCCCCTTCCCTCTAGCCTTGCCTTTACTCTTACTCCTCTCCCGATCTCGATCATCCACAAAACTTACTCTCCTCCCCCTACTCCTACTCCTCTCCACCAAGCTCTTCTTGATCGGTGAAGACGCCAACGCGCTCTCCGGCGTATCAGGGGGTGCCGTCCCTCTTGAGAAGTCCGGGTTCATTGCATACCCAGGGAACTGGGGCATGCTTCCATGAGCGTACATGGGGTGGTTGTAACTGTGATTGTGGGTCGGGGTAGAGTACATCGGGGGTATGTTGTGCCCAGAGGTGTCGCCAGGGCCTTGAGAATGCGACCTACGGAAGGGATGGGTCGGTGTAAATGGGCCTTGGGGGTATTGGACCGAGGGTGAGGAAGGTGGGTGTGATGGGTCGCGGTATTGGTGGTGTTGCGGTGGAGGGCCTGATGCCATAGGAGGAGGCATGCCCCACTGCCCAGAGGTCATTGCTGCTGCCATCATCTGGGTGAACATGTACATCTGGGATGGGTCGAATGCAGGGAAGGCGTGTGGCGGTCCCGAGCTTGCGGAGGGGGGTGGGTTGTGCTGAACTTGCGGGTGTGTTTGCTGGTGTGGCGGGAAGGGATGTGATGGTTGAGGAGGCGGATACGTCGGGAAGTTAGGTGGGATATACGACCCAGCGCGGGAGTTGTGGTAGTGGTCGTGAGGATGGGTATCTGGAGAGCGACGATCGCGCCCGCGTCGATCTCGCTCTTGTTCCGATTCCGAGGAACTCGACGAGGACTGGACTCTAGAGCGGGACTTGGACCTCCGTTTACGCGGGGATCGTTCGTGGACGCTCCGCCGTGCGGCTTTCGCTGTAGTAGTAGGGCATGTCGATCAATATAACGAATGGGGGTAATGAAATAGTCCAGAACATACCACTCTTAGACGACTCCCTCGCTTCTTCGACGTCTGAGTCGTCCTCGGTATGTCTACCTTTCCCTTTGGACGACGACGCGGTCGTACTGACCTTCTTCTCCGGAGACCTGTCTCGTTGGGTAGATGGACCTGCTGATGCATTTCTCTTTCGCTTCCTCGGACTCGATTCATCCGCAACCTTATTGACTGGGGCCACCTCTTCTTCGACATCCGTGGACGAGGGGGAGGGTACAGCTTTCGATCTACTGCTGGAGGACTTGGGCTTGGATGACGAACTACTCTCCTCTTCCTTGTTCACTTTCTTCTTCGGCTTTGAAGGGGGTGGGGTCGTCGCTGAAGCAGCGGGGGGTTTGACTTTCGAAAGTGGCGCTTTCCTGGGCTTCTTCGCGTCTGACGGAGGCGCTGAGCGCCCCTTGACAACCTCTTCCACTTCTGAACCCGAATCGACCACCTCCTTCAATTTAAGGACTTTCTCTTTGCTTTTGGCAATAGACTCGGCCCTGAGAGAACTCTGAGGGTGAGGCTCCTTGGCTGGCTTGGTTTGGGGCATAGGTGTTCTCCTCTCAATCACAACCTCCGCCTTCAACTTGAACTTCCTTGGAGGGGGGACAGGGACGGACTGAGTCTCCTCCTTGCTCTTCTTAGCCGTCGCTGGGTTTGATTGCGATACGAAGGGGGACGAAGATTTGGATGGCGTAGGGAAGATTCTCGACTGGGGTTTCTTTGGGGAGGTGGATGACCTGGCGAATGGAGGAGGTGGGAGTGAGGAGAGGGAATTCGTAGCGGTGATGGGGACTTCAGGGGATACGTCTGGGGCTGGGAGGTCGAAATCCACGGGAGCGGGAGGTGGCGTCGCGTATTCTTCGTCTAGCGGTGTTTGCGCAGAGCTCCTCGAGTGGGGCGGGGTAAAGAGTTGTACGGGTTTTAGTTTTTCTGTAGGCTTTTTCGAAGGGCCAGCGGACTTGGGTTTCGGAGGTAACGGTGGTTCGATAATTTCAATTTCACTGTCGTCGTCGAGGTCAATAACAGCTTGAGGTTCTCCTTCATCCTTCACGACAGGGATTATCATGCTCGCCTCGTCCTCCACAAAGTTGCAGTTGAGTTCGTCCTCGGAGTCGGTATCCTCAGGGCCTGGGTAGTCGGACACGACTGGGAGAAGTTCATCGTAGTAGTCCGTCCCGTCATCGCCCTGGTCGTCCAACCCAAAGACCCCATCCGAATGAACCTCCGAACTCACACCGCCATCCGTCTCGTCCAATAACTCCTCGAATGCGTGGTCGTTGTCAGGGTCGTCCTCTGGCTCCGTTCCAATGTGCTTCTCCTTCTCGAGGAACGTCTGGAGATCTTCCGCGTATCGTGCATCGTTCGGCGTCATGGGTGGCACCAGAGCGTTGGGCACCCGGATCTCCAAGCCTCCATCCCCTTCACCATCCTCGTCATCCAGGTCCAAGTCCCCAAGAGTATCCAGCTGGTCATCAAACTCGTCCTCCTCGTCCTCTTCTACATCTTCCTCCGCTTCTTCCCCTTCGTCAGCAGCCCCAAAACGCTTCGTCCGCGCGCTCTTCAACACCCCATTATCTTTGATAATCTTCCCCGTCTCGAGGTCAATAATATCGTCTTCGTCCAGCCTTTTGACATATTTTTCGAGCGAGGTCCACGCACCCATCAGCCGCATAAGAGACGCCTCGCGCTCCCTCTCGATGTCCGCGTCGGATAACTCAGGCTGACCACCACCCAGGAACCTGTTACCGAAGACCGATGACCGCAGAGACGAGGACGATGATGCAGCGGCAGAGGAGCCGCGCCTAAAGCTAGCAGAGGAGGAAGAGGAAGGAGTGGAGGATTTGAAGAACCCTCCGGGCTTCGGCGTTGAGGAAACACGACTTGGTGCCCGGGATTGCTGTCGCGGCGGGACCGAGCTTGATGTTCTGTTGTGGTTTGCATGGGTGAACGGCGACGAGCTCCCAAACCTTGAAGACGGCCCTGTCTGGTGACTAGGTTGGTCCCTCGCGCTCTGCCCAAGCCAAGGTCGCGTTCCCGACGTCGTGCTCGCGGAGTGCTGGTGATACGGCCTCGATGGCGGGGGTGAGGCTGAAGGTGTGACCAGAGGCGGCTTGTCCATGGGCGGCGCCTTCCATGTCGTGGTCGACGGTTGTCTGGTCGTCGTCAGAGGTGGCTCCATGCCTCTTTGTTGGAATTCCATGGACGGCATGCCAGGAACATGAACGTTGTGCGAGACCAGGCCATGAACGGCGCGGTGGGAGATTAGGGAGCGTCACGTGGACGAAACGCGCTTCTCCGCGAAATTCTTTCCCTCGGGCGGTAATTTCAAGCCAGGGCTGGGCGAGTGAGGTAGTAACAGTGTATTAGGTAGTAGAGTATATGTACATGGTATGGTGTATAGGGTGAGGGTGCTGTGTGGGTCGCCACCGCTGAAAGACCATCCCAACCAGATCAAGACCTTCTCGACGATTATCAAGTGGTTTTAGAGGGCCTTATGGGTGCCTAAGGGTTCGAGCAGTCCTATGATAGCTCCGAGTTTTCAGAGGGCCTGGGACCTCTGGGAGGGTTTATCGGAGGGGAACTGAGGTCAAGCACTGTTCCTGGTGGCAGTCGTCTCACGCGCATTTCGACGACCGGGGCGTTCAGCATGCGCTCCTCCTCGGGGGAGAGTGTGAAGAAGTTCTGTTTGGCCCTCGCTAGCCACCTCCGGGGCTGAGAATACATGAGCAAGGAAACTTCGAACATAGAACTCTAGAAACTCACCGGCATGAAAACATGCTCGTGGTCTCCCCAGTCATATTCGAAGATGGCATAAAGTCCAACGACTGTGGGTTTCACATATCAATTGCCGAAGTTGATTTCGTAGCGCTTTGCGACGTACTGGGAATCAAGCCGTACGACCCCAACCGAGACAGCCCATACACCCAGGATGGTCGGAAATCCTTGGGCGGTTCTACTGGCTCCGACCCAGGACCCCTCTGGAGATCCTGGTGTGCATGTCTCCGTGGAGCTGACCTCAAAGCTGGTCTTGACGCTTGCTGGAGTAGAACGCGTCGGGAAAGTTGGGAGAGCATGGCGGTCGAGAGCAACGTGAGCGCAGAGCCGCCATCAAATCCGTCCCAACTCAATTACATTGACGTCACACTCGAAATATCTAGGGGGACAATCGCTCGACTCTCCAAGCCTCTGCGTTGTTGGCGCGAACATAGTGCACTCGGTCGTGGAGTCGTGCAGGCTTTCCTAGCCAAAATTCGACCTCACTGTGCGGGAACGTAAGACCAGCTCAACACTCGAATGAGCTCGGGGTACACACCTCGGAATGATCCTCCAGCCACCCCAGAATGGTGGGGCAGGGACACCGTCCCCATACTTCTCTGTGACCTTCTTCAATCGCTCCTCCAGGGTGCCCTCCTCAATGACTGAACTCTGCTTGCTCGCCCAAGCACCCAACTGACTCGCGACTGGACGACTGTGGAAGTATTTCTCATTCTCCTCGGGAGTAAGCTTCTCGACGCGCCCTACAGCACGCACAGATCGGTGGATCTCCCTCCAGTAGAACGCAAGGGCGGCGTTCGGGTTCTCTGTGAGTTCTTTCGATTTCCGGGAGGTGTAGTTGGTGAAGAAGATGAAGCCCTGCTCGTCCGCCTCCTTGAACAATACGACACGGGCCGACGGGATCCCTTGAGCTGTAGCAGTCGCCAGGGTCACCGCATCGGGTTCTTGGACGTTCTTCTGAACAGCTTCTGTGAACCATGCTCGGAACAGATCGAGGGGGTCCGAGGGTGATGTCGCGGGGGCGATGTGCTCAACGGTCACATACTGCTGGTGCTGGAGGACCTTAATCTTATGGGGGTCGGGCTGGGAGATAATCGTCTTGTCCGACATGCTGAAGGCCCGAATCCAACGTGAAGTAAAAGGCGGGAGACGGCGAGAGATCATGACTCTAGGAGGCTAACCCTAATTAGGGGTTTGTGCGAGGTTCTTGAAGATCACAGGCAACGTTCCCAGCGAAGCAGCGTTTTGCTCATAACCTTCGCCATGCTGCACTCCATCTATGATCTCACCACCTATTGCAGGTCAACGGCAGGAGATGTTCCAGCCAAGCTTGTCGTATGTTGCCAATACACACTCCAGGATCGTTCTTGACAATCATCTTAGGGCGCTTCGACGACGGTGGTGGGGTCAAAGATGTACCTCTTTGTGAGCGCTCCGTTTCTCCATTCTCTGTGCTTGTTGAGACCAAATTGGCTCTAGGGAGGTCGTCTCGTAACAGAGAGGCGGATGGTCTCTGACCTCTACGTCTTTGATCTCGAGACATGCATATGGGACCGTATACATGTTTCCCCTGGCGACGATGTCCCCCAACCAAGATACTTTCACAGTGCCGATGCCTGTGAGTTATTCAAACTGTCCTGCACTCTACGACTCACCGTATTGCAGGGGATAACCACTTGGTCATCTTTGGGGGGATGAGCAACCAACCCAACTCACAAAACCCAGACGAACTCTGTGTCCTCAACGATGTTCGCTTCTTCAACCTCAGAACCGGGCACTGGCTCCCAGAAGAACCTATACCATTCACCACGCCAGAAACGATGATCCCTCGTGCACGATACGCCCACCTCTCTTCGATTACAGCAGACCGACTCTTCGTCATTGGTGGTCAAGACTTCTTCAATACGTGGCTCGACGACGTCTGCGTGTACGATCTCGTGAGCAGGACATGGGTACAACGGAGGGATTACCCACGGCACTGTGGAACGTATCGAAGTGTCGCTGTCTCGTCTCCCATCGTCGTCCGTTCCCCACAGGACGAACTTAAAGCGGGCTATGCGTCGTCAACATTAGGACCACCAGGTTCCAGGTTCCACCCAAATAACGATTCCAAGCCCTCGGCGGACGTAACATCCTCTCAAAGCCTCGTCCACCTCCCCTACTCCTCCGCCCCGAATGAAGACCACCCGAGTGACATTTATCTCTACAGCAACTATAATGTAAGCCTGACAGCCCCGACTCCCGTGCTCTGATCTAACCTGATTTAGTTCACCGACGTGAAACGAGAACTCGAAGTCTTCTCCCCTCTTCCTGATGTCGATTTCACCATCCAAGACCGTTCGTCCGCCATGAACGGCTCTGCGTTCCCTCCGGGTCTCCGATTCCCCACTGGCGCCATCCTAGGATCTTACCTCATCATCGCCGGCACATACCTCGCACACAGCTACCAGTCATACTCGATCTGGGTACTCAATTTGAACGACATGACATGGTCGCGTATAGATCCAGGCAAAGCATTGGAACATGGGTCGTGGTTCCGAGGGTGCATTTGGGCAGAGGCCAACAAATTCATGATCTTTGGCAACCGAAACGGAAACCTCGTCGATGACTACAATAGGCGCCTCCTCAGCTGGGACCACGTCGCGATAGTTGACCTAGAGGCATTCGGTATCTATCAAGCGCCGTTCCTCAAGCTCGACGTCCGGATGCAGGAACTTGGACTGGCTGGGCTGGAGGAGAAGGTCCTCACGGACTTCGAAATCATCTGCGAAGACGGCCGCAGGATACCATGTTCGAGAAAAATTCTGGAAGACCGGTGGCCGTGGTTCAAGGAGCAGAGGCTCGGGTTGCTCAAGACAGCTGCCAAGTCCCTCAACAACCTTCCCCACTCACCCATGCACGTTGGCCTGCCTGACGTCCCGGGATCAATGAGCTTTGAAGAGCCTAGGCTGGACCCACGGCTGACCCCACGGCAGATGGTCGTGTCGGAACCATACCCCATTGCGCTGGCGCTTGTACAGTACCTGTACTCGCTATCCTTGATTACCCCCCTCCAGCATGCGCCGACGGTGCTCAACCAGTTGCTGATCCTCTCGATCAACTATAAACTACCACATCTGGAGAGCTTGGTGAAGCACGCTATGCATAGGTCGTTGTCCAACTCAACGTCCGTGGGCGTATACGAGGTTGCTACACTTTGCAGCTGTCGCAGTCTGCAGATTCGGTATGATCCTATCTCCGCTTCGCACTGAGTTCGCATCGCTGACATACCGGGATACTTGTAGAGCGCTAAAAACGGTCATGTCATATACCCAAAAGCGTCCCTCCCGCACAACGAGGAGCAACAGCAACAGTAACACCCTCGGAACAGTCCCAGAAGGGTCCAACGCCCCACCACCCAACCAGCATTATCCCGGAAGCAGCCATGGTACAGGCAGCGGCTCCGGTTCGAACATCCTCTCCCCCATCGCCGGACCCTCCAACTACCCACACAACCTATCCTCCGACCCTTCCAGCGGCGCTCGTCCTCGGGGCACTTCGGATGCTAGGTGGCGGACGATGGGTGCCGCAACTACGACGCGAGACGCCGGCGGGTATAGTAGCTCTGAGATGAGTGGGAGGCAGTTGTAGCGGTCCTCGGTCAGATCTATGGGGCGGGTTTCGCCTTGCCTATTTTCGGATTCGGGCGGATGCTTTCTTTGCTCACAAGCCCTTCCTCCTGCCTCTCTCTTTTGTATCTCAGCTGTTCTTTTTGCTTCTATCTAAAGAGTTTCCGTGCGGATGTTTGTATAGTACGTTATAGTCACACTTTTCTTCTTCTCTGCTTTCATTGCACATGCTCTTTGTTGTCATTCCTCTCTCTTTCCTCGTCCCTTTTCTCTGTCTATTTGAACGGTGCTCAGAGCGATCGTCGGAAACCGGTTTCTAATTGTTCTTGTAGCTGGGTTTAATTGAAAGCTCAAAATCGCAATATGTTCTTCCCTTTCTACACGCGGTCGGTGGGATTACGTCCAGTGGTGCTGCGATCTGCTGGGAGCGCCGTTCCACGACCTCCCAGATTCGCCCATATCATTCCGCAGCCGAGATACGGTCACCAATGCCCAAACTCTGTACAGCTCTGTACGCCATGCTACACCATGGCGATCATCGTGTCAAAGAAACAGAGAACGCGAGGGAACGCGATGGCCTCGTCGCCACATCATGCTCTTTATACCCCTAACTGCGCTTGCGTGCGAGTACAGTTGCCATGAGAAGCACTAGGCGACTTGAGAAGTGGGGAGGCGCATTCTCACAAGGCTCCCACCGACCATCATTTCTATTGTGGAACGTTCCGCGACCAGGGCAACGCTTCATTCATCTCATCAGCGTGTGCATGGCGCCAAGGTACAAGCTGGTACAAGAATATCTAGAACCTCGAGGCGCCGGTACCTCCAGCTATCTCCGGCGGTTGACTCTTAGGTAAGGATCAGGGAATATGCCCCTAATTTTAAGCGCCCATTCGAGCCCACGCCGGCAATTGCCGAAATGGACGAAAGTGGTTCTTATACAGCTCCCGTCGTCGTCACGGTGTACTAGTATGTGTCCGAATAGTGGATCTCGTTGCTTTGGAGGTAGGGACGTTTATATGTGGTTGGGGGAGTACATTACGCCCCAAGACCGTTCTGCATCGGTTCGCCGTAACAGAGGCGCCTTACGGCACATACCACACTGTCCTGGCAAAGGGGAATATACGGGACATCGACTTGACCTTGAACCGACATGCATCTCTTGAGCCGCTCCGGTCGCGCGAAGCCAGACATGCGATACCCAGCGCACAGCTCCAACACGCCACCTGGCCTTGGCCGCCTTCCTCTCAGCACTGCAGCGGAGTTTCCTGGTTAAGGGCAGCCAAGTGCAGCGGGCACAGGCTCTTGCATGGGTACACACCTATTACGGGAAAACCAAGGAGATGAATCTCCCAGTGAGAATGCCACGCGCGACATCTCTCACCACTGCGAAGGTATGAGACAAGTAGAAGCGGTAAGCAATGGATCCATGAGGAGCTCGTGAATCTCGATCCTGCATAACATAACCAGGTACGAGACTCCTTACTTACTTATCAAGTATCTCCTGCCTGTCTCACGCTCTGGTTTTGTACCTCTGTCAGTCAAGTTCTCGTGGTAGTGCACGACATGCGCACTGCAGTTTTTCTGATGGTAGACGATTGTTTTGCCGCGGAACCCACTCACCCCCTAGCATCTGGCCGTGAGCTGCCACAGGCTGCCACTACCTTCCAGAATTTGGAGAGCTCAACTGTAGCCTGATGACGCCTTCCCATCACTCCAAACACTATTGAACCATACGGTAACTCTTGATAACCAATACGGTCGCCATCGCAATAAGCAGCGTCGGAACCGAGTCGGTTATCGACAAGCCCAGCGCACACGGGAGAAAGTCTAGCCCAGGTACCGCTGACAGGCTGACGGTCTGTAACTGGCGTCGCGTAGGTCCAACGACCAAAGAAGGTTGAAACGAGAGAAGGGG
Source organism: Coprinellus micaceus (assembly GCA_951394405.1). NCBI lineage: Eukaryota > Fungi > Basidiomycota > Agaricomycetes > Agaricales > Psathyrellaceae > Coprinellus > Coprinellus micaceus. The sequence goes on along the minus strand of OX596340.1, from coordinate 1,525,416 downwards.
AAGCACGCGACAAATTATGATAGAGAAGCAGGTGGGTGTAGGGGCAAGGGACAAATTAACGGAGTGGTGAATTAATATGTATGAGACGAGCCAAGGCAGGATATGTACAACCAAATGCCAATCTGGGCGAGGGCAGGATATGTAATGAGAAAGTGAAACGAGAGGTTGAGAGCTGGAAGAAATAGGAGAACTACAGAAATGCACGCGATGCAATGGCTATATATACAGATAATGGAGGGGAAGAGGTCATAACAGGTCATCGCAGAGGAAAGAACACAGAGGGGTGATGGATGCGGGAGATAGAGGGAAGGAGAAAAAAGAACGTTCGAGTGAGAAGGTATGGGACGATGAGAAGATGCAATGGGAGGAAAGGAGGGTATGGGGCGACACAGACCAATCACGAAGTATACGCGTCGATAGCCTCTCGTATGTCGGAAGCAGACGATGCTTGCAGAACTTGGGCAATAGTCGGTAGGGAGGCAGCCTCTTCAACATCCGCGGCATTCAGAAGGAACGATAAAGTTGACATGTTGCGAAGTTGCTGAGATGACCCTGTAGGCTGAGTTTGAGGCAATATAAGGTTCGCGACAGCATCGATCGATGAGGCTGCAGCCAATGGTGCAGGGACAGGTGCCGCCGAGGAACTAGGGCCAACACCAGGAGATGGTGAAGGTGATCCAACAGGAGCACCTGAGTCTTGAGACGGAGCGATAACATGGTTAACTAGATTGGAGGTCAGCGAGCACTCAATATTATCGTTGGGTAAGGCTTACATTCTCTTGCATGCCCCGCATCCTTCTGTCGGGGGCACTGGGAGCCTTGAGCACAGTCGGGCCGTAAAAGAACGGCTTGGTCTAGGAGCCCATTTCTGCGTTCTCTTATCCACCAATCTTTCAAGCCCCAGAGAAGGACGTCAGAGGCACATGCTCTACAGATACGGTTGAAGGGCCCTTGAGGGGTAGGGCCGCCGCCATGGATTTCACTGAAGACATCAGATTCTATCAGTGGAATGAAGGTTCGAGGTTGTTGCTGTAAGTAGGCAATAATCTGCCAGAGGGTGGCATCAGCTACAGCACAGCAAGCAAGGGACTTGCACGCGTACCGAGCGATAGATATGTCGTGGTGAAATGTTGTTGTTCCTGAGGTAATCAAAGACGAGTTCTACTTCGTACGTGTTGCCTTCAAACGAATCGTAAATCTCTGATGACTCGATGAGGTCCGGGATATTCGCAAAGCCATGAGGGTGTTGCAACGGCACTGGGACAGCTGAGCAACGACCTGGAATGTTGATTCCACAGAAGTGCAGTTGACAGAAGTCACACTTGGTGGTATTCGGAGCCTCGAGTGCCAGAATGTTGTCGCTGCAAGGGAATCGTCATTATTAGCGTGGAGCTCCCAAGAAGCGGGGACAAACACGTACCAATTAGCGCACGCGCCATGGCCCGGGGGATTACCCTGTTCAAGATGCCAGGCGCGTTCCATATCCGCCGCAGGATCGGGTATGGGGTGAGCACATCTCCACCCATGAGGATTATCAACAGGGCAATGGGGGCAAGGGTATGCGAGGTCGGGGTTCTGGGCCAAATTGGGTTCGGGTGACGGCTCCTTTGGTGAAGGAATCTAATCAGAGATATCGAGCAGTTAGATAACGTGAAACGCATGCTGGAGAACACGAACGACCCACCCGTAGAATAGTCCCAGCAGTGTAGATTTCGTCTGCTTGCTGTCGCTCACGCTCTGTGCGTGCTTTCTCGGGGGCAAGCCGGAGAAGCGTGTCCACGACGCCCTGCAGAGCTCTGAAGGGTGTGACAACTGTTGAGGTCCCTCTGCACGCAGGACAGTTTGTCCCCCCATTCTATGAAACCAAAGCAAACGTCAGCACTCCAGTAATTATATTTTGGTAAACAGTTGGCTAAGCCGCCTCCTGCCCCATCGGAGGTCGGAAGCCCGGCGCCTGCGCAGACCGGGCAGCGGGCAGCCAAGGCGATGACTCAGGGTGGCGGGAGACTTACCCGAATCCAGAGTGTGCAGCAGCTGTATGGTCACAAGCAGACAGAGCGAGTCAGACAGGTCGAAAGGACAAGAGGGATGAGGGACTCGTCCACTGACCTCCCACAGAAGAAATGTTGACAGGGCATGACAAGCACAGGCCGATACACGAGCTCCGAGCAGCAGCCACACTGCAGTTCCTCGCTCAGGTGGTCCGCAATCTTCGAGTCCCTCGACTGCTCCGGCTCCACGAGCATATGCGTATCCAGACCGCTATCCTCCTTCAATCGCTTCCTCATGGGCTGGCCATCGCTTTCAAAGGTCAACTCAGACGCCGCTCGTTTGAGGTGTGTACCAGAAGTCGATGCGCACGACGACGACATGTCCGCGGGTGTTGGATGGTATGAGCGGGCTGTGGCTGCGCCTGGGCGATCTTCGTCCATGCTCTGCTCTTCGGTGGTGGTGGATAAGGTGAGAGTAACGGGTCGGTGCGGCGAGAGCCTGGTTAACATAAATAAGCCACCTTACCAAATACGGTAACCCTAATTAACAACTCGACCAAAGTTGCCAAGCCACATCTTGAAGGTTCTGGATTATCGACACCATTAATTAAAGCTAAAGCTACTAGGACATGCGTACAGGAGTATAATGCGTGTATGGGTATGGATGGAAAATGAGCAATCCGAAACCGAAGAAGGCCGAGGACGACATGCCAATAGGAACGGGTGATAGGACGGAGCGGTGCGCCTCGTTTTGGGCTTCTCAAACTAGGGTGTCAGGAGAAGAGGATGGCGGAAGAGTTAGGTCGAGAGGGGGCAGAGAACCAACACAGGCAGTAGTACATGCTTGCTCTATCTGTCCTCTGAGCACTTCATACCGATGTCGTTGTTCTGGGAGACAAAGCAAGTGGCGTGTGAGGACCAGGCGCGTGGATCATCGAGAAACGCGGAAGGAACAAGAACATACCTGGGCATGGCCACAGCGCAGTCAAGTAGTCAATAGCCGGAAGCAGGGCCTTGCACACGTCCAGCGCCACGGTGAGCGAGTTGTCGCATTGCCACAAGGATAGCGCACTGGGACCAAGCGAACGAGTCCCAACAATCAGTGTCGTAAAGACGGAGAATCAGCGGCGATTCTTGAGTGATTCCTGAAGCAGGTATGTACGTACCGACCAATCTGTCCCATAAACCAGAACACAAAAAACGGGCGATGGGCTAGGAGGTTGGCCAAGTTACCCGTGATGGTGTGAAGGCCGAGCATAAAGCGTTCGGCGACGGCGGCTTGATGGTTCACTAGGAGGAATAGAAGCCAGATTCAAACATTAGATACTTGAAGCCCCGTGTGAGATGCGTCACCGGGTCACCACTTACACCACTCTTCCGCTTTGCTTCTGTGGAACATCCCGTTGAGGTCCCTTTCATACGGTCGTCAGGATGGATCGGGGGGGATCTGCAGTAGAGGGTACCCACGAAGTCACCAACGGGATAAACCTCCGGAACTCATACGAGATACACATCCTTGTACTGGGGAGGGAACAATGAGTAAACGGAGCGCTTGAAACGGCGATATGGCTAACGTACTTGAAGATGTACTCTCGGGCCTGGAAGATGAACGCCCGCTCGATATGGCATGTGTGCCTGTTGAGGGCATCCTCCAGGGCATCCCCCTCGAGCCAAGCCTTGACAGCAAACTGTGCCTTGTCCATGTCGCTAGCACGACCATCATTCCTCATGCGAACGCAACCGTGCCAGAGGAGGAAAGCACGGTCATGCAGCGCCCAGATCGTATCCTTCGACGAATACCCCGTCGTCATGACCGGGAACCGTGCTACTGACTCTCCAGAAAATAAAATGGCGTACTGTTGGCCCAGGGAAGAACGTCGTGATTAGGCGGGGTAAATTCTAGGGAACGAAATTGGACGTACGTTGGCAGGGTCCCCGATGAAGAGGTCCAACCTCTGCGAGCGATGAGCGATCGTATATGAGACGTGCCCCGCCGCCATAATCATCGAGCTCCAGCAGAGTCGGCGGCATGACTCTTTGCGGATCTCCGCCTCGGACCAACCCTCGTTCCAGGCGGCAGTCGACCCCCACATAGGAGCATGGTGCTTCGCCAACGGCCAGTGCCCTTCTAGGGTCATGCTCGCGCATGAGCATCCTGGGGGAGGGGTCGCGGCGCCTGGATGACTGAGGCGCAGATCAGTGAGGTCCGATGGAAGAGGCTGGTCCGGGAACCATGTCGGTGGTTGTTCCAAGACTTGTTGACTGGGTCTGGGGGCATTAACCCTGGGTACGGTCCCAGGAGGGAAGAGCGTGGTGGCCGGGTCGGCGGCGTCGACCATGGTAAGGGAGAGGCTGCGAATAATGTTGTCGAGCATGATCATCGACGACGTCGAGCGTGCCGACGAATGGCGCTGGTGAGCGCATATCTCGAACAAGGCGAGGAGCTAGGGTGGAATAGTTAGTCGACGGATGAACTAGGTAGCGTGGATATGGACTCACCCATGCTGCTTGTGCGAGCGTCTCGTCGATCCAACCCGAGCTGAAGCTCGCCTCCAGTGCGCCTTGCGCTTCGTCTCGAAAGCGCAGTGCGCGTTCTCGACCCGGTAACCCGAACCCCACCTCCGAGCTCTGGAAGAACGAGGAGATGGCGAGGAGGGAAAGGATCAGGCTGGGCTGCATGCTCTCCCTCCGAATGGGGTCGCAGAAGTTGGTAAAGAAGGTGGGTATGTGAAAGAACGAGAACCAGTAGTTCGACGCTTTGAAGATCCATCGCAAGTCTTGAGCTACGCGGTGTGTAAGGCTATCGCGAACGGCGGAGGAAAGGGGTTGATGATGAAAGGAGGAGCGGTGCTCTGTCGTATGATAGAGAGACAGCAGCGAGTCCCACCACACTTGACGGGTGAAATTTAGGGAGGGCTGACTGTCTATATCTATCACATGTGGTTCTGAGTTCTGACTTCCGTTGTTTCCCTGTTCATCGAGTTCGGAGATGTGAGCCCGGGTGAAGGTTGTCGAGGTATGGGGTGGAGTAATGGAAAGTAAATCATAGGCATCGTGACAAGGGAGAGCAGGTATCTAAATAGGAATACGATTAAGAAAGAAAAACCCTACGTCCTCAAAAGATGAGATTACGCACAGCGCCTGTCGGTTTCCTGTATTCGGAAAGAGCGCTGACACCTTCGAGGAGGTCTGGACACTGACCCATGCCATGACATCCACAGCCTTGCGGTGAGCCCGAGTACGATCTTACATAGTTGTTGTTGTTGTTGTTGGGAGGGTATGATAGTTCTGAGGGTGACGGGTAAGGGGACGAATGTTCGCCTGACCCTGGGGGAGGCGCCAGGGTGATGGGCTGGAGGCTGCTGATATCGCGAGCGCTTGGCGTGCTGCCCGAGCTCGAGGCGGACGCGGAGGTGATGTCAGTGGCAGAGGTACCCCGCCTACGGCGACGCCTCGTCGACCCCTCTCCGTCAGCGCGCGCCATGCGCTGACGAGCACCTGGGGTTTTGTCGGGCCCGCGACGCTTGGGGATGGGGTCATAAACGCATTCACCACTGCCAGAGGCCCGACGGCCGCAGTTATGACAGACAGGTTTTGCGCCATCACACCTGATTTTTCGTGTACGACTAAAAAGGAGAGATATTGGTGAGCACATTGAACATTTGATTGAGAAGATAAGAAAAGACTGACCACTGGATACAGGCGACATAAACGCGTGCTCGGGGCTTGCCCTGGGTAGTGGGGGGCTGATCAGCGGCCAGGGCGATCTTGGGCTTTTCCCGACGCGACTTTTTCTGTTTGGACGGCTCAGAAGGGGGCTGGGAGTCCGCGTCGTGGCCCTGGAACTCGTCAGGGGGCGGCGTGGGGGATGCCTCTTGCCAGAACTCGGTGTCCATGTGCGAGCGATTCGACGGCGCGGTGGGCGCGGAGCCAATGGACTCGGAATCTATGGAGGAGCTTCCTGCGTACGCATTGTGCGAAGGCGGGAGTCCAAAATTGTCCACCATGTTGGAGAGGTCGGGCCTCTTCAAAGGGGGCAGCGAGGACGAGGGTCTGTCGACATAGTGGTGGTGGTGGTGGCCCGGGTGAGACTGGCGATATGGGGCCGCGGACAGGTGGATATTGGGTGGACTGTTGTGATGCCTGTCATATGATTGGTTGTACGGCAGCGGGGGAGGGAGAGGGTCGCGGTTGTCGGGGTAGGACTTGGAACGCGGGGGGTAGTACTGGTCGGGGTAGAAGTTGTGGGTGCGCTGGTGGTCGTCATGGGCAAAGGTGCGAGGGGTCGCATTTGAAATATTGGGGACATTGTGGAGGTAGTATTCGTCGGGGCGGTAGGACATGGCGGGGGACGGGTAGGAGTGGGCTGGGCGGGAACGGGGATTGGGGGCAAACATAGTCCGCAGGCGAGGGATTGTGATTACGGATTACATATTTAATGTATGTTCTGGCGGAGGGCGATCTCAGGGTCTGTTGCCATCTGTTGCCCCTTGTTTGCAAATCTCTTTATCGGGAGGCGCTAGGTTGCCGAGCCTTACTCCATTTTCTTCGGGGGCCAGCGTCACAGGTTTCTCCTCCCTTTCCCCGTCGCCCCTCTCAACAACGCTGCGACTTTCTGTCAAATTTTTCTTTCCCAGCTCGGCCAAGCCCCTTTTTGCCCCGGACCCGGCGCCCCTTTCGCAGGCCCTCCGCTTCCTAATCCTGCCTGCCAACCCCACACTTGCATTTCAGACAATCGCCTATCGTTGATCCTCTGATCACTGAGCCACCACCCGCCTCTTCCAGCCCCGAGTATCCCCCTCCTTTCTTTCCTCTGCACCGCCTTGGCTGCGTGTTTGTCTGGCCTCTGCCTCCCCTGCCTTGTGTTCCCAACAATCTCCCTTTGTTAAAATTTCCTCGCGTTCGTTCCTGCCTCGCTGCGAACGTGCAGCGTGCGTGCAGCGGATGGTTGTCCCCTGGTCGGATCAAACGCCACTCCTGCCGCGTTTTGTAGACGGGGACCCGCCCGGCCGTTCAATCGTCATATGCTTGCACCTCCTGCGTCAAGCTCCCCATTCTAGTCATTTCACGCTCGCCCTTATCGTCCCAATGGAAGCCCCAGACCGCGAACACGGGCCACACGACACCTGAATCTGCGTGAATCTCTCTGGATCTCCTCTTCCAGATCCATCACCAGGCCCAGGGCGACATACTCCACCTGCCGCTCGCATCTCTTCTTCCCATTCCGTCTGATCTTTCTACACAGACCCTCCATGTTGTATTTGGTCAGAACCACACCTAATATCGCGCGGCCCGATCTCGCCCATCGCGTTCCCATCTCAGTGGGATGATTGTTTCTTATTATGTGCAACCTCCACACTTCTGAATTCCCCATCGTTCTCAAGCAGTCGCAGCATCGCTTGTGTTTTATGGCCCAAAGCTTACCCTTAACGGCCCCTTCTTATCCCCCTTCTCACTTCGGTGAGCTTCGCGTCCCTACTTCCCACACCTGTCTGCCACTGATAATTAAAATGGTACCTCATAATTAAACAAGAAATCGGTGGGTATAAGCATCGCTCCTCCTCGTACCTCTCCACGGGCACGAACAAGGAGGCTAAAAGGTTTACTCCAAAACAATTTTTGGCGGTAACCAGCCGATTGGAGTCTTGGTCGGGGCATCACGCACGCAGCACTTTGTCGGAGTCCTTTCTTGTCCAGACCTCCTCGCAGTCACCATCAAATCCTGGCGATCATATGGTGATAGTATCCACCGGAAATTACGTTGTGCAACGATTGTATTCACCAACTCTACCTTCCTGGGCAGTCAAGAGACTTGTATCTTCGATATGGGTTGACCAGTGGCGCGTGGTGGGCGATATCACAAGCACCCCATGTACCGTTTCGTAAGGAGGGGGCCCGCTGTGGGCCGTGTATCGCCTGGGATCGTGTCAGGAACTCGTTGGAAGGGCGTACGTGACCTCGTCCTCTAGTGTAATTACCCCGCCTCTACTGGGTGCTATTGAAGATTCTCCAGTCCTCGTCTGCTTTAACGAAATCCCCATATCCACGGGTGCAATGGAATGTCTCGACTAACTGCATTTTGTAGCCGTCCATCGACGCGTCTCGGACATACGGGGCAGCGTTGTATAGGATCCAAGCCAATACTACCCGACATTCGCCTCCGATTGATTTTCGTGGCGCAGGTCCCTCGAACAGCCTCGAACCTCCACAGTGATGGACTGTCCAACTTGAAGCACTAGCGCCCGCAACGATAAGCGCGACACCACGTGTCCTCAGCCCCTAACTCGTGCGGTATTGTCATGGCTTCCGCGCCCGTTCCGCCCCCTGTTTTCATACTTACGTTTTTCTCCCCCCTCCTGACCGATCTGCAGCGTGGCATTTAGCGCGATTGCCCCGCGTTGGCGCGTGGTGAGCTACCGGCAACGGAAGTACCCATCCCGGCCAAGCTTAAGAGCCTCCACAGACTTGGTCTCAGAGATCCCAATCCTCGCCCCCAACGGGTCCTATCAACTGCACCCTACTTGCCGAGATATGTACCCGACCAATTCAATCCTCTGTGGCCACACCTCAACCTCATCTTCTGTGCGCGCCTTCGTGAAACTCGCGTTCTGGTCTGGCGCTAATGGAACCCCATACTTCTTTTCCAAGCGTCTACGAGCGGGAACCGGGTGCCGCTGGGGCCTTTGACTGTGGGACGCACTCACTCGTGCGGCCCGGGCACGCTCAACACGGCCCCGTTCCCCCCTTGTGCCTCGCTGGAGCCAATCGCGAGGCGAGGATCTTCCTGCCGGTGTCCTAAGTTGAGTTCAATGTAGTTCCCGTGGTGTCACACAGTACTAGGAGGTCCCCCTCCAAGATCTGGGCGTCTAATCGTGCGCACAACCCCTCCTCCCCTCCCTGGCGATAGCTCCCGCGCGACGGGGAGCGCACGGCCTTCCCCCGGCCGTTCGGAGAATGCTCTCTGGTGAAAGTTGGTTGTTTGGTTCGTTTTCGTGGTGTTTCATCCTATTTCTTGGTGCTTTCGAGCGTTCTTCGAACCCCAACTCTCAGGACTAATCTTGAATTCGTTCCGAACCGTGACCGTCTTCGTATCCATATTCGTCGCGTTTGGATATTCTCAGCACCTACGTGGAAGGCTCATACAGATATCCATATCCATCCAGCACTGGGTATGTCATGCGGCGCTTGTGCCGCTCTCGTGCAGGGGCACTCCCACCGTGGTGCTGACTGCGACGGAGCAGTGTGTCGCGCAAGAAATTCGGGCATATGCGAGGGAGACTCAACACCAGATTGGGAAGGTGTCGAACCCAGAACGGTGTAATCCGCCGTTGGGCAGCTCGGGCAAGTGTGTCACCCGGTCAGAGAGGATCAGGGTGGGTCGCGAATACAAAGAGTATCAGCGGGCTGGACGACGGGTCCCACCGCCAGATGGTACTATGGCGCCGCTTTCAGGTGGCTGAACTTACTTCGTTGCGTGGTGAGGTAAGGGTGGTCCTCATCTCCAGGGGAGTGGAGGTACGCAGTACCATTCGGAAAGTAAGTACACGATCGATTCTCTCATAGTCTGGGGCGACCAGGAACATGGAATCTCGGAGTCTAGGCGAGGTTCTCACCCTTCCCTCAGCCATTATTACTGCATTGGTACACCTTGCGAGACATCGCATTCGGTCGCTCCGAGTATCCTCGTCGAATTGGCGGACCATCCAAGCTCAAACACCCTATCTAGCTTTAATTATCGAAGGAGAGCGCTCCGTAGCTCCAGGCCTGCGGTAAACTGAAGGGGCTACTCGAGAAGGTGTTCGCTCGCTGCCAGGGACAATCCTCGCTTACCGACGTTTCCTCGAATGGTGAATACAACGCTAACCTTGACACGATCAATGAGCGTGCGAGCTTCCATCACACCTGGACGCGGTTGCGATGGGGGTGTGAATAGAGCGAAGCTAGTGTAGGTGACCAGGTTGTCGGGGATTCTGGACTTCTTCCTTCCTGGAAGGAGGCAAGGAAGGTCGGGGAAGGAGCTGGGGTATTTGGACTGAAACCGTAAAGTCAAATAAGAGTCAAATGTTGCTCCGAACGTGCAATATGCTGCGGGTGGTGTGGCGAACCACATTTTGCCACTGGACGCGGGCGAGCGATTGGCAAGGTCATGATAAAGCTCGGGAGAATGGTGTACTGCGGCTTACGGGATGATAAAGGATACGGAGAAGGAACAAGGCTGGACGTTGGTCTCATGAGCGAATTGGATGTTTGACAAGGTTTCTCCGGGTCGTGCTTGTCAATCGCATACGGTTGTAGGGGTGCAAAACGAAGTGCGACCCGTCGCACTGTATAATACGCCGAGGTGCTGGAACATCGACGACCTGTGTGTATTGATCTAGTTTTGTAAGCTGGAATAACGGACCCTTTTCTAACGGCACTCTCGAATGCGCCATCCTGCGAGAGGTTCTGTGGAATCCTCTCGGGGTCGTAAAAATAGGGCTGGGCAACCGTTGGTAAAATGTGGTATACTTGGACCATTTTTAGTCTCCCCGACGTTCACACCGGGCCCACGAACTCCTACCCGACTACAACACGCCCTATCAACAATCTCTCATGCGAGCATCTCTGAGACTCCGTCACACCTACTGACGTACATGTCGTATAGGGCTGGGGGATGCCCGTGCCGAGTGCCGTAAATGAATCCTTCTCGACGGCTTCGTATACGCACTGCTACCGAATGGTCAACTCTCGCGATGGGACGCAATGGCGGACGTTTGCAATTATGACGGGGTTTTCTTCGGTGCTGGGAGACGATTTGGGGTACAGTCGTAAGTGCGTCATACAACATAGATGGTACCACTTCGCGATTTGACCTACACCCCATGAGCGAGACCGTCGATGCGAAGTGTCGCAGCAATATAACCAAAAGCGTGAACCTCGCTCCGTCGGAATTTCGGGGGGAAGAAGCGCCCGAGTAGTAGCGATAGCATTGGACCACTTCGAAAGGCGGCATATTCGAGGACCTCTGCGGAATAGTTTCTGAAGATTTGCATTCAATTCTCGTACTACTTTCCTTGATTCTCCAGTGTAGTTGAAGCTGTCGGGTTGTTTCTCGGAGCCAATCAATAAATGGCGCTTATTGGCTCCAATGACAGACTGACCGACATACGCCATCGCATGATGGTATCTTATCTCCTCCTCAGTCCGCTTTTGATGCGCTATTGATTGAGGGTTGAGAGATACATACCCTCTGCGACTGGAATGGATATACTCGCAAGCGAGCTGATAACGGCGGAATACACGGATGACAGCGAGCATACCCGAGTCCGGCCTATTGTGTTTCCTGTACCCTATCTCGTGAGGTCTGAGACGATGCTGTCAAACAGACGGGCAAGATATCGAGGCTTCGCTGGTTCTTTCGCTTGAACTGCGGACTAATGGAACGGCTTCTGCTGAAGAAGCCTCGAGGCAAGGTTTCCAATAATCCGAATCCATTTGCGGCCCAGAGAAATGAGGCGTGGGTGATGTAGGCCCTCACAATACTGGGGTACTGCAGGCTCAGGGCTCTAGGGAGAGGTGTAGGGTTCGGTCTAGAACCTCGTCAATGCACCCTTGGCGAGGCCTTGTAAGCCTGGGGGAGGAGAGGGGCGGCTGGAGACCTGATAACGGTGGGTACTGGGCTAATTGTTAGTGTACCTGAGCGCCCATATACTCAAACAAAAATCGTAGATCTAGGAGACGATGATCGGACTGCGCCAATTTACGAGCGCGCCGTTGAGTTAGGGGCAGCTGCCATTTCGGGCCAGCCCCTGAGGCGACGCGCACACGTGATGGGAACTCAGGTGTTCAATGTCCGACCATCGGCAACTTCGGCGGCCTGACAGTCTTGTAACCTGAATCATCTCCACCACATCGATGGCGCTACCATCGCGCAAAGCGGGCGAGACTTGTCGATAGCCACGCCTCCGATGGCCATGTACAGTGAATGCACGTAGGGCGGCCCCCACTATCCTCTGGTGAACTCTGGCAGAGTTACCTCCTGAATGTCAGGTTACAAATGCTCAACGCGAAATCCAAGGTGCAACCTTGGTTCCTCGCTCAACTTTGGCAGCGAGCTCATGCACTTGCACCCTGAAGACCTGCCCCTCCAAAGCCCTTGGGACCATGGCAGCGTGTCGTGTCAAGCGCAAAGGACATCTGACCTCTCGCGTACGGAAGGTCTTTTCTTGTTCTGAGCATGGATCTGGTGTGATTTAAATGCTCCAATGACTAATACGCGCTGGCAGGACTTGAACAGAGAAGAGAACTGGATAAGCACACTGTTCCACCAGGCGTCTTCTGCACCATCCCTTCAGATACCTCGTCCCAGCCCCCTCTTACCCCTCACTGCGCTTGTCCTTGACATCTTGGTCCTTTGGTTGCATTGGCTATATGTGTGTCCAGAGGTACCCTGACCCTACTCATTCACCGGCCAGACCCTCCCGTGATAGTCTCCGGCGCCTACATCCACTCCGTGCTCCATAATTCTCTTCGACCTTTTCCGACGAATGTACGGGTTATTTGGCTCGCTATCTTCTCTCTTTCCGCCGCGCCGTCTGGTGTTCCAACTTTCCGCGCAACCGATTGCTAGTCATATCAGACAGGTGCCTACACCAGGTGTGTTTAGTCGCTCGTACGCCTGTCGATCTCCCGTCGGTTCGAATTCGAGGCCAGCGCTTAGAACCACCCCCGCCCCGTCGGGGGAATGACCAAAACGTGGTTCCATTTGAGCCCATCCCGCACCGCTGATCAAAGCGAACGAGGCATCTGTTTCCTGCTTGATCCGTGGGGTTGAGAGCGCGTCGGGCAAACACTTCATCCCAGATGGCCTCGGATGGGCTGGAGCATAAGACTTGCAGTGTGGTCCTGAAATCCATTCACGACCACGTATGCTAAAACTGCGTACAATTTCATGCCTGTGGGCCAGCCGTTGCACGATATCTCAAAGTACGGTATGCCATAGTAATTTCTGAAAACCGCCCCTTTGTCCTCTTCGATCTTGAGACCGGCTCCCACCTTTACGACGAGCTTGCCGGCGCCTTCTCAGGGGTGGCAGAGACAAATTCTCGCCATAGTCTATTTGAAGCGAAGTATTTCGCCTTGGGGTACTACGAACGCAGAACCTCGGAGCAAGCACATCTCGGAAATGGCGTATCTTGTCCCATTTTGCACTTCTGAGTACACAAAAGACATGCCTCAGCGCTTCTGACGACGCCAATTTATGCCGTCCTACAGCACATCCTTTTTGACCATTCAAATTTCCAATACGCTGTGAACGAATATTATCTAGGCTGCATAAGCGCCCACCGCTATTTTCGGATTCATCGAGATGGCGGCATGCTCGCAAGCCACGCGTACGGCGCCACATAAGGTTCAACTCGATTAAGTCCACTTGGTATATCCACAAACTCTAGCAAACTGCGATCTTCAATTCATTTCAAGGAAATCTGAGGCGTCGCGTCACTCAGGGGCTACTATACCGGATTCGGACGATTTCCGGAGACCACGTGACAGGATGGCTGTTCAGGCCGCCATCGAGTCGGACCTCGTTCACAGCGACCACGACCGCAAAGTTTGCCCAAGCAACTTCTCCGGTTCAATCTGCCAGGAAAGCCGACCCGCAGGAATCGGCGGCTCACTACCTCGTCTCGACTACTGCCTGGATCGCTCGCCGCGTTCAAATGCCTCGTAACTCGGTTTCTCCTCCCCGGCGTAGTTCACGTTATGACGATGATCATTCGCGCCATTCTAGCAGCAGGCATAGAGACGGCGATAGACCATCCTACGGTCGCAACGAGATAAGGGACTATGACCCCCGGGACCGTGACGGATATGACGAAAATCGAGGTTCTTCTCACCAGAGGTCCCGCCGAGACGATGTCCGGTACTACGATGAGAGGGAACGGGAGAAGGAGAGGAGGCGTGACAGAGATCGATACGACCGCAATGCTGAAGTTGATTCCAGCAGGCGGCGAAGATCGGCCTCGCCTCGCAGAGGCGGATCTCGGTCAGGGTCTGCAGCGCCAGAAGAAGATAAGGCCAAACCAAACTTCAAGCCTTCTGGACTCCTTGCCGCAGAGACCAACACGGTCAAGGCTGCTGATGGGTCGGCTACTGTTCTCAAGTACAATGAACCTCCAGAAGCCCGGAAACCATTGCTCGGATGGCGACTTTATGTGTTCAAAGGTTCCGAACAGCTCGGTGCGTCGCCCCTTCACAATGGTCGCAGAGCTGTGTATTCATTATTTTCGATGGCTGTAGAAATGCTGCACATACACCAGCAGAGCGCGTACCTTATTGGTCGTGATCGGCTCGTTGCGGATATCCTCCTAGAGCACCCGTCTTGTTCGAAACAGCACGCGGCGCTACAGCGTAAGAACGCTTGTTTATGACGCGTGTTTTTGGATGAACTCAGCTTGCGATTTCTAGACCGCCTCGTCCACGATATGGATGAACTGGGGAATAGGAAGGGCGTTGTCAAGTAGGTCTCGAACTCTAATCCTCGGAATCCGGAAGTTCTGACTCGACCTCGCGCAGGCCATTTATCATCGACTTGGAGTCAACGAACGGAACAATGGTCAATGACGACAAAATACCCGCTGCTCGGTACTACGAGCTGAAAGCTGGTGACGGTGCGCTCGTCTAAAACTTTTTGTTGCTCAGGGCTAATCGAGATTTTAAAACTCCTACTAGTTATCAAGTTTGGGACTTCGGGGCGAGAATACGTGCTTCTTCACGATGATGCAAACTAATTACGACCCCAAACTGTTTACCGTGCATGCTCACATGTTCCATAGCTATCAATCGATTTTGCCAGGACGTCTGACTTCGCCATTGTTCGTCAGGTGCTGTGCCTTCCGGGCCTTATTAACACCCCGTTCATTGGGCCTCACTCAGGCGAAGCAACCCTCAATGGCGCTCACCAATGTTGAGCAGGCCACGTTTTCACGGGGCATGCCGAGTGCCAGTGAATGTGCAGGCGCTCACCATGCACATTCACTGCCACTCGGCATACCCCGTGAAAACGCGGCCTGCTCAATTCTCGATGAGGCAAATCGCAGAAAGCCGTGAGTGTTTTTGGCGCATTGTCACCACGTGTCGCACACCCTTGACCTCGATGTTATCACATTGATTTAGCGCCCGTCAAAAGTTCATGAATTTCAAGTAGAGTTCCTCCTCAACTGACCCCCAATAACGCGAGGAAAGGTAGGACGTCTGCCCACAATTGAGGGACATTTTCTCTCAACCCCTGAGCCGCAAAAACAAAGCCCATAGTCCCTTCGTCGTCAGGTCCGACCCTTTGTACCAGCTTTGTTTCTTTGATAACCCCATTTTGACACGAGGTGTGACGTCCGCGAGGGTGTCGGACCCACATCGAGGACCAACGGCTTTCAAGGCGATTAAACAGATTCGCGACTGTAACAAAGGGACGCGATGTTTGGTTGCGTATATAATAAAGGTCAAGTCCTCCAAATATTCTCCTCACCTTTGATTTCTTCCCCTCCCTCCGCCGACTTGATGTCTGGATACTCCCCTTCCTCCTCCTACCCACAATCGGTCCTCGGCCTCGATCTGCCTCAATACGACAACCACGAGAGTTATTCGTCTATCTACTCGGCTGGAGATCTTGACTTCGAAACATACGCGGCGAACTTTCCCGGATACCACTCGGACGCCTTGCTCGACCCTATGTTCTCCCCGAAGACAATTCATCCTCGAGCTTTGGAAGGGTACGTCAAGCCTTAGTGTTATTTTCTCGTCGAGGAAACTAAGAATAAGCGTCAGCACGAGCTATGATTTCGGCCACCCAGTTAACAGCATGAACCCAGTCGACTCCCTGTTAAAGATCCCGCCCCAAGCCTCTCCACTCCTCGCCGCGTCCCCCATCTCCGACCTCTCCGACAGCAATGCCTTCTCCGTCCCGAGCACGGTCGCCACGACCCACTCGGCACCGCTGCCCCGCGTGGACCGTGGCGACGATGCGTACTTCCCCAGCGATAACGACGATGACGATGAATACACACCTGGCTCCGGCCGATCCGTCCCCCATCGCCGCCGTGCCACTCGCCACTCGACCGCCGGTGGCCGCAAAGCCAGGTCGGCGACCCCCGCCTCCAAGCCCACACGCAAGACCCCGTACTCAACCGTGAAGAAGGGCCGTCAGTCGCCCCCTTCGCGTGTCTTCCAGTCCCAGGGTTCGACGGCCCACCTCATGCAGGCGGCGCTCAGCCGCAACGACATCGCCGCGAGCCTCAAGTTCCAGTGCCCTGAGGAGGCATGCGATTACAAGATGGGGAATAAACCACGTATGCCCGACTTTAGGAGGCATCTCAGGGCCCACCTTCGCGACCAGAATCGGGCACTGGGCACCGCGCACATCTGCAAGGGAGTCCTCGTGGCGGAGTACAACGAACTCTCGGAGCGGCAGCAGGGGAACATCCTTCGCGGTGGCAACGAGACCTACTGGATCGGGGACGAACACAGGATCGGAGGCTGCCAGCAGTCATTCAGTCGCGGCGACGCGCTCACTCGTCACGTCAAGAGCCTGGCTAATCCCTGCGCCGGATGGGTGAGTGGTCACCTCGAGGGTTGCTGAGCAATTCGTTCTCGACGCTGCCACCACACGTTCTTTTCGATTGATGTTTATCTTTTGGTTCCGACTCATGACCTTCTTCCTTTCTCTGACTTTGACTTCATTATGATGATGTACGATGATCACTTGCGTCTTGCCTGTCCCATTCTGTATCAATAGCTCACTAACGACCGGGCTCGAACTCATTCGACTCACTCATGATTTTATGGATTATTTGCTGTATCGCTGAAGTAGTTATCGCTTTGTAACCTTCGCTCTCTTCTCACCTGTACCTGTTACCCTGCAAAGCTGTCGATATTCGATTCAGTCTGTCGTTCATTGCCTCTCGAGTATCGGTGTCCCTAGAGTCATTTAATACAGTGGTGCCGGTTCATTCACTCACTCTCGAGTCCTTGGTTTTGAAATCGCGTTTGTTTGACGATAGCAATAGTTGTAAGATAAGTATGGACTCAAGGGAAGGGAAGACACTACGTATGTGTGGAAAGGCTATGTGGTTTGCTTGAACTTCTTGGTCTTGTCCTTGATACGTTTCGACCGGATACGCTTGCCGTTCTGTACCTTGGGTCCCCATCTATACGAAGATATCGGAATCAGCGTAAAGCACAGTTTGGGAACACCACGCACCCTCGGACAGTCTTTTTCGGCCGGGGATCATGAGCGAATTCCCCGGGATTGAAGCCCTGGCGGAACTTCTCCATGCACCAGAGAATGTATCTATGAGAGGGTGTATATAGACGGTGAGCGTATGTACCTGACCAGAAGGCAAGTTGGGAACGCACCTTCGATCCCGTACAGCTAGTCCGGCCTTTCTCAAGGCCTGACCGTCATAACCCCAGAACTCCTTCCAACTGTTCGGCGTGACTTTGGTCTCGGACTCCCGCCCAATAGCCTTGAGGAAGGTATCCGTAGAGTTGATAGCACCTAGTCCATTTGTAAGACATCAAGAAGAACATAGCATAGCAGAATATGAGGTGTACCCCGAGCCGGAGGAATCGGTCGCTGGACAGCTGCTGTCGCGGCTGAGCGCGTCAGGGCAGCGATAGGCCGAGCAAAGTTCGACGACCACGATGAAAGCAGCGACATATTGGGTCCTTGGAGAGCTCCAAATGGCCTTATCCTGGAACGTAGCGAAATATGAGGAGGAGAACTGAACAACCGCGACGGAATTGTCAACAGTGACGGGACATTTTGGAAGCTTAGTCACCCACAACATCCGAGCGGGTCTCAAAAAGGGAATTGGCGGGACTTGCCGAGGCGGGGATTGGCATGATGAACTCCCACAGACGTCCATAACCATGTTAAGTACACCCAGCTCACTGCCAAATCCAGCGTCGACATACAGGGCACAGCTCGGAGGACTTTTGGCCTTTCCCGGACTACCCTTGCCATCTGGAGACCCCTCCAAGCGCAAGAACTCGTATTCAGTTCACAATACTGGCACGGTGGCACTATACCCGTCTTCGCGTCACCAGCGCGGTTGATGGCGATGACAAGGCGGAGAGCCCACAAACACTGTTCAGGGAGTTGAACCTTGGACTGCTATATAAGCAGGTGGGAAGTGAGCGGACCATTCTACCTTAGCTTCGCCATGCTTTCTCCTCGCACCTTAGGTCGCCTCACAACACGCTCTTGCCGCAGACAGAGAGTCCCAGCAACGACCTATCTCCTGCTCAACCCTCGAGCACATGTACACCCTAGTCCACGACTCTATTCCACCGGGGAGCAACCAGGGCAAGACAGATCGGATTCGAAGGGCCAGAACCACCCAAGTAAATTGAACTTGGCCTTATCTTACGGCGCTTGCATCACGGCGCTGGCGTTGGTTGGCGAGCGATGGTACTACGGGTCCCCCGCCAAACGTAATCAAGCTCGGGAAACACCAATGTATGGGACACCTGAAGACTTCGAGCAGGCCATCGAATCGCTTAGACAGGAACTGTCACACATCGATGGCGGTGTCTCCACAAATCCTGACGATCTTCATGCACATGGTTTCTCAGTCAATGACTATCATCCAGGTACATACCGTCATCCTGCCGTTGCTTTCACGCGTTCATCGTCACGTTGTAACATTGCTCACTGTTCACCGCCTCCTAGCCGTCGCTCACACCGTGGTCGTGTTTCCGGAGACTACGGAGGACGTGGTAAAGGTCGTCAAGATTGCCAACAAGTATCGCATGCCCATCGTGCCGTATTCTGGCGCGACAAGTCTGGAAGGCCACTTCCGAGGCGCGCAGAACGGGGGCATATGCGTCAACCTAAGCCATATGAATAAGATTCTGGCTATTCATGGTGCGCCTACCTCCTGCGATCCTTGGCTCGTCCCTGAGAACATTTTTCCAGCGGAGGATGGGGACTTGGTTTGCCAACCAGGCACACCACGCCTTCACGTCAACGACACCCTAGCGGAAATGGGTAGGCTCCTCCGCTCTCGTCCCTTATCATAGGATATTAACTTTCTCGATATGATTCACCAGGCATTCCGCTGTTCTTCCCGGTAAGGCGCTTTGACGGTCCACGTCAGCGTACCTAATGCTCCTTCGCCAGCTCGACCCGGCCCCAACTGCGACCATCGGCGGCATGTTTAGCACGGGCTGCTCAGGAAGTGCGTCCTTATCGGCCCCTCAACGCCTCCACATTTAATCGTCCAACCTAGCCAACGCCGTTCGCTATGGTACCGCAAAGGGAGAATGGTTCTTGAACGCAGTAAGCCGACTTGTCATCGTCATGCATTACTTACTAACCGTATTGACAGACTGTTGTGCTCCCCAACGGCGAAGTAATCAAGACTAGACAACGGTCTCGAAAGTCTTCGGCAGGGCCCGACATGACCAAGCTCTTCATCGGAGCTGAAGGCACACTGGGCATTGTTACAGAGCGTACGTTCCTCTGATACCCCTTGCCCGATTTGATTGACCGTTCAGCATTCGTCTAGTGACACTCAAGCTCACACCACTCCTCCCAACGACCGTCGCCGTTGCCCAATTCCCTAACGTTCGGGCAGCGACTGAGGCTGTCGGCGAGATCATCAATGCGGGTGTCGGGATCCGTAAGCGTCCACTCCTCGTGTTTACCACCGATATTTTAACACGAATCTCTAGAATGTGTGGAGCTGGTAGACGACAAGTTCATGCAAGCCACGAACGTATATGGAGCCTCCAAGCGCAAGTGGCCAGAGAAGGACAGCCTCTACTTCAAGTTCCAGGGCCCTACCCCTTCCTCTCTCAAAGAGTCTGCGGAGATCGTGAAGAAGATTGTGCGCAAATACGGTGCGACAGACTTCCAGCTCGCCAAGGACAAGCAAGAAGCAGAGGAGTTGTGGGAAGACAGGAAGAATGCCCTGTACTCTGGCTTGTCGCTGCTGCCCGGAGGCAGGGGCTGGAGTACCGATGTTTGGTAGGTTGAGAAGATCGACGCAGGGCGAATAGTAGAGGTTAACGCAACCCTCGACAGTGTCCCCGTGTCGAAGCTTCCGGAGCTAGTCCACGAGACCAAGAAAGATCTTGCCGAGATTGGCTTATTGTCTACGATCGTGGGCCATGTAGGGGATGGTAACTTCCATGCCTTGATTCTGTTCAAGACGGAGGAAGAGCATGAACGAGCGCATCAAGCCGTGAGCCGGATGGTGAGGCGGGCCATTGCGCTCGATGGGACATGTACGTTGCCTTCATCACCCTTCGAGAGACTGGCGATCGACCTCCAGATTCACAGGTACTGGTGAACATGGCGTTGGTATTGGGAAAAAGGAGTACCTCGTTGAGGAGCTCGGTGAAGGGACCGTGAAATTGATGAAAACAATAAAGAAGACCCTGGACCCCAATAACCTGTTCAATCCAGGCAAGGCAAGTGGATTCGCTCTCGGTTTGCCGCATCTATCGTTATACTCACCCACCCTAGCTATACCCAGATGACGAAGATACCAAGGGAAAGCATTAGAGGCATCCTGACATACACTCATGAATACTACGCACACCATGTACTGACGTTCGAGCGCTATCATATATCATATACCTCCTAGGGCAGAATTTTCGCGAGAATTCGAACGAGTCCCAGCTCCAGTGACCTGACTCCGCCGGCTGCTCAAAGGAGTGCGGAAGCTGTCCTGGACGACAACACCCGCCGAGTCGCATTTATCCAAGAAACTGTCGAGCTTTTTGGCATGGCACCTCTGCATATGCAAGACGTTAACTTCTGATATGAACCTGATTGTGCGTAGATTGGATAGACGTCTCCGGTCAGTCCACGAAAGTGCACTCTCAAGAAACCCCTTGCATATCTTCTTGGAGAACTGGAAGTGCTTGGCCCCGATCTCGACTCCGAGGGTCGTTACCGTTTCGATGATTGCGGAAGCCCGACCATCGTCTTGCGCCGACGGTATTTGGGCGCCAGTGGCACTGAAAGACAGTTCCTCCAATGCCGGGCATGACTCCTTCATAATTTCCAGCACCACCCCTGGATCGTACCACATCGAGAGTGATCGATCGTGGGTCCTGGTAGTCATCGAATCGTTGTATACCAACAAGACGCTTCTGAGATGTCGTCCGTGGGCCTGAAGGCACTTCGCGAAATTGTCCACGGTCCGTGAGTGACAAAGCGCGACCGCCTTCTCTAGATTGGGGAATGCACCTGGGGGAAATATCGCATCCCACACTGCAAGCTCGTCCGGAAAGAAGTCGATTTCTCGTACGGCGGGCCAGGTGTGTGCAATGTGAGGTAACTGGAAGGCTGGAATGTCGTGTGTGAGGCGAGCGGCCATTAAATCGAGTCGCTGTAGATTTGGGTGGCAATCCATCAACGTAAGGTACCTGGAGGCGAAGGGCGGGACGGGGGCCAGAAATGGCTCTGCGAGGTCTATACGTTCCAGGTTCGGCAGGAAGACATCCATCCCATCCCTACACCTCATCCAGATAAAGTCTGACATGATCCACCTGAAAGCCTCATAGTCCATCCGGGCGATTACGAGGCTTGGGGTGAGCTTGAAGAGCTCAAGAACGGAGATCCCCCTCCCATCCCGGTCAAAACTACGTTCCCCAGCTAGTGAGATATCCAGTCTCCTCGTCAAGTGGCCAAATGTCGGCGCAATATCGCTCCCACGTCCTGTGAAAGGGAGTGCCAAAGGTTCTAGTGTCGTATTGAGGTCGCGGAGGTGGCGAATCTGAATGTGCTCGTAGAGAAATGGCGTCCCCAGCTGGTTCCAGGCGTTGCAGACACGAACGACGTATCGTTTTGTCACCTGAGTAAAATAAAATAAAAAATTAACTACTCCATCGGTGGTAATCTTGAGGCGTCTGGAACCTACCAGGGCTTCCTGATACCGCTTCGACCTCAGATGACTACCCATGTACCTCTCCATCGATAAGTCCTCCAAAGTGTCTGGAACACGCGTCGCGAATCGCAGAATTGAACCCCAAATTTCAATTGGGATATCCGGGAGGTTTGCTGGTGCTTGCTGGTAGGCAAGTTTCGCGGACATGGTGCCGATGGTGGTACGTGCTCAAGTCGCAGGAGGCGCGCCTTCTGACCACACCGTGGCTGCAATGTCCGCCACACCCGGACGGCGTCTAGCACTCGGAAACTACGGCAAAGCATTGAAGGGAGGTCGATACCAATCCAGTTAAGATATGCAGTAAGGTAAGCTAGTAAGTAATACACATGTTATGCCTAGGTGCCTAGGCCTAAGGGATGTCCATTGCAAAATGCGTCGTGTATATGATTGCAACCACAAGCCCAAAAGAAAGCGCGAGGGAGAAAGGTAAACAACTGACGATGTGCGGATCGATGGAAGAGAACTAGGTCGGCTAGATAACCGAAAATTTAAAGTGTACGAACATGAGGGAAAAGATATACGACCGCGAAATCAAGAAGCAGATCAGTTATGAGTACATGGCGCAAGAGATCGAGTAAGACGAAGAGGAATGGCGAATGTGTAGATTCACGGCTGCAACGCGAGGGGGCTCGAGGATGGATATAATAACTTCCCTCAGTGCACGTCGCGTAGGCAGACGGGCCTTTGATGTCACAAATGAAGAGCGTCGCGGCGGACTTCAGCTGATTGCTAACGACGAAGAAGAAGGGGTGAGGAGAGATGGAGCATCGTCCGGGTCGTCGGGCATCCTGGAGGAAAGCCATCCCCCACTTTCCCAGCTACACCCAGGCCGATACATATCTTGCCTTCTTCGCGCAGGGTCGAGTACTCCCTGCATGACAACGTTAAGTCTCTTGAAGTCGACAGGCTTCAGGATCCAGCCGTCCAATCCATAGCGCATGAGTTCGTCTCGTTGGCTCTCTCGCAGGGACGCAGAAACGGCGAAGATGGGAATCCGTCCATTTAACTTTTTGGAAGGGCGAGGAGATATGGACCCCCATTTCGCTTCGAATTGCTGCTCGATTTCCCGAATCCGTTGCGTAGCTCCGAAGCCATCGAGAATAGGCATTCTAAGTCATTCTGGTCAGACGATGGCCAACTCCGTACCGAGGGGAAGACTTACTGGATGTCCATGAAGACGAGATCGAAGGCTTTGTCACTCTCGATCATCTCAACGGCTTCTTGACCGTTGGTAGTATTGACGACTGTGTGTCCGCTCATGTTGAGGCGCTTACTGAGGATGAACCTGTTGATGTCATTGTCCTGGAGTGGCGACTTCAGTAAGGCGAATGGGGTGGTTGCATGGATGGAAATAAGCAAACCTCAACAATGAGCACCTTCAACTTGTTCGACGTGTTGTCGTTCCGATGGAGGAAGGGAGAGGTTGGCCCGTGCGATGGAGATGTGGACGGCGAGGTCGATGAAAAGAACCCCAGTTTATTCGGTTTATGGCCTCCTACTACCGGCGGTGTACGAAGGTTTTTCGCCGCTTCTGCCGCCGCCTTTCGCAGCCCAGGTTCGTTGTATGGATCGAACTTGACCGGATGTATGGGATACTGAGATCCCGTCACAGGGAATATCCCATCGGCCGACTCTTCTGCGGTTCCACCCTGGGGCCCCGTTTCAGAGGGATCTGGGCCGACCAGATGGCTCGTTGAGAGCGCCTCTACAAGGTTGTCGATCTCCGAGGTCGCAGACCGCGTATTTGACCTGAAAGAAGCCTTGGAGGACACTGCGGACGAGTGGCCGGAGGTTGAGTGATTTCCCGATTCATCAGACATGGGAGTCTGTTGACACAGAGACAGGGGGAGAAGGAAGGAGAATCGGCTTCCTTTGCCAACGATCGAGTCGACTCGCAGTTGGCCCCCGAGCTGTTCGACGATTCGGGCGACTACGGCCAAGCCAAGGCCCACTCCGGCGACTTTATTACTGCCCTTGGCCTCGGTTGATTCGACCTGCTCGAATTCCCTGAAAATGCTCTCTAGTTTGGCTCCTTCAATGCCAGATCCGGAGTCCGCCACGACGATCTGAATAACCGTTTGGTCTTCGCACCGTAGCCCCTCCGGTTCTCCGTACGTTGAGCATTTTACTGCGATCTCCCCCTTCTCTGTGTACTTGACTGCGAAACAGACGCTGAGGAGCTGATCGCAACAAAGAGGACAGCACTTACGAGCATTGGCCACCAGGTTTTGCACGACCGTCGTCATCTTCTTTGAGTCGCCCACCACGAACGTCGGTACATCCTGGACTTCGAGCTTGAACTCAAGACCTCGCCTTTCTGCTTCCCGGCGATAAAGTGCTGTCGCTTCTCCTATCGCGCGATGCAGATGGAATGGTTCATTGAAAGATGTCTCATTCCCACTTTCATGGCGAGTCAAGTCCTTTAGATTATTGTTAATCACAAGGTCGACACCAACGACGGCGAGGAACAGACCAGGAGATCGTTGATGGTGAAGAGGAGACCCTTGGATGCGGCATGTGATCTTCGAAGGTTCTCTCGGGTTTCACCATCCAAGCTACCATTGAGGGCCAGCTCGAGATAGTTTATGATGTGGTTCAGGGGTGTTCGAACTGGACCCAGGAAATAACGGTGAGAACACCACCTTCACCGTACAGCTCATTTACCGACCTTCGTGGCTCGCATTAGAGAGCAGTAGGTTGGTCAGCTTCGTCGTTTCCATTGCGCTCTCCTTCTGCCTCCAAACTTCAATGAACTACGAAGACAATCAGCATGTATGTGCAGATTGCCTTCATTCAAACGTACCTTTCCATAAACTAACGCCAGAACCCCAGCCGTCTCAAGTTGCTCATCCGTCCAGGCTCTACATCTCCCCGCTACCGTCTCCGACCACGCCTTGAAGCTCTTCCTAGGCTCCAACACACCACTTTTTCGACCCTTATATGGCTTGCCTGCCCACTTCACACTCTTCGGCTGTCCGCGACGCAGAAATGCGATGAAATCCCGTCCTCCTCGAGAGAGCGGGACGTAAAGCAGCCCAGCGACGACTTCCAAACCTGTGGTGAGATCAATATTTTATCATGCCGTCATAATAGTCTGGCAGCGATAGAAGGGAGTTACCTGTCGTTAGCCTAAGGTCAGGGTAGTCGTTTATAACGGCCTGTGAGGCTTGGATCGTACTGGTAACCAGTATGAATTTCCGACGGGGCCGATAGCAGGCTCTAGGGGACGTACCTAAATTGTTTCAGTCTCAGATACTCGGCCATGATGAGGATTTCTTGTCCGTTCTGGTTGGGCCCCAAGATCTTGGCACCCTCTCCGATGACCAGAATACCAAAGTCGGCGTCGAACAGACCAAGAAGATCGTCCGCGTTGCTAACTATATAGCCGGTCTTGAAGAGAATGAATAGCCGAATGATATGCGAAAGTCAAGTTCACTGACCGGATGCTTCTCAGAGGTGATGGTGTTGACCTAACGAACCAAGACATTGAAATCAGGTGCCTCTGTACTGAGTAGCAAGAAACTGGCTTACGAGCTTCCTCGTGTGCAACCTCTGTGCGTAACTCAACCTCTCAATATTCTTTGAGATAGCCTGACTAAGGAGCCTGAGCATCTGTCGGACAGGGAAGGATACCCTCATGCCGTGTGCACCGTATGAGTGGCATGTCACCAAGCCCCATAGTTGACCGAACGATAGGATGGACTAGATAGAGGATTGAAGTATTAAGTGGTGAACGGCCTGGGTACGAACGGAGGTTGGAGCACTTACGATCGACATGGATGCACGGACCCCCATATTCTCCAGATCTAGCCCCATGATGTACTTAGCTACGGGAAACGGCGAAAAATAAGTATTTTCTTACACTGGATATGAATGGGACTCATGGCCCGCAGATAACAGTGCGTCATATTCTGAAATTTCATTAGTCGCAGCCTTGGCCTTCCAAAGCCGTACGCTCACCAACGGCGTTTCGAGGTCCTCTTTAGACTTGCACACAATCCGCGCCGTCCTCTGTGACCGGTCATACAACAGTCGTACCTTGTCTGAGCACGATCATGATACCCCTGCCCTTGCGAAGAAGTTTAAAAAAGCCTTACTGATGGCGTATAGTTCACGGGCCTAAAGATTTTGCATGAGCCAACCTCTCCGTCGAAAGCCCACAAACGACCCACTTGAGCTGGGATATCGGCTGCAGGAAAATGCAACCCCATGAATAGATCATGGCTCTTGCTCCAATCCACCAACTCCGCCACAACCTGGCCGTTCCACACTTCGTCGAACTGGTACACCATAACCCTGTGGAACTGGGTCAAGTCCTTGATAACACCAACCACGATCTTGAGAAAGTTCTCGAGGTCCATCGCCGCACCGAGCTGATTGTTTATTTGGGTCATAACTGCGAAGACGTCCATCATGCCCACAGCAGCGCTGCTTCGCCCTGCCTGGCGTCGCGCACGCCGTTGTTGTCCCTTGAGGGTGTTAGGACTGGGTTCAGGACCTGTAGTTCGGGACATGTGTCGGAGGCGCTCGAGTGCAGGGATTGGTTTAGAATGGGTGGTGGTGCTCTCTAGAATCCGCTCCTTGTCCGGCAGCCAATCATCGTCGCCATCCAACCCGAACAGTGTCTCTGAGCTCATCGAAGTTGACGTTTCGGATGGTGGTGACTGAGACGGGGCGATTGTCCCCGGGTCTGAGGACGATGTTGTCCCTTCCCCGGAACCTGATGGCGACACACGCGTTGTTTGAGCTAATGGGCGGCGAGGAGCTGCTGGACGAGGCAGCGCGACGACAGGTGCTTCGACCACAGGGTATAGAGGATTGAGCTTATCCTTCTCCAGCTCCAACTCAATCACGATGAGGCCAGGCCTCGAAGGGTCTGGGTTGTCCATACGGTGTACTGCGCACCAGCAAGACCATGTTATCCTCCCGTCCCGCTGATTAGGATCGCCTGGGGCCGCTGAGTTGGGTGCACCCCATCCTGAGAGAAGAAATACGTGGGGCGAGCTCTTTTCTTCGTTCAGACACTTCTCGCCGGGCTCCAGCAAGAAGTTGATATTGTCCCAAAATATATCCACCTGCTCGTCTGGTAGGGCGTCCGTGAAACACTCCAAAGAAAAGAGGTATTTGGGTGGGAGGCCCAGCAGCTCTGTGGAGTTCTACAGCAAGTGAGTCAGCGGAGACTCGAGTAGGCAACGATGCGGTGCTCACCTCGGACACTTGCCGCACGACGAGCAGGTTCTCTTCTTGAATGTCCTGGGCGGCGATGAGAACGCCGAAGCCTTGCACAGCGCCAGGTGTGCGAATGGGTTCGTCTTCGCAACGTTGCAGCTGACCCTCCCGCCCCACGATGACGTGGTGGCCATCTGCGTCCTGAACATGCTGAAACTGGAAGGTGACATGTGGGCCATCTGAGCTTTGATTCGATAGCGATCCCGAGTCATTCGACCCGGGCAAAGCTCCTCCAAGAGAGGAGGAGCTTGGATGGGAGCCATCGATGTTCTGGAGGCGCCGGCGCAGCTTTGCTGGGTTTGAGGCATCAGACTGACTACCTGACTGTGAACTGGCAGAGCAGAACTGAT
Organism: Coprinellus micaceus; assembly: GCA_951394405.1. Taxonomy (NCBI): domain Eukaryota; kingdom Fungi; phylum Basidiomycota; class Agaricomycetes; order Agaricales; family Psathyrellaceae; genus Coprinellus; species Coprinellus micaceus. Next base: position 1,497,909 of record OX596340.1, on the reverse strand, counting down.
CAGAGCCCCATTGTTCACTGCTGTTCCCTGAGCTGGGAAGAGGTGGGAGATGGACAAGGCCATATTCTGAGAGATTGAATGGGAGACGCGGTTCCTGGCCATGCTGACCATCTTGCGCCACCTCGGCCGATACATCTCTGGGTGCTGGGTCACTGCGCGAGACTGGTTGCTCGTTGACTTTTTCGGGGGATTGGATGGGTGGGGTGGGGAGCAGTGAGGTGCTGGTTGCGGCGAGGGCGGGCCCCGCGACGATTGGTAAAGGCGGACTCTGCATCCCAAATACATCACCTTCCGGATTGTTCACAAGCTCAGGAGACGGCGACGAGTCCGGAAGAGGTCGTGACAACGCGGTCGAAAAGGGTTTGGCCAAGCTGGCGTTGTCTGCAGGGAAATGGCGGTAATTCGTGCGAGATTTAGTCTTTCCCTTGCCTTTCTGCCTCGAGAACCTGGAGCCGGGGTCTGGCACGCTCCGTGATCTCTGCTGCTTCGGAGGGCTGGACAGTGGGCTGGGTGAAGAATCCTCCTGTTCGTCGGTGGGTCGAGGTCGTCGTGATGTGTGACCCCCTTCAACGTCACCCTGCTCCCCGATTGTTGTGTCGACCTCCCCCATCGGAGCTCCCCCTTTCAGCCCTTCTGCGTGTCCCACTATTGAGCAGTCGACGCGGCTGCCTGAACTACTTCGCTGGGGGACTGGTAACGGGATTGCTGGTCCATACTGGACCGAGTCGGGGGCTGGCTGTATTCTGCCTGTAAGAAGGGATCTGACGGGATAAACGAAGAAAGAAGACGGGGCAGAGCGACGCGATGACTTTTGGGTGTGTTCAGAGTCGGATAATTTGGCAGACATAAGGAGGTTGAGTGATTTGTTTCGCAATTCCAACATATACCATATTATCGTATGACGTCATGATATGAGAGGCGCTCTCCCCTCGAATCGTGCCTATCTCGAGCAGCCAAACCGAAAGATTTCCCTTCTCGAAATTCTGGTCTATTCACGGCCCAGCCTCCCTCTCAAACCCCTCTTCCCATCGACATGATATTGATCGATCGCCAGTGAGCGAAAATCAGACGGTTGGAGGGGTGACGCGCCAGAAGAAGAGAAGTGCTGAGCGATTAGATTCACAACGCAGATCTCGAACGAAGGCATCGGGTTACCCGTGCTGGCATCCAGTGTCCATGGACGCTCTCCGTCTAGGAGAACAAGGTAGTAGTCCAGGTCAAGGTCTTTCAGCCAGACCCCAAAATGTTTACTTCCGTTAGCAGTAATATAAGGAGGTCAGTAGAAACACTTCTGGAAAGGGCTCCACGCAATGATCGGAATTCGTTCATCTGGGGAGGGTCAACGACGTCAACGGTCCACACGCACGGCTTCACGCGATAAATCAGCTGTACGACAAGCCGCAGCCCCTCCGCATTATTCAAAGCTTGCCGCTGGGAGTTCGATTTCTGAGTACTGAGTGTAAATCGTGGGCGGGAACGACGGGCTCACCTCGAATCGGACGTCCTGCAGAGTCAACCCCGCAGCTAGTAGTAGACTCCACACCCAACGGCCGCGCTGACAGTATGTCCGAGAATTAGATCCTTGAAATAAGTTACTACCGGAAGCACAAGGAGACCGTATTAGATATCTACTCTATTGCTGCGTGGCGTCCCACACGTCATCCCATCCCGTCATATATAATGTCCCAAGTAGCCAGTCGGCGAACAGATGGATAGCGGTGGTAGGGAGGAAAGGTGAATGGAGGATGATCGAAGAGATGAAGCATTCCGATGACTATGCAAAACCGATGAAGCGATGATTCTGTCCGTATATCGTACGTGATGATGATGCGAGGGTGGATGGGTCGTCCCCTGAGTGTGAATGAAAGGGAGGTCCATATAGTCTATGTTGTGAGGCGCGTTTGGGGACGAGCCAATAAATGGTGGTGGCGGGGTACGGGTGGGTGGAAACCCTCTCCAAAGTCGGTTGGATATCATTTGGGTTGGAAACGAAGCGCTGGAGGTAGTGTGGGCGACTAGTCGTCGAGTTCGCTCACCAGTGTGAGTCGCTCAACGCACAGTCGCGCCACGACGTCCGCGTCGATTGGTATTGAGTTACCTTGGAAGCCTTCGACATACTGTGGTAGAGGGAGGGCGGGACTTGTGAAATGTCTACAAGGTGCCAATCAGCAACTAAATTAAAAAGCAGACAGCCATGGATGATACTACGCACTCGTTATTCCAGAACCCGTAATGCACCATGCCCAGGGCTCGAGCTGTGTATTCATAGTCGTGGGCAAAGCCTTGTGGATAGAAGAACTCCATGACGGTTGACCTAGGATTCGGCTTCATCCAAAGCAAAGAAGTCAGACCATTCCCATGTACGCCCATGAGGATCTACACATCACCGTTTCGTCAAGTCACTAGGGGTTCAATTTGAGAACATGGAACGTACCGTGGTTCGCGCTGCTAACCGAATTTGTTCCACTCTCGACATATCCTCTGCGTTAACAATATTCACTTCCCAGTCATACTGTCTCTCCAACTCTCGAAGTTTGTCTACAAGTCTCTCATGGTCCTCCGGTTTTAGCATACGCCTTCCCCACTTCTGTCTGGAAATGTAGGTGATAACCGGCTTTGCTGTGGTTCCTCCTCCCACACTAGGATCAAGACCTGCGAACTGGATGACATTGTTCCTGATAGGCATCCACCAATTCACGCTTCCTGGCAGTCCAAACGCCGCGCTCGCTGTGCGCTGGTATCGTTGATAGTTGTAGGACAGCATAGCGGCAGATCTGTCCGCCAGGAGGACACGGTCGAAGACGAAGGGTGTGGCCATCTGGATTCGGTCCTCCCAGTCGGCTCTGAACTCCATGGTGCAGGACGGGAATGACGAGCGGACGACCCATTCGCTCATGGAGGCATAGTCTCGCCAGTGTGCGTTGTCGAGGTGGTTGAAGATGATGCGGCGGAGCGAGGGGAGGGTGGTGTTACCGTCGGCGGAGATGGAGGGGTCGAGCGAGGAGTACGTGCGCCAGAATCCGAACCATAGTTCTGCAGACCAATGGTAGTAGTGTGTTATGCTGGCATCCAAAATTAGGATTCAGAGCATGTGGAATGACCTAGGAGCTGACGTACAATTGTGGTGGGTCATTGACGAAGAACTAGGAGGGCTTAGACAGTATTTTAGAGTAAAGACTCGAAGTAACACTCACATTTACGCCGTCGATGAGCTGCGCTCCTGTCCCAAACAATCTCCTCGCCTCCTTAGTGTTGATGACCCGAATCTCATTGTCAGTCGGTAGACGCTCCTCCTCTGCTGTGGCTCCGGGCTTGATGTCGTGCCCCTTTGAATATATGAACTGCACATCGGGTATCGTCGAGGCCTCGTCTGAGACGATATACACAACGCCTTTGTAGACATACAGCCTGTCGAATATCGTCCAGCCTGCGCGACCAATTCAGTGCCACTTGACGGAAAGGGTCCTCTGCTACTACGACGGACCTGGTACATGCGACACAATCTTCGTCTGGGGTACATCGATGGTCCATGAAAGCCTCGTATTGAACGGCTGCCGCACATCGTCGATGGGCGCTACGCCGACCTGTGTCTCATTCGCCCTCGCGGGTGCATTAGCCCGAAACGCGGCCGGGATGAAGTGGCTTGTTGACGAGCGTAGATTCGAGAAGAGCAAGAAGAAAGACAGAAGGAAGACGACGATGGCAATCTCCCGCTTGGTGGGGGCCGCTGGGGCCATGGGCGAGGGAAATGGGCAAGAAGACTGGTAGAGGTTCAAGGAATTGGAACGCTTTGTGGCCAGTCTTGTTTCGTCACATTTTCTCACAATAGCAGAACAGATGGCATGCAAAATTAACCGACGATGACGACGGGACTTGCTGAGAGGGGTTGGGAGAAGACGTTATCAGGAATTTATGCATTGAAGGGTGTCCCCAAGAAGGGCTACATTGTTAGTACGGATTATCGAAAGTACAGGGCATCGGACGACACTGATGCAGGCAACTAGTAACGGCCGCCCCTTACCTTGGCTGCGACCAGGGCGAGCGGATGTGTCGTCGAAGCAAGGGTAGAGACACTGGAAGATACTCACTCAATAAGCCAAGAAAGCGAATAGATTGAAGATAGCAGAAAAAGGCAACCCTCCGGATTCCAATTTGAACTATGATCGGCCTTCAAACATGCCTGTCCAGTCGTACTTCCCGTACTTGGCTCTGAATCCCTCCACACGATCCTTGTGACTGGCGGGGTTGACGCGCTTCGGCCGGCGCCAGCGGCGAGCCTCAAGCTCGAGGACACCGCCAATAATTTCTCCGGCAAAGTACCTGGACACCGATGAGTCGGTCGCTGTTATCCGAGATGAATGAAGACGCACCAAGGGAATTCGCCTCCGCCCTTCTCGCCTTCTTCAAGGCCATCTTCATGCTCCATTGCGTCGGCAGTACCTTCGATGACGTGCCCGTACCCCTTCTCACCTTTATAGTCAAACTGAACCATAAAATAAGGTAGGTTGGGCACCATCGCTCGTCTAAATCCTCCAGGACGCGCCGAAAAGTCAATCAACTTCTGGTGCTGGGACCATTCGGCCTCGGATGCAAGGATGGATTCCTAAAGATGCAGAGTAAGCGGGGGCTTCATGGGAGCAGAGTGATTACCCACCTTGAAGTACCCAGGAATCAAGTCGTAGGCCTCCCAAGGCAGCGGAACACATTCGATAACCGTATGTTTTTGATGCCTCAATGATATGACAGTCTCGTAGAAGATGACTCCTTTATCTTCCTCGGAGAACATCCGCATGAGGCATTTCATAAAATTCTGTATCCAGTAAGCAGTTTGTGTGCTTTCCAGAAACGGCCAACTCACCTTGGTTTCATCCCAGACATCGTCATCGGCTTCTAGCATGTTCAGATGGTGTTGAATGGGAACAATCAAGCAATGCCCGGGAACGAGCTCCTCGTTCAATGTGCACGACAGATATGCCCTCGTGCCCATAGCTATGACCGGCGCTTTCGGTGGCGAGTCGTCTTCTCCATAACAGAACTGACAAGTCGACAACGCCTTCTGGGTTTTCTTGTAATCGTTGATGGCAAACTGCCGCTTCATAGCGTCTGAACGCATCTTCTGCCGCGCAAGCTTCTCCGCGTTCTCGTCAATATAGTCCAGGTCGTTCTGCAGGGGGGGTCAGTGTCTAGAGCACGCGGTGAGGATGGACGAAATGAACCTGGAATTTCCCATCCTTCATGATAGCACTGGCGAATTGTGCATTCAGATTCTTTTGGTCTGCGCTACCAGCACCGAAACGCTCCTGCCTCAGCATCTCTCCCAGAGTTATTTCGTCGTCGTCGGCGTTGATCCTAATGACCTCCCCGGTCTTGCGATCATGGGTCTCGAACTAATGGAAATCGTTAGCATTGGTATATCCGCGCTGCGAGTCAGACGTGCCTTCGGTTCCTTCTTCCTCCTGTTCCCAGGTACGGTTGTATCCTCGTCCTTACCGCCCCTACCAACATCGTACAAGCGGCCTCTCGCGTCCAACGTCGGCAGCATCTCAACCTTGGTACGAATCCCCGACTCCGAATCAATTCCTTGGGCTCTCCTAGACTCAGCCTCATATTCCTTCTCCAACTTATCTGCATTAGGGTCGCCCATAAGCTTGGCACGAAGGACCTTGGCTTGCAATTTATTCAAGGACGAAGGTGACAGGGCACGACGGGCGCCTGTAGCAGCCAGTGGGGGCGGGGTCATGACAGACGGAATGGGGGTGTGCGACTGAGCAAGAGGGGAATTGGCTTGAGATGGTAATCTCAGAGAGTCTACTCGCTTGTTGGGGGCAGCAGAACGTCCCGGTGGCCCTGAGGCTGAAGAGGGAGTGGAGGGGCCACTCTGAGGTGCTGTGTGTCCGCCTGGCCGTTTGAACGAGGAACTCCGGCTCGACCCTCCGCTAGCCTCAAAGTCGTTGAACATAAACCCTTTTGCTCCGCCTTGGCTGTCATTTTGACGTCCTCTTTCCCTCCCTCGCTCAGCCTTCTTCCCTTGCCGCTCGTCGAGAATCCGTCGCTCCTCCTTCGCCTCCTCAAACTGCTCGACACTTCCAAAGCGCTCGATGCCGACCTCTTCTGCGGGGCGGGCCTCTTCCTCTGCAGCCTCGTAGACCTTGCGTAAGCGCATCATCCGCCAGGATGACCCAGGACCCCCGGGTGTGTTCTTAGGAGGTGGTGGAGGAGGCTTGTCTCGGGACATCTGTTTGCCTTCTTTGAGGTCCTGGTTCAATTCTCGGTGATGGATTATGGGGCCCTAAGGAAGAATGAGCACCAGGAAATGATAGAACTGCGAAACTGACATTGTCTGGGTTGGGCTTGTCGGCCTTTGCTTTCTTCTGGCGCTCCGTCCCAAGGCTGGAGAAGAAGTCGACGCCGCCTCCCATGGTTCGAGCACCACCTGACGCCTCTCCATATTCCTCTGTCAGTGACTGCTCGTTCAGGATAAGCTGCTCCTTCGCGTGCCTGTCCAGATCATCTGTCGGCACTGGGGGTAGTGAAGCTGGTGCGAGCATCCAATCGTCGCGTTTCAACTGCGTTTCTGACGCGATGCCTCCTGGAAGGGATACGCCAGGCTTGTCTTCCGACGTCGAAGTTAACTTTAGACTCTCGGCTGTCGGTATGTCTGTGGCCAGTACCTGGAAGCATGCTTCGGTCCTGAGTGCACCTGCAAGAGGATCGACCGACTCACCCGTTCCCCCTCCATAGTTATATCCTTCTCGCGCCAGAATGCCGTGTCGTCGGGATCATCGTCAACAATTTGCATGGCATTGTGGTCATCCTCTCCCGCCCTCGACTTGCCCTTATCCTTCTTTCGGTCCTTGTCCTTCTTGTGCTTGTGCTTCCTGTGCCTTTCTTCGTTGTCAGACCCGTGATCCTTCTTGTCCCTGTCCCTTCGATGCCTCTCCTCATCGTCAGGCCCTCTTTCCTTCCTCTCTTTGTGGTGCTTCTTGCTACGGTGCTTCTCCCTGTTCCCCCCTTCGTCGCCAGAGTCATCTCGCCTCCTCGACTTATGCTTATGGTGATGCTTACGGTCCTCGTCCTCATTGTCACTCTTTCTGCGCTTGTGGTGTTCACCGCCCCCGGTCGGAAAAGCCTCGCGCCTAGAGGAAGAGTGGTCCCTTTTTCGTGATGAAGAAGCCGAGTAATTGTCGTCCATGGCGTCGTGTTCGAGTTCAAACTCGAAATCGTGAGCACACGGCGTCATACTTAACCTTACCGTAACCGTGACCACGTGGGAACCATGTTGGCATCACGAAATCTTATCTTATCTTATCGGCTCCGAGAACTCGATTGAAGTCATTGACTTCGATGCCGAGGGTTTGACTCCCTCCGACGCCCGAGTTTCTCAATTTCACTTCACTTGCTCTCGACCACGATGGCGACAATGAACAGCCCTCCGGACCCCGCGAACATTCGCATCCTGACCACTATGGGCCACGTCGATCACGGAAAGACGACGCTAATGGACACACTCCTCGCAGCAAATAACATCATCTCGTCCAGGATGGCGGGAAAGATGAGGTATTTGGATAGCCGAGAAGACGAGCAGGAGCGCGGTATTACGATGGAGAGCAGCGCAGTATCTCTCAAGTTTCAGGTATTGGATAATACGGTTGAGGGTGGTACGTGCCTCTCCGGCTCTTGCTGCATTAGACCTGCTTACAGGGAGTCCAGAAAGGCGGACGAAGACCTACATCGTGAATATGATCGACACGCCAGGACATGTAGATTTCTCTACCGAGGTATCGACAGCCGCGAGACTTTGTGATGGAGCGTTGGTTTTGGTCGACGTTGTGGAGGGTGTATGCACACAGGTTCGTCTCTATTACACATCCATGGACGTTCGCTAACTATCGCGTTCAGACGATTGCAGTCCTCCGGCAAGCATGGCATGACCGGTTGAAGCCTATCCTCGTCATCAACAAAATGGATCGGTTAATCACAGAGCTCAAGCTCGCGCCTGTGGAGGCATACCACCACCTAGCGAGGCTCATCGAAGACGTAAACGCCGTTATGGGAAGCTTCTTCGCGAGCGATAGGATGGAGGACGATCTCCGGTGGCGTGAAGAGCGCGAACGTCGCCTTGTAGAGAAGAAGGAAGCTCAGGCAGACGAGACAGAAGCACACGTCCACGATGACGTCGAGTTCCAAGAGAAGGACGACGAGGATATTTACTTTGCTCCGGAGAAGGGGAACGTCATCTTCGCCTCAGCTATCGACGGATGGGGCTTCAGAGTAGGCAAGTTTGCTCAACTGTACGCCCAAAAGTTAGGGATCAAAGAGGCCAACCTGAGGCGAGTGCTATGGGGAGACTATTTTATCGATCCGAAAACGAAGAAGGTGATAAGTTATAAACACCTTCGAGGGCGGGCACTCAAACCTCTGTTCGTGCAATTCGTATTAGAAAACATTTGGGCGGTTTACGACTCGGTCGTAATCAATACGTACGTCCTGTTTACTCTATAAGGAACCCTCGACTGACAAATTATAGAAATCCGGACAAGGTTGAGAAGATCGTGAAAACACTCAACTTGAAGATTTTGCCTCGAGACATGAGGTCAAACGACACTCGCAACCTTCTTCAGCTCATCTTTACCCAATGGCTCTCGTTGTCCACTGGCATCATCCAGGCTGCCATCGACATCATCCCTCCTCCGGCTGTCGCGCAGGCTATTCGCATTCCCAAGATGCTCTACCCTGACCTCCGCGACAACACCCTCCCTCCCAAGAATAAGTCTGAAGAGGATCTCTACGCGTCCAAGTCTGCCCCTGACGCCTACGTCGCTGGATACGTTTCCAAGATGTTTGCCGTCACCGCCAAAGACCTTCCGGAGAATAAAAAGAAAGTCCTCACGGCGGAGGAAATGAGGTCCAGAGCCAAGGAGGCCCGCGCGGCAAGAGAAGCCGCTACTCGGAATGGTGGAGAGGTGCCGACGCCCCAACTTCTCTCTAGAGCGGCGTCCGAAGCTCCTGCGGGCGGCCCTACAGAGGAGGAGAAGGAGGAGAAAGCTAAGAACGCTGAGGTTATCCTCGGGTTCGCTCGACTGTACTCTGGCACCCTGCACGTAGGCAACCCGGTCTATGCAGTGCTGCCCAAATACAATCCGATGTTGGACCCCACACACCCCCGCAACGCGAGATATCTGTTGAAGGCTGAGGTTGAGGGCTTGTATGTGATGATGGGGAGGGAGTTGGTCGCCGTCGAGTCTGTGAGGGCGGGCAATATATTCGCGATCAAGGGGCTGGAAGGCAAGGCCTGGAGAAGCGCAACTATTTGTGCGATGGGTGAGGCTAACAAGGTAGATATTGACGATGCTCTGGCACATAAGCCATGCCTCGTCAATTTTGGTGCTGTGAACCGTTCGGTACGTTTCGTTTCCGTACATGTCCTAATCCCCGCTCATCTTAGCCTTTACTGTAGAGTGCCCCCATCGTTCGGGTGGCCTTGGAACCTGCGAAACCCGCGGATATGCCTAAGCTCGTGAACGGTCTGAAGCTGCTGAGCCAGTCAGATCCATGCGTGGAGACATTCCAACAACAAACAGGAGAGCACGTCATTCTAACCGCTGGCGAATTGCATCTGGAGGTAAAGCTAACTTCCTCTCATAGCGAAGTCTGTGCTGATATGTTCCGACAGAGATGCCTTAAGGATCTGAGGGAGCGGTTTGCCCGAGTCGAGATCCAACCTTCAAAACCGATCGTTCCTTTCAGAGAAACTGCGGTCAAAGCCCCTGGTAAGCCCCAAATGCATACTTTCATAGACTCAATTCTGATGTTGCCGCTTAGATATGGCACCCACCAAGACCCCAGGTTCAGCTCGTGGAACGATCAAGGGCTCAAGCGCTCTGAACATTGTCCAATTCACTATTCGCGCGGCTCCAATTCCGCTCATTATATTGAATTATATCCTCGAGAATGTCAGCATCTTTAAGAAGCTTCAGCACGAATATACCGCCAAGCAGACAGGGAAGCAGGAGGATGAAATTGAGGCACAGGAAGAGGAGACTCAAGATCATTACGGCGATGTTGTTCGCAAACCCACCACAACCAAGGACAAGTTTTGGACTGTCCTTGAGGAGAAGTGCAAAGAGGCTGGTCCAGAATGGGAAGGCATTGCCGACAAGATATGGGCGTTTGGACCCCAGAAGGCCGGCGGATGTCTGCTGGTGGACGCGAGAAAACCGAAGCTTCTTGCCTCGCTCAGGAGGAGGCTTGAAAAGGCGAGGTCTGAAGAGTCACTGACGGAGACAGATCGCATCATCGGCGATTTCGACAACCATGTCGAGACCGGATTCCAGCTTGCCACGTTCCAGGGACCCTTGTGCGCGGAGCCGGTGGAGGGATTGGCGTACTTTGTGGAGCAGATAGATGTGGATAGGGAGGCACTAGAAAAGGAGATCGGTAGGTTTCACCGTCCGCCTTACCAAAAAGCGTTCCCTAACGCAAGTGCAGGCCAGAACCGAATGGCTCAGGTCACTGGATCAATCATCACCTCAGTGCGAGACGCATGTCGCAACGGACTCCTCGACTGGTCTCCCCGCCTCATGCTGGCGATGTACACCTGTGATATCCAAGCATCAACAGATGTGTTAGGCAAGGTGTACGTCGTTGTCGCCAAACGTCGCGGGAAGATCGTTGCAGAGGAAATGAAAGAAGGAACGTCGTTCTTCAATGTTACCGCCCTTCTGCCTGTTGTTGAGAGTTTTGGGTTCTCAGATGGTAAGACTAGGCGCTCCTCCTCGACCAGCATCAATCTAACAAGTATCACAGATATCAGAAAACGAACGTCAGGAGCAGCTAGCCCCCAGCTTATTTTCAGCGGGTACGAGTTGCTCGACTTGGACCCATTCTGGGTTCCGACCACCGAAGAAGAGTTAGAAGACCTTGGAGAGAAAGCTGATAGAATTAACGTCGCGAAGGTGTACATGGACGCCGTTCGCGATCGCAAGGGAATGTTTGTGGATAGGAAGATCGTGGAGCATGCTGAGAAGCAGCGCACGCTCAAGAGGTAGAGTTATTCTCTGGAGCCCTCAATACTAGCATGTAGATAGGGGTATATGACGGCATACTGCTCTCGGCGTCTATGTACAGGAAACGCGTTCGGCAAGTAGCCGCACAATCAGTGCTGATTAACACCTCTTGACCTCCAACCTCCATCTCCTTTACGCCTTCGCCTAGAAAGAGGGCATCCAGCGTTCCAATGAAGGTGGTAACGACGTTTCACGCCCCATCTTCGGTGGTGGACTCCGTCAAGTGTCGCTTGGGCTCTCGCGATACAGAACATTTGGCCATTGCGAAACAGAGCAGGGTAGATGTATACTCGCTACAACCCAATGGCCTGCAGCACGAGTGCGGCATCGACCTTCTTGGGCAGATCAAGCGCGTTAAGGCTATACCTATACATGTGAGTTGGACTGCGAGAGGCGAAACTTGACCGACAACTGAAAGGAATGAAGGGCACGGAACGATCCAAACTGTCGGTATTTCTCGCCCACCCCGATCCTGAGGTGCTGTTCTTCAGTTTCGAGGAACTCGTCACTGGCCAAAAGAAACTAGTCATCAACCACACACTACCGTTGCGAGAAAGGGGGACAAGGCCTGCCGAATTCTTCAACGATCTGTTTGTTCATCCATCAGGCAAACTGGCAGTAGTGCACTGTTTCATGGGGCGAATTAAGGTACTGCAGTTAAAAGCCGGGGACTACGAGAAGGACTTTGATGTCGCGTACGTCCACATTGCCCTTCTCGCGATCTTGCGGCTCACCCTCCCCACAGGCTACCAGAATTCAACGTGTTTTCGATGTGTTTCGCTCTCACAGACGGAGGGTATCACTTGGCAGTGCTCCACCAGGATGCCCTCAGAAACGTCCAACTCATCTCGAGAGACCTTGAACAGACCAAGGATGGCTGGGATCTCTCCCCCTTTCCATCCACCACCATTCACCCGACCGCCATTTCGGAGAAGATATTTCCGTTCCCCGACGACGACGTCCCTTTCCTAGTCCCTGTTCCTTCAGCGGGATGGGACCAAGAGGAAGGCGACGAAGATTCAAATTTCCTTGGAGGGGTACTCGTTGTAGGTGGGACTAAGATTGTGCTGTACGAATTGGCATCGGAAAAAAGCCGAAAGAAGCAGGAGGGGAAGAGGAGTCGACTAGAGAAGATGAAGGCGAGTGATGCAAAATCTGCGAAAGCCAAGCAGGTAGAACGAGACGCTCGCAAACGGAAGCCCGCTGCCTCTGTCGATTGGCCCTGGGGCCAGGCCACGGCGTGGTGCGGGGTCGAAGTCGACCCTTATCGTAACACCCGGTTCCTCATCGGCGATGTATTTGGAAACATGTCCCTCCTCAGCACAGACAACGTGAAGGACATAGGCCTCGTCCTGGTCCCGCTTGGTGTTACTTCCCCCGCGTCCACCCTCGCCTACCTCAGCAACCAGGCGGTATTTCTAGGATCTCACCTAGGTGACTCTCAGCTGATCACCATCTCATCATTTCCCTCGAACGATGAGCAAGTCCCGCCGATCCCAGTTAAAGTCAAAACTGTCGACAGAACAGCCCTTGGTTCGTTGAGCAAGAGAAAGGGGAAGCAGAGAGCATCGGACGACATGGACATGGACGTTGACGAAGAAGCCGACCAGGGGGCAGTGGCTGGGACAAATGGATACGTCATCACTCCCGACGGGTCATATATCAAGGTCGTTCAGTCTTTCAAGAATATAGGACCTATCATCGATGCCACTATGGTCGATGTCGACGGAAGCGGCCAGGTAAGGAGCAAGGCCTCACAAAAAGATGCATCTCATGTCCACCACAGCAGCAATTAGTTACGTGCTCCGGAGGAAACAACACCGGCTCCCTAAACGTAGTTCGGAATGGAAGCGAATTTCAGGAGCTAGCTTCAGTGCCGGATCTGCTAAACCTCACGGGTGTCTGGGCAGTCAAATCTGCCTTTGAGGATCGGTATGCTTTATATTCATGGGATCGACGTTAGAGTGCTGATCATACCATTCAATCAGTTGCCACAGCCACATCGTTGCGTCAACCCATTCAAAGACCTCACTATACCGGCTTGATGACAGAGGTGCTCAAACCTCTGTTACCCAAGTCAGTTACGCTGGGGGATTGATGACTAACGAACGGACTCTGGCATTTGCCAACGTTGCAAAGAGGAGCAGGGAGAGCAGGGGAACGAAGTACAAGGACTCAAACTATGCCGTTCAAGTGGTGCCTAGCGGGATCTACCTTCTGGAGTACGACATCATCCAGGATACCTATAACCTGGCGGGCCAGTACCTTCCCGCGAACGTGCAAGCTGATGTTAAGCCCACGGAAGTCACGGCCGCCAGCATAAATGCTGGACAAATCGTAGTGGCTTTCAACAGAGGTATCATCGAGCTCTTGGCTATCCACGAGAACATGACGGGATTCCTTACCTACGCGTAAGTAGCATATGCGGGTTCTTCCGACCCTGTCTATTACTTGTCGATGACTGATGCTATGATTTTGTTTCATCTGCAGGACAAGCAAGAGACCACTTGGCCCAGAAGTGTCTGCTATTTCTTGCTTGCCTGCGAAGGATGGCAACTTAACGACGACCCAAATCGCCGTATCTTACTGGTCAACTAATCGAGTGGAAGTCCTCTACATCGGCAAGAACCCAGAAACGCGCCTCTCGCGCCTCGAAAGGCAGGACACATCGGATCCCCTCCCCGCCCTTGTCAGATCTGTACAATTCTTTGAATTCGATATCAACGAGAAATACCTCATCTGTGGCCTTGGTGATGGATCGTTCGCGCACTTCGCATGGAACTCAGCTGTGAGGAGGCTAGAGGACAAGAAGATAGTGACATTGGGGAGTGCGCCTGTACATCTGTCGGTATGCGAGGTGGATGGGAAGAAAGCTATCTTTGCCGCAGGTAGTCGGTCGACAGTCATCGCCCTGGATAAAAAGAAATTGTCTCACTCACCTGTGATGCTTAAGGTCAGTTCATCTTGTATGTCGCTGGAGGACTCCCAGTCTGACAAACCCTTAGGATTTGACCGCAGCTTGTCGTGTCAACACGGAGACATTCCCCAATTGCCTTATCCTGGCGGGTCCCCATGGCCTGACAGTTGGTAGAGTACGGGACCTCAACAAGCTCAACATCCGGACGGTAAGTCAACCGTGCAGGATCTCTTGAGGGGTGGGACATGAAGTAATCTCGAAATCTAGATCCCGCTGGGGTACGCTAACCCGCGTCGAATCGAACATGTCCCGATATTGGACGCATTCGCCGTCGCGTGCACGATCTGCCGCCCTGCCCGTGTTGGGGATTATCGGCCCATTGAAAGCGAGCTGCGCCTTTACGACGCGAACTCTTCGACCTTTGAATGTAAGTCCTCGAATTCTGGCTGCCAAGCCGCCTCTGATCATGATCCGAATCCCTAGTGCTCACACAGTATAAGCCTGAAATGGGCGAGGAAGTATCGGCTATCGTCTCTTTCGCCAGGAGGGAGGGAGAAAGGGATGTTCCGTACATCTGCGCTGGTTTTATCGTGTGGCCTGAACGTGACGACAAACCAGTGACAGGGAAATTGAGAGTGTTTACACCAGTTTCCTTGAACGGTAAGCGTGCGAGAGGGGAGCTCACTCTCGTCACGTCGCTGGACGTGCTGGGGCCTGTATACTCCCTTAAATGGGTCAATGACAAACTGGTCGCTGCCATTGAGACGGTGGTGAGTTCTAACGCTCTGGTTCGCCTTCATAAGTTTCTCTGACGGACATAAACAGGTCTCCCTGTTCGAATGCGTCCCCGACCCGTCTACGCCATCTTCGTTCAATTTGGAGGTCGTAGCGAACTGGAATAGCATCTACTACCCGACGTCTTTGGGTACCTTCAACGACCGTATCGTGACTGGAGACTTGCAACACTCTGTGGCTATTATCAAAATCAAAGAGGGGAGGTTCATTTCCGAGGCGAGAGACTACGGGGTCATTCGGTCCACATCGGTGGAAGCCCTTGCGGAGGATAGATTGATAACGGGAACCGTGAGTTAACTTCAGAGGATTGGCAGGGGTTCATGCTGAAGTACACTATAGACCAATCTGGACTTGTTCACTTTCTCCCAGGGTGAGCATAATGAGCGGAAGGTGCTGGAGCGAGATGGCGGATATCATCTGGCTGACTTTGTGACCAAGATTATTCGAGGTGTGCCCCCAGGATTGCTTTGTCACCTGACGCCCATGTGCTCATAAAGATGATGTTCTAGGTTCTATATCAGCAGACTCTGCGAACGGCTCCCCATTCTCTCCCGAAGCGATCTTCTGCACCGCCATGGGTAGAATTGGAGTCATCGTTGACGTGAATGATCAGAAGCTATCGTTGGACTTGTCGTCGCTCCAAAGAAACCTGGCGCATGTTGCTCCAGCTGCTGGAGGAGGGGACCATGCCAAGTATGTAAATCGCCAGGCGTGGCGTTCGAATCAGCACTGACAATGTCCTTCTCAGGTTCCGGGCACCAAGGACCAGTAACTATCGCATTAACGATCCAGAATCCGGCGCTTTCGGTTTCTTGGACGGTGATTTCCTCGAATCCTTCCTGAACATCATTGGCGAAGAAAGGAGGGTGGAAAAGGTATACGCAGGGTCGAGTGACCCCGAGCGACTTACCCTACCAGTGGATGACTACAGACGTACACTGGAGACACTACAAAGTTTGCATTGAAAGGGTCCGTGCATACGTTTCGTTATGGAACAAGAAGCAACACTAAGGACGAATCAATATTCGATGCACCACAGAGAGCAATCGTGCCAGTCATAACGAACCATGTGCTATATAGCTAGTCACAGCGAAACATTTGGAGGACGACATACAATACATCTAACATTGCGGACTGAGAAGGGAACAGAACCGCAGTGTGTAAAAGGGGAATGGAATCAATCGAGCAAGGCAAAAAACGAGAGGAAGCAAGCGTAGGAGCGTGAATATTGACGATGATAAACAGGGGATCACGAAACAGACACAGATCACTGGCAGAGCTTGCAGAGGAGTCTGGGGTGTCGATAGGGGTACTTTAGTTTGCAGCAGAGGGTGGGGTGGATCGTCGCAGAATTTGGGTCCGGAAAGAATGGTATGGTCCTCGTTGTGGTGTTAGGTATCTAGGGAAAGAGACTGCAGATACCAGCGAATTGACTGCCAGAAAGTAAGTGCAGGGAATTCACTCGTGATGCTTTCCAAATGCCCGGTATCTACGTCGACGGCAGTCGGTGGAGCGAAGTAGAAACCGGACAGCAAGACCAGGTAGCTGGGTGAGGTAGAGAGAGTCAGGCTGGGAGGTGAACACGGAAAGGTTTCTTCGTACCTGAGGATCAGGATGCTACCTCGATGATAGTTGCTTTTAGCTTCGATGTAGGTATAGGTCATGAGGAACATGGACAAGATGAGGGCGATGACGTCCCATCGAGGGAAGATGAGCCTTGGGGGAAACGTCAGAGCCTCCATAACATTATTCGACAGAAAACTCACGTGAAGGTCCTAGCTACTTCACCCATGTGCTGGGGATCGTACCAAGCAGAGAAGGCAACCATGGCGGGAATCTGCAGGAGACAAACTTGAAGAGCATACGCCGAGCCGATTTCCATACTATCACGAACAGGTTAGTAGACATTCCAGCAGCACGCGTAGGTGAAGTTTCATACCTAAGAGCGATATTGCCGTTGAGGGCGAAGGACATAGCGTTCATGAACTCAGTGGTATTGGGAACGAGGGCAAAGAGCGTAACACCCAAAAATTTCTCGTCGATACCTGATCCTTGAAGGATAACGTCGACAACGTCAACCAAGAGCTCTGCCCGAATGTTAGAACATGTCACTACCATAGACGACGCTGAAACCTCACCAGCAATAACCGCGTACAAGGCCGTGCAAGCCAACAACACGCTCGCACTAACAAACCTACTCCAGGAAGGGGCGTCGTGTCCGCCGTGCTCACCACCATCCCCTTCACCCATCGACGCTCGCAGTTTCCCACTCGCTTGTCCATGCACCTGCTGGTGACGAAGAGCACTAACCGTGGCGACAGCGACGGCCCTTGTGAAGTCATCCGTGGTCATTGGACCTGGAAGGTGCAAGTTCTGCAAGTCGTTCTTCACTGCATGGTCTACGCTCTCCATGACGGGCAGGAAACTGGGCTGCTGGCTCACGGCATACGAAACGCGCCTGGGGAAAGTGGGGGACATATTAGGAGCCGGGCTCCGCGCCGTGGACGTCGCAGATGTCGGTGCAGGGGCGCTAGGCTGTTCATTGGGGTTCGCAGATGTTCGCCTGAGGAGATGAGGCTGAGTCGGGACGATGTGGGATGCGCTCGTTCCTGATGCCAAAGGCTTGGGGTGAAGCGACAACCGCTGGTGGGTTGGGAGGTCTTGCTCCATCAGCTGTTGGGGGTTGCGCCAAATTTGGCTCGCATGGGTTCGCAGTGAGAACCAAAGGCCGATGAGGTACGACTGGAGAGGGTTCAGGTCAGCCGGCATCCGGGGGACTGGGACCTGTGGAAGACTTACAAAGAGAAGAATTCCAGCACACAGGTACATAAGATTCTTGACTGACGATTGATAGAATGGGTCATCGACAGGGTCTGGATGCTTGTAATAGCAATGGTCACAAATCCATGGTGTGCCTCCTTGGTTAGGGGTCGATGGACATCCGCTGCAGACCAGTTGAAACTGTAGAACGATTAATCGAAGGTTTGTCGGAATAACGAGAATGAGGAACACTCACGTTACCATAGGTCTGATAGAACAGAGTAGGAGCCAATGCGCCGATAATAGCCATGATCAGCATCACGCTGGTCACACCAGCGCTCTTCGCATTGAATTTCTGCTCCTTCCTCCTCACGGCCGAACTACACATACTCATGCCTGGCATGAGGAGCACGCCAGCCAACAAGCTGCCCACAATCGATCCCTCAACGAGATGGCCCTTGCCCTGGGTCAAGGCGATGCCATAAAGGATGATTTCGATGATCGAACCGAAAGTCGCGTTGATGACGGCACCCATCCCGATAGAAGACTGCGCTGAGATTGAGGCAACTGCCATTCCAATGAAGTAGGAGAGAGGGATGACGCTCAGCAACGACAAGAGGAAGATGGTGCCTTCCGAGGCAATGGCGCCGAGGAGTGCAGGGACGTGCTTTCCTTCATGCTCCAATCTTTCCACCATGGGCAGGAGAACGAAACCATCGAAGATGACGAAGAAGACAATCGGAAGGAGGTTGATGAAGAGGATGTTAACTCCGCCAACGGTATACTTGTAGTACTGAGCGCCGACGGCGCGGTACACACAAAGGAGGACCGTGGATGTAGGCGACCCGGACGGTGCGAGCTGGCCTTCCGACAATCGGGGGTGTTTGACGGAGAACTGTGCTGCCGCTGGTTGCTCTTGACTCTCCGATAGTGCGCTGGCGGCCTGTTCCCCTTCGGGTGGTGCCGCGACAACAACAACAGGAGGCGCGGCGCAAAATCGAATGGTGAAGGGCCGCGTAAACATGAACTGGATGAGTTGCCAGTTTAACTTCGCCATCGGGATGGTAACAACCAAGGCCCAACAGATCAGGCATACAAGGAGCAGGAGAGGGGCAATAATCGATACGAAGGCAAGCCAGAAGCATATCTGCCCGAGCCAATCGCTAGTCTTGTTGGTCGTTGCGAAATCAGCGGTACCGTATGTTGCAGTAGCAGGGGGAGTGTATTTGGTAGTCCCGTAAGATTTGCTCGGGGTAGGGAGAGAGGACTCTCTGTGTCGCAGAAGTGGAGTTCTCTCCTCCCGTGGCGCAGGTTGAGCTGCGATCCGGATGCGTTGGGAGTCACCTTCATCTAGCCGAACAGTGTCCACCGAGTCGTCATCCTCTGTGGTTGAGGCTGCCGCACCACGGACGGTGTCGTTGCTACCGCTCCAACGCTGTCGGTCGGGGATGTCTGCTTCGTCGTCTGAGAGGGCGTCCATAGGGTCGTCGCCCTCTACGTACTTGCCGAACGGCCAGGCGATGTACCACCCGAGTCCAAATACCAGATTGGCATACTTCCTCCCGCCAAGAGGGGTAATGTACAGAATGGCCGAAATGACAAAGCACACTACACCAAGCCACCATCCGAAGATGATAACCCAGAACAGGTTGCCTGGAAGCAAGTGACGTTCGGCCTGGGCGGACGGTATGGAGTGGAGTGCTGCATCAGCGTTACGAGTGACGGAACGCGACTTCTTGTACAGAGCGGGCTTCCAGATAGGCAAACCGAAGGGGTGCTCGACGTTGATGAGCGACTGCCTATCCTTCAGCGTCACCGGCTCGCCATTCTCGTCTGACTCCTCGCCTTCACCCGAATCACCGTTCTCTGGTTCTGGGGGAGCAGCCGACTTGCCCGCCCGGCGCCTGTGCTCGCGGTACTCTGCATCCTCCTCGCCTTCGTCTGAGTAGTCCATGTCTCCTTCCCGCTCCCGAGACGCTTCCCCTCGATGCCTGTAAGATGCAGCCTGGGAACTGCTTACGCTGGTGCTACGCATTGCGCGACGGGTCGGTTGCGTTGATGACGATGGATTCCTAGCATTCAGGGGCGATGTATGCTGCCACGAGGAAGGAGGGGGAGGGGGCGACGAAGAGGGAAAGTAGGAGGTGCCCTGGTTGTGATGCTGAGGCGTTTCGGGCACGGACCACTGCGAAGTTCGACTGATGCTTCTGTGAAGGTGGTTGTACGGCGTCGGAGTCGATATGAGACTGCCAGAGTCGTCGTCATCGACGGTGGACGAGGGGAGGTTCGACATGCCTGCACGACGAGCTCGCTGCTGGGAACGACCTTGAGGATGTTGACGGTCGGCGTCCAACTTGAACTTGAACTTGAAGGTCGTTGGCGTTGTGGTCACGTCAGGCGCAGATGTCCTAATTGGGGACTTCCCCGGTTGTGCCTCGGCAGCAAATGCAGTTGCCGTTCTGCTGCCGTCCCAGGTCTAGTCCACGTCGAAAATCGCCCTCTTTATATCCTCCCCACGTCTTCGTCCTACAAGTCTACCCAGGAGACAACAAAGAGAGAGAGAGCGAAAAGTAAGAGCAAAGGTATCCTAAGTTATACATAAATCATGAATGTAGAAACGCAAAAAGTCATCAATGAGCATAAGTTATTTCTTTAACAGCTTCTCATGCAGTTGAGCCCCTTTCAATTTGGCTCTCAGATATTCTAGACGGGCCTCGTAGCGCATATTGACTTCCTCCCTTCGTCTCCGAATATCCTCTAGTTCCTGTTCCGAATCCTCCTCTGGACGGGTAGTCTCCACAGTGCTCCGATCCTCATCTTCATGCACGACATCCATCGGGAGGTGGTTGGCACTGCGGGCTAAGCTGATGCTCGAGTTGTTCGCTGCACGGAGGTGGCCATGAGAAACCGTGAGGGGTATTGCGGGAACAGGGGGTGGTGGAGTGCCAAGGGTCCGCTCAAACCGCCCACCGCCAGACGTAAAGCTTGAGGAAGAATCTTTGCGATGAATAGAGGATGATGAGGTGAGATTGAGCGACGGATTGAGGGTGTGGTTGGTCTTGGCTCGCAAAGTCTTGTTCCGTGCAGATGAGGCCGAGCGGGCGACAGATGGCGAAACCGAGGGCGTGGTCTTGATAGAAGTTCGAGACCGAACCGACATGGCATCGGCCTCGCTGGGGTTAAATCGTCTGCGTGATTTGGTATCGGAATCTCCCCATTGGGATTCTATAATGCTGTCGGAGCCCTTGAAAGAGGGCATCGCTTGATGATGCCGACGAGCTTTGCTGAGGGTTGTAAGCTCTAGTCCATTAAATGCGTCAATTAGCCTCCTCTGTTCAGCCTCGACCGCCATGATTTCCTTCTTGATGTCCTTTGACGTCTTCAAAGTATCCTCATCAAACACGTCGCGCACGGTCGTCGATTGGCGAGAATCCTGACCAATAGCCCGTGAACCAGGGAACGAAGAGGGTGGTGTTTGGGGTACTCGTTTCCTGACACTTCCAGTCATTGAACGCGTCTCCGACGATGAGTAGCGCCCATCACTGTGTCCCCTATCAGAGTTTCCACCAGCCTTGCCGCGTTTAGACGATATAGATATCGCATCAGCAGGTACCCTCGATTCCGTCGTGATGATAGAGGAGTTGCTCGACTTTCTGGAGAGGGCTCGTGGTAGTCGGAACAGTTTCGAAGACGATGACTTTGCGGACCATATGGAAGCAGCATCAGTGTCCTGTGTGACCGAGGAAGACCGACGGCTGGTCGCTTTTCGGAACAGGTCAGAAACTCCAAATGACATCGAGTTTCTGTTTGAGTGGATGGAGGATGGTCGTGGGATCTCGACTTGGAAGTTTGATATGGGACGAGTTGTTGCTGAGAGGCCATATTAGGACTGGCGACTTTCGAGAAGTTTAGGAACATACAACGGGGATCGGTTGCTGGAGAAGCAGATTTCCGCGGCCTAGGGCTTACTGCAGGAACGACAGCCTCTTCCTGAGGGACAACAGAGGTACCGGCGAACCGGTCGAACAAGCTCTGCCGTAGAAGGCGGTATTCGTCGTCGCTGTCGGAGGGGAGCGAAACATTAAAAACACGCCGCGAATAAGCATGGGGCGAACAAGACATATAAGAGGGTTATTCGCTCACTTTAAAAGCCCTTCAGCATTCGCCACAGCCAACTCGTTCAACCGCTGTGCCAACGTCACCCTAACTCAGGCCTCAGCAACCACCGACTCTGCTCAAGGACGTGAAGCACGTACGTGACACTGTCGGTGTTCTTCTTGTGCGGTGTTGAGGGAAACATGACACTGGATTCGCCTTTCCTCCCGTCCGGCGTCCCAAACCCACCCATTGACCGCATCGAAGAGGTAGAAGCTTGCCCTTCAATAGTCCTGCTCGGCTTCTGAGGCGTGGGGGGTAACGCCCTCTCATCGTAGGGCGACGTCTTCCGCAGGGCGTGGATTGGAAGAGGCCGCTGAGACGTGCTTGGCCGTGGACTGGCACCAATAGAGGAATCGTATGAGGGGGTGGACGAGTTAAGAAGGATGGAAGTCGTCGACCGCAAGGGTTTCGAAGCATTTTTCGAGCTCGAGGGGTGTATTGGCAGTTGCTCCTCGCGTTCCTTGCCCTTTTTGCCGGACTATGAGTTGCCCAAGCGTGAACCGGCAGCCAACATCGGCAGGGCGACCGCCACAATGGAAGAGGAAATAGAAGTCAAGCACGGTCATAAGCCCATCTTTCATTTCCAAAAGGCGAAAAGAACACGTACAAATCGCGAACGAATAGTTTGAACCACGGACTTGTCACCCCCCGCATTAAATGTTGTGGTCGTCGTGGTCGTGACATATCCGGAGGCGTTGCTGGCTTGTATTGGTGGGTCTGTTCTGCGGGAAGAGAAAAACCCCATGTCCTCATAATAACCCTGCGCTTGCACACCCCTTTCCCGATGGTCTATACGTGTCTTGTCCGAGGAATGCTGGTGTGGGTCGAGGTCGATACAGACTAGGCGCGTCTGTCCGTGGTGGGAGTGACAGGCTTTGCTGTCGCTTGGCTGTGAAGCCTGTGATGGGCATGCGTACCAGGACCGAACTTGGACACCTGAAATCACACGGGCGCCCATAAGGTGCGCCGAACGAGAGAAACTCAGAGAAACTCCTCTCCAATCTCTAGCCCCGTCCTTATATCACTCCGAAAGTAGATATGTCACCTCATCATCTATGAACCAGATCGTATTGAAATACGACACACTGAGACGTTGGCACTCGAAACACAGCCCGCGGGCCCCAGAATCATAATGGGAGCTTCGGCGTCAAGCCTAAACCCATCAGTTACATACGCCCTCTGCTAGAACCCGGCCCTTACCGGGGTATTTCTAGGGACCACGAAGCATAGGTGCTCAGATTATGATACAAAACACACCGCGCCGTATTTGGTTTTGATAGACTTTCCCCACTTGCTCGAACTCGCCGGAAAACACCAATTCAACGATTTCATGGCATCATGATGCGACGGAGGGGTCTGAAACAACCCACCACTGAACACCATCGGTGCCCAAATAAATGTCATAGTGGTCTCCAGTGTTCTGGCTCGGATGGGCTATGACGACAGTGTCTGCTTCCTTCTCTGCGCGGTGAACGCAGCCAGGTCCTTGATGGTTTGCCCAAACGCCTCGTTCACGACCAACTTCTCCCCTATCCACTTTGGCAGCTTGTTGCGTATCGAAGGGGTTGAGTATCTGCGGTCCAAAAGTAGCAGAGATGCCCAGTCATTTCTGTGTCGTATGGCCCGACCTAAGTGACAAACATAATCAGTCACCTAGAGCTGCAGCCACGGAACCACCGTTGAACATCACCCATCAGGCAACTGAGCGGCTCACCTATACTCTGGTTAACTGCGTTCATGCACATATTCTCGTACAACTCCGCCGCCGCATCCTTCCTACCCGCCTCTCGCGACCTCCCACTTTTCTCCTCGAGCGTTTTGACATACTTCATCCTCTCCCGAAGCTCTGGTGAACCTAGATTCGGGAAGGGCAAGCCAACGATAACGACGGCTCGAGCTAGATCATCTGCGAAGTTCAGCCCCTCGGACAGCTTGGCTCCGATAACGGCAAACAATAGCGCGCCTCCTCCAGTCTTGCCAGTCGGAGGGGGTGCCTGGATGGACAATAATATATTTGAGTGAGTGAAATCAAGATAGCCGTATGAGCTTAGCCAACTGCGGCACAGACTTACATTGACGGCGGTTGCATAGTCCCGAAGTACGGTGTCAACGTCAGTGCTTTCCTGGGGCTCAAAGAACACCTGTAGAAAGCACCCAAATGTGAGATAGCGGTAAGAAATTAGCCGCCAAAGCACGTAGGTTGTAGTTGATTAGGACAAGCGCATACCTTCTTTTTCGTCCCGAACCTATCCAGAGTCTTGTTTTTGGCCCAGATATCCTTCGCTGTGTTCAAGAAACTGTAGGACGGGAAAAAGACAATCATTCCCGCTGGTACGACGCAGGCGTAGTTGTACAAGATCTGACCAAGGTCCGAGATCTATAGGACGAACAAAAATCCCATCAGCCAATGTAGAACGTCAAGGCGCTTGGGAGACAATTGACTGCAACAGACATACCACACTTGGGTCGCCTTGCCACTTCCCAGCTTTGAAATCAAGATCAGTCCCTTTGGGTCCTTTAGCGACCACCATCGTTTGCAGGTTCTCTTCAGGAATAACGTGCCCACACGAGAAGCTCGTTATTCTCTCCAAGGGAACGCTATAGAGGAGCTGATTGATCATGTCGGAAATCTGCCACATAGCACGCCGTGAGTAAACCCGCCTACCCGCAGAAAATAAAGCGGTAGTCAAAGGTGAAGCTCACAGGAGACATCGTTCCTCCCGCCAAGACTACCGATCTGGCTTCCTCGACGACCTGCATAAAATTAGGAGCGGGATTCAGTAGTTGGTACTTCAGTTCCACCATCGCTTCATGACCTGGTGAGTCCACCAGGGTAAAGGTTACTCTTCCATCTACAGTTTCAGGAGTACGACCGACAGATTTAGCTAGTGTTTATCGCATATAAGAAGCCAGACTGACCGTCGTTTGGGTGGCTGAGCGAAATCATCAAGTCCTCAACGGTGTGTAAGGGAGGAAGAGTTCCTCGCCTAGTCTTGCGAGATGAATTTGTATCTAGTCCGCTTCAACACGGGTGAGCAACAAGGACAGGGGGCACACTCACCCGCCTCCTTCTCTGCCTGCTTATCCGAGTACCCCGCGATCTTCCTGGCAATCTAAATACGGGTTGGGCTCCGGCTACCGCCGAGGAAAGCGCAATCACATACCTTACTCTTCTTCAGATAGCCCTCAATCTCCAACAGATTGATACTGGACGCCTTCTTCCCAAGCTTCGCCGTAAAATCAACCAGGGTCATCACCTCCGATTTGTCAATCGGTGCCTTGGTCCCCTCAGCGGATAGCCTTTCCGCTTTCCACTCAGTCAGAGCTTTCTTTAGCGCATCGAGGAACACGACAAGTCGTTTCAGGTGGAGCATGTTGATGGACGATAGGCGGTTCTTGAACCGTTGGACGTATGCGCAGACCTGCTGCAAAGATAAGGCAAGAGCAGAGTATGAGAGCTTGACTGTTGAGAGGGAAAGCAAGGTAGGGATAAGATCTATATTATGTTAACCATGTTGGCTCCAAGAAGGAAAGAAAGAAGAGACGAACTGTGAGCCTCGTCAATGATGACGATCTGGTCCTTCAAATCAATCCCCAATGCCTCTCGAGCCGATTTTTGAAGCAGCAGGTTGTACGGGAGCGTAACGAGCTCGGCCTGAGGGATGGCTTTACGAGAAGCAAAGTAAGGACAGGTGTTAACGAGGCGCCCAGCCTCGGCGAGATCCTCAATATCCTTGGGGGAAGCGAGGATTTGGTCTCGAAAGTCAATCATGGCAATCTCCTCGCCGGGTGGTGGAAGGTGCTGGCATCTTCTTCCCTCTTTCTCTATTAACGAGGATGAGAAGCAGCCCATAACAGACCAAGGGCACGCTTACCGCCGAGTAGTTCTCTACACGCTTCGTCGAGGTCACGACTCTTTGCCCTGAGGTGGTCGTTGATACAAAGCTGTTTCCGTGACCCAAGGGAAACCGCCCTGAACTGCTTCTGGCCCTCGGTCTCGCAGTCGTCGTCCCCATCGCCTGTTGAAGTTGACCTCTTTTGAGGCAGAGAGAGTGACTGGGGCTTGTGATGGTCGGTGACAGATACGGGTAGCTTGAATTTGAGCTTGCTCAACTCAGGAAGGACCTGTGTGAGTTGGGAGTGCGTCCGCGAGGCATAGTATATCTTTGTGCAATGTGCCTCCTCTTCTTCAGTATTCACGCTTTTTGAGCGTTGTATCCGGTTGACTCTGATGAAGGAAGTCAGCACTGGCGGGCGACGTTTCGTAGGAGGCACGCACTTGTCCATGAGAGCCTGCAGCGCTGGGGAAATGTGCTCGCCCTCATCGCTTTGAACGTCGTCTTCAGGGAGGAAGACGTCATCGTTGTCATCGTCTTCCACGCTCTTCTTGCTCGTAGGGGCGCTAGACACATTGGCATATCTCTAAGGGGCATCAGATCAGCGGGTAAACATGCTTCATAGGAGTACTCACTGCCTTCTTATTCAAACGCCCAGCTGCCTTACGGCGCAACTGCTGCTCGCGCTTCCGGGCTTGCGCGAGCTTCTCCTCGTATTCCCTCTCGTCTGCCTCCATCTCTCTTCGGATACGAGCGAGGGTCTGCTCAACGACCCAGTCCTTCGCCCCAACGTCTCCGCCTGCGGCCGCTTTCATCTTTCCTTTCCGCGCGCGTTCCCGTTCGTCCATGAGCCAGGTCAAGGATGATGTGAGAAGTGTCAGCGTCTTTCCCTGAAGGACGCGTCAATCCCGAATTTCGTCGAATCATCCAGAGCACCTACAGTTCCGGTTGGACTCTCGACAATTGTCACGGCCTTCTTTTCAAGGGACATGTAGAGGTGGCGCATCAAGTCCACCTGGATGGAGTAGGGTGGCTGGTAGGGGAATTCGAGAAAGTCTTCAGGTGTCTGTATTTCGAGGTCCATGATTCGTGTGCCGTGCCCAGGACTTTGCTGTATGGTGTGGCGGTTGGGTGCAAGTCGCGTCGTGACCGCGTTGCTGCCAATTAAGGGTTGAAGCTCCGACACCAGAACGGGAAGCTTTGCCCCTATTTCGGGAGACAGCAGAACCGGGAAGAGACGACAAGCGCCCATTGCACCAGACACCGGCAGAAAGTACAAGTGCTCTGAACAGCAACGCCCGCGAGCGACGGCAAGTTATTTCTCTTGGTGGAATGCATTCGGCGTAATTTCTCTTTCCCGGCTGTGAGCTGCCCTCGAGCTTTGCCGAATCGGTTGGGGTAGAATTCTTCATCTTCCAAACCCGCCTCATCCCCTGAAATTCCTAGAGAAAAATAAACACCAGGCAGCGCCAACTTCACGAACTGGAGAGCGATATTAGAACCTGATGGCATTACTTAATGAGCAAATTAGTCAGAGCGTATGTATGAGCGAGTTGACGTCATCTGGTGCAATTCTTCTCGCACAGATGTGGCAGAACGACGCCAAAAGCCCACAGGATTTTCGAGCGAGGAAGAAGAACAACGGACAAGAATATGGTACAATGCTGAACATGATTCATGATACAGTCGATGAAGAAGAAGGGAGGCAGATGGAGGCAGAAATGGGTGAATGCTAAGGAGTTAGAGTGGACTGGTCATTTATCGGAGTAGTTTTATGCTTTCATCATGGGGTATCGTGAGCGTGTTTGGCTGAACGTCTTGCTGTTTCCGGGTGGCTTGGGTGGGTTCCGGTGTGTCGTTGGGTATTAACGGAGGAAAGCCGCAGAAGGAAAATGCCTGTCGTCTGCATCCAGAGCGTAGAGCAGGAGCAGGACGTCAAGAACGAGGGCCGGGGGTTCCGCCTGTTGCCAGAGCGCAATTCCGGATGATTATGCAGGGCCACCCTGGTCCAGTCAAGATGGCTGGGCGTTTAGCTGTCCTCCGCAGACTCGTCGTAGAATTCCCGCAACCACTTGTGGGCTACAGCATAGTCCTTCTTGCACCGGGCCAACGTTCTCCGGATCAGAATCAAGGACTGCTCCGCCGAGAGGTTTTCGTTCTTCTCCTCGTCGCGCAATGCCCCGTAATGTTGGATCTTCTCACACGAGGCCTGCACATGGGTCACTCCCAGAGCAGCGGACGATCCCTTGAGGTAATGCCCTAATGAGGACAGGTTTGGGAGGTCCTTCTCGTCCCTGATCAAGTGTGGCGATTTAGCAATCGGACGATACAGTGCCCACGTACAACTCACAGTGCTGCGTCGAGATCCTTGAACGTCTTCGCCACCTGAGCGAAGTACTCAAACACCATTCCCTTCGAAAATTCCCGATCATCCTCGTCTTCATCGTCGAGCTCTAGGATCTGGTTGAATGTGTCCATATCAATGGGGTCGCCCTCTGCCTCCGGCTCGTCCTCTTCATCTTCGTCTGCGGGCGCCTTGGGCTCCTGGGTGCAAGATAAGTCGATTGCTGTGCGTCAAGGTGACAACGGTTGAGACTGACCTCGGGTTTTGCTTCTGGCTGTGGACTGCTTCTGAGAGCTGCTTTGGGTGGTGCGGGGCTCGTTGGTCGCGATGTCGTCTTGGTGGGCGGCGGTGGCGAGTCGCGCGAGGGCTGATTGGAGGCGGCGGGGCGGGTGGGGGGATACGGCGGGGGCGAACGGGTTGAAATGGTGGCGGGGGTGTCGTCCCTGGGCAGGGAGACGGGGGGTGGTGCGTGCTGGGTCATGGGTGGTGAACGGGGCAGCGAGAGAGAGTTTAAAGCCGGCTGCTGGCTGATCGCTCTCTGATTATCAAAATGGGTCTTGTCCCCCTTCCACTTTCTGACAATTCCTCTTTCGTAATAACAAGCCGAATACAGCAGTGATGTCATCCTCCACGTGATCCTCACACCAGTAGCCCCTGTGCGTTCTCCTTAAAAGCCCTGCTCGGAGCGTTACTTCCCCATATCTGGCTGGGACTACACTATGTTTCTCTCCCGAAATCCCGAAATCTCGCTTTCAGTATACCCAAGCTCATTCAGAACCTGCAGGGTCGTCAGCCACCGTTTTATCCGTATCCCAGGTTTGCGAACCTCTCTGGTGTGCTGTGATAGCCACGGAGGGGGCAGCCTGACAGTCATCTTCTGCCCATCGTACGCAACGGCTGGAGCAACTAGCTTGATATTCCCAGATCGGGGGTGCTGCACAGCGATATTTAGATACACCAATTAACACCTCGCAGCACTGGTGACTCACCTCCACTTCCACCATTACCTGCCTCGCGACAGCCTCATCATCGGCGTGAGTTCAGGGGAAATTAGTTCAGACTTTCTGGTGAAGATTAATTCACTTACCTGCGGGTGCTCGAACGTCTGCTGGATATTGTTGATAGGTCCGAACGGAACTCTGTAAGGAGCAGGTTCAACACCAAGCGAAGTATCCCCCCAACTGGTTCCCCCACTTACCCCAGACCTGTGAGTCGCTGCAGCCAGTAATCCCTGTCCTCCTGCATCAGGGCGTCACTGATGATTTTCACAAGTTCCGTCCGATGGGCCACTCTTGCATCGTTGGTCGAGAACCTCGGGTCAGTGGCAAGGTCGGGTCTTTCCAGCCCTTTCTCCGCCAGAATCGTGAACTGCGTAGGTTGGGGCCCGTACCCCAGAGGACGGTCGCGATAAGCGTTCCAAAGTTGCGGTAAGTTCGCAAGGCGGATAATTTCCGAAGTCATTAGCGATATCATAAGACCGGCTGCTAGAACTCGTTACCTGTTTGTTATTCCCCGCACCAATCATCACAAACCCATCCTTGCAGGGAAACACCTGGTACGGAACTATTGAAGGATGTGCTGTTCCATGTCTGGATGCTTCCTTGCCTGCAATGAGGTAATTCGATGCAATATTGGCGAGTCCTGCAATCTGCCGTGCGACCCAATCAATATAAAGGGCGTGCAGTTCCATTGAAATGGGGCAAATGACCGTCCCGCCGCACGACGAACCTGTGTTTCGAAAAGATTGCAATCGATCCAGACACCCTTCCCAGTATGCTGCCTCGAGATGAGGCCTGCCATGATCGCACCGTGGGCATACAAACCCGTCGCAATATCAGTTGTAGCCACTCCAACCTTGCATGGAGGCCCGTCTGGCTCCCCAGTTCTAGACCCCGGTGCGTCATTGGATGCTCTACCCCGGCGTGAAAATGGGGAAGGAAGACTCACATGTGCATCAGACCGGCTTCTCCTTCGATGACCACATCATACCCAGCGGCAGTTTGGAAAGGACCAGTTTGGCCATATCCTATCACGAGGAAACAAGAACCGCCGAGCCGCCGCGCAGGAAATGAATGTGGTTGCACCCTTGAGTACCCAATTCTCGATCTCTACGGTCAATTGAATTGAAGGAACACACCGGTTATCGACGCATATACCAACTTTGGATTGAGCTTCTTGCAGTCTTCATAACCTAGGCCCATCGAGGCCAGCTTTCCTGACACGAAGTTCTCCACGAGGACATCTGCCTGCTTTACCAGTCGATGCACTATCTCAAGGCCCTCTGGTGCTTTGAAGTTGACGGTCATGGAGCGCTTATTCCGGTTCACTGCCAGGAAGTACGCGGATTCGTCTGGCAAGTGCTGCGCCTCAAGAGGCGCATCCAGTTGGGTTGGGGCAACAGGAGGTAACCATGATCCTACGGAAAACCCACGTATCAGCCAGCATTTGCGCTCCGAGGGCTAAATCGTTGAACGCACGAGTGTCATCTCCCCGAGTCACTTCCTCCACCTTAACCACATCCGCCCCAAGATCTGCCAGGAGCATCGTAGCCGTCGGCCCAGCAAGGACACGCGTCAAATCCAAGACCTTGATGCCTTTCAATGGAGGAGGTATCCCTGGACCGTAGGGCATCGCGGGGCTCTGAGGTCCTGGCCCAGTCTCATAGTGTCGTCGCCGGGCTTGTTGGACAGCCAAGGACAGCCATCGTTGACTTGGAGGGCTAAAGCGAGGTCCTAGGGTGAGAAGCATGGTGAATGAAGGGGCTGATGGCTTCAACCCCAGGTCGCAAGCATTGGCCAACTTGATCCTGCCGTTGTTGGCTGACTCCGCCCCGGTAAACCGACTGGACGCGCCGCCGGTGTTCACGTCATGAGATTGGTCCACCCTAACCGTGACGCCTGTAACGATACCGCCAGGTAGGCTTAAAAACGCTTGCCTGAGAGCTTGGGCTGGCCATTATTCGCGTCTCTCAACCTTACCCCAATCTGGCCCCCGAATCCTGACCAACCATTTCATGGCGTCACGCTCTAGGGGTCCCATCCAGACCATCAGAGCCCCTTGACGCGTATTTTTGCACCCCGAGAGGAACGACCCATCCAAGAGGGATACAGTGCGATGGTCCTTCCTCCACCGCCATTGGGGGTACCAGGCGCATTGGTCTAAGGTTTGTGGAGAGATGAGAGGAGAACACGACTCAGTCGCGTTTTGCTTCCGATCAATATTAACACGTGGCGCTTCAATGACGCCGCGGCGCACCTCGAACTCGAATCCGAACCAAGTATGGTGGGCAATAAAAGTCGGCAGACATGTCGAACATGGTCTATAATTCCCTTCAAGACCCTTTCTAAATGCCCTCCTATCCTCCTCGAGTACCAGACGTCGACACAATGGATCGCACGCACTCGAGATTGGCGCCCGGCTCAGCGACGAACGGCGACTCGTATTTCTCGACTCTCGTCAAAGCCTTTACCATTATGTGCAATACTCCCTTGATTGAGCCGGAGACCCAACGGCAGCCAAAGGTTGTGAGGATGAAGACGTTACAAACCAGGGAGAGCTCGTTATCGTCCATTGGAAGTAGCAGGACGTTGGGCGATTCTAGCTCTATGGTGCGTTTGGCCAATACTGGTGGCCGACACTCAAATCTAAAGTACCCCTCTAGCATTCCCAGTCGTCATCCGGGAGCTTCCTATCCACTGGTCATGACCCTCGAGACCCTTTGTGAAAGCTATTTTTATGCAGACCGGTGCGACTACAGTGGCCCTAAGAGTTTCAGTCCCTGACTGGTTTTACGCACAGACCCCTTTCCTGGGCCCACACTGAACCCACATATCTCCCTCACTATTCTACCTACGCCGCCACCTATGAACCTCACATACGTTGAATGCACCCCAAAGATGTTGTACTTCTAATCTGTGGTTGTTTGTTGGACTTGTGCTGGATATTGGACCATGACTGTACATGTATCTCAATTGTAATAGAAGTCTACGTGCAGTGATATTGGCCCTCGGGACTGACACCGTTTTTATTCTTCTACTCGCACACTCATCCCCAGGGTTGACCACCAGAGGATCGTTTAGGCGCCCACGAGTTGGTGGGCGCTTCGCAGTCGCGACTGACTCGGTACCTGTAAAGGGGTTGAGACCCGAGGATCCAGTTCAGCTATTCAGTACTAGTACTCTGAGGCTTGAACTAGCTAATTGCCATTAATCTGCTCATCGCGGGCCCCAGTACGAATCCTGAGATCGGCCTCCAAGAAGTAGGATTGCTTTGATAGGCGGAGTTGGTTCGCGCGTGGACCCCCTTTCCCTCTGACCGCCACCACCACCATGAAGTTCCAGCAGCATTCCAAGCTCAGCCCCTCCTTCCTCATCCAACTGCCGCACTTCAGTGGGAAGCCTGCGGAACCTCGGTATGGGACGGCTCAATTGCTCTCGCGTCACATGCACCCCTAGAACTTCTTAAGGCCGCTTGCTTCCTTCCCTTGCGAAACCCATGGCAAAGACAGCGATAGTAACAGGGGCCTCCTCTGGCATTGGCAGAATCTCTGCGATTGCGCTGTCCAAGGCAGGCTGGAACGTGGTCTTGACGGCGAGGCGTGACGCAGAATTGAAGGCAACGGCGGACGAGTGCCCATCGTCGACCCTAGTTGTACCGGGCGATGCGACCAGTGCTGATTTCGTCAAGACCTTGTTTTCATCGACCGTCGAGAAGTATGGTGCGTACCTTGAATATCTTCCGTTGCCGCAGCGTGTTGACGGTATTCCTCAGGTCGCCTGGATCTGCTATTTAATGCAAGTCCAGCCTTTCTGCTACTTGGGCCGCCCCAAAGACTTACGGCTGCGAGCACAGAATGCTGGAATTCCTGGGCCTCAAAAACCTATCGACGAGATAGAGCTCTCAGATTTTATGCAGGTTATGAACATCAATGTCGTCGCATCCTTCCTGTGCACGCAGGAGGCATTCAAGATCTTCAAGTCTCAAGAACCGCAAGGAGGTGAGTAGTAGTAGGAATAAACAAGAGGCGAAACCTCACCCTGGCCCCAGGCAGGATTATCAATAATGGGTCGATTGCGGCGCATGTCCCTCGCCCGCATACGACGCCATACGCCGTCTCGAAGCACGCTATTTCCGGACTCACCAAGGCCACTAACTTGGACGGGAGAAAGTACAACATTACAGTCTCCCAAATCGATATCGGTACTGTATTCCACTCCCGCTTTCTCCCCCGATCCCAGCGCCTCTGCTAACTTGTCCTGTCCCCCGTATCCCACCCCTTTCATCACCTTGTCGTAGGCAACGTTTTCACTGAAATGGCTGCGAAATTCGGGTTCAGCAAAGGGACCTTGCAGCCCGATGGTCGGTATCTTCAGGAGCCCTTGATCGATGGGAAACACGTCGGGGATACCATCGTGCACATTGCGAACCTTCCGCTTGATGTTGCGATGCTAGAAGTGAATATCATGTATGTCGGCCCTCGAGTTCCTGTGGGATTTGGGGTCATGCAGCTGAACCGAATAATAGGGCGACGGGCGCTCCCTTTGTGGGAAGAGGATAGAATTTGCGAACGCGAACAACGAAGACGCCGCTGCCGACGTTATCGTTTTCCTGAGGAACCGACCCATCTATGGGATTTTTATGCCTGCAACATCGAATTATTAACAGTTAGCTTGGTGGCGGTTGTCGGTGAGACTCGTGTTTTTAATGTCGGCGAAGCTTTACGTATGACGAGGAACTGAATCGCAAGCCTCTCAAACTCCACCTCCCGTGCAGACCCACCAGGGGCTACGGATTTACCATCCCTTCGAAGAGAAGTCAAGGGGTTGGCGAGATCCCCTGAGGCGCCCTCCACTTCTGTGTGCTGGGAACGCTATCTTCGGATCAACTTGACTCTAACGCCAGTTCCTTCTACTTCATCTCGACTGCGAGAGTGGCTTCGCTTTCTCCGAACTTTAGGGGCCCCAGGTAGGGCGTCGCTGCTCAAACCACGAGGTTCACCCAGCGATTTCTGCACTCTCGTCGGTTACCGCGCTGATGCACACCCCACTTTTGCACCGCCCTGACAGAATCTGATTCCTCTGCAAGAGTCCGGTCCTACACAAGGCATCGAAAAACGCAACTCCTCCGGGGAACGACCTGATTACGGCCATCTCTGTGAGAAGGCAGTCGACGCCATGAGAATACCAACCTCTGGTTGGCTATGTCTGATACAACAGCCGCTTAGTATCATAATTACCGACTCATCGTGCCTTCCAAGCGCCTACCGTTCGAGATGAGCGGATGGTTCCGCCGCTTCTCTTCGGATTTCGCCCTCAGCGCCGCTGATGTATCCTCCCGCGTTCCAGCCTCCAGGCGTCAGGTGTGAAGGTGCGTCCGATTCTTGAAGTTGTTGGCTTCGAATACGTGGGTTGACTCGAGGAATTCAGGAACTGTTCCGCTTTCCGGGTGCATACCCACCGTCACACGAGGTACCAAATCGTGATCGCGAAGCCACCCATTCTCATCCGTCCGCTGGCTATCGCCGTTTGGGTTCTTGTAACCCTATTCAGCGGGAGACTTAGATCTACTTGAGAACGTGTTATCGCGAGCCCACCTCCCGTAACTGGAGCTTTGTAAGCGCCGCATGCCAGGAGAAGAAATCCATGCAGATCGAGACGTTTTCCCAGCGCGCTGAGGTAAAACAGAAACGGGTTACATGAAGGTATGCAACGGAGTTTCTTCGAGCGCTGAATTTGGAGCAGACATAAGTAACACTGCCGTTGCGCCCGTTCAGATTCTTACGCCACCATTCGGGAAATCTGGTATAAACACCCACCATCGCCATTCAGTAGGCCTTTGGTTGCCGCCCTCCCATTCCTTCGCTCCCTCGAGACCGTGTCTCCTTCTTCTTCCCTCCTATAATCCCAGCCTCCCTCTTCCCTTTCCTGTATCCATACCTGTAGGTGGGGAAGTCTCGAAGGTGGTTTCCAGGTTGTGAAATGACATCTTCCGTAATCAACCAACTGGTTATCGAGAACCTTGGTATGTGCCGTCGCTCGTCTGTGTGGGATTCGACATGGGAACTGACGGGTGCTTCGCGTGCTACTTGTTGGTTGTGTAACCGTGTAGGTCCAGTTCTACTTGGGATTTGCAGTGAGCCTTGTCGCCTGCATCAATCTTCAGCGAGACAGAACGTGACAACTTTCTCGCTCAGTTAATACCTACATCTACGGGCTGGCGACATACCAGTATGGGGCGTATTTCTGTACCAGTGAGCAAAAAGTTATTTTCCTATCATAAACGCGATCCAACTGTCAATCTCCTCAGAGTTCGAAGACCCACTATGGATCAAGTAAGCAGCTCTGTGAAACTCCTTAGTCCGAGGATGTTGAAATATTATCCCTTGCAGGTCGACAGTGCTTTCACTGTTCTGTCTGGACACAGTGCACAGCGCTGCGTAAGTTAAACTCTTGAGTATGTTGGTGTTCCCGGACTTATCGATTGTTCTAGGCTGGTGTGGATGGCCTGGGTTTACCTGTATGTTGGGCGCGTTCTACCTAAAAGGCCACTCACCTACCGTAACATTTTCAGAATTTTGGGCTACAATGACCCCGTCAGCCTGATGGGTACGTTCGCAACCCGTGAAACCATGAGATGTGAAACTGACTCTCGCGAGTAGAACCCGTCTGGCCATACCCATTAACTATCGCAGTCACCGCCTTGACAGCCTTTTTGACCCAGTTCTTCCTCTCCTATCGGTGAGCTCCCCACGTCGCTTTTGGGCGCTTCAGGGGATCTAAGATGAGGGCAGTGTTTACCGCCTGACAAAAGGGAAACTCTGGTATGCTGGGATCATGCTAGCCGTGACAAGCACTCTTGGACTCGGGCTCGTGGTCACCGTCAAAGCGTGGCAAGTGAAAATGTAAGCTTCGTCGTGGCCCAGCTGTGTTTCGCCACTGATGATGGTGTTCGGGGAATAGAACGCCGGAGCTCTTCGCCCTTCGACCGTACATCGCTGCATGGTTGGGACTGGAGATGGGGCTCGATATCATAATATGCGGTGGGTATTTGGTTGTATACGGGGTTTGCATGCGGTCCTCTGACACGAGCTATCCAGCGGTCCTGCTGTACACTCTCAGCAATTCACGGACGGGATTCTCTGGGTCGGACACTGTGATAAAAAGGTTGATGCGGGCGGCTGTTCAGACAGGTATGTCATATACTTTCCAGTTGATCAGGAGGCGCGCTGAACACCAGAAATACCGGACAGGCGCTTTACCTGGAGTGTTTGCAGTGGTCACGCTTATACTCTTCTTCACGAAATCCCAAACCCAGCTCTACAGTCTCACAGGAATTCCCATTAGCCGGTTGTATTCTACTGTTCGTCAAATTCTCCTCCCTCTGACCGAGATGCTGACTTTTTCCGCACAGACCCTTATGGACACCATTCTTTGTAGAGGCGAACTTCGAGATATGATTCAGAGTCAGCGCGACCCGACCGCAGTGGTAAGCCTTGCTTCTCAACGTCTCGCGATACACTGGGGATTTACGCCATCCATTGATAGCAGAATTCCTTCGGCGTCACTTCCACTCTGGGCCAGAACTCGATACAGCTGCACATCCAGAAAGAGATCCGGGTGGAGAGGGACGACACCAAGCTTATCCCCTCTCCGAAGTGCTTAAAGAAGCACAAAGAGCGTAGTAGTAGTGTCGTCAACTTCTCTGGATCCACGGACAGTAAAACCTACCCACCGTTCCACGCATATTAATCATATCATAGGCTTTCTTGTGTTGTAATTGTATTCAGTGTAGAATTATCATGGTGGTAATGAATGGAGTAAGTGAGGTATGAATATGTCAGGTGGGAAGGCTGCCGAGGTAAGGGGGACCTCGCTATGAAGGGGCTGCACTTGACGCGCCAATAACCTTCGGCATCTTCTTGTCGCCCTTCGCAAGTTGCTCGAGATCGGCCTCCTTGAAGTAGTGCGGTGCGACTGGGATAACATATTGGGATCTGGAACGGCTTAAGATTAATAAAAGTGGGAGACGGACCTTCAAGTAACCATTGGGGCTTAATCTCCATTACTTGCCGCATATAGGACTTGGAGGTCATGACGAGCTCGTAGTACAATACTGTCTTGACTGGGGGTTGATGCTGGAACAAACTCGAAGAAGGATGTATGTAGACCGTGTGATTTGTCTTCATCGTTCTGTAGGAGTCTCCACCCTTCTGAAGCGAAGCCTGTTGGTAACAACCAATGAGCACGCCAAAACCCTGAAATTAAAACATGATTGGCACACACCGTGTTATAGAAGTACCCTGCCGTGAGCGCCTTCTGAATCGGCGTCACATCATTGCTATTGGGATTCGGCTCAACAACAATCTCGACACGCTCACACAAGCCCGCAAGCTGGTCCCGGATGTCTCGCGCCCGACTGATGCTCTTGAACTGAAGGAACTGTTCGTAGCAGAACTGTTGTGAGTAATTCGTCTCGGCCCATTGCTCCCACACATTGAGCAATGTAAAGTGGTCTCCACCAGGTTTGACGAAGTTCTGCCTCGCTTGATCGGCGTGCAGCTTCTTGTCCTTCGGGCGGTAGAATAGGGACCCGGATTCTGACAACATGGCGATAATCGTGAGGACCTAGACGTTAAATATAAGTAAAATCCCTTTGGATGAAAAGAAGGGTCCTCCACGGACCTCGTCGGTGCACTGGTACTTCTCACTAGCGATGATCGCCTTTGACAGCATCGGGTCGACGGGAAACTCTGCCATCCTCCTTCCAAGTTTCGTCAACTCTCCGCGGTCATTCAAACCCCCCAGAGCATACAATAGCTCCAGGGCCCTCATGAGCGTCTCTCCAGGTGGTGGGTCCATAAACTCAAAGCCAATCAAATCGTTGATACCCAGAGACTTCAAGAGCAATACCACCATCGCCAGATTCGTCCTCTGAATTTCTGGCACGGTGTTCGCCTCAAGCTCGTTAGCGAACGCCCATTTTGTGTATAGTCTGAAGGCCTTTCCAGGACCAACACGGCCCGCACGGCCAGCCCTTTGGTTCGCCGACGCCCGTGAGCACTGGTAGTGAAGGTGACGAGAGAATTAGCACTTGTTCAGATAAGATGAAAGGCGTTTAGACTAACTGGGACGACAACGAGCGAAGACATGCCCGTCCGGGGGTTGTAGGAGTTTTGCTTGACGAAACCGGGGTCGATGACGAAGACGACACCGTCGATGGTAATCGAAGTCTCGGCTATGTTCGTTGCCAAAACGACTTTCCGGGCGCCTTCAGGCGTTGGCTCGAAAATCTTGGCTTGCATTTCGCTAGGGAGGTTGGCGTAGATGGGACACACGAGTAGTTCTTTAATCTTGTTACCAAGGGCTCGGGATGTTTCTGTTAGCGATTCCTGACAGGCCTCAATTTCTTCTTGCCCCTAAAAATACCAGGTCAGTTGAGTGGTCCCAACACACAGGGGACTATGCACTCACCGTTAGGAAGACCAGAACGTCGCCTTTGGGCTGTGTTGTATGAATCTGGAAGACGGTCGTAATAGCAGCGTGCAGGTAGTTGGCTTCGGGTTGGGGTGTATAGTGAATATCGACAGGGAACTGGCGACCAGGAACTGAGAAAAACTGTCAGTGACCCCGAGGAGGAATGAAAAAAAAAGAAAAAAAATAGATGGGAGACGTACCGATAAAGGTTGGAGCATCGTCGAAGTATTCGCTGAACTTCTGAGCGTCCATGGTTGCACTGGAGATGAGAAGGCGGAGTTCAGGTCGGAATCGTGCAATATCCTAACCGCCAGGGAGTGTCAACAACGCATCCTAGAGTAGGGCCAACGTGAATGTCCTGACCTTGACAAGAGCGAAAAGAATATCCGTACTGAGAGTTCGCTCGTGAGCCTCGTCGATAATCAACGCTGAGTACCCGGCCAGATCTGGTTCCGTCAAGAACTCTCGAAGCAGCATACCGTCGGTCATGTACTTAAGCACTGTCTTATCGCTCGTGCAGTCCTCGAATCGGATTGAGTATCCAACCTCATAACCGACTTTGCTTCCCATTTCTTCAGCGACGCGGGCAGCAACTGACATCGCAGCGACGCGACGAGGCTGGGTGCACCCAACCTTCAGGCCGCCTTCACAGAAGCCTGCCTCATGCAAATACTGAGGAAGCTGTGTCGTTTTCCCGGACCCAGTTTCGGCGACAACGATTAGGATCTGGTGGTCCCGAACAGCTTGGATGAGTTCGGCTTTGAAGCCATATATAGGCAGGTTCTTGCGGACTTCCTCGATTGTTTTGGCTATGCGGAGGCGTCAATGAAAGAAATGGTATTAGGAGGGGACCTTGGCTCACCCCGCTTCTCTGCCTCCTCGATCTGCTGCTGCAGCAACTTGTCCGCAGCCGACATTTTTGCCCCAGGTAATGTGTTATCCATGACGAACTGAATGGTTCGACTTTCATCAAAGACGTAGTCATAGTCGTCGACGACCTCGGGCTTGTCCAAGGCACCTGTCTTGAACGTGCTATTCCTCGTCTGGGCTGCCTCCCATTGGTCAATGTCGGTCGTGAAGTCCCCTTCCTTGGGCTTGGCTTCATCGTATCGCTTATAGAGGACGTTCTCCTTCTTTTTCCTGTCGATTTTGCCTTGCTCTGTAATGTAATCCTCTGGCAGTTGGTATCCCTCGTAATGGTCGTTAATTTTGAGACGCTCTTCCGCAAGCTTTAGAATCTGCTTCTTCCGATCCAACTCATGCTGCTCCCTTCTTGAAACCTTCATTCCGTGGAACAGCGCCTCCTCGTCCTGAATCTCCTTGCGCAAAAGTTCAATCTGCTGGATCTCACGCTTGGTCAAGTATTCCTGACGGGAACGGAGACGCAGGTCGGGAAGGACGGCGTCTCGCGCATTAGGGTCGTCGGCTAGCTGTCGCCGCACAGCAGCATCCGAAGCAGCGGGGTTCTTGGAGGAACGGTCCTCCACAATCTTCTTCGTCTTCTGCTGGTCCCTCTCCTGCATGCGCTTCGCGAATTCGTCTCGCTCCTTCAAATCCTCCTCCCGTTCCCGTTCCCTTCTCGCATCATCGCCCTCATCTCCTTCCAAACCGTCCATGCCCGTGTCCATGTCATCGTCTGGTGGTTGTCGGTCTTCCTCCTCAGCCCGCCGCCGCTTCCTGGTTTTCTCTTCCTCGTCACTCGCCCACTCATCTTCCCCGTACTCGCGTTTTCTGAGCTGCCGGTCCCGCTTTGTGCTCCTATCCTCGCTATCCTTCCCTTTCTCCTTGTCCTTGCTCTTCTTCTTCTTCTTGACTACCTCCAAGGAGTTGTCATCATCTTCCAACAAAAGTCCAAACTGCTGCGAGCGCAAGGCCTTTGAGTCTTTCTCGTGCTTGCGCGATGACTCGCCCGACGAGTGATGCTTCTTGCTTTTCCGAGGCGCTCGAGAGTAGAGCTCCTTCACGAATTGGTGTGCGCCTGAGGATTCTGGCAACCCAGCAGCGTTGAATGACGA
This sequence comes from Coprinellus micaceus, assembly GCA_951394405.1. Taxonomy (NCBI): domain Eukaryota; kingdom Fungi; phylum Basidiomycota; class Agaricomycetes; order Agaricales; family Psathyrellaceae; genus Coprinellus; species Coprinellus micaceus. The sequence goes on along the minus strand of OX596340.1, from coordinate 1,457,546 downwards.
GAATAAAGCGTCGGCGGACTTGGCAGAGCTAGCTAGAAAGCAAAGACTCAATGTAAACGGACCCTAGCAATCCACCTTCGAGAAACCGACCTGACGCAATAATAAAGTCTATCATATGCCTGTCTGCGACACCAAAATACTAGGGGGGGTTCGTAAGCCTGGAATAATGAACGAAGATGGGAGTCTACACACCTTGAGAGCATTGTCACTGACATATTGGTCAAGCGACGACATCGACAGAGGTTGAGAGGTGAGAGTCCAGAGGAAAGACGCCGAGGTCGATGCTGCTTGACTCTACCCGGGTGGCTGTGCAGCAGCGTCCTTCCAACCGCCGTCGCTGTCCCGCACGATGCCTACCCTTCTTTGGTCCACAGCGAGTAGGTCCTTGCGATCGTTCACCTCCTCTAAGGTCGCTCCTGCACGGCGATGCATCAGCTCTCAAGCTGCCTTGCGCAGGTCGTATCTCTATGTCCCGTCAGGCTCAGAACGCATGCTTCAGAAATCGCTGGGGACCGGTGCCGACGTCATCGTATACGACCTTGAGGACAGCGTTGCACCTTCGCCTGAGGACAAGGCGAATGCCAGAGCAAACCTGAAGAGGTTCCTGAAGGTTTGCCCCCACGAACTCTCGTATGGGACGTCGCTCAGCCCACCCAGGAAACAGAGATTGGACCGCACTCCCCCCAGATAGCCGTTCGCGTGAACGACATATCCACACCATTCTTTGCAGAGGACATCACGGAAGTGGTGAGTTACAGTCGTATGGGAATCCCAACTCTTTTCAACATGTGGTGTAGGTGTCGAACATCAAGGTAAAGGCCGTGGTACTGGCCAAGACCCACTCTGCCGAAGACCTGGATGTCATCTCCACCGCTATTCGTGAGGCACCGCACGCGGACGTACGCGGACTTCCCATAGAGATCATCCCCAGTCTCGAAAGCGCAAGGGCGATGTGGAACCTCCGGGACATCGCGTCCTGGAAGTCCAAGCACGAGCCGAGAGTCGGGGGTGAACTTGGTGCTTTGATGGTTCGCCTTCCGCCTGCTCTCATACTCCCTATGCTTACATCGATGCTAGTTTGCTTGCGAGGACTGTAAGCGCCCTCTAACACTCCCGAGTGCACCCATCTAACTGGTTGCGCAGACTGTGCTGACACGGGAATCATCCGAACCCCTTCTCGACGGGAGCTTCTTTACACACGCTCCCAAATAGTCCTAGCAGCGAAGGCCTTCGGGCTGGACGCCATTGACATGGTGTGCATCCAATACAAGGATAAGGACTACCTCAGGGAGGAGTGTGTTGATGGCAGGCAGCTCGGGTTCACGGGGAAGCAAGCTATCCATCCTGCCCAGATCCCGATAATTCAGACAACCTACGGCCCTACTCCAGAAGGTGAGTTCTGCCCAACGTGAAAGGCTTCAACAATATCTGACACCGGCATGTAGAGATTCTCCGAGCTGCCAAGATTCTCAAAGGTTTGAAAGAGGCTCATGCATCGGAGAAAGGCGCCATTGGGATTGACGGCGAGATGATTGACGCGCCAATGCTCAAGCAGGTATGCCGTCAGGTTCGCCACCATTGCCTCGGTTATGACCCCTTTTCGTGCAGGCACAGAAAACCATCGCAGTTGCAGAAGCTGCGGGACTACCCATTCCGACGGTTTGATGCCTCCTCTGCGAACACGAATACCCAGGAGCAAGCCCTACAACATAGTGAACATGAAGGGTAGACATGACCGGACAGGCGGGAAGAGAGACTGAAATGTAAGACTGCTTCGCCCAAATCTACAGTGATGAAATGAAATGAATAACCATAAGGGTAAATCGAATGTGCATGGGACAAGATGAAAGGGCATTCTATGGCACATGATAAATCAGGCGAACGCGGATGCGGGTGAATTGTACAGGGCACAAAAACCTCACTCAGGCACTGAGAGTGAGATGGAGATGAGATCCAGAAAAATATATGCAAAAGTTGAGCGGTATCAAAGATGGTGTGAGCAAGTCTGCCTCGTCGCTCAATCCGGATATGCCAGCTCCAGCGACGAGCCAGCTATAGATATAGAGTCGTCATCGTCCATGAGCGAATCAACGTCGTCTTCACGTTTCAACGTAGTGATGCAAATACCTCCCTCGCCAGATAGATTAGCAACAGGGTCAACCCCCACAGGGTGCACAGGTGTCACGGGCCCAGGGGACGAAAGTTCCGTTTCGTCTGAAGACTGCGAGGCCAGCGTCGCTGAGCTCTGCCTTGAAGAAGAGGCGGGGCGTGAGGCTACATAACGAGCGCCATCGTCAGAACGCGGAACCCACCAAACAGGTTGAAGATGATCCAGGTACGTACATTCAGAATTCCTCGCATGTTCTGCCTTCAACATTTTAGTGAGCTCCAGCAAGACTTTCCTCGTCGAAGACTCTCCTTTTTCTCGTCCAGCTATAGACTTGTGCGCCTCCATGGCTGCGGCTATCCCATCCCCGATAATTGCGTCGTCCACCTTGTCCAGAGACAATGGATCATGACCGTAAGAAGGGAGGTCGTCAGATGGAGTGGCAGCAGTTGGGGACGAGTCAACTGAGAGCGATCTGACCAGAATATTACCCGTGGAGATTGGCGGACGAGTAGATCGTAAAGATGGGGGAGACGAGGTGGAGTCTTCTTGTGTGGTCGAGGCGTCCTGAGGCGGGGATTCGTCTGGTACGTGGATGATTTCAGGCGCCGATTTCCCTGGAGGTGCATCTAGTACAGGAACGTCCTCGGTCGCCAAGCTCTCCAAAGCAGGATCAGGATCTGCTGCTGTCCTGGGCCGCTCCTCAAAAGTATCCTGAGGTCGAGCATCCACTTGGGAATTATCTTCCCGTGGTCCCAAGTCATCATTTGGCTCTGGCTCGGGTTCATCACGGGTTTCCCCGCCAGTTCGAGAGCTCGGAGCCAGGTTGTCCACATCCTCAGCGAACGCCATTACGTCATTGTCCTCGCCGACCTTCGTTGAACTCGTCATATCCACAGAAAGCCAGTATGGATCACTTCTCGACCAAAGCAAGCGCGTCACAATCGCGGAAGCCCCACTGTAATCCCGAGTATATGTCGGATTCAAGCACACAGGGTCCATAGACGGCACACTCCGGAAGACCTTGTGTTTCCTCCGCGGGACAATCGTGGCGATGTCCTGCGTGCGGTCGATTATCTTTTGGAACTCTTCCTCGTAGAGAGCCTGGAGTTCGCCTGGTTCGTAAGTCACGGGTTCGGCCTCCGGTTCTGAATCATCGGGTCTTGGGGGTGAGGGATGCGAGAGGATTTCGAGAGAAGGTTCGGCCTCAGGGTCTTCCAGTGAGGGAGGAGGCGGCTCCATCGGGGGGCTGGGTGAGCGTGGGCGGGGCGTGGGTGACGAACGGCGTGCCCGCTTGGGCGCTGGGGGCGGGACCCCGCCTTCGTCTGAGTCGATCACAATCACCTCCTGCTGTGTAGGCTTGGTTGGAGAAGCCCGTTTTTGTGCCTGTGGGCTGCACTCAATAACCGAATCGTCATCGCTGCCTTCCTTTCGTCTCCGGCTCTCCTCCCGCCGCCGTTTTCGCGCCTCCCTCTTCCGCTTCAGCTCCTCGACATCGTTCCCATCTTCATCGAGCTCAAAGGTTCCAAGATTGACCAGAGTCCCAGCTGCAAGGATGTAAGTAAGCCAGATTCTCTGAACGAGGATATTCACGCACTCGGTCTCCGATAAGGCGCTTTGATCGTTCCTTCAAGGCAGGGGGTCTCTTTCCACGTACGAAATCAGGAGCGAGGTGTCTGCGTACCTTTGCCCTTGCGTGGGGGAGTCTCAACCGCACTCCTCCTCGTCTGCCGTCGTGCACTTGAACTTGCCGTCGGTTGGGACGACCTCTTTTCCGACTGTGAAGAAGCAAATATGGTCGCGACGGACGGTAGGTCCTCGTCGCTGTCCTCCAGATCGATCTCTTCAGGTCGTCCCCTCCGCTTCGCGATGAATGACGACGCGACTTGCGCTGATGGCTTTGGCGCAGGTTTTGCGTACCGACGCGATGAAGAGGGCACCGGAGAGCTGGGTTGGAAGACTGAGGACCCATCGTCGTCGTCGCTGTCCACGACCACTAGCTGAAGGCTTTAATATCATCTATGGCGGGGACCCTCGCTATCTATGTACCTTGCTTTCTCCTCCTCTTCGCCGTCTGGCCCGTGCCCCCGCCGGCGACCGGAGTAGACTCACAGTCTCGCTTTCTCTTCTTCTCAAAGGCGCTTCCTCTCGCCATGGGGAGCCAAGAACGAAGATATGAGACGAAACGTGAAGGTTGAAGACAAAGAGAGAACCTGCTACTCCATCAAATTTGATGGGCGCCTTCTGGCCTTGAAGTCGTCGCCGTCCAGTAGCCAGCATACTGCATAGAAAGCATATAGGGTTCAGGAGTCACTGGAGAAAGGCTTTCAAACATTTATAGGGCCCTATAGGCGCTACCAGTTCGGAGTCGTGGTTTATGTGGGTCCGGCTCTCTTTTCCGTCGAAAGATTGGCCTACCTGGTCGCACTGAACGACTCGGACAAGTTCGCGAACCACATCGTACACACGCATATAATAATTTACTACATCCACGAATCGTTACAAATCAAGTATCACCATCGTTAACAGGACAGTCCCTAAAGCATAAGGAGTGGTATTGGTAGCATCGGAACATAGAGCGAGACACGAGTGGGATTTGCGTGACCCCCATTGCCCTGCTCTGAGAGTTCCTTGTGGTCGAGTCAATGTCAGGCCACCAAGGAACTCTCAGCCCAGGTCTGTGAGGACCACGGAAACGTACTGCTGGCATGGGCGGCCAAGGATGGGTTGGCGAACCACGGAAATAGCGCGGTCTTCGTCGGAGTCGGCGGAGCGTCCTTCCTTTGGACCCTTGATCATTCAGGCCACCCAAAGGAAAAGACGCTCGGCCAAGAGCGACGAAGATCGCGCAATGTCCGTGGTTTACCAACCCATCGCCGCCCAGGTCTTTCTGGCTGCTTCGTCCTTGGCAATCTTCTGGCTCTTCCCAGTCCCCCTTCCATATTCCCGGCCATTGACTGCGCAGAATACATTAGTGCCGGATCGTGAGGAATACACGAGTAACTTACGGCAGCAGCGAACGGTCCAAAGTGGGTTGTGTGGAGGCCCTGTATGCTCCGCAGGGTACGTGACCTGGTACCCCATCTGCGAAGCTTTCTGGTTCATCAGTGCCACTGTAACCATGCTATACATCTGACTTGAGCCTTGAGACGGAGCCTGGTATTGAGAGCTGGAAGGGCCGCCAGGCATGGAGTATGGAGGTGGAATGGGAGGGGGAGGGGACTTGGGAGGCGCCGGGTTATATCCAGCATGGCTGCCCACACGGCTCGACGCAGAGCTTGGGGGAGGCGGAGGAGGTGCATACGCAGGGGCAGCTGGTGGCATGATGCCCATGTCTTCCACAGGGGACTCTGGGTCGATCAGGCGAGAGATCCACGGCTGAATGGACTGGATGCCGTTTCGGATGTACAGCGCTCCGATGTAGGTTTCAAATACTTTGCGCATCTCCTGCGAATTGCCAAAGCCACACACGTTAGTTGCACAATTGGATGGAAACACAAAACTACTTGCTTTGACATCGTGAATTAGCCTCATCTCTGAGGGGGCAATCCGCAGCTTGTGCTTCAAATTATACTGCTCCATCCATTTATTGACGATCTCGTCGCTCAGATGCTCGTGTATCCTCTCCTGCGGGACGGAGTCTCGTGAGCATTCAGAACATAGAGAGCAGGGGAGAAAGACGTACGTTAATCTCTTTCGACTGAAGCAGGGGCTTCTTGCGAAAGAAATGGGTGGCTACAGCGAGTCTGAGGACGTTTGCGCCCAGCTCAGCGAGACGGTCGGTATTGCCATACTCCTCATTCATGGGTGCAGACGGCATGCGCAAGGAGTTATGTGTGAATACGTCGAGAAACAGATCAACATCTCCTTCAATCTTTGGCAGAGGCGGAAGGCCGGCTGCAGCCATCTTGACGAAAGATTGGTGGTGGATGTTCGATACAAGCGCCCTGACGAACTGGTGTGTCTTTTAAAGCCTCTGGGTGGACCCGAGTCCCACACAGCTGTTCCGTGAGTCAGAGATCACGGATGGCTGCGCCCACAGCACCGGTCGGCGCTAAACCGACAATCCCTGGCGCAGCGCATGTAAATACGTCCCTTGACTGCTCCGATGGTTCTATGACTTCGTTTCCGAAGCCAGGCCACCCAAAATGAATGGAAGGGCACAAAGTTTATTTGAAGGGTCCGGGACCAGGTTCATGCGGGAAGGTCCAAGGTCCCGGGTCTCTCGGCAGGTCCCCTGCTCTGGCGTCATTGCCCGCGACGAGCACGACGAGCAGAAATCGACCGACGTTGACGCGGTGACGACTCGGAGCACCTTTCCCCATTGACACTTCACACAATCATACAGAGTATGGGTGCACCCGGTGTGGGCAGTAGTCGAATCCAGCCTTCTCTTCGACATTGACCACGAGGCCTTAATATCCTTTCATCTATCTCAGGAAACCACGACAGGACCCTTGGACAATGGACGGGAATCAGATTTCACCGTTCCCTACTCGTGAGCTATACCCAAATACCATCTCGACGTAACGCACCAATACCTCACTCCAGCCTCGCTGAGTCGATATCTGCAAAGCGAGACTTCCATGCCCACCCTCATCCACTCTCTGGTCGAGCAGAAGAGCTCCGTGCTGAGCCTCGCGGCGACGGATAAGTACATCTTCTCCGGGAGTCAGAACGAGGACATTTTGGTTGGTGGCCTTCATTGCGGAACGTGCCGGGTAGCTCATTCTCTGGATGCCCCAAGGTATGGAACAAGGACACATTCACGTTGAAGACAACGCTTTCAGGACACGAGGGAAGTGTATTGGCATTGGAAGTCGCCAGGGAGAAGGAATGGCTGTTCAGTTCCTCGGGTACGTGACCCATATCTTGGCGGATTGGGACGTCTCATATTCATATTCATATCATCTAGGCGATTCGACCGTTCGGGTGCGTATCCCCGCTCATCCCACCCCAGTCATGTCTCTGACCCCCGACCTAGGTGTGGTCGACCAAAACTCTGAAGCCTCTCTTTGTGCTGCGCCCGTACCTTGAAGATCAAGCAGGCGACCTCTTCTCTCTTGTTTGGCTCCCCTCAACCCAGACCATCTTCATCGGGTGCCAGAATACGTCGCTGCAATGGTTTTCTTTCACCTCAGACGCAATGTTGGCAGAGTGTTCTACGTCCGTTGACTCGGCGGCTTCCAGTTCTTCTGGAACCTCTACGCCCTCTACTCTCGTCAACACTCCCCGGCCAGACGGAAGCCGTCAAGCCCACAAGTTTTTCGACAGCTACCCAATATACGAGCGACGACCGGCAGATTTGCTCGCTCGCAATCGTACACCCCGCCCAGGAGGGAGGGGGAGCCCTGATTCCCAGTATTCATACGAGCCTTCCCCTGCGCTCCACTTCAGCATTCCGGCTGCCAATGTCATCGACCCAGCTCATTATGGCTATATCTATTGCATGACACTCTTGACAGGGACTGGCGATGGAATTACGCGACTGGCTACAGGAAGTGGAGACGAAGGTATCAAGGTATGCTTTTAAAGGTTTACTCTTCGATCTTTCATTCCGATCTAACCTGACCTGGGCGCGCAGCTCTGGAAATGTCTTCCAAATGGTCCAGAACTCGAGCACGAGTTCACTTTTGATCGTGGTGCTGTTCTGTCCATGGTGGCAAAGGGCGATACGATCTACGCTGGCTGCCAGGATGGGTACGTGAAGGTCGTGGACCTCGAAACGAAGACCCTGATTAGGACCATCATTGTGGAGGAGGTAGGCGCTTACAGCTTCGTACTCCGTATACATCGCTCTGAGCATGTTTCCAGGGAGTCGATATACTCTCGATCTCATTGTTGGACAAGGATATGTTCACTTGTGCCGCCAATGGTTCGGTGAAGGTAAACCCTGAATTCCGGACTCCAACAATACTCCCAACTAATCACACTATCAGCGCTGGTCCGCGTCCTTTGACTGTGTAGCCTACTGGAAGGGGCACTCTGGCATTGCCCTATCCTCAATCGTGACACAGCGGGGTCAAGGGTTCTACCTAGTAACCGGAGGAAATGACTCCTCGATCAAGGTATCGCGGTATTCGTCGTTTTGGGTTTGGTCCCCGCTGACGGACCGCGATAGATCTGGGACATACCTCCCTCCACTAAGACGGTCACCCATGACTTGCAAAGTCCATCGCTCTTCGGGCCGACAGCGACAGGTACGGAGTATGGTTCTGCGGCGCTGTCTCCTTTACACTTGACTCACAGGCCTTCTCCAGACGTGCTGACGTTCGCTCTCTCTAAATTCGTTTCCATACCAAGCGTCAGCTCCGAGCCTTCGCGTCAGGAAGATTGTAGGCAGACGGCGATTTGGCTGAGGAAGTCTCTGGGTCAGCTAGGCGCCCATACAGCACTGGTCAGTTTGAGCCACTTCGACCCACCCCAGTGGATTTCATCGCGTTGCCCTTAGCTTCCAACGGGAGAAGGCAATAACCCACTTGTCTTGGCGACTTTCCAAGGGTCCTCCGTGGGACATCGGAAACCCCGCGTCCTATTCTATGGGTAAGCACTGTCGCCCTGTATCATCTTCTGTTCCCCTGCTGGACAGAAAATTTTCAGTCACTACGACGTTATATCTGCCCCTCCCAATGGCTGGAACTCCGACCCGTTCACAGTGACGGGTCAGAACGGCTATCTCTACGGGAGAGGCGTGACAGATAACAAGGGTCCTATCCTCGCTGTGGCGTGCGCTGCAGCGGACTTGCTCTCGAAGAGGGCCCTGGGACTGGACTTGGTGATGCTGATCGAAGGTGAAGAGGAGTGTGGCAGTATTGGCTTTGGGGAGGCGGTGAAAAAACATAGGGAGGCGATTGGAGAGGTGGATGCGATTCTTGTTAGGTTCGTGGATTTTTTGTTGTAAGATGTGGAAGAGGTTTGGTTTGGCTGCTGATGGTATTCTCCAGCAACTCAACGTGGATTACGGATGACCGGCCTTGCATTACATATGGTCTTCGGGGTGTCGTTCATTGCAACATTGAGATCTCCAGCAAACTTCCAGACCTCCACTCTGGTGTGGAAGGAGGAGGAGTGGTCGAGCCAATGGTTGATATGTAAGCGGTCGTCAGAGGAGCACTTGATTGCAAACTGACCCCCCATAGGGTCAAACTCTTGGCTTCCCTCACCAATGAGGAAAACGAAATTCGGATACCCGGATTCTGTACGCCGTGATCTACGTTTGGACCGTCTAGACGAAAACGACTGAGTCCCATCTTATAGACGAGTCTGTCAGGGAACAAACAAGCCGGGAGAAAGAGCTCTACGATCTTCTCTCAGAGATCACTCACAAGCCTGCAAGTTCGCTGGCGGCCCGATGGCGTGAACCCTCTTTGACTATCCACAACATCGAGATCTCTGGGCCTGGAAGTGAGCGGCCTGCCTATATCTATAAGCCCAGATTCACGGACTGATACGTGCCCCCCAGATGCTACTGTGATTCCCGGGAGCGTCAAAGGCCAAGTCTCGCTCCGTATCGTACCAGATCAAGACTTGCAAACTATCATCACCTCCTTAACCGATTATCTCACGACCACATACAAAGCTTTTAAGAGTCCCAACCAGATTCAAGTTACCGTCGACCATTCAGCGGATTGGTGGCTTGGAAGCCTTGACGATCCGTGGTTCAAGGCTTTGGAGAGTGCAGTACAGGAGGAGTGGGGTGAAGAGCCGTTGAGGATCCGGGAAGGAGGGGTGAGTGCTACTATTCTTCCTACCTACCAAGTTTTGGAACATCGGTCCTGATGAGGTACTTCATTCCCAAGTCCATTCCTTCAGTGCCTTGGTTAGAGAAGGAGTTTGGGTGCCATGCATTGCACTTGCCAATGGGACAAGCATCTGATCAGGCACACTTGCCTAACGAGCGGATCTCCCTCATCAATCTTAACAAGGGCAAGGCTGTCGTGGAGCGGTTCCTTGCGAAGACGGCAGATGAAAAGTTTTTGTCGAGTATTCGAGAGTAGTGTTTTCCCGTTTGAAATCTTCATTCCCTCTGCTACTATCCCTAGAGCTATAATCAAAATGCGGTTTCATCCTTGTTCCTGTCGAGGAACACCCCACGACGCCTTAGATCTCGGGAAAGCGCTCGCCGAAGGTAAGACAGGAGATCTGCTTTTTCTGCTACACGTTTCCTGGAGTAACCTTGCGCCATCTTTCTTCCGAGCGTGGTTTGATGGGCGCCTGCCTCGGTAGTAAGTCGGTTATCCTGCTTCCCCCTGTCGAAGGGGACGTTTCCACTCGCATTATCGGGTAGGGTAAATGCTTTGTCAATTTATCACCTAATTGATGTCACTTCCCTGGCCCGCGTACAACCGAGAGGCACAGTATGTACCAGTATCGGTCACCCCTGTCAGGCATTCGCACTTCGTCTAGCGCCCATACCGAAAATGGTAGGCGCGGGACTGAATTGGAACCGCGGTCTGCACCCGACGCCCTTCGCACCCGGTTCAGATTGGTTCCGGCAAGCGCCTGACCACTGGAGACCGCCGCGAAGAACAGCATGACCTCCAGGGCAAACTATAACGCACTTCTTTCGATATCGGTAGCAATTTGACCAGATATCGCTCTTTGAACCCATGTCATCAGCTCCAGCAGCCTTCACCGCGCCTCCAGACGCATCTGGGTCTCTAGCGACTCTTCCTCGTGAGTATGCCGTCGAATTGTATCAAAGAAGTGTCAAAGAACTGAAGCCTGCGTTCAAGGCGAAGTCGATGAGGTTCAAGAAGCCTTAGCTTCTACAAAGTTGGGGGATGCTTCTGGAATCCTCAGTGGGACGCAGAGGGCCATCCGATGGCATCCACCCGCGTATGACATCCGGGTCGAGGATATCGACGTTCCTCAGTACGTCGTTGGCATTTGGGAGGGGTCCATCCCATTATAACCTTAGGTTCCTGCACAGGATCTTGCATCCCGACGACGCTATCGTGAGAGTGAAGGTGAGCAACCGCGATCGTCTGCTCTCCCCCAAAGCTAACTTGTTCCTGTGGTAGTTGGCAGCACTGTGCGGTGAGTACAAGCAAAGACATTGCTCCATGTTCGACGTTCAAACCGTTGAACGCCGTTCTAGGAAGCGACCTCCACATTTACCGGGGAAACGGCGGGGTCAAGGATGTCCATACCTGTGGCCACGAATTCATTGGCGAGGTCGTCGCGCTTGGATCGAGCTACGGCCCTCAGGCAGAAGGCAGACCCGTGCTTTACTCAAGTCTCAAAATCGGCCATAAGGTTGTGTCGCCGTTCACTGTTAACTGCGGCGAGTGCAGGTCGGTTCATTCTTTATCCTCACTCAAAAATTCACCGCTCACTGATACCTCAGTGTCTGTCGCCTTGGGTACACCGCACGATGTCCTGAAGGCGCCCTCTTTGGCTCACCACTTCTGGACGGCGGCCAGGCCCAATACGTTCGCGTCCCAAAAGCCGGAGGAACTCTCTTTGACCTCAGCGACCCCTCCACCTGGTCGTCCAGCATGGCCCCGGAGGAGCGGCAGACCGCCCTCTCTAAACTCTCCGACAGCTCCTTGCTCATGCTTGCAGACATCCTCCCCACCGGCGTCTTCGCAGCCGTACAGGCAATCAACCACCCAAAGGTACAGCCGGTTTTGACCGGTAAACCATGGCCCCTTTGCTTCAGTTCGGGGCTCGAAAGCAACAACCTCAGCATCTTGGACGAGGACAAGGTGTTCACGGCTGCTATTGTCGGTCTGGGGCCTGTGGGTGTGTGTGCTGCGATTAGTTTGCTTGATACACTCTCTACGAGGAAGGCTCCGTTCCGTATTATTGCGGTGGATCCGAACGGATCGAGGAGGACGAAGATGAAGGCGGTCTACGACGCGATTGATGCAAGCGGAAAGGCGGGGGGAATCTTTGAGGTTCTGGGTATCGACGAGGCGAAGGCGAGAGCGAACGAGGTGACGAAGGACGTCGGGTGCACTGCAGTCCTTGAGGTTCGTTGTGACAAGTCCAATTGCCTTTGAAGGTAGAACTGAATTGGCCACCCCCAATAGGTTGTCGGCAACTCTTCGGCCTTGGACTTCTCCTATACCCTTGTCCGGGCGTTTGGTGTGATCGTTTCCGTTGGAGTGCACGGAGAACCCCCTCTTCCCTTTAATGGACGCCAGGCGTACAACAAGAACGTCTCCCTTGATTTCGGCCGCTGTCCCGCCAGAGCAATGTTTCCTCCTGCCTTCGACCTCCTTGGTGAGTCTTCCGTAGGCTGTGACCCTTCGTCCGTATTAACCCTCCTCCAGTGAAGCGCCAGGATATCTTTGGCCAAGTCGGCGAACCGGCGAGCTTGATCGACAGGATTGTCAATTTTGACCAAGCGGTTGAGAGCTACAGTTCTTTCGACAAAGGGGAGATCGGGAAGGTGATCTTCGACCCCTGGAAGTAGGGGGAGAACGCGGTGAGGGCAGTGGAAGTTATCAGTCATCAGGACGGCCATGGATGAGCGTCTCGCGTTTCACTCTAAGGCTTTTCGGATCCGTAGGACCTTCGGTTAGCAGATGGATGGAATGGTATATACCCAATACTTATCACAGCATGAATGATAGTAAATGTCCCTGGAATAATGCAACCTGACAAAGGAGGTCAATAAGCCTCAAGTTTGAAGGGTGAAACAGAACGACTTGCCTAACTCTGGTGTGCACTAAAATAACTGGAACAACACCGATGGTCAGGCCGATGGAGAATAAGAGCAGCTTGACAAAGGGACTCACAGCACCTTAAATGGACCCCAAATCCCTTTTAACAAGGTCCTCCCATGAAGATAATCCAACAACGCTGGGAAGCTTATCCCAGACTTCCGACCGCAAAGCTTCGACCTCTGTAACAAAGACTTTTCGGCAAGAAGGGCATATTCGGTCTGTAGCCATAGCTTCGTGACTAACTTGGAGCATGAAGAAAATAGCAGCTGTCCTCGGGTTCCAAGATCGCTGCAAGCGCGAAACTAAACGCGAGAAGGCTTTGGGACATTCGGGATTTGAGCACCCGGGCGTCGCAGACGTCCATTTTCCACAGGTGCGGCGAATGAAGTCGAGCCCGACCTGAACTCGGTGCTGGAACATTAGAGTGTAAGCTTGGAGGTCCGCCGGGCTCAGCTGCGAGGAAGGTCGGGACGGGTGCTTTATAGCGAGCTTCGGGTGATCTCTTGCGAGAATTTCTGAGAGGGGGTAGACGGAGAGGAAGTAAACGACAGAGGGAACTAGAACTTCGACGTCAGTTTCCCGAGCGAGGTTGAGAACGTGAAGTGGGTGGACGAATGGGTATGTGAGATCGTCGACGGCGTCAGTGGTCATCGCCGTTACTGTCATAAGGTCATGGCCTTGGATAGTGTGCGACCAGGTATGGACGAGGAACCGAATAGCTTGACTGCGAATACGTTGCGCACAATACTTGGTAGCAAGTCGGAGAACACCAGCCAGTTGGAAGAAGTCGTTCGGGTCATTGGGGTCGGACGACCTAGTGGTCGAGAGAGCGTGAGTGAAGGGCGCACAACTCGGTAGTTTCACTCTTACACCCCGTCATAAAGAGCCTTAACTAGGCTTGAAAGGTCCGCTGGGTTGTCGTACATTACGACGACCTGCCTCGATGCTGCGTCATTGTCCTCATCCGCTGGTTGGCCAACTTCAAACATGTCCTTGAATATGTCAGAGTGTCTTGACTTTCGATTCATCATTTTCAGCTTCTACAACCAGTCGAAATAATGGCTCACTCACCAACACCCCTCGGTGGAGGAGGAAGGCTGTCGGTTCATTATGGGTCACCAATATGATGTTGCCATCGTCGAACCAAGGCTATTGGGCACCTAGTTTGCATAAGTGAGGTCGCATTGCAACGGGGAACGCTCACATCTCCAATCTTGACTTCTCGTCCAGCGATGATGGTGGTCATGAAGCACGATGGCTTGCGAACGACGCACCGAGCTGGGTAAGGCCTCGGAAAGTAGCGGGCCGTCGCGCCGTCGCTGGACTGAGGTGTGACGTCACGCGTTCCTCCTGCCAACAGCTTGGAACCCTGTCCTACCCTCCGCCACCATCCGGTTTTCATCCAATCCGTCCGAGTTTTTCTGTTACTTCCCCTCCCAATGTTTTCCGTGCAGTTGGGGTATTTCATTACGGAACCGCATCGCGAATAAAATCGACGCGCCTCTTCGTGTTGCACTTCACAAAGTTGATCCCCCTTCCATCCCCCAGCGCCATCGTCGGATGTAGGCGCTATGTAACTCAAGTCAAGATAAGCAACCCAATGGCAACCCCTAAGCGCAATATTGAGCCATGCAGCGCGTCCGTCGGCTTCGCACGCTTCAGATCCGCAGGAAGAAGACCCCGGAAGCATTTCAAGCGCAGACCCTTGGCTTATCTCGTGCCACCACCATGCCTGGGCTAGTCAACGCCCTCGAGACTGGTTTCGTTCGGTTCAGGTCCTGTGTCAGCGTTGCTGCTGTAGGCTATGCTGCAATTATTACTCTGCTCTGTTTCCCGTACTTCCAGGCCCAGTAGGTCATGGACATTTCATTGCCACAGCTCTGAACTAACCCATTCCCAGCTTGGTGTATCTCAACGCGGTCAAGTTACCATTTTCTGCGGACTTCACGACACCAGAGAAATATGGACTAGCGCGTATGATTGTCCTTGACGTTTTCGAAACTTTACTGACCTCACTGCAGCCAACAGAACGCTCAATTTCCATCTAACGACGCCAGATAACGAAAGCATCGGCGCATGGTTCGTCCTCAACGACCAACATTACCAATCCCTACCCTCAATCCCCCAGGACCTTTCCTCTCTCATCCAACCCGCTCTGCAGTCGCGCCCAACCGTCCTCTTCTTCCATGGCAACGCCGCAACTAGAGCGTTCAAAGTTAGAGTTGCCATCTACCAGGCGCTGACTACGCGCTGGAATGCAAATGTGCTGGCAATCGATTACCGAGGCTTCGCTGACAGCACCGGCAAACCCTCAGAGGTGGGACTCACGACGGACGCGCGTACCGCATGGAACTGGCTCGTTGAGAACGGTGCACGCAGTGAGGACATCTTGATTATGGGTCACAGCTTGGGAACAGGGGTATCGTCCCAGCTTGGCGCGCAGCTCGGTGATGAGGGGATCAAACCGAGAGGTATCATTCTGTGCTCTCCCTTCTCAAGTATCCGCGAGGTGCTCGAATCTTACCACCTATTTGGTATGGTCCCCTTGATGAAGCCGCTACATTTACTCCCAGGAGCTACCCGTAAGTGGGGTCCAATACTGCTCCGATGACTATGATGCTAACTATCTGCAGAGCTCGTCAGCCGGGTCCTTGTCCACAAGTTCGACTCCCTCAAAGCCGCCAAGAACATCACCGCCTCGGTCCTCATCGCCCATGCTGAAGACGATTGGGACATCCCCTCGTCGCACTCCGACGTCCTCTTCCAAGCCTATCTCGAGCCCCTCCTTCCCGAGCTCAATGTCCCCGACTTCGGCCCTAAAGTGCTCTCCCCGGAGGAATGGAACCATATGGCCGAGCAGCGGAAAGCTCGGCAAGCGAAGCGCGCAGAGACCGTCGAACATACCGAAGTGCCTCACTTTGGCAGCCTGGATGAGTTTGAGCAGGGCGACAGGATAGTGACGTTAGTCAAGACGCATAAGGGTGGCCACGATTATCTTCCCCTACAGGAGGGGTTGCAGGATATCGTAAAGAGAAAGTTCAACATGTGAACACCCAGATGTAATGATACCTCGCCTCTAGAATACAGGCGCATCCCTCAGGAATAGTCGACTCTCTTCCTTCTTAACCCACCGAGTCACGGCATTTGCTGCCCCAACAACGCCCGACTTGGGCAGCATCGGCGAGACGGCGACGTATAGTTCGAAAGGCTGTGTGATCTACGCAACATTCAGTCTCCCAGCGTTATGGGGTAGGGCAGGAAACATACCCAACCCATGACACTCTCGTGTTCCGTCCGTATATACTGCAACTTCAAAGCCGCTTCCTGACCTGACTTTGCGTGGATGGCGTCGTGGATGACTTGGTACAGCGTTATCAACCTGCGGGTACAGTCAGAACGAACGTCCGACCCTCTTCATAATGGGACTAGAATCAGCGTACCTTTGTCGGTCCGTCGTTTTATCGTATGGCTCCTCGAAGATAGGATAGGTGGTTTGCACTTGGCCTCTCGACTTATACACGAAATGCCGCAAACCAGGGATCCCCAGGTCGCCCACGGAGTACTCCGTCTGCCCTGTTCTGAATGAATGCATCAGGGAGCTCAGAGTTCCTTCGACAGCCATTTTCTACGCCTCCTTGTTAGCAACCCGCAAATGATATCGAGATTCGTCGTAGCACAGACTTTAATCGCGGTCTCACTCCACGTCCTAATCGTATCCACATCCGCATTTCCGCTGATACATACCAACGCGACCCCATGTTCGTTCAAGAAACTGCTCGAAGACGTCTTCTGGCTAGACTTGCTACTATTAGACGCCTGGTCCGAGTCACTCGTTGGCACGACGGTCTGTGTGGTGTTGGGCACTGGGGACGCGGCTCTCGAGGGATTTGTAGGTGGGTCGTCACTCCGAAGGAAGGATATGAACGCGTTCACGAATCCCGCCGGGTTGAATTTCGGGAGGCAGAAGGGTATCCATTGCGTCGGCGCAGGGTTATTGTACACGGATGGCGTGTTGACGGTGTTCAGGATTATATGAAGGTCCGCGGGGTGAATAGAGTGCTTGCGTGGTCGGATTAAGGTGAGGACGCGGTCGTTGGCGATGAGGATGATGTAGAGAATGTCCTTGATCTTGGACGTCGGGATGAGGGTGTCTGCTATTCGTTTTCGAAGGCTGGGGTCGAGCTTGAGGCAGCACAGAGATGAGGTGGTCATTGCGAGGTCCGTTTCGACTCTGCTGAGCATGGAGACGACGAAGGACTCCGCGCCTGGCCCAAGGGATGAGTAGGGTTTGCGGGGGGCTGGGGAGTGGTTGCATACCGCTCAAAAGTCTCCGCAAGTCAAAGTTTGTCCGTCGTTCGAATATCTTCTTTAACTGTGCACCAGTGACGATGCTAAGAATTTGTAGATGCAGGTATTCAAGATGGGCCCTGGTCTTGCTTTACAGAGCAGCGATCAGGGAACCATTTGTTCATCAAGTCGGGGGACGACGTACGGTAGATTCAGGTTCTCCCCATGAGGAGACACAGACGTAGTACAAGGGTGAGCGTATTAGGAACGTAATCCTCGTCCGTCCAGCATTGATACATCGAATCTTGTCGCCCTCGTCGATGAACACAGAGATGAGGGCCTGCATGACGCCGATAACCGATGCGGTATTGTCGTTGTCCTCCCGACCTGGCCGACTATTTCGTGAAAGGAGAATTCCCGATTGAGCTTTTGTTGAAACCTAGATCCACGACGTACCTGACGAATACAGGCTTTCCAGCGTTGGTGAGGACGAAGTACTCTCGCGGTGCATAACGAGATGCTGCACGGGCATGAGGATAGAAGCTGCGGTCATTCATAGGTACTGACCGGCATTGAAAGCCAGTTCGTCTATCTCGGCGGCATGTTGGGACTGACTTGTGGATGCTTGCGGTTCTGAGATGGAATGAGTGTGGTGCTTGGTGTCACTTCACCTTCGTACCCACCATCCTGTGTTCCCCTGGTCGATAACGACCTCTTCAGGTGCTCCTTTAGAATTTGAGCCGATTGAGAAGGATCCATTGGTGGTTGTTCAATTTGGTTAGCTGCTGCAACCTCCTCCAGCGCCTCTAACGGGTCGACCGTGCTATCCGTTTCCTGAACCATGATTCCCTCTGTGATCTCCATATTGATAACTGAAGATGCCGAGCTGTCTAATACAGAGTCCCTTCCTGGTATTGCTAGCGTTTCGACCTCACTGGGTGGCCCCGTTGCATGACTGTGGATGTGGAGGTTCGATAGCGATGGGGAAGGCCGCAGGCTCGGGGGAATCAAACGAGATGGGGCGGCAAAGGAGGACTTTTGAGACATAGAACCAGGGGTAAGTGGAGTGTGCGACATTGCGGCGGGGATTTGGCGCCCGTAGTGACCCTGCGGCTCGTGGTAGTGGTCAAGATAGTCGTGAACTGCAATCGAGCAAGCGCCCACTTTGTTCGCTGCTTGGTGATTACATACACCCATCACGGAGTCTGTTACGGCAGCAAGAGAACTCAAACGCTCAGGGGCTTTCTTCATCTTTTCTCTTGACCCTCTCCTTCTCCCTACCCGTTCTAATCGGGCTCTTGGAATCTTGCAGAGGATCTGCCGTCCATAGAATTTGGTCTAGAGATCTAGGAATCTCGTTGGAAGTCCCCCAATCACGCCATACTCAGACCGCCAGCTCGAACAATCAGCGTTTCAATTCGAACCAACGAGAAAAGTTTACACTTCTTGCCAAGCGCCCTGCAATGGCCGAGAAGGAATCGGGAGTGGCCCAAACGCCCGTATCCTCGCGAGAGCCAAATGCCGATGAGGGCGTTACGGAGCAGACTCGAGAACTAGAAGACTTTACTGGCCGCCGGGTTCAAATAGACGATAGGACGGGCCTTACACGAAGGAGAAGTCGATGGAGAAGGCTTCCTGGAGCAGGGATCTATGTTGACATCAAAGCAAGAGCTCCCTGGTACTGGAGCGATTGGAAGGACGCATGGAATTACCGTGTCCTGCCTGCAACAGCGCTCATATTCTTTGCTAAGTGCGCATGTCACTGCGTCAGACAGGATCTGTCGTATTGACTCGAACAAGCGTGTTGCCTGGCATTGCTTTCTCGCTAGATCTCATAGAGACAACGAATCTTTACGGAGTATCTGAAGTCCTCCTTTCATCCTTCATGGCAGCATTCATCTTCTCAATATTTGGTGCTCAGCCACTGACAATTGCTGGCGTCACTGGTGCGCAACTTCATCCGTGTAGCACTGTGCGGCCGTCACTCTGACCCTCCGCAGGCCCAATCACTGTGTTCAACAAGACCATCTACGACATCCTTCTCCGAGAGGCGAATCCTCCAAACTATCTGCACTTCATTGGGTGGGTGTACCTCTGGGCGGCTATTATCCATTGGATAACGGCTATTCTAAATTGTGAGCCATCCGCTTCCTCGTTACAGTGCCTATACTAACGTCGAAGCGACAGTTTGCAACTTTCTGAGATATGTGACCCTATTCTCCTGCGACACATTCGGATTTTACGTGTCTTGGGTCTACCTTCAATATGGAATTCAGGTCATCACACGGCAGATGCCCCAGGATCCAAATGACGAGTCAGAGCACGGCGCTCTGGTCAGCATAATTCTGGCCCTCCTCATGTTTTGCACGGCATTCGTGTTCCAATTCGCTGCCGAATCCCCACTATTTCACCGACACATTCGGAGGTTCTTGGCAGACTATGGCATGCCTCTGTCGCTTGTCGCATCATCCGCTGTGGCATACTGGGGGCGATTCAACCTTGCAAACCCGACCACACTTCCAACTGGGAAGGCCTTTCTACCAGCCGCAGACCGCGAATGGCTCGTACGTTTCTGGCAGCTGGAAGGCAAATGGGTGGGCATTGCTCTGCCTTTCGGCATCATCCTGTGGATCCTTTTCTTCTTCGATCACAATGTTTCTGTGAGAACTTCTCTTTTGCAAGCCTTTCTCGCATCGTCTGACAGGGTTCCTTGGAATAGTCATTAATGGCCCAAGGCAGCCAGTTCCCATTGCGCAAACCCCCAGGATTTCACTACGACTTCTTCCTCTTGGGAGTTACCACATTTGTAGCAGGTCTGCTCGGCCTGCCAGCGCCGAACGGTCTAATACCCCAAGCTCCCATTCATACCCAATCCCTCCTTATCATGGGTCACCCATTAAAGGACGACAGGGACGAAGAAACGGCGGCGCCGACACCCGTCTCCCGTAGTGCTACTATAACCGCCACGGACGGGACGTCACCGAAAGAAGTTCTTCCAGAAGACTTCCAGTCATACGAGGAGCGGGAAGTCCCGGTCGCAGTTGTAGAGCAGCGGGTGTCGAACCTCGCTCAGGGATCTCTCTGTCTCGTTCTATTGACTGGGCCATTCCTCCACGTTTTGAATCTGATCCCCAGAGGTGTTCTGGCTGGATTGTTGTGAGTCGCTAAACCCATTTCATCCCATGCCGTCGTTGCTTACTTTCTTGTTAGCTGGTACATGGGAGTTGATGCTCTCTGCAATAACGGCATCACACACAAAATCAAGTACCTGCTCCAGGATAAACACCTGACTCCTCGAAATGAGCCTTTGCACAACGTTCGCAAGTCGAGGATATGGCTATTTATTGCTGTCCAACTTATTGGTTTCGGCGGCACTTTCGCTATCACGCAGACTATCGGTCAGTCCTTGATTCCTTTTGATTCTCCAACTCTGCGTAGAATCGTTGACCGACGAATTCCGAACAGCTGCTATCGGATTCCCTGTTATCATCATGTTATTGATACCCTTACGCATCTACGTTATCCCTCGTCTTCCATTCACTGTCCCTGAACTTGCGATCCTCGACGGACCTACCGCTTCGCCATTCGTAAGTCTAAGCACCCCAATCTACCTCTACCGACAGCTAACTTCTTGTCGCAGACGATGGAGTCTGTTGGTGGCTCTCTTTAATATGTATTCCTTATCATTCTATCAGGCCTCCGCATGTATGTATGACTAGACTCTCAGCACATACTTGCGCGGGAACGACCTTTTGGGGCCCGGCCTGGCAGGACGCCACTGGCGAGGTTCTATTTTCAGAACCATCATCCTCCTGCACCTATTAGCCTGTTAAATCCGATAGCCTGCCTGACTCGATTGGCAATTGGCCGATTGTTCAGAGCCCCTAACCTCTGGGCTGCACACGATGCAACGCGTGCCATCTCTACTTCCGATTCCCAGCGGAAATATATTTCTCGTTCACATGCTATCAGATATATAAGATTGACGCAGGTTTCCCCTCCCTGATCTTGAAGTTCCCAGTCAAATTCACTTTTGGGTTGTGTACGCTATGTCTGACGACGGCAAACTGCTCGGTGTGGTTATTCTCACCCGCCATGGGGACCGAGAAGGTGCGTACCTCTGACTTTCAGGACGTAACACGCCCCGTCAACTGTACCACCCGTTCCAGGATACTACCAGGATCCGAAGACGTACACATCCAAGGACACCGCAATCACCCCTCTTGGAAGCGTGAGTCCTTCATATCAATCGCCGCGACCCAAGTCTAATGAAGGAGCGCTTCAGCAACAAGAATACCAACTTGGCCAATATCTAAGGAGCCGCTACTTGAATTCCTCTTCCTCCTTCTTTATCTCGGGCGTCAATGCCTCGGTCGCAGAAGACGACCAAATTAAGATTCGGGCGGATGGAGGGGGGGAAGGAGGTGTTATCTTCAACTCTGCATTGTCAATGCTCCAGGGATTGTTCCCTCCTACGACGCAGTACAACACAACCCTTGCGAACGGGACCACAGTAGTAGGCCCGCTTGCCGGTTACCAAACTGTTCCCAGTACGTGACGGGCTTGGTTGCAGCTGTATTCCCCCCCACTAACCATATTCGCTGTTTCTCAGTTGAGTCTGTCGAGAGCGAGGAGGACATCTCCCTCGAAGGATGGGTCGATTGCAATGTGCGTCGAGGCGAGAATAAGCGGCCGCATTCCAACTCACTAATTCCATCAAGTAGACCTTCACCGACAACACAAAGGCACTCTACTCTTCTTCTGCGTTCGCACAGAAGAAGGAGGAGGCTGCCTCCTTCTTGGGCGATGTGGCCCCATACGTGGGTGGGCGCCCCACCTCGCTCGAGAACATGGTGTGTAGTTAATGCGTCGCCCCCTCCCCTAGGTTCCACACTGACCGTGCGCGTGCACCGTTCAGTGGAATATCTTCGACTACTTGAACGTCCAGAGCATCCATAACACGACGTTCGCTGCCGCTCTCCCTGATGGGTACCTTGTTCGTGCTCGCGACTTCGCGAATTGGCTCCAGTTCAATGTTTTCTCTTCGACTGAGATAGACGGGGTTGGCAACAGTCAGTACCTACGCTGCTCCCACCGGACCACAGTCTCACCTTCGAATAGTCCCAGGACGAACCATGGTCTCCTCAATCCTCGATGGTGTTGCAAGCATTGCCGATTCCAGCGACCCCCTGAAGATTCGGTACGAGGGGATTTCGTACAAGCCCTTCATTTCGCTCTTCCAGATGACTGGTGCTGTCGATGCGAGCCCTCAGTTGGCTGGGATCGGTCGGTCTTCCTCGAGCCGAGTCCTCTAGGCCACATTGCTCACATAGGTTTGGTTCCAGTGAACTATGCTGCCGCCGTCGCATTTGAAGTGCGCTCCCCCACAGATGGAGGTGAACCTACGATTCGACTTCTATTCAAGAACGGCTCCGAGGAGGCGACCTTCACCGAATATGAATTCATGGGGGCCAAAGACGTTCCGATGTCCACGTTTGTTCAGAGACTTGCGGTAAGCTTGCCTGCGATCATCTTTTGTCCCAACACGAGACTGATATCGAATCTCACAGCCGGTTGGTATCAACGACACCACAGCCTGGTGCAATGTCTGTAGCAACACTGAGACTAGGGGCTGCCAGTTTTTGGTTGCTGCCCAGGCAGCAGGTGTGAACTCTGTTAAGCTCCCTAAAATCGGATCCGTTGGTGCAGGGTTCCTTGGTGCCGGACTTGCACTGGTCCTTGCTCTCGCTGTGTTCGGAGTCTTGGCGTTTATCGGAGTCCTCACTGTGCGACCCAGGCGCAAGCCCGCCGCGAAGGGCAGCGTCCACAGCTCTGACGTACGTAGCCTTTACCTGTTGGGTATGACTGCGAGCTCATCCACTCATATCAGACCGAATCGCAACCCGAGAAATATTGAAAAGGGTGACCACGAACCAGCTGTATTATTATCCGGTGTAACTCTCCAAGTAATGTACAATACATGTGGTCCAGAGATTGTCCATGGTCCTCTAGGATCACCCGAAATCCCTAGCATGGAACCGTCGACATACCTGCGCTCAATGTCGAACGACGTACCCGCGCTCCTCGTCGTCCTCATACTCAGAGCTCTCATGGAACTTATCTAGGGCGGTGTGAGCGTGTTTTCCTGTCTTGATCGGAAGGAATCGACACACACCACTGTCAGTATCCCATGGACTATCAGGTTCCTCTTCGTCCTCGTCTGGGTAGTCGTTCCTGTAATACTCCTCCGCTACGTGAGTGGTTAGCGTTGCAACACCAAACGAATGCAATGTTCTCACCATTGGAGTCCTCATCCGCCTCGTCCTCAATCTCAGATTCGGAGTCATCGTCGTAATCGTCATCAAACAGAGATGCAGGAAAAGATGAGCTGGAAACACGGGCGCTTAGCAGGACAAGCGTGCTATTGGACAAGCCACACTTACAGCATGCCAATGTTCGCGAGGTCGTTCCACTCTGACAACGTCGTTGGTCGATGGAAGAAGACATCCCAAACATAATCTCCGTCATCATCATCCTGTGGTGGTTTCGGCCTGGAGTCGTTGATACTTGGGTGGACTGCGATGGGAGAGTGTGAGGGAACTATTGGGGTTGGACTCGAAACATCTATATCGTTGACTGAAGGGGATAGATCGGTAAGGGATTCGTTCACTCGCTCTAATTGAGCTCACATTTGAGGTAGTCAGACAGCATGTTTTGGAACTTCACCATCTCTGGATCTTCTGGGGCTTCTTCCTCAGCCGGCCCAGTTACAACGACGTCGAACATTTTGAAGTCTGGTGCCTCTGCTTGCTGCTGCTGGACTTCTTTTGGTGAAACACCATGAGCTCTGCGTATACGTGAGTCGAATATGATTGCTAGACAGCAGTTAGGAGCATACATGGTCCCTGGCGCTTGCTTTATTGGCGACATGTTTTGGTCGACCTCAATGATTGTATACTGCTTTCGAGGAGCTTGAGGGCTACCTTGCCTCCCATACGCGGGGGGTTGGGATACGCTGTTTCCACGAACCCGCTGTGTTGGGAGCACGGCATTCTCCATTGTCAGCTTCGATATCGCGTCCTGGAGAGTATGACTAGTGAGCGACCTTTGTGTGGATCCAGACATAACGAGTGGCCCACCTGGATCTCTTTCTGGCTCTTCGCATCTCCCCAAACACTATTCTCGACTGTCTGTGCATACTGGAATACCCCCACACCCTTCGATTTCTTCCTCCGGAGCTTGTCCTCGACGACTGAGTAACAAGGTGTTGTAGCCTTCCTCCCGTTCCTCGGCAATGGAAAGCATCATACCTAGGGCATCTAAAGGCTCTTCATTGCGTTTTCGCTTGATACGCAGGATGGTGTATTGTCCCTGCTGTACTGGCGAAGCGACCTCCATGTTGAGTGAGTGGTTCGGGACCAAGCCTGGTGTTAGCGTCATCGCCCACGGTCTGGTCGCGTCCCGGATGTGACGTCACGTGCTGGAATGTTTGGGCTTGTATGCTCTTGGCGGTCCGCAGTGATCCGTTGGGACCCACACTCGCGGCGCACAGACCGTCGGCAGCCGTCGGTTTCTCCAGAACCTACGCTCAGCCTCGAGCGTCGGATCGTGGCCAATGCAGGAGCAATATCTGCATAGAATGAACTAAGGCGGACCTCGTGGGTCGCACCGTGCACCATTGGGGAAACTTGTAGATCCACAACCCTTATTGCACGGGTTTTATGGCTTCCCGATGCGACTCGGCGTTGAGGGGATTCGAGTCCCTGGCCGCACAGAACCCGAGCCAAATCTCTCGGGTGACCTGTCGCAAGAGACTATCAGCTGTAGACTAGACTTTACTCTGTGAAGGGAAGATCCGCGGTTCAAGGCCACGCTCGGGTTCCGGGACTCGGTCTCATGGTACACCCGCCATGCACCACGATAGTGCTGGACAATTCCCACATAACTCGCTCATTCTCCTCTCTTGGAGGCCACGAGCCCGTGACCGATGCACAAGGTGCTAAGCCAGTTCCACTTGGAGGGCCAGCGTACCCCCATCGCAGCTCTTGTCGGATATTAAAGCAGGGCCCCCGTTGCGGACATTAGACACGCCCGAAGCTTCAGTTGAGTATGACTAGGAGGGGAAAGTGGACCAGTAGTGAATATCTCACATGCATGGGAGAAGGCAGATCCTTCCTTGAGGGCCAAAGCGGTGATGAGCGGAAATGAAGTACAAGGCAGGCAAGGACTAGGAACAGGCGCCTTTCGTCATTTCACACTCGTCGGAGTCGGGATGAGAGAGGATTAGCTCAAAGAACCCCTTTTCATAATGAAGAAGCACTGGAATCAACGGAACCCCACATCCTTCTACGAAAGGTAAGAAACGGAGAAATATTAAGGTTCAGCAGATGGGTTGAACCAGTTCAGAGATATGGTTCGGATGCTATTGCCGTTTACAATAGGGAAGGCTATTCCCAACAGGCCGGCAGTGTGAGCTATCAGGAAAGGTTGCATTCAGGAGATCGAGCGTTGAGAACGAAGGCCATGGAATGGGGTGGGGGAAGTTGTGGTGCCGACATGAACATGATTCGTGGGGAGAGTTCCACGTTCCATCTCGCTGGGGATTCCATCTAGCCGTCGTCTCGTCGTGACCACAGCCTCAACGAAATCTGGGTTGCGCTGGTCCCAAGAAACCTCAGCCCCTTATCTTTTGTGGACTTCTTCATTCCTCGATACTCATCTTACATTGTTCCTGCTAGGTGATGATCAGATTAAAACAAATTCAAGAAGAACAACCAGCCGAATATTGAGTGACGAGAACGAGTTGCGTAGTCCTCCCAACCTTCGATTAATGCAACCATGTTGAGCTCTTCCACCCGAGGGCTTGGACCACACGGGGAAGGGAGAGGGGACATTCGTTAGAAGCCATGTCGGATAGGCAAACGAGCAGTAAGCGTCAGGCCGTCAACTTGCCACATCGTAGAGTCTCGTAAGTGGAAGAACTCCTTCTTACTAGCGTGTGTGCTTCAGGCAATCTTGCATTCGATCAATCGACATCGCCTAATGTCGGCGGATTGAGGCCTAGGAGAAGGACACGGTGGGTTCCCCGTGCATCCGATATGAATTGGAGCGGTCAACGTGGGTAGACCAAACGGCAAAATCAAATTTGAACCCCAGAATATGTACGGAGTAGGTGGAATGAGGACCCACCTCACACGGTTTCTATCCCAGGTGATCATTGGTTCTGATAATAACGGGGAGATAGGGGATATTGGCCCAGTCTTCTGTACAGCCTAGCGACACAGCGAGCTTCAAGGGTCGAATTCGACAAGTTAGTCAAGAGACCACGAGAGGCCCCTATTGTGATCCGGGGTCCTGAGTGGGAGGAGCCGGAAGTATTCTGGCGATAAAGCGCGACAAAAGGGATGAGCATTCGGAAACCTCTCAGGTGCCAGTGGTACCCAAGCCACCTATCCGGTGCTGGCGAGGTGATAAAAAGGCGCAAGAGGGGAGGTTAGCCTGGAGAGATGGCCACGTCAGCCAACGGCAAAGACGGAGTAGTGGTAACATTTCACCTTTCAGACCAAACTTTGATACATCCTTCCCAATCTTGACGCATATTTCTGTAACTTCAAAAGTCCCTGTTTGTGAGGACGCCAAAGATGTGCGATATTTCTCGTCGAGGGATGATAACAGATTTTGTGGGAGGCTGTCGATTGTGTGGAATTGCTGCTCATCCTTCCTTTTGTTGAAGGATCGCAGCTCTTCATTCGCCAGGCGGCTCGGACGAGCCAGAAGCGCCCAAGCTATAGATGCATGGAACCTCGGATTTTCATAGTATCCCTTCTGTCTGATGGCCTCCAAGGTCGAGGAAAGGGAGTCAGAAAGTCCTCTTAGCTAGGTAGTATGAGTGAGCATGGGTTCACTTCTCAGAACGGCTCGAGCACTCACGTCATGGTGACCAGCGCCCACCTCCACTGCCAAAAATGTACGAGTGTTCTCATCATTGACGAGCTCTGAAAAGCTCGCGAAAGATATATGGAACCTAAAAACCCAATCTTCAGTATCTTTCTGTGCCTCTGGGATATCGAGCTTACGGAGGATGCTCTCGAGCCGCGTTACTCACGGCCGCCTTGAGCTGTTCCCTCTGATGTGCACGAAGGAAGATTGGCCGAGAGAGGGAGACATGCAACTCGCAACGGCCGTCATCGAGTTTGGATATCTCTTGTAAAGTCGGTACCATTTCCTTGCTATAATTGAGGACAGTTTGGACTAACTTGTACAGCGGAGAACTTCCAACCAGTTTCACGGCCACGTAGACATGAGCCACCCACTGTCCCTCAACGTGAGGCGTCGTCCTGATTCTTCCTTGGTGAAGTGCTGGGTTATCCGCAGGTGGAGGTGTAGTTATCGCCTTGGAAAGAGGCGGTAGCTTTCTGCTCAACGGTGTTACTTTGTTGCCAATGGCGAATCCGAACCAGACGCACCGTTTCTTTCGTTGCGTTTCCCGGGGCGAAGGAGAAGGGTCGGCATTTCCACTTTCCTCATCCGAGCTAGAATATGAGACGAGCGCAGATACTCGCTTCATTGCCCTGCAACGACTCGAACAAGGCGGTTGATGTGGAAGAAAGGAAGAAGCGCCCACTATATACAACCACTAACCGCGGGGCCAATACCCGACCCTAACCCAAGAATATGGTCCTCCCTTATCTCCCTGCTGGCAAACCCTATCTAATCTTGAGCGCCTACAACCATGAACGTCCAATTCATCAACAAAACCTCGACTGGTGGCGACCCTTCATCCGGACACGCCCACTCGCACGACGGAGAATTGCATTCCCATGAACACGGCGATCATGGACACACTCATGAGCACTTGGAGCATCCTGGTGAGTCCCGCCTACGCTCTTCTGAACGCTCTGAAGTTTGGGTCGGCCACTAATAAGGGTGTAGGCAAATACTCTGAGAGAGACCTTCCCGATTACTCCTCCAGGGACTTCCAGGAAAGGGGCTTCACTATTGGCATCGGAGGGTTAGTCTGTCTATCTCCTTGCAATCTGGCCCGTCGAAGGCTGATTCGTGAACGCAGACCCGTTGGTTCTGGTAAGACGGCTCTAACGTTAGCGCTGTGCAGGGGGTTGCGCAATGACTACAATATCGGTAAGCTTTCCGCACCCTGCCCAAGCCACATCGCTGCTGGTGCTAACAGTGAGTCATTCAGCCACCGTGACCAACGATATCTTTACCAGGGAGGACCAGGAGTTTTTGATTAAGAACAAAGCCCTCCCTTCATCTCGTATCCTCGCGATAGAGACAGGTGGCTGCCCTCACGCCGCCATTCGGGAGGACATCAGCGCGAACATGGGCGCACTCGAAACGCTGCAAGCGAAGTTCGCCTGTCAGATCCTCTTCGTCGAGAGTGGAGGAGACAACCTGGCGGCAAATTATTCCAGGGAACTAGCGGACTATATCATATATGTCATCGACGTGGCGGTCAGTGAGCTGAGACGAAACAGAAACGCTTGCGACACTAACAGCTTATTCTCTCAAGGGTGGTGATAAAATCCCGAGAAAGGGAGGGCCAGGAATCTCGCAATCCGACCTCCTGGTCATCAACAAGGTCAGAGACAACCATTTCGGACTGCAATCCCGATATCTGACCTCACGCTAGATCGACCTTGCGCCGCACGTCGGTGCGTCGCTCGACGTCATGGCGCGCGACTCCAAGTTAATGCGAGGCGATGGGCCGACTTTGTTCACCAGCGTTCGACAGGGAACTGGTGTCGATGACGTTATCTCACTAATTTTGGCGGCATGGAGGGCGGCTGGTAGCCCAGGAGAACCTGGAGCGGTTGGGGAGGCGGCTTGAGATGGAACAGGAATGGTAAAGAAACGAAACAATTTAATTGCAACTCTTATGAGGACTACGCAGCGGGCTGGGAGTGAAATTCTACGGGGTATAAAATGCGAGGTGGTGTGGGGGTATGCCTTCCAGCCGCGCTTCAGTTCAGAGCACCCTATATATCGGGAGTAGGTAACTCACAGCAAGGTTGCGAATGCGTTTACGATTATGGCTTCGTGTTGCGGAAATATAAATATCGGCCTACAGGAAAGGTCAGGCAAATAAATGGAATTAAGAAATTGCTGGACTCACGACTAGGGCTCTATGAAGCAGGCTGGAGAGGATAGCCGCTCTGGGGGTCGTGGGTTGTCAAGGCCATTCTGCGGGCTTTGAGGAAATGGCGATGGCAGCCTGAGCGGTTGGCTCTTGGGGCAATCGCTCTGAGCACCATCAGGACGGAAGGCCTGACCAGATTCCAAAGGGCGTCGATTGAATGCATGGTAATTTGTAAAGGAGTTTGTCGAGGTGGGGGCTACGGATGGGACCAATGTGATATTTTCCGGGCTGCTTTTATCGCTTCCTCATCCCCTAAGTTCTCCACAAGAACGCATGCAACCAGCGAATTCGCGATCCCCACTGGATAAGAAGGGGTGCGGACGACCGACAGGCTCTCTTCCAGCTGCGAACATGGCCGAGGACTTCAAGCCCAACGCCAGGGCAGGGTGCGAGATTAAGCTGATTATCAGTGCTAGATCAAGCAGGGCATAGGATGTGCGGTTTCTCCGTCCAGACCAGGGTTGTCAAAAGCCTCGCCGAATCTGCCGGCGGTTCGTCGAGCAACCTGTGGTAAGTAGTTGCAGGGGATGGGCGTCGCCGGCCTCTCTTGCCGCCGTAGGTTGCGCTGCCTGCCCCCCAACGTTGCCATTGTTATTTTCGAGATGGAAATCAAAGGAGACGGGTATACCAGGAATAGCACATACTTAGCTCCAGGACTCCTTCTAAGAGCCTTGGTCTGCGTCGTACATGTTTTCTGCCCCCCTTTATCTGGTGGCCATCTCTATCACTGTCAGTCGCGAACGCGACCTGGCAAGGGATTTCCCCAGTGCGTGGGGACGAGAAATAATTGCCTGCACGCACCATGCCGCTAGGCCAGGGTACCTGTACCATCTTCGTCGAACATACCTATGTGTTAAGAATCTATATCTGTCTTCTTTCCTAATGCATAAAGGGGGAAACCGGAGTCCCCGAGCTCCAGCGTCACTGGCAGTGACCAGCCTGAGAACGCTGGCTTGTTCAAGTTGGAGCCCGTTGATATTCCGGATATATGACCAGGGACGGCCTGTTTGCCTGAGACAGTCGCAAGGGCCGCTGGAGCACCAGCAAATATCCGTGGACGATATCTTCAAAGGGTCTGAGGGAGCATAGCCAGTGTTCAGCCTGAGCGGATTGCATCATCGTCGTGGAAAAGAAATGCTGGCAGCTCGGTGGCAGCGATCAACACATCCCATGATGGCCACACTCACACACTCTGCCACTGACCACCACCTCCACCGGCTTGCCGACTTCATTGCGCAGAATATCGACCTCTTGAAGACCCATCCTAACGATGGAGACGCATCGATAATCCCGGAGACCTGGACAGCCTCTTCAGAGCAGCTCGCAAGGTATTATTCAAGAAAAGAAGGCGGCGATGAGCTTCCAGAGAATCTCAAGGAATTCATCGACGGGATCCGAGAGTTGGAACTCCCGCGGAAGCCCATCGATATGCCAAAGGAGACCTTGATGGATCTGTCGACGAAGAATGGAATGTCACCCAAAAAGTTCCATGAAGTCCAGCGCTTGGTGACCTACGTGAAAGCACTGGTTGATGGGATCCGAGAAAAGTCACCAGATCCAAGCGAAGCTCTTGAACGACTACGCATCGTCGATGTCGGCGCTGGGCAGGGGTACCTTACTCGGGCCTTGGGTGGTTTGTTTCCCGGGGCGAAATTGTTGGCGCTCGATGCCGACCATAGCCAGACGGAGGGAGCAGAACGCTTCGGAAATTCTTCCAAGCCATGCCGATCCGATCCGAAGACCACCGAACTCAACAGCCGGATTGACCATCGAACCGTTCTCATAACACCACAGTCTCTCCTTGAGGTGGTGGACGACTGGGTAGGCAATACGCAGTCAACGGATGTCGACAACCAACCTCCAATTCCAGTACTCTTCGTTGCTCTTCATGCATGTGGTTCCTTGACGCCCGACATGCTACGAGCATTCCTCTCTCGTACCGGCGACCCAAAATCCATACACAGAACCTGGCGGCCACTGTCCATAGTCGCAGTTGGGTGCTGTTATAACTTGATGTTTCCAGGAGGTAAGCATGATTCTTTCTGATTTGAAATGTGGACCTGATATGAATGGCGACCAGATTACCCGTTGTCGCGTACCCTTCGCCCCTATCCCCCGGTAACACAGAACCCCCTCCCCACAGCTGCCTACCACTTAGCTGCTCAGATTCCAATGACTTGGCTCGAAAAGGATGGTGCTGGAATATGGAAGCTCCAATCGGCGGTTGGAATGGCTATTCGGAAGATCACCTGGCGTGCTTTGCTGCAGTTCGCGCTTGCCTCTGCAGAGGCTGTACAGTCACATGGTTCGACGATCGAAGGGAGAAAAGGGGGCTGCTCCGCAAATGTTCCTGTAAAATGGTGGGCTCTACCCCCGCGTGGCTCCGAACCCAGCTCTGCGACGACGCCATCATTACTGCCTGCACCTCCAATGTCAAAAACTGCATCCCCGCCGGCTTTTGACCGTTTGATCAAAGTGAAAGAAGCCACAAATCCATCCGAGCGGACTCAGGGAGAAGGCCTCACGGACACCGGGAGGCGCCTTGGGAAGCTTCCACCCTCCGCATACACACGGGGTTGGGACCACTTCCTCGACCTAGCTGGTGAAAGGTTGGGTGTACACTGGGGAACTGAAGATCTGGAAAGCCTTCGCGATGCACAGTTCGAGAAACAGGTCGAGGTTTTGCACACCCTACGATGTTTTCTTGGATCTGTCGTTGAAACGGCCATACTTTTGGACCGACTGCAGTGGGTTCGAGAAGTGCTTGGCGATTACGCAAATTGTAGGGAGGGTGATCCTCAAGAGATCCAGAATGACTGGAGTGTGGAACTTGTGAACCTTTTCGATCAAGGCCTTGGAAGCGGGCGCAACGTTGCAGTGGTTATCGCACCTGTTATACCCACCTACCGTTACCACGCCGATTCTGGTGCGTAAAGGGTGCGTTCTGTCCACAATCTCTAGTTATGTCATCTCATCGTGCTGGCGTTGGGTTAGCCTAGGTGGTTCAGCACTGGTTGCCCAGCGAGTCGCTCCCTTCTTTGATCGACGACTTCTTCTGTCAAGAGTATCACCCAAATTCGACTGTAGGGAACGTTATGGCCGCGCTGAGAACAATGATAACTCCGCGACACATGGAAGAGCGCCAATAAACTTAGTTTGACGTTGACATGGCATTTCTCTAGGTATGGATGCCTGTGGACCACTATGGACACACAGTGGTTTCTGTCCACCACGATTGCCACGACTGGTCCCATGTTCCCCACGACCCCGCTTGACCGTCGCAGATCAATGCCCTCGTCATAACAAGTTCAGCATTTGCTTCCGTTTACACGACCATCACCACATAGAATCCATATTTGTGGCGTTTGGGCGCAGCGATTGCATCGTCGGACCAGGTATCATCTCAGACTATGGATCGCCTTGAAAATTGAGAGAAACGGGCCGCAGGTGCGTCCCACCCCTATCACATCCACTGTGTTGTGCTGCGATGCAGTGCTATAAGATGACCTCGATAGGGTGCTCGCAGATCACTCATTCCGCCCGAACTCATCGTGGGTACCGGGCATCGTATGTAGGAATCCCAGCACCGACGATGCTTATTCATTACTCAACTCAACATCTCCTATGACCTCCTATGGGGACCACGGCTGCGGTGGCGGCCTATGCAATTGTCGCGCGACGGGCCTCCGATCTACCCATTGTATCTTGTTGGGGGATTGTTCTTCGTTTGTCTCCACCTGGCGACCGCTGTAATCCCATCTTCACTCTTCAATCTCGGCGTATCTCTGGGAAAGGCCGAGTTGGATCCATATCACGAAACCCCCATGCATACTCGTGCTGCCCCCACCTTCGCAAGCCTTGATCATGAGGTCTGCGACCCGGATCCAACTTGAACTAGTAGGTTCCGTTGCGTTGGTGGAAGAAGCAGATCGCCTTACATTGCGTGGGGAGTTGAAAACGCGGCCAACGTGAGCAGATAAACTCTGAATATTGCGTTAAGAATGCCGTATTGTCCCGGCCATTTGGGCGTGGCCAAACCTCTCGGAAACATATCTCGTCCAACGCGAAGCGCAACCTCTTGGGCAAACACCGCAACTGCTGATATTGAAAACATGCGCTTGCAACTCCCTGGCACTTGGCTGCGACAAGTACGAGCGTGGAGTGGCGGGCGCCACGGCAGTGAGTCCACCCCTACCACCCAACGCATATGCGAGGGTGGCGGAGGACGCCCTACTCCCGGTGCAAGCGAGGTCCACTCGAGTCAGTAGGCGTTGATAGAAGGCGGATTGAATAAGGATGAGAAACCGCGTATCAAGGCACAATCTCTGTAAGGAATAATAGGTCCCGCCGCCGCCGCCTCATTTGTCGCGGTTTGTATCACTTGCGTGCCCACTCTGCCCGCTCGCGAACCGATTTGAACGGGTATCAGTCCGATGCTTCGTCCTCCGAACCCTTTCAACTGAGACTCTCGGAATTGCAGGGGGCTTGCGCTATACCGTAGGCTACTGTCACACCAGTGCAAAACGCTGTAATGCTTACCCGTGATAGAAACTGGTGATTGAGCCCTAAGGCCTAAATGTACACAGGATAGAGATAGATCGACGTGTGCCCTGTCGACTTTGACAGCCTGACAAAAATGACTTTTTATGTCGCCGTGCTCGGTCAACCGTGCCTCGTCAAGAGATAACGCCGCTTGTTATTCCAGGGTCCTGCGATGAAATCATCAGAACCTTCTCCCTCGATTTTTGCTTCCGCTATGGGTAGTCTATATGGGGTTCGGGGATGTCATTGCTTACGACCGAAAACGCAAGTTGCCGGGCTAGGAAACAAAAGAAAGCGTCTTGCATGGACCTCGGTCTTGTTCCTCTGATAGTGAGTTGCGATATCTTTCGTTATGGCCAATAGGGAGGCCCAAATGTCTTCGCAACATGACTGCGCTTCGCCCCACAGTCGTGGATATGATTCCAGGAGTCTATTTCTGGGCTTAGAATGAACACAGCAAGAAGCACACCGTTCATGAAATAACCAAGCGACCCCGGTGCCCACTCTTGCCCACTGCCCACCATATTCAAAGCCCACGGCATTCGGATACCGGAAAACATCAGAATTCCAATGAGCGCTAAAGATCTAAAGTTCGGCAAAGTGCGGCCCTTACGGTTGCCCGCTGGGGTCAGGTCTGCGTTTGGCTTCTCACAACGCCGTTGGCCGCGAAACGCGTGGTCAATGTCTGATGGGCTTCTATTTAGGCCCGCGTGGGCGTCGGGTGCAGCTACGCGGTGTGTTCGGGGTCCTCCCGTCGGTAGGTACCCCTCCTCGTCGTACCGGGACCACACGTCCACCATGGCCCGTCTATTCATGCAAATTTCTTCTGCACCTGAGGTCTGGGGTCCTATCGTGAGTTGAAACCGCCCAGAATACGAAGGAAGTTCGTCATAGAACTGGGAGCGGGAATCCAATGGTTTTCCGACCGTTCCCAACTCCAAGTTAGAGAGTGTACAATAGGCAGAGACAGAGGAGGGGCGACGGGGGAGATGTAAACAAATCGCACGTCCCGACCCTGAAAATGCCTTGGTGGGCATTTCCACAGATCGTCGCACTAAGATACCCAGGCATTCGAAGAAGGCCCCTGCCTCGTCGGTCATCAAGCGCATCACCGTCACCGAGACCGTCAATCAGTTCCCTTGCGCCCTGAAAATTAAGCGCCCGGGCCAAAGGGCTGTGGCGAAGCGCTATTAGCACTTTGGGCAGTACAAATCATGCACGAATTGAAGGTACATTCATGACTTCACGGCTTTGGTACTGGACTCAATTCACCTACACTGATGAGATATGTTAAACAACGTTAGTATCACGATGGGGAGAGGGCCTACGCCCCTACTCACTCAGGCTGCGAGGGAGGTGAGAGGACCCCGAACACACCACCCTGCTTCTTCCGACGCCGGTATTGCCATCGGTCCAGTCTACGACACATCGCCGGCCCAATCAACGGCCAACGGCGTTGTGAGAAGCCAAACGTAGACCTGACCCCAGCGGGCAACCGTAGGCCCTGCATCAAACCTTGTTTCGCATGACCAAATTGGGACGCGTTTTCTGCACAATCGCGTCAAATACGTTTCGTCCTCGATTTCTATTTTCGTCCTTTGGTGATCGCTGGCCTATTTTGGTAATCAATTGATTCAAGTCTCAAGAGGGATCATACGGGGTTCGCAAAACACAACTTCTGCTTCTGATGATTCGAGGCGGTAAACGTCTTCTGTGCCTTGCCCTACACCAGGGACGGGCTTGCGAGCAACGATTGTCGCTTGGAAGACTTTGGAAGACTTCCCCCAACAGCACCGAGGTTTCACGTTGAACGGAGCGCTCGGAGTTCCAGGACATTATCAGGGACATGTTCAAATCTCCGAGGTTTCACGCTTTCTAACCATCTCAACAGAGTCTTCCGTTCACTCAATCAATCAGGGGTATCGTTCGTTCGGTATCTTTGGTTAGAGCCACTTTTGCCCCCACTCTCGCGTTGCTGGAGTGTACGTTCTGAGTGCTGCACCACCCTGCGCCCTGGAAATATCCATAAACGCGTTTTTGGGCACCTCAGCTAGTTGGCATTGTCACTGCCAATTACCCTTCAATCTCAGGTGTCGAAATCGCCGGTTCGGAGGGTATATCGTACTCTTCAACTAAGAACTTTGCCTGAGTCTTCGGCCCAAAGTATCAATTTGGACGTTCGCCAATCCTACGGTCGCGTAAGTTGGATGTCTACCAGGCGGCAACGGCTACGTTTATCTCCAACGGACTGCCTCTCTGTTTGGGCGCTTCACCGGTCTCGAGGCCGAGTAGGGCCTTCCCGCGTTCCGTTGGTCCTTGCGTGCTGCCGCACCAAGCATAAGTAGCCCACCTAGCCTCAAAGATTTGGAATCATTTCCCCGAGCAACACCGCTGGAAGACGTGAAAGCACTCGAAACATTGCCCTCTTAATAAGGCTGCATTCCGCAGGCTTGTACTTCGCACCTATTAAGATCTGCCTCCCAGCGCCATCCCGCGATACGATGCATCGCAGGTACATCCGCCTTTGTCGTAAACGGGGATGTTCCATCTAATTACGCCAAATCCATCTTCGTTACGTCCAGACTCGTAGGAGATCATGATGGGTATCTCAATTTTGGCGCCGTTCTGCGGTCTCGCTATCGCACTACCGACATGGACCAACGCCTGCGGCCCTCTGTCGAGCCTGTACCTCAGTGAGGGACGCCTCGTACTTGCCGTCAAAGCCACCTCTGGCTCTGAGCGCTAAGGAACTTCGCCGACATCACTAATCAGGCAGGAATTGATTGCGGCGTTGCTATGATGAGGAAGCGCGCGGCTAACCGATATATGGTAGGTGCAGTAAGAACCTTTGCTTCAAAAGAAGCGCCACAGAACTTGAACCGTAGCGGTTCAAGAGCGACTTCCCGCATCCCACAGTGAACTTTCCTATTCTAATTCGGAGGTTCTGCTTCGTTTTGGCTGTATCTGCCCTTTCGATTCCCATTCAAACGATATGCAAACAGCACAACAAGCAAGTCTGGAAGCCGTAGGACCTGCGACTGAAACTGCCCGTCAATTACATACGTACCGAAGGCACTTTGGGCATCGTACGGCGTTGAACCGCTGTCGAAGGAGTCAATCACTCACTCAATGAAGAACGTCATCCGATCCGGTAAAATTTCTCGATAAGCTGGGAGTGACCTTCGGTCGAGCCGGTTGCAGCGAAGCTCGTCGATGCGTCGATGCCCGTCGAGGCTCTCTGGAGTTCGCATCTGATGGGCGCGCTGGGCGGTCACGATGCTCTGGATCTAGGCTTCCACTAATCGTTGAATTTACCTGTAAGTGTAGAGTAGCCTCTGATTCATATTTCACTGTGACAATAGCCTGAAAGGAAGAGTACCTTTTCGCGCTTGGATAGAAACCGGACTAAGCGCGCGTGCCTGAGGCGCCGGGAGCGCTAATTGATCGCTCCGGGTCTGCCAGATACCCTTGCGCTGAAGCGAGGGAAGGGAGCACACGTAGTATATAGTCCTGAAGAGGTCAAGTTTAGAGGACCCTTCACGATGGGCGTGGTGCGCTCCTCCCCAGGGGCCATACCCAAAATGAATGATGCGAATGGAGGAACGAATTGCGGCGGTGGCCGACTACAAGGTTCCCGACCGTGCCTCCTGGCTCTCCGAACAGCCTCTTTTCAATTTACCCAAACAAGCGGGACAATTAGTTCTGGGAGCTACGCTACGCTTCAAATTGCAGTATCTTTATGTGTATGGTTCCTGGTCCGCGCTGTCCGTTTTGCTCATTGGAAGCTCAATCTTACTTTTATCATTGCCCCGGAAATTGGGCACGATACAAGTGGGTACTGGTATCCTTTGACTGACAGAAAGCTTGCAATAGAGGTTGGCGAGGTAGTGTGTGGTACCTCGAGGCCACTCGCCGAGACGCTCGTTGTTCCGGGTATGTGTCAACTGTAGACCTCGCGACAATTCCGTTGATCGTGGGGGGTCGACATCATTGGCCGAGCACGATGGATCACACCACCATGTTCGGGCTGAG
This sequence comes from Coprinellus micaceus, assembly GCA_951394405.1. Classification (NCBI taxonomy): domain Eukaryota; kingdom Fungi; phylum Basidiomycota; class Agaricomycetes; order Agaricales; family Psathyrellaceae; genus Coprinellus; species Coprinellus micaceus. The sequence goes on along the minus strand of OX596340.1, from coordinate 1,419,745 downwards.
ATGGCAATCCCGTCCCTTGAGCGTATATGAATGATTCGAGGGGGCAGATCGCATTGGCCAAAGCATATGCCGCCGTGACTGCCCCCCCCCACTTAGCTGCCTCGTGTTCCACTAGGAATCAGTGAAACATGATGCTGGTTCGTAGACCTGTGGGCGTTCGTTGGCCAGCTCACTTGCGATTCACCGTACCCGATCACGATGGTCTTCATTGGCTTAGAAACACTGCAATATACATAGAGGCGCGAGATTGGTGAGGAGGCGAACGGTCTCCGGGCCTAGATGACGGCCTTAGGGCAGTGTCGGAGATCTTCCCCCAACTATATCTGACTCGCACAATGGAAATCGGATTCAGAACTCGCCGTAGAATTTCAAGATCGAATTAACGTGCTCCAAGCTCGGTCGGGCGTTAGAGAGAATGACCCGTCGTGGGGCGCCGAGTTTGGAAGCAGGGATACCTATCCATATATGCTCACCTGTGGGACTGGGCCACCGAGAAGTATGTAGTTCTGGGCTTGGGGGAAGTCGCCGCGCCTTGTTACTCGGAAGAGCCTCCAAAATGGGAAAAGCGGGCGAACCTTGGGCGCCGATCGAGCATTTGGCCTCTCAATTAGAGTCGGGGAAATTTGAGAGGCCTTCCAGGTACATCCAATGTTTCTTCTGTGGCACTAGTGCGAACTCGATTGAGTCATTGTGCTGCGCACCATTCGTTAATATTCTGGCGAGGCAGCGAGCTTGAACGATTGTGGGCTTCGCTAACATCTGATACTCCACCACATCAGGATTTAATTCTAGCCAAGGACAAGCAGCTAGGTGAGCGAGCGCAGAGTAGAAATAGTGTGTCGGCGATCGGCTTGTTCTGGTGTGTGGCTTGTGCGGCCCCTCCGGAATTCCTGACCCACCCCGATGGTTCATCCACTGATGTTCCCCTACCATCTGGATCGGCGCTACCACACAGGCGGAAAATCCCCCCAGCAGCACACCTTGGGCCCCTGTCATAATCACGAAGCCCTGTGACTAGTGCCGACGATAACATAACCCCTACCCTATAGCCGGGGCCGCTTTGTGCCAATAACAGCGCATCCAGACACAAGCCTTCCATATGTGAATGACTCGTGGTACGTATGCAACCATTCAATCCAATCACAATACATAAGGGTGTGTATCATAAAACGATCTTTACAGCCTTTTGATATCTGAATGGTGTTTCCAAGATGGCGCACGGCGGCGTCGGTCCTCGTATCAAGGTCATTGTCGTAACCCAGCCCATACAGTCGCGCGTTCCTCAATCTCCCTTCCCGGTATGGACGCTATCCACCCAATTAGACTTGGACGTGTACCTCGGAAGAATGGCATGATCAGATACCCTGAAAATATTGAATGGGAACGTCGGGCGGAAACCCCATCTCCGCTTCAGTCACCCTCCCCTCGCAGTGTACGTAGCGCCTTTATCTTGAAGCAGTAAACATTGCGTCGGAAAGATGGGGGTGGAGTATTACCCAATTATGGTCCGCAGCAACACCGATTCTCAACGTTATCACTCAGGATTAATGAAGAACACTGATAGAGTGGACATGTCGAATGTCACACACCTCTATAGGCGGCGGAACGGGATGTAGCTAGAGAGGATATGTGGTATGTGCGCACATCCCCCAAAGTCATCTGGAACTCAACGCGAAGACTAACAAACCGCCGGTAAAGACTGCGAGAGCCTCGTAAACCCAACTCCGGACAACTATTATCCCAAAATCGTCTGGAGTACAGCACGAATCCGCACACCCATGTACTTGGAACACTCGGGGGAAATTTTATAAATGCGAAAAGATCGCAGTGTCTCGTTATTCAATTTCTCGCCCCAACAAGCGCCCGCGCCGCGATCGCGACGGTGGAACCAATGAGCGCACGCGGGCGCGTCCCACGTTCCAGGCCAACCAAGCGCCCACAACCCGCCCTAAATTTAAACGGATGGAATGACACGAAGATGTCGACGTTCCTAACAACCAAACATCCCGCTGGCCCACAACCCCTCGATAAGATGAAAACATGTCCCTCCGCTGAGACATTCACAATGAAAAAAAGTGATTTCGGCCGCCTGCCCATCGCACTTCTTCATCTCAGAGGGCAGTTCATAGACACAAAATGGGCGTTCCGTTGGATTCCCATGCTTGTGCTTCCATATACCCAGTTCATTACAATAACCCGTGTGAGTGTCTGGGAGGACCACATTTCCGAAAGACGTTCCTTTAATCACTCCTCTCGCACTAGCCTCCCTCTCGTAATAATATGCCTTAGGTTCAATACCAGCGCATATTGCGATAATAGCTCAGGAGGCGGCCGCGCTCGGAGGGGCTCGGGGTTCAATAGCAGTTAGAGAGGGATCAGCGACTGGCCCTTCCCTTCCTTCACGGAATAGGGGACGAGGCTAGAAGCCCGTTAAGCCTGGATTCGCCAGGGAGAGAGGCCAATGTGTGGAGGCGGCAACAAAAACGAGCGAAGGAAGAATCCCCAAGGGAATGCTTCGAACTTCTCTACTCTCTTCGCTGTTGTAATGCGCGTGATCGAATTGTTATTCCAGTGAGGGGCTTTGACTCCCGCGAGGGACGCGCGCCTGCCCCACCGATATTGCCCTGGAAAGAGTATTAATTACAGTGAGAAGCTTATCGCGAAGGGGAGGGGGATACGGGCGAGCAAGCGAGCGAGTAGAAGGTCCTCGGCGCGTCGACACCCAAGCGCGGCCCGATATAACGCGCACATGAACCTCGCTCCCATGCCCCATCTCTTTCTTCCATACCATTTTCGTACCGGACTGAGGAGAAGAAGGGACCTAGTTCCCCAGAGTGGATATATTGCGCCCCAGTGCCTTAGTTATCGCCATCGCTGAATCCATAGCATTCAATTTGCCTCCGTGTGACGAAATCGCGCCGCGCGCAACACATTTTTGGAGTTGTTATGTATTCGATCGGAGGCTCTCTTCTCATGATCACCTCCAAACCTTCAAGGAGGAGTCGAGTAACCGTTCCTGGATCCTTGGGAAACGCCTCACGGAAAGAAGGCCCGTTTTCTCTTTTTACCCGTTCAACATTGCTATACATAGCCCAAACGTATGTCCAAACTTCGAGTCGGACTCGGGACAAACAGAGCTACAATCGTAGAACAAGGCCTCGCAAGCGCCTGCCCTCGCTCGAGGACAATAGCGCTCGTAGTCAATGCAACATTATCAATACCAGATCAATTCAAACGGTATCGAGGAGTGTGTGAGTGTGTGTGGGGAACGAAACCCACAGGCAAAGAACAACGCCTGGGCTCAAAGGACAACAAGGTGGAGTGGGTGGGTGGTGGGGAGGTAACCGAGGCGCCCACACATTCAATGCAGATCCAGTATAACGGGCACCAAGTCTTGGGTCGCCGGATCCCGTTTCCTTTCCCTTGTATTGAAGATCATCCTTCTCTAATTCGCCTCATACATATATAGTACATCAGAAGAAAAAGGCCTTGAATGCAACGCATCATACCAACTCTAGCTATCTCTATGCTTCACCTTTGCCCGTCGGCGGGCGAGCTCTCGCCCGTCCCTCCACTTCCAAAGTTCATTTCTAAACCCTCCGAAAAATTAGAGTACAATCTACCAAAAAAGATGATATACTGTACGCAATGGCCTAACATCGTGCCTGTCTCTCCCTAATTCCGTCCGCCCGTTAGTTATCCCAATAAACTCTGACCTTCCTTACGGACTTGCTGTCATCCCTCTCTCTCCTGACTGATGAGAAAAAACGAACGAAAGATAATCATAAACTGGCCACCTCTTCACCTCAGGGCAAACCTAGCGCTGCAGTAAACGTGCGTTTACGCCGCATCGCGTGCCAAGTTCCAAGATCCTCTCATCCAAGAGACCGAGCACGCACGCGCCCAGGGTCATCATCGTCCTCCTCGTCGGGCTCCGGCGAGCCCCACCCCGTATCACCAGCCACTTGACAGATAACGGGGGAAGAAAAAAAAAAAGGTTTACGATCGCCCCGACAACTCCCAGTCAATTGAGCGTGCTCCATATGGTATTCGAAGTCGAGGCGGAGAGAGGGGTGGGGAGGCGCCCGACCGTCGACGGGAGCATTCCCCCCGTGTGTCAAGTGGTTGAAGTTGGTGGTGGCATGAGGCGCGCTAATCAGCCGGGAAGGGATTGGGTCAGGGTCCTCGTCGCTAAACTGCGGCTCGTGATACTTATCTTTCTCGATGATAATCTCATGGGACTCGGAGGTAACTTGCGAGGTGTGGTCACCAGGCTTGGGGCTCAGCAGACAGGGGACTCAAAGGTGAGAGGGTACTTCAACTTTTAGATTGAAATCGAGGGACAGTGTGCCTACAAAACAGAGATAGAGAGAAAGACTAAAACACGAGATGGTATGTACAAGTATGTAAGCGGGATAAACATAAAAAACACCACAGAGCGAGCGAGAGACGGTAGTCGATAGATAGGTAGATGAGCACAGACAGACAGACAGAGACAGAGAGGAGAAAGAGTGGTAGGTATATGATGATGATGGGGTAGGTATTATTACACAGTCTTGAAAGCGATCTAGTAAGCTAATTTGTACAACGGGGGGGAGTCGGGGCGATCGTATCGTTAGGAATCGTGTCAAAAATGTTAGAGGGAGGGTGAGGTGAGAGGGGGGTAAGTATACACACACGGGGAGGTTCAAAAATAAAATAAAAGAAAGACGAGAGCGAGAGCGACGCTCTCAAAAGCCCAAAAGCGAGGAAGAAACGAAAGTAAAGAAAGGTGTGCAACCACACCACCGGAAAACCCATCTCACACACCTCGCACCGCACCGCCGCACGACACCCCGAATGGAAGACAACACCTTCACTTCCCATTTCCAGAGCGATTCAATCCGAAAATCGAATCCCACCAAAAAAAAGCGCGACCGCATCGGACCCCTCGTACCGCGCCACGATAAGAGGGGGACTCGGACTCGGGACTCCAGGGGGTGTATATGTCCAGGCCAGGTGCGTCGGGATAACGGCAGCGCGTGAGAGTACGAGTAAGTACGACTCATTCACAAGTCGTACCTGGCGCTCTTCCCGAGTCGTCGTCCAGGTTTTACCCCCATCCACCTCTCGCCCTTCCGCGCCCCACGTACACCCAAACGGCAACATTCCCCTCCTCCCGAATCCGCCTCTTCGCTCCTCGAGAACCCGAGAAAGAGAGAGATGGAAATGGGGATGGAATGGACCCTCCCATCACACGACACCCCCTGCCCGATTCCGATTTCCGATTTCCCACTTTCTCTCTTGGTTTTTTGATTCCGTCCGTTCACGATACACCCATAGAAAGATGAAATGAACGTGGGAGGATCTCAATATCTTTCATCTCCCCCTCTCGGTTTTGAGTTGGGTGGGTCGGCGGAGGAAGGGTGGAAGGTAGGATTTTTGGTTGTGGCTGCAGGTGTGGGGTAAGTCGAGTGGCGCGAACGGGGGCCGCGAAGAGGGGTGGGCGAGTGGGTGGGGTCGAGATTCCAAGGCGAAGAAGGAAGGAGCAAGCAGGCGTCGCTCGCCTACACCGCACTCCCGGTCGACCGGCGATAAAGGTCGGGGGCGCCAAACCCTCGTCAGGAGGACTCGTCGGGACTAGTCGACTCCGTGATGGAATGAATGAACCCTTCCGCGAGTCGAAGATGCGGTGGGGGATGATGATGATGGCGAAGACGATGCGATGGCGGTGATCAGGGCTGCAGAAGTGATGCGAAAGATGAAGATTAGAGGATGAGATGAAGAGAGAGAGAGAGGCGATGCGGGGTAGGTAGTAAAGCAGCGAGAATAGAAAAATGGTATCAAAAAAAATAAAAGGAGCGTCTGTGTCCAAGGGAGTGGAAAGTGTCCAAAGGATCGAATAACAGTGAGGAAGAATGAAAGAAGAAACACGCCTCAGCGAGACACACTCATTGGGGCTGGGGCGTCCCATACCCACTACCCGGGGCGCTGCCTGCGCCGTCAAAGTATCCCGCCGACGCACTCGGCAGCCGCGGCGAGTACCCCCCTCCTCCTCCCCCACCCGCGCCCCCGCTAAACGGGTTCCCGCTGAGCGTCGGGGGCGCCGAGAGCGGGACGTCGTAGTTGCTCGAATGGTGGCCGTTGGAGTGGTGGTGGCCCGCCGACGAGTGATGCGAAGACGAGTTGTTGGGCACGTAGAGGAGCTGGCTCCTGCCCGAGTTACCACCACCCCCCTCGTACCGGTGCGGGTAGTCCATCTGGTGCCCATTCATATGGTGGCCACCGCCGCCGCCGCCATGGTGCGAGTTATGACGCCCCCCCATGCCCGGCATCATCCTGTACTCGGAGCCATGGTGCCCGTGGTGCGACGAGGGGGTGTTGGGCATCGACTGGAGCGACATGGGATGGTACAGCTGCAGCGAATCCTGCGAGGGCATCGAAGCGCGGCGGGAAGGATCGAGGAGACCCGAGAGACTCGCGCTCCTGCCTGCAGGGGGAAACGGCGCGGTGGTTGTGGGCCCCGAGGCGGCGCGATGCGCAGGGGCGAGGATACGTCGTCGGGCCTGTTAAATGTGTCAATAAATCTGTCAAAAAAGCCAAAATAGAGGGGACTGACATTGATCATCCAATTGGAGACCTGGCTCATGGAGAGGCCCGTCGCATGGCAGAGCTGCTTCTTCTCCTCCTCGCTGGGGTAGGGGTGGTCTGAATGGCGATGGAGCCAGGCCTTGAGGTAGTCGGTCGTCTCCTTGGGGAGCTTGCCGCGTTTCCGCTGCGGCCGGTCAACGAGCTGGCTCTGGGAGGGGATCCCTCCCTGCTGCTGGGGGCTCCTGTTCGCGGGGGGAAGCTGGGGCGGGGCAGGCTGCATGGGGGGCGAGTAGTTCCCATTGCCGTTCCCATTTTGCGGGGGCAGAACAAACTCGTTCTGCTGGAACTGCCATTCGTTCTTCACGGACACGCGGGGGCCGCCGCCGCGCGAGTCCTGGCCGGAGATGCGGGCGGACCCCGCAAACATCTGGGCCTGGGAGACGGGGCCGGAGAAGGACTGGTGGCGCATCTGGTCGTCGTATTTGAGGGGGGGCGAGAGCTGGCCAGGGGTGCTGCTGGGGCGCACGATGGCGGAGGGGGGGTTGGACCAGGTATCGGACTCGGAGTAGGGCGAGAGGCCTAGTGCGTGGTCAAACGGGGGCGAGGCAGAGAGGGAGTGCGAGCTACCGTTGGAGAGCCCGGACGCGGGGTACGGGCTGTTGCTGTTCTCGTAGTAGACATCGGTGGTGAGGCGACTGGGGCGACGCGCGCCCTCGTGGTCCTCGGGAACGGGGGGGAATGTGTAGCTGTTGAGGCCGTTGGAGTAGCCCTGGCCACGGATGTTGGGGGCGGGGTAGGGGGAGTGGCGGACGGAGGGGAGGGAGGTGCGGCGGTCCTCAAAGGTGGTGGAGATGCTGGGGAGCTGGACCTTGTGGTGGTCGTCGGGATGGTCGTCGTCGTCGCGGCGGGGGAGGGCGTCGGGGGACGGGATGCGGGCAGAGTCGTCGGTGTCGGCGGAGGAGGCGTTGGAGGAGGACATGCGGCGTCCGGGCGAGGGCGGGAAGTGGAAGAGGGGGACGTGCTTGGCGGGTGCAAAGGCCAGGGGGATGAACTCGTCTGCGAGCTGCTCTGTGGGCATTTGGGAAAGGGAGAGCGGCGCGCACTGGGCGTATAAAAGCGGCGCGACGAAATAAAAAAGAAAGCCGGGAGCGAATAGGATCTCCCATCTAGGAACGCCCCTTTCGTCCTTTCCAGATCGCGAGATTCCAGATCTGAGCCTTTTCTTTCCCAACTAGGCTACATTACATCTTACGGCATCCCAGGCCCTCCAGCAGCTGCCCCGCCTTCTGCCGCTCCTTTGCACTCACACCCACCCCGTCCACCACTTTGATCTTTGTGCACGCCCGCATAATCAGCCCTCGGTACGCCAGCCGCCCCACGTACCCCTCGTCCGGGAGGTCCCGCCGGAACTTGCTGTCCAGCTCCTGCCACACACCCCCCTTCTCTCCGGGCTGCAGCGCGTGCGGCGCGTCCTTTACCAGCAGCGGCAGGTACCATCCCAGCGTGCACGGGTTCATCCTGTTCCCAATCCATTAGCTTCACTCCAGCCACTTGGAAACGCCTCACCGAAAGTCTAGCATTTCCACATCGGGCATCCCCTGCAATAGCCGGATCAGCGGTTTCGTGCTCTTCAGCCGCGAACCAATGATCGTCAGCTTCTGCATCCTCCCAAGCGTCTCCAGCCCCTTCACCTCCTCCAAAAAATTATAGTTTAGATTCAACACCCGCACGTTCGGGCACAGCTTCCCAAACCCCTCCGCCAGCACCGTCAGCCGGCACCCAGCCAGCTCCAGGTACACCAGGTTGTAGCACGGGAGGCACAGGATGGGCGCCTTCACTCCGTTGCCTGTTGTGTCCGGTCAAAGTGCGCGTTGCGCCCCCAAGGCGGAGAAAAGCCCCCGCAGAAGCACACAAAGAATTCCCGAAGCCATCCAGGCACACCGCCGATTGAGGTTCGTTAGAGTTGGCGCGTAGGTGATTCGCAGCCGATGATTTGAACAGAGAGGGGGAGACAGAGCGAAACAGCGGTCGGTCAGCGGTTATCACCCCCTCGCACTCGAGTCAATATGCTTACCAGAGAGATACAGCCGCTTCACATCGCGAACGTCGCGGGTCAAAAGGTTGCTTTTGGTCGCATCATGATCGTGGCCACAGGAGGCGGGGGGGTCCCGTCAGCAAGGGTAGATGACTATCCCAAGAAATACACTCACAAATTCCTCCCACCCTGATTCCTCATACTCAAATTCTCCAACCGCGTCAACCGCTCCACCTTCACCAACGTCGCTATACTGTTATTATCCACGTACAGCGTGCGCAGGTTCGTCACCTTTGCCACACTGAGCTCAGTGAGCTTGTTCCCGCTCAACCGCAGGATGCGTAGCTTGGGCATCGTATGCTCAATAACGAGAGCCTTGAGCGCATTATGATCTGAGGTTCAGTCAGTACCACCGTAGCATAGCCCAGATCCGTTCAAAATAAAAATAAAAATAAAGTGACACCAGTGTGTCCTCCACCGCACAAAATAGAAGATACAGGGAGATAGAAGCCCTTCCTTCTCCCTCTCCCCGTCTCCCAGCACGTACTCGCCAACCCAACATCCCCCCTCGCCCATTACTCCGCGCCAAGAAGCAGCGGAAACGAGCACAGCCAAACAGGCGTCAAAAACCGCGATCTCGCCTCCATCAGAGACCACCATCACAAAGTTGATAGTGAGCAGCGATAACCACCGTTCAGTGGGTGGGTGGGGCGGTAACAGTAAATTATATCCACTATCTCAGTGAGAATTAATCGAGAGGGGGCAAGCCACCTAAAAACCCAGTCTCGACGCCAATGGCCGATCTTAATCACCCGACGGCGGTCATAGTGAACTGGATGCGTCTACGGACGACACTCGGACTCGGACACACTCTCACGAACACGATCGAAAACATCCCCGCGTCGAGGAGGGTTCGCCCCTCTCCCGCAAATTAAAAAATGATGGTAAGCGGGGAAACAATCCACGCACCAAAGTTGACTGCAATCAAGTTATCGAGGGACGACAACCCGCGAACGTCTTCCAGGCGGTTCTGGCTCACATTGAGCATCTCGAGGCGGGTCCTAGAAAGGAGAAGCCTCCGTCAGTTCATGGCGAAAAAGTGCGTGGATCGAAAAAGGGAAACGACCGGGCAAAAATGAGCAACGGAATCCGCTGAACCCAATCGACTCATCACCCAGTTCACAAATAGCAGAATAAGGATAGTCCAGTCGAGGGAGCTAGTCGAATCGAATCAAGTGAACCAGTGTGGGAGCACCGGGATGATGTACACCACCCGTTCCCATATGCCATCCTCGAAGGAAGATCATCAAAAACAAGTGTTGCCCTGGGTAAGCCCCCTCGCAGGGGGGGTGGTGGCGGCTCACCGAAGCTGCCCTCGAGAACCAAGGGAACCACCCACAACGCACAGCACCAACACACGCCTGATAACCCAACGAAGCCACCAACTCAACAAACACCCAAAATAGTCCACGGAAGAAGGTAAATCTCCAAGATGCCATAACCAGAAGAAGATAGATACTACGCACCATCTAAACTCCTCTAGATCCACATCGCGGATGGCATTGCCCTGCACGCTCAGCTTCACAAGGCCGTCCATCCGCTCTAGACCGTCCAGGCTCGTCAGCTTGTTCCCGTCAGCCTTGAGCTCCCTCAGATGCCTCAAGCACTGCAGCTCTGCATTCCGCACCCATTAGCATCGCGTCTCGTAAACTCGGTTGATCGGGAGGACAAGGAAGGTTAAATACGTACGGCGCAACGAGTCCACTTCATTGTTGCTGATATCCAGGTTTTCGAGATTGGCCAGATGGTTATACGACGTCAGCCCTGTAAGACTAAATGACGGGCGGAGTGAGGAGGAAGAGGAAGAGGGAGTAGCCGTTAGTAATTGTTCATAATTAAAAATTGGGTTTAGTCTATCAGGTTCAAACTCGATTCCAGTAAATGGAAGCGGAATGTCCCAAAGCGCGGATCCCGCACGGGACCAAAAAAAAGGGACCCAGCAAAAAGAGAAAAAAAAAAGGAAGGTACCCACCTGTTCTGCGCTACAGATAACGTCCGTATTGACCCAGGTACCCCACTCAGCCAAGACAGTTGGTTGGCATTCCTACACACCGAGGGGAAAATCGGACAAGGGGGTCAGCAAACCTCCCCATCGGACGCCAAGAGCTCACTCACAGATTCAACGAGTCCAACCTGGGTAAAAACTCCTTGAGCCTCGCCACACTCTCCAACTTCTTATCCGACAGGTCAATCGTGCTGAGCTGTTCCCAATGAGGCTCAAAGGGTTGTACGTCCGTGATAACTTGAACCAGCCTATCATGTGCCACCCCAAACGAGCATTCCGTGAGGAACGTTCCATTCGCCCTGCTCAGGCTGCCTTTGCTCCCCGATGCGCGTTGGCTCTGGGAACGCGAGAACGTCCGCCGAGACGATGACGATGACGACACCTGACCTGATCCCGCCGGTGGGAACACGAAGCTGCTGCCCGCCAGATCTCTCTCGGTCAGTGGTCTCAACTCGTCGACACGTCCCGCAGCGCTGCTAGCCTTGGACGGCGAATCGTCTTCCTCAAAGTCTATAAAATCCCCAAACAAACAAGGAATACGTTAGCACCTTTCCACGACAAGGAAAATGGAACCAAAAAACGAACCTGAATTGACTAGAGCATCCATCATGTCCGCTATCCGCTTAGTCCTCGCCGATGGCTGCGTAATCGCAGTGTTGTCGTGGAACGCCCGTCCTCCCTGGGTACTTCGACTTCGACTACTTGTCAATGGTTCAGAATCTGTCATCGACATGGTGCTACTCAAGTCCTTCATGGGCCCCTCCGTCCTCCCGTCCGAGAAGCTGACCGATCGCCCGTGGGGCTGCCTGCCCTGCGGCGTCTCGTACCGCGCACTGCGACTCTTCATCGCCGAATTGGGGGTCCCGCTCGACTTGAGTGCAGGACGAATCGGGGTGGCCGCCACACCGCTCCCCCCGGCTCGTTTGTTGGGCGTGTGGAGGCGCGAGGAAGGCGTTGACAGACCGATGTCAAGCCCAAGATAGGGTGACGCCGCCGACACCGCGACTAAGGGCACTTGGGGGTGACGATGATGCACATTTGCAGGGCTAAAGCTCTCGTCGCCAGATTGGTAGTCTATAACAGGCACCGTCGCTGTCGTTGTTACAGTCCCACTCAACAGGTCTTCATCTTCTTCAGAATCCGTCGTCTCGTCACCGTCGTCGTAGCCCGTTGTATCGACCGCCGCCATGATGTTAACAAGGTGGGCCGAAGCATCAGTCGAGAAGCTTGTAAGCTCAAGCTCTTCATCATCACCATCGTCTTCGGCTTCTGAGCGTTCTTCAATCGCGCTCATCTCAGCCACACCGGCTCGGGGGGTACCCTCCTCTTCGTCCGCGGCCGGTTCTAGCTCGTCCCGGATGGGACTAGCGTCCTCATCTCCGCTACCACGAGACTCATCGCGTAGGCTCTCGATGTCGCCGAAAGGATCATCGCTTAGTTCTGCGAGAGAACCACCCGACTCATCCGGGTCCCGATTCGCCAGCTCGGTGTTCTTGACCCATTTCATCATAACCCTGTCGAAGAGCATGTCCCCTAATCTTTCCGGTACTGGCGGAATGTCGGTCGGGACTATGGTTCGGAGATGAGGCGGTCCCGCATGCTTGATGAAGGAGGGTGCTCCGGAGGTCAATGTGGTTCCGGTACTTCCAGAAGCAGTGGTACTCGAAGAGACATAGCGGTTGAGGTCCTCGTTCGCGCCGGCACGAATGGAAGGGTACGCAGGCGGTGCAAGGGAAGATGGAGGTCGGCGTTCTAGTGGTCGGCTCGTGCTTGATAATAATGCGGCGTTGGTGTTACTCGCGTTCGCGTTGGGTTCACGATCGGATAAGGATGTTCGCGCGAGGCTGCTGGCAAGAGCCTGCCCAACTTCATCTGGGGGAACGGTCCGTGAGTGGTTCCTCTTTGGATGCTTTGTCCGAGAACTACTGGATTTCGTCGATGATGTACGCCGGTGGCCAAGTCCTTTCGGAACGGGGCTCTCCTTCTCTCCCCGTGAAGCTTTCCGTCGATGGACAGCGCTAGAGAGGGCGCTGCGGTTGTATGAATCGGAACTGTCTTCAATTTGAGTAGCGATGGTTGATAGATCCGTGTCGCTAGAGAATATTCGTTTCGGGCCCTTCATGTCGCTCTTGATTTGGTCCATGAGGGCCATGGCATTTCGGCGATAATGAAGGGATGAGTAAGAATTGCCCTTAGATGTTAAGGTATTAGATATAGATGCAGCATTATCTTGGCGCGAGTCTGGGACGGATAGATAGGATGGTCGTCTTGAGGAATCTAGACGTACATACCCCATCAGCAGAAGCAGAACACCAGAGAGGAGATCCTTACCAGGTCCGATTTTAGGTGTACTAACCGTAACGGAATCGACTCCTCTGGTGGCCTTGTGCCCTTGGGAAGGCGTTGCAGTCGCGCTTGCTACCGTGGAGATAGTGGAGAAGTCGCGGGCCTGCTTAATCTTCTCCATGAGTGATCGAGACTCGCCCACGTAGTCTTTGCCCTGTGGTCGAACGACCATAGCCCTGGCACCGGTGCCTTCTCCGTAGTACTCGCTCAGAGGACTTAGCTTGATCCTTTTCGCACTGCGTAAGTGGCTGAAATCCACACCGGTTCCAGTGACTTCGGAGACCCGAGATAGATGCTGGCCATAGGTTGGAGGCGAGGTTGTGCTCGTACCAGAACCAGAGGGCGTGTTGATAGCGATGGAGTCTACCATCGCGGAGAGGTGTTCTCGGGTATAAGTGTCGTACTGAAACTGGAACAGCCTGAGGCGAGAATCGGTGGGGGGTGCGGAAGAGTGGGGGTGGAGCGGCGGGGTAGGAGTACTATGGGCTTGTGGATTGAGTCGGGAAACAACGTCCTTCGGCACCGTAAAGGTGAACTGGCACGCTAAGCTGGGCTTCCTGCCGTGGAACGACTGCATATTCGGTAGGTCGGTTTCGATGATCTCATCCGAGACTCCAGAACTTCCTCCTGCGCTGACGACGACCGCCGAACGAGGCGGGGATAGACTTTGCCTCGAGTTTGAACTCCCTCCACGGCTGGGAGGTGTTGGTGGGTCAAACATCCGCTCGAGAGGTAGGGGAGCGAAAAAGTCCTTGATGGCCGGTTTCCCATTACGCCCAGGTGTCTTGGGTACCAGTGGTGCATGCGCAACTTCTTCTCGAACGAGGAAGGTCCCTGGGGCCCGCGTCGTGTTGTCCTGTGGTCCACCATGGTCCAGGTCGCTGTTTGTTTGGATGTGGGTGCTGAGAGGCGCAGTGAGCGAAATAGACCTAGTGCCATAACTCTGGCCGTCGTCGCCATCGTCCTCGGATTCTTCAGGCTCAAGGTCGACCCATTCCTCCTGAAGCTCTTCTGTCTGCCATGCTGGCTGGTTGCGTGGGTCTCCCGACATTGTGGTGGGCGATGGCAAGCCTTGAGGACGGCAGCAGTGGGCGTTTGTGTCATGGTTGCACGCCGGTTGAGCGCCGTTGAATCAGGCGCCCCGCACGTGATCGCGTACGTTGTTTGCCCCTGTTTCGAAGCGCGCTTGCGGGCGCCAGATTTCCAAATTAGGCACCGACGCGCTCTCCCCCGAACACTATCGAGGACAACTCGGAGCCAGAAGAGCCGGAGCGCAGAGCATCCCAGCGGATATCCCAGGGCTCCTGTAAATACTCTGATACCAGTCAACATCGTCACTCTGCATCACGGGCGGCTTTTGAGGTGTCTCCCTGTCAAGTGTGAGTACGGTCATGAGAGTGACACATTCAAGCCGTGGAAGGCGATCCATTCGACAAGGTGGTAAACGCTGCAAGACACCTTAGGCTCTTGTGTACCCTCTCTTGGCCTTCTCTGAGGCTGCACTGCTGCCCTATGTGCACAACAACTCCATCAGGTTTTTCGTTGACAGCTGGTGAAGCCAGGTGCACCTGATCATCGGCCGGCGGCATGATCCGACAATTTGTCCGATTGGATCACGCCGACCAGAAACCATCAGCCCTGACAAGCGCCTCATCAGCGAATACCTGAGCGCCACCTCTGGCCACCTGCGCCTTGAATCATAGTTTCGAAGTCACTCTAAGCATACAAACCGTCCAAATATTCACATGTCCTGTCATCTCCAGGGAGGCGCGCGACCGAAATTTCTTCCCCAGGAATGCGATATCATAACGGTAATGGCTGATAAGATAAAGCTCACAACTCCAGCTCTGGTGAGGCCAGGTCGTTCGCTATTTCATCGGTCCCTCCCGCCCTCTTGGGTGATTCTTTGGCAATGGACCAAATTGAATTCGACCCTGTACCCCGCGAAACGAGGCGATACCTCATGCACTTAGGACTGACTGGATACGGTAACTACAAATTGCCTCGATTCCTTTCGGGTGGTACGACAAGGGCAGTACTGAATGTGTGTATCATCTCTTTTCAATCCTGCACTTGGAGACCGCCGCCGCTCATCCTTACGACCCCCCGGCCTCCGTCAAATTCTCCAAGTCCAGATTGGTGAGTGCTATCGTGACAAAGATCGACGGATCTTCCAAAGTTGTCAATACGCCGGAGTTTAGGCGTTCTTCCCAATCAACTTCATCGTCTTGCCTATGGTGCTTCGCCCGCATGTTCAAAAAGACGTAGGAACCTAACACGCAACACGCAGCTGCGGACGGACCGACGAGGAGGTAGGAGACGAAGGCTGGTGCGTATGCAAATGTGACGGAACTGGCAACTAACAATGCTGAAGAAGAGTCAGCATTTCCGTACTTGCATTGAAAAACCAAAGCAACTCACTGAAGTTGCTGGAAAAGGTACGTCATGAAAAGCATGAAAAGGTCAGCCGGATGTCCACCCATTTCCCTACCCTACTGTGGATACTTACACAACAAAATATATTGTTGAATCGTGGACCTACGCGTTGTGATCGTGGTGGGGTTAGAGAGGTGAATAAAAATCGTGAACAGTGCACGCACAATCAATTTGACCAGGCTCGATGCCGGGATTTCCCTGGGTTTCCAAATCCACGCCCAGACAATGACCGACAAGAACAGAAAGAGTTCGGTGACGAGGGTAGAAATCCTGCCAGTACAACCCCGTCAGTCTCCCACCAGTGACGGGGCGAAGAAAAGGGGTGACTAAATTGATTTTTGGGGATGCAGTACGCACCAAATACCTAAGACGGTGTCCGCCATTCTAATAGTGTAACATGCGGTGAACGACGCTTTCTCGGCAACATCTACGGCCCCACATCATTAGTCTCGTCGCTACAAGCACGGTACTTTTGAACCTACTGTCCGATTCAGTGTTGGATACAAAGCTCTTGACGAGTAATCCTACGCGAACTGCTATTCCTCCTGGGGGGATCACATGACATTTGCAACTCTAGCGGGGGAATAGGGAAGCAAGTTTTTAGAGAACTCACCAAAATAGCATGCAGAGGTCAAGGCAAGGACGACCTGAAGGCACACACGGGCGGCGGTTAGCTCTCCGAGAGGACGGTGAAACCAAACTCCTTACTTTATGACACCGATCTAGATGGAAAATTGGCCATGGTAAACGGTAGGCTGGGACTAGAAGATGGCGACCGCCCAACATCGCTGCCGACTCACGTAGGGCCCATACACGCAAGACCAAGATGCCTGTGGGGGCGTTAGTAAATGGCTGACCCCAAGACAAAAGTCGATACCTTGGACAGTGATAGACGAAAGCATGAATCCTCTGAAGGGTATCAGAGATGCCCACGCCCCGGTGCTCATGATCAATGAGGAGAAGTTGAAAGTACATACATGAGCAGCCACTCGAGATGGGACCAACATCTGTAAAGAGTGAGCCCTTACTGCATGACGCCGACGGCGAGGGACTATCACACCCACTAGCGCAGGTCCATGTCAGCCACTGAACCCCAAGAGCGGTTTCTAGAGGCTTACCCCAGCGTGAGGATCTCGCTGCATCCACCCCACCGCGAAGAAGTTTGAACTACTCATTTCCACACCATAGGTCAGCGAAGGCTTAGATGCAATGGGCAACGTGATGGGACGTACACCAGTACTCCTTCGGCGGCATAGCGGTTGAGAAGGAAAAGGATCTTCGCAAGCGATAAGCGGGACCTGAGGAGTGAAAATATGGGTGAGAGAGCAATCGGAGGCAAGGGGTCGCGCACGGCCAGATGTGTGAGATCTGGGGGCAAGACCAAGGTTAGAAAAAAATATGTGCTCCATGGTAGAGAAACCGACCTCTTTATCGAAGGTGAGTGCATGATTATAGAGCAGGATCGTGAAACACGCAGCTGCATACCCGGAGTGAGCGCAAGAGTGCTTGGAGGGTGATAGGGAGGACTCACTGGCGGTCCACATGAGGTGCATTCCCTGCGTTTGAACATCGAACGTGCTCAACAAATTGGCGGGGTCTGGCATCGGATCGCACGACTTCTGAGGGTGAGAAACCGGTGGGTAGGAGGTGGGTAGGAAGAGAAGAAGGAGAAGGAGGAGTATAAGATCGAAATCGACCTTACCGCGCATTCCAGCACTCCGTTGAAAGGTGAAAGGGGAAGCAATTTGCGACATAGTTCCATCAGCGGACTGGATGCCGTAGATACATTTACCGGCTCACCAGGCCCTCGAATATATTATCTTCATCATTTGTCCGCGTTCATCGCTCATGCGCTTCGACCCAAAGTTTCCGAAAGCGATGCCCGCAATACACAGCGTAGCATTCGTGGAAATATGCGATGCCAGACCCTGCATCAGGCCGGACCCTTGGCGCGTACACGCACCAAAATATCGCTGCAAAGTCGAACACCGGCCGAAGGCTTCAAGCATTGGCGGCGCGACCACAATACTGCGAAAAGGCTAAATTACCACCCAAGGTTGTCAGTATGTCAAGTTCTCCGTCAAAATTCAGTGTCGACAAGGGCGCACCAATTCAAATATCAAAACTTCCATTTAGTCGTTTCAAAACACCGCGAATGTGATATAGAAATGGGGGCGCCTGAGCGCTGAGCAGCAATATCACATTCCGCGACAGGTAATTGAGTCTGAGTCCAGAATAAACCAAGTGGGGGCAACGCACGCTCGAGGTTGCAGTTAAAGCCAAGCAATGATTTCAGGTGCTTGGAGCACTGCAAACTCTCGGGCATCACCGAGCGGAGATTGAACAATGGAGCCATGCCACACCTAGTAAGAAGGAGTTGCGGGAGGCGACTCGGACATGTATTCACAACGTTGGATTGGATGTGCGTAGATGCTTACTCGCTGGGGCTATGCTTTGTTTCGGGCTTCCTCATCTGGGGGATTATGGGTCGGTGCCAGCGGTGGGCTCGGAGCTGACCTATCATAGCAGCGAACTTTTAACTCCAAATCGGAATCCGGCGCGTCAATATCTCCTTACCTCCTCGCACGACTTGGAGGACCTCCAAAATGCACAACCCGGAGTAGCTAATGAGTATAGTAGTAGGAGTCGACCATCAGCAGTGGATCTGACGTGGCGTCCAATGGCACAGGGTTGTGGTTTACCGGTACGCATAATCATACATTTCATGATACACGGCCAATTCGCGATCGTCCATATCTTCCAATCCACCGCCGAGCCCATCGTACCCACTGATCCCCTCTTCCACGTCCTCTTCGGAGTCTTCTCCGGGGTTTTGCACATCTAGACACCAATCCATCCGTGCGGGGACGGTCGGCACATGAGCTTCGGGGAACGGACTCTGGGGCTTATACATATATGAGTGTCCCACCGACATCCCAAACTGGAACCGCATGAACATGTCTCGATCGACGAATCTAAAGAAGGGGGTGAATATGTGTCCTTGAATATGTGGAAGAGGGAATAGAATTGGAGGTCACGTACTTGTTAATGTAACATGCTTGCCACTGTCCTTCGCAGGATTTGCAAGGCAGCCCCTGAAGTCGCAGCACTTTGCATGCATTTGGATCGCGTTTTCCAAGAGCGAATTGTGGAATCAGATGGACGCCACGAAGAATATCCGCTGGATCGATGAAATCCCAGCCGTCGGGTCCGCATGCAGGTTCCACCCGGTCAAGAGAGAACTCGCCATCTGCCTGGAGGAATCGCCACCAATGGATGTGAATGAAATCCAGCCGATGCCAGGGGCGACGATGATAACCTGGGAGAGGTAGTTGGCCGACAAAGGCTACGTTGGCGTGATAGATGCCCTCGACCTTGGCGTAGACGTATGGGCTTTGGAAACTGCGCGTTTTCGCGGTGTATGCGCTGTTGAGCAACATCACATTGCACTGCGGTGTGTCCATATGAATGACATCTTCGTCGTTGCGTAAATCGTAGGTGGGGTAAGTTATACGGAGCAACCGATGGCTATAACACCTGTTTTCATGAATAACGACGTGTTGCCACGCACTCTTCCCAACGATGCCGGGATCACATCCCATCTTCTTCAGGACTCGAGGAAGGAGGTGTCGCTTGAGAGCGGAAATGTTGTCCTGTGTTCGAGACAGGTTATGAGGTTACGATATGCCAAAGGGGCGAGTGTAGGCTGGGCGCTCACTCTGAATGAATCCAACCTAACCGGCGTGTTCTGGTTGGTCCCTATTGTGTATTGCGAACTCATCGAGTACGTTGTACTGTCAGGGATCTGTATCGGGACCTTGAGATGCAGAGCATCACGGTCGGTCATTTCATCCCGCATTTGAGCTAGTCGAGCGTGGCGTCGTTCGATGAGGGAAAGCTGGCCTTCGTATTCCTTCCGGTCCGTCCGGCTGTACCATGACTTTGGCACCCGATGGTATAGTTCTCCCTTAAGGATGCAAGTCGTCAGCGCAGGGGTTCGGAGAGGGGTTCGGGGGAAAGGTCTGACTATTTGCGTAGAAAAAGAGTCTGTGGTGCCGAACTGCCGGATTGTGGAGGTATAATCACCTAAAAAGTGAAATTTAATGGTGTACATGCCGAGCTGTGCTGGACGCTTCGCAGTAGTAGCGCCTTTCTCCGCCCCCTTCTTGACCTCTCGCCGAGTTCTGGCTTCCGCTTCTTTGTCCAACTCCGTAGTGGGGGTTGGGGCGCAGGTGGTCCTGTCGAACAGCCTCATTTGCGCGCCAAGGTGTGCCGTCGTGTAGTCAAGAAGGCGAAGACTGAGGTCGTTGTGAAGTCGAAGCTTTGCCAGCGCGTGCCATTGAGCACACAGATATAAGAGTCGCACTAGAATAGACGCATGGGGCTCCGGAAAGAGTGCTTCGAAGGCTGGAATAGCGCACTTCGTATATGTAAGTGGACGAATCATTGAGAACGGATAGGGAAGTGGACGATACCTGGAGCAAGTTTTCGAAATCTCGTGCGGCCTTTCTCCTCATTTCCGAGGCGTTCAAAGGGAACTTGCGGACCTTGTCCCTGCCAAATGCTGGCGTTGCTCGGTATCTAAAATGGAACAAGTGGCAGTCTTAGCGGAAGCTTAGCAGGGGTGGAACATCAAGCTCGTACCGATAGTTCAGCTCTGCGGATAGTGTGATGCCCATCCTAGAGCTGAAGGCAGGGAGTAGGCGCATCAGATGGATGTATAGCCTTTTCCATACCCCAATCTCAAACTCATGTAAGATGTCGACAACCAGAGCCTCGGCAATGTTAATCGATAGTCGTGCCTCGAAGGCGTTCTTCAGTGTGTAAGTGTCAGTCGGTCATTTGTGATTTTAAGGGATTAGACGAACCTCAATCGGCACCAAAGACATGGACTTGAGGGATTCTTCAAAAGCACTACTGTTGACCGCGTAGCCCTTCGCAATCGCAGTGCGAGCGTGAAGGACGGCAGCTTTTTGGTCCTCTGAAACCCGGTTCGCTGTATGCCGTGCTACATCGTAGGGGGAACCAAGCTTATGAATCTCCCCTTTCTCCACCAGGCAGCGATGGCATGGACGGCAGCCATTATTGCGAAGTCCAGCTAACAACACCCTGTGGAAACTTCGAATTAGTGCGGAGATTACATTGAATGATAAGGAGATACCCCCTTTTCAGGGTAATCAGCAGCATATGTTAGGATCCTGGGGTAAAAGCATCGGGGTTTACCGTCAGGACACTGAACAACCATTCCGTCCCTGTACGCATTTGAAAATTCCTGGTCCAACAAGATAGACCACTGCTTGTGGAACAACTGCTTGGCGCAGTAGGTGAACAGGGCATCGGTCGGGAGCTTTCCGTTATTCCTGTCTTTCAGGTGGTCATTGAGGTGATCGGGGAGCTAAGGGGTCCCTTTGAATAACAGGAAAGTGTCGAGCACGTAACGATTTTCGCACCTTCATAAAGTAAGCGACCTGGTACCCAAGACGCTCTGAAGGCTGAGCCCTTCTATATTTGGATTCATTTCCAAAAAACAGATAGCCGGGCCACAAGCTGGCGCCCCCAAAAGATGTGAGTTGAGTCGCATCCGACCAAAACATCAGACCCACGACGACTCTTTCTAGACCCTTATTTTTCTTGGTGGAAGGCTGTCGCTGGATTTCCTCGTAGGCCTCACGGAACGCCCGAGAGGTATACATCTCCCCATAGAGTTCCGACTCGGTGCCTGTGGTCGTCGGCTTCCATGATTCCTCGTAAGGATAATAATGGAATAGATGGGCGTTGTGGGGGTCGCGGAGTTTCTCTTCGATCACAGCGGTGAGCGACCGGTGGCGGAAGTTCCCCACGATGTATGGCTTGGTTCCAGGGTCCTTCGTTTGGGAGTGGAAAGGGATATCGATGGAGACAGGGGTGACCTTCCAGCCATCATCCTTGATCCATACTCCGTCTTCCTCCAGAAGTTCGTCTCGATTTGCGCCTAAAGACGTGAAGGCGGACTTCCAGTTGATACTGATACTATCCCAGAGGTTGAAGTCTGGGTCCCGGAAGATTGAAACTAGCTTCTGAAAGTCGCCAAAGGATTTGTTGGTAGAGTTCCAATACCACTCAGCCAGGAGAAACCCAGACTTGTTCCCGAATGGGCCATACGACTGCTGATCGCCTCCATTGACCTTGAGAGGAACCTGGCCGGGAGTAGCGGAAGGATTCTGGCTGGTAGTATCCGAATGAATTTGACTGGGAGGAGCGGAGGCCATCTGGCTGGGAAGAGCGGGAGTTCGGCCCACAGAATCGGATCCCACAACGAGCTGGTTGCCAACGAACCTCGCCGGCACTGCCTCGTTATACAGATTGTATCTCCTCACAATGCCAAGTACGCTCGGTTCGGATGTGTGCACAATGGATGTTCGGATCTCTTTCAAGGATTCCAGAAGTGCTGACGGGATGCACAAGTGTTCCGTGTCGACTGTCGGTGTGAAGTCGCCCTTAGCTCGACATGACTCTGACTTCTAATGCCAGTGGGAGGTTCTTACCTGAGGCGGCCGAGACGATTGGGTTCCCACCGCGTCGTATAGCTTTTGGACGCTCAAACTGGTCGGGGTCGAACCGCGCCGGAATCCGTTTCTCTCTCTTGGCCTTCCTCTGAGCGACCGGCCCATGACTAGTGTCTGGTGGCAACTGGAGTCCAGGGTGTCATGGGTCAATCGATTGCGGGTATTTTAGACGCAAGGAAACTCACCGTCACTGGGGTCACCTCAGTGAGAGTGCTGTGTTCGGGTGCCTGAGGAGGAGAAGCTTCCGGAACTTCAATGACCGGGGGCGAGGCTACCTGTACAAGCCAGTAAGCCTCGGCATACTAGGTGGGTAGCACCGCTGGGACCCACCGGCGAGCGTGCGCTTGCAGTCAAAGCAACATTTCCGTCATGAGGTCGCCCGTTGTATGGTTCTTGAGTACGTTGTCTTTTTTTGGCTTCCCAGTGTGCTCTGGTGCTCTGCAGGAGTTCGCAGATGCTTCGCTTTGCGGACAAGCATGCCGTCTGCTGATGTATATCAAGATGGTGAACCGCCAAGTACTGCTTCCCGCAGTACTGACAAGAAAAAGCAGCGTCGGCGAGATGTTCATACTGAGACCCGCCGCGATCGTCACGGTAATAATTGGCCATACTCGGTTAAGGCCTGGTGCTCTGGTACATCAGCATGGGAGGGGTGTGTGTCGGAATCAATGCAGCGGATTCCGTGAAAAAGGTGTCAAAAGAGGAAGCGCGAATCGCAAAATAGTTTCCAGGACTAAATATGCAGGCACCATTCCGACCTCAGCCATTTGATGCAAGCTACCCATGCACCGAGGGGCGTACAAAGCCCCGCGTTGGAGATTGATGTATGGGCAAGCAGTGACTCGGAAACACTCAACTCAACGCCCATTCAGACTAATACTGGCACTGCGGACATAAGGCCGAGGGACAACGTCAGTGTATTTGGCTAAGCTGTGTCACGGAGAGTCTCCGTTCAAATGGCGGCCTGAGATGACTCCGGCGCTCGGAGCATTCTGATCGCGTGTTACACCAAAGAGGTGTCTGGGCGGTACCGACGAAGGAGATGTGCAACTTCGAGCTTGACTGAATATAGAGGGCCCCAATCACTGGGGATTATGGTTATGCACCGGTCGAACAAAAGGACTGAAGTTGAGCGTACTTACGAAGCTCCAAGCGCCTCTAGTATCACAGCAGAAGGATGCGCCAGTGGGGGAGACAGGGTAAATTGTCATCGAGCAATGAACGAAGATTCAGTGGTTTGTCAGCAGCAGCGACGTAAAACACTCGCAACCAGTGAACCACAGTAAAATACAATGCGCCTGCACAGCATGGCTAGGACCGTCAAGTTTCACATTTGTAGTCTAAACAAATTCGAATACATGGAACGGGCTTGAAGTTTGATGTTTAAGGATGGCACCTCTTCCAACCACCTTTCGACTGAACCTAGGTGGACATTTTAAACCCGGAATCCGCCATATCGGCGACTGGAACCACCCGCAATGAATGGCAGACGTGATTTGAATGCAAGGCGCAACTCAAGGAGCGTAGGTTACTATAGTCGTGTTTCATCGCTGTGGTTGCATAGCCTACTGTATGCTGTGGTTCTGGTGCTCCAGGCCGTCCCAATTTTCATAAATAGAGGAATACATAGAGGATCGAAGAGCATTCGACAAGGGCATTCGACTAACTTTCATTACTACAACTTCTCCTGCCTCTTCAATCCTTCCTACCATCGTCACACTCCGATAACTGTCACTATATGGCCAGAAAGAGAGTCATCTCCACCAGTCCCTATAGGTCTACCCTGTTGCGCCGGTCGCGCCTCAAAGACGAGACTCCCTCCCCGGAGGAGGGCCGCCTGGGGTTAGCTCCGAGGAAAAGACGTCCCACTCAGAATGGCTGGGCGCCAGCGCAACAGGGAAACCAAGGGCCCCACAACGACGTCGGGAATGGTGCTAACGAAGAGCCAGATGTCTTTTTAAGCAATCATAGTGAGTCTCATCATTTCTACTGTTTCGTCGAGAGGTGTACAACTGTTGCGCAGATCTTGGCGAAGGGAGCGGCTCCCAACCTGCAAGGATCGCGAGCGACCAGGCCGCTCAAGTCACGCTTTCAGCAGAAGCGAGGAATGTCATTTCGGCGCCGGTCGCCCACGATCGTTCCATGCGTAGTCGGGGTGTCCGACAGGCCGAGCAAACGATAGAAGATCTGAAGACACGTATCATATGGCTCGAGCGCTCGGAAAGGCGTCTCAAGGTCCAGTCGCGCCTCAGATCAGAGGCGTTGAGGGATATCAAAGCAGAGGCGAGAGGCAGCCTTCTTTTGCTCGTGGAGGCGGAGTCGAAATTGGTAGAGGCTGAAGGCTCGCTGGATGCTACCCGCAAGGAGAGGGATCGCTACCGTAATTGGTGGCTAACAGAATTCCACTCCCTCAAAGCTGTTATCCAACTAATCCCCAGAAGGCACGATGTCGAAGCGATTGCCTCATCGTCGCTCGCCAGGTACAGAAGTTTCAGGGGGGAATAGGTACACATGCGCTCCCGGAACAGCTTCTTTTTTGTACGGGCGTCGTTCCATCAATGCAATTCCGAATGCTTGGTTCAAAGGAATGGTGCGAACAATTGAGGGCAGCCTCCTCCGATGTCCAGAACTTGGAGGGATCGAGGCGAACAGAGTCCGAACTTGAAAGTGATTCACTTGGTTGGGTGTCTATGCCCATGACCCAGCAGTAGTGGCGGCCATGGTTGAGGTCTACCTTGTGGACGGAGAATGAAGAGCGCGTGCGGGCGCTGCGAGCTTTTGCCGTCGAGGAGCCTGTACTAGAATGGCCCATTGGGCATGCATCGAGTGACGACACCCCAGGTTGGCACCAATACACCTCACGAGGAAGGCGCGTCGCCAACAAAGGCAGTGAGGACCTGAATACCGTCCTACGGAAGGAGAGTGAGCACAGAACCATCACCCTTCAAAGATACACCTAACATGTACCGATGAGGGTGAAGCCAATGACGCGCTGACTCTGAGCAATGCCTTCGAAGATGTTGAGCTTATTATCCGGCTGAATGTGGTTGACAGTGTTAGGGATCTGGGCAAAGGCATTGGACGCCAAATTTCTCAGGGAACACTCACCGGTGGCGGTGTGGGGGAGGTGAAGGAACTGACTGGTAGTGGAGGTCGCGCTGGAAGTACTACATAGTAGTAGGGCACAAGGGTGATGACGACCTGGTAGCGGTGAAGTTTGGCAAGGGAATCGGAAGCATATCCTGAAACGATGACCCATAACGGTCCTCATCTCCTCGCATCAGGTCGCCGGGGACCTCCAAGTCGTTGGAGGGGAAGTTGCAAATATTTAAAGAGCGATTGCGCGAACTGGTTGGCGTGGCTGATGTAACACGTGACCACGAGCGAAGTTGGTAACCTTGACCTCGTCCGAGTCTGGCTCAGGACCTCCCTTCTCGCGAACATGTGCAGAAAAGATTTGGGGGCACATTTGGAGTAGAACCGACACCGATGGTCGGCCAGCGTAATAGCGACACCCACGAATTTCCGCTCACTTGAGAAGGGATCATCGCCAGAACTTGAGCTACTCTCCCCGGATAAGGGAAGGTGCCTCCCGATGTGTCGCAACAATGACTTGGTAGACACGCGTAGTCATAGAACATAAATACAACAAAATGACATAGCGCAGAACGACAAGATCTGCAAGAAGCGGCAGTCGAGACGTCAATTCAGCCAGTCAATGAGAGTGCCTCAGGGAGGTCCCAAAGCAACAGCGATGAGGGGCGGCAGATATGATGAGGATACTGACGAACACATACCTTTCGCTGATGCGATTCTGACAGGGTCTCTATTTCCCAGCTAAACCCAGGAGTGAAGAGCCCATATAAGGCTGAGGAGGCGCTCGAGGGTATTGTGATCAACCTAACCATTAGCACGGCGAAGAGGAACAGGTGGGCGACGGAACCAATCTTGGCGATGAGTTCGGTGGGGGTGTTCGATTTCAATTGCAGTGGGGTGTTCTCGGTGTCGCCGCAAAGGGCTAAAAAGTGTCATAAGATTAAGAGGGAAGTCCGAAGATGAATAATACGAACCGTCCATAACACGCCCACCGAAACCCTTTTCTGATAGCGTCGCTCCCTCCAGTGGCACCTAAGCGCGATGTCTCCAACAGCAACGCCCTTCGATGAAATGAATTTGTGGCCTTTCGATAAGCCCACTGTGGGCGCACCTTAATATCAACAGCTTTCCCCGTGCTGTCCCGAATAAATTTAACACCACGCTCGCCCTTCTTTCCTCATTGAGGATCTTGAATCGACGCTCTTTCCGACAGCCATCCACCAAGCCGAAGACCAGGTACAGTTGGGTAATGGACAGATATGACGTGCATCTTTCTCGGCGTACTGCGTGTTTGAGTTGGGTTAATGAGATTCGGATTGACCAGCATTTCCCTTCCGTTTGTTCGGCGTCATGAATCTTAATTACCCACGCATGAGCTCGACAATCCCCACCCAGCATTCGCCCCAGGCCTTCATAGCAATCCCTGCACTCCACGAAAACCTGTCAGTGTGTCGAGATTCTTGGGGTCCAGCATGGGCGAGAGTTCATACGGGTCGAAGGCAAACGGGTGGAGATCAATCGCCGCGTCTTGGTTGAGTTCAGCTTGATGAGCCGTCTTGCCACTTTCCTCCAAAGCTTTCGCCCTTCCCCTTCCCTTTCGGCTTGTTACCCCCAGTCTCGGGATTGAGCAATTACCCGCTTTCTGTGGGCGTAGCGGAGACAGCGTCAACATGCGTCACATGCATGGCTGCTGAACAAACGTGCGTAAAATCTGACGGCCATAGTCTGAACCTGTTTCAATATCGCAGGCAATGCTGGGTCGGTGTGACGACATCTTTCCGGATGAGCGGCCCCAAGGAAGTCATACCTGAGTGCACTGGGCGCTTGCTACTGCGCAGGGAAAGTGATGTTGAAAGGACGAGGCTGGCTGGACAGTGTGGGGAAGGGTGGTGTCGTCGTGGAGTTTGACAAGTCAGGGGGAGCGGAAGAGGAGGCCCATCTTCAGAATGCTGGCCATTATATGGAGCACTGGTAGGCGCCAGAAAACCAGCACACTATACGGGGTCTGGGTGCCGGTAATCACAT
Organism: Coprinellus micaceus; assembly: GCA_951394405.1. Classification (NCBI taxonomy): domain Eukaryota; kingdom Fungi; phylum Basidiomycota; class Agaricomycetes; order Agaricales; family Psathyrellaceae; genus Coprinellus; species Coprinellus micaceus. The sequence goes on along the minus strand of OX596340.1, from coordinate 1,392,627 downwards.
TTTCTTCGGGGACGAGAGAGGGTGTGACTCAGAATGCCTCGTGCACAATGATGCCCATCGAAGGTTTCGTTCGTGGTCCGAGATCCTGAGACGACGCCAAGGTGTATTCTGCCGCGAGGGTGAAGCCTGGAAGTCGCGTTGGTAGTGTAGTTGTTGAGAGAACATACTGCGTTCTGCCTGCAGACCAAACCACAGGGTAAACGAGTGGCACAGCCTTTCGCAAATTCGCGAGGGGTCGGCGGAACGATGCAGTGTGCCCCGCCCATAATGGCCCTTTGGCGCCTATAAGTGTTCCGGAGTAGCGCTGCGGCAGAGGCAAATCGATGGCGAGCGGGGAACAGTGATGGTCCGAGTCTGAGGGAAAGAACAAGTTATAACTTCCGTGACAAACGAGCGCCCAGGGCGCTCCCGGGCTGGTGCAATGTCGGGAATCACCGGTGCATTCGCAGGCAGTCCTTGATGCAGCCACTGGCGCTTGTTTGCTCTGCCTCAAACCCTCACAAACCTATGAAAGACACGACCAACTCGTGTACCCATTGAGAGTGCTCACCGCAGAAACGTTGGCTCTGCCTTAAATGTTGACACTCCCAGATGATCCCTGATGATCTCCAACCCAATCAAACCCGGGTGCTCGAGCCCCGGCCTCTCTCTCTCCACAAAATGGCATTCTTAGCAAACCATTCCGAGGGCGTCACGGCAACAACCCATGAGCCCAGATCTCACATTCAAGAGTCACCCCACGGAACCTTTGAATGCTTCAGTCAGACGATTTAATGGCCGGGGTCTTATTGCTTTAAAAGGTGCGCTTGCTACCCGCTCACAACCTCATAAAGTCTCGTGGACCCTTTTCGCAGAGCATGGGGGGACTCGACCGCTCCGCTTGACAACGCCCATGAGGAGGAAGTTCACCTTTTGGGAGGGGGCGGGGGCATTCTTGCCATTCTCCAGCTCTACACTTGTCATACCACCTGCACGCCCTCCCTTTCTCGCTAGCTTCCTCTTTGCCTCTCCTTTCCCTCTTGCACCGCGGGGCATGGAAGATACTCACCGTGATGACTAACCCCAAGACCCCCCGCAGTATTTGCAGTTATCGATCCAAGTCCGCGAGTCCTGCAAACTGGTTACTCGTCTGCCTCCGTGGGCGAACATCTCCCCGGAACTCCCCGTACGGAGGAGCGGGGACGCCAGGTCCACCCTCGTCTTATCCGGGTCTGAGAAACCCCTCCCTCTCGAAGCCATTGACACGCTGTCATGTGGCCAACTCCGCGAGTCTGCTCCCCGGTCGTACAGTACACATCGAGATCCAGTGCACATGTCGAAACTGTTTGAGGCTCGAACCGCGAGTGGCGGCAACTTGAACCGCCACACAGCTCTTTCAAAGTCATCGGCGCATTCGACGGACTCCCTATTCGAGCTAATATCCAATGCCGGTAACGGCCACACTCCACCCCTTCCGCTGGCCTGTCCACACGGTTCCGTAGAATTGATCCAACTACACTCAAGTTGGTCGGACTCTGAGCCTGAGGACTCGTCGGAACGTGATGTGTTAATTTCGTCCTTGTCAGAGGAGGTTTTACAGGTCAGTCACTTTATACGTCGTCTCATCGATGAAAGTTGACAAAGAGATTGATACGTTGGGTTCAATGCACGACCCACTTCATAGTAGATGAATATACCCGCGAAATGCAGCCCCCATCTCCTCAACGACGGTGTGCCCCATATGACTGCTCTGGTGTTAGTACCTTGGTACTCGCCTTTTGTGCATGAAACCCTGCTAGATGCCAGATGGATCTACTACCGGAACACGACTCCCCGCCGGGTGAGGTATTGCGATGAGTTTCACGGTGTTCCATTATAACATTTTCTGAGATACCCCGAGATCTCCTGGCTCCTTGATGCATTTTGCGAGTTGAGCGGTGAGCAGTGGGACCAACCTTTGCTTCTCGACCATCTTGGGTCAGAGCCTCGTGCCTTGATAAAGAAGACCATTCCACCCGAAGGCCGCACCCAGCCCGATCTTTTTTTCCCACCCTTTTGACGACGTCTTGAGCCTACCAACTTTCCTCTCTGCCTATCCTCACACCTCCTTCAACCTTCTGGTTACTGGCTCACTTCTGGCGTGTGCATTCTTAAATGCTGCACAATCGACCGGTCTCATGCCCTCCGCCTGGATCATTCTGTAAAGATTTACCACCCTCCCCGATCTGCCCTCCGAGTCCTGGCCCAGGGTTGACAGTGGAAGAGAGCTTTCGACACCTTCAATTTGACGATCCTCCAGCCCTACCTTCCGCTTGGAAGAGTGGGAAATGGTAAGGGGAAGGACACTTTTGTGTTCCTCTGCCACCCAGATCTAACTCAATTCTCCAGGACTTGCTCTGAGTGTAAATACACCTTAGCTCAAATTCGGCGGTGGTCGTCGGGTCTCCAGAGCCCTTCCTCACCAAGAACAGCTTCAAGTGTGCTGCGTCCTTCGGATGAACTACGGCCATTCCCTCGTGATCTCTATCAAGTCCATCGCTGCGAGAAAGCCCGCAAATTCGAACGTGTTGCCTCAATTATCGGGGCATACAGGCTAGCATTGGCTCGTTGGGAGCAGGCTCAAGGAAATGACGCGTTTGATATCAATGAAGTGGAAAGGAGACGACATGCGCTTAAAGCGGCGGAAAGCGTCCTCGCTGTGGTGTCCTCACATCTTCACGAACTCACTGCGCCGTCACGCCAATTGGTAATTTTATTCACCCAGGAAATGCAACGCAGAGGTCAGTTACCCCTTTCCGACTCTCGTGCGGCCACAGTCCTGATTCCTCGTGATTAGAAGTTGAGAACGCATTGGAGCGAGTTGTCTCTTACCGAACCCCCCGTTTGTGATTCTTGTTGAATTATTACCTGGTATGCAGCATTGTCCCCTCTTCCTGACAGCCATCGTGACCTGCAGTTACATAGGCTTCGGCTCTCTTAGCCTAATACCGATACTAATCATTGTCCTCCCAGCATAACATGTAACTTATGGCAATTTCCATCGGCCCTGCATTTCTATCTTTCTTATCTTGTTAGAAGTTTCTCCATCGAATCTTGGGGTGCGCCGACCAGCTTGGTGAGGCAGGGTGAGGCGGTTCATGAGCTCCGGTCACGCGCGCTCCACCCCGCCTCCATCGCATCTCCGCGAGGCTTGATACCCTTCTGTGGTTGAACAGGTGAGAAATTCCGGTCACATATTTGAACGGCGAAGTGCTCATAAACTTGGTTTCAGAGTTCGCCGCTCAGGGCCTGAATTGAAAGACTTCGCCATTCAATTGGGAACGTGTACCTTCAGATGGGGAACACTGCGGCGTTGTACGTATTTCGTTGCTCCCGACGCCACCGGTATGAAAGGGTGCGGCATGTCAGCGCAGAAAGACAGGCCGCCTAATAGATTTCAGAGTGATTCTTCTCAAGACAGCTCGCAGTTTTCCAAGGGAGTTCGCACCGCATCCGCTTCAAGGTAGACCCCGGACGATGCGGGGCACTTCGATCAAAGCCCGTGGGGTCCAAGGATCGAACTAGCTGAATGTTGGACCACAAAATGGAGTAATTGCTGTTAATACATTCAATCGCGATAACCGCTGCCCGGTGCGTACCGCTTCAAGCGTTTGTACGTACTAACACGCAGCATTAGAAAGTTTATTCTGTAGGTTCTGACCCGCTTCGTTGGACCTGTCAAGACGAAACAAGAACAAGCTATTCAAGTACACGGGAACGTTCCAGCTCAAAACACCCCACAATCTCATCCTCTCATTCTAGCGCCTCTCTGCGTATTCGACACTGAAGATGGCCCAACCCGCACACCTGTCGTCTCAGTTCGTCCACGCATCGGCCGCACCTAACCATCCAAGCACCACGGCCTCCCCGCCATCGGTCGCTGATATCACCGCTAACACCATATCATGGATCGAGCATCTCACTACCTTCATCGAAGCGGTCTGCGCTCTCCTCTCCCAAACACCTTGACGGCTTCTAACGTCAAAAAACAGATTGAAAGGGGCGGCATCACTGCCCGTGAGTACCTACGGGATACCGAGAGAGCCGGAGAGGTGGAGTCCTTCCTTCAGGACGTCCACAACGATCTGTCCGTCGTCCCCGCCGCTCGCACGGCGTGCATCGAAGCTCTCGGCGTGGGACGAGCGCACGTCCAAGAACTCAACTTAATGGTCACCGAGGATACTGTGCAAGGTCTCCTACCGATAATCTCTCGTGGTGAGCACCGAACCCTCCTGACCCTACGGAAGCATATGTGAGCACAGTCGTTCAATAGACCCTCGAATTTTTTCTCATTTTTCATCCAGGTGGCAGATGGGCCATCGCAGGGTGTACGAGCTCCCCGAATGTCTCGTCTGGTTCTTTTCTCTCCTGTTAGACAGGGCTTACGTTCGTCGCGGCGAGGTTCTACCAGGGTACACCGAGTCAGGAGTCGGAGGCATGTTCACGACTGTCCTCTCCAGTGTGGATCCGAGCCCGGCCCCCCCACCGAGGCCTCGCGGTTCGTCGCTTACCCGTACACCGAACGTGGTAAGGACGACAGGGGGGAGCGGGATGAGCTCCCCTGCCCGTACGACGGCCAACGCTGGCGGCTCGCCCGCCACCCTTAGCTCAGGAGGATCTCGTAACTCCCCATCACTCCGCTCACCCGCCGTTTCGGGACCCCACACTCCGCATCGCATTGCCGTCCCCGCCACCATCCACGAAGAAAGCGAATCGACACCATCCGCCAACCGTGTGGTGGGAAATTCTCGGCCTCGCTTTGCGCAATCCGCCCCTGAATCACCAACGGCATCGTGGATGGGCAACAACTACCAGCAAGCAGACTCGCCAACGACATCGCGCATGGGCAATTTCCAACCTCAGGCGGAGCACGGTGCTCCTGCTGGTGTGAGCGCCGAGCAGCAGCGTCGCAGCGAGGCGTTCTCATCCCACGTCCGCGTTGCTTCTAACCCTGACTGGTGGGAGGGGGAGATAATACGCAGGGGGCAAGCCACCAACCAACTCTTTCCTCCCCCACATGTCTGCACGTTCTCGCAGATACAGCCTGAAGGAGCCAATCCTGGAGACGTCCTGTTTTGCTGCGTCGAATGTTTCAATAGTGATGGAAACTTCGTCCGTACTCCAGGTCTCCTTCTCAACATCGGGATCACAAGAGTGTCAACTGTTTACCCCTCCGCAACCCCCACCCCAGCGCATGCTACCCGTCCCGCCTCGCAGCAACGTCATAGCTCTGCCAGCGACATGTACGGATCGGAGGACGGGTCTATTGAGGGGGAGGACGGTCCCCACGCTGATCAGCAGGTGCTCCGCGACGATCCTCCCTCTGGTTTATCCAGGCTTAACCTCCAGGGGCTGTGTAGAATCATTGCAGATGTATTCCTCACCTTCTTCCATGGGATCGAGCCAATGCCAGACCGTCCATAGGTCACAGCAGCAGACCGCTGGCCAGGGGTTGATCCTCTCGAGCCCGCTTCCAATTCTAACGTTCACATCTCTCCCCCTCTCTCTCTGTCTATCTCACAAGCGCACGCATACACGCCCCATCTCAGGCGCCCTTCCTCGACCCTCTCCACTCGTGTAACGTTCCCATGGACATTCAAACTTCAAATGTACCTATTATAATTTATTGTTTGTGGTCAGTTTTTCTATGTCGCCTCCCGTAGTATCAAGTCTTAAAATGTACAGCATGCCCGTTCCTCCTGAACCCCGCCCAGCTATAATGCGCCCTTTATCATTTCCAAGGCTGCGTGAACTGAAAAGACTCATGAACTGCACGTTGAAATTTATGTGGCCGACGACGAGACAATGAGAATTGCTAGTGCGACTCGAAGCCTCTGACCATCGACGGTGAGGACTTCGACTACATACAAATCCGGATGGCGGGAGCCTGAGAGCCCTTTCGCCTCTACTTGCCAAGCCGTAAGGTTTCAAACTCCTCCAGCCCGACCTCACTCACCAACCACTTACGGGATGGGCACTGGGTGGCGACTCCGAATCTAACCTCCATTTACCCTAGATTGTGGTCCAGTTATCCTCATGTATCCAGGTAAGTCGACCGCTCATGGCTTCCACGTACCTTATGGGGCACTAACGCCCATTTATTTATCGCGGTGAAACTCCCACCTGGCCTTTGAGTCCCTCCTCTTCGAGCTCCATTGGTGATATTCAACTGAGTTATTGTTATCTATCACAGGTTCCCACTTTGTCGTATGCGTTTCAGTTCCCGAGTCGGTTCTGCTCCTTGCATTCCATTGAACTGAAATGTGACGCCGCGCTTCAAAGAACCGAGTGCCACTGTAAGGCCTAAGTCCCCCAAAATTGGTGTTCGAGGGTTGCGCCGAGTACCCTTCCATAAGTGGGAAGCCGCCGTCTCCATCGTAGCGCGAGCTGTGCTCCCGCCGAAACGCCAGATAACGATCGATCTGGAGCTCACCTCTGTGCACGCGAATTATAAAACGGCCGCCCACTGGATGCTCTACTTCGTACCCTTCTCTACCAAGAATCATTCTGGTGTGTTTCTCTCTCGTACACTAACTCATATACCTCGTTCCAGTCCAGCCCTCAGCCGCCTGTATTCCGGACTCGATGGCACCTGGCTATGCCGACCAGGAGAATGTGCCACCTAAGGGCGTCCTCGGCGGCAAGGAACCACATCTCTCTCACAAGCGAGGGCATGATCGCCCTGCCTTCAGTTGGGCTCCTCCAAGGAAGCAGTAGGTCCTTTTCGAACCCTTTTCGAATCAGCTGGGCACATGATCAAACCCATTTTAGGACTCGCCAAGATCCACTGGTGAGCCATGGCAGGCACTTCGGCAGGACAATGCGAACCTTTTGCCGCATCCACACACTCATCAGCAACGGGTTGGGCACCTCGATGCAGGTTGAGCTTGGTCGTATCACTGAAGGTGACCTTTCATTGAGGCAAGCCCCTCTTCCCTTTGTAGTGGCGTTGTTTTAGATCGGGCTAACGTACTGTGGTTATCCGGCGGGACCGTAGTGATCGATCAGAGTACCGTCTTTATCGGGGTCTACTGACCCTCTCTCCGGGGTTGGAAGAGCGTCTGAACACAGGGCCAGAGCAAGACTTAACATATGTTTCTGACATGGTGCGCTCTCCTCCCAGCTATCGCAAGCGTATCCTGACAGATAGCAATAGATTACCAAAGGAATATCTTCCGCGAGATCTGACGACACAAAGTCGCTTAAATCAGCCGTGGTCGACTGGATTACCCCCCCGAACCAGGTTCTCATGCCTCCGATCCAACGAAACGTTAAGACAGACCGCGGCTTTCATCACCCTCGCACTGGGCAGTTGTTATGTCCCGTCAGTCTTAATTGGAGCGATGAGAAGTAAGTTGGTTCGCTGCTCGTACCTACTGTCACTCAATTCATGGCCTTCAGGATACGTCGTGACCTGAGCACTGGCCACCTGGTACCATCTGGGGACATGTGGCCCCTCTTCCTGTACAGGCACTACGAATACGATCCTGATGACGCCTGGAATGGCCTTTTTCGTAGCTCTCTACTTGTGATGGTGAGATACTATCCCTTCACGATGAACCTCGTTGACACATATCCTAAAGGCGTATAAACATATCTTCACATCCCCCAGCTCGGTCTATGGATCGCCGAGCAAGGCAACAAGGTCGAGCAATGCTAGGATTCACGGTATGACCGAAGTCACGAGAGCCTCGATTGCGTACATTGCGACCCAGGTAGGTCACACCTCTGGCACGGACCCTCGCGTGCATTTGCTCATCGTTCTCCAGGTTCGCTTCGCCTTGAGCTCCTCGGCTGTCTTCTCGCGAACAGATCTCATCACGGACTCCGAATTTTTCTATAACCTTATAATTGATCTCTTGGAGGATGAGGATGAGCAATTAGAGGTGAAAGATTTGCTGAGGTGGTGGAACCAGTAAGTGACCCCCTCTCTCTGATCTTCGCTTTTTATTGCATCGTCTCTCCATGGAATATCTAACTTAAATTTTTTTCTCTATAACTCCTAGCCAAATATTTCCGGCTCAGTTGACCCACAATCGCCTTGTTCACGGAGATTCGGTCATCGCAAAGATCAAGGAAAGACGGAGACTCCTCAATGAGCGGATAACGGAGGATGAAGGCCCGGATGGCAACTCGGAAAGTCAGAGCGATTTGGCTCCAGAGGGTGACTCAAGCGGTGCGCCAGGACTCTACAGACTTGTCGGCGGAGGGGCCTTGGGTCGCCTTCCTCTCAGTTCTCTGCGTACACACACGTCGTAATTATTTGATCTTGTAGTTTTGCATAGCCAATAGACTTGGCCTCCAGGTATCCGGTCTACCGCATTGCCTTTCGCTCATTCAGATGGCTCAGCCCGCCTGGGTCTACTGTATATAGTCTCACAACAGAACTTGAAGGCAATCCGGTTGGGGCTCCCAATACTGTCCCATAACAGGGCCGTCGACAATGTCGTCAGTGTCGAGATCTACTGGATTGATATCACTCGAACGGGGACGCGTATTCTGCTGAAATGTCAGTACGTCAGATTATGGAAGCCCCTCTCGGGAGCGTAGCTCTGTCAACTGAATACTTGTATACAGTCGCCCTGCTCCAGTGGAACCCGCGAGGCGCACGGGAGAGCCCTGAATGTGTCAAACACGCATTCTTTCCTGACGTACGGATATACTGACCAGGCAACCAAAACCGAGTTCCCCTTCAAGTTAGTCTGCCATGGGGCGGGGTGGAACTAAATGCGGGGGCTTATATCTCTCAGGCTTGCGAAGCGTCGACTTCGGACATCAGGGCTCTCCCACCTTTCCTTCTCATTTCGTCCACAAACGCGCGAGTGAACGCCGATCCCTAAATCACCGTACGCACCATTCCTGCGCGTATCCACTCGTTCTGTATGCTCGTACCCTGGCTATCCGACTTTCGCTAACTTGGTGGAACTTCAGGTTGCCAGCAGCGAGAGGCCGGCGCTTCCGAGTCCAACTCCGACCTCGCTTTGAGAAAGTTCTCACACTTATGATGATGCGAGGGGGATTGGGACTAAACGGCGGCAGTGATCGACTCACACACGACTCGTGGCGGCAACCACCATCCTCCAACTACGCGCACTATCGGGCTAGATTGGAAACATGGTGCGATATATCGACAATCCCAAGTCTCGCGTATCCTCCGCGACACCCTGATTTTAATGCCCCTGGAATGTCAGCAAGACAGAGCTCCGTAGATATCATGGACACGATGACTACTCCATGGGGGACCAGACCTAAGCAGAAGAGGACAAGAAGAACCTTGGAGCAGCTCGAGGAACTCGAAGAAGTATTTGCCAGGAATCGTTTTCCCACTACGAAGGCAAAGGCGAGCCTGGCTGACAAGCTTGGCTGTACCCTGAGGCAGATCCAAGTCTGGTTTCAAAATCGGTGAGATATCTTCCCCGCTTTGCATCCCGACTTGGCCAACGATGTCTAACATCTCGCGTATCTGTTTAGCCGAATGAAGTTTGCGAGGGAGGCCCGCGAAGGACACGCTATGGCGGCGAAAGCGGATAATATCCAATGCGAGGTTTCAGCGAACCACTCCAAAGCCGATACGACAACCAAAGCAAACCATGGCGAACGCAACGCGCCAGCGAATGGAGGCCGTAATGTACGCAGCATGCTGGCGAAAGCCGACGATATCGGATGCAAGAAAGCACCGGCGGTCCAGGCGACGCCAAGGGCGACCAACACCATCGCGGCCCCTCCTACCAGGGGTGTCCCATTGAAAGTCTTCTCTAACCTTGTCGACGAAGTGCATCATCCAGTCAACAAGCGTGAGCAGCGGCTCGTCCCTCTCTCCACAAGTACGACAAATGGTGCCACCATACTCCCCCATGCCACTCAGAGGGGAAGCGCGAACACCACAATCCCGAACTTCCAGGCTCCCCGTTTAGCCCAGGACGTAAATCTTCTGACCATGCTCAACGAATCCAGCCGTAAGCTCCTTCTATCTATCGCCTTCTCCCTTAGATTAAGTGAACAAACTGCCTTTCAGCCATCATCGTCATCCCGAGCGAGAGCGTCACGGTGGGGAGCTGGAAGCGCGTCAGCGCTCATCGCCCAAATGAGGGGTTGACCACGTACATCTGCTGTGATGAGCAGACGGTGTCATGGTTCGTGCAGGAGCATGAGAACGCATTCAAGATGTCACTTCCATTCGACACAATTGTCGATGTGACGTTCGACCCGAAGTCCTCTCACCAAGAACCGCCTTCGTCGAGTCCTGGCGCGAGCTGGGATGTTGGTTCCACCAGATGTAGCAGAGTCTCTCCCCCATCAAACTCTGTTGCTGTCACCATTCGTCTTTCGCGCCCTCCCTTATTCTTTTACCAAGCGCCATCCATGTTGCGGTCGTGGCAATCCTGCGATGATTGGACGGAGGGTCGCCAGGGCACCATCGCCTCCTCACATCGTCTTCAAGGGGACTTCGCCTCAATCAGCATGTTCACGTCCATTCTGAACGGCGAGCTCGAGAAACTCAGAGAACCGTTCCCTCGGACCGTGCCCGTGGAGAGGTATCAGAGCAGGTCTAGGTACGAGCGTGGCTATGGAACGAGCATCCCATCGGCGGTAGACTACCTCACTCGCTCGAGATCCGATCACCCTCCCGGGGTCGACTACGCCTCCTCTACATTGGCGATGTCGGCTGGTGCGAGTTCGGGGCCGGACGTCCAGGGCAGCGTCTTCCTTTCTCAAGCCTATTCTAACCCCCGGGCGACACATCCCACGTCAACTTTCGCTCTTGGGCCCCCCTCTGCCTCTGTATCCTCTGCACTGCAGAGTCAGGGACCTCCTCTGGCGCCGTCAGTGATGTTTCATCAGCTGCAGCACACAGAGTCGGTCTCACCACCGCCGCCGCATATCAACCCTCAGGATGCAGGAAGCCTGCAGTCCACGGCGTCTGAAGTCCCATCTTGGCCCCTGCTTTGGCAACACTCGAGGATGAACCCGCCATCGATCAGCCACGCACTTGGCTCCGAGCCACAGACACTCGAGGCTCGCCAGCGGTTTTGCGTAGGAGCTCTCGCGGCCGATTGTACCCCCTTCGATGATACACCCCTTCTTCCACTCGCTGACCGAGTTGCACAGCGGCGGTATCACCATCGGAAACACGACCCGACCTTCACGGAGGAAGCTCAACAATACTCTGCGGACTCCCTTGCAACGTATCATACCCCCTCCACTTTCTGGTGATAGCATTCACTGGGGTAAATGGCTGTAAGTGGACAGTCTTATGACCGTTATGGGGCCGTGCTAACGTGTCTGGTGGCACCAGCGTCATACTACGGAAATTTCTTTGTGCCCGCACTTTCGGTTTTCCTTCGGGACGGCATCGCAGTCCCAGTCATTGTAGGGTCGAGATGCCTTGTTTTTTTCCCCAACTTCACAGCCTAATTGTTGTAATTCATAACGCACATATCGAATGTCCTTTTATATCTCGTATTTAGTAGGCTGGAGCCTTCACGATTTAGATGAATAGTTATCCCCTCACGTTGCCGTGCATTAGTCCTCACCAGTTCAATTGACTGACTACCCCATTGATGTACGGCTGAAACCCCCCGCAGGATAGCAGCCCCAGAGCCAAACGGCGAGCGAAGATTCAATACTACGACTCCCAGGGGCCCGAGGATAATTTCGACTCTTCAGTTACCGTTGAAATCTGTCGCCCGGTTTCAGGTGTTGAAACGGGGACGTAGAAACCTGTGCTCGCTGGGCCAAGGGATCCATTGCCTGGCGTCCTCGATTTCGTCAATAAAAGCAAGCTCGAATAACCACCATCACCAAACTCGAATCGCCTCCCATTCTCCTTCCACAGCTGAAATCTTCACAATGCCGCTTCGCAGCCCCTTACGCCTCCCGGGTCGAAGGCAGATCCCTGTCCCAAAGATCCTTCTGTCGCATTTCCTCCGCCAGATCGAGGCCTCCCATGTCGACACCCCTAATCATAAGCCCGTACCATTGCACCTCAACTCAGATATAGGTGTATTGTCCCAGTATCCATGGTAAAGACCATCCACAGTGCTACAACGTGATAGAATGGGAACTGACGAGATGCACAGGCCATTCGACTTAAAAACACGTCAGAGAGTTCCTCCGAGTGAAATGGAGGCGCTCCGTCGAACACACTACTTTAAGGGGCCATGTTGCTTGTGTCCACTCATCGACGGGGGTGGATATATTGAAGCTCGGATTGGGATCGTGGAGGTTAGCACCGAGGACAGGGAGCGAAACATGCCAGTGCTCCATGGTGAATACGTCGCCGTTTGTGCAAGGCAACGATGCGGCTACACCTGTGAGTTTTGGTTGCCCATCGTCGCCAATGTGACTGACACCCCTCGTATTCGTATTCTAGTATGCCTCGAACGGTTCTACCCTTTGAATTCCTTGAGGATTCGAACTTATGGGAAAAGAGGTATGCGAGTCATTGCACTGGACACCGCACCCGTAATGACATTGCAAAGCTACACCATTACCACTAGAGGAACTCACCCATATCTCGGACATCGACCAGTCGTTTCGCACGGGCGACGGCTTGTTCCAGGTGATGTCCAACGTTGTGATTCGAGGAAAGGGAAAGCGTGAGTCCGTAGCCTCTAGCCTTGAACACTAGGCTAATGCGCATCCTGGTCCCAGGTTTGGAACAAATCTCTGGTACTTCGAGCAAAGAGAAAGATAGGCTCGTTAAGATGCTCTCTGAGGGCGTCCCCGAGGCCGTTTTCTGGGCAACATTTGCTCAGTGCATTCACTGCAAGGCCGTAATTCTTCGACATGGCATTCAAGCCTACCACGTATGCCACCCTGCAGAGCGCAACCACAAGCATTTTAGCCCCTACCACCCGCCCAGGCGCAACCGAGGGACTTCGATGGCACTCAGGGTCAGGCTGGAGAGAAGCATCGGGGACTCCCCTGAAATTGGAGAGACAAGATCTCTACGCTCGAGTCCAGCCCCAACGGAGATCGTCCCAGATTCGGAGCAGGAAGATTCGGAACAGAGAGATTCAGAGCAGGGAGATTCGGAACAGAGAGATTCGGAGCAGGGAGATTCAGGGCCGGCTGAGGATGCACTCCCAGAGGATGCCCAGAACGTGGATGGCGATGATACAGAAGACGATGCCATCGGAAGCGATGAAGACTGGTCTGTTGTCCCCCAGGCCCTAAGTGACAACGAGGAACTGCCGTCTTTGATGTCGATTTTACGTGGCGAAGCATAGGCCAGCGTCATTGTAGGGTAGGTTGGCATCCACTGCTCGGACGTATCGCCACTATTTGGCTCACTCTCCAGGACTTTCTGGTTTCCTTCTTATTTATTTGGACTTCGCATCGCTATTGGACCTTGTATAGGATACTCATATTTATTCTTGTCTCTGTAGCAGGCTTGACTGTCTATTGATTGGCGTCACCGAACTTGAAGGGGGCTGCGATTTCGAGCAGTCAGACTTGCGACCTTGTGGGTGAAGGCTTATTCCAAGCCTCCACGCACGTCAATATATGCATCTCTCACAGTCTCAACTGAGGCTCAAACTCACCGAGGATAACTCGGGGAACAACAGACGCCCAGAAAGGCATTCGGGGTAATTACATAATCATTCCTATATAAACTCCCCACACCTCAACCGCAGCACCCCTTGCGAGTTTCCCCAGCTTTCCCCTTCCACCCTTCCCGTTCCCAGACACCGAGCACGCCAATTTTACCGACGAGATCTTGTGGGAGGATGCCCTTGCGAGGGTTTCTGTGGCTGTGGGGCGAACTTCACCCTGGCCACACTGGACTGAACCTTCCAGGCGGCTGGTCTTACGGGTTTCAGACACTGTACGCTCCGTCTCCGCCACCCGACATCGACAGCAGTCTTATGACCACACAGGAGGTCGTCAGCGAGATCGACTTATACAATTGTGAACCCTCGCCCTGTTGTCCTCCATGAAGGTTCGTCGCCAATAGTTTCCCGGCTCTAGTTTTCTCTTACTCCATGTCTGTTCTATGGGAAAGTTAGGTCATCGGGTCAGGACAGCCCCATCGTTGCTCAGACTGCTCCCAGGAACAGAGGCTTTTGTCACGCCCGCCAACCACCATCGGGATGATGCATCTTCGGGAACTTGGAGTGCGTAGATTTGCTCTGTACTATATTCACAACTCTCACCCCCTACATCGAGGTTTTGCCCCATTCCCCCCACCCTCTTCCATTCGCTGAGTCGTATGTCTAGCCTCTCAGCTTGGTTCCGATGACAACCATGCCAGGCCACCTCAACTTCGCCACCGTTATCATCGAGCTTGTTGGTCTACTCACAACGTTGTCTCCGAGGACTTCCAGAGCATGTGCTAATTGCATCTGCAAGGACATTGTCAGGGAGACTCTCGACCTCGGTGCTCATGAGGATGACGTCAATTTTACCCGGCCCCGCAAACCCTCGGCAAGGCAATCAAGCCAGTTATCATTGAGGACCACCCCAAAATCGACGAGCTCCTCTGCTCCTCCCGTCGAGCAGGATGCTCTCAAAGGTACCTCCATCTCTCGCCTGTTCTGCCTGACTAATACCGATTGCGATTCCAGGCTCACCTTCAACCCTATACCCAAGACGACCGCTTCATCTTCCCCATTTCGGCTGGTTCCTCGAATCCGATTTCGTCGTAGTCCTGACTCTGGTCCCAGGCGTACCGTCGTTCCAATAGCTGCAGTGCGCATTCGATGGAACGATAATAAAGGTGACGGTGAGCTGAACGGCAGGTGGTGGGCGATGATGGAATCAGATTACATCTATAGTCGAAGTACATCTTAATATGAAGTCCTTTTCTATCCCCTCACCCCGCAAGTATCTCCTAGAGGATCAAGTTATTAGGCTTGGTAGGACCCGGGACCAACCTACCCTCCATTCTTTAGCCACTGCACAGAAGGGTCAAGACCTTGAGTGAGTCGTGCACCTTGGACTTCGGACGGTTCAGCCCACTATCATCTCCCCACTACTTACAACGGTCAACATACGTTGTCACGTAGTTCTTGCATAGGGCCTGATATGTTTTGTCGTCGAGGCCACTAACTGTTTCCTGTCAGGACTCAGCGCAGTTATTTACAACGCCTTTCACCTTGGCGGTAGCTATAACAGGCTTTCAAGTCGGCTTGCCGGTTGCTCTAGGGCTCGAAACCTTTACCTTTCAAGACGTTCATTGAGCTGGTGGCTGCACATGCAATTGTTGCAAGGCTGCAGAACCCGGGAGAGAACAAGGGTGAGACTATAACATTCCCGGTCAGACATGAAAAATGGGGGATTAGCAACGAAGGGCGTTTGGTCGCATTGCAAATCCTCCTCAATCTATCACGTTGACCAAGCTAAAAACATTTGGACACTTTACCAGGTGCGACAGTATCTGCCAGGTCCACAATTCTGGCATATCTGGGGAACGACAAGATTCCAAGAGCAAGAGATGGGGATCTCAGCTGAAACGGGTTTCATAAAGCGGTGCGTCGCCAAGTAGAAGCCGCTTAGGTAGCGGCCACATATAGTCCATCCCCCTAGGAGCTTGTGAGGGAATGAGTGTCGAGCCGTCGTTCAGTGCTAGTGGGTTTCATCGGCGAGTCGCGTTCCTTGAAGGTACAGGGATGGATACATGGGCCTGTGTCATTGTCAAAGGTCCATGGGTATTCACAGACTTAGGACGCTGACAACCCTCTCTCTCTTAAACACGATACGTCTGACGGCACCCCGCCGAGAACGTGGTCCCAAGTGTCGCGCGGCGATATCCTGTAGCCTCCATCGGTCCTGAGCCAGACCTAGGACAGCTTCCCAGAAAGATTGCAGCAGCGCACCGCTTTGCTGTGGTTGCACCTCATAAGGTGCCTCGTTATCCCGATCGGGCGGTTACTTACGCCATGATATGTGCTGCAACTGAGCCCATAATCCGCTCCGGCGTTCGACTTGGAGCGAGCTATGTAGACGAAACTCCGGGCCCATCCAGAAGGACACCCTTTCGCCCAGTAATTGTCCTCGACGGGGAGGTATGCATTCTGAACGGTTAGACGAACCAGAGACGAAAGTCCGGGCCTGTTTGGACTCCAGAAGGACATCTCTCCTCGTCATAAATGGACTTCCGAAGAGGAGAAATGCATTTTAACCTATTAGACGGGCATGCTACATTCTTTGGCCCCAAACAGGCTCTGTTTCAACCCGTCCGGGACAGACTCAGGGGCGAGGCGGTATTGAGAAAATCGACCTTCGGAAGGTAGCCTACCTAGCGCAATTTGCCAAGGAGAATCATCACCTCTGTCAAGCGGGGTCGAAAGGGGTCACTAGCTGTGGCCAAATGCTGGCCGTCATAGGGATGCGTTTGTGCAAAAGCACCAACCTTGACGGCAACTACCTGACTTTATCTATCGCCTTAGCGGAACGACAGTGATTGCGTTGATGGTAGGACAGGTAACGGCTGATATGCCTTGATCAGACTCGCCCAAAAACAGTGATGTCACCACTGAATAGCCAGATGGATACTGGCGAGGCTGGATCTCAAAGAACTCCCTGACTGACGACTATCCCTGCTCAAAAATATCTCTGTGAGCTATTATGAGCTACACCTTGACCACTACCAGTTCCACCATTATCATCTTTACGCCCTTCCGTGAGTGCCAGCCAATTGGTGTACCTGGATTATCAGATTTGCGCGTTACGGAAGGTGATTCTAGCTCGAAGTACTAAGCCGCTCTTAAATTTCTTTCCCGAGCTCTGGACTGGGAAAACCGCCCAATTCCGCCGTCCCACCTTTGTTAACGGATCTCTGAGCTAGCAAACGCCTATTGCCACCCTTTTTCACAACAAGCCAACTATCGTAACAATTGCGATCTAGACCCCCAGGGCACTCTCCATTGCGATTGGGAAGTGGAACGTCCGGAACAGTCAGCTTTGTCCCAGAGCTCACTGACACCATACTGCCGGGGACTTCTATGATCTTCCACAACATATGCATCTGGTCACCAGGTATCCACCGACGATCGCCTGTTCTCTTCCTTCTGCATACGGAGGGCTTCGAGCTAGGGCTGGGAGCTTTTGGGCGGTCCACGCAGTGCACCTCCTGCAATCTCATCAGCTGTAAGTCCGTTCTGTGCGATTTTAGTGAGGGTTCGCGATTAGGCGCTTGCGGTACGACCTCACTTTTAATTCTGTGACTGATAGACCCTTTTGTTCTACAGCAAGGCATCTGACATTGATTCATTGTGCTTGGTGGCGGAAAGAGTCGCGGCATGTCAGAGTTGATAGGGGCTCTCACCCAACTCTCACCTCGGCGGAACGACTCGTGCCAACACCCAAAGATAACACTATATCACTTTCCATCTTATCGGCTAAACGACAGCGCGGGTGGCGGAGTGGACTCCGCCCACAAAGGACCAAAACACGTAACTCGAGTCCTAAACGGTAGGAGGGTCAATTCGACTCATCGGACATACAAGGCTCGCTCCTCATTCTCTCACTGCATCTCCTACATTTCTCCGTTTCCTTGAATTCTTATCACTCGTCCAGCGGGGCCTGTGCTCGACCGGATATAGTCCCCTCCACTACAGGATTTTTCAGGAAAGTCCGGGTGTCAAGCAACGCATAGCCTCGGAGTGGAGCTCACATGCAGATCCTGCTGCAAAGGCCGCTTCAGGTGTGCCTCGAGGCTCCTCGAGGTTCCAATATTCTCAGAAACCTTCATTATTGCTTGATCGTTGAATAGCGACCACACAGCCCGTTTCCGGCGATCACTGTGTACCTGTCAGAAAACCCGTTTGACGAAGAACATATAGCTCGAGGACATTGAGTCCGTCGATGTACCTATCTATCTACGTTTTAAGAAGTCTTCCTTTTGCTTCCCTTGTGACACTTCATGATAATGCTCTGGTTTAGTAGGTTCGGTGTCAACCATTAGAGGAGGTCATAGAGCGAACGAATGATGCAGGGAACAAGCTGAACCGGTCCTCGAGGACAAATTTCATGATGAGCCAGCGATCCACTGGCACAATTGTACAGAATTGATAAGCATTTCCACCTAAACTTCCCCGACCTTATCTCTTCTACCGCTCCCACTTGATTATTTCTGCCATTCGAGAACCAGTAACACGTCCAGAGCTTGATAGATCCGCAAACCCCAAGGTACATAATCCATCGCACCCCGTGCTCCTCTGTGCCGCTGAGTAAAAGCTCCAGAAAGTCGTCACCTGCTTCTTCCTGGGCCGATGAAAAGAAGTCCTTGCAAATCGACAGTTCCATGATGCCCCTGGCGCAGGCTTTACAGCAGTTCCAAACTTTCCACATCGTCGAAACCACCTTTCCCCGGTGTGCTTTGCTCCCATGAAGCTCATATCTCACCCCCGTAAGCGCCATATCTGCCTACTCCCAGCGACGATCAAAGCACCCACCGCCGCTCCACGCAGTGACCAGTTCCTCCTTCTATCTCTTTCCCCGAACGGAGGTGGAAGCAAAATCCCAATTGGGTTGCGTTGATCGACCCGGCCGAGTGCCTTCGATCAATGATGGAATTGTCCTTGCGGGACTATAATTTGTGAAGACAGGGGCCTCCTCCTCCTTGTCCCGACGGCGAATGCAAACCGACGGAGCTGAAGCGAGGAATGGGAATTTAATATATCCCAAGCGCAGAGTATACCGTACAGGCGTATTCGGAGGAGAAGAGTGAGCGGACTTAAGCATGAATGGCAAAGGTTCAAGGGGTGGAGGCAAAGATGATGAATGCCTGTAGTCGACTTTACTCCTAACATTTTCCGTCAGTGTGCCAGGTTTACAGTCAGGCGGGATCCTTATTCCCTCAGCTCAGGATCAGGACAGAATCCACTCGGGTCAGCTGGAGAAGGTGATGCACCAGGAAGGTTCTCTCAATCGCCGACAGATGGAGTCACCGGTGGTCAAAGAAAGGGTTAGAAGCACCAAACATGGCGACGGTGCAGCGGTTCGAGATACGTACCAGATGACTTGCAAGCAATCAGGCAGTACATGTCATACGAAACTCCAGTCTTCAGAAAGGTGTCCCGAGTTGCCCAGCCATGTTTCTTCCATCGGAAACACATGGTGGGTTCAGATCCGGGTTTTGCTTGAAGTGCCAGTGATAAGGTGAGGGAAGCTAGTCTCTAACAATCCGATACATTGAGTGTGTGGAGCATGGGTTATCTATAGACATGGTATTCTAGGGTAATGTTAAGTATTATCGAAACGAGGGTCAAGCCATGTTGCGAGCCTAGAGCCGGGCGTAGTAAGAGTAGAATGCGAATGAAGGGGAAAAATCTATGCACTACAGAGAATAATATGCTGGGATGATGATGCTGATGATGAGGGTTGTGAGGGATACAAATGCGGCGTGATGAGTGGGTCATGAGCGAGAACAAACCGAAAACATGAAAGGTATGAAGGAGAATAACATGCACAGGGAAGAGCGGAAGATATCCGTCCAGCACTGTCCAGGGGGACGGGCACTCCGTTTTGGGTTGGGTGTGCGAAGGATAGGAAGGGAAGGGGGAGGAAGGCCCGGCCCATCGCGAGAGAATATCGCCACTCCACGGGTCTAGGGGAAATGGAGGCTCCAACACACGTTTTCATCAAACGCAGTGCGAGCGTAGGCCAGCGAAACGTGGCCGGTTTTGGTTTTCAATCCGACGCATTAACTGACGTTCGAATTCGAAGGGGTTGGGATCAGCTTGTGAGTACGCCGAACCCTCGTCGGATCCTTCGCCCTTACCCGGAAGGATCCATGGTGATGAGGTATAGGAGTCCCTACGAGGTCCAGGCGAAAGGCGCGGGCGGTACTGGTCCTCGAACTGGGTTTCGAACAGCTCTCCCTTGATGGGGCGGAAACCCGTGACCCTCGTAGTGCTTGAGGCGTGGCTAGGGGGTTCTGGGCTGAGGTCGTTATCGTCCAGCATTGAGTGCCCTCGCCTGGGAGCGGGGTATTTTACGTTGGGGAAGGCATTGCTGCCTGAAGAGTTGTTCCGACTCAGGGGAGAAGAGTTGGTGGTCTTGAAGCTTGAGGTGCTACGCGTCGGTGCCAATTCGGAGTTTTCCTGTCTCTTGGGTGATGGAAAGAGAGGGATCGAGTAGAGAAATTTGGTGTCCCCCTTGACCGACGACGCGCCCACAGAAAATGATCCATGGCGAACAGGGAAGTCGGAGGACACAGGCGACATTTCGAAGACCATCTCCGGAGAGATTGCGTGGGCGTAGGGGGAGGAGAGCATGATCGGCCTGCGCTTTTGAGGGATTTGAATAGGGGAGGACTTGGCGGGAGCTGCGCCTTGCATCGTGCTTCGCGCACCTGCAGGCTCTAGGTGGGAGACACGACGGGTATGCAGCGACTGCTGCAATTGAAGGTTACAGAGAGAGCGGAAGAGATGATTGTGGGCACGTACAATGGCATCGAGCATTGTGCTCCCGAAAGGGCAGTAGTCTTTATATGGGCTCTGAGGCTGTCCGTCCAACTCCAAAATCTCTAGGGCCGATGGGGAGACGCTCTACGTCCTTCAGTAGAAAGAAGATCCAACCGCAACGACTAGGAGGTAGAAGCCAAAGTCTAGAATGGAGTAACGTTAGGTTCGTTGGCGACGCCAGGAAGAAACCCACCATTCAAGCTCCAGCCCCGGTCCAGTTGTCTCTAGCGCCCGCAATGTATCCCTGCGAGCCGCACCTTCTCCCGAGGTCTCCTGTGCGCGACAATTGTTCGACAACGTTCTCGAAGGTGAGTGGCGGGTTCGGAATTGAAGATGACAGCGAGAAAGAGAAAGGCGCTCGCCTATTAATACCCCTAATATTTCGTTGCCATTTCCCCATTTGGCTCTACCCCCTCGGTGGGGACTGCACCCGTCGCGACCGAGTTTCTTTGTTGAAGACCGCCATCTCGACGTCAAGCAGGGTGTCAGGGACTAAGAAGAACAATAGCTTGAAACTGGGCTCTTTCTTGTTACCCTACAGGCGCTCACAAGGTCCCCAGAAAGGCCCGCTGCGCCCACCGACACACACAGGTCCCAGATACAACAGGATTCGACACGGCTGCAGAACGACGCCATCGGAATGCAGGACAAAGCCACCCTAGGCCCTGAAAAATTTTCGGAGCTCGAGCACTACAACCCACTTCTACTACTAGAACTTCTACCAACGGGGTGTAAGTCTGAGGTCACGGTACTTGAATGGGTCCCAAGGTGGGACTCTGAAGACTGACTCGGCAACGGGGTTTTCGGCGGTCTGTGGGGAGCGTTCCCAATACATTAATGGGGTGCTGGTCGCTGGCGACCGTGACAGCGCATTGCACTAAAACTTTTTGGGACGTTCAACGCCAAAAGGTAAGCTCGAATGAACGCGTTCGGGGAGGAGTGCCAGTTCCGCGGCCCCCGACCCGGATCTTCAGCTGAGTGCCTCCTGAGTCCTGATATATGATAGGTTGGATCCTCGAGTTCGATTCTTCGAATCACTGGTGCTTTGCCGACGCGACGGAGCTCGACTTCTGAATCTGGGGTGGGGTATGTACCAGGGGAAATTGCGCGTAATGCGTCCGTTGGCCTTGTGCCCCTTTTGCCTGAAGGAGTCTGCATCTCGACACGGATTTCTCTGTCATAGAGGCTCACAGCATACGAATTAGTGGCTGAACCCCTCTAATTGACGGATGCATCGAAGTTACACTGACCGCGGCTGCGCTGCAGTGACCGGAGGCTGACCGAGCGCTGCTAAGAGACCCATGGCAGCCGTGGTGACTGCAAAACCTAAAGTTCTGGAGTCTCGGACCCGTCGAAGTATCGAAGTACGCTCTCGACAGAATCCTCAATTATATATATATTGTTTGCCGAACTCGTAATTGCGCCTTTGAGACTCAAGGTGAGGTCGCGCGGCTACCAGATAAGCGCCCGTAGAGCTGTTTGGTTTTGGCGCTGGGCTAACCTCCGTAGCCGTCCCAAAAGGCTCTGAGCTCATCGTGCAGGAAACCCCCACCATTTTTTAGACATGGAAACTGAGCATTCGCTTTCGAGACCATGATCCTTAGACACAGGATTGTCCTGTTCTCGCCAACCCCAACCCTCAACGGATGCCCCCACCGGCCCACTTTCCAGCTTGCGTCATGATGGGATCGTAGCGGCGCAGCGCTGCAGCGCCAGTCCCCGACTCGCGAAGTTGATATTGAACGAACCGGAGGGCAAGCTCGCCCTGGATGGATGGCCCTTGGATTCAAGGGGTCACAAGGAACCATATGTGTTCGCCCCGAACCTAATATTTCGCTCACTCGCAGGCACGTGCCCACAATGTGCTTGCCTTCGCTCATTCAAAAACAAACATGGCGGAAGGGTGCGCGAGCTCACAACGTGAGGGAAGCTGCACTGAGGGCAGAAGAACCTAGAATAGTGGCAGATAAAGAAGTGACGAGAAATGGAGAAACCTGTCGCGTGGATCTCGGGCGAGTCTCGAGACGCGCGAGCTCTGGAGCAAGCCGGACTCGGGGCGAAAAAATCATGGCTCTCGAGATGGAGGTCAAAGATAGAGATTCAAATTTGTACGCCGGAACCGCATTCCCGCAATCTCTCTTCGTAGTCCATCATGGAGACTAATGGGAGGGTGACCCGACGTGATCGTCCTGTTCAAGTGCCATCCTCGAAGCAAAAAAGTCGCTAGAACTTCGAATCCCTCCCGACCGCCATGTCCTCGTCTTTCTCAACAACATGTTCGTTATCGCCACCCTCTGCAGCGCTAGGAGAGCCTTTTCCAGGCCTTTAAGATAGGCGGAAATATCGCCGATGGGCAGTTTTCCTTGAGAAGCGATGCAGTGAAGTACGGAGCGACCTCTGAGAAAGTGCTGTTCCTTCCAACCGCCTGCATTGAACCTGTTCCGCAATATCACCGTGATTGGTGTGAAGGTATATCGCGTTGGAGCCGCTCCTCTTTGTCGAGTGCTGCAGAGGCTTGTGTATCTGGCTGAAGCAGGGGCAGACCTAACTTGGCGAGGGCATGCGCAGCGCACCGAGGGGTTTTCAGCAACATTGGAACCGTATCCACAGGGCAGGGGTTTCGGGGATGTGCTGAAAGGGATGTGAGAATGAGACTATACGTGCTAAACGGGGCGCATGTGTGAGGGCGAGGAGCAAAGGAGCGAGTGGCGCTTAGAATGATCATTGACCCCATGATTACGCTCCAGCAATTCTAGGCCTGGGGAGAAAGAGCTAAGATAAGATAAAATGATGTTCCCACGACCTGCAGTCCGAACGACAGACAGAATAGCTGTTTCTGCGGTACAGAACCCTCCCCCACCTTGTGGAGTCGGGGATGCCTCCGAGCTAGAGCTGGGAGGATTGCCTTGTCATTCTTGCAAGTTCCAGAACACCAGAGCGTAAACCTCGGGGCAGTGCGCCTCTGTGCCCCAAATAGGGGTCGCTAGCACGCGCAGCATATGACGTCAGGCAAATCATGCCCTCGTAATCACGGAGTTCGCCCTTTGGACGCTCCCCATCTCTAACAACATGACCTACACAGTCGACGTACGTGCATATTCGTGAAATCGCCTCGCTGTCGCTCTAATATTGAGCTCCAGGTCACTGGAATTTCGCATTCCACCAGCAAGGCCCAACTCAGCGACTTCTTTAGGTATGTCCCTCCTCTCGCTCAGATAAGATGACATGAAACTCATTATTTACACAGCTTCTGTGGAAAGTGAGCTCGAGCGCCCCCTTTCTCTCATCAGTGCGGCTCTGAACGTCTGTATTTCCTCTAGGATCGCTACTATCGAGTATGCGGAAAAGTCAGGCAAAGCGTCGATTGCCTTTGAAAAGGCGAGCGCTGCCAAGACGGCGTTGATGGCGAGTAACGCTTGGATCTCCTCATATAAGCTCAACTAAAGGCCCTTCAGCTCAATGGCGGTACCTTGGACGGCTCCACGCTCAGCGTCACGTCGGAGACGCACTTCGAAGATGACACTCATGGCGACCCGGAGCACCCTCTGGATCAGACCGACAAGCCCAGGGCCGGAAGTGAGTCACGAAGCACAATCCCTTTCTAGGTTTATCTGACATTTTATGTGTAGTTGCCGCTGAATACCTCGCCAAAGGCTACCAGCTCTCTGACCAGATCCTGCAGCGTGCAATCCAGATAGATCGTGCGTCCCCTCACCCGTTTCCGCGAGCCAACGGACTGAGCCCGTGCTCTAGACGAGAAGGGAATATCCGCCAAGTTTCTGAGCTACGTTCACGAGCTCGATAAGACCGCTGGAGCGCGTGCCCTCGGTCCTGAACAGACCGTCTCCTCCAAGGTCCAGGCGACGCTTCAGAGCGCGCAGCAACAAGCGCGCACCTTGGATGAGCAGAAGGGCATCTCCAAGACATTCTACACTGTGCGTTCCGTTCCACCCCTGCCATGTCCCACCGCTGACCCAGGGTCTGTGTTCGCAGTACCTCTCTCGGGCGCTCGCTTCGCCCATCGGCCAGAAGGTCAAGGCCTTCTACACCGATACGTCGAAGCAGGTGCAGGACATCCACGAGGAGGCGAGGCGTATTGCCGACGAGCACAAGAAGCAGGCTGAGGGAGGCAGCCCCCCTTCTGCCACTCCTGCCACTGGGGCTGAAGCTGTGCCACCAGCGGTCGGTGGTGCTTCTGTCTAATTGCGCTTTCGTGCTCGCGTCCTAGGGTTTTCTGGATTCGATCTGATTCATCTCTGGTGCACATATTCGTGCTTGAAGGACGTTCGTGGACGAGAGACTTCAGCTTCGTGTAAACTTACTGATTACTTACGTGTATTGTATCTGTGTGTACCGATTCCCCCACATCGAAGTTGCGTCTTGATATGCCCGGGGTATGTTCAGGCGCCGGTTGTTGTGGCAGACGAATGGCACCCACGCACTGACGTATAAGCGCTGGCCGCATCGGCCGTCGAGGTCCAAGTTGGACCTCTTCGTCCGTCAACTCCGCCTTAACGTTCGGTCTTCCTCCCCGACTCACCTCGACAACGAGCCGTCGGCCGAATAAATCTCTGCATGCGTGAGCATATCCTCCCTTCCATCCACCAAGGATTGCATGAAAGGAAGTCTGCATCAGGAAGGTCGGGGCGAGGCAAGGCCAGGGGTTATGTCACCACCCAGCCCTGATCATGGAATCGTGCCAGTCGAACCAAGGTATAAAAGGGTCAGGTATTGTTCGCAATTCACTCTGCATTAATGGGCCTGTCCATAGATTCCTGTATCCAATCCTACCCCACTGGCCAGATCTTGTCGTCCACACGCAATGCCGTCTTCTCGAGCTTCGCCTCCTCACGTTAAACGCGAAGACAGCGATTCAGAGCCAGACTCGACTGGGTGGTCGGCCTCACAATACAACAGGAACGCGCACTTCGTGTATTCGTCACCGTTCGTCGCACCGGTTCTGGAACTCCTGGGTGCTACGCCTGGAGAATCCGTTCTGGACTTGGGCTGTGGGAGCGGAGAGGTATCGTTGGACATTGAGAGAATCGTGACACAGGCGACAGGGGGCGTCGTTGTTGGGGTCGACGCAAGCGAGAGCATGGTGAGTAGCACACATGCCCCTATCATACTCTCATCTCCTCGACCGAGGTACTGAGGCCTTCCAGATAGCGAAAGCCCAGCAGAATGGCCTCCGGCACGCGTTCGTATGCGATGCGCATAATATCAGAGTTCCAGATGAGATTTTTGTCGTGGTAGGCGGCCAGTTCGACGTGGTGTTTAGCAATGCAACGCTGCATTGGTGTAAACGAGATCCCCTATCCGTGGTGCAAGGCGTGAGGAGGGTCTTGAAGCCGGATGGGAGGTTCGTGGCCGAGATGGGAGGGTTCATGAACTGCATTGGTGCGTCGTTTGCTTGGATATGCCCAAGCACAGGATGAACTGAAGTGAGACCTTGCAGGTGTTCGGTTGGCTTTGTATGCTGCTATTCGGGCAAGGGGGCACGACCCAGCCGCATATGATCCTTGGTACTTCCCGTCCATGGAGGACTATGTAAAGGTATCGTTAACTGATACCAATGCCACCTTTCCACTGTTGACTATAGTCCATGTTCAGCTCCTAGTCACGGCAGGGTTCGAGCCGACTCACATGTCGATTACACCCCGCATTACGCCTCTTCCAACTGGCCTATACGAATGGTTAAGGCTCTTTGTCCGCAACTCATTCTTGCGCGTCTTTGACGAAGAAGAAGCAGACCGAATCATGAGGGAGGTGGTAGAGAATTGCAGAGTCGACTGCCAGGATGCAACGGGCAATTGGGCCATGACTTATATGCGTCTCCGGTTCTCTGCCGTCCTGAAGTCGAAGTAGTGTTCGAGTAGCCATTGCAACCCTGTACCGCCCCTCCTTTTCGTTCGCGATTCATCTTGAGCCTTGAAACGTGTTTTCGGACCAGTCTTGGGTGTTAGACGATGATGGTGGCAATGATGAGAGGGAACATCAGCATTGGCGCGTCGGAGTCGTGGAAGCGGCGTGTTCCTGCGGGCCAAACCTCGGCGTTACAACTCTGCTTTATACCCCCACACAGGCGAAATGCCCGGCGACCAATATACTCTCCCTTAGACTCATCACCTACTAGAAGCGTTTCGCTCTTTCTTCTTCTCGATCCTCCTTCTCATACCCCTTGTGCGCTACTGAATACAGTCAACGAACCTAGATGACGAGTGCGAACCGCAGGAAGGGCCGTGTTGTGGGTGAGACTAATGTGGGACGGAGAGCGGCTCCTAATGGGACGGCTGGGGTGGGCAATGGTCAGTTAGAGAGGAGAGGAAAGAAACTGGAGACGTCAGGCCTTCTGGCTACGCTGTTTGACTTCTCCTCGGTGCGTAGTTACATCCATGCCCAGCTGCGTCGTGCTGACTATATACGCTACTCACAAGGTTATCTCACTGGTGCTGGGAGGATGTTGCTCGTACGTGTTGCCTTGGGTTCTGAGTATATGCACAAGCCTGACCAGATGGCCCAGAAATGTGATGACTTACGAGAAGCTACTACTGCTGAACGCACATATTGGTAGGTCTGCCTTAACTGATGATATCCTCAAGGCTGAAGCGGTTCTGAACAATATTGCAGGGTCTGCCCTGACCTTCTCCCAAATGCTGTTCATCTCGTTGCAAACGATGCCCAGCTTCCTTGCTTTTCCGCCGAAAAGCTTCATTCCTACACTGAAGGCTCGCCAAGTCCCCCTGTACATGTGGGCAATCCAAGTGGTGGTCCTCACCGCGGGGTCGTTGCTGAACAACTGGGCGTATGCATACAAAGTGCCTTTGACGGTGCTGATTGTGTTTAGATCCGCCGGTGAGCCCACAGAGACGCACTCTACCTGTTGCTCGTCTGACAATACCATCCCCAGGCTTGCCGGTGTCCATGGTCTTTGGATCCCTCTTCTCGCAACGCCGGTATGATTGGAAACAGATAGTCAGAACAGTCTCTCGTTTGCTCCACGGCTCTGACTGACCTACAGCCCAGGCTTCTGTGCTTATCGTAACCGCAGGCGCCTTCCTCTCAGCGTTGTCCAAAACTGCGTCTTCATCGTCAAGTTCTTCCTCAACTGCGGCCCAAGACCTCAAATTATACCTGACAGGCATCGCAATGCTCGTCGGTTCCCTGCTATGCACAGGCGTGCTCGGAGTGCTACAAGAGCGGACATACAAGACGTATGGGCCCTGCTGGAAGGAGTGTCTCTTCTACACGGTATGCTGAGGTTCACCTACTTCCTCGAGGGTAGTGTACTTAAGTCGTATTTCTAGCACACTCTGGGTCTGCCCTCCGTTGTGTTTCTTAGCTCAGATGTGAAGCAGGGGTTCGCGGTGTTGACGGCACAGAGCTACTCGTCCTCACCGATTCCTTTCCTTCCTTATGTCGTGCTATTCGCGAACCTATGTTCGCAATACGTCTGTGTTTCAGGCGTGAACCAGCTCTCCTCTGTGCGTATTCCTGTCAAGACCTGGATGGTTAGCCTCTGACCCACCGTATAGAGAGTCACATCGGTGTCCACTAACATCGTCCTTACCGTTCGGAAGGCACTCAGTCTCTGTTTGAGTGTTTGGTGGTTTGGGAACGATTGGAACGCACAACTAGCGGTCGGCGCAGGGATGGTCTTCACAGGCAGCTTGCTATACACTGCAGCAACCAATAGCAGTAGCAATGGCCCGTCAAGTGTATCTAAGAAGGAGAAGCAAACATGATTTGACTTCGGGGTAGATGCTGAACTTTTTTATTGCGTTTCTGAGGTAGGGACGGTGAAAGCGAGGGTCTATAGGTGCGAGGGAGAACTGAATGCATATTCAAGGGTTTTGAAACCGGACACCAAATGGGTACAAGTGATTCGAAAAGAAGGTCGAAAGATATTCAAAGTCCAGGGCGAGGAAGAAGAAACGCGAAGATTACACAGTCCTATCTACTGTGATTTCGCGCTTATATGTCTGGGGCGGAAAGGTCGTCCTCCGTCGTGGTGTTTGACGCGCCATCGGTTGGCGTAGGCGTCGCAGCGGGGGAAACGGAGGATGACTTGGAAGACCCAAGAGAGGGAGGGATATCAGCCGAGAGGTTGTCAGGTGGAACGGAAATACCGGTGCCCAAGAGGCTCGTCAAGTCATCGGCAACGCCATCCTCGCGCTCCTGGCGTCGGACTGCTGGGCGTGTCCCGTTGAGGTTCGTTACGGAGACCTTGGGGTGGGGAATGGCCTGCCCAGCAAAGGATCGGCTGGGGGGCGAGTCGGGATGGGGCTCGTCAGCTGCCAGGTCGTTATCGACATCCTTCTCGTCAGCCTCGACATCGTCGTTCACTTCCGTGACGGTCTCCTGGCGTCTTCTGTCGGCTGTGGTACTCTCGGCAGGGGCAGGAACGTCAGAAGTAAGGTCCCCATCCACATCCTGCTCATCGCGCTCCACATCATCGTTGACATCGGTGATCGTTTCCTGTCGCCTAACCATGAAAGGAGGGTACCGGCGGGAAAGAGATAGATGGTTGGTGTCACCGCTGGAGACAGCCCATTGTCCGGTGCCATCGCGTCTGTGGTTGTACGAGATAGTACCTTTGGGACGAGGAAGTGCGCGACGGGCGTAGTCTAGCCATTCTTCCTCGAAGAGCCCTGGATCCGACTGAACCGTCTCATAATTCTGGCGCCTGGTATTCGTCTCCGTCAGATGCATTTTGGGATGAGGAAGGCCTCGGCGGGCGTTGGGAGGGTTGTCGACATCTGCGGCAACATCGTTATCCAGAGCGTCGGCATCGCGGTCCGCTGCCTCGTCTGCCTCCACGATAGCTGCGTCCTGGCGTGGCTTCATAAGGTCTCGACGTGCGCTAGGGGGGCTAGGAATGTCCGCAGTGACATCGTTGTCCAGAGCGTCGGCATCGCGGTCAGCAGCCTCGTCCGCCGCTGCGATAGCCGCGTCCTGGCGTGGCTTCACGTTCCCAACCTTGGCGTAGAAACGACGAGCAAGGGAGCGAGCACCATCGTCAGGGACGTCGGCTGAAATGTCGTCGTCGACATCCTTCTCGCTCTGGTCGACCTCTTCATCCGCCTGGACGATGGCGTCATCCTGGCGTTTGGTAAGGTCCATCCACGAGGGAAGATAGCGACGTAAGAGATTCCCAAGGGAGCCTGACACATCGTCGGTCGGAACGTCGTCATTCGCAAGTCCGTCGCCCAAAGTGTTCATATCACTGTCGAAGTCGCCATCAACCTGTGAGGGGAGAATACTATCGTCCTGGCGCCTGTCGTGGTAATAGGGCCTGGTCCGATGCATGTACCGAGGAGAGAGACGTGCACGACGAGACTCGGAGCCACGCCGTGGGTGGTACAACTGCCGACGAGTAGCGGGAACGCCCGGGCTAGCTTGGAAGGAGACGAGCCCACGCCTCGTGCGCGAGAGTCGTCGAGGTGAATTCCCTGTCTTGCTCACCGTTGTGCCGGTGCGACCGGCGCCTGTTGCGCTGGAAAGCATGTCGATTGCTTTCTCCTCAGGGATGGACGAGTCGCGATCGTTTGAGTCTGCGCCGGTGGTGTCAGCAGATGCAGCTGAGGGAACATCATCAGAAGTAGACCCTGTCGTAGATCCAGAGGGGTCGGCAGAGGCAGAGGCTGGGACCGTACCGGAGGTATCGCCAGCATTCACTTCAGAAGTGGAACCGTCGGTGGTTGACGAAGGTCTATTGGAGGATACCGCCGCAACTCCAGAAGTGGTGTCCTCGTTAGAGGAAGGGGAAGCAGCAGGCGAAGACGGGGCGTCCTGCGAGGTCGAGTCGGCAGCGTCAGCTCCAGCAACCACGGGAGATGGAGGCGATGCTGAGGATGCAGAATCAGTCTGTGAATTGGAATCCACCACACCAGGGCCAGCAGCAACGGGAGCAGACTGCGAACTGGAACTGTCCCCTGCGGCCGCTCCACTAGTAGAACTTGCGGCTTCAGGAGCGGGAGGAGCGCCACCAGTAGAGGGAGGTGAAGAGCCTGCCGGGGTGGTGGAACCAAGGGAGTTACCGAGAAGATTAGGGGCGGTGAGGGCGTCCCCGATACCCAAGAGATCCTGCCGCCTTTCTCTCACATACCTCACCTTACGTAGATACCGCCGGCCATGCCTTGAGCCCTCGACGCTCCTACGAATGGGGCGGGTAGCGCCAGGCACTCCGGCGGACCCGACACTCAGGAAGATGTCCAATAGAGAGTTTCCGAAGGCGTTCGAGTTGCCCGAGTCCTGGTTGGTGTTCACAGCGCTGGCCACCCCGTGGCCAGTGACACCAACCTGAACGATATCGGTAAGCCCACTGATGATGCCAGTGTCCACTTTGTAGTTGCGGTCGTCCACAGAATCGTCGATAACCTGGTCGCCGTTGTCCAGAGGTGAGTCGTACGTGTGGGCGTGTAAGAGGGTATTGCCAGTCCCGTAGCTTTGGTCGTGCACAGAGTCGGCGATAGCCTGGTCGCCGTTGTCCAGAGGTGACTCGTCCGTCCGGGTGTGTGAGAAGGTGTTGCCAGCCCCGTCACGGTCTGAATCCGTTGTGCTGACCAGGGTGACACCGCTGTCTCCACCCTCGGTGTTGGACAAGAAATCGCCAACGATATCGGCGGCGTTTACATCTACAGCCCTATCATCGCTCTACCGCGCACCGGTCAACAAAAGAGATGAGCCCAGCCGGAACGAAGGGCTCACGATGGGAATGTTGAATGCCCCTGTAGGTGTAGCAAGATCGTCGGTCTGTGTTGGCACGAATATTGGTCGATACTTGGAGGGTTTCCCGATCACGAGTTGCTAACATCGTTCGTGGTCAGCTTAGAGAGTTAAGGAGAGCGACAGAACTCTCACCCGTCTGTGCGGCGAGAGGTGAGCCTCGGTCACTGCTACGGCCCAGTAGGCGAAGAGGAGGACCCAGGATAAGAGTCTGGGGCTCAACGCCATCGCAAGCATCCGGAAAAGAAACAACAATTAGAGAGCGTGGTTCAAAAGAGTGACAGTAAAGATTAGACTTGAATCCAGCCTTCGCGGAGTTGAGGTCCTTATAGCGCGTCTTGGGCTGACTTGGAGGCTGGCAAGGACGATACGGAACACACCTGCGGTTGACTTGGGCCTCAAAACGAAGTCGCCAACCCCGAAACCAGGACGGACCGCATTACAATCGCATGCGTATGCCCAAGAGGAGCATGAACCAAGGGCCGTCGTCGCAGCTGGTGGGTGACTGACTGATGACCCTAGCAGCAGGTTGAGGGGTCGATCGGCCGGTCAACAAGCGCTCGCACCTCGCGATCATGCTTCCATGATCCTTCCCTTCTCATGACCACCACCTGCCCATTTGGTACAAAACAGACTCCTGGCCTTCGAGCGCGGATGTTTTACAGGCGGGAGTATATCTAGGAGATACAAGGGAGCAATGACGGCGAGTACACCTCCCCAGAACTCCCCGGTCACTCGCTGCAGCCACTTCCAGTAGACGGCCAATCCTAGGGGGGCATCTGAATTCCCTGGTGGCGCGATTACCCCTGAACCGGCCTAGTTTGGAGCTGGGAGCACATTGCGCCTTTATCTCGCTTATTACAACAATCGTGTCGTTCGGTGGGCTTGGGTTCAAGCCACCAACTCGTCGCCGGCTGCTTACCTTTTTTCCTTCCGCCCCGACGACTATCACGACCTGGATCCATTTATTCGATGAGCTTATTGAACGAAGAGGAATCCGTCATTCCAACAACTTCCGTGGTCGAGAGCACGCCGTTGCTCGGCAAGACGAGTGGCGCCGACGCGAACTACAAAACAACGGGAGGAGTGTCGTCCCAGTCAGTGCCGCAGAGGAGGAATGAACCACGATCTTTCGATTTCGACGCCCGGAGTACGCCCGGAGAATCCACCCCTTCAAGTACTCCCAATGCTCGACCGGCTCGATCTGGTGACATTACCCAAGCAGCTTCCAACGACTCCCCAATCGCTCCTCGACCAGTACCTCAGGAATCCCTCCTGGAGAAAGTCAGGAATAGGACTTCGCTGACATTGGTGAACTCTGGCAGTGTGGCACGAGACCACCTTGCTTCGGAGCGGACCTTCCTTGCATACATTCGTACCAGTCTGGCCATTGCCTCGTCCGGTGTCGGTGTGTACTCGCTCTCGTTTTCGGTTCACTGAAGTTTTCTCACCGCTTATCCTGTGTCAATAGCTCTCGTACAATTGTTCTCTGTCGCCGCCAACTCATCTTCTCCACCGAAAAACGTCGTTGCGAACTATGCAAAGATGCAGTGGTTCGTCCGTCCGTTGGGGGCCGTCGCAATTCTCATAGGGATCTCAGTGCTGGTGATTGGTGCGTCATGACACCGCTCTTGCCGAACATCTGCTCGGTGTGCTGATACTCTACCGTTAACACAGGGGTAACAAGGTACTTCCTTGTGCAGTCTGCGCTGACCAAGGGGTATTTCCCTGCTGCGCGAAGCGCGATGGCGTTCATTTCACTGTCGCTGGCTGCTATGATCGGTGCAACGTTCTCCTTTCTAGTAACTAGCGGTAAGCTGCATCCTAAAGAACCATAGGCTCGAGTGGTTCGAGACTGCAGGCAGTGCCGGTTTATAACTTCATCATCTCTCCTAACTTCTGATCTTCTTTTCATCTCAATAGTGTAAAAATTTGGCAACGGTTGGATAATGGACCACTATCTCTAACAATTATCGGTTACCCCAGTGTTGCTGAGATTACCAGCGACCAGCACTGAGCTTTGCTCACAGCCAATCCAATTTTTATCTCATTCCATTCAGTACAAGTGTCCACCACGCAATTTCTTCATGCGATGGTGCCTTCTTGCGTTTCTTCATGGCATCAGCGCCACTGTCAATGTATTCTGTATACCAAGCGCCTTGGGTCCTGCGACGATAACATGGGCGCTCGTGCCCTGTAGAAACTTGAATCGCGACCTCCGACTGAGCTCGCCTCCGTAGAGGGCTGGTCACAGGTATAGTTCACGCTCTCCACTCACAGGTAGGTGTGTATATGTAGTATACATACTTGAATGGACATGTCTTTCCTGCACCATCGTTGCATGAATTCAAGCTAGTGAGTGAGAAAGGGGCCTAAGATGAATGGGTCTGAGGTCTCCAGGAGATCTCACGAGCATCCGAAGACCTCACGAGCACCTAGAGACCTCAAAGGGCGTCGGAGATCTCGGTTGTGGTTATTGACCTCCCAAGCGCTGAAGACCTCTGAGGTCTTCACACATCTCGGAGGTGTGGGTATCCCTCCGGGAGCCCCCCGAGTCGGTTTTTTTCTGTCGATATGGATGTCGGCGGCCTCTTGATGCTTGCTTGGCGAAACAAGGACGTCTGCATCGCATTCGTCCAAAAGGATGTTGTCTTCAACATATTCCAGCTGCTCTTGGTCTGGGTCGAACAAAGACTTCGCCTTCCTAATGCGAGAGTGAGCTAGCCGAACAAGTCGTGTTGTGAGTCCCTTACTTGTCACCCTTGCGCCTCAAGTAGAATTGCCGTGCCGCTTCCAGGACGCTCTCCGCGAACTTAATGTCCGTATTGTGACGGTGCTCCTGGATGATCCCCACAGCCTCATCGAACATATTGGTTTTTTGGTAGAGCTTTACGGCGGAATAGTATGGCGCATATAGTGTGCCAAAAATGCGAACCCATTTGAAGCAAAAATTAGACATGTCCAGTGCCGTGCGCTACTCGAAATTCGTACATGCTCCACACACTTTGTCCCCGGATTCATGCATGTTGGGTGGGTTGGGTTCAAATTCATACATGTGGGTTTCTGGTGCGCACCTCCGTCATGTTGTGGGGGCGGGCGCAAAACCCGCATATGTCATCTTGATTCTTAGTGGGTGTTCGACACGTCCCCCTGCTCCAGAGCCCCAACCCATGCTTGAGATTCCAGAGGGCGTTTACCACTCTTTTCAAGCTAACAATCTATGGGGTTGGCCCGTGGCCAGTCCTCGCTTTCTGGGCTGACTCACGAGGACCGAGGCCAAGGCGGCTAATGTCAAGACTACCAGTAGGCTCGATCAAACGTGAGGCAACAGGTCGGCCATTCACGACCCCACCGCTTCCCTGCGTTCTTAGGTGTAAATGTAATGTCGCTGGACAGATCCTATCTATTCAACCTCTAGTAATGACGAGACCTATCTCAGCTACCCTTCCCCCTACCACTGTAGACCAGATCAAGACTAGACTGCAAGTACTACCTCACCATCAAATCACCATGGATTTGGCGGGCAGATTAGCCGCAGAGTTATCTACCTTGCACCCGCTACTTCCTTGTATACCGCGCTCACCAGAGATCCCGCGGTTCCGTCGATTCCGAGGCCCTCTTAAGGTCTCGGGTTCTTATCCAGTGCAGTTTCCGCGCCAAGCATTTCCCGCATCTCAAGCATCGTGACCGTGGTAATCGCCTTCCGTTTTCG
Organism: Coprinellus micaceus; assembly: GCA_951394405.1. NCBI lineage: Eukaryota > Fungi > Basidiomycota > Agaricomycetes > Agaricales > Psathyrellaceae > Coprinellus > Coprinellus micaceus. The sequence continues at coordinate 1,357,755 of OX596340.1, read as the reverse complement.
TCCTTCCATTCGCGGTTACCCCTCTTCGCCTTGCTCTCAGTTGTGCAGTTGCCAGTGTTATGACTCCCTTGTCCGAATTTGCTATGTGCTGGACGTTATGCGCAATCATCTTCTATTGATCTTTCTGCTCTACTAGTATGCTATCGACTCTATTTCGTTGAATGATCTACCGCACCCCCCTCCTCCCACTCCTACCGTCTCAATACAATATCTCTTCGGATCGGACTACATCGTTTGCCTCTACAATCCCGATCACGGTCATTTCCCTTCCCTGCCCTTCCTGCCCCTTCGTTAACCCTCGTCCCCATACACACCCTCCATGTCCCTGTCGATATCGATCCAACGCACCCATACCCCCTCGCAATTGAATTCCACCCTTCTCCGCACTACCTCCTCCTGCCCCGCCGGGCTGGTCATAGGACGACTTTTGACGAGCCATATATCTACTAGCCTAGGGATGCTCGCCTCCCTTATCACCCCTAAGGCCGTGTCAAATATCCGGCTCAGGTAGTCGTCGGTCCCCTCAGGGTGAACATACACCACGTATACCTCCCGAACCGATTGGTGGCAGTCGAGCGGTCGCACAGGTGCATGCGCCGGCCAGTCTGTCGCTAAAAGCACGACATGTCGAAGGTTGGAGCAGTAGGCTGTTATGTGTGGGCGCAGCACGCGTCGTGATTCGCCTACGTACCCCGCTGAAAAAAGGGGCTCCCCGCTTCCGAATGCAATCTCCTGCAAGCGAGATCCGTACTTCTCTACAAACGGGATCATGGAGGGAACTGCTTTCTGGAGGTGTAGTACTTTGAGTGCCGGAAATATGTCGTTCTTGAGGCAGGAGGATAGGAATACGCACACCCTGTCTAGGCCTGAGACGGAGTGGTATCATCGCTGGATGCTCCCAATCGACAGCATCTCGAGCGCCTCGTGGGGTACGGTTATCGGGTCGCCGTTGTCGTCGTCTCCTTGACACGGCCAGTACGCTGAGTCTATGTGCAGCGTCCGGAGTTTCGGGAGGGTGGCGAGCAGCTCTTTGAGGTGGCGGACTGTGGGTTCTTCATCGAGCGACTCCAATTGGATGCGGAGGAGTCCGCGGCAATGCTTCGCAAGTGCTTCCAATACGTACTGGGGAGGGAATCGGGTGACACCGTTCTGTTCCTTCGACTTGTTCCTAAGGATGAACACCTTGACGCCCCGCGTGTGTTGGAGGAGTTTCCCCAGTGTGGATGGAACGAAGCACCCCTCAAATCCGAGTTCTATGCGCCGTGTCCATCCGCCCAGCTTATCGTGGGCGGCTAGGGTACTCCGTGCGGCCGTTTCGCTCAACGAGTCGAGCTGTTCATGAGATGTTATCGTGAGGAACCGCCAAAGGACTCCGACAGCCACACGATTCATCCTTCGGCTGACGAGGAGCATCTGCTCTCTGAAGCCTTGCCGCTTCTCTTCGTAATCTCTCTCCACCCCCGCTACATCGTCCCACTGCATCCTTGGTAGAAACTCCGTACCATCGTAGAGGTAGATCTCAAGAATATTCGTTAACACTTCCGTCGGTATGTCGGGCCCTTCAGTGGGTGTGCCCTTGGCTGCGACATATCCTCCCTGGCCGTTCGAGACGAGTGGTGTCGCTGCTGAGACAGTTGCTGGGTTGCTCATGACGCCCCTGGGAATGCGAGGTGAAGAAGAAAGGGGGTGGCGAATCGACTTTGTTCCAGGCGATATTCCGTCAAGGTAATGTGTGAGGTTACGAGTCAACGGTCGGTTTCGATGTGCCCAGTTCAACAGGAGTAATCTACATAGACATGCCCCGTTGTCTCTCGTGAGGATCGGCGATCAGCCGACCCTGGGGTGCCATTCCGATCAATAGCCACTCCTCCCCCTCCGTGCACAGCTCGTTATAGCAGAATATCCTGAACGAGCTAGGACGCCTGGTAGTCTTCGCGTACTTTCTGTCTTCGCCTCTCCCCTCATTGTGGGCGTCTACTAACGTCCAGTTGAATGAAGCAACTCCCTTGAATGGGCATGTACTGCGCTTCCTTCGTCGTGGACACCGCTTGCCGCATGGGTGTGTCCAGAACCCGTTGTAAGGCTCGAAGTATGCGAGTATCGGGATGTGCATATGGGGACCGTCCAGGGGGTGTTCTTTCGTATTCCTTAGGCATACGACATCGTATGACAGCTGAGGGAACGCAGAGTAGACCGTGTTGGCAGTGATGACGTTTGTTTGAATTGACCACGGTGACCGCAATGCGGTACGCACGATCCCTCGAGTGCACGAGCTGACGCGAACACAACATCTCTATTGAGAGCTGTAAGAGGGTGGGACGCTCGCTATTGGTTTACGTGACATACCTGCGGATACCAGTCGTCGGGCTAAGGTGGTCGCGTCAATTATAACATCAAGCATGTTATGTCGTCTTCAACTCACCGGCAACTCCTCTTCTGTCAGTGCCACGAAGTCCTTGATCCCAGCCCTCCTGTAACAGTCTCCAATTCCCATCGCTCGTTCGTGATGATACCCGAGCCCGCGGAAGAAGTCCTTGCAGACGCCGATTTGGCTTTGGGGAACGAGTATATTGAGGTCTTGAGATGGCGTGGGGTCTTCTTCTTCCCTCTTCAAGTCGAGAGGGTTGTCCCAGCTACTGTTGACGAGCAAGAGCTCGAGAGCCATTCCGCCCGCGATCCCGCCTCCTGTATCGGCCAGCATATTGATAAAAGCGTCGAACTTTTCGTCGGAGACAAACCGCGCTAATATACGTTTCAGGCGGGCGATTACCTCGAGACGGACCACTTCTCTCCCCCATCGGTTGACCCGTGACACGGCCATGAGCATGGGCCAGTCCATCGTCGCGGTGAGGTGGGTTTGGATGTCGATGGACCCATATACTTTTCGGGTATGAGGCAGTCGATTGAGCGCTGCGAGGATGCGAGGGGATTGGCGGATCAAGGTCGCTGGGGAATCCATCGTCGCGTGGGTCGGCGTTCCACGCGGCTGGGATGGAGAGGAGCGGAGTGGCTGACTGTTGTTCAATGCGGTGCTCCTGGATTGAATGCCAAAAAATAAACCGATCTGCCCCGTGACATATGATCGACCCCCTGCCTCTCCCTTAAACCGTCCCTGTCCTTCTTTGCATCTACAACCCCCCTTTGATTGCCCGTGCCTCGATGCCCCCCCTGTTGTCCTCCGTTGACCTCAAGTCAGCGTTTGGCGCTGAGTTCAGTACGTTTCCCGTTCATCCTGTTTCCATATGCGCGCGTCTGTTCAACGCGGACATGAGACAGTTCGCCTCTGGAAAACCCTTCCCCTCGACGTCTGCACTGAGCTGTTGTGCCACTTCACCCTTTTGGAGTTGGAGAACCTCTCGATCACCGAAAAATTTGGCGACTGTGCTCGAAGAGAGCTGCGCTCCCGTCTGGATGTCCTGTTCAAGGAGTGGGGTTTAGACTTGGACGCCACCCTGAAGTTTATGGAGGACACTCACAGCATAATGTCCGGGTCCGGCGTTCTCTACGTCTCCAAGCCGGGAGACTGGGATCCAGGCGACTTCGACTTCTACACCCCCCGCGGCCAGAAGGATGCCGCAACCGATTTCTTCGAGCCTTACGGTTACCGCATCGTGCCAAAGGACCCCGCCTCGGTTATGGTCCCTGCGGCCGGTGTTCCAGTCACCGAAGAATACAGCCACGACCTCCTCAGGGATGTCATCACCATGCGGCGGGGGACCGATGGTCCAAAGCTGAATGTCATCGAATCCGCTGTTTCCTCCGCTGAGGCACCGGTCCTCCTCTTCCATTCCACCGAGGTCATGAACATCTTCACATCCACCGGGGTCGCATGCCTTTTTCCTCAGTGGACCTTGAAAGGGTTGGGTACGTGTCGTTTGTGTTACGACCCCTTATCCCGCTGACGGATTACTCCCAGGTGTCGTGAACCACCCGTCAGGGCGCGGTGAATGGATTCGTAACAAGACGAGGGAGACCGCCGTCCTGGATAAGTATCGGGCCAGAGGTTACAAGATCGTCGAGAAGTGTGGGGATCTTCATGAGCCTGGTGTCACGTCTTGCGTCATCTGCAGGGAGGAGTGGACGGTGTGGGACCAGAACATCTTGTCTATGCCGCTTCGCCGGGGGGATGTCGTTGCACCTGCCGTAGATCTACTCCAGTGGAGACTGGGGAGTCACGTATACGAATATGTACGCCAGAGGGGAATTGGGTGGTATGAGCAGGAGGGGGCTTATGTCGCCGTTCAGGGTCGGGATGACGATACTCCTCTCTTGTATCGCGGGTTGGGCAAGACCCTCCACCCCGTCTCTGTTGGACTGCTCGACTCTTTCTTTTAGTATAGTCATTCGTTTTTAGGACTTTGGTGTAGGCTAGAATCCGTAACAGCGGTAGTCGCGCACTCGAGATGGTTGAATAAGACCATATCGTGAGGATCCCAGGATCCACCTTCTTGATTGGCATCAGATGGCGTGTGCAAAATCCGTATCCCGCGCTCCCTCGTGTACTTTGCTCATTCACCTTCGGTTTACTTGTATGCTGCCTCTCGTTTTCAGGATTGCACCCCCTCCCACCCTGCTCGTGACTGCACGTCCTTTCTCAACAAACCTCCTTTCGATCACGGTCCTCAGCGTGGGCTGATGGTAGCATACGCCTTCGATCTGAAGTCTGCGTTGATGTTCTTCACTGACCGCGAAATTTCGTTGCTCTCCCCATCCACACGTTCATCTACACTTCCTTACAGCCGTTGAGGCATGGGAGTCGTCTGTGATTCTCCCGTCGGTGCTGCGCTACCTTGATAGGCGCCGGGTCCATCGATCGTGGCGGTGTGAAATCCTTCCGCGCCTCGTCGCGTCCCACTTACTCCAAGGTTCATATCCCGTGATAGGCCCCGTTGGAATATAAGCCGTTCCTTTGTCCCTGGGCGATGTCTTAGATCGTTGCGGGCGCTATGAGCGCAGTCCTGGGTGTAGTCGAACCTTTGGGTGAACGCTTTTGTGAGTGTCGATGATCAAAAGTAAACAGGGTTTCGTGCTCATAGATCCTGAAGTTTGTCTGTTCACGAGGCTGTCCCTAACTGTGCGCTTCTCTGTGGCTCGGTACCTCACCCTGCACGAGCTCGTCGCTTTGAGCGTGCTGGAAGACTATTGCGAATTTGTCCACAGAGTGATACGCCTTCGCGCCGTCCGACTGTTCCTCCAATGGCATCTGGATTTCTCGAAGGTTCTACACATCCTCGAAATCACAGATTCCATCCTATCGGGGTCAGGGGTGCTCCAAGTGTTGTCTCCGGTGAGCTGGTCTCCTGGGGATTTGGACTTCTATTGTCCATTAGGCAGTCTACCCTCCCTCCTTTCGTTCTTTCATACCCAGGGGTACGCCGTGGTCCTGACAACACAAATTGCCCCTGCAACCGGACATGTCCGTGCATCCGATGCATCCTACTACTACGACGTTGGCCTCATAAAAACCCTCGTCAAGCTGGTTAACGTCCACGATGCAGATCTCAGGCTCAACATCATGGAATCGGCGCTTCCCTGTGCGGAGGCCCCCCTGTTCCTTTTCCATTCGACGTTGGTCATGAACGCATTGACTTGCCGGGGTGTGACCTGCTACTACCCAAATTGGACTCTGCGCAATGGAGGTGTGTCGTTGTCCGTCCTCGCCCCGCTATAATTCTAAACCTGCGCTGTCTAGCTGCAATCACCTTCCGATCAGGATACTCTTACTGGTTGCGTTTGTGCGATAGGGAGCGAGAAGCTCTCCACAAGTATCGAGGACGGGGGTACCGCTTTTCCGTCTACTGCAAAGATCTGCATGTTGGTCGTCAGCGAGTTTGCCTCGCATGTTCGCTACAGCTTCGACCGTGGTTCCAAGGGGGGCTGAGTCTCCCCTTCTTCCCTGGGAACTCTGTACGCCCCTCTGGTCATCGGTTCGCGTGGAGGCTGGGAGGGGATGCCACGACCGAGAGTGATTGGAGGGAACGTGGTACCGTGGTTGTAGTCGAAGGTGTAGTTGAAGACACCGGTTTCCTCTACGACGGGCTGTCCAGGCAGACGATACTGGTCGACAGTAGCTCCGTGGTACCCTGGCTTTAATACGTAGCTTTGTATGTGTACGCCTGTCAGTTTGAGCAGATCGTAGTGTTCACTAAATTATTGCGTCACCCTTCGCCGTAGTCTCCCAAGCTCTAGTCGATTCAGAGGTACTACATTATGTACACATTGCATTTCCAGCACGCCCGTCTTCTATATCCTCGTTATCCTCCGCGCAGGGTCCGGCTGGGTTGCGGTTGTGGTCGGGGTTGAGGCGGAGATTTCGGCCTGCGAAGGCTGTCGTTGTGCTTCTTTCTCTTCGCGTCTGCTGCCTGTGCACGAATGTCAGGCCATTGATTCCAGACAGCTAGGATCAACACACCTCGCGAAATTGGGATGAGACCAATGTTAACGCCCTGAGCGTCGTAACGATCCGATACTCTTTTTCACCAGACGAATATGCAATGAAGGTGACTGTTGCCTCGACAACGTCGCCGTCTCTGAAGTTCTTTGGTTCGGTGGGAGAGTAGCTAAGGTGGGAATGAGTCTGCGTCGTCTGCATTCGCCAGACATCGCTCACCTCGCGGTTCCATTCGTCCCTTCTGTCTTGAGCGAGTATTGCACAACATTATCTTCCGTCCGAATGAAGTGGACGTCACGGGCGTCTTCCAGTATGTGGCGGGGATCGACGTCAGCAGAAAAGGGGATGTGCGGGAGCCCAGGGACGGTCTTCCGTTCCGTGAGGTAGCGGGCGTGTATGTCGATGGCGAACTGTCCCTCGTACTGCGCCGAGGCCATCTGCAAGACGGCCCCCTGACCCAATGCAGCCTGAAACAGCGCATGCACTTCTGCCAGCCTGCCCTCCAACTCGCCGAAGCTGTCCGCCCCAAACCCAGTAAGACGAACGAACTGCCTCAGGTACCTGACATGTTTAGGATTCTTGCTGCGTCTGGTTTGATAATTCAGCGGACGGTTCGAGAGGCCATCGCCTGGAAGACGAACTCACAACGGACGAGTAACTGGAGGTAATGTCAGAGAGCAGACGACGCCCGTGACCTTGAACGTCGCCTCCGACATGTCTCCAACCGTAACAATTCGGTAGCATCGGGGTTCAGTGTACCATTCGACTCTGCACTCGGATGACTGCATCAGAAGTTAGATGTATTCTCAGTTGATTGTTATGCTCGCTCACTTCCAGATGTCGCAAACGCTCATTCGCAGCCCCGCCTTGCGATTCTCGCTCTGCGTTTGCATGGATCCACTGCTCTGTGACACAGTCAGCCCCGATAACTCTTCGTAATCATCGGCGTACTCACTAGCCTCGTCCTTCTCATATAACCAGTGCATGCTGTCGGTCGGTCGGTCAATGGCGGGTAAGGCAGTATGGACTTGCTCGAGTTTTCTTCGTCCCTGGAGTCGGGCAATGGTTCAACCACAATCCTCGATGACCGGTCATCGATGTCAATGCAGATGACTCACTCGTTCATCCGCCCTCAATTATGACCCTCGTTTTCTATCCGCCCATCCCCCCTTCGGCCTGGGTTTCAGCGGTTGACTGTGCCCTCAAGCGGATTGTCAGTCGGGCATATTGAATTGTCATGGAGGAGGAGTGCATCATGTGGTCGTTGGGCTAGGCTCGTGGTGCAACGTGGGTGCAACCCTAACGTTAGGCTTACCTGATCGGACCTGGTCTATTCTTGCCCGTTCCGTTCTGTCACTGTATTATTTATAGACGAACCGCTTCGTGGCCTCCCTGGAGTTACTTGATGGATAAGCGCCCAGCTACGGGTGCAGTCACATTAGATTATGGATAGGCGCCTTAACGCGAACTGCTTACCAGGTACGGTGGGTGTGAATTGGGATTCCTTTCCACCGAAGTCTGCCGGTAAATCGCGTGAGAGGGTTAAAGTGTGGCATTTTCGGAGGGGCAGGTGCACCCGTTTGTGGAGCCGACATCTCCTCCGGGGTTCGCTTCAGGGACACTGGAACATCCGGAATGGACACATGCCCGCTTGGCACTCGTGACACAAGCCGAAAACCTGGTGCTTTGTTCAATGGCGCCCTCGCCCTCTAGTTCTATGTTTCTTGTTTGTATCGTCCCTTCAAGTACTAGCCAGTTCCTCTTTGCTCATACACGAGCTTCCGCTCTTGCGATCGGGTGCTGTCCCGTTTTCGCCAGCTCTCGGCGCTTAATGTGGCGATGATCTGCGTTACATCCTCGCCCTGGTCCGCTGAAATAGGGTGCTAATGTCGGATTCGCCCATGCATTCTGGGGTGGTTAGAACACTATCGTCGGGTATGCAATGACCGTTTCTGTCGGAATACACTCTCCGAAAGGCGTCATTCCATAGGTACCCCCTCGGCATCCTTAACGGCCGCAGCGACTCAATTCAGTCTTCTGAATTCGGCCTGTCACCCTCTTGTGTGTTCCATGCGAACCATTAAAATTATTTTCATTGACGTGACCTATATGTACCTTGGTGGACCTCGTCCGATATTCTTTGTCCTAGACCGGAAACCGCGTACCTCGAACGTCGTCGCTTTCCACCGTTTTTTCGCCGCCTTCAACGTCGATCAAGCTCTCAACCTCGCTCATTCATACCACTCAACCTACCCTTGTTACGAAATGCCCGCAGATCGCAACAACTCTGAAAACTCCCCTTCCAAGTGAGATGATCCCTCTGTCTTGTTGCTCCCTGCATGTATTGATCTCCCGTCCCACTTTAGGTCTTCTGGGGAGGGGGATGGCTATCGCTCCGACGACGGTACCTCTCGTCGTCGTGAAGTCGCCAGAATGGTCCCGGAGTCCAACACTCAAAAACGTCGTCACATCGAACAAGCCTACCGCAACCGCGGAGGCGCCCGCTCCCATCCTGCGTATGTTCTTTCTCCGTGCCCCTTCCTTGATTCGGTGAAATGACCCTTCTCCTCAGCGAACGGGACAAGGAAGTCTTGGAGATATCCTCCGATGACGATCCTATCGGGTACGTACACAGTTTCCTATTCCCACTTCTCTCCCATCGCCTAACTATTCTATGCAGAAGTGGACCTCCGTGGGACATACGACCTGACGACTCTTTGTATAGAGGCTGTTCGGTCCGGTCCACCGTGGGCTCGGTCCAGGCCTCGCGTGATCTGTCCCCGCCAGCCACTCGTGCGTCGAAGTGAGTCGCTCTTCCTTCTGACTTCCCCACCATCGATTGACGCTGCTCGACTGCAGGGTTAGCGTTGCGGACGATAGGCGCTACGAGGCGTCTCCTCGTACCCCCGGGGAACGGTGAGCACATCGTCTCGTTGAATGTCTCTTCTGCTGACCGTCGATATTAGCCCCAAGCCTCGTCCCAAGCCCAAAAAGCCCAAGTCTTCCCCTGTCGTCCACACCTCTGACGACGAGGATGAAGGGCACCCCCCCGCTTCCGATCCTGTCAACACTCCTTCTCCCACTAAGAGAGAGAGGGCGACTGGGGCAGGGGGACGTCGTGATTCGCCTTCTCCGCTGTACGTCCTCACAGTTTCTCCTCGACCTCTTGCTGACCTCTGTCTGCCCGGCTACAGTCCCGCCAAGAAGGCCCGGCGCACCGTGCAGTTGCCCGAAACCCTTACCCTCTTGTTGGACGATGACCTTCCTACGCTCCAGGAGATCCTGCGCTCGATGAAGGAGGCCAAAAAAAAGCGTGCTGCAGCTAAGCTATCTCTCAACTCCCTCGAAGAAGATGCGGTGCCTCGAGACGAAGCCTACCTCACTACGCTGAAAAAACGGTTCACACCTCCTCCCGACTTCTTCGACGACGAAACCCCTTCCCGCGGTTCCTATCGTTCAAGGTTCGTTAAGCGTGAGACCTCGCCCCTTGGGTACGTAGACGACGAAGCGATGGAAGAGGACGACGATGGGCGCACCGTTCGCTACACGCGTGAGCGCGAGCTCGATGCTGACGAGTACGACCTCGAAGACCCATTCATGTATGAACCCGTCTTCTCCTCACACGACTATCTCATAGACTCCTTGTGTCAACAGCGACGACTCTGGTCAGCCGTATGGCTATGGATCGGAGGAGGAGAAGGTTAACAAGGGCCCCAGGTGCGTTGTCCGTGCTCCTCCAATATTCTTTTCTTCATTGATACTTGATTGTCAGCAGGTCCTCCCGGCGCAACCCTTACAAAGATCAGGGTCGTTCCCCTGCTCCCCATCCCTCCCTTCCCAGAAGCGACGTCCCACGCCCAACCTCACGCAATTCAGGCGTCAAGATGGAGCGGGATGAGCACGACGTCTTCTTGGATGATTCTTTGCAGTCGCCCTCCATCGGCAAAGGCAAGGGGAAGTCGAAGGGCAAGGAGAGAGCGCGTTCTATCACTCCCGCCGTTGACCAACCCAAGACGGAGGATATACACACAGACGAAGAGTGAGTGGTGATGCCATTGGGTGTCTCCCCTTCATACTGACGCCGCTTTTAGGGGCCTTTCTGCTCACGAACTGGCCAATCTCAGGTAGGTCCTACTTCTCGTATTGATTCGTCATCCCCCTGACCTCTCGCAGGGAAGCTCGTCGTCTCAGCTTGTTGGCACCCTCGAACCGTGTCGGCGAGTCTAGTCGTGTTGGGGAGTCGAACCCAAACGTCAAACGTCCCAAATCCCCCCCAGTAACGTCTCGAGGTCTCATCAGCGTCGCTGCCTTGGGTCATCGCCATGCTGCCCAGGCTCGTCGGTCGGGACAGTCCCCCCCTCGACCTCCCCCCCCTTCGCTCCCCACCCCCCCTGAAGTCACCCACGAAGACCTCACCCTCGAATTCAGGTGCACGGTGCTGCCCGATCATGATGAGGTCAGGGATCCTTCTATCATGGATCCTCAGCTCGCCGACTCTTACTCAGAGAACGTGAACATGCGGTGCGTTCGGTTCCCCTTCCTATAACGATCCGTTGTTGACAAGTCCCTAGCGCGGGTCGAGTCCTTCCCTGGACGACGGCAACAGGTATAGGGTTGGCAAGCTATTCCGGTTGGGAGGAACAGTGCCCCAATATGAAGAAAAGGTGTGGTGTACCCCGGTCCTCTTTGTTGCGAGGCTGACTTTGTTTCTGTTCAGGGTGTCATACTCCGCCCTTATATTCCGCAAGAGCAAGCACATCTGTAATCCTAGCCGCACATCTCCCCTCATTGTCGCCCTGCGTCCTACCCCTCCGGCTACAAATCGTTTCAACGTCTACTTGGGTGGCCCTCCCGCGACCCCGCTCCTTGCCTTCTCCACTGGATTCGTCGAATTTTCACAACTCGTTGCCCCCAGTACCACCGGTCTTCGCCAACGATTCCTCAGGCTTATCTTCCACTCCCAGGAGTGGGAGTACTTCGAAGCCTTCCTACGCGAGATCACTGGTCTTCCTCAGATTCACGCACAGTTTGCCCGGGACGCCTTGCAGATCTCCACTCGGGCCTCAGCCTCCCCTGCGTCCGGCGCTGCGAATTCGTCTCAGGGTGTGTTTCGTTTTCTCGTATTTCTTCCTTCACTAACATTCAATTCAGGTTCATCGCAACAGTCTCGATCATTGAGGACCTCCCCTCAGAAGATGTTCAAAGCACGAAGCTCGGGTTCCTCGGGAAATCACGTCCTCGCTGACAATTTCTCGCTTCCCAATGATGTTACAGGTGCGTGCTGTTGTTGTCCATTGTCGTCCTTCCTAACCCCCACATTTTCTAGTTCCTGTCTACGACGCGCGTCGCGTTGATTCCTTCGACTTCGACACCGACCTTCACCATCTCGAGCGCCTTCCCCTGTTCCGTGGTGAGATCCCTTACGGGTCGTTCGCAGGCGTCGGTTACACCATGACGATATACAGGGCCTCTTCGGGCAATTGGACCGTTGGTTGCAACATCCAGTGGGTTCTCTTGATGGGTACACCGACAGACACTTAGCCCCCCTCGCTTTAATCATTCTCTTCTCCACGTCGCCTGGCGTGACCCATGTTGTTTACTTTCGCGCAGGGCTGGATCCCTGAGAGCCTGGTGTTCCTTTCTTTCTCGTCGACCGGACCCGACTCGTATTCTTTCAGTGCACGCCTGTCTACTAGTTCCTCCATCCCATGACTTCTGACCGTAGAGTTGCAGCCGGCCTGCCTTCAATGCCTCTGCGTATGTTGTGATTAGGCTGTACATGATCAGAATATATTGAACCCTTGAAATTTTACTGCTCGTGTGCGTTGTAATCGTTTCGCTTACTGTTGCAAGGTGAACGAACTTTGAGCGCTTGAGCACTGATGAGATCCAGATGGGGACCAAAGCCATTATATAAGCCTTCCTTCTTTGATGTTTTTAGGCCCTCCTTCTCCTTATCCTCGCTCCTCGTTCGTCCGGTGGGTTGAAGATGGAGTCACCTTCATCCTCGCCCCCCCCGTACATGAGTGATATTGTTGCTTCTTCCGCTTCAATGGCGGCGTCTATTGTTCGGACCACCACTACGATGGGGTTCGCGTACGAAAAGTTATTCCCCCTGCCGTCAGTGCTGCACCTGTTCGGCGGAGGGGCGTATAGTCAAAACTTTAATTCGCACGAGCTTCAGGGCTACCAGGGAGACGACGGCCTCCCCGTCGACTTACGCCATGCCCAATACAAACTAGTGGATTACGTCCCTCTCGAAAGAGTCGACTTGCGGACTGAGCGACACCATGGCTGCGCGGTCGTTAAAATCCCACTTGACGTGGTGATACAGAGAATGAACGTTCTTTCTTTGCAGGATGCATGTACCGTGCATCATATATCTTTCGTCTCGCGAGACGTCCGCGCAATATTACTGGCTAAGCTACAGGATCACCGGTGTATGCCCGGGACTTGTGAAAACACGTTCGCAGTTCTGAAGCCAATGCTGGATATTTCTAGGTCTGGCACGGTCGATGTCGAGTCGCCTGAGTTCCTCGTCATGAATAGGCAGTTCTCGGTGGATGATCTACGCACCTACGTAGGGCCTGGATTTACCCCCGACGTCGCTCTCGGATTCAAGATTAAGTCTGTCCATCGAGATGATCTTGAGGGTCTGTTGGCGCCCAATGACGTATGTGTCAGTAACATTTCCCTGAGTCTATGGGCAGCCCGCCTCACTGTCCCCGGCGTACGGTCTCTCGCTCTACACCACGGCTTGATACTCCCCTCAAAATGGGCCCGTGATCGATGTGTGAGCGCGCTGGTCACTCATGAGTGTGTGGGTTGTCCTGACTTACACGTCGTGTTTACTGCGATGGAAAAAGCAAGGGCACCTCGGGTAGCTAAGGCAGCATGGGTGGAAGAGGGGGACGCTGAACCGTTGTCCTGGGAGGCTTTCGTTCCTTCCCATGGCGAGAAGTATCCTCCACGCCCGACCATGATGCACGATGTCACAGCCGCCGTGCGGGCGTATTGCGCCGACCTTTCTCCAGGAGCTGTCGAGGAGGACGGATGTAGGGTGTGCGGCCAGACATCTGCACGTTCTTCCCTCATGTCCTTCCATGAGGCTGACTATGACCTATCGGTGATCGAAGAGGCTGGGGCCACGCGCTGCGAGCGCAGGAGCGGGAAGGATGTCCGCAGGGATGTCCCTGGTCCTGTGCTCGATGCTCGACTTTCCGGTATCTGCCCTTCGTGTTGCGACAGTCTGAAGCAGTCTCGTCGCCCAAAGATGGCGTTGGCCAACTTCCTCTGGCTCGGGGAGGTCCCCGATTGCTTGAAGGACTTGACTTTGGCAGAGCGTGTACTGATCTCTCGAGTTCGATACAACCGGTGTGTAGTGCGAGTGTCTAGTGGGCATGCAAAGATGGTCGCAAATGTAATCGCGTTTGAACATCCCTCCGCGAAGATATACAACAGACTTCCAGTAGGACAGGAAGATATTGATGAAGTACTCGCGGTGGTGTTCACGGGAGTGAACCCTCCGACAGAAGCCGATTTTAAAAGGAGTCCGGTGCTCGTTCGACGAAAGGTTGTTCGGAAAGCCCTCCAGTGGCTCAAGCTCAACCACAAGGATTATAGCGACCTGGAAATCGATTACAGAGCATTGAACACATATCCACTCGAGGGCGTACCTGTAGGCGTCCTGCACAACTCGACTCCTGCTGGTGACGGAAACGTATCGGCATCCGCAAAGAGCGTCTTCGATGCAGAGCTCGAGGAGGGCACCGAGAATGGTCCTTGTCCATACACTGTTCACGGGCTTACAGCGGAGCGCTATGGAACGATGACCACTTCACAACGAAAGGCTTCTGCCCTGCAATACCTGAAAAATGGGGGTGATTTTTTGGCTGTGGGTCATGATGCGAACCCACAATCGATGTATAACAATCCCAGTCTTTACCCTCAGATGTTCCCGTGGCTGTTCCCGTATGGGTACGGCGGCATGGGCCAGGACTTCCATTCCGGTACGCTGTCAGAGGAGAACCATCTGAGATGGTTGCTCATGCACCATGACAAACGTTTTCAGGAGGACGCAGGCTTCCTCATCGTGGCATTCAATCATCAGACGATAAAGAAGAGCTCCCACGGAAGCTTCCTCATGGCCAAGCGTAACAACTTCGCGAGTATTGTGGACCTCGTGCGCGATCTAAATCCTGGGGTGTTCCGGTTAATAGGCGAGCGACTCAAAAATGGTGGTAGATTCATACCCCAAACCCCCGAAGAAAAGAAAGGTTACAAAGTATTCGACCAGATTGACTACGTCGGAAGCTTCGTAAACGGGTCTATGGCAACAAAGAAGTTTCAGCGGAACGAGATATGGTCATTGATAAGTTTTATTAACACACCTGCCTGGTTTGTTACACTCTCCCCGGCAGACAACAAGCACCCGCTCTGTGTGTACCTAGCCTCCCATGATGTGGAGTTAAAACCTGAGATCAAGGGCTACGAGGAACGTCGGAGACTGATCACGGGAAACCCAGTCGCGTGCGCTCGATTTTTCCACTACCTTGTGCTGCTCTTTATCAAGCATGTCTGTGGGTGGTCAGACGACAGACCGTCTCGAGGCCTGTTTGGGAGGCCGTCAGCATATTACAGAACTGTAGAACAACAGGGACGAATGACACTTCACCTTCATTTTTTGCTGTGGATAGCTGGACAGATCCCGCTCCACATAATTCGGGAGAGGTTGATGACTGCCGACTCGGAATTTCAGCGTGAACTCGTCGAATACTTGGAGAGTTGTGCTGTAGGTGAATTCTTGACTGGGTCCATGGACGAGGTTGCATCACGCGTCCCTGTTGTCCAAGAAGGGCGGGAAAGAGGTATCCATACTATCTTGGTCAATAACGGTGTGGGTGTACCTCCTGGGTATACTGACCCGACTCTCACCATGCCCGAGGCTCCACCGTCCGAGTTCTGTGCGGACGTCGAAACATGCCACTGTCATAATTGCTTGCAGACCAGGGCTTGGTGGGAACACTTCAGGAATACGACCGATGACATTATGTATCGATCGAATGTCCACTCGTGTTTCAACCGAAAGGACAATGAAGGTGACCCAGACGCTGTCGGAGAGCGTGATGGGGGGGACGGGTCGAAAACCAAAGATGGTGGCGCCAAAAAGAAGGATGGAAAACGCAAGCGAAAGGGAAAAGACAAGAAGAAGAAAGCCAAGAAACATGCCACCACGAAGGGCTGCATCAATAAGGATGGGGTCTGCACAGCGCGTTTCCCTCGCCCTGTGTTCCCTGAGACCCTGGTAAATCTCAAGACGGGTCAGATAGACCTTAAGAAGGGAGAGGCCCAGATTAACTGTGTCACTCCTGCTATCACCTACCTCAACGTCTGTAACACGGACGTCACATGTTTGTTGTCAGGGACTGCGGTGAAGGCGACTGTCGGTTATATCACCGACTACATATCTAAAGCGTGGCTGAAAACCCACCAGATATTCACGGCCATGTATGACACCTTCACCCGGAATGGGGAGTTGTTAGATGGGGAGGACACCCCTGGGCACGCTGCACGTAAAATGATCCTGAGGGTGGTGAACTCGTTGGGTGCGAAGATGGAGGTGGGGGCTCCGATGGCAGCGCTCTACCTCCTCCAGAATCCCGATCACTACACCAGTCATCAGTTTGTGTGTTTCTACTGGAAGAATTACTTCAACTTTGTACAGCGAGAGTGGACGTACATGCTTGGGACAACTGAACCGTCTCTGTCCGACGCCATCACACCTGATGGGCACGAGGATGTGGGCATCGAACGGACAGGTAGTGCAGGTGCTGGGTCTGCGGCCCAATACCTGGAGGACCCGGACGCGTATGAAATTTATGTCGACCGAACCGCCGGAGTAGAGGAACACGTACCTCTCGAGGACGTCAAGGGCTTCATGGACTCTCTCGAGGACATTGATGAATCGGACGAGGCGGTTGAGCCAGCCCCTCTGCTGTACCAGGCGTCTTCAGACGAACGTGTAGTCATCGGTCGTTCAGGAGGTTATTACGTCGCGCGCTCCAGTACGGACGATTTTAGGCTCAGGCCTACACAGTTGGAGTCTGTGGGCTTGTACGAATGGACCCAGTGTGCCATCAAACACCCTATACGCAGTACTCGTCAGCCAAGGAGTGATCTGAGGTGGTTTAGGTTCATAGGGGAGCATACTCAAGTCAATAGCCACGCTGTTGCGTGTGACCCAGAGCGCAGGCACTTCGTTGTCCCGAACTTTCTGGGTCCTTCCCTTCCTCGGAGGGATGTGGGCGACCGCGAGGATTATTGCTGTGCGATGCTCACACTGTTTAAACCCTGGAGGACTGGTATCGACTTAAAGTCAGCTGACGAGACGTGGGAGCAGGCTTTCGATGCTCACGATTTCACGGTCAGAGAACGAGAGCTTCTCGATAACTTCAATATGCGGTATGAGTGCTATGACACGCGAGATGATTTCGGCGCTCAGTTCAAGTCGAACGCCGAGCCGGACGCAGAAGAGGTCGATGACGAATTTGACGAGGAGGCTTTCCAAGTCGACGACGGGGCGATCGAGGAAGACGAGGAAGACTTGCTTGGCTCACTCGGTCCTGCAGCCCAGTACATGCACACCATCAACTCTGCCACTCTATTTTCGCTCAAATCAGCCGGCTGGAGAGCTGCCACAGCGATCACGGAAGGGGCACGCAAGGCGCTAGCTCTTCCTCGGTTGGTGCTTGACACATCGATGCGATCATCGAACTGGGACAACATCGTCGCCGTCGAGAAACTCAGGTTCTGGAAAAGGAAGATGTCAGTGATGAAGAACACCCCCGACATTAATCCTCAGGATCCAGAACCCACTGGTCATCTTAAGAACGACGCCTACATCGTGCCATGCTCTTACCTTTCCAAAGATTTCGTCCCTGATCGTCCAGAGTGGTCCGTAGTGATGGCAGATGTTATCAAAGACTTCAGCCTCAATGAAGGCCAGGAGAAAGCCTTCCGCATCATCGCAAACCATGCATGTACAATTGGTCCAGACCAATTGCTGATGCACCTGGGCGGCATGGGCGGTACTGGGAAGTCGACTGTCATCAGAGCCCTTGTCAGCTTTTTCCATAGACGGAAAGAACCTTACCGATTTGTGCTCATGGGGCCTACCGGAACATCTGCTGCTCTCATCGGGGGTTCTACATTCCATTCCTTCTTAAGTTTGAACAATGGCGCTTCATCAAAGCGGACATCGCTTTCAGCTCTGGAAGAGGTGAAGGAACGACTCACGGGTGTGGACTATATTTTGATAGATGAGATGTCCATGCTGTGTTGTCGCACGTTATGCGCGATTAGTGCTCGATGCTGCGAGTCCACGGGTGTCTTCGAGAAGCCGTTTGGAGGGCTCAATGTGATCCTCGCGGGTGACTTTGCTCAGCTTCCTCCAGCGACCGGTTATCCGATGTATAGTAGAAACGTCGCATTAAGGCAGTCGCCTAGACAGAGCATCGCCGAGCAGGAGAATACTATTGGGAAGACCATCTGGCTTCAGTTTACAACGGTGGTCATCCTCACGGAGAACATGAGGCAGATAGGAAACTCGCCTGAGGAGCTCAAGTTCTGTGAGGCGCTGATTCGGCTCCGATACCATGACTGCACCGATGAAGATATCGCACTCTTTAGATCGCGCATGGCAGGAAAGAATGGCCTGTCTGTAGACGCAGATGGCTTTAAAAATGTATCAGTAATCACCGCTAGGAACCGTGACAAGGATCTCATAAACTCATCGAATTCGACCAGGTTCGCCTCCGAAGTTGGGGAGGAGATCCAGCATTTTTACAGCATCGACAAGCTGTCAAATGCTGAGCCCCAACGGAGAAACAAGCGATCAAAAGCAAAGAGAGTGTATTCGACGGCAAGGAAAATAATGAAGACCATGCAGACGGGGCTTTGGACTCAACCTCCTTGCACGAGTGACCAGATTGCGGGCCGCCTTAGCCTGTGTCAGGGAATGCCAGTGCTTATCCAATACAATGTGGCCACCGACTTGTGTATCACCCGAGGTCAAGAGGCGAGAGTTGTGGCATGGTCGTCAGTCAATGTCCCAAAGTATCCCGACAGAAAATGTTTGGACGTCCTCTATGTCGAGTTAATTAGGCCTCCGCACAACGTGAAGCTTCCAAACTTACCGAAGAATGTGGTTCCACTGACCAGGATGCCCCAGCCAGCCAAAGCCCGCCTGCCAAACGATGAGTATGTGGTCCTCTCGAGGTCCCAAGTCCCAGTCCTTCAAAACTTCTCCATGACGGACTACTCTTCTCAAGGGAAGACCAGGGATTTCAATGTTGTTGACCTCACCGAATGTCGTAGCTTCCAGGCCGCGTATACTTGCCTTTCCCGAGGGGTGAGCCTTGCGAGGACCTTGATCATGAGGCAGTTCGATGATAATAAGCTGCGGGGTGAATTAGATGGGGCTCTGCGGCAGGAATACCGAGAACTGGACTACTTATCAACCCTCACCGATCTGCGCTACCAAAGTGTAGTTCCTCCTGCCATCATGCAGCCCACTCGGTGGGGTACCATTGACCGGTACCGCCGCTGGCAGAAGAGCGCCCGTCTTTCGGAGGCTGTGGCGCCCCCACTAAACAACCCCCTTCCAGCGGGGTATAGGCCACCTCCCCACGATGTGAAAGTAGAGTCTGAGACCCTCGCGTCTCAGCGTAAGCGGAAAGCTGACCAGGATGCCGAGACGATTGCGCCACTCAAGAAGCGCAGGGTAACAAGACCAGTGACATCGGCTAGTTGGGTTTCGCCTTCCGGTCCTATCTGGGACAGCAGGGATCATAGTTGCGCATTCGACGCGTGGATGTACGTGCTCCATTGGTTGTGGGTCACAGAACGGAGCTGGGCGGTTCGTGTGCTGAGTCCGTTGAGCGACTACATGACGACGTTGGTCGACGCGTTCGATGCCATGGGCGACGAGGATCCTGGTATAGAACTGTCTGCGGTGAGGGATGCCCTGAGATTGGGTATGAGGGAGACCCATCCTGGCGAATACGTTGAAGGAACAGCTGGGGTGGATATATTGACCCTGACCCGTCATTTGCTCGGTCGACCCGTGAGGAGTGGCCCCGCAAACGCCGAGTGTGGTTCTTGCAACGTTCAAGTTTGCATACCTGAATTTAGTCATGCGCTTTTGCAACCTTTCAATGTCCTTGAGGACGATATCATGTCGATCCAGCACGCTGTGGATGAACGCCTCCGTCGAGCGGTGCCGTGTCCAGAGTGCACTCGGTCTGCGTCGCTTGTTCACCCTTTCACGGAGATCCTGACGTTTCAACTCGTAGGGGTGGATGACATATTGCTGAGTTCGAGAATCGATTGTGGTGTCTGGGGCACATATCGTCTCGCCGGCGTCATCTACTTTCAGAGAGGTCATTTCACCGCCCGTGTGATTACGATGGACAACAAGGTATACATGCATGACGGAATGGAAGGTCCTTACAGCGAATTCGAGGGAATCCTTGATATGACCTTCCCGCCGGAGGACTTACTCCTGAATCGAGGGAGCATGGCGTCAATTGCTGTATACACACGGAGCTCAGTCCGACGGATTGGTGTACGCCGCCCTACAAGAGGCTCTCCATGAAGCTGTGGCGGTATCTCTGTGTCGACAGTGGCAGAGAAGGGAAGGGGAGTGGGGTGGGGTGGGGATCGGCGGTGGTCGTGTGTGGGTCGTGGTGCTTGATAGAGAAGGGTTTGGGCGTTTGATGGCGGGGCTTGAACCGACTTAGTGTTGCGAGGTCGAAGCTCCTCGAGGATCGTTGGACAAACAAATGAATGTATAAACTATATCGAATACAAGTTACATATTATACATTCTAATCCGAGTCATATTGAGCTAGAACATCGCGACGTTGAGCAAAGAGGCTATCAATCGCATGCAGGTCATTCGTTTCTGGCCACGCGTCGTACGGACCGTAATCGCTTGTCGGCCAGGGGAGCTGGCTACGAGCGCGGAAGGGAGCCATCTCCGGATCGAGTGCTATATAGAAGAACAGTTCCTCCCGCTCGCTGAAGGTGAAGTTGAGGTCTTTATATCTCGCAAGGAGAACTCCCATCCTCCGACGCCGTTCCACCAGCTCTGCGTGGGGGATCGACGACGGCGGAACTATGGTTTCGTCTTGTCCGAAGTAGGCGCTCTCTGGATCGCTGACGAGCCCATCATCGCTGCCATGGCTCTCTCCATCGATTTCGGGGGGTTGAGAAGACGTGGGGGATGGAAGGTGACTCCCTGTCCCTGGATCTAGATTCCTGCAGCACGTAAGTCTGCGGTATAGCATCGACCCCTGTCTGACGAATTTCAACTCACGGGTCCACGGGAACGCTCATCTCTCCATGAGGTTGCTGTTCTGGGGAAGGCGGGGTCGTGTGCGTCATATGGATATGTAAGGCGGCCTGAGAAAATGGCACCATTTCGAAGGCAGTGCGGGGGAACACAGCGGAACATGGAGCAGCGGGAGGGGATGGCATGCCAGGGAGGAATAAAATCCAACCGACTAGATGTTGGATGTGGGGAGGGGACCGGGAAAGCTGGCCTGAGATCGAGTTCTAGTCAGCCGTCGAGCGTTTGCTGCAGCCTGCTAACCAAGCCCTGATCCAGTAGTGAGAGTCGGCGTACAGGGACAACCCGTTGAGCGGGAGGAACGTTCGAGATTGGTTCCACCAGGAATGAAGGCGTGCTAAATCCCAACCTGAAACGTTCCACAGGGCGGACAGGGTGTTGTGCGTGGCACCAGATGCGGTTACCGCGTAAACTGCGAATCCGTTCGATTCGACAGGCGAAGGCGGCACGTCAATGAAACTTATGACTTGGAGGGGGTTTGTAGCAGGTCGTGTATTGGGCGAGGCGAGCGCTTCCAATGGGGGGATGTCGTCGTCTGAGCTGTAGCTGTTCGCTTGACTAGTCTATGTAAGTTGATGGCGATAACGGGGAAGACGAACACAAACATATCCGCGTTGGCGATAGACATTACTGACCGCTGAAACCGCCCATGAGGGTTCTTATAGAGCGAAGTGGAAACCAAGACATACCCATCGTCATAGCATGTGTTCAAGTCGGATAGGTGAACATTTGGGAAATTAGATCTCACGCCACAGGTCCAGCCATAACCGGTAGCAGGTTCTCACCAATGGGGCCTCGGAACATGCCGCGCGGAGCGTCGGTCCACTACCCACAAGTCTTTTTTATTCAATGTTCCTCAGCTTCCTGCCTCACCCATACTTCGGTTCAGGTATACCCCAGGCACGGTGGGAGGTCATCTTCTAGACTCAAAAGAATATGGGGAGCCCTTCTCTTGCCCAGGAAGTGTACCACCAGGTTATTCTACACCCGCTTCCTCGCTTGGGCGCTTAGGGGGCGTCTATGACAGGGGCTCCGCTGCCTCTTTTGGAGGTGGAGTCCCATTTTGTGCTAAGTCCCCAGCATCTACGAATTCGAGCAGGTACCTCCTATGAGCATGCCTGAATATATTGGACTGCTTGAACATGTCCGAATTTTACCCGTTCCACCTAAAATGTATGAATTCTATGTCCCGCCTACTGACCTATACGAATTTCACTCCCAATTCCGGGGCATGTGTGAATCTCACCAAAAATCATTTATGACACAAAGGATGCTCCATAGAATTGAACTCCAGAGCCTCCTCGTAAGCCTTCGCGGCACACCTATAGTCCTCAAAGAACTCGCCACAATCCCCAGCTTGTTCAAAGCAGTCTCCTGCGTTGTGATGATGGATACGCGCATCGTTCCCTGTCAAAGCTTCTGCACACTCTAAGAAAGATTGGGCAGCCGATTGGAAAGTGCTCCGCCGAACGAGAAGATTACCCTTGGTCATGGGTAGAATGAGTCGTGCAGTTTCTCGGAGATGATGAGTGTGCGCAATCATGGCTTTACGACCATCCCCGGCGCGCTCAAATGCACGCATCGCTTCCAGGTACTGTCGATGGGTGAATAGGTCCTGGCCAGTGTTTGCCCACTCTTCAGGCGAGGACTCCACCGCAAGCCGAGGAACACCACCGTCAGGGGTATGGACCTCAATGAACCCCTTTGATTCCCAGAGCATCTAGAGTCATTATCAGGGGTGTCGGAGCCCTTAAAAGCCTTGAATTGCTCACCTTCATTGGCTTGGCTTTGTCAGAGCAATCAATGATCCATAGTTTCTTGCGGGACCTGGTAATCGCAACATAGAGGAATTTGAGCTAAGCAACGACGGGATCAGTACGGCCACACAGAAGGAAAATACTATGTTCCCCTGCCTCGGCGCAAACGCCAGCATGGCGACCTTCATCAAACCGAGGAGCAGCGATCCCTTGGCGCAGCGATGAATCCAACAGGTTGAGAACGACGTGCCACTGGCTGAGCTCAACTTTCGAGTCCTCAAAAAACTTGTAAAGAAGAACCTATGAATGGTTCAACACCTGCCAAAAGAGACATGCTGGGAGACGCTGACATCATCAAACTCGAGTCCCTTGCTGTCATACAGGGTCCTGATTCTTGGTTATCAGAGCGAGTCAGAGTTTGAAGCGGAGGGGTGTGGGGCATTTTTATGTATAAAACCGTGGTAGCTGCCTGCCGGGGGTTATGTATAAAACGCATTTTTGCCTGGCTGCTGGGGGTTATGTATAAAACGTGTTTTGCGTCCCAACCGGGAAGTTGAACACCAAACCACGTGAGGTACGTTCGTTTGCCCGCTGCGTCCCAAATAGGGAAGTTCAACCAACGGCCACGTGATGTGCGTTTGTTTTCATTCGCGACGGCCCCCACATTCCCACATGGGTAGCTCCCTCCCACTCTGCATTGCACCCCTCCCTTCGGGGGGGCCCCGCAATGCTCCGGGGAGGGTCCCAGGGCCCCCGATGTGAGACCGTCAGTCACATATGTGGGGCCCCCGGGTTCCTTGCCGCCGCTCATCACGCGCTCGGCCCAAGGGCCTCGATTTAACAGGCGGAGGGTGGCAGTGCACACACCGGCTGTGGTGCTATATAATAGTTGATTTTATTTGAGGCCACTCTACGTGGTTTCTGAGACTTGGGAACATGGAATGTGGTATGTTTTATTTACTCAACATACAGGGTGATGCGACATGTGATCGCGTTGTGGACGTGGGTCCTACTGCATTGGGAGGGGAAGAATCAATGCGTGACTAATCCCTGGGCCAGAAATAGCCGCCAGGCAAAAACGCGTTTTATACATAACCCCCAGCAGGCAGCTACCACGGTTTTATACATAAAACTGCCCCCCAGTGGTGTGAAGCGCAAAATGTGGACTAACAAGATGGTACCAACATCCCCAAACTGTTGGCGCAATTCCTTGAGGGCAGCCTCGTCTCGAACTAAGATACCTGTTAAAAATCAGTGTTCTGTTGCGCCGCTTGACGAACGCCTCAAACCTACACTGGTGAGCTCCGAACTGGAGGCGTTCTCCACTGCATCAACCCAAGTTACTAGTAGGCCTCTGTGAAGTTCTGGGAAGTGTACTCACAAGTCGTCAGACAAGAAGTGCTCCTATGTAATCAATAAGAGGCGAGTTTCACACACAAAAAAAAGGGATATGGGCTTACATATTGAACAGTATTGGTACCCCACCCGCTGAAGAAGACCGGCTTTGGACCATCAACCACTCCCTGCTCGGGGGCCAAAGAGTCGATTGCATATGGCCAGAAGTGCGTAATCAGTTCAATGATGGCAGTCGCACACCGAACGATTCCCCCATGAGAGCGATAGTTTGTGGCAAGTTGGAAGGTACGAATTTCAGTTTGAGTGATGACGTCTCCCTCGAGCTTCTCTTCACGCCGTAGCTTTCGAATGGTCAACTAGGTAAGACACGGAACCAAAGCTAAAGCGCACCTCCAGGCGGTATAAAAATGCCTTTAGATCATTGAATCTGAAGGAGCTTCCGACGGCAATAGTCTGTGCAGTGTCACCAGCCCAGAATAGGCCGTTCGGGTTCCAACATAGTGATCGCAGGACTATATGGAGAGTGTAAAGTTTCGTGAATAGTGGATAATCAATGCGTTCAAGAATTGGCTTACGCATGGCATCAATCAACAGATTGTCTTGTGCCTCATCAATATAGCTGGAGGGAGAGTTATGTGAGAACTGTGGACAATAGGGCCATGTTACCTACATGTAGTCCACGTTGTTTCCCGGAACCCCAGTATTCTTGAAAGCATCCAGGATGTGGTGTGTCCTTGAATGTGTATGAGTTCAGGGAGGTCAATTGAAATAGCTCTAACGTACCGCTCAGCCGTGTCTGGATCTACATGTTGTCGTTTGTGCCTCTTGTACACCTTGAATAGACCGTAAACATGCTCCCTCTGTTTCGCGAAAACATGCTGCACCCGATGGCTGAGTTTAAGGTAGGAACTTTGGTCAAGATACCGGTTTTCGTGGCTGAGGGACTCTTCAGATCCTTCAATCACCCCTGTCACGGGGGTGAGTGGGTGGATGTGCAATAAAGAGGGCAGCACACACCCAAAAGCTTGCTGAACACAAGTGCGGGATCTGGCAGAAGTCTCAGCCGCCTTCAGTGGAAAGCTGAACAGGAGTGCCTACTGAGGTTCTTGGTCAGGTCCTGGGGGAAATGAGGCCAGTACTTCTTGAAGAATATACCGTAGTTGATGAGTTGCCCTTTGCCAGATTTGTCGGGGGTTCCGGTATCGCTAGTGATGGTCAAGGGTATTGGAAACCCGCCGGGTTTGCGGGACGGGTATGCGCGGGTACGGGTACGGGTAGACGTCCGCATACCCGTGGCGTTTAAAACGAGCTCAAGAACGTCCAAAACGGACGAAAACTCGGCGGGTTATGAGTGATTTATTCAATTCACTCATATCTCCACCATTTCTGATCCATTTTGGGTGTTCTTGGGCTCGTTCGACGCGGGAAACCCGCCGGGTTGCGGGTCAGGGTTCCCACGGGTACGGGTACGGGTGGCTGCGCCGCTACCCGCGGGTTACCCGTGACCCTCAGTAGGTATCGCCTTCCAGAAGCTGTGCGAGCTGTTAACCCCAGTGGTCAGATTTATTGATCAAAGTGGCCTTATGAACTTTGAAGGGTATGTACCTTTTCGAATGTTAAGAACAAAGGAAAATGCTCATCCTGCAAAAGACTAAACTTCTGGGGTAGCGATGCCTTCCAGTTAACATCATCCTCTGGGTCATGTAGAGAAGTGGTACCCTCATGTAGGAGCCTTTTCTTCTCTGCCAGGGCCTTGATCTCCTTGTTGGTCTTCTTCGACGCGGGTTGCAAGCACATGCGACTGAGTGATGAATAGCTGGCGGGGTTTTGCCAGGTCGGGGTTCCCGGCAAATTGTTGGGCGTAGGCACATTCAATCCCCAGCATCTTAAACAACATCGTAGTCGTTTTCCTGTGTGACTGCGAGTATCATCAACATGAACCTAAGCACAACTTTAATAACACCTTACCCTGTCCCACTTTGCCCAAGCACATAGCATGAATATGGATGTTCGATGATTTCCTTCTCCTGAGGCCTGTCTTTGTGGTGAGTAAGATGAATCACCGATAATAATCCACCTCTTGCCATATGTGACGTTGAAGACGTGTGCAACATCCAGATCGGCCAATATACCTGAGCAATGTCTGTTAGATTCTGGCCAACACATTGAGGAAGTGGCAAGGTATTTGAGGCACTGACTGTTCCATAATTCCTGGATACATCGTCAGTCGACGCTGAGTTTAGGCATCAGAAGCGGAAGGGGCTTTTCTGACCTTTGAAAGTGTCACGAATTTCTCAAGTCTGTTCAGGATATCTCCAATCAGTCGGTGCAAACTTTACCATCCGTATTCAATGTACACAAGAATGGAATGGATCTGCGAGACGAAGGTTAGCTATCTGGCGTCCTCTTCCAAATACCGATCTAGTTCTGTACGCACCTCTTCAAGGTCCTCCTTCGGTAGCTCAGGAAAGAGTTCAGTGACCTTCTCGTCTCTTTGTTGTGTAGGGAATATCCCGGGCTGAAAGAGCTCATCACCAGGTTGAGCACGGATCCTGGCCACGCAACGGCGACGGTATTCCTTCCCTTTCCTAGCGAGTTGACATCCCACGGAACTCCAGAGCTGTTTGCGGATTTGCACTCGAGTGTACATTCTGAATATTCTGATGACTATACAGTGGCAATCCTTTAATCGGAACGTGGCGACACATTAAGCATCTCACCTACCCTGTATCTCGGTCTAGAAAACGACAGGCTAGATCAAGGGAGGGCTTCAAGGGAGTGAGATCTGGACTTACACCAGTGTGATGCCCAGGGACGCAGTCAATTTGGTACTGCAGAAGAATTGTGGGTTTTAAAAAAAGTGACGGGATGTAGACCATATACGCACGATAAGGTGAGTATCACCCATCAGCTTCGCCTCGTAAACCGGGACGTCCAAGTCAGCCCCGTTGAGCTGTTTCTGGTTTTCAGCAGAGAAATTACCGTATGACAGCTCCCTAGCAGACATCACTTTGAGATGAAACGTCAGAGATGGAGACCAGACGCACTTGATCTTGTTGATGCACTCTTTGAAGCTCTGCTTGTCTTTGCGTCGGGCGTCTCTCAGACCACGCTCGGCACCTGTTGAAATCAATATACTCCACTTGCCAAACCTTTGGGCCTTTTCAAAATACAGGGCCCTAAAGGCATAGTAAGCCACTAATACAGCAACGGACAGCATCATAAACCTACACTTTCATGGGCTGGACATAGGGATATCTTGGAAGGGCGGCTGCTTGATCCTGGGGTGCCGCGGCGTTGGCGTACTCATTTTTGCCACCCCCGGTGTCACTCGGGGTTGTAGAGGGAGCTTCAACTACAAACATCCTGTGCGTACTGGATGCGACATCTGGATAGCGCAACAGGGTGATATGTTTCTTCGGGGAGCTAGTAAGAAATCAGTGTCCAGGGAAGGTCTTGAACACCAGGCTCACCTGAAGCGCTTTCTGCATTTCGTTCAATAGCTGTTGCGCGGTGGTGTATACCTCCGACCTTGAATGAGGCACTTCAATCCCCAGACACTGGAAATCTTGTGGTTTGAAAGGCCCGTCTTGCCGTTTCGCCTTCCAAGCTTGCTTCCTCTCAGACTGTTTGATCTTTTTTCCAATCGCAAATCCGTCAAGTTCAGATCCTTCTGGTTCAATCGATAAAGTGGGGGAAGTGCTCGGTTCCTCAAAGGAGGAGGACATGAGTCCCGACATGACTTGCGGGGCCAGTTCGATGCGGGTTCTATATTGCCCCAGTAGATGAGCCAACTCCCGGTCGAATGAATGTGGGAGAAAGGTCAGAAACAGAGACAACTTTTCGATGACTTTGCGGTGGATAGAGGTCAGGTAGTCGTCGATAGCCGTGGGGAAAGTTCTCAAGAGCCAATCCGAGAGCGGTTGTGCCCAATTACCTAGAAAAGATGAGGTGAAGGTTAGCAGGAACTTCGTGTACAATGGTGGAGTGCCACGCACTGGCAAGAACCAGTTCGGCCAATCCCTTCGCTTGAGGAACAGCGAGTAGTTGGCACAGAACCGTTTCAGCCTGACTCCGTGAAACGACGGGGGCTTCGAGCTCGCTCAGTGCCCTCTGGACATCGTCTACCGACCGACAGGTCTCGAGTTGTGCACACAACTGAGAGAGCCGCCGCTCAGCAGATTTGCTGTTCAGGGGCTCCATGATAGCTGTGATGAAAGGCGAAGAGCATACTATGATCAACCCTGATGCCGCCCAACCCCCACCTTCCGCCAAGTCACACACTTGTCACACACTGTGGGCTACTGTAGGTTCCGGCCTGGGGGAAAAGAAGCTACGGTGCGGTATGGGATAAAAAGAGAAGGTCGTGAAGAGAACTGGCCGCAAGAGGCTGGATGTGCCCGCTACTCTGAGAAGCGACCGAAAATGCAGAAGCACCTTTCCTACTGCCGCCTCGCCTCGCCTCAGTCGCGCTCGACGGACCCCCGCCAAAAACTAGATATCCATCGTCGCTCGCTACAACAGTACATTTTCAGTCATAGGGGGGTGAGGTTTATCCTAGGTATCTCAGAAAATACGGCGAGCGCCTGAACAGCATACGGGGTGACGGGAAAGCAACCCAGTCACCCTTGGGTTCTATTACACCAGTAGCGCCCGGGTGACTGAACCATGGCCGGTCGTAACTCCCTTCAGAGCCCCTAAGTACGCGATGCACGTGGTGTGACATTCGTGACAACGCGACGCGATTCCCCGTCACGCTCTCTTCTCGCGTTCTCCAAAACCACGACGCGCCCAAATGGACACCAAAATCAGGCAAGAGCTCGAGACAATCCTCCCACCACAACTGGAAGAGTCTGTCCTCACAGAATGTACGTCCTGAACAGGGCGGTGTGCACTCCATTCCCAGCAAAGACTGACATCCTCTCCAGGTGTCTCGATATGCAACATCTACCACATCTCCCCCACGGATCTCAAGTACAAACTCGAGGCCATGAACTACAAGGCATCAAACACCGGTACAGAGATCATGCCTATCACTAAAGAGACCCTGAGCGCGTTCAAGCAACAAATGCAACGGAACATGGCGAGAGAGACGACGAAGAAGGCACAGGTGAAGGCAAAGGCGGGCGTGACAGCGAACGTGAATCGTGCAAGACTACCTGGAGGGATGATGAACCAGCCCAGGGCAATGGATGTGGATCCGCCAGGGCCATCGGGGAGCGGGAGTGCACCAGCTCCTGTGGTGAAGAAGGAACCTGTGACGATTTCGATGAACCCGACGGCGAGCCACGTTGTATTCAGAGGAGCAAAGACGGACGTGGAGTCAAAGCAGAGGAGAGCCTGTGAGTCTACCTCTCTACGTCTTGTGCCTGGGTGCTAATTCACACTAGACCGTTACATGTACGAGAAGATTTCGGAGCGAAGTGAAATCCTAGATCAGACAATCGACGACTTCACGGAACTGGTGAAAGATTGCTTCGACATTGAAGAGCTTGCAGACCCCTCCTCGGGAACCGACGATGAAGTCACTGTCCTCGGTCGGATATGGCAAGACCCAGAGACAGCCGCAGGGCCCAAGCTGGCAGAAGGGTCTCTCTGGATCGAGTCCTCTCGCATGCTCTCCTCTGGAGCACGCGTTCCTTTGCGGCTGGATCCCGCCATCAAAGTCAAGGGATGCGTGCAAGGAGCTGGCGGACACGGATTTTTCCCTGGACAGATCGCTGCCTTGCAAGGGCGGAATGGAGGAGGAGGGTACTTCCATGCAACCAGCATTCTGTCTATTTCACCGTTGAAGCCATCACCGACGGCCCAAGGGGTAGTCGATCCCAAAGCAGATCCGTCTATCGGGGAGAAGGGCTCGACGGTGTGCATCGCCTCTGGCCCCTTCACCCCGGACTCGGATTTATTCTTCAAACCCTGGAGAGCCTTCCTCGAGACACTGAACACGAAGAAACCCCATACTCTCATCCTGATTGGACCTTTCATCGACATATCCCACCCAAAGATTCAGAATGGCGATACTGATGCTTCCCCGGGATCCATCTTCCGCGCCCGTTTCCTCGATCCCCTCCGCAAATTTCTCCAGTCATCTCCCAGTAGCATCGTCGTCATCATACCAAGCGTACGGGATATCCTCAGCCGGCACTGTGTCTTCCCTCAATCCGAGTTCGAGGCTGAAATTACAGATTCGCATCCGGTACGGTCAACACGTGGGATCATCGTTGCCTTCGTAAACTAATATCGCTGCAGAGAATATACCTCCAGCCTAACCCAGCTCGCTTTATGATCGACGATATTTCATTTGCCGTAACAAGCGTCGACGTCCTTTTCCACCTACGGAAAGAGGAATTTGTCAAGCGTGGCGTAGAGGTCAACCCTATCCCTGCTCAACCCGGTGACACACCATCCGACACCATGACCAACCTCTGCCGCCATCTGCTTAACCAACGAAGGTCGGTTCTAATCCCCCTTTGGCCCTCGAGTCGTCGACGCTAATCTGGATCCTTTTCCGTTAGCTTTTACCCAATATTCCCTGTACCCCAAGACCTCTCGCACGACGTAAACCTCGACGTGAGCCACTTGTTTGACGCCAGCATGCTCGATGACGGGGACATCGACTATGCACCGGACGTGTTGATCGTCCCCAGTAGGCTGAAGAAGTTCGACAAGATTGTCAGCACCACTCTCGCGATTAACCCTTCGTTCTTAACGAAAGGTTCGTATGCGATGTTGAGCATTGCCAAGCGTACAGGCTCCCAGAGTGTCAGGGAACGCTTGCAAGCCGAGCTGCTGACCCAGGAACCACCTACCACCGCCCGCCCTCCTGTCCCCAAGTTCGAACCTTCTGCGTCATGAGGTTGCGGCTTTTAGGAAACCAATTCCCTTATCTATCTGTTGCTGTCGATCTGGTATTTATTCCCTATTCTACAATTTAATTTGGTTTTTAGAGGCCAGAGAACTCACTGTCCCTTCAATACACTCTCCAAACTATTCTTCACATCGTCATCCAGACCCTTGCCAATAAGGACGATCTTGCCTATGTCTGGGACGTCAACGTCCCCTTGTTTTCCAGCCAGCTCATTCACATCATACATATTCCTCACACCCTGCAGAACAAAATGGCGCCCATCCTCTAACGTGAAGGCACCCTTGCACCTTAGGACTTGGAGTTCGGTTTCTGACCCAGAACTCCTTTCGGGGATGTGGTTCTCCCAGAGGACCTCGCGAAGCCATGCGTCCAGCCGGTCGAACTGGTTTTGGGAAAGGACGGGGCAGGATACCTGGAGGCTGGATATGCCGCGCAGTTCGTAGTGAGTTGCCTTCACAGCGGATTTCTCGTCTTCGTGGTCATGGCTACAGTCGGCGGTGTGAACGTGCTGTGACGACGTTGAGGAGGAATGTTTGAGAATTGCTTCGGGGGCCTTGGTGTAAGCTTGGAGCTCGAGGATATTCTTGAGCGCGATTTCGCCACGGACGGTACGGTGGATGGGGGCAGTTGGGTTGACGCGTTTGATGAGGTCCTCGGTCAGGGCGACTTGCTCGGCGTTGACCAGGTCAACTTTGTTCAGGACAATCACGTCGGAGCCGGCGATTTGGCGCAGACTCTCGCCGATGTTCAAACCATCGGAGGAGTGGTCTTCTTCCATTTGCTAGCCGGCTAGAGGGTGAGTATACAAAAACGCACTGGTGGGGTCGGGGCGCACCTGTTGGCCAAATACTGCATCTACGACGCAAATGACACCGTCGAGGGCGATGTCGCGTCCCAGACCTGAGGGGAATTCTTCGTTGTGCCAGAACATCCCAGCAATGGGGCCTACAGAGCTATGACATCAGAGGCGTCCGACTGTGCAGATATGCACCCAACCCACCTGGGTCTGCCAGGCCCGTCGTCTCCAGAATGATATGGTCAAATGCACCCTTCTTCTCCATGAGCTTCTCGATGGCAGCGATCCCGGAGTCCTTGATGCTGCAGCACAAGCATCCGTTGGCGAGTTCGAGGAACTCTTCGCTTTCGCCCATGGGGTCGTCTTCGGACGCGATATTTATCGCCTTTGCTGTTCATCCAGTTAAATACAAAAATTTCAGGGATGCCATTGATATCCTCGAACCTTCGATATCCTGTTATTGGGTCAATGAATTTGAGAACCAGGGGATGGGAGGACATACTGCGGTGTCTCCAAACTCGTTCATGATTACTGCAATTTTGTATCCGTGTTTCTCTGTTAAGATCCTTCTGTCGCACAGATTCAGCATCGTTGTTGGACGTCAAATAGATTATATCTGACTTGAGAAGGGTCGACTTGCCGGCACCCAGAAAACCACAGATAATGGTCAATGGTACATGCTTGACCTCGCCCGTTTCATCGTAACGAATGAGCTGCCTGTATGGTCTTCAGACATATTTCTTCGAATCCCAAGAAATAGAACGTACGGAATATCGTCGTCGACATTGGTGGGCGACATGGTGAACGCTGAAAGAGCCCAGGCACGTCCCACTCGAAGTCGCCACGTGACAGTCATTTATTTAGAGCCCCGTCTGGACCATCGCGAATCAACTCTCCGCTTCCGAATACAATCCTCCTTCCTCTCTCTCTCCTCGACCACCACCACCTCCCATCTCGCCCCGCCTCAAAGCGACATGGACATCTCAATGAACGGCATCCACCCCAAGCTCAACGACGAACAGGTTCGCAACATTGTGCAGGGACCCGGGGACGTTGAATGGAGGTGCGTATGAGCCACTCGCGAACAAAGGGCATGTGCTCATGCCGCTGCGGACATGCAGATACGAAATGAGGAGAGAGTGCCAGGAGATCCTCCCGGGACTCTTCCTGGGCCCCTTTGTGGCCTCCAAGTCGCTCGACACGCTGCAAGGATTGGGAATCACACATATGTGCGTCGACATACAGCACCGTCTTTGAACCGATTCTAATGCGACACAGTGTGTGTATTCGAGATGCAAAGGAAGCCTTCTCCGTGAAACCGCGTTTTCCGGGGCAGTTCGAGTACATGACGCTCGACGTGGAGGACAACGAGGAGCAGAACCTCATCCGCCTATTCCCAAAGTACGTCGCCGCCTCGTTTTCTGCATCCATTCTGCCTGACACGCCTTCGTAGCGCCCGAAGGTTCATCACCGAGGCCATCGACAAGGGCGGGCGTGTCCTAGTACACTGCAACGGTACGCGATCTCTGTCACTGAACTGCATTTACCCGTGCCTTAATCGTGGGTCCACAGGCGGCATTAGCCTCTCACCCTCCTTTGTTGTCATGTTCGTCATGCAACACTACCAACTGTCGTGGGAGGATGCGCTGCACTTGGTGCAGAATAGGCGGTACTGTATCTCACCCAACGGCGGGTTTTTGACCCAGATCAAGGTAAGTTTATATCGCACAAGTCGTTCCTCACCGCTCGGAATCCTGGGCGTCTCTTTTTACTTCTGATCGTTGGGCCTTAACGCTCCCAGGCATCGTCGTGATCTATTAGAGCGACTTGCTAATCCACACGCAGGAATACGAGGCCATCTATAAGGCCAATATCGCCGTTGCACAATACCCTCAAGCGCCGCGCGGGGTATCGAGAAGGAAGCGATCAGACGAGGATGATGATGAAGAAGAGGTTCGGTGAGTGATACACCTTTGTTTCCTTGTCCGATCCCAAGCACCCCCACCATTATTCTCCTTTTGAAGCCCTATCCCTCTCATCTTCGCGTCCCGGTCGTTCAACCGAGGACTTTGCGACCGTGGCATAAGCGCAGCACCGCTAACCATCGATCCTGTCCATACAGACTCGAGGATCGGAAACGACCGCTCGTGAAGGCCGAGACAGAAGACATGATAGACCCCAACGCCATGGAGACGTAGATGCAAGAGGTGTCAATCTTTTGTACCATCCTCGGCTTCTTTCCCCTGCCCAGCCCTCTACTTCCCACTTTCATCGCGGTTCCATCCCTCATGCCGTACCGCTCTCAGTGTATGCGGTACGATCTCATCCATCGTTCCATCCATACCCATCCACCCACCCTTACACATATCTTTATGACAACTCGGGCTTTCACCTTCATTCAGTGATGTTTTACACCAGGTTTTCATTTCCCTCTCGGGCCTTCCTTCAATCTCAGCCATCCGTGGTTGTCAACCCTTCCCATTGGCGTTTCCTTTTCGCCGCTTCCGATTCTGCTCTCAGATCTCATCCTCATCCCTGCCTGACATACCCTACATGCATTAAATCCGGTGTATCCAATGCTCTAATATTATTACAGTGATTTTAGTTTGGCCTTTTCCTTCTCCTGGATTACGCGCTTCGCGTGAACCTCTGTCAAACGCAGACAAATCATCCAGTCGATCATCAAGTCCCAGGGGAACAGGAGGAATATCGCGGTGGGTTTCGTCGGGAGGGGGGTATCGGGGATCAAGGGAAAGGAGGTAGAATTCGTCAGCTTTGGTGTTCGCGGGCGGTATCGAGGAAGAGCTGTGGAAGTTGAACGAACCTCTCCGCTTGACGTAGGCCTCCACAGAGATACCGGCGAACACGACGGCGGTGCCGAGCCATTGTCCTGGAGTCAGCTTGTGCTTGTACACAATGACCGAGAGGAGCATTGTGAAGAGTTTGCGGGTGAGGGTGATCGTCCTAGGTAAACATCGTCAGAACTACGCGAAGGAAGGGAAGGTCTCGCACGTACACCAAAGTCAAGGATCCGAAATGCTGCAACGTCTCAAAGATAAACAGCTGCCCCAGCGCACCCGTCAACGTGAACTGCGCCAACGGCACCAGAATCCCCGGGTGACTCTTCACAAACGCCAATGCAACAGCCAGCTCGCTTGTGCCCCCTGCACTCTCATGGATGACAGGGATATAAGGGAGGGGTAGAATAGAGAGGAACGTGGAGATGATGGTGCAGAACAGGTTAATCCACAACATCATCTGTTGCCCCGTCACTTTGAAGCGCGAGAATATCTCGTCCTGTGTCGAGTTGATCGCGCCGTCGAGTGCGAGGTTGATCAGGAGGTATGTCATCCCGATGAGGTTCGCGTATGGGGAGTTCGCCTGGTTATTATTGCCCTTGGCCTTTCCATGCCCACCCTTCTTTGGCCCGAAACCCATGAAGATAGTTATCCCAGCCGTGACCATGAACACGACGAGGTACTTGTGCCTCGCGAACTTGCGTCGGTAGAGCAGGACGTTCATAATCATCACCGGGACGAGTTTGCAGGACTTGCCGAGGACCATGGCGGGGTAGGAGATGTAGGAGAGCGCGGCGAACCCAAATGGAGCGGCGGAGGTGATGAATAGGCTGCATTGGGCGTAGCGCATGAGGAGAGCTTTGGGAGAAAAGCGGGTATCGGGCTTGTCGTGGTGGTGCTTCTTCTCGTGGGGATGAGCATGACCGTTCGAGGTTCCGTTGGCCGTTTTCTCATTGGCGGAACCGTTGGTGAGAGGTGTCGGAGGGTCTTTGTGTACCAGTCCGAGGGATTGGTAGAGGGTATCGGTGGATTTGCGTCGGAGGAGGATATATGTCAGTGCGGAGAGGGAGCTGAGTGCGCTTTGGATCGTCCCAAGGAACAGGGGTGACTTGAATTTATCAGACCCTGTCCCGTCCAGTCTTTCGAAGGGGACAGATACTGCCCAGAGGGATCACAGTCAATTGCCGAGCGGGTTCGCTAGGAGTAGAGGGACATACGTCGTTCTTGGGCAATTGCCCAAAGCTACAGGCACTGTGAGTTGACCGATCTCATGAAACGAAGGATATAGTGCTCACCAAGAACATGGCGTACACGCCACAGACACACACGGCTAACCTGCACCTCTATTAGCTTCCTCCGCTTCCCCGAGCTCCCTGGCACCCACCTAATGAAGGACATTGGGAATCTCGTTCGCAGTCAAGGACCGCCAGAGAGGTGTAGACAGACGAAAGGACCGTGAACGGGTGTAAGTTAGAGGTCGGTGCTGGCAGATCTATACCGACATCGCCTTTTCCGAACTCCACGACACTTTGCCTCCGACCCGATCTGGATTCCCCGCACTGACGTGGAAGCTGAGCATCACGTGGAGGCTCGGGGTGATGCGCTCCCGGCTGATAGGCGCTCGTCCACGCGAGATACGCGAGATGAGCGCTTGTTAAATCCGGTCGAATCGCCTGAAGAGGGAAATAAGGAGACGGGAGAAGGGCTCTACTTCGTGATGCATGTATCTCCCGATGAATACAGTGGCAGGATCCGCGGTAATGAGGCATTGAATCGGAATGGTAGTCGATATCCCGTTTGTACTTTTTGGGCGGCTTCTGTCAGGCCGACGTCAGTCTGCGACGTTTGAGAGAAGCCACATCCCTGCTCGCTGTCGTGTTCCCAGGGATAGCGAGGCACTTGTGGGTACATATAAGAACGACAGTAGGCTACCCCCTCTTCCGCCGCCGATGTGTCTCCGTTGGTTTCCGACGGCCGTGAACCATAAACCGAGCCCAACTCGGTACTCTAGCGGGGTTTGGGGCAAGCGATTATACAATTCTACTCTGTTCGAGTCTCAAGCACTTGGAGAGTTGACGTATTGCTACTCCTCCCGCTATTGTTAGCTCTGGTCACCGGGTTCGCTATCATTATTAATTAGTACTACTCCAATCCCCTGGACTACGCTTCTTTGTCACATTGGCCTTGATTTTTCTAGAAGGGGTTGTGAATATGGTGATTATGAATATCACAGCGCAGAGATTGCGGGAGTGCTTGGAAAAATACACAACTGTCACCCTCGTGCATACCGAACGCCTCCTGTGTGGTACGATCGATTCTTAGTGATTCATGTGAACCACACCGCTATACAGCCGCCACTGAAGCAAGCGTTGGTCCAGGTTGGTCCGCCAAGGTCAGAAGCAGACGCTTCTGTCATTTACATTGCATCCGTCAGAGATAACGGTCTATAACGGTCTGGGGTAGAGATAAGCCATAAATGGCCGGAAATTTCGCCGGGGTGCTCTCTATTACCTGGAGGCCTCTACCAGGCGCACCAGTGGGCATTTCCAATGTTTCTGTGCGCTGAAACGAGGCCCCATGGAATAGAAACCTGTTTGAGAAGATCCGGACACGATGTGAGGTGTCCGAAACAGGTCAATCCCAGATCTTGATTCCCACGCCTCCGAGAGCGCGGATCCGGCCGACTTTGCTTTCGGTGCTGTTCCTTTCATTTCATTCTCTCTCTGCTACCACCACCACCCTCAGCAAATCACCTCCTCCTCCTGCCCAACTCACGTCTTTTCATGCAAAGGGGGCCCAACACCGCGACGAACGGCGAACTCACCTGTGCCAGTTTCTTCCAAATTCCTCCACACCTTGCTCCTACCCCACAGAGCCACAATGCGAGCCACAATCCCTCAAGTGCACGTCGGAATGGAGAGGTCCTTGACAGGGATCAAAAGGCGACTCAGGCCCTCTTGAACGACGAGGTCGACACCGACGTCCCTACTAGTGTCAGCTCTCCAGCTTTTATCGATCCCTTCTTCGGTTCTCCACCACCACAGGTCCCACAACGAGCCCCCACCCTTCCCAAACCGGCAGACGTCTCTTCCTCCCCAGCTGCTATGTGGCTGTCTTCCTTCATAGCACCAAAAGTGGAACCCAAGCCTCTCGAGGACGACGAAGGCAGTGCTGTCGGAGGCTACACTCTGGGCCCTGTTGTGGGCTTTGGGGGGTTCTCCACGATCAGGAAGGCCTTCTCGACTTCTGGAGGTATCGTAGCCATCAAAATCATCCGTCGTGCTGACCTAGTGCGCACAGGTCATGCACCACACGAGCGCAAAAAACTCGAGCACGAAGCCGTCGTGTGGTCTAGCCTCAGCCACGAGCACATCCTCCCTCTCTTCTCCGCGGTCCACACATCCTACGCGGACTACTTCATCACCCTCTACTGCCCCGCCGGCTCGCTTTACGACATCCTGAAGCGTGACGGGAACCCTGCGTTGCCGCAGGACGATGCAGGGATGATGTTTCGGCAGGTGGTCCGGGGGTTGCGGTACCTGCACGAGGATGCGATGTTTGTCCATAGGGACATGAAACTAGAGAATGTCTTAGTGGATGAAAGTGGTGTTTGTAGAATTGGAG
Source organism: Coprinellus micaceus (assembly GCA_951394405.1). NCBI lineage: Eukaryota > Fungi > Basidiomycota > Agaricomycetes > Agaricales > Psathyrellaceae > Coprinellus > Coprinellus micaceus. The sequence goes on along the minus strand of OX596340.1, from coordinate 1,319,755 downwards.
ATTTTGGTTTGAGCGTGAAAATAGGTCAAGGGTCGGTCGATGAGGATGACATCAGGGAAGATGAACACCGTCACCAACACGAAGCCGCCGCCGGGTATAACGCAGTGCATCGTGCCTTCTCCATGTCTCTCCCCAAACGTTCTGGAAAAGTGGCCTCCTCCCTCAACCCCATCGTCCGACACAGCAGCGCAAAGCAGCGAAGCACCACTACACCTCATACTCCTCCCCATCAACCAGGATCACTTCCATACGCTGCCCCAGAGCTGCTTCTCCCCCAGTCCTCCGAAATTTCCCTTCCTCATCCTAGCCAAGATATCTGGGCTCTCGGCGTGATGCTGTATGCCCTCCTCGCTGGTCATTTGCCGTTCAAGGACTCTTTTGAGCCTCGCTTACTGATGAAGATTTTGAACGGTGCGTAGCGGGTCGCAATGGCCATCGCCTTATTGACTAGAGACTAACAAACTTATAATCAGGGCCGTTTGATCTCCCCAAGGATATAGGACGTGGGGCCGAGCGCATTCTCCTCGGATGTCTCGAGCGTAGCGTCTCAAAACGATGGACAATCGCAATGGTCGACGAGGTCGCATGGGGTGTTGGCTGGGGAGCGGCGGGAGACGGCGCCACTCCGGAGGTTGAGGATGAAGTCTTCTTCAGCCCGACCGATGACGGCGACCTTGAGGATTACCAGCTCCATAACGTCGTTGACTCTGTCATCCAGGACGAGGAGGACGAGGATGATTGGCAGCACGAAGAAAGGAACTCGAGGGCGGCAATGGAGGCCACGATGAGGCGGTCAAGGTCTAGGGCCCAGCGGTCTGTCTCCCGTGCCCCCCTTCTTACCCGCTCCACCAGTGGGAGAAGCGTATCCCGGCACCGGGCATCGCGACCTCCTTCCCCTGGCCCTCGCAGCGCACTCAGCGCTACTACCTCGGCGTTTTTCAGCAACTCGAGCTCAGAATTTGACCATGATTCGTTTCATTCACCCCTCGTCAGCCCCCCGTACTACGACACCCCGCCCCGCAGCCGATCAGAGTCTATGCCGAGAGGGCGCAAGCCCAACAAAAGGCCGAGCTACTACCACTCTCGCTCCCCTAGTCCCAGCGTCGTACCGACCACCCCTGTTGACTTTGGGTCGCACCTCATGGCCCGCATGCACCTTGAGGACCACCCAGAGGAACTTGAGCTCGATGCGCCGGCGAGAGGAAGGTCGACCTACGTCCCACCTGGCTTCCAGGACGACGATACCGTCGACCATGATCACCACGCCCCTCATTCAGACGCCGAAGGAGACCTCGAGTCCAAGCCCGCCCAGACGTCCGTCCCAACCTTGATCTCTTCGAGATACTCCAGCTCGGAGTCGGGCTCATCCTCCCGCGGCACGAGTGCCGACTACTTTTCTCGAAAGCCAGTCCCAAAAATGGACCGTGATGCAACACTTCGATTGTCGCCCCGTTCTGGGAGCGTCCCTCCTGTCTCAGGGTCACTGCAGGCCTTGTGGGCCGGAGCAGTCTGCCCGTCTAACCAGCTGACCCCGATGAGCGGCGGAAAGGGAGTGCCGAGCCCTGCAATGATATCGAGGAGTAGGAGTGCAGAAGATCCGAAGCCTTTACCCACTGCGATTGAGGTGGGCGCTGGTGCTGATTAGTGCCGATAGGTTTGTTGGCTTCCAGCCCCACCTCATCTACTTTTATGTTACGCCTCCCCTTTTCTTTTGCGTGTTGTATATTTATGGTCTCTTCACTTCACTTTTCCTCGCTCTCTCATTCGGTTTTCCCTCTCCTTCACTACATCACTCATCTCACGTCTGCCTTCCTCCTCTTCCTCACTTCACCTTCATTTCATTCCGTTCCGCATTCACATTCACTAGCCTGGCTTCTGACTTATTCACTGCCGATTGATTAAGTGTCCCATTAACATATCGCGCTTGCTGATAATAGGCTCGTAAAGAGATATCATAGTCGCCTCTTTTTCACCTTCCTTTGCCACCCGTCACTTCGCCTTGCAATCCTCTCACAATCTATTTATGCAATCCATCGTGTCCCACCACCATCCCTACTCCTGCAACTCTCCGACCAACCTTACTGTACTTTTAGCTATTCCGAGCCCGACCCCTCGGTGCCCGAGTCTCACCGGTCTCACCCTCCACCTCATGGACGTGCGCCTGCGTTCGCTTCCCCAGCGTACCCGAGCCATGCCATGGGGTTGATGCCACGGCCATGACCCCCGTCTCATAATGTTGGAGTCCCTTTCAACTTGACGACTCCAGACTTCTATGTATTTCATCTCGACTTCCTCATTCACTTGCGGATACCCACATTGCACATATCTTCCTTCCATCTTCACGATCCTCATTGTAGCATTAACTCTTCGGTTATTTGTACCTTCTGTCGTAGTTTGCTTGAATACAGTGTCGTGCTCGTTGACGATAACAAGCCGAAGAGGGTCCCACCATCCCAGGGTGCCGGCCTATCGCTCGGACCATGCAGTCCAGGAAGGAACCCTGAGAGCGAGCGCACTCAAGGCTGTGCGGAATTTTGGAAACTCGGCATAAATTACTCCCCAACACCTGCAGCGTGTATACGCTAAAGCTTGATTGTGCTACCTATCATACTATCGCGGATCTTGTGAAGTGGAAGTGGAAGCCACTGGAGAGAATATAGCTGGTAATACAACATGACATGCGAAGATTCCGATAAAAAATGACAAGATCCTAGAGTGAGGGAAAAGGTGGTACCGACTATGATATTTCGTGGTAGTCGAAGAGAAGGAAGAATCCGAGAGGGCGAGTAGGAGGCCTGGAGGGTGATAAATGATCACGGCACCATGACCGCACACGCGCGCCCACAGCCTTCGAGTATCGACACCCATCCTCCAACCCGATTTCACAAGGCGTTGGTCTCCCTCCTTCCGTTACACCAATATGGGATCTGGATTTTCTGGATGACAGGGAACGGAAAATCAAATCGAATACCGAAATCGCATCTTCGCCGATGGGGGAGCAGGGGTTTACTTGCATCAGGGTTTGTGTCGCAGCTATGTCCAGCCTCGCGGTGTAGATGCTTTCCCCCGGAGGCGGTTACGCTGGCGACCTGTTCGCGGCGACCGTTTCGGGGGACGAAAGGGTCTCAGGTATTGAGGCGACGGGTTCGGTGGTCTCGGAGTCGGAGGTTTCAGTGGCGGCCGTGCTCTCGCTCACGAGCCTCGGCGTCTCCGCGCCCTCCCCAACTGCCATCTCGGCATCATCTTGAATTGGGGGAGTCGTGTTCTCGTCGGTGGCAAGGCTGCTCTCTTTCTGGAGAATAGGGCTGATCGAGTTTGTGGGGGAGATAGAGAGTGGGGGGTGGCCGTTTCCGTGGCCATTTGTGGGTGTAGAGGCGTGGGGGATGCTGCGCCGGACGAACGAAGGAAAAGAAGGTCAGAAACTGGGCGATCAGGAGCGAGGCACCAGGGCAAATGCGACGCACTTCTCGGGATTGGGAATAGTTGTGCCTACTGTGCTCTGGTCCGCCTTTCCAGCCTTTGAAAGTGCGTAATCACCAGAATCGAAGTACTTTCGCTCCTATATATGATAATGCGATCATAGGTCAACCCCTTGTGTATGTACGAGAAGCCAGATAAAGCGGACCTTCTGCATCTTCATGAGAATATTCTTGTGCGTTGGGAGCTTGCCATACTTGGCGAAGAGCTGCTGCTCCTGGGGGTTGAGTTTCTGCAGAACGCATATGCATCGATCAGTCTCGTCCAGGGTGAGTGGGAAATGCGACATACGCTGAGGTCGACCTTGTTGCGCTGGGCTGGAAGCATCTTGGGTGCTGCTCAAAGGACGTTCCCGACGAGGAGGAGGTGTGAGCCCACTGGGACGATGATGGGGGCGAAGGGAGTGAACGATATCCTTGAAACCAGTGTTTCCAATATTGCTTGTCTATATAATGCGGAGCTTGGCGGACTTTGAAGCCCACGACTGACATCATCACCCATCACGTTCTCATTTCAGCGCCCTATAGCGGTTCCAGCAGTTCCTATAGTATCAGCCTAAGTAGAGTCTACTATTCAGTTTACATCCGCCTTGTCTCCACATACTGGCCACAGGTCCGGCCCAGAACAGGGGTCGAGATCCCAGCGCTGGCGCTCCCTCTACTCGTCAAACTCAATACCCAACTCATCTGCGTCACCAAGCTCTGGCTGGGCAACAAGACCCTCCTCGTCTACCTTGTCGGAGTCCAAGTCCAGCGCTTGTCCGAGGTCCATGGCCAGCGGGTCTCCGTCGTATACCCATGTGACTTCCTCCTGGTCAAAGCCCCGCCGAGGGCTAGATCCTTGAACTGGGCGGCTCAGGTCAGGCCCTAGCTCCTCGTCGCTCGACCAGTCCATGCTATCCGCGTCGTCTTCGAGTGCGGGTTTCGCGTACTGAGAAGCGCCAGTGTGGGTGGCGCGTGATAGATCGGCGGAGGGGAACTCGAGAAGGGCACCCTCACAGAGCTCACTAAGCTTGGTGACATCAGCTGGTTCCAAGTCGAAGTCTTCGTTATCTAGGAGGTCAACGAGTTATTTATGTCGTGTGAGGAGCGATAAAAGCGTTACAAACCAAAGATACTGTCGATGGGTGTCGAGTGGGTTTCAGGGGCAAATCCCTGAGTGAAGGGGCCGTTAAAATCGAGGAACGGCGCGTCGTAGTCATGAGGTCCACAAGACAGAGGAGAGAGGATATGTGATTCGCCCAGTTCTTGTCCCCTCAAACCCAGAGGCACAAGCGCAACTCCCTCTCCGGCCTCAGCAAAAATGTCTTCCAAGAGAGCCGAGCACAGATTTGGTTCGAATTCAGAAGGTCGCTCGGAGTCAGGGGCGAAGGTCGCTTTCCAGTGTGATCGGTCGATGTTGCAAGCACGGTCATGAGGCTCGAGTAGACCAGGAATGTGTTGGCTTTGGTCATGGGGTTCGATGGTATAAGCAGATGCCGTCGCGACATCAGAGTCATCGGTAAAGGCAGGAGGCGTGTCGCCTTGATCGCAGTCGCCGTTATCCAGGTCTGAGGCTTGTATTTCGCCGTAATCCTCGAAGACGTTGTCCAAAGGGGGAGAGAAGATGCCTCCCTCTGATTCCAAATCTTCGCCTTCGAGTACACCCCATTCATGGCCATCCGCGGGTTCAACACTTCTTTCAGACGGGCGCCTAGAATACAGCGGTACGTCCCAGAAGTCTACTTTGTAGAGGTCAGAGTTGGCCATGCGGTGTCCCAAGGAATCATCGTCCGAAGTAGGCTCGAATTCAAAGCCATCGCCGTCAGAGGCCGGCGAAGACGCCGCAAAGACGTCGTCCATGGGTGTTGAAGTTGCGCCAGTTCGCAGTTCGTCGTCGTCGTCGTCGTCAAGCATTCGTTCGTCCTTGTTCCTATCCTCCGCAACTCGAGAAATGCCCTGGAAAAGTTTCAGAAAATGCGTCGTACGTGATAAAGGCCCTTTGATGTACCTTGAACCCCTTTCGCTTCTGGCCCAGTCTATATACCTTCTCCATAGCATAGGTAAAGGCCTCGACCTTCACTCCCTTCGCCGAGTCTGCGTTTAACACGTCCGCTGCATGTTCGTATTCACGCTTCGCGTTTTTGGCCAGGGTCTCGCAAGTACCGTTAGCACTCGCGAGTCACGATAAACAGTTCGCAAGACCCGTCCTGGAAGTACCTTGAGCAGATGCTGTACGCGTTTCTGAAAATCCACCTTCCTCGACCGCTTGGCGATGGATTTGATTGATTTCTCAATGGACTTGATGAAGGCCTCTTCCGTCCCCAACTGTTTGCACCACGATCCGAAAATGAGTGGATAGCGTCTATAATCATAGAAGTAAACCTGCGTCCTTGCGTTTCGAAGAGCACGGCCTCGATGGCAAACGGTCACCGAGCGCTTACCCACCTGACAAGTTGAAAGGACACGAAGCGGTGAACAACACCGTTGAGTAGGGTCATATACGGCAGCGGGCAATGCTCCGCAAAGGGATCGTGTTCGTCCTCTGCATTCCAGGAGAATGTCAGGTCGATCCCGCACAACTTTAAATGCGGTTTTGACGTCCGAGGATGCCTAGAAGCGTATTCAGGTGTGATTGGGACTAGAATTACGGGTTCAGTTGAGGATCCAGAAAGCGTTAGTCGAGAAAAAGTGTATGAATCTGACATCGAAGTCTTCCGGGTTCGACCTGAGAGAGTTCGTCGACCGCCTCTAGACCAAGCTCGCAAGAGTTCTGAGAAACAAGTCAGTTCAAGGAAGCGAGAGTGCATGAGATGTTCTTTGCCGTTTGGAGGTAGTCGACTAGATGCCTAGCAAGCTGGGAACATGCTAAACGCTGTAGAGAAATGGGTTTGCCGTTCGAGATACCAGAGAGTGTGATGGCGATGGTATGTGCAGCATATACGTCCGTCTCTGGCGGTATTTTGCCGTTATAATTGGGAACCTGGTTCCACTCAGCTCCATCCGGCTTGCTGAAACGATGGTGAACCTTTAGAATGAGTCCAAAGTGCTCGGACACCGCCCGCAGCGTCGTCCTGCACGCGGACATGGGAGATGCTGTAAAAGAATCGATTTTTATGCTAAGTGCTTAGCAAATCACAGCCCCTCGCGGGAAATCGTTGGGCTCTATCTCGTTCTACTCTTCCACCACGGTGTCGCTGCCTTGCAGCGCTTTCACGACCAGCACACACAACCATGGTACGCTACACATAGCCCGATACTTGATCTCTCATCGATGTCTGAATCACCGCCTTTGCTCCAGAGTAACGAGCTCGACCAGAAGATCGCCGAGACATGGAAGCACATCCAGACTGAACGCAAGATCCTCGAGGGTGCCCAGCTTATCCGCCAGGCCACCACTAACCAGGATGTGCTGAGGAGAAATGACGCCAAGATAAAGGAAACAGAGCGCACCCTGGCTTACTTCGAGGAGACCCTGCGGGATCTACAGGCGCGACAGGGTCAGGCACAGGGGAATGGCGGTCGTATGGGCGGGCCCTCGACGCCCCAGGTGAGCACAAGCCTCTAATTGCACGGATAACGGGGCTGTACCTGACTCCCCGACCCATCCAAGGTCCCTCCAAAGGACAGGGATCCCCGCAGGGCTCAGGCAGGCTCTCCTGAGGCAGGATATCCAATGGATCGACCCCCGCAACGGCAATATACCAACCTCGATCTCATCAAGGCCGATACGCCCTTCACTCCCCGGAAGATCTCACGCATGCTACATCAACTGGAATTCAAGCACCAGGTGGAAAAGCAATACAAGATGGGCATAGATAAAATGGCCAAGCTATACCAGGCTGACGGCGACAAGAAGTCCAAGGCCGACGCAGAGGCGAAGAAGGTGGAAAGCGAGAAGAAAATCCAGCTCCTGGAATCCGCCCTCAAGCGCTACAAGAACCTCAACATTATAGAGGATGCCGGCGCGGACGACGACGAAGCGGGTCAGTCTATTCTCATGTATGTAGTTGGCCATCTTGATCTCCTAATCATGGTTCATCAGATGCACCTGGGAATGAAGGCGAACGTAGGGACAAACTTCGTTCCAAGCCGCTATCTGGTACCCTCTACGTGACTATCAAGGGTGCTCGCGACCTGGACCATGCACCTATTATCACAAGATTCCGCTCCTCCTCCAAGCAAGTCTCCGACACCCACGTTTCTATCAAGGTCGAAGGAAACCAAATGGCACGATCACATCCCTCAAGGACAGACCGATGGAACGAAGACTTTGAAATCACTGTCGACAAGGCCAACGAAATCGAAATAGTCATCTACGACAAGCAAGTAAGTGAGCCCCATGCCGTACCTATTGGCTTGCTTTGGATCAAAATCAACGATGTCGTCGACGCCATTCGTCGCCAGAAAGTCGGTCAGGACGCGCAAGGCGGTGGTTGGGTGACCGCCGCAGGCGCAATGCATGGGGATGGCGCACATGGTACCCAACAATATGGGCAGCGAGGGTTCGGAGATGTCAATGCGCCAATTGGCTTCCATGACGGAGGGGTCCCACTCGGGCAGGGAGCCCGCGAGTCTGATGGGATCGACGCCTTGTTCGCTGTGCAACCCGCCGGTGAACTTGCGCTGCATTTGAATTTCGGTGCGTCACCTCCGTTCACAACCCCAGACAGATGCTAATTTCAAACAGTAAAGGAGAATGTTCGAAAACGCCCTCTGGATGGAGGCCTTGGAGGCCTCGGGCGTCAAGGAGCGGTCAGGAAACGCAAAGGCGATGTCCACGAAATGAACGGCCACAAGTTCGTCCAGCGGCAATTCTACCAGCTCATGTTGTGTGCCTTCTGCAGCGATTTCCTCCTGAACGCTGTCGGATATCAGTGTGAGGACTGTCGCTACACATGTCACAAGAAATGCTATGAGAAGGTGGTAACCAAGTGTATCGCCAAATCCAGCCCAGGCGTAAGCTTCTCACCCGCTTCTCCGTATGTCCGACAAGCGCTTACACCGATATTAGGAGGACGAGGAGAAGATCAACCATCGTATTCCCCACCGATTCGAGCCCATCACCAATATTGGTGCCAACTGGTGCTGCCATTGTGGGTACATGCTGCCTTTCGGCCGCAAGAATGCTCGCAAGTGCTCGGAATGCGACATCACTTGCCATGCAAACTGTGCACATTTGGTTCCCGATTTCTGTGGTATGTCTATGGAGACGGCTAGTGAGTTGATTCGCAACCTTCGGGACATCAACACGCGACGTCGACAGCAGGTCCCCCGTCAGATCCAAGATACCATTTCGACTCAACCCGTCAACCTGGCCGAGCGTATGGCCCGGGTGGATATAAACCAGCCCCCTCTTCCTCCCCCACCCACCGATGCAGATCCTTTTGCTCGCCCAGAGTATCGGCCAGATGAACGAGAGCGCTATTATCCCCAAACCGGTTCACAGTCACCACCTCCTCAGCTCCCTTATAGCCCGTCCCAGCCACCTGCTGGTCGTCCCCCCGGTCCTGGTCGTGTCCCCGTTCCACAGATACAGTCGCACGAGCCCCAGGCGCCACCGCGACCCCCTCCCGGTGCGTTTGATCCTATGCAACAACCAGGTTATGCTCAACCTCCATACCCAGTGTGTATCCCTTGTTGAAATCATTCTACCTGTAGACTGACCTTCTGCAGCAACGGATACCACCTGGGCCAGATAAACCGCCCTTGTCACCGCCCCAACAGCGGATGCCCATGTTGCCGCCCCAACAGCACTCTCCTCCTCAGAGTCGCATCGCCCCTCCCCAAGTTGCAGCTTCACCACCTGGACCACCTCAGCCTTTCCAACAGCCGTCACAAACGCCGCAGCGTGTCCCCAGTAAGCGACGCAAAGTCGGCCTTGATGATTTCAACTTCCTTGCTGTGCTCGGAAAGGGTAACTTCGGAAAGGTCATGTTGGCCGAGGAAAAGAAGACGAACGGGCTCTACGCAATTAAGGTACTGAAGAAGGAGTTTATTATCGACAATGACGAGGTGGAGAGGTATTTGCCCCCAAATTCCTTATCTTTGTGAGCATGTTGCTAACACTTGCATATCATACTATAGCACTCGATCAGAGAAGCGCGTCTTCTTAACCGCAGCGAAGGAACGCCACCCTTTCTTGCTTGGACTTCATTCATGCTTCCAAACTGAAACTAGGATCTACTTCGTTATGGAGTACGTCAGTGGAGGAGATTTGATGTTGCATATCCAGAGGAAGCAGTTTTCTCTCCGTCAGGCCAAGTTCTATGCCTCAGAAGTTCTGCTTGCATTGGAGTACTTCCATCAGAACGGCATTATCTACCGGTAAGTACACCACCTTAAGCCGGTGGTTAGCTCCTGAGACACCGGGTCTGACGACCCCTCCCAGCGATCTCAAGCTTGACAATATCTTGCTTACTTTGGACGGACATGTGAAGGTTGCCGATTACGGTCTGTGCAAGGAAGAGATGTGGTATGGGCAAACGACTAGCACCTTCTGCGGTACTCCCGAGTTCATGGCCCCTGAAGTATGCCCTTATTGCTGCTTCCATTGTGCATATACTGAAAGCATCCTGTCTAGATCTTGCTCGAGCAGCGCTATGGCCGCGCCGTTGACTGGTGGGCTTTCGGCGTCTTGACATACGAGATGTTGCTTGGTCAATCTCCTTTCCGTGGTGACGACGAAGACGAAATCTTCGACGCCATTTTGGAGGATGAGCCGCTCTACCCCATCACAATGCCCCGCGACGCTGTTTCAATCTTGCAAAAAGTATGTCGGCCGACATGCTATGCTTGGGCAAAAGTTCTGACACTGTAATCTGCAGCTTCTCACCAGGGACCCTCAACGGCGGCTGGGCTCGGGCAAGGACGATGCTGTCGAAATCAAGCGCCAGCCTTTCTTCCGAGACGTTAGCTGGGATGACGTCTTCCACAAGCGTATCCCTCCTCCATACTTCCCGACCATCAACGGCAGCGCCGATACCAGCAACTTTGACGAGGAGTTTACTCGCGAGCAACCGACTTTGACCCCCGTTCACGGACAATTGTCTTCTCGAGACCAGCAGGAGTTTGAAGGGTTCTCTTGGGTACGTCCTGGCTTTGCTCCCTTCGCCCGCGTTGACGCTGAGTTTGATTGTTTAGGTCGCTAACTGGGCCGACATCTGATGACTTTCATGCTCACACCTTCAACGGCGCCGTAATTTCCCTCTCGCTGCTAGATTAGTTGTTGTACCATAGTGTGTGTGTTCCCTGACCCGCATTTTTGTTTGTTACGATCATACCTAAGCATTGAGAACGCCCTGGTGACCTTCAGTACTTCTCATCATGCATTTCTCGTTTTCCACTTCCTCGTGCGAGGGCACTTCCTCAGTCCCTGTTTAATGTTCTATGTGTTTCGATACCACATGTACTTCACGCGGCAGGGACGATCCAAATCCGACTTGTACTTACGAAAGAGTTGTTTCATGGGCATGCCAGTCAAAGACCTGTCAAAGGGGCACCCTAGGACATGTACTGCACCCTATATTAGTCCATGGTACCGGTTGTTCCACCGCGTTCTAGGGGGTCACGCATCGTAGTACCCCCACGGCCCACATAGAGGACAATTGGACCAGCAAGCGGCCACTACATCGCCGCTGTGGGGAAAAGCTCGATTCGCTCTGTCTCCCATGAAAAACAGACGCGTCGCAATCGCCCGATATTCGATTGATTTTTCGGTCTTCTTTCGTAACATTCCCCAGTAATCCTTGGTATGCCTTTGGATGAGCCAGAATCGTCGAGCTGGAAGCAGAAATGCATTTATTTCGTCGAAGCGATAACATGTCCTCCCGTCCCAGGCAATCCAGGCGACTCTTCTTCATCGGGATCCGGCTGCCCTGAGCTCCGCATGAGCTCGTAGAAGCTGTGCCACAGCGAGGCAATGGTGTCGTATTCTTTGGTCATTCCAAGGACTTCTTCGAGCTTTCGATTGAGAACGTTGGATGAGGACAGAAGGTCCTCAAAGCCCTGTTGTTGTGAGATTTGGAGGTTAAGGAGCGTACCTTGACATTTGTGGAGAGTAGTGCGCACCGAAGTGATTTCTTTCGCCAGCCTATCGCGTTCGCGCTCGAAAAATGAACTCTCATCTTCGGCCATGGCGCCTTCGCGCACGTCGTGGTGGGAGAAAGAGCCCCTTTCTGTCGCGCTCGACGCGCCATGATTGGGCTAAATTTGCCAACAGCCCTCACGGCAAGCAGCGGCAAGCAGCGTCCAAATACGGGCGGGGTCATCTACAAGGTAGAGGCCAAGTGTAATCCGTATATTCGAACGAGAGGGGAGGGAAGGGACGATGAAGAATAGAACTACCTATAAATACAAAATTTCTCCGTTGTCGACTAGTAGTACAGTAAAAACGCGGTAACGCAAAGCACAACTTAAGCGCCGCATTTAGGCTCCAGATAACAACAGAAGGGCGAAGCAGAGAAAAGATGCGTGTCATGTCCAAAACCAAGAAAGCGAACGAGGAAGCGGCAAGGGAACGCGAAAAATAAGCAAGAAAAGGGCAGCAAGTAGGAATGAGTATATAACATGTGAAGAGAATGTGTGAAAAGTTGCTGTTGAACCAACGTAACATCTAAAGGAAACCGCTCTCCTGCAAGAGCCTCGCCATCTTCTCGTCTTCCCTTTCCCTCGGCTCACGCTCCAAGCTAAGCGCCCAGAAATGGTCGCTCGACGCGCGGGTGTCGCTGTATTGATTGAGGGACTCCTCAATGAAGCTGAGGACAAGGGGAAGAGCTTGGAGGTTAAAGGTCTGAGTTTGCCAGCGCTTGATGTCGCTGATGACTTCGGATGCCTTCTGGCGCTTGCGGAAGTTGATGAGACCCCCGGGAAGCATATCGGGGTTGCCATCTTGGATGAACTGGAGGGTAGAGAGGAAGACACCTAGAGAGAACGTCAATCCAAATCCGTCATAGAGGATTAAAAGCATAACGTACCGATGAAGGGAACACACGGTGGGTTTACGGATGCCATGAGCTGACGATACTTCGTAAAGTTCTTGTTACTATCAATGGTCATCTCGCAAGCTCCGAACTGTGCCATAAACCGCTGGCCAACTTGTTCCCAAGTTCGCTTTAGGCGGCGGATGGGCGGTGTGTTTAGGCCAGAGGTAATCGCAATCATACTCGAGAAGTTGTTCAGGGATCGGCAGCGCTAGAAAGGAATCGGTTATTACAAGAGATTACGGGACGAATGAATTCGTGCTCACGTCTGCAACACTGATTAGATGCTTGACAACATTCGCTCGTTTCCTCGAGTCTTCCTTGCTCAGTACCAAATCGGCAACCCAGTCAGCGATCTAGAACAGGTGGTTAGTTATCGAAACTTCTAGGACTGAAACGCGCAATGTACCTTGTTGCTCGTCTGAATAACCACAGCAATGTTATCCATGTTCTCCGTCTTCTGCTCACGGGCCCTCTGGAGACACTCCATCGGCTTGATGCGCTGATAAAGCTGGCTCTCCATGATGGTAAGCTGGCGAGCAAGCTCGAGTGGGTCAACATCCGTAAGCCGGAGCTTCTTCGAGTTCTTCGGGGCGATGGATGAAGGCGGGGGACCGAGGTTGGTGTTGATCATTGACTTCAGGTTTGTGCCCTCGTTCTGCACAATACCGTGAGTGGATGGCGATTTTACAGGAAGGAACATGATACGGACAGCTCGTTTCTCGATGAGGTTGAGGAGTTGCTTTGCAGCGGGGAATAGGGACACGTCATCAGAGGAGACAAATGCCTTCATCTTGTCGAGAATGTGGAGGTCTTCTTTCTCGAGGATATCTTCCTGCTGGAGTATAGACTTGAGGGTATTAATCACACTAGAAACAACGGGTTAAAGAGAAGGCGTCACACATTGCAGATATTTACATACCGAATCTGGATGATGTGCTGCTTCAGTTTGCCCCACTCTTCATGCTCTGCAGGGGTCAAACCCTCTGGGGGTTGTATTCGGAAGCGGGCGATGAGCAAGTCCATGAGTTCGTCAACAGTGGTGAAAGACTTGAATGTCATCAGGAACGCTTCAGCGTAGACGCGATCGGCTGGTCAATCATACTTGTGAGCAAGAGACCCTCTCGCGAGTGCGGTGGACACTTACTCAGGTGCTCGTGTGCAGTCAAGCGCTCCACCAATGCAGCTACAGTACCACCGCGCACACCATCGGCCTCAATGATGATATCCTCTGGACGATAATTTGGCCTGAGATACCAAGGCCGTGAATCGGCAGCAACTTTGTCTGCATACTCGTCTCCCAGCCAGAGCCCGAGATCCTTCTCCTTCTTGGAGCGGACGGTGCGCTTGGGCATCACTGTTGCACAACCATCAGTAACATGATAACCACAAAAACACAGGGGCGAGACAAAGGGAAACTCACGTTCATCATCGAACAGATCAGCGTCGAAATCTGCATCTTCCTGAGTATCATGGGATACGAGTGTGTGATCCATACTATGGACATCCGACATATCAGGTAGCAAACTGGACGAGCTCGCCACCATGCCGGCGTCCGCGGTCCCGTTCACAGCAGTCTGCCCAGATTCGTACGAAGAGTCCTGGGACGCAGCCATGGTGGTCCAAGGTGCCTTCTTCTTTGCCCCTGGCCGGTTAAATGCATCCTCGAGATCGACGAGGCCCTCATTCTCTGATTCGTAAATGTCGGTCGTAAACGGCCCGGGAACTGCAAGGCCATTTGAGGCACCACCGCCAAACTGAGCGCTGATGACACTGAGTCGCGACATACGCCATTCGATAGAGCCAATGTAGTCGCCTTGCGCCAAATCGGCTTGTTCATGTCCAATAGACAGGATGGCTTCCGTCGTTTGTCGGCATGAGCTGAGGTTGGAGCTGAGAGACATGGAGAGCTTGTCGAGGAGGTCGTACGTTGACTCCCGGTCGCCAGGACTCTGGAAGGAATCGAATTCGCGAATGTTTTGAGTCGTGAGGAGAAGCGCTGCGGTGTCGTCGTACAGGCCTTGAAGAACCGTCTCGAGCGTTCGCACGAGTCGTCGCGCGGTGTCGACAGAGACCATATACCCATCGTTGGGGGCGACTTCTCGATGCCGAATACCGTCAATATCGATGTGCCGTGCGATATTAATGTCAGCGAACATCGTGAGGAACGCTGACACCTGTGTCACCGTCTGCTGAACCTTTTGACGGACTTGCTCCACTTGATTCATAGCGTCAGTTAATTTTGCTTGTCACGGACAATGAATGCGCGGATAAAGCGTACCTGCACCCTCATGCGACATTCGAAGGGCATCGCTAAGTCCGGCGATAGTGTCTTGCAGCTGAGAAAGGTAGGCTCCAATTTCCGACACGACGCCAGACTCCAGAGCTCGCTTTGGGGTAGCGGCTTCGTTCTCCAGGGAGACCCATCCCAGACCTTTCCAACTGCCGGCAGCACCTGCGCCGACCAGCCCAAGACCAATATTGGCGGTAGAGAAAACGCCGTGCATTCGTTTCTTGGGCTTTTCTGAGCTTGGATCTGCGTTGTGCTGCGTCCGTTGGACTTCGAGCTCGAATGACTGGATCGCGCGGTCCAGTTCTTCGGCATCAGTCTCTATCCGATTCAGAGTGTCTGCGAGCTGAGACCCAGAGTCGTACTGCATCGCTCGCGCACTCAGAACAAGGCGAGATAGGGTCGCAGTGACCTTCCTCTGGACGGGCTTTAGGGGAGATGATTGTGACCCTTGGCGGGAGTCCCTTCCCCCTGGAGGAAGTAGGCTGCTGGGGATGTTGCCAGTGGGGATAGCAGTGACGTAGAGCAGGTTCCTGACCGCATATACCACACTAGACACAAGGTCATCCAGGTGCGAGAACTCCTCCGGTTCTCGGAAGATATTGGCGGTTTGGATATTGTCGACAACAGCTTGTATAGCAGTTCGAGCAATAGCAGCGAGGTCGGTAACAGCATCTGGAGGTGGGGGTTCGAGCGCCTCCTGCAGGGTCCTGGCGATCTTCTCGGCGGACGTAAGCTCAATCCCAGGTTCCTGATTATCCTGCGCGGGTCTTCGGTCCTCGCGAACCTTTCCGCGTACTTTCTGCCCGTGTTGATAATCGAACGGATTGATATCAGAGCTGTCCGAGTACACGCTCAAACGCGAGGCAGCGGCTGGATTCAGGGAGCCTTCGGGGTATGCGTTGCCGTTGAGTCCGGATGAGGTGCCATTGACCGCGACTGGTCGAGTCCATTGAGAGGTGCCGTCAACGGTGTTGTAATAATAGTATGACGACCCATCATTCCAGAGCTTTTTGACCCAAGGTTCTGGGGTACGGCTGGTGGGAACGGTATCCTTGGTAGACTGGGAATGTACGCTGCTCGATGCGTTCGAAGTGGTAGTGGTCGCGTTGCCGTTGAGGGTAAATGGTATATTGACAGAAGTCGTGGACCTCGAGCTGGACTGAGAAGTGAATCCTGCCAAGTCGTTATCGGACACTTCGTCCTCTGACTCGCGAGGTATATCTCGAGCGCGTTCGCCGGTTCTTTCGTTCACGAACCATATCTAGAATGCATAGATATCAGGAGGGGCCGCCACCAAGTGCACGGGTGCACAGGAGATCTAAGCTCGTACCTGATGGTCGGGGGTAACTTCCGGAATCCAGTAATCCTCTGGCTGAGACTTGCTGGGTGCTGGGGGTCCTGTATTCGAGCGGGATCGTGTGGAATCCGTCTGGGCCCCATTGCGTTGCGATACGTCGCGGTCGAGCCAATCTTCATTTTCCGACTGGTGTCCTCCCATCAGAGCGTGCGACATATCCACTGTAGCCTGCTCGGTGTCGGGGCCTGCCGTCGAGCTCTCTGCACCAGGTTGTTCGGGTCCCGCTAGGAGCTGCTCCGCCTCCTCCTCGGTCAAGATAGTGACATAGTTGGATGGGAACCATCCTCGTTCCTCCCCTAACAGCCCGTCCCACCACCCTGAGGGCTGTTGTGTGAGCACCTCTATGATATCTCCCTGGTTGAAGGACAGAGCCGAGTTGTCCTGGGCCTGGTAGTCGTAGAGTGCCTTGCAGAAGAAGGTCGTAAGCTCGTCGCCCTGATCCTGGGTCGGGTCGGCGGGTGCGGGGTCATTTCCTCCTGAGGCGCCCATAGTCGACATCATGCGCTGGTTGTCGTAGATTTGCTGTCCATGCCCTTCCGGAAGTGTAACCATCGACTACCCGAGAAAATGAGGGGAAAGAGGAAGGAGAGAATCAGAAATAGGACAGGAAGTCGTTGACAAGTAGCAGGGCGACCCATTCTGATCTGCCCCACGCTATTTCACACGCCGCAAGCTGGTCTGTTCTCGACTCCCACTTGGCGCCGCGAACAATTCCTCCATAATTCGCAAATAATGCCTGAGCACCATAGACGGTCGCCAGAACGCAGGCGCCAACGAGACGATGAAGGCGAAGATAATCACCCCAGACGGGGAGGACCGTCGTCGAGCAGCCGCCACCATGACCACCGAGACAGGGACTACCACCGAGGACGCTCTGCTTCTCGCGACCGGGCCAGAAGTCGCAGTCCAAGCGTTGGTCGCAGTCGAAACAAGCCCAGGAGATCCAGGTCACGCTCGAGATCGAAGGAACGAGGCAAACGTCGATCTCGCTCGCGCTCACACTCCAGGGAAAGGAGATCGGAGAAGCGACGCAAACGCGGGTCAAGGTCGAGGTCAAGGTCTCCCTCGTCTTCGTCCGACTCGAGCGACAGTCACTCCCGGCGGAAGAAGGACAAGAAGAAGGATAAAAAGAGGGATAAGAAACGAGGAAAGAAGGAGAAGAAAGCAAAGGTGCGTCCGCGGTGTCTTCGGCGTATGCTTCGGGCATGACTGACTCTCGATCTCATTGTTACGCAGAAGAAGGAAAAGAGCAGCTCATCTCATTGGGGCAAGTATGGAATAATCACTGAGATTGAGTACGTCCACAGTTCATACACGCAGAACGGAGACTCATGGAACGCAGCATCATCCACAAAAGGGATGAATTCAATGCATGGCTCCTTGAAGAGCGCAAGATCAACCCAGAGACCATTTCGAGGGACCTCGAGCGGAAAGAGTTTACTCGTTTCGTCGAAGACTACAACACAGGTGTGTTTCATGAGATGGTTACTATATACGGTGCTCACCATCCACCTAGCTACCCTTCCCCATGAGAAGTACTACAACATGGAGGCATACGAACGCCGGATGCAAGCGATGCGTGCAGGAGAATACCTTCCACCCACAGACGATATTTACGACTTCGAGGCCGACCTCAAAGCAGTCAAGAGCGCGCACAAGAAGAAGGCAGAAGAACCAGACACGTATCTCTCCCGAGAACAGCTCCAAGAGTTGAGGAAGGTTCAGCAGGAGCGGACCGAGATATCGAGGATGAAATTGCTTGGCATGGACATTAAGCAGAGTCACGGAGTGAGGATGGACGGGTCTTCGTTCGATGAATGAGTGCTGAGCAGGTATGTCGGATTTCCTCTGTAAATAGTTGCCAGATCTCTGTAATTCTTGAATGCACATCGTCCTTGAAACAAGCGCTCGTCCGCGCCTCCTTGGCATTGCCGTGATTTTGATGGTGCCAACGCGTTCAGGCCGCGTTCACAGGTTGACCGAGTACTTCCAACATGGCCCCTGCGACGAGGCGTCAAAAGCAGGTTGAGAAGAGTGCCAGGTCATCGAAGAAGGAGAAAGCGCCCACAGCAGCACCGACGTCACCACCAACAGAGGCTGGACCCTCCCCCTGGCGAACGTCGCTTATCCAGGTACAACTATTTACATAAACTCTAACTGCGCAGTAGCTGACCGGGTGCAGACTCTCCTCCTCTCGATAGGTCTCCTAGCAGGGGTGCTATACGCTTGGTATGTCAGGGCTCCCGAGGGAGTTACTGTGGCCCCTTCTTCTAATGGAGAGTACATCGCCCCTGGGGCAGCGTACACCGTCCTGGACATTCCTGGCAAGGGCAAGGGAGCAGTTGCCATCCGGGACATTCAAGTGAGCAGCCTCCGTTACCCTCGCCTCGAGAACCCATTCGTTCTGATCGCACTACTGGCTCCGTTGCCCGCACCTATCGCCGTCGCCAGAGAGGGGAAGTTATCCTGAACGAGAAACCTCTGTTCACCGTTCCCCCAACCAGTAAGCACTATTCTCCCTAAACATTTTAGGCTGAGGGATATTGACGGGGGGCCGTAGTCAAATCTTCACCGCTCGACCTTCTCCGCGAGAAGCTGGGCCGGGTGACGGACGAGCAGAAGCAGGCCTTCTATAACCTATCGTATGTCAACTTTCCAAAGAACAAGGACCCAGCGAAAGATATCGATGAGCTTGGGCTGGCCATCTTCTCGACCAATGCAGTCATCGCGGGGGAGGAGGTTGGGATCTTTCCTCGAATGGCCCGTCTAAACCACGGTTGTTCGAGTGCCTTCAACACTGTCTATTCATTCCGGCCCGCGGAAGGGACTCTGTATGTCTATGCAATCAAAGCGATTGCGAAGGGTGAGGTAAGTGATAACTCAGAAGCCTCGCTTCGGGGCGAGAGGCGCGTCATGTTTCTAGGATAAGCGGATGCTCAGCCCCCGTTCTGCAGGAGCTGCTCACAGCGTATAGCGACACCAAGAAGCCAAGGGATCAAAGAAGGTGAGTGCGAAGGCGGGCTCGGAGTAGATCCTTACTGAAGGTTATCCCCTGTGCAGAGACTACCTACGCGCGAACTATGCATTCGACTGCACTTGCAGTGTCTGCACGCTGCCAGAGAAAGAGTCCAAGGCATCTGATGCGCGCCTAAGCCAGATGGCGGCAAAGTGGCAACGGTTTGCGAAGTGGATCGACGGAAGTTTCGATGGCGTTGAGGCTATAAAATTGGTTCGGGAGATATGGAAGCTCGGGGAAGAGGAAGGGTACTTTAGCGAGCGGGGCCGGTTGGCTGCGGATGCCGTTTGGGTTGCCGCAGGTCATTCAGAGTGAGTTTCCTTCTGATTCCCTGAGATGAGTACCCCGTCGGTGGATCAGCTCGGGTGGCTGCAATGAGCTCATTGACTGACAGTGCCCATTTACAGTGCCGATGCGGTGAGGAAATGGAGTGAGGTGTCCAAGAAGTGGTATGCGATGGAGCTCGGAGAAGGGAACGACCAGGTGCTATTTACAGAGAAGATACTGGCTCGGCCGGAATCCCATCCTGCGTGGGGCTCGCGAGAGCGACTGGATGTGGGGGGTCCAGAGCTGGCTGGAGCATAAAAAATATGTGTAGATTTATAAGATATGGCCTGATGTGTTATCAGATTGTTGGAAACGGCCGTTAGACTACAACCGAGTGTAGTGAAAAGTGTAGTGGTTTTGAGATGGTCGGACAAAAAATGATCCGACGTGGGACTAGACACGCAGCGGAGAATTGATTGCAGCCACGTCCCACCTTTCTCTCCTTCCATCATCTCCACCGTTCGTCCCGGTTTCCCTTCTTCTATATAGTCAGGGCAAGTTTGGGGCTCTCCATCTACCTGGTACCGTATTCCTCTCCCCAACACACCATGGACAAGGATGATAACCGAACAGCCTACTCTGCAGCTATACCCTTTGCTCTATCCGCCACCGGCATGACTACCTCGTCGTCCGACGTGGTCGTCCTCGGCCTGGGCGTCGTATTGGCTGGCCTCTACCTCTTCAAGGACCAGCTCTTCTCCGCATCCAAGCCCAAGATCGCCCCCGTCGCCTCCAAGTCTGCAGCAAATGGTTCCGGCAACCCCAGGGACTTCATCGCTAAGATGAAGGACGGCGTACGTTCAAGCTCTGTTTGCTTCGTTGATAGAGCGCTTATAGGCTATTTACAGAAAAAGAGGATTGTGATCTTCTACGGCTCACAAACAGGAACTGCTGAGGAGTACGCCATCCGTCTCGCCAAGGAGGCCAAACAGAAGTTCGGTCTCTCCTCACTCGTCTGCGATCCTGAAGAATACGACTTCGAGAACCTCGACCAGCTCCCAGAAGATTGCGCAGCGGTCTTTGTCATGGCCACTTACGGAGAAGGCGAACCTACCGATAATGCAGTGCAGCTGATGCAGAACTTTGAAGACGACTCATTCGAATTTACCAACGGTGGCCGGGACCTCAATGGCCTCAAGTATGTCGTCTTCGGTTTGGGCAACAAGACCTACGAGCACTACAACGTTATTGGCCGTCGTGTCGACGCTGCACTCGCCAAGATGGGTGCGACCCGCATCGGCGAACGTGGCGAGGGTGACGACGACAAGAGCATGGAGGAAGACTATTTGGAGTGGAAGGACGGCATGTGGGACGCGTTCTCTGCGGCAATGGGCGTCGAAGAGGGCCAGGGTGGTGATTCCGCAGACTTCGTTGTTTCGGAGTTGGATTCCCATCCCCTTGAAAAGGTCTACCTCGGTACGTTTACCGCATGGCATAAACCCCAGAACATCTCATTTCTGACACCATTCCGTTATCCATTGCCTCGCGTGTAGGTGAATATTCCGCCCGTGCCCTAACCAAGACCAAGGGCATCCACGATGCGAAGAACCCCTACGCTGCCCCCATCAACGTCGCCCGTGAGCTCTTCGAGACTCGCGCAGACCGCAATTGTGTCCACATCGAGTTTAACACCGAAGGCTCTGGTATCACCTACCAGCATGGTGACCACTTGGGTGTTTGGCCCATTAACCCCGATTTGGAGGTTGAGCGTCTTTTGTGTACGCTCGGGCTTCACGACAACCAAGATACCGTCATCGGTATCGAATCTCTCGACCCTGCTCTTGCCAAGGTTCCCTTCCCTGTCCCTACTACCTACGCCACCGTCCTCCGACACTACATCGATATCAACGCCGTCGCTGGTCGCCAGATTCTCGGATCACTCGCCAAGTTCGCTCCGACCCCCGAGGCTGAGGCCTATATGAGGGATCTTAACCAGAACAAGGACAAGTACCACACCGTCGTTGCTGAGGGTTGCCTCAAGTTGGGCGAGATTCTACAACTTGCTGCTGGAAACGATATCGAGGCCGCCCCCACGCCAGCGAGCACTACCCCATGGAAGATCCCCTTCGATATCATCGTTTCTGCTATTCCCCGTCTCCAACCCCGGTACTACTCCATCTCTTCTAGCCCCAAGCTCCACCCCGGTTCGATCCACGCTACTGTTGTCGTTCTCAAGCATGAGAACAAGCCCAGTGAGGTCGTTACCAAGAAGTGGGTGCATGGTCTCGGTTCCAACTTCCTTCTCAACCTCAAGCACGCTGCCAACAACGAGCCCACACCTATTACGAGCGCCAACGATGGCGAGAAGGTTTCTGTCCCGGCGTACCTCATCGAGGGCCCTCGTGGCGCTTACAAGGAAGGCACGACGTACAAGGCGCCAATCCATGTCCGGCGATCGACGTTCCGTCTCCCCACGAACCCCAAGAGCCCCGTCATCATGATTGGCCCTGGAACTGTGCGTCACCCCATTGATAGATCTTCGAACTTTGCGCTAATCTCTCTACCTTTTTCAGGGTGTTGCCCCCTTCCGTGGATTCATCCAAGAACGTGTTGCCCTCGCCCGCCGTGCGATCGAGAAGAATGGACCTGACGCCCTCAACGACTGGGGACGGATATCGCTGTTCTACGGCTGCCGCCGCTCCGACGAGGACTTCTTGTACAAGGACGAGTGGGACGGGTACTCCCAGGAGCTTAAGGGCAAGTTCGTTTTGCACACCGCCTTCTCGCGCGAGAAGTACAAGCCCGACGGAAGCAAGATCTACGTGCAGGATTTGATATGGGATGATCGGGAGCACATTTCCCAGGCTATCTTGGAGGGCAAGGGATATGTGTATATCTGTGGTGAGGCCAAGAACATGAGCAAGCAGGTCGAGGAGGTCCTTGCGAAGATCCTTGGTGAGGCCAAAGGCGGCTCTGCGGAGGTCGAGGGTGCGGCTGAACTCAAGCTCCTCAAGGAGCGGTCACGCTTGATGCTGGACGTCTGGAGTTAGATTGGATTTTTAGTTTCTTTTGTGTTCCCTTTTCTACCCACCACTAGCTTGCTATTTTGTTTCTCTTTACCCTCTAATTCACGGTCCCTTCATACCTTCATACGTACGTGCTCTGCTGCGTGCTTTGGTGTTAGTTATCTCTCTTGATGATGGGTAGAACGCGTTACCGCTGGTACTCTTATGATGAGTGCAACTATACTACAGTATCTCCCCTACCTCACGAACATTGTTACGCCCTCGCATTGCTATGGATTGCTTGCCTGGTCTCTCTCTATATCATCTTAACCCGTCCCACTCATTCCCTTCATATTATATACCATGTTGTAGGCATACAAAACATAGAGGCCCGTGGATTTGCCGCTCGACCCCCGAGAGCATACGTACCCAATACTAGACTCGATGAAGAGCTTTCTCCCCGAGCCCATACATATAACAAACACCTTCGGGAACTCCTGAGGCGGCTTTGCCCGTCGTCCGGCAACTAAACCGGAAGGGGACGATAACCTTCGGGCGCTTTCAACCCCTTCTCATCTCCCTCGTCATTGCTCGTACCCCTCTCAATGTTCAGGGCAGCGACTTCACTGTCGCGTGTCCGACCGCGCACCCTACAGGCGCGGCCCTTCTCCGGCTCGGCAGTGAGGAGGCATGTTCCGAGGTATCCCAACGACGAACAGCAGCGTGACCCTGCTGGTGCATCGTCGTCGAAGGATGCCCCTCAGGCTGAGGGACAGGGTGACGGGGCTGTGATCTTGGGTGCGCCTCCTTCGTCAACGGGGAGCTTGAATATGAGCTCGGCTACCCTCGAGCAGCTGGCAGAAGAAGCATTGGCTTCGCGGTCGAAGTCCCAGCCGTCATCATCCCCTCCCGTTGAGGAGGAGCCTCCAACCGCGAAACCAAGCTCTTCTTCACTACCTCCTGACCCCGAAATTACCATTGAAGTGGTAGAAGTCGATTCTCAAAAGCCTACATCGTCCTCACCGTCATCTACTCTGTCATCTACTCTGTCACCTACTCCGTCCCCGGAATCGGCTTCCTCATCGACGACTCCCCTCCCGTTACCAACTCAAAACCTCGAGGAAGTGAAGCAGCGGATAAAACACTGGGCTGAGAAGGCTGCTGTGGTCATCCGAGGTCGGGCGGATGGGTTCACATCGGAGGCGAAGGTGCACTTTTCGCAGCTCGGGCAGCATCTGAATAAGGCGACGGGGTATGAAGAGATTGAGGCGTTGAAGAAGGACGTTGTTGCTCAAGGTGCGTTCTCTCTTCGTTCTCAACGTGATCATCTACTCAAGGCATCTTTCTTCCTTCTCCCTCTGGTTCGCGTCCCTTCGTGATGATCTACAGAACAACGAATCAACGACACCCGCGTCGCCGCCCGACAAGCCAAAGTACACTACGAAGAAGCTGTCCTCCAACGCGCCACCTCCCAACGCGAAGTCAACGACCTCCTCCAACGCAAATCCACCTGGACCGACTCGGACGTCTCGCGCTTCACCACGCTCGTCCGGCAAGACCACCTCTACGAGCAGCACGAGCAGGCCGCGAAAGCGCGCGTCGATGAGTCCGAGGACGCCGTAGAGCGGGAGTTCAGCCAACTTATGCGGTTGATCCTTGCGCGGTACCATGAAGAGCAGGTTTGGAGCGATAAGATCCGCAGTGCGTCGACGTACGGGCAGATGGCGGCGCTAGGGCTGAACTTGTTGGTATTCCTGTTGGCGATCGTGTTGGTGGAGCCGTGGAAGAGGAAGAGGCTGGCGCAGACGTTCGAGAGGAAGGTCGAAGAGTTGAGTGAGGATTACGCGAAGATGATGGAGGAGCAGATGAAGAATGTGGAGGAGAAGTTGAAGGGGCATGAGGCTTTGCTTGTGAAGATGGCCCAGGACCTCGCCGCGAAGCAGGAGGACTCTGCTCCTCTGCCACATCCTCCAACCCCAGCTGCCGTATACGGGACCGGGTTGGAGGACGTGAAGATCAAAGTGAAGGTGAAGGACAAGGAGAAAGCAGTTCACATTCGGATACCTGGGGTCATGGACGTGCCCGTGTCGAGTAGGACATTGGAGCTGGCTGCAGTAGGGACAGGAACCTTCGTCATCGGTGTGGTTGGGAGTATCTTAATGAGTAGATGATCATTTACACGCCCTCGCCGCTTTCGCTATCATAGCAACACTGTACTGATCTCAATAGAATGTAGGATGGGATATATTTTCAGGAGTGGTCCTGCCATGCTTATTGAGCAAAGTGCGTACTTCGGTACGCCCGACAGTGTACTCTGCAGTCATGCATCTGGTGAGTCCCCTGCCACTGGGATGCACAAGTAGATAGCTCTTACCTGTCATTCAGAAGCTCCCCCGATTGCCCATACATCGCTACCTCGGCCCACGACGAGATATCCCACTTCTGCCATCCCCACCCCTCTTTAATCTATCCGGTAACGTTCAGGTCACTGGGGCCATCGAAATTGAGAAAAGAGAAACTCACCTCTGGCTTCTTGTGTGGCGCCAAGATTATCAACCACCTTGCCTTCGTACTCAGCTCCCAGAGCAACGAGAACAGCTCCGATGGGTTCTGGATCAAGTGCAAGGCGAACGAGCATACGACCATCTCGACGAGAGGCTCGTTCGATGCATCGCTTTCGTTCGCAGTATCTTCTTCTGCTTGTTGGGCGATGGGATATTGCGTGCCGGACAAGATATCCGTCGATGCGCTTGGTAGGGCACCTTCACCGATATCCCCGAAGGAGAGTGTGGAGCAGGAGTACGACGTCCGGTCGGTAAATGCTGCTGCTGTGTACTGTGTGCGTAAATCACATCTGTCTTAGCCTGATGAAGAACGAGCAAGGGCAAGGAGCCAAGCGCACCGGGTCTGCTGCTGCCACCAGGGGAAGAGGGAACTCTGGGCCGAGTGCCCTGGCTACGAGCCTTCTTCGAGGTACAGGTACAGGAGTTCTTTGTATTGAAGCGCCCACCTCATTTTGTGTGTTTTCGAGCCGCCATTGTGAGCGGCCAGCGATGAACCATTCCTTGAACGCCTCCGCTACTTCCCCACTGCCTATCCCACCGTTCGTAAACCCGCAGCCGGGACAAGGTGGTGCTAAAACACGCACCGCACGCCATGTCAAATAGGATCGTCCGGTTCCCTGTGGCTCCTTCCTGCGAGCTAGCTGAGGGCATGCGTCGAGACTCCTCGAGCTCCCACCATCTAAGGTGAAAGCGGTTAGTGGCGGGACCTACTCCGAATGACGTTCTCACTCACTTGTTCAACCACGTATACATGCAAGACCGAATCCCGGGATAATGCGGATTCCTGTACGTTGCTCCAACTTTCTTGTAGTACTACACGAACGGATTCAAGATATCACTGTTTGGCTTGCCAGAGTCCCTAGAGCTGCAAAGCGTCTGCGTACCTCGTCAACCCCGTATTCGTCGTAGTTCTGCCTCATCGACACGTTGATGATGCTCGGTGCGACAGCGACACGTTCACCTCTCGACATCTTGCGGATACCTTCTGAAGGTGGTGGTGATAAAAAGAGTGAGAGTGATAAGCGCTGGTCGCCGCCTGAACCGGACCCTAACCCCACCAGATGGCTCAAGACAGGGGCCATCCGTTCAACTGCCAAATCGGCCACCCTTGAAACCGACCCACGACTTCTGTTGATACCCTCCCCACAGGAGAGATGACCTCCTTCATGATAGACGCCCATATCGACCGGAAAGTCCCCGAGGAATGGCAGAAGGACGAAGACTGTGTGTTCTGTAGGATCGTAGACCGGGAGCTGCCTGCGTCCATTGTGTTCGAGAATGAGAAGGTTATCGCGATTCTTGGTAGGTGAGCACTTCACTCCACGCCGTCTGGTCCCTTGCGAGTAGCTTTGGCGTAAGCTGACGCTCGGTTGTCACAATTGTAGACATTCTGCCGCTTAGGAAAGGACATACTCTCGTCATTCCGAAGATCCATGTATCCAGGCTTTCTGAGCTCCCGGCTGAGTATGCTGCAGCAACTGGGGAGGCAATTTCAAAGGTTGCGAATGCGTTGACTGGAGGTGCGTCTGACCTTGGCCAGATCCCCTCACTCGCTCACCCCTCGCCCGGTAGCACTCAACCATACCGGCCTAAACGTCGTCGCGAACCAGGAGTACGCGCAAATTGTACCTCATGTGAGCTCCAAGCACGTCCTCGGTTGCAAGCCTCGCGTTCTCTCTGACGGCGAATAGGTTCACTATCATATCATCCCTGCGCCCCGCCTCGGTGCGTCAACACCCCGAGAACCTACAGCACCTGCTCCTGAGCTTTCGCACAAGGATATGCACATAATAGAACGGGCCAATCGAGACGAGTTGGACGACGATGTCGCTGAGGAGTTGGTGGCAAGGGTCAAGGCGAACCTATGAAGGGTCTGCGAGTGGAAAATTCAGACCGTAATACAGACGGACTGTGAGTGTCCGGTGACATCGATATCCTCAGCCTTCAAGCTTCATACCTAGTCCCCGACCGTGTAGACAACCTTAACTTCACTCCAGTTAAATGGGGCAGCAAAATAGATACCATTGACAATCCATCTCGCCCAATCCCAAGAACAAAGGGTTAACAACGAACGCTACATGTTTTGACTCGAAGCAGCATATCATCATAAGAGTGTGGCCTGGGTTATTTGATTTTCATAAAAACGGGAACGGATCGAAACTCGCGAGGGTAACGACCTGAACCCCATAGCCGGCATCGTATCAGAAGCTGTCGCAACTGACACAGGGTCGACTTCGACGTTGGGAAGTAGCAGCCGGGTAGGCCGGAAGATTCCAACGAGCTAACTGCAGGGCTAGACTAGTGTCACAAACCCTGTCAGTCCCCTGTGTGAAGATGAGGAGGGTGCGGGAACGACGAGGGAGAGGAACGTACAACGACACCTAGCTCTGTGAGTCAGGGGAGGTCGGTCAGCGACGTGCAGCAAGCCATCCTCTGTGATGAATGAGTTAGAAACAGATATCGAGGGCTGTCAATGCGGGCGCAGACTAACTGTAGGCGGCAATACAGACGAAGCTGGGGGCCGTTACTGTGACCCAAGGAACCTCGAAAAGAACCAGCACCGGTTTATATACCCAAGGTGGGTGTGACGGGGCGAGTGTGACGCCCCTATCCAGAGCGTGATGATGGAGAAGAGCGAATTGATTGAACGCGTCGCGTCACAGTCGCGACTTTCCCTTCAACCTTCACCTTCCCCCCATTTCTAGTACATATCATCTATACGGAAGCGCTATGGCTGAATCAAGAAGCACGTCCCCACTCGTTCCAGACATCGAAGACGACGTTAAGGGGCTCAATGAGTCACAGGACGAGGAGAACCTCGAGGTCGATGAAGATGACGAGGAATACGACGATGAAACTCAGGACCCTGACGATGAAGACATTCTGGCGAGCGATGGAGAGACAGAAGGCGAGGCTCGGTTACTCGACCGTCGGGAGCAACTGCGAATGGAAGAAGGCGGTGACGCCCTGCTCAAGGAGACGCAAGTGGGAGACGAAACGCAGACATCTCAGGAAAATCAAGGCGAGGACACGCAAATGCGGGGTGTAGAAGAGAGCGATGGATCGGATTCTGAACCGCTAGCAGCCAAGCGACCGGTGACAGTGGAGAAGAGGGGAAGAGGAAGGCCACCCGGGAAGAGTACGAGCAAGGGCACGGGCGAGGGTGCGAGTTCGAGTAGTAAGAAGGTTCCGATATCGGTAGATAATCCTCTGGGGAGGCAACCTGGGAGATCGTTGTTCCCTTTATCGAGAGTGACGAAGGTCATAAAAGCGGATAAGGTGCGTTCTCCTCTCCATTTTCTTAGATTCTCTCTGACACGGGTTCAACATGCGTGCCTGGCCCTTGTAGGATATACCCATGGTCGCGAAGGACGCCGCATTCCTCATCTCGCTCGCAACGGAGGAATTCATACGGCGGCTAGCCGTGGCAGGCCACGACGTTGCGACCAAGGAGAACAGGACGACGATGAAGCTGAGTGATATCGTGGCAGTCTCGAAGCGGATAGACGAGTTCATTTTCCTTGAAGGTATGCACGTCTCCGTGGTTCGAAAACAGGCCATTCACTTGTTGGCTACTCCCCGAAGATATCCTCCCATACTGCCCCGCAGAACCCACAAAATCAAAGGGCAATAAGGGCAAGGCGGTTGACGAACAGCCGGTAAAGTCTGGCCCAATGAACCAATTCATGGCAGCACCGAAGCAGGCGCGAAAGGCGGACGAAGATGTCGTCATGCAAGACGAGACGGAGGGGTCATAGCAGGTCATGGGTTCTCTGCCCATCTTTTGTATATAGCGCATTGCTCATTATCTGGCATCTCACGCCACTCACGCCGTTGAGACACCTGTCCTGTCTTTCATTTTACAGGGGCGGATGAGGGCAAGATAAGGGGGTAGCAATAACAAACACCAAGAATGACAGGGTCTCAACAAAAAGGAATTAGACACCAGAAGACCGGAAGGGAGAGGAGGGGAATACAGCGACGATCACGCTGTCAAGAGTTGCCCCTGGTCCTGCATCGCAACATCCGGCGCTCCCTGGAGTTTCTTCGCCCTTCTCTCTGCGGCCTTCTGCTTCATAAGCTCGATTTCTTGTTCTAGCTTAGCCTATGGAGGGAGGACGTAAGTTCGACGGCAAGGTCGGAGGTAGGGGAGCGCCAAGCATGACTCTAACATGAAAGTGGGGAGGAGAATAAGGTTTATCACGTACAGTCCTGCTTCCGAGGTCTTCCTTGTCGAAGATAGCGTACGGAGATGGGGGTGGGGAGCGGTTCTTGTCGCCTGTAGAGGGGAAAGTGTCATCAAGCGTCGGGATAATGTGCAGTGGGAGTCGGGGAAGGACGTACCAAAGGCCGCCTGCCTGAACACCTCGTTCATCAGGTCGTGGTTGCGCTTGTACCGTGTAAGCGCCAGTGAGCGAGTCGAGATGCTGTCGAGGTCCTCTGCAAGGGGGTCACCGCGAACGCGAGGTCGGGACATAGGATAATCAGAACGATGGGAGGGAAGGAAGAGAGTGGGCAAAGTGCTCACCGTCTTCTTCATAATTATACTGCGGCATATGTCCCGGGTGCTACATCTTATGTCAGTATCAGTGTAACAACGTCACTGGAAGGCGAGAAGGACAGAAGATAACGGGGACTTGACAATCCAATCCCACTCAACGCTCCCAAATAGAATGACAGAACAGCAGACTTACCGGACCACTAGTACTCCCGGCGTTCCGGTCTCTCGCAGCTGCAGCCGCTGCGGCCCTCTCCTTCTCCCTCTCCATCATCCTCCTCCTCTCAAGCTGCTCATGGGCCTGATTTTGGTGGTTGATCAGCTCTGCCTGCGACGCGGCTCGGTTGAAGCCCATGTTTGCCATGCCTGGGGGACCTCCAGCCATGACAGGGGGTGCTGAGCCTGGTGGTTGTTGTTGCATCGAGCCTCCTGGACCTGGGGGATAGACTTTCTGGCCTGCCTTGTCGCCGATGACGATCGTCGGGGGTTCTGCGACAGTTCGCAGGGGGTATGCGCGGACGCGTTGCTTATGGAGCGAGGGGACGATTGCTGGGAACCGTCAAACCCAAGTCAACAACACCCAATCGCACGAGCCAAGCGAAGGTTGTGAAGGAAAGAAGGAAGGAAGGAGTCAGTTATCATGCATGTCATGGAACAATGGGGTTGATTGATGATCGGACGTACGCGTCGAGGGTCCCCGGGTATAATGCACGAGCGCGATATTGGGATGTCCGCCCTTGAGAAGACGGAACCTCCGTCGTAGGCGCCACGCGGTGTGATCCTGGGAGTCGGGGACGAACCCAGACTTTATCTCGGATACTTCTAATTCCTGAGGTTACTGATATCAACCCCTTCGCGTGCTATTATAACTTGAGCTACTCACGCGATTAGCGCCAGCATTCATGACGTGGGTTGTCTCGGTCTCCTGCCAT
Organism: Coprinellus micaceus; assembly: GCA_951394405.1. Classification (NCBI taxonomy): domain Eukaryota; kingdom Fungi; phylum Basidiomycota; class Agaricomycetes; order Agaricales; family Psathyrellaceae; genus Coprinellus; species Coprinellus micaceus. The sequence goes on along the minus strand of OX596340.1, from coordinate 1,289,387 downwards.
CTAATCCCGTCGTTCGGGAATGGAGTATGCGGGGGAAGGAAGAGCATGGCGAGAAGGCCCTCTGCATCACATATAACAAATGTTCCCGTGTCAGTATTGCATTTCGTCCGTCATTCGTAGGATGCTTACCGGGCGGCTTGTCGATGTACCTCCACTGGAACGGCCTATTATTGGCCATGTTGATTGCTTGGGACAGCATGTTGACAGCATTTTCAAGCGTGAACTCTCTGTGCTGTCCGAGAGACTCTGGAAAATGCAGACAGAGGCCTTCCTGCTGTGCTTGTTGAAGGAGGGACATTGGTATTCCTGGACGATAATTGGTTCAAGTCCCCGCACCAGAAACTGTCTTTGTTTGGCAGCACCCGGCGCCAATAACAACGCGTCTGGGACGCGCCCCTATCCACTGTACACGCTCATCTCTATCTCTAATTCCTCCACAATGCTCGCAGTGCGCTCCCAGGGGACTCCAAATTTGCCGGAATTGAAGCGACTGGAGGTGTGTGAGCATGGATCCACTACGATGGACTCTCTCGTACCATGCGTGGAGCTCCTTTCCATCTGTATTTTGCCTCAAGAGGTCTTGCAGCGCAGTTTTGGTTGCGGCGAGGATTTGGTCCGGGCTGTCCTTGTTCCTTCCATAGTTGCGGGAAGTAAAGAGGCAGGCGATTGAGTGCATCTCTGCGTGAAGGAGGAGACATGTCCCCACAAGCCTATCCTTCTTCTCCTTGCAATGTGTTGTGTATTGCTGGAACTGCTCTGGAAACTTCTCGTGAAATGCCAACGCGATCCCTGCTCCCCAACTGCCCTTTGTGTTGCACGCGTGGACGAGGATGCTGCCTTCTGGTGCTGAGAATAGGTCCCCAGAGACCTCTGTTATCGTCGAAGAGGGTTTGGACATATTGATATGAAGATTTGACGGAGAACTTCGATGAACGTGAATGCATCCTTCGAGCCTGGACTAACTCGTGGCTCGGATGTGACTCCCTTCCAGTCACATCATCACGCCGTTCTATAGAGATATAAACCAGCGTGCCTTCGTCCTTGATTCGTCGGAGACTGCAGCTCTCTAGCGCATCCCCCACAGCCTCGTCAGCGCATCGTCCGGCATGTGCGTATGCCCCCTCTCCCTATCCTTCACACCTAGCTAACACCTCTCACAGGCTTTGATCAAGGCACGCTGGTCGTTCCGCAGCACGTCGCTGTGTATATGGGCCTTGAAGCCATCGTTGGTTTCTCCGCCGTAAGTCCCTTTGGCGCGTTGTGCCCCTGGCCTGATTAACCCACCGACCAACAGAGCCGCTCCGACTATACACTGTACAGTCGTGGGCGGGCGTCCGATTCGGACGTCAGAGGTGTGCATCGCCGATCGGCGCTGCGTACCCCTGCCACAGAAAAATCAAGTACCCCAGGCCACATCTTCGATAGCTGCGTCACGTATGCTGGAGCTTTCTCCGCCATAGTAGCACTTGTCCCCCACTTGTTCTCGGGATTGGGCGAGATTGTCAATGTCATTTATCTTGCTGCCTCGAAGCTCTGGTGCGACGATGAAGGACTGAGGGGCTTCCATGCCTCGAGAGGAAATTTCGCCTACATTGGCAAGTGTTTGGGTATTGCTTGGATCTGTGGACGGCTTCGAAAGGCGTGTTCCACTCATGTAGGCAACGAGGCCTGAGGTATGTCGAACGTAGCCTTCAAAGGCCTTTATAATACTTGTTCTCCCCACCCCACTTGCGTTGGCAGGGCCCTTGGGTAGGTGGCCTCGACCCTAGTCCTTCAAGTTCATCTAGTTGTCTCTAACCGAGTGCACAGATTGACCGGTAGCGACTGTCGCATGGTAGAAACCCTATAAGACCCAAAGTAAAATGGCTTCGATTGTGCCCGTAAGCTGGTGTATTGAAGTCATCTCTCCCGCCACTCTCGTTCGACAAGCCTGGTGATAAGCCGTGATCATACAGAGCCTGCCTTGAAAAGGGGGGGGTGGGGTGGTAGGGAGGGGCGGTCATTATTCTCGGGTCAGCAAGGGCGCGGCAGTGGGATCCCTACAAATTAAATACCCCAGACCACCATTCCGATGACTATGTTGTGACGACTCACGAACGCGCCGGAGGAGGAAAGGTCTCTTCCGGTCGCTAATACAACAGTGTTTATCGACAACCTCCCGGTCGTAAATGTTCGCGAGCTGAACAAGTCCGTGGCGTCGATAATACCCTTCTTGCCACCTCATTTCTCGGTCAAGGCTGGTTTCGGGTTTAACCTTGTGAATTGCATGGGAAGGGTATAGTGTGCTATGGATACAGTGAATGATGTTGATGTTTCGTTACCGAAAGGAGAGTGTAGGACCCCAGTTTACTGACACTGGCTGTAGAAGGCGTTCAACTCGACGCACTTCAAGTTTCCAGATACGCAGCTGGTAGGCCCAGTGTAATTTTGACCTCCGCATTGACCCCATTGTGGAACGGTACCAGCAGCAGGCGCGGTCGTCGTTGGCACGGCTGTGGTGGGGGCGACTGTGGTGGGCTGAGCAGTAGTTCCAGGGTTGGGGTTGCTGCCGGCGTCGCAGGTGAAGACGGAGGGTCCGGGGATGGTGTAACCAGAGAGAGGCTGGTAGATGTTGATTTTGACGCCGGGGTCGGTGCCCTTGTAAGCGCCGGGGAAGCTAACCGTGGCGGGGGAGGCGTTGCCGCCGCCAGTGACGTTGATCTGAGCGCACTCCATCTATATTCGGGTTGTGAGTACGCTGTTAACACTGAACCTGAAAGAAGCCGACGTACGTAGAACTGAGCTCCGGGGTAGTTCCCAGCAGAGTGCAGGGCAATAAGCTCCACCCTCAGCAAGTACTGACCAGGAGCGATACAGCTAGGGAGCTTGAAGGACACCTTGCCTTTGTTATCAACGAGCTTGTCCACAGCCCACTTGCCCGTGGCCGTGTTCAGGCCATCCTCGTAGAACTTGAACCACTTGAGACCGGTGACGTCGGTCTGGGTGGCGTCGTTGACCTTGGCGAGGTAGGCGAGGATGGGGCCCTTATGCGAGGGGTCGACGGGGTCGGAGCCGCCACCGGTCGCACCGTTGAGATCGTGGTGCCATTCGGCGGTGAGGTCAGCGCCTGCGGGGACGTTGATGACGGCGGTGGAGACGGGCTGGCGGTAGGGGTTGATACCACCGTTGCAGATGATGTCGTTTGAGTCGACGTTCTCGATGGGCTGTAATATGCGAGCGACGCGTTAGAAGAATGGTTGGATGAGGTAGAAAGGAAAGGCAACGTACGCCGTTGTAGTTAGGTACACGAATACCAACACCTCGTCCCTGGTCGACACCGTTTACCCAGAGATTCTGGAAGATGGTGTGCGCCGAAGAGGAGGTGGCGAGGAAGAGGAGGGCAGTGAGAGAGGCGAACTTCATTTTTTGGGATTGGTTGAGAATGTCTCTTGTGTATTTGCCTCGCCATCCTTGACCTCATTTTATACTCGTGGATCCACCCCATTCGGCCGCGGATGTTTCTAGATCGACAAGGGTGATGAGGCAAAATACCCCACATAAGTCTTGGCTCGCCTCGTCTTGTCATCGTAGAATGCCCCCGTGTGCGAGCAGGTCGACGCGGCATGAGGTGCCAGCACGGTGCAGCAGCTGAGCCAGGCAGAGCCCTGGGCAACTGTCAACCAATTTCAGTAGTACCAGCTCTCGCGACGCGTGCGAGAATAGGCGCCGGGTGCAGTGAGCTTCCCCGCGGAAACATCGGGGGTCTTTCCACCAATTAAGAGAGTGGATGTGCGCTGCGCGACGGAGCTTGCGTGACACACTAATGAGCTTCGGATACAGAAATGTGGGGAAGCGACTCACGGTATTCATCCGCGGTGGCGCCGAGGTTTAGGAAGTTTAAAGTCTTGGTATTTCCTTTTCGCGCAGGTGGGCGCTTGTTTAGTGATGGCAAGGGGTCGCTGTAGCTGGTCCGTTAGTCTGACGTAGGTGGCCTTGAGGGGTGGTAGGGGGTATGTAGGAGCCTAGGGGTGGGCTCAGGTAGAGTACAAGCCTGCGACTTTTACCTGCGAACATCTGGGCTCGGGGATGACATCAAAGAAGCCTCGGAGGCGGATGAGGATCGTTCCCATGAGAGCTATGATTTTCCGTGGATTATCCTCTATTACCTTCTAGGTCTGGGGAAAATAGCCACATAATGCGGGGAATACCAAGGGTGCAATGAGGCCTGGCACAGATGAACACACATGATCCGCCCATTCCAGTTGACTTTTAGAATCGTTGTTCGCGAATGTTCTGAACTTCTGAAATTGAATGAGGTTCGTGCATAATAGCTGACGTACGTGACATTTGCAAGGTGAGAAGGGAGAGATGTTGAAAAGGACGTGAGGAGGATGTTGCATCTAAATGCACTGACTGTACTGTGAAGAAGTTCAATATAGTTGCTCTGGCTCCGAGTCGTGAACGAAGTGCCACCTACCCAATCATTCAGTTTGGTGCAGGTCGTCCCCGCAGCACAGTTCGTGGACCCACTATAACCTTGCCCACCGCATTGGCCATACGCAGGAACACTTGGGCCGGAAGGTGCGCTGGGAACGGGGTTAACTACAGTCGTTGTTGTAGGCACGGGGTTCGCGGTGGTCGTGGGTTGGGGAGCGGCGGTCTGGGTAGGACCCGAGCCCGCAGGGCACGCGAAGACGTCAGGACCAGGGATAGTGTAACTCCGGGCGCCGCTATAGATGTTAATCTTCACACCGGGGTCGGTGCCCTTGTACGCGCCAGGGAAGCTAACGGTGGGCGGGGTGGCGTTCCCGCCGCCGGTAATTCTGAGTTGCGCGCATTCCATCTGGGACAAGAATTAGCCGGTATCCTACTTCGAAAGACTTTGGAAGGCGCACATAGAATTGGGCACCAGGGTAGTTGGAAGCACCGTGGAGGGCGATGAGCTCTACTCGCATCAAGTACTGGCCAGCTGGGATACAGTTTGGGATGGTATAGGTCATCTTGCCCTTATTTTGGATGAGGCGGTCCACTCCCCAAACTCCACTAGAGTCAAGGCCATCGTGGTAGATCTTGAACCACTTCAGACCGGTGACGCTCGTCTGAGTTGCGTCGGGGATCTGGGCGCTGGGTGTGTATTCAGTCGGGTCGAGTCCCTGCGCTGTCAAGTCAGGAAGGACCTACAGGTAGACCATCACTGGACCCTTGTGCGAGGGGTCGATGGGGTCGGACGGGTTGTTAGGCTGAGCGCCTTCAAGAGTGTGGTGCCACTCAGCGGTGACTTGGGCACCGGCGGGGACGTCGATGACTTTCTTCGACACTGGTTGGCGATAAGGGTTGATCCCGCCGTTGCAGATGATGTCGTTGGAGTTCACATCGGAAATGGGCTGGCAGTATCCGGGTCAATGAGACCTTAAACCATGGGCGAAGGAGTGAGGCATACCCCATCGTACGTAGGGACTCGAACACCTTCCGTGTGTCCCTGAGAGACCCCGTTTACGTAGACTTGCTGTGGCCAAGACTGGTCAGTGAAAGTCACAAGTGTCGGGTACAGAATGTGAGATCGCTCACTTGGAAGATAGTGTGAGCGGAAACGCTCGCCAAGAGCGAGACAAGGGTTGTGAGAGTGGTGAAGCCCTTCATTTTTGTTGGTTACTTCATCACCCAAGACGATGGCAGGCTTTTATCCTCCCCGCCTCGCCCACAACACCTTCATTTCGATCCGACATTTAGACGAAGGCACAGAAGCAGGGCTAGTTAGTGGGGAAAAGATGCCCTTGGTTGGGCACTGCGCCGATAGGGCTGGTCGAGAAGGCCTCCTGCGACCATCTCTCAACGGAACAAGGGAAGAGACCAAAGGCTTCTTCGTCGGTGGAGACCTCCATCTCCTTGACGCAATTGGCGCGGTAAGTTCGGAAAGACGGAAACAGTTTTCGCTGGTGCGAGGGGAGGGTAATAATGGTGTTTTGCCGTGAAAGGGGCCGAGCCCGTCGCAATGTCGTCGCGGTGACACCGCTATGGCTAGGTGCTAAACGCTCCCAGCTGCAAGTTTGAGCGCGGGTGAGGCACTGACCTGCGATTGGCCAGAGCCTCCGCATATAGGGCAACCTGGTGGGTTTTCTGTTCTATTTCTCGCTTACCATCGACTGTGGGAGGTCGACTTCTTCTTTGGAAACCGGAAAATGGGTGGTTTAGCACGAGAGGCCGAACATATGTTACGAAGGTAGCGGTATAGATACAGAGAAGGGAATATGCGTTCCTGGATGGCATGTTAACTGAGACTTGACCAGCACGTTAGGGCTGGAGGACGCACCTATAGCTAAGGGTACCTCGAGCTAGTCACGACTCGCACCCACTGCACAACGCCATGGCAGGCCTGGTAGAACTTGATCTCACTTCAATCTTCCCTCCAGATAACTTCGCCTTTCGTCCATTTGTCCGCCCACATTGCTCGCTTATGATAGATCTTACGAGCCTCCTTGAACTGTCGAATAAAGTCATCCACATCTGTGTTCCCGCGGGGCGTGCTAGTACCGGAGCCATGTTCACGAGTACTAAGTAGGGGAGGTTGCTGCTGAACGAATGAATTTGCCATTGCCTCGGTAGCATCGTCTTGGTCTGTCGTCGTGTGCTTCAATCTCATTAGCAGGAACTGTGATGTGAACCGCTGCGGACAATCGTCAGTACAACGGGAATATGGCCGGAAGGCCAAGGATACACAAACCTGGTATACTTCTTTCTGCTCCTTCTCCAATTCCTTCCATCGCTTCTCGAGAGCCTTGGCCTCGTCAAAGGCGGCTTGGGTTTCGGCACGCAGCATGTAGAGCGAATCCTGATGAGCTGCATTATTCTCTGGGAGCATCCTGAGCAAGGATATACAATTTAGGTAGCATAGCACACACGGGCAATGGTCTCATTCGCCAGCCCAAGCTCTGCTTGAGACCGATATAGGTCCTTCACGCAGTCTAGAGAGTGGAATACGGCTTGAAAGTATGCAGGATCGTTGAGAAGGTCTTCGAGATCCTCCCGCCTTGATTTTCATTCATGTTGAGACCTCGCCTATGGCATATAGCGCTGAGGCTTACGAGAAGTGTGACAGCTCGGGGTAGTCTTGCACAAGGTGGGTAGCCATACTGAGAGATGATGACGGTGGGAGGCAAGCGATATCGCATTTGAGTTGCCGACGGGGCGATCATTTACACCACCATCATGTCCTCCTCCGAGCTCGTATTCCCTGGCCAATCTGTACCAGCAAAGCATGTGAACCTGAAGCTTGGTCCAGGGCTTCAGCAGCAAGCCAGCTATTCCGATCCCTCCGAGTCCACAGTCGTATCGACAAAGGCCGGTCTTCTGGAGCATTCAGCGAACCGAAGCAAATGGTGGGTGGATAGCAATTCAAGACGCGTTCGTCTTCATTTTCTTTGGTACACTTCGAGTACTCACGGCGTTTCAGTATGTCCCCGCACCCCAAGAGTCGGTTGTTGGAGCGGTTACCCAGAGACTAGGAGAGGGATACCGCGTGGATATCGGAGGCGCACACCAAGCGTCTTTAGATGCTCTCGCGTTCGAAGGCGCTACGAAACGAAACAAACCGAACCTCAAGGTTGGTAGCCTAGTCTACGCCCGAGTATCGCTCGCACACAAGGATATGGAACCGGAACTCGAGTGCTTTGACGCTCAAACGAGGAAGTCTGAAGGATACGGGGAGTTGAAGGGTGGATTTATGGTTCGGTGCAGCCTGAAAATGTGTCGAAAGTGAGTTTAGGCGCCCATCCCCCCTTACCTGCCTTTTTAATCGGTCGTTTACTCTCAGTCTTCTCGACCCAAAGCATTTCCTTCTGCCACTGCTTGGCGGCAAGTTCCCATTGGAATCCGCCATCGGTATGAACGGACGCGTGTGGATCAGCGCGAAGGAGCCCAGGCAAATCATCGCGATTGCTCGGTGCATAGAAGCCACGGATCCGGATGGTGGAGGCATGGACTCCGGGGGTGTCAAAGCACTTCTGGACACTCTGGAGACATGAAAGCAATATGGTACAGCATTACGTCTAAAATACAAGCATAACTAAAGCGACTAGTCGTCATCGGCCACTCGTGCGCGTTTGGTGGCTCGTCTCGAGGTCGAAGTGCTGGTGCTGATTTCTTCCTCGCTCTCGCCGGTGCTTCGAAGGCTGGCGCTTGCGCGCTTCCTTCTCTGGTATTCCTTGTCTCTTGCACGCTTCTGCTGTAAAGACAATTCCTGATTCTTTGGTGCGGGAGGTAAGACCACGGTCGTTGGTCCAGCACTGCTCTGTTTGTAATCATCGGTGGTCGTCGTGTCTTCACCGTCTCCAGTCAAATCCAAGGACTACATCATGTCGGCAAGCCAGTCCCTCTGGAAGTGGATGCGACGCACCTTGTGATACGTGAGGCTGCTATTGGAAAATATGCGATCCTGCTCGCCAACTTCGTACTTCTTTCGCGTCGCAGTTTGGTTCTTGAGGTATCCTTCGAAGCCCTGGATGATGTTGCCTCCGCTATGAGCAGCAGTCTCCGTCAAGTAGTTGCCCTCTAGTGCGTAGATTTGTGCTTCTATTTGAGCCTTATAAGGCTTCAGAGGTTACGGTCGATCGGGTAATGGATGTCACGTACCAGCTGTTTATCCACAAGCCTCTTCTTGGGCAAGGCCTGCATGAGCTCCTTGCGAAGAGACTCATACTGGGACCTATCCTCTGCAGTCGGCACAGCATTTGACTCTGCCATGACCATGACCATTCATGAAGGACGCGTTGAAGGTGTAATGAGTCGAGGTTGAGACGCGCATGAGAGTATTTGCATTTGTTATGTTTCAAAGTCGTTGGCTTTCAGCGACGCGTACGCGTTCAGAACGAGTTAGTGGTCATTAGTGTGTCTATTACAATCTTTATCCCGCAATGTCCTCAGCACCTCCCCCAAGCAACCCCCCCACCGACTCTGAGAAGAAACCCGAGGAATCAGCACCCTCGACGTCCTCGAACACCCAGGACAATGCAGACATGGACACCACTCCCGATGTCCAACCCGAGGAGACTTGGGATGACATTCCAGAAGACATCATGGCCTTAACCAACGATGAGATTGCCACAAGAACGCGCCTCATCGACAACGACCTCAAAGTCATGCGGTCAGAAACCCAGCGTCTACAACATGAGCAGAGCGTGATGAAGGAGAAGATTCGAGACAACTCGGAGAAGATTAAGCAGAATAAGGTGCTACCTTATCTGGTTGGGCACATTGTTGAGGTGCGTATCTGGCGCCGGTGAATCTGAATGCAAGATTGATGTTCGTTAGATTCTGGACGTCGATCCTGAAGGGGAGGAGGACGGTGCAAGCCAGGATGTGGATTCCATGAGGAAGGGGAAGTGCGCCGTCGTCAAGACATCGACGCGTCAGACCGTCTTTCTCCCTATGATTGGCCTCGTTCCCCCAGAGAAACTCACACCGGGCGATCTCGTCGGTGTAAACAAAGACTCGTATCTTATCCTCGATACGCTTCCCGTCGAGTTCGACTCGCGGGTAAAGGCAATGGAGGTGGATGAGCGGCCAACAGAGAAGTATACCGATATCGGTGGCCTGGAGAAACAGATCGAAGAGCTGGTGGAGGCTATTGTTCTCCCCATGGAACAAGCGGACAAATTCAAGACGTTGGGCATTAAGCCTCCCAAGGGGTGCTTGATGTATGGACCCCCAGGTTCGTTTCACCATGCATTGTACGCTCGCGTTTGACTTATCGACCGGGCTATTTCAGGAACGGGTAAGACATTGCTTGCCCGTGCTTGCGCTGCGTCGACCAATGCATGCTACCTGAAGCTCGCCGGTCCATCATTGGTGCAGATGTTTATTGGTGACGGTGCCAAGCTCGTTCGTGACGCCTTCGCACTAGCAAAGGAGAAGGCTCCAGCAATCATTTTCATCGACGAACTGGACGCCATTGGTACAAAGCGTTTCGATTCGGACAAGAGTGGTGATCGAGAGGTACAGCGGACGATGTTGGAACTTCTCAATCAGCTCGATGGCTTTGGAAGCGACGATCGAATCAAGGTCAGTCAGTTGTATGAAATGAAATACTCAAGCTGACATGCGAATTCCAGGTCATTGCTGCAACTAACCGAATAGACATTCTCGATCCTGCACTGCTGCGTTCTGGTCGTCTGGATCGGAAAATCGAGTTCCCCCTGCCCAACGAAACGGCCAGAGCCCGCATCCTGCAAATCCACTCCCGCAAGATGACGTGCTCCCCAGATGTGAACTACGATGAACTCGCGAGGAGTACGGACGAGTTCAACGGTGCCCAGCTGAAGGCTACCTGCGTCGAGGCTGGAATGATTGCCCTCCGAGAAGGGGCTACTAAGCTCTCGCACGAGCACTTCTTGAGTGGCATAGCAGAAGGTGAGTTATCCTACTGGGAATCCCTTGCATCCTCCATTGACGTAATTCATCAACGCAGTTCAGAGCAAGAAGAAGAACAACCTTATGTATTTCGCTTAATCACGCCTCCAGGTTCACCGCTGTCTACATCCCACCCACCTATCTCATTCCTTTCCATTACGATGTCCAGACACGGCGTACGGCTAAGGGACTGCGCCGCAGACGTGAGACATAAACCCATGACTTCTGGCCGTTTCTCAAAACCAAACTTCACATTAATCGATCCATAAACTTAAACTGGTTCTTTCAGATGCTCTTCAGGGCGGTTCCATAACAATCCGATTGGAAGTTGCCACTAAACTTTCCCGTGACTCTTCCTCTAGCCCTACTCCGCTGATGAGAACCATCAAGCTTCAGCCCTACTGCGGCTAAGCTTCTCCTCAAGGACGGGCGGCCTTACGACGTTGCGCGCTCTGCTTGGTATGTGACCTCCACCGAGTAGGGCCACTCTCAGGCGAGGTCGCTCGCTCCTTCTCCCTGGCCATACACTTTTACATAACAGTCAAATAGCGAGCCCGAAAGGGGGTTGATATCGAAGCGTTCCATCATCGTCACGCCGTAGTGACAAGCTGGAACGAGTAGTTGAGCATGCAGATCGGGACACAAGCTTCAGGCTCAAATTGACAGGGTGCTGCTTGCCGAAGGTTCTTTGGTCTTGGACCTTGGGGATCGTCGGGTCATGGAGAAGGTTGATGTCCCTATCGCCCTTCTTTTCCGACCAGCAGCTCCCCTCTGCCCCCTCCTGCTACCCTACAAAAACAATAGACGGTGCCGAGGAGGTCTATCCCGACCCAGTGAAGCACGCTTCTGTAAGTCTTCTAGTTGTTGAGCTGTCCGTACGATAGTTGATGCACAGTCCCGGACGGATGTAGGGGGCGTTGCTAGCTGAGTAAGTCTGGAAGAAACAAGCTTCCCGGGGGGACATTATTATGTCCTCGGTCACGGAGTAGCTACCTCCACATATCGATTAAGGCTCGGAACCCAACCTTTCTCCTGGCCGTTAACACCTTGTCCCTGTACCACTACCATCACCCACATAACCCTCGTCTCCATACCCTCGCTATGCCGTTCGCTAAACCCGTCAAGTTCGCGTGTCCTCAACCCGGCGGGGTCCACAGTCTTCCTGTGGAACTTCTCTCCCGCATTTTCACCCTAGGGGCGGGATTCGACTACCTCTACGAAGATTCTCCCTTCCTCCTCAAACCGAATCAAGACTACTATCCCCCTCCTTCCTCCTTCCAGCTTCTCGTATCCCATGTATGTCAACGCTGGAGGCAGATTGCTCTGTGCACCCCATCGCTCTGGACGACGATTCACCTGCGAGAACCGGTCCACTTAGCGCGTGCACGAGCTTATTTGGACCGTTGCTCCAGCTCAGCCACCCACCGCCTCGACATCCTCGTTGACACCGTCGCGCCAGAGGAACACATCCCAGGGGTCACCCTATGTCGTGAAGAGATCGTCAAGGTATTCGACCTCATCATCCCCCATGTGGAGCATTGGCGGTCGTTCCACCTCAAGATACGGGACAACGAGTGCAAACTCGAAGCTCGCCGCGCCCTCTCGACCTGCGGTCCCGCACCACTCCTTGAGACCCTCCAGCTTTATCATTTTGAGGACTACGGAACGGCACAGAACCTCTATATTGCGACGTACAGACCCCCCGTCGTCGTATTCCATAACACTGTCCCAAAGCTCCGCAACGTATCCCTCATAGGCGTTAACCTTCCCTGGCTGAAAAGCCCGTATCTCATGAACCTCCACAAGCTAGAACTCGCCCTCCACCCCGACAACATTCGTCCGCCGTACGACTCCTGGGATCGCATGCTCCGACTCAGCCCCCAGCTGCAGAGCCTCTCCCTCCATTACTCGGGCCCTCGGCTTGAGAGTGGCGAGCCCAACTCAGCCTGGACACCGTCGAAGGACAAGATCGCGTTGGATAATCTCACGGATTTGAGGTTCACCGACCTCGACCCCGATTACCTGTGCGGCGTTGTGGAGCGCTTGTACCTGCCCAGCGCAAGGAAGATGTCGTGGGACCTTCCCGAACAGGATTTTACTCCCTTCGTTGAGCTGCTCACGAAGAGGAGTGAGCCGTCCTCTGGCGCGGGGACTTCAGCATCGACAACGAACTCTCCGAGGAGACTGTCGAAGATCTCGATATCATCGTTGTTGTCGGAATCAGAACGCGGTGAGGACGCGGTAGCGACGACGTCGACGCCGCGGCCTGAAGCCTTGTTCGACGGCCCGCTTCCGCACTTGTCGCGACTGGAAACTCTCGTAATAACCGCCCTAGAGTGCGATCTCTCGAGTTGGCAGAAGCTATTGGAGTCTCTCGGCGGGTTGAAGCAGTTGGAGATCGACTTTAGAAGGGTAGGCGCCAAGTTCTGGAAGGTTCTCTCAGGGGCTGCAGCGGGGGATAAGAGGGGTGCGTTGAGGCCGGGGTCACGCGGCCTTCTACTCCCTCAACTTCAACTTTTTAAAGTCGCCGGTGTGTCCGGAGAAGACCTGCAACGGGAGATTCCAAGGCGGCGGAAGAAGACCCCCTGCGGAGGCGGAGGGTTAAGCGAATGGATAGTTCGATGGTCGCCGGTAGCAATGGGGGAGGATCCAGTGCTGGATGACCTCGTCGAGCATGGCTGTTGGGTTGCGGGAGGGGACTCGGGAAGCGGGTGGGTGAAGGTCGAAACGTACTATGAGGACGATGAAGAGGATGTAGAGGAAGAGTTGGAACCTGAAGGAACCCCAGATGAGGACTCGCCGGGATTCAATGATGCTTGAACCGTGACGGATGATTTTGAATATTTGTGATATCATGAACGTTCTTGAGATTTCAGCCATTTGCCACTAGCTACGGACTATTTAGCCCTTATGATAGCATAGCACACTTAGTATTATACCATCCTGGCAGTCGAGGTTTCTGGTCTCAATCTCGTCCAGCTACTCTTCAGTCGCCACGGAGGCATTTTCGGCAATGATGGTTGGGCGCTTAACCCATGATTACATAAAAAGGCGCCACCTTGCTTCAGCAAGATCGAACCAATATAATATGAAGGGTGAGGCGGTGATGATTTTTGCGAAGGAGGAAGGCTATTATAAGAGGCACGAGAGTAGGCCATTTATGTCACGGGGAACCGTGTTCGCCCCAACATATTTCCTCGTGGCCTCAGGGCAACTACATAAGGTATCTTTAGATTAGGCTCACTCGCTGGCGCACGCCTACGGCGTGCTCGCGCTCGCTCGCTTAAGACTAATCGTCCTAAGTAGCTGTGATGGTGGGCCCATAAGCATGGGCTCACACGGGAAGACAAATATGCTGGAGTGAACGGGAAGGGTTGGGCTAGATGAGGATATAATTCAATGTCAGGTAGATACTGGTGAAAGAATGGTGTATAACGGGGTAAACCCCCAGGGCACTGAGGGAAGCCGCAGCACTTTGGCAAGGCATGCAATGACAGCAGAACGACGATAGGGGAAGTCACGAGAAATGAAGAAACAGATCGGGTGGGTCTCGTGGTGTCTCGAGGCGCACACGATCGACGCTGAGGTGAGCCGTACTCGACTCGGAGAGCAAAATGGAGGTCAAAGATAGGGGGCATAGTATGAACGAACCAAACAAGTACAACCGTGTCAATGTCCTTAAAAGGAAGTTAAGGGAAAAGTCATTAGCCTTGCTGAAGCAAGGAATAAGATCCATCAATTGTGGAGTCACGTGCCTAAATTTTGCCTCGCTCGGCAAAAGAGTCGGAGTTAGTGAACTCCTTGACTTCGCAGGCAAGCTGCAAGGACGCAGCAAACCCCATTCCCTGACACTATACTGCTCCCATCTAGACCTGACATAAGTTGTAGCAATTAGGTCTTCCCTAAAAGGTATTTTTTGTGGTTTTTATCCTTTAGACTGGCTTAGTTAACACCTCGAACAGCACCAGATAAATGGCGCCCCACATCCCACCCTTTAACCCACTCGCGATAAATCTACGACGACAAACACAACATTTGGCAGCTATCTTGCCGCCCGAAACTGCATGCATCGCTAAGCTGCAGGCCGCTTCCAACACACACGAATTTCTTCACATTCTCTCGGACTCGCTGGCCAACCCCGCCTATACTCAAACAATCGCGACTCTTTTTCGCCCAATACTGACTGACCTGTGTACGAGGTGGATTGAAGTTGGATCGGAGGATGCATTGGTAGCTCTTTGCTACCTGGTTGAGGTTCATGAGGAACTGTTCCCGTGCGTCTTCTGTTCGACCTTCCACCTGAACCTTCAACTTGACTGTTCAACGATAGCATCCTTTCGCGCATTTTGCAAGTTTTCTTCCCCAATAGCCCCCTTTCATGCCTCCTGGAAGCCGAATCCCAGACCTCGGTTGACCCTTCGCGCCTCCATCGCCTCATCTTGTCGTACTTCCGCATCTTGCAAGCCAATAGACAGCTTCCCCGCCAACTTCAATGGCCGTTGACACCACTCGCCAAACTCATCTGGACAGAAGACCTAGACAATGGAACGCGGTTGTTGGCCATCCAATGCTATGCTATACAGGCGGAAATGGGGGAGATTGAGAGCGAAAAGTTGGTTCAGGAGATCCTAGGGCCGGTTGGAGAAGTTGATTGCCCGATGGAGTACGGGGTGAATGTGGATGGCTCAAAGAAATACGTCGACGGCTGGTTAGCAGAGACGACAGAAATCCAGAGGGTGCGCAGGGAAAGGGCTGAATTGGTAACGGAGCGGATAGATTTCTTCGGGAGAGACGAGGGAGATCCGCTAGCATTTATGCAGACTTCTGATTTGAGGTGCGTTGACTCGATGCATACGTAGGTTCATACTGACCCCCACCTATAGCCCGTTGGTCGAGAGCGTGGAAGGCGTTCTGCTATTGAAACCATCCCATTTGCGAGGACATTCCCCCGACTATATTCCCATTCCGTCCTCCAATACCTCCTTGACACAGCTTGCCCACCACATATCCCTCCGCATCCCTACCCTTCTCACCTCCACTCCTTCCGCGGGCAAGGCACTGTTACTCAACCACCTCGCCAATATTCTTCACCCCGAAACCAAAAACCAAATCGTGACGCTTCACCTGGCTGATACCTCATTGGACGCTCGCTCGCTGCTGGGCTCCTACATCTCATCAACCACACACCCGGGATCGTTCGAATGGAAGGAGGGGGTTTTAGTTCGTGCTATGCGTGAGGGGAAGTGGATCGTTTTCGAGGATATCGACCGTGGGTCGAACGAGGTTCTGGGAACGTTGAAGCCGTTGGTCGAGTCTCTCGGTGCTGGAAAGTGGATTGGAGGGAGAGCTTCAATACAGATACCGGGCCGAAGGGAAGTCGTCGCCCATGAAGGTTTCTTAATATTCGCCACAAGATCCGTCTCACTTTCCCCCACGAGCAAATTCCCTAATCCCACTTTCTTCGGTGCTCACAAGTTCTACGAAATCACCCTCAACTCCCCTCCACTGGATGAACTCGACACGATCATCTGTGGCCGCTTCCCCACCCTCGCAAGCTCTACATCCAAGGCGTGCATCCACTTGTGGGATTCCCTCAATGCTCTCCGGTCTACTGTCCCTTCGTTGAAGGAGTTCGGTCTCCGGGATCTCATCAAGTTCTGCAGGCGAGTCGAAAGACTCCTCCCACCTTCATTCCACTCGATGGACGTCGACACCCAACATATCACCCTCGGTACCGTTTTCTCCAACCCAATCATGCGCGAAGATATCTACATCGAAGCGCGGGACGTATTCTTCGGAGCTGGGACCATGACGCCTGCATCCAAGGCAGCAATGGATATTGTCGCAAGCCTGGTTGGAGAACACCTCGGCCTCGACTCCGAACGGTGCCACTGGCTTACAGAACGCAAGACCCCCGACCTCCATGTCGAGACTGACGCCAACGGCGTGACAACCGGCATGCGGGTATCCCGAACCTATCTCCCTTCGCGCAAATCCACCACGCCTTTCACAGCGACTTCACGGCCATTTGCCCTCCACCGCCCCGCTGTCGGTCTTCTTTCTCGCCTCGCCACTGCGGTCTCCCTTCAAGAACCTGTCCTTCTCATCGGAGAAACGGGCACCGGGAAAACCAGCGTCATCACTCACCTCGCCCATGTGTTGAGACGGCCGCTCATTTCCCTCAACTTATCGAACCAGACAGAGTCCTCAGATTTAATCGGCGGCTTGAAACCCGTGGATGCTCGCATGCCCGGATCGCTGCTTCAAGAACGTTTCTCTGAACTATTTGGAGCCACCTTCAGCCGGAAGAAGAATGAGAAGTTTGAGACGTCGATCAGGAAGGCCGTGAACGAAGGGAAGTGGAAGAGGGTGGTTGGATTGTGGAAGGAGAGTGTGAGACTTGCGCAGGAGAGGTTCAGTGCGAAGAAGCAAGAGAACCAGGATGTGACGAGGTATGTTTCTCTAATCTCTTTGCTCATTCCTCGGTTAATAGGTCCTCCGACAGCCCTGACGTAGACCGGGAGAACGGAGCGAGTGCTCCCAGGAAACGGCGGAAGCTGCATGAAACCACTCTCGAGGAGCGAGAGCAGCGCTGGATAAGCTTTTTGAAGGACGTGGAGGAGTTTGACATTCAGCATGTTCATGGCAAGGGGAAGTTCACGTTTGCGTTTGTCGAGGGACCATTGATCAAGGCTCTCCGGAACGGTGATTGGTGAGTAGCTGTCATCAGCCTACCTTTCTCAAATCGTGCACATCGCTAACGTGGTGCTTAGGATCCTGCTTGACGAAATCAACCTTGCAAGTCCAGAAACCTTGGAGTCTATTTCAAGTCTCCTTCATGGTCCTACAGCGTCCATCACCCTGACCGAACACGGCGAACTCGAGCCCGTACCTCGACATCCTGATTTCCGCCTTTTTGCTTGCATGAATCCTGCAACGGACGTTGGGAAGAAGGACCTGCCGCCAAACATCAGGACGAAGTTCACCGAGATCGATGTTCCTCCACCCGACGCCGACAAAGAGACTCTGCTCAGCATCGTGGAGAAATACATTGGCCCGCATGCTGTTGGCGACAGGGGTGTGATAATGAACGTAGCAGAGTTCTACCTCGCTGTGAAGGACCTGGCTGAGAAGCGCGTGCTTGCCGATGGTTCCAACCACCGGCCGCATTTTAGCATGCGAACCCTTTCTCGTGCTCTCACTTTCGCCGCCGACATCGCCAACACCTACAGCCTACGACGTGGCATCTGGGAGGGGTGCCTGATGGCTTTCACCATGGTTCTCGATTCGCAAAGCGCGGAGCTTGTTACAGCACTGGCTCACAAGCACCTTTTGGCCGGTGTCCGAAACCCTCGTTCCATGCTTGCCCGAGAGCCCAACCCCCCACAGAATCCCGACGACTTCGTCAAGGTTGGCCCATTCTACCTCGCCAAAGGACCTCTCGCTCCGGAGTCGATGGAGCACTACATTATGACTCCTTCCGTCGAAACAAAGTTGAAGGACCTCGCCCGCATCATCTTAACGAGGCGATTCCCTGTCCTTATCGAAGGTCCCACTTCCGCTGGAAAGACGAGTTCCATCGAATACCTCGCCAAGCGTACTGGGCACGAGTTCATCCGTATCAACAACCACGAGCACACCGACATTCAAGAGTACATCGGTTCGTACGTGTCGGACCCTGTCACAGGGAAGCTTGTCTTTAGGGATGGGCTTCTTGTACAAGCACTGCGGAAAGGAAGCTGGATCGTCCTCGATGAATTGAATCTTGCCCCCACGGACGTGCTCGAAGCGTTGAACAGGCTCCTAGATGACAACAGGGAGCTCGTCATTCCAGAAACTCATGAAGTCGTACGGCCCCACCCTCATTTCATGCTCTTCGCTACCCAAAACCCTCCTGGACTGTATGCTGGTCGTAAGGTCCTGTCTCGCGCCTTCAGGAATCGATTCCTCGAGGTCCACTTCGAGGACGTACCTCAAGCTGAACTGGAAGTTATCCTTTGCCAGCGTTGCCGCATCGCGCCATCGTATGGGAAGAGGATCGTTGAAGTATTCCGCCAACTTCAGAAGCGCCGACAATCGAGTAGGGTGTTCGAGAGCAAACAGGGGTTCGTCACCCTCCGTGACTTGTTCAGATGGGCGGGGAGAGATGCTGTGGGGTACCAGGAGCTTGCAGAGAATGGGTACATGTTGTTGGCCGAGAGGACGAGAAAGGAGGAGGATAAGGTGGCGGTGAAGGAAGTGTTGGAAGCTGTCATGAACGTTCGCATCGACGAAGAATCCCTTTACGATCCCAGCCGATACGAAGCCGACATCGTGGCGTTCCTCGGTTGTGCGCCGCCGGCATCGACAAACATTATCTGGACGAAGGCCATGCGGAGGTTGTTCGTCCTCTTCAGTCGTGCCCTTAAGTTCAAGGAGCCCGTCCTCCTTGTCGGCGAGACGGGATCTGGCAAGACCTCAGTTTGCCAGGTGTTTGCTGATGCCGTTAATCGCAGGCTGCATGGGCTCAGTTGCCACCAGAACACGGAGACGGCGGATATCATCGGAGGGCTACGACCTCTTCGGAATCGTCAAGCACTCGGCGCCGAGACAGTCCAGGAAGCTGCGTCTCTCCTGAAGGGACTGGGGCTATTCGAGTCGGACGAATGCGGGCCAGAAGACGTTCAACGGCTCCTAGAGAAGGTGATCACGTCGTCGGACATCGATGCGGCGTCTCTTTCGGCGTTGGAGGCTGCTCGGTACAAGATCGTGCGGGCTCGGTCTATCTTTGAGTGGCGCGACGGTCCCTTGATAGAGGCGATGAGGAACGGCGAGGTTTTTCTGCTTGACGAAATCTCATTGGCGGAGGACTCTGTGTTGGAGCGGTTGAATAGTGTTCTAGAGCTCGAGAGAACCATCGTCCTTGCAGAAAGAGGTGGGGGAGGAGAAGAAAGCCCACACATCCAGGCGGACGAGGGCTTCAGGCTCGTTGCGACTATGAACCCTGGGGGTGATTACGGTAAAAAGGAGCTGTCACCTGCCCTTCGTAACCGTTTCACAGAAATTTGGGTCCCTCAGATCGATGACAGACGCGACCTCGAACTCATCGCCTCGAGCCTGTGGAAAACAGATGACCTCAAGGGCTTCACCGTCCCGCTTCTGGATTTCATCGAGTGGTTGTGTGGGAGAGTGGCCGATCGTAGCATCCTCACGCTTCGAGACATTTTGGTGGGTATCAGATCTCTTGTCCACCAGGCTCCTGCTAACCTGATTCTAGGCCTGGATTACTTTCATGAACTGCATGCACGACTCACCGCAATGTTTGCTGGGTCTGAGCCACGTCTTCGTATGTATTTGATATACGGGCACCACAGAATACTGACATTTCCCGCAGCACCATGCCGCCCACATGACGTACCTCGACGGTTTAAGCGCACTCCCCCAGCTGTCCTCGTATTCAAAGGATGCTCTGAACACGATCAAGGGGGAAGCTTCCCAAAAGCTAGAGAGCCTGGTTCCTCTTGCCCCTGCTGAAACCGATATCGACCCACCCGGTTCCCATGGTTACGTCAAACTCGGACCCTTCTCATTGAAAGTAGGGGAGCATGAGCCCAAACCCCACCTGTTCACTCTTTCAGCGCCTACTACCCAGGGCAATGCGCTCCGGCTTACGAGGGCATGTCAAGTTCCCAAGCCGATCCTCCTGGAAGGTAGCCCAGGCGTCGGGAAGACGAGTCTTGTTGTTGCACTCGCGAATATGACCGGCCAGAAGCTCCACAGGATCAACCTGTCCGACCAGACGGACCTTGTCGACCTCTTTGGGTCCGATCTCCCTGTGGAAGGAGGTCGCCCAGGGGAGTTCGCCTGGAGAGATGGGGAGTTCCTCCAAGCTCTTCAGCTTGGTCACTGGGTTCTGTTGGATGAGATGAACCTTGCACCACAGGCTGTTCTCGAAGGTCTGAACGCTGTTCTGGACCATCGGGGCTCAGTATACATCCCCGAGCTCGGAAGGAGCTTTACTTGCCACCGATCCTTCCGTATCTTCGCTGCGCAGAACCCCCTGAACCAAGGAGGCGGCAGGAAGGGATTGCCGAAGTCGTTCATCAACCGCTTTACGAAGGTCTACATCGAGGAGCTGAGCGCCGAGGACTACCTACTGGTATGCAGGCATCTCTTCCCTGACATCGGAGAGGAGGTCCTGCAAGCCATGATCACCTTTAATACCCAGCTGAACCAGGAGGTCGTCGTCAAGAAGACGTTCGCGCGTGACGGCTTCCCGTGGGAGTTCAACCTTCGAGATGTGATCCGGTGGGGATCGCTCATGACGGATCAGAGATATCGCCAGCCCGCTGCCTACATCGGTACCGTTTACCTACAGAGGTTCCGTACAGAGAAGGATCGGAAACTTGCTATGCGTATCGCAGACGCAGCGTTCTCTCGATCACCAACCCACAGCTTCCCTCCTGCGCTTACACTTACGCCTTCTATGCTGGAGCTCGGTCACGTCTCTCTCCACCGTCAGAACTTTGCCACGGTTAGGCGATCCGGTCGGCTCCTGCAGAAACATCTCAGCACCTTGGAAACTCTCGGAGACTGTGTTTCCCAGTCTTGGCTCGCTATCCTGGTTGGGGGTCGTAATTCTGGGAAAACTGAGCTCATCCGCTCGATAGCGAACCTCACTGGGAACGATCTCCACGAAGTTTCGGTCAACTCGGCCACAGATACGATGGACATCTTGGGAAGTTTCGAGCAGGCCGACCTTAGGGGGCAGGTGGCTGGAGTTCTCGATGGATTATCGCTTCTCGTCGAGGCCGGCATCCGCACTTCGCACGGTTCTCGTGCGTTGGCTACTACTCAAAACATTTTGCCGGAGCTGAGGTCAATCCGGGGTGAATTTGACGTCTCTCAACAGCTCCGTCGGACCAGGCAACTTCTTTCACAATTGAAGGCGAACGAGGGCGACATCGACGGTGATTTCAGTCAGTTGCATGCACGAGCCAGCTCCTTAATCGCGAGTGGTGGCGCTACTGGCCGTTTCGAATGGATCGACGGTCCCCTCGTCAAAGCCTTGAAGCATGGTCACTGGATCCTCTTGGACGGGGCAAACTTGTGCAATCCATCTGTGTTGGACAGGCTGAACTCCCTCTGCGAGACCGACGGTCGATTGGTTCTCAGTGAGCGGGGATTCGTGAATGGTGAAGTCGAAGTCATCCACCCCCATCCGGACTTTCGGCTGTTCATGACTGTAGACCCTCACCATGGAGAGCTATCGCGAGCCATGAGGAACCGAGGCATCGAAGTCACTCTCACGGGCGGCAACACCCTCGAAGACTTCGCGACCTTACAAGACTATGCCCGCCTGCCACCGTTCGTCGAGCAGGCCACGGACATTCCATCAGTCATCGCCCAATTTGACGCTGTGCGCCGTGGTCACTCCCTTTGGTCGACTGAGTCGTGCAGAATCTCAGCCTCCTCCTTGGGGCTCGCGCAAAGTTCATCCCGCTCGCCTGCCCTCCTTAACCAAGTCGCCTCCCTATCATTTGCTGCTTCGCACCCACGAGACGCCTACATCCCCTTCGTTCTTCGAAGCTCCGTCCCGTTCTCCCTGGCCTTTGTTCAACGTCACGACGCGCAGAATGGAAATGCCCTTCGTGCAGTCATGCCCGGCTTGGATTCAATCAATCAGCTCCTGTCCACTGAGGACTTTCAAGAGGGTTTGAACGCGTTTCGCAACATCGCGGACACAAGTTTTGCGTTGGAAACCCAAGGCGCCAAAGTACGTTCTTCCTCTTCCTTTTTGTCAAATGCTCCTGAATTTCGTCCAGCCTGTCGACTTCTACATGATCTCGAGTGGCCCATTGACCGGCCTGGAGGACGACGGAATCTCTGTCCATCACACGGCCCTCCTAAACTACCTCGATCTCATCTCTCTGCGCTTCATGTTTGAAGTTGACGTCGACGCTGCAGCCTCCGTCGAACATTTCCCCGAACAGCACGCCGCAATTGTACGAGAGATTGATCAGGTCATCGCCTCTGTTCAGGCCGCGATCAAAGTGGTTTTGAATGAATACCTCAAGCAAATCAATGACCACATTGTAAGCGCCAAGTATTGTATCTCTCCCCAATTAACATTTCTTCGGCAGGACGACGCTCGTAATTCCTACCTACTCTTAACGTGCGCTATCCGCCTGCGAGAAGCAGCTCGCACCGTGCCTTTCGACTATTCCAAGGCTATCGCAATCATCCGGTGGTTTTCAGGACTCCTCGACAACGCAGGAGCGGTCTTCTCCGGGGTCTGCCGCTCCATGCAGCGCTTACAGGACATGCTATCTCTCTCCAGCGGATCCGGTTTGGTCGAAGTTTGGGAATCATTCTACCTCGACGTTCCGCGTGAACTGCCGTCCGATCTTCAGAGATTCGATCAACTCGCTCGAGCTACCAAGGACCGCTCCAAGTTTGAAGGTGAGCGCGGGCCGCCCCAAATAGATTTCTGATCACTAACGGCCATGTGAAGCTGTGCGACGACAGCTCCTAGACACAATATCGGTCGCCCTCGTTCAGCCTCCGGATTTCGTGAACCGATATCAAGAGCTGCGCCCCAAGCTTGAGTCGGTACGTCGCGCTGGCGCTCTATATTCAGTGGGCACTCGTCTTAGTCACACCCTAGTATCTTTCGGCCTTTCTCGATCCCAAGTTGGTGGAGGCCCCATCCGCAGAACAGCTCCTTGACCCTAGCTGTCTCGTCGTCGAGTTGTCCCTCCTCTCTCGCACGAAGGGCAGAAAAGTACGCATCTCACACCCCTTCGTTCCGAATGAACCTCATGCTCCTCCAGACGCCAAAGAACATGCAGCGTTTCATCCAGCTTGCATGCGGTGACGAGAGCATGCCCATCTCCCACTTGGTCCCGTTCCAACGCTTGGGCTGGTCAGTTCAGGAAGGCGCCGGTTCGTTATCCCCGGTCTTTCTCCTTCAGCTAAGTGACTGAATCGATGCCTGCAGGTGACGTACAAGGCTACGTCCTTGCTAGTATTAACTGGCTCGAAGCAACATGGAGGATCGTGGAGAGCGCAGTACGTCGCTACTTGGACAATTTCCCGCCAACCAATCGCTGATAGGCCTATAGGTGATTCCGGCGGGCACTGGCCCTGGGTTCTTGCACAGGCCTGTTCACCTCATGGGTGCTCTTCAAGCATGGTGCGCACGTCGATACCATTGTAATGAACCTGATTTTGAAGCCTCTGCAGCGCGACTGAATCCATACCACTCACACGGTTGGAGTCGTATACAAAGCAGCTCGACCTTCAATTGCAGCGTCTCTACCTCGAATGCGATGACCCCCGGATCGTATCAGATATGCTAAAAACATTCTTTTCAGAGAACGTGTCGCTTGTGAGTAACTTCGGCCAGCGTGATGGGTAGGATGTGCCCTGACCTCCTTCTAGCTGGCTTCTTGCTTCTCCGGGTCGGTTCCCAGAAATGCTGCAGCAATAGAGCTTTCCGAAGAGTCCCTGGAAGCTCAGGTCACGGAGCTCTTGAAGACCACGAACCCTTATCTCCGAGATGTCGTTGTGAAGCACCTGCAGCCTCTCTGTCACGCTGACGAGCCTCATGCATCTGGTCTGGGTTGGATCGCGCTGAGCAGAATCCTTTTCACTCTCACAGTCCCCAACGTTCCCATCGATCCAGCCAGTATCCGAAACTCCAACTATCACCGCTTGACCAAAGAAAAGGAGCGCTTGGAGTCACAGCTCTTGTTGCACCGGCACTTTGAACGGCTTCTCACTGGCTTTAACGAAAACGAACTTTTGCGACACATTCATGTACAGCTTCATGACATCGAGGAAGAGCTATGCCGCACGCCACACCTTCAAGAACGAGATGATATCCCCAGGTTACATCAGTTCTGGGGAGAAGTCACCCAGTTCGTCGACATGGTCCTTAATCCCGCCAAAGTTGACTCTCTGCTCGAGAAGCTGCGTTCCAGAGATCACGACCACCACTTGGAAGAAGTTGTCCTGCAAGAGACCTTGGCGAGCTTCTCCCAACGACTTGACTCACTCTATCACGACTTCAGCGACCTCGTCCTCGTGATCAAACTCGCAGTCCAGTACCTTCGCCTTGGGCTCCGCTTGCAGGCCTCCTCGTCCTCCATCCCTTCGACGGACAACCGGTTTGTATCCGCCGTCGTCGCATACCCTAGCGTGAAGAGTGCGACGAGGATCCTTGATGAAATCAGGAACGTCGACGCACTGGGGGGTGGCGCATTCCGCGGCATTGTCCTGGGTTTAGCCGCGATTGTGACTCAAGCGTCAGATGGAATGGGTTTGGAGAGCAGAATTTCCGTCCTCGACGCACTCTACCAACAAGCGCGAGGTCTATGGAATATCGACAGAGCCAAGGAACGTGATGATATGGCAGCGTACAGCACATTATACAAGCAAGCCAAGGTCGACTATAGCGCCATGACCGATGCCGAGATCGAGGAACACGAATTTTTGGCCCTCTTCCCCAACTTCGAGGATGTCTTGGAGGATACGGAGGGTGCGTCGCGGAAGAGGGTGGAGGCGTCGTTCCTGGCTCCCGGGAAGCAAGTTGCTATCTTCTGCGAACTGCACCTCGCCCTCATGTCTGACAAGCGCGACGCAAGCGCCGCAGAGAAGGCCTTCCGCAGTCAACGGGAGCAAACCATTCAGACGCTGCTCGTTTCCATGTCTGATTCGTCCAGCAACGTTCTCGACCAAGATTCCCTGGCATTCCGATTCACCCTACTTCACGAGAAGATCACCTCCGTTGCGGCCGGATCCACCTCTGAGTATGGTCCCAACGAGCGCCCGAACTTCTACCTGGACCCCAATGTCCCGGAAGCACGCAAGGTGGTACCAGTGCTAGTTCGTATCCTAGATCAACTGGGGGGTTTGCAGTTGGAATGGCCAGATCAGGAAGTCCTCCGACATCTCACAGACCTGACTAGCAAGATCCTCGACATCGACCTCCATAGCCCAATCGCCAAGGTCCTCTCTGCGATTGAGCAACTCCTGATGCGAACGGAGGACTGGGAAATGTATGCCAACCGTGAGAACACCCTCCGTGTACATCGAGAAGCTTTGATTACTCAGATTGTTGAGTGGAGGCGCCTTGAGCTCTCAAGCTGGCATGCATTGCTAGACTCAGAAGCCCGGGAATGTCGGCGCAACGCTTCCAAGTGGTGGTTCGAGCTCTATGACGCGACTATTCGAGGAGTTTTGAGTGCAGCTGCGGAGGAGGTGGGGCAAGACACCTCAATATCTGCGTACTTCCGTTCTCTTGTCCCGCTCCTATCCGATTTTATGTCCTCGAG
The DNA here is from genome assembly GCA_951394405.1 of Coprinellus micaceus. Lineage (NCBI taxonomy): Eukaryota > Fungi > Basidiomycota > Agaricomycetes > Agaricales > Psathyrellaceae > Coprinellus > Coprinellus micaceus. The sequence goes on along the minus strand of OX596340.1, from coordinate 1,263,687 downwards.
CACCCTTGGCGAATTTTCGTATCGACTCAGCCTGTTGGGAAGCTTCTCCGAATACTCCGCTCTTTTGGCCTCGACGAAGCAAGGACGGGAGCGTGATGCTTTGGGCCGTACAAGCGTGCTCCTTTCGTCAACCAAGCTATTCTACACCCAGTTCTCCTCCAAGATATCCGCTCTCCTCACCTCCGACCGGGCTGCGTTGGAGAAGGAAATCAAGAACTTCATCAAGCTCGCCAGTTGGAAGGACATCAACGTTCTCGCCCTCAAGCAGAGTGCACAACGAAGCCATCACCAACTATACAAAGTCGTGAGGAAGTTTCGAGAGGTCCTGCGTCAGCCCGTGTCGGCTCAACTCGCCCCGGAATTCGTTGCCGGTCCACAGCAAGTACCGCCTTCGCCCCTACCGGGACTCTCGATGGAGAAGCTTACCGTTGTGCCTCCCATGGATCTCACCTCTGCTGTCCCTCATGCCGCCAACCTCCAGAGGACGTTCGCAAAGTTCGAATCGTTGGTCAACGACAACATTAGGCCAATGATCTCGGGCCTCTCCTCCCCCCGCGCAGAAGAACTCGCTGTTGACATCATCTCAACTTGCCATCGCCTTGCTTCCATTTCCATTCCTTCGCTTATCACGGAAAAAGAAAAGCGGACCAAGTTCCTGAAGTCAGTCCAGTCGCAGAAGCGTAAGGCTTGGGCAGATTTGCTGAAGGAGATGAAGCACGCTGGATTCGCGCATCGTGTTAAGCCGGAACTTCTCGCTCAGAATCGCGATCCTGTGTGGGTCAAGGAGCAGCCGATCGTGCCCTATGATGTCGAGGAAGTTGTCTCCGATAAACTTGAGATATACTTCTTCAAGCTTCAAGGATGTCTTCCGGCGCTGCGGGCGTCTGCTTCTTCCCATCATGAAGACGTGAACAGTCGAGAGTTGTCCAAGGGAGTAGCTATCGTTGAGGGCATCTTCAACGTGGCCGTCATTTTGCGCGCATCGTGAGTTTCTTTCGTTTCTCTTCTTCTGTCATCTGACGCTATCGCAGGTTGGCATCCTCGTTGACCACCACTGTGGAGCTGCAGAAAGTGTACCGGCGCATCAGCAATCTGAAACTCTCGACTTTGACCTTCTATGGGGACAACCTCCTAAGCTACGTCAACCATTGCCATGCGTTCTTCTGTCAAGCGTCGCGGATGATCTCCGAAATCGCGTCCAGCATTCAAACGTTCCATTTGTCGGAGGGCGCCGACTCCGCGATGACAGTCACTGGTTTGGAAAAGTGGCAACGAACGGTTGACGACACCCGGGATCGCCTCCAACAGGTCTCCGGGAGCGTCCATTTGTCGCAGTTCCCTGCTCTTCAGCAAGGTATGCATCCCTTCTGCTCCTTCGCCTGATCTGTGGCTGACTATCATAAAGGGGAGTATGAATTCCTTCGCAGCTGCTCATCACTAGTCTTTTCTCTTGAACAGGATCTTCAGGGCTGGGCGGTGCGCCACCCTCAACTTCGCCACCTGATCCTCCCGTCGCACGAGTGGGTCACCGATGCATCGAAGATAGTCATGGTGCCCCCAACTCCTCAAGGCCCATCCTCTGAGGATACTCGTCCAAGCCTGGAATCGTTGATTGGCAGCCTGCTCGTCACCATTCAATCGGCTTCGTCACTGTGTAGCAAGCAACCCGAGAGGGAAGACGACGACGACGATGGCGACAACGCCTGCTACCTGACACGGGTCACAGAATCCATCAAACGCTCGAACAACGCTTTGAGCGTAGACACCATACAAAGGCAATTGATAGTCTTACTCTCCAAGATACGGGATTCTGAAGCCGCAGCGGAATGCATCCCTCGTATCCTTCCCTTCTTGGAGGTATACCTGTGCCTCGTCCAGGACCAGATGGTTGTCCAAGCACGCTGGGTGAAGTCTCTGTTCAAGCTCGACTATGTGCTCTGCTCAGTCGTCCAGACTATTGCTACCCAGGGCTTCTGTCGACCCCCCGAGGAGACGAGTGATAGAGGCGAGGAGGGTGCGGAGACCAGCACCTCGGAAGGCATGGGGCTTGGAGAAGGATCCGGGAAGGATAATGTCAGCAAGGAGATCGAGGATGAGAGTCAGGTAGAGGGTTTGAAGGGGGACGATTCGGAGGACCAGTCACAGGAGAGGAATAAAGACGAGAAAGAGGATGCACTGGAGATGACGGAAGACTTTGGTGGGGCATTGGAAGATGTACCGGACGACAGTGAGAAGGAAGGGGAAAATTCAGATGACGAGGATGGGAGTGAAGCGGACCCTGAGGAACGCATGGAGGACCTCGACCCTACAGACCCTAACGCCGTCGATGAGAAGCTTTGGGGCGACGAGGAGAATCCCCTAGATGAAAGGGATAGCAGTGACCGGTCCAAAAATGATGACGCAAAGACGCAGGACGGGAAGTCGGAGATGGCGGCAAAAGAATGGATGGATGGAAAGCAGAAGGAAGATCAGCAGCCCGAACCCCCTGAAGACGCTTCTGAACGGGACGGTGAGGACCAACCAGAGGAACAGCGGAGTGATCAAGGCATGGAAGACCAAGATCAACACAACCCTCAAGCAAGCGGGGCCCCGATGGATGAGCATGTACCAGAGGGTGATGTGTTAGATCTTCCCGACAACATGGATCTGGGAGAGGAGAAGGGTGACGATGGGCAGATGGATGAGAAGGGAGATGAACACCTCGGTGATACGGAAGATGAGGAGATGCCAGACGTGGAGGATGATCTTGGAGATGAGGATGGCCCCGTAGATGAGTCGACAGAGCCTGGCGTCAAGGACAACGCCCAAGACGAGATGGGAGAGTTAGACGAGCAGCAACCTGATCTGATGGCAGAAACGGGCGATGGCGGTGAGGAAGAAAAGGGCGAAGACGAAGAATCGGCTGAAAAAGATATCACTGGATGGGCCGATGTCTCCAACGGTGATGACGGGGTTGAAGCGGATGATCAGGGTGCGGGCGGCGCAGAGCAGTCAACGGCATCTGGTCAAGCCGGTGCTTCGACTAGGGGAGGTCAACGCGCCGCAGAATCAGAGCAGAAGGCGAACAACGAGCAAGGGTATGTTTCACACGGCGACGAAGATCCTCCTGTTCTGACACTCCCGTTAGGCCGGCAGACAAAGAGGATACTCGAGCTGAATCTCAGAATGCTGATGAAACCATGGGTGCTGCAGCTGCCGACGGTCAGCAGGGAGAAAACTCGACTGAGAGCGAATATAAGGAAATTCCCAACCCCTTGCGAAGCCTTGGTGATGCTCTCAAAGAAATCCAGCAGCGCTTTGACGAAATCTTGAACCAGGACAGCGAGACTCCTCAAGTGAGGTCCGGCGATGTGAATGAGAAAGACCAACAACTCGAATACCTTCGCCCCGATGATGAGGATGTGCAAATGCAAGCCCTTGGCCCCGCAGAGCATCACGACGTCGCTAAGCTCAACGAATTGAAGATGGCCGCCGACGAGGAGGAAGACCGGAACAGCACCAACGCCCCCATGGACATCGACACTACGCCGGAAGACCTTGCACCTGATGAGGCACTGTTTGAGCCCTTTTCCGCCGGGGAGCAGAAAACCTCCAAGTCTCATGACCCCAATATCGAGGGTGCCATACTGCAACATGCACAGAAGAAGCCGGGGCTCTTGAACGTCCTCCCAAACGATACTACTCCCAAGGCTGAGAATGAGAAGGAAGAGCTCGATCATGCCGTCGAGGATGAATTACGCAGCTGGAGGGCGGCTGACTACACGAGTGACAGTGCTGATAGGCTCTGGCGCCTGTACGAGTCGCTCACGCATGACCTCGCCTATTCGCTTTGTGAGCAACTTCGACTCATCCTAGAGCCGACCCTGGCGACGCGACTTAAGGGAGACTACCGCACTGGAAAGAGGCTGAACATGAAGAAGGTCATTTCTTACATCGCCAGTGACTACACCAAGGACAAGATCTGGCTCAGACGGACGAAGCCCAGTCAACGCGAATATCAAGTGCTCATTGCCATCGACGATTCCCGCTCAATGGCGGAATCGCACTCCATTCATCTGGCATACGAGACCCTTGCGCTACTTGGAAAAGCCCTCAACCGCCTAGAGTCTGGCGACATCTCCGTAGTGAAGTTTGGTGAAGCCGTCGAGGTCGTTCACGGATTTAATGACGGCCCTCTCACTGATCAAGCCGGAGCCAAGGTCATCGACGCGTTCCGCTTCAGCCAGAAGGCAACCAACGTCCTCTCTCTCCTCGAGTCGAGTCTATCTGTCCTCGACAGCGCTCGGGAACGTCGCAGCACGGGATCCTCTTCTGCTGCTGACCTATGGCAGCTGGAGATTATCATTTCAGACGGCATGTGCCAGGACCACGAAAAGCTCCGCACAATGCTGAGAAGAGCAGAAGAAAAGCGAGTCATGGTCGTCTTTATCATCCTCGACTCTCTCCACACCAACCCCAAAGGCACCGAACATGTCTCCAAGGCAGACACCAACAAACGCTCCATTCTTCATATGGACAAGGCAGAGTTCAAGAATGTCGACGGGCGTATGGAGCTGCAGTTGGAGAAGTACCTGGACTCCTTCCCATTCGAGTACTATGTTGTCCTTCGTGATGTGGAGGCCCTTCCCGACGTCCTGTCGAGCACCCTGAAGCAGTTCTTCGAGCGCATATCCGAGCAGTAGATTGTGTTCTCTTTTCTTTCTTTATTATATCATTCCAGGACGCTCTCATTGACTCACTTTCTCGCTTCTTGGTTCTCATCCTTACCAATCCATGGTTGTTTGTATTGTCGTTAGTAATATCATTGCACCATACCGTAGGCCGTAACCTTTGCCGTCCTGGATGACGTCGGGTCGCCTCCACATGTGCCGAGTCCTTGCTTTCTTCCAGCCAACCCAAGTCCTACCGCTCATCGCTGCGGACAAGGCGGGACCGAACCCGGGACGTTAAGTACCGTGTCTGTTCAGGAAGAGGCCCGATATCTAGTGAAATGACCTCCCCAGTCCAAGAAACGCCTTTCACTATCAAAGTCCCTGACGCGAAGCTCGACCTCCTCCGTCAGAAGCTCGAGCTGAGCACCCTCCCCGATGAGCTAGAAGACTCTGGTAGAGTCTACGGTGCACCTCTATTCGATATTGAGAGGCTTCTGGCGAGGTGGAAAGACGGGTACGACTGGAGGAAACATGAAGCCGCGCTGAACGCTGAGCTGCCCCAGTTCATGCGAACGATCGAGGTAGAAGGTCATGGTGACTTCGACATTCACTATGTGCACAAGCGCAGCGAGGTAGACAATGCGGTACCGTTGTTGTTCGTCCACGGATGTAAGTGGGTTTCAGGGCATTCCTCGGATCTTGAAATTAAGTCTGATACATAAGGACTTCAGGGCCTGGAAGCTTCATGGAGGTCGGGAAGATCTTACCTCTGCTAGTGGCGGCTTCGGGGGAGCACCCCAGCTTCCACGTCGTAGCTTTGAGCCTACCTGGTTATGGATTCTCCTCTGCACCGACTAAAAAGGGGTTTGGAGTGCACCACTACGCAGAGGTACGCGCATTGCGGCCTTGGGGTGGACTGGGTTATGGAACTCACGTTGAGCTCACAATTCCCGACACTAGGTAGGCCACAAGCTCATGCTCGCCTTGGGCTACAATGAGTACGGTGTGTGTTGCGATATTCCTGCACCTGGACCATCCCTAATACTCAGAACAGTAGCCCAAGGGGGCGATTGGGGTTTCTATGTACGGTTTCTTTGGCCCCTCATCGTCGTCTCACACTGATAATATCTTGAGTTGAATAGATCACTCAAACAATCGCCCTCAAGTATGGCGGGGAGCACGTCAAAGCATGGCATACAAACTACCAACAGACCCTGACGTACGTCTGCAACCCCTACGTTCCGCCAATCTCAGTCAGGCCCTCTAACAATCAGGCCATCTTCCGATCTATCGTATCTACAGCATTTCGGAGTTCGACAATGCCGTTAAGAAGAGCACAAGCGACCTCACCGAACCCGAGAAAACGGGGATAGAGCGCACGAAGTGGTTCATTCAGCAAGGCCATGGGTACGCCGATGAGCAGGGCACTCAGCCACAGACGCTAGGATATGCCCTTGCCGACTCCCCAGTCGGCCTACTTGCTTGGATCTACGAAAAGCTCGTGAACTGGACTGATGGGTACCAATGGGAGGATGATGAAGGTCAGTTGTGGCCAGCCCGTCTATTACTGTTGGGTGGCAGCCGGGTAAACGTTAGCTGCAGTCTTGACTTGGGTATCTATCTACTGGTTCTCGACGGCAGGTCCAACCGCGACCCTCAGGATTTATTATGAGAGACGGGCAACTGGTTGGACATGGGAGCCGCCAAAGGTCCCCACCGGCTACTCGTACTTCCCTCGAGAGATTTGGAGACTTCCGCCCAGGTGCGTGACTCTCACCCGCCAATTACCTGTGCAGGAATCTTACGTGCTCCTAGGTGGTTAAAGCAGCCCAACCTCGTGTTCGAGTCGGAGCACACCGAAGGAGGGCACTTCGCCGCCCACGAGAAGCCTGATCTCCTCGTCCGGGACCTACGCAAGATGTTTGGTGAGGGTGGGCCAGCTTTCGGCGTTGTACCTGGGAAGGCGGGATATGCGTAAGAATGGGTGAGTACATGAGTGGTGAGCTGTTGAGGGAGATGAGGCGTCGAACATTGCAACCATATGGACCCATAGATACCAAGCCCTCGATCCAAAGAACGACTTCACACCGGGAAGTCTAATATACAGCGCCAAGGCCGCCTTTCTATATAGCCATCCTTCCATACCAAACAAACCCTGTATTTCAAGATTGTCCTCAGTAACGGTCAAGGTTTAATCTTTTCGCAACTGTGTCAATGGCGTAAGTTCTGGTAGCGGCGAACTGACCTCGCAAGTTCACGTTCGTCCGAGCCGCTCACAATTGGCGATTGCCGCACTGCACGACACTGTTCTGAACTGATTGTTGCGGGGCTTCATGGGAAGCGTAGTAACTGATGTCGAGGAATAGGTAGGACTCGGATGGCACGGCATCAGTCCATGAATACTGTTGGTGGCAACCAAGCCTGCAGGCTGCCTCATAGATCAATAAAAGACCATGGTGGAGCGAGCAAGCAGTTCATCTCTTTCCTTCCTTCCTTCATCTCCCTTCTACTTCTCAACCCCCCTTTTCTTCCCTCTTCTCCCCCTCAGCGCTAGTCGCTTCAGAATCGTCGACGATTCTGCCAGTCTTCGAAGAGCTTGAGGCCTTTATCAGTTCAATCCAACCAGACATTCCTTCATTATTCAACCTTTTGTCAAGTTCAAGAAGTATTTACCTCTGCAAGCAGACCATACAACAATGAAGTCGTTCCCAACCCTCCTCGCCCTTTCCTTTGCAGCCCTAACTGCCGCGGCGCCTCTCGAGTTCTACCGACGCGCGATCGACCCTGCCCTTGTTCCCGAATTTGGCCACCCCGCTGGGCTGAACCCCACAGGCACGGGCGATTGCGATGGGATCACGAATGCAGCTGGCGTTGTCGTCAAGGTCCCATGCTTCTGCCCACCCAACCGTTCAGATTTCATTGCCGTAGGTCCCAAGCACTCTCATCTTTCGAGTTCCGTAGGGGACTGAATCAACTATTGTACTACTACTAGTCCTTGGAAGCGAACGTCGCAGCTGGGCGCGCAGTCAACAATCCTGGCGTCTCTGTCGCGTTCCCAACAGGCAATTCGAAGGATGAGAAGCTCACTCGTATGCAAGCTGCGCTTGTGACCTTGCAGAATCTCCGTGGTTCTGGTGTTGGATGCCCAGCAGCCTCAACCACCTTCCTTGCTCAACAGAAGGCCATCCAGGACGGCACTGATGGTGGTGCAGCGCCTGCACCCGCGCCTGCACCTGCTCCTCAGCCTGCTCCCGAGACGAACGCCCCTGCACCATCAAACGGAGGTGTCGACCCCGCTCTCGTGCCCGAGTTCGGCCACCAGGCTGGCTTGAACCCCACTGGTACGGGCGACTGCGATGGCATTCGCAACGCTGCTGGAAACATTGTCAAAATCCCTTGCGCATGCCCACCGAGTCGTGATTCTTTCATTGCAGTGAGTCAACCGCCCCATCTGGCTATGTAGTGTAGACATGGGTTTAACGCTCGTGGTTCATAGTCAATCAGCGCGAATGTCGCAGCAGGCAAGGTCGTGAACAACCCCGGCATATCCGTTTCCTTCCCTACGGACAACTCCAAGGCTTCGAAGCTCGCTCGTATGCAGACGGCGATCGTCACTTTGCAGAACCTTCGCGGGCCTGGTGTCGGGTGCCCCGCAGCTTCGACAACTTTCCTTGCCCAGCAGAAGGCCATCCAGGACGGCGCCGACAACTCCCCTGCTCCCGCTCCCTCACCGGCCCCTGCACCTCAGACTCCCGCAGCCGGCGGTGTGGACCCCACCCTCGTCCCCGAGTTCGGTCATCAAGCGGGTTTGAACCCGACTGGTACTGGGGACTGCGATGGAGCCGTCAAGAACGCAGCCGGCGAGACTGTCAAGATCCCCTGCTCGTGCCCTCCAGACAGGGACAGCTTCCTCGCAGTACGTACCTTCCTTTTTCTGCCCAATCTAGGGCCGTAAGCACAACAACTCACCGGCTCATTCTTTCCCCTTCCCCCGATGCAGTCGCTCAATGCAAACGTTGCTGCAGGACGCGCCGTCAATAATCCCGGCGTCGCGGTTTCGTTCCCCACAGACAACTCGAATCAGTCCAAGGCGGCGCGGATAACTGCTGTCCTTATCACTCTCCAGAACTTGAGGGGCCCGGGAGTAGGATGCCCGGCGGCGTCCACCACCCTGCTTGTGAGTTATGTTTCGAGCTGAGTTGTTGCCCTGCAGCGAGAAGGGATGATGCTAACTAAATTTCATCAGGGCCAGTTGAAGGCGCTGCAGGGATGATGAGCTCGAACCTCGTCTCCATTTGCATGGGTCGATACCCTGCCCGACGAACTCCGATCCACGACGAGGCGATATTCATAATGTATCCTCCGACTCTCTGTTGTATACCCACATTTTTTTGTTCCGCAATGCGAGCATTGATGATACTTCCTTCGCTTGCATCTGAATGGGAAGGGGAATGTTTCGAGATTCAAATCGACTTCAAAACTCGTCCTGCATGACTACACGTATCTACGACTTACAACCTCGCCGTACCAGCGTAGCCGGGTCATTCAGAAGCGAAAACTAGGAGAGAGATGTTGTTAGCATATGCCCACACAAACGAAGGCAAAGGAAAAGGTTCAGAACCCATGAAAAATATCTGCACACTTGAGCAGCGATGTCTAGTCGCCTCTCAGAAACACGGACCATGGTTGGCTCATCAAAACGAAGTAGAAAGGAAATGTACAACGCGCAAAAAATAACCTAAGCTTACCTTACGATGATTAAATCGACGGCTTGGTCTGTCGGGACGCGTCGCCTGAGGGACATGATGGCGCATACATCTGCAAAACGCGGTCAGCAAGAGTTTTTCAAAAGAAATTCCAACGACTAAAATGTTCAGCAAGCAAGGTGAAAAAGGTTTTCGGCATACTGAAGCAGCGGTGTCTAGTCGCTTCTTGGAAACACGGACCATTGCAAAATTCATCAGAACGGGATCATGAAACTAGGACTCACTCAATATGCCAGATAAATCCGCCATCAACAGTATTGCGCATGCGTAGACCGCATCCCCGTAGCCACTTCGCAGCAGAGAAGACAAGGTGAAAGTCGAGAAGAAAGAACGGTGAAGTGCGCAGGACAGCGGTGGCAGGCAATTTTCGTGGGAAATCATTCCCGGACTCGGTGCTTCCAGATCCAACTCCGCCTGTCCGCACCCGGAACAGGGCAAGCGCTCGCATTCCACAGCATGCGGCTTATGCGGCGCGCTCACCCTCCGGGGCCCACTATGAAGGGTATCGTAGGCGCTGGAGGAAGGACACGAGGCAGGTAAGCTATGTTTCCCCGAACTTTCGAGGTGAGAATGCCTGAACAGCTTCGCATTCTTCAACCACACTAGTGATTGCTGTAAATTTTGGGGTAAATTACAGGCGATTCGGTTCGCTCAAGGGTCCAAAAACCGGTTCACAAAAACCGGTTCACAACTCAAGGGAGTAATTGAGTCATACAGCCAAGAGAGGATTTGGCGCCCATATGGGACTCAAGAGCACAGCAAAGATACGGATTTCTGGAAAACAACGACGAAATCCATCCAACCTTGGTTTCATCCAGAATGAAGACGGCGCTGTGTGGGGACTCAATGGCGGGTAGCCAACACAATGGCCGAGGGCGCTATGCCCACTGGGCCCTCCGTCCAACCTTTGCCGGGTACTTTATCACTACCCGCCTGTGACAGGGGGATTACCAGTTATGTCAGGAAAATCGCCATTCATGGAATGGCCCCTAATTGACCCCCGTCGTGCTTCGAAGGCCAGACGATGACGCCATCGCACAGCGCATCCCTCGAGATGACCAATCTCAGTGCGTTCTTCTTCACCACCTAACCTCAACCTCCGCAGCCTCTCGTCTAGTGTATTAGAGTACTACCTCAGGTAGCCCCGTCTGTGGTTGAAGCAGTGGAACCTGATAGCGCCGTTGGACTCGCTCAGGATGAAAGCAGTGCTCATTAAAGATGGCAAGGGCCCAGCCGAGAACCTCTATATCGGAGAGATCGACGCCCCGTCGCCCACTGCCGGTGAAGTGCTGGTCAAGGTTAGCTCAGCTGCAGTTTTGCAGAGCGCTCAAAACCCCACTAACAAAACTCTATCTCCCACAGATCAAGGCGTTTGGCTTGAATCGCATGGACATCTCACAGCGAGAGGGGAAGTACCCACCGCCTCCCGGGGCCTCTGATCTCCTGGGCGTTGAATTCTCTGGCGTTGTCACTCAACTCGGACAGGATGCCAAGGAATGGAAAGTCGGAGACAAGGTCTTTGGGCTTGTGGGAGGGGTACGTCTGGCGACGAGCCACTCCTCTGTCAAGAGAACTGAAGGAAGTCACGCCTGAATGCAGGGATGTTACGCGGAATACGTTACTGTTCCGCGAACCCACATCATCAAGAAGCCTGAACACCTCACATGGGTTCAGGCCGCTAGTATTCCCGAGAACTTCTTGACGGGTACGCTGTCACTTCGACTTGCTGTAGGAATCCATTCGATTCTAACATGATTCGTACCCTTCTCCCGCCCATTTTCTCTGTTCCCTACAGCATTCCAAGCACTGATCGTGATCGGAAGCGTCAAGGAGAACGAGAGCGTCTTGGTGCACGCAGGTGCCTCTGGCGTCGGAGTATCGGCCATCCAACTGGCGCGTACCTATGGAGCGTGAGTCGCCACACGCTTCGTTTCACCTCGCCCCACAATACTAAGGATCAGGTTGAAGTCGTAATGTTATCGCAACCACTTCGTCTCAGGCAAAGAATGACTGGCTCTTGGACTTGCCAAACGGAGCAACCCACGCCGCAAATTACAAAACCCAGGACTTCTCAGAGGTCGTGAAACAAATCACTAACGGCCACGGGGTAGATGTTGTGATTGATTTTGTCGGAAGAACCCACTTCAACAAGAATCTCGACTCACTCGCGACTGACGGCAGGATGACCATGTTAGCCCTGCTCAGTGGTAAGGATATCGATGCCTTGGCCGTCGCATTCGCACTGAAGTTATGCTCATACAGGGAACGTTGTGGAGTCGGTCAACCTGGCGCCATTGCTGTTCAAGAGGCTACACATCGAAGGATCGACTTTGCGTTCCCGATCGAAAGAGTACCAGGCAGATTTAATCGCTCGGTCAGTACCTATATTCGCACTACGCGGCGTACCTCCGCGCTCACAATCCCCCAGTTTCGGCAACGAAGCCCTTGACAAAATTACTGCAGAAGAAGGTCAGGGACCTATTCGCACATACATCTATAAGGTACGCACGTCGAACGAACTAATCATGTCGGCATATCCTGATAAAGGCAATTCCCATTCTCGTGACCCTGCGGCGGATCCGGCAGGTATACCCCTGGGACCAGGTTATAGAGGCACACAAGGAGATGGAAGCGAACAAGAATTCGTAAGTCCTGAGACCCCTACAGAACTCGGAGCCTCTGCTGACCCTCCTGCTAGTGGGAAGATCGTCCTGGAAGTAAGATAGTTCTCACCTTCATCTCTTTTATGGGGTCATCCGTCAGTCCTGCGCCTCATGGGTTGTCCTCGGAACTGAACTACACAATCTTCCACTGGCAGCGTGCCAATCTGTCCACTCAGCGGGCATTGAGACCCGCTGACCCCCATCACATGTATCCTGGTATACATACATATCACTTATCACCATGCCCCTCGATCATCCGGTCACGAATAAGCATCAAGGCACAACGTCACTCAGCTCTCCCGGTGTTCTCCCCCCGGTCGTTCGCAAAATCAGCAACCTCAAACAGTCCGATGGTGACTACAAGTCCTGGGGACAACCAGTCTCAGATTTAATCAATGGCTCGTTTCAACTCACAGTCGACTGGGGATACCCGAGCTGGATTCAGAGAGCGGCGACCTGAACCCCCAACGAGGATCTTCCATTGTATTTTGGAGCTGTAGATCCTTTTGGGCTCGCGTGGTCGCTAGCTTCAATTGCGCTTAGGCTCCTTGCCCCGGGGACACCGGTGGGCGTTTCAGACGCTGATATCGGTCAGTACAGGCGTCCGAGTGTATACCTTTAGTCGAGCGCACATTACTTTACACCCGAGTCAGAGTGCTAAGAGAGTAAGAGAGGAAAGCGCAGGCCTTGGACGGGTCGGCGAGCGAGAGAGTGCATCAACTTTCAAGAGTGTACCTTTCCCAGATGGGCGTGTCGATGTCGGTGCCGCTTTCGCACCGCTTTCGATCCTAGGACGGCTTGTATTTAACCCCAAAGAGGGATCGCCGGGTGCTCACGACAATGTAGGCAAGGGTGAAGGGCGTCACACTCCTACTGACCCGTTTCTTTGAGTGGTAATGAGACGACTCGTCGCCAAATTTGATAAAATAAGCGCCCGCCCAATCATCACTTAGCCGCGGGAACAGCCATTCTTCGGCAATCTCCGAAACCGGGAGAGGGTGGTTCTTCTTCATCCAAGTACACCACACCGCGCGTTATATGGGTTCTCCGAGCCGGCTTTCTTTCCTTTGTCGGCCTTGGAGAACATCAGTACGCTGATTAGTTGGCGATTCTTGCTACCCAACCATTTTGGGTGATGACACGAACCCTTTGATCGTTCACCGCTTTCCAAACAGGCTAGCAAAAGGGATAGCCAGCAGTGCGCCCACACCCTTCACAGGTAAGGTGAGAGGATATCTACGCGTATCTAATCTTACTTCGTTGATTGGATCATGATGTCAGATAAATTTGTGAAACGCGATTAGGCGCTCGTTTCTGCTGGGACGCCATGTGGGTGGCACCGCGGTTAGCCGGCTATTGAGGGTCCCTGTGTACGTGACCTACTGTGCACAAACGTATCGACGCAGCTGTCAGTTGACGTGCTTCATGTAAAGTAGATCAATCGGCGTGTATATGAGGGTCTGGCGGTGTGTTGTCGTTTGCTGTTGCGGGCAGAGGCTGTGGAAGACGAGGACGCAATTGCACATCAGGGACGCCAACAGAACTGGGATGGTATAGCGACCGGCCTCAGTCGGTAAGCTGGAAATCCGGACGTACGTCAACACCCTCAGGTTTGGAGCAGGGAACTTACGTGGCCCACTTACATAGCACGTAAACGCAATCGATCAAACAACCTAGCCTATATTAAAGTAGTCTGGTAGGTCCGCGTTATCGGTTGGGGAAAAGTGCATCAGAGGCAGAGGCTACGGCGAAGTACACTCGGCGAGCGTAGTAAGAAAAATCAGAGCGCTTTGTTCGAAGGAGATGGCGGTGAAGGCCGTGCGCGCTAGGTGCCCAAAGCTAGTGCGGTGTGGGTAGAGGGGTGCAGAACAGTGTAGGGTCTAGCTAGAACCGCACCATAATTCTCGCAAGCTTGATCAAATTGACACGAGCGCTTAAATCCTCGGCAAGCAGTGTAACTCTTTTCGAGCACTTTGCGCTCCCCTTTAAGGGTGAGACCGGGCCCAAGTGGCGCCTCCCAACGAGGTGACCAGGACTCCCCATACTTAGGCGATAGCAGTGAGCTCTAACTTACCGTAGCTTCAGCTTCAACCTGACAATCCGGCTTACTCAGTGGTTTCGGAGTGCGTCAGATGTCCTTGATTCTTAGTCTCGGAAGATACAATGGGCACCTCGGGCCTAGCTTCACGGAGCTGAGAGTTCAAGGCAACTTACGATATGACCAGAAGGAGGAATATATGCCGCTCAATAAAGCCAGAATGTAAATCCTTTGAGGGAGGCTAATGGACAGCGCCCACTTGCATTACGGGAACGGGGATCACACTCAGTTATTGGTCATTGCGATGGAGTATTTTAAACAGAGGCCCATTCTATCAAGGCAAGTTGGGATTATTTGAACCATGCTTTGCTACCTCGCAGTCTCCATATGACCCAAGGGCAGGGATCTTTGGATTCGGATTGTCAGGCAATCCAATACAATTGGGGGACGTGATCCGATAGAACTCCTCGTCATTGGTGCCTATGCCGTACTTTCAGGATATCCTAGGAAGGCAGACTCGAGGATTGCTATTCCCCACGCCATCAGGTCCAGGCTGAGCGCTGTCACGGTAAGCTCTGGAGACTAAGACGAGACTTCAATAAGCCATCACGTAGTGTGGCCTCACATCCGATCTCTCCGCCCTGAGGCCGACCTGGTAGCTTTTCCTAAGAGATATGTCAGGAAGCGGAGTGGAGTTTCGTCGAGATCTCGTCGAGCGACCTTGGTGCCAGTTTGGACGAGCACCACCTATCTGAGGAGAAAGCTGTTGACGTTGAAATTCCGGCGCACACGCAGAAGGGGTCACTTGACGATAAATTCGCAGAATATTCCCTGATATCCACGCAGGGTGTCGCGCAGGTTTGGTCGAGATGCAGTTGCGCAGCACTGCATCGGGTCCGACTCGGTCTGACTCTGGTGTGGCCTTCCAGGGCTTTCCATGATTATGGGTCCATCCCCAAGTCGACGCTCGCGAAGTGCTGTTGGTGCCGCCGGGATCACAGGCCCAAAATGACTGCGTGCATCGAATTCACGCGGTCAAAATTGTGCGCCGAAGAGGCGAATTGGTTGAAAACATAACTCTTGGACGAGTCATTCCGTGTCTGACGGGAGCGTGCGTGGGGGCTGTGCCATCAGCAGCTCTGGTTCGTTCGCAAACTGTAAGGAACCACAAGCGAACCTGCGGTGCAACTTTGCGTTGGCCCTGGGGGAAAGATGGTGAAACTTGATGGAATGGTGGTTTGGGCGTCACCGCGTCCGTGCCCGGGATCTAGATCCAAATTCGAACCGCTCTATTTGCCTTCTCACCGTCACTGCTCGTGGCTCGCCCAAAACCGTCTCTGCACTGGCACTGGAGACCTTCCTTTCTTGACCTTATCCCAATTTGACTCACATCCGTTTGACTTTCCTCCAAATAATCCTCGTACGAATGGTATAAAGGCCATTGGGATTGCCGCCATGTCCCCCCATTATCATCCAAAGCATTTCGCTCTCAAGCCTCCTTCACTTCCTTCGTAGCCCTCTTCGCATCTACTCTTCATACATCATGAGCTCTGGTGGAAACGTCAAGTCTGGATCCAACACTGGCCAGGGCCAAACATCCGTGCAGGGGGGCGCATCACAAACAGGAGCCGTCTTCTTCTGAAGACCTCAACGCTTTCAGCTCAGCTTTCGAGCAAAGCAAAACGCCTCGGTCTAACTGGACCGACGCCTCGAACGGCACTCAACAAACATCTCCGAGGACCCATAGAGACATACCACACAATACCGTACCAACACATAATCGGGCCGCACCAACCTTAACGTTCGATGCCTCGCCAGGCGGAGCTTAATATCATCGCAATGGAGCAGGGGAGGACGGCGTAGAGGGTGGGAGTAGGCGTAGGGTGGGACGGAGGGGGTTGTCCAGGACATTCAAGTTCCCAATCATCAAGCAAACGAACGGACTCTAGCATCATGCACATCGCATCCACCACTGTAGCAATAGGTTTCTTTTCCATATTTAACCCTCCCCTCACATCATCGATATTTATGGCTTCATAGTATTCACTATTCCCCACCGTAGAGTACAAGTGCTATTATTCGTATCTTCCCATCGTATTTATACGCTCAATTCATACAATAGTCGGGTCTAGTACCTTACTTTCATCTGACAAGGTCATTTCTCACACTTGATGTCTCCCACGACAGCTTGGGCAACTTCGAGAGAGCCTCATTGCTCGAATTGGCCGGTGAGGGAACCCCGAGTAGACACAGAGCCTCGACACCGAGCCAAAACATTTCCAGGGTTTTTCCTTCACATTGCCGTTTCAGCTTTTTGTCCTTCAGTCTATTGCATCTTATGATTATCGGTTCTGCATTTCCCGAGCCACCCTTATCAATGCACTAGACCTATGTCCCGTGCTTAGGTCGGCCTAGTAAAGGTTTTCATGGCGGCGGAGTAGGTGAGGTCAAGCGGCCTCTCCGGGCCAAGTCCGAGCCGTGAGCGCTTGGAACCGTCACCCTGTGGTTCCCCCAATCCTCCCCAACCCCATGATCCTTGTTAATGATAGTGTATTGATGGGATGTAGACTATTGAACGCGAAGTCAAACCCCTGCGGATGATATCATAGTCTTGCACCAGAAGTAGATTGATCACATACGATGCTGCGGAGACCCCACTCAAATTCTTCGTCGATACAACGGCTACCTCCCAATTTATAGTTTACAACTCCCCGACGGGAAGGCTGCAACTGATATTCCTGTCTTGAGTTCCCCGTTGTTCCTGGAATTCCACCAACGCAGGATGGCATCAACAACTTCGTCTGGGATACCCGTAAAGTTATGGTCCCCGCGTTCGATGAAATGAAGGGTATGAGTGCCTGGTGATCGGTTACCCAATGCCTGCGCATAAATGAGGGCGTCGTATCTGATGAGGTCCGGACAAAACGCGGTTTTCCACGAGTCAGCTCCCAGGTTTGCCATAATCGAGGGAGGTCAAGGGTCACTCACGGTGGGACGACTTGATCCTGGAGGCCGTGCACGGTCAAGACGTCTGTGTGTTGAGCAAACTGGTCCCGAACGAAAGTAGGGTCCCAAGTCGTGAAGCTTTTCACGTCCTCCGGGGTAACTCGAGCACGAACAACCTGCCTCGCTACGACGGCGTCCCACTCGTGATATCCTTGCTTGGCGAAGCTTTCCTGCCATATTTTAGACTGAGCAGTTTCTGGTTCACGGGTTAGGCCGACATGTGGCGGGTGCAAAGTGCCAACTGAGGCGTCCCGTACCAAGGAGTTTCTGCCCCGTCGGTCAGATACTATTTGGCTTATTCCATCAAAAGGAAGGGCCCACCTCCATGCGATATCGTCCAGACACATTCACGAAAGCCGACACCTTTCGTCCATCTTCAGATGTCGACAGCCAGCGAAAGGCCATTATCGACCCACGAGAATGTCCGACAAGCAGATCAACGACATATCCGTAATTGACCTTTAGGTAGTCAACTACGGCCTGTAGATCTTCTATATCTTCGTGTAAGGCCCCCTGTTTCCAGGTTCCACCGCTTTCGTGGCTCCCCCTGACAAAGATAAGCAATGTAAGTAAGTCCCCGTCCTCCCTCGATTCACCAGTGTAGCGGGTATCAAGGCCAAAGGGTCGAAGGGGAGAATAGATGGATGTACGAATTTATGACCTCACCGGAAGTCGAACCGAAACGAGTCTATGGGTATTCGTGCTGCGAGCCGCTTCTGAAACAGATAGTCCTTATGCCTAGCGATGATCGGACGTGGGGAAGGTACGAGGAGGGAACCCCGGTTAGTACCCAATCTACTGTAATGGTGCCGTTGTATGGCTGCCGGAAGTTCCTCACCCCAAAGTACCATGAAGGATCTACGCCACAATGAGTCTCATTAGGCGTATTGACCGTAGCCGTATTCGAGAAGACCGTACCAATGCAATCTTTCGGCCTTGGGTCGACTCCGTTTGGGTCAACTGCTCGAGAATCCCGACCAAGTTGCACCCAGGTTCGTTCGGATGAGGTATAGAGAGCTTCGTTGAAACTCGTGCGGCCATATAGCAGAGGTATGGATGGGCAGCCTGATACAGGCCCGATAAGATGTCCTATGGAAGAGGTTGGAGGGAGGGTGTGACCGTCATTGTGGTCGTGAAGAACAACATGATATTCCATATTCCGGTCTATTGCCATTCCCGGAACCGTATACTCACGCTCCCGGCGACTGTTTGCCAGAGAGCTCGCGCACTGTTAGAGCTGCTAGAGTGGAGAGTGAAATTACGACTACTATGTAACAGATACGACGCAGACGGCGAAGGTGCAACTCAACACCGGATAAAAGGTGCGAGATTAGTCTCGACCAGCCTTCTTCCCAAGGAGAGCAGACTTGGCCCCCTTGCCTGCCTTCTGCTTGATGACCTTTTCCTTTTTCTTTTCTAACGAAACAGACGCCTTCGACTTCTTCTCTACCGCAACAGTCGGTTTCGCGTCCTTCCCCTCGGAGCCTGCGGGAACAGCAGTTGACTTAGGCTCCTTGGGCGCTGATTTGGTGGAAGTGGAAGGTGATTTCGAGGGGACCTCCGGCGCCTTGACCGCGGCCTTCTTGTGCTTCCCTAAGGCTGCGGGTTTCGCAGCCTCTTTCGACGGCGTTGCGTTTTCAACGGCTGACGGTGAAGGCTTCGAGGCCTTGCCCTTCGCGCTCTTCTCGGATGTAGGTGCCTTGGACGCGGTTTTAGCGGCTGCCTTGGCGGGCGATTTCTTCGTCGACGTTCCTTCGGCCGTCTTGGATCGTTTCCGAGGTTTGTCCTCCTCAACTCCCATCTCCTCATCTGAGCTGGAAGCGCGTTTTTTCTTTCCCTTTTCACTTGACTTCGGCTCCTCGGACTCCTCACCCTCCTCTTCTTGAAGACCACGCCACCGTCCCTCTTCCGACGCGTCGAGACTGCAGCTCCATATAGGCAAGCTGACGCTGGAATTGGTCTTGATGTGGAGTGCTTGGATGTTCTCCCAACCCTCCTTGATGTTCGCGACGATGGTGGGGAGCGCCTTTTGCAAGTTAGCGACAATTTGTTGGGGTTTATGGGAGAGGTTCCCGATTTTGATTGACCTAGAGGCCAAGGGGAGGCACCAGCTTTAGTGAGCATACGAACCCCGGCATGCATGACAGACGTACGTGCAGGTGCCCTGGTTTTGGTTCATGTACGTCGAAGAGATCGCTCTCTCTAGCTCTCCCTTCAGGTCTTTTCGCGTAAGACAGACAGGAATGGGTTGTCTACACATTGGTCAGGCGAAGGTCACAGTGAAAAATATGAATGACGCACTTTTTCGCTTCAAACCACTTCCTTCCCAAAAGCTTGGGCAGGAGTGGGACAACCCTCTCGTCCGCCAAGAACATTCCATTCTCCTTCAACAACGCGCGACGAGCCTCGAAGGGCTTAAACTTGCCCTTCAGCTTCTCCACTCCGACTACTCTTGAGATAAACTTGATGCTATGTTCTTCGAGCAGATCCTTGTACTGTCTCTGAGGGTCCTTGGTAATGAGGCAGACGGGGGTGGTCCGGGGATCGACGAGAGGGTGTACAATGGGTCTACACGTGGACTGAGCACAATTAAAAAGGTGATTACAATAATACGCACATTTTTACTGGCTTGATACGATGGCCAGGAGGAATCTTCTTGACAGTGACGTTCAGCCAGATGTGAGGTTCCTTACGAGCAATCAGCTCAAGGTCTTCGATCTTCTCCTGCTTCTTGCTCTCATGGGCGTGGAGAGCTTCCACTGCAAGGCGACACTGCTTGACCGAGACATGGTCATCAATGAGTTCGTTGACCATTATCGAGGCTTCAGTAGATTTTGTGTTCAACGTTCAGCATCGGTGTCTTCTCAATCAGGGATTCGAAAATCTGTATTTGTTGTTGTAATGCTGTACCGTCTGACGGCGCATCAACGCATCACTACCGCTTTGATGCGTACGCCCCAATTTGAACTTAGATTCCCCCTAAATTTCGTTTCAACGCGTTTCAATTACTCGTGGAAGGCTCGGGTATGTAAAGAAATCTCTGGTCCTAACTGTGGGACGAGATAGGTACCTCAGGCTTTCGGTCCGGAGTGTCTAACATTTAATGGCTAGCACGCCAGTTTCTAGCCGAGGCGATCGGAAAGAAGTCGTGTGCATCCGTATTCGCTGGAGAGGACTCAAATATGTATTCCTGGCACATAACGCCCACATGTCCTCGGTCATTCGAATAGATTAGTAAGGCCACGATGCTTCACTCATTTGTTCGGGCTGACGTGTCGTGGACAGCTGATGCCCCCACAGATCCAGCAGGTGCCCGCTTTCCTTGATGTGGACGTGGGCATCATCTTCTCCCTATTGTACGTGTGAAATTTCGTGTTTCCATCTTCTAGAGTCCGTTTCATGCGGCGCTAAAATGAGCTGCGCACAGGTATTCTTATGCCGCTTGCTTACCCCTCCGGCTGTTAGGGGGGACAAAAGGGTAATCTCGCGGAGTAGGAAAGTTGGCTTGGCCAACTACCCACAATAGATCTCCGACCCGGCGGACCACTGGTTTCATACACACACTTCCTAGCATCAAGGGACTACAATACACAAGTTTAAGGTGCCGAACAGTCCCGGTGTACTTGTCGCTTTCCTGAACTTCTGCATACAAAGCGGCCAGTGAAGATCCTGATTCAGTTCCAGTTTACGCGTCCGAACCAGCTCAACAGAGTGGATTAGAGCCCGTTAACCACAGATATGGGCGAGACGGAGTCCCAACTCCGTCGGATGTAACTTACTCGACATATATGGTACGACCGTAGTCCGCTATGTATGACAGAGTCGGGACTCCCCGCGACCTCATGGAAGGCGTTCCCGAGGTACACCTCCGAAAGGCTTCCCAATCGCAAGGTCACAGAGCATGCAATCTCAGAATATATCTCACCTTTCACTGAATTACGCAGCCCTCATCGCGATACAGCCCGGTACTCTCTGATGATCTTCTATTGAAACTCCACAAAACTTTTGCATCATTGCGAGGGCATCCGCCACAATAAAACACGCGCTAACTTGTAGATAGCTTCTACAAAAAAAGATTTACGCATCTTCCAGGGTATCTCACATATACGTGGTTCCGTTTCAGTGTACATGGTGTATGCGATGGTATAAAGGCTGTCTAGATAGGCGCCCGGGAACCCAAATTAAGCATCGATAACTCCGACGCGGAATCAAAATACTGCCCCAGGTCAATTTCCCACGTGTGAATCGTGCTTCCAACCACCATCTCATCACCGCCTCCAACCGCTCTCAGGCGCCTATTGTAGTACCATGGTTCTACGACGCTGCTTGATCGCATCTCTTCTACAACTCTCTGTACTCGCGGCTACCACAGGCGCCGAAGGTGGCTCGAAACTCTGTCAAAACACATCCTGAGGGGGGCTGTAGGCTGATGATGCGAGCATAGGTCGCCGTTTGAAGAGGCTTGGCGAGAAGGCCGACTACTGTCGATCCTGTGATTGGGATGACGAGTTTAGAGGGGAGCGGCGACTTCCATGGTCCTCAGAGTGTAAGAACGTAGCCGCCTTTGGATGGAGTGACGGCACTCTGACCACGTTTTGGGCCGCCCATAGCCCAGCGTCCGTTCTTGCCGCAAGTTCAAGCCCCAGCTCTAGAGATCATCCCGTTGGGGGTCTCAGGCTCTGCAGATAACAGAGTGGACTTGGTTTTCTTCTCGGATGGGTGTAAGTTCCGGCGCTACCTCGTTTGGCAGAGTGACTGGACACAATGGTAGACCTCGTTTCGGAACGCACCAAATTCATCGAAGACGCGACGCGCCTTGCAGAAGATGTGTCTGGAAACCAGACCTTCCACACCGTGAAGCCACTTCTCAACTTCTGGGGTGCGTTCACCCCAAGCAACGAGGTCCGTTTGTTTTGGAGATCGCGCAGCAGCCTTGCTTATATGCCCCTGCTTTGAAGAGCGGAATCGGAACCGGGGGCGTCCCCAAAGAGTACGCAGAATCCCCGGTCCAATCACCCTTTGCCCTGCTAATTATTTCATTAATCATTCAGTACCGTCTACGGTCTATACCGGCCGGGGACTGAGCTCAGAGCTGTTTATTATAGCAAACCTGAGGTCGCCAGGGCGGCATGTGTGTCGATGGGCTCGCAGTGCGATTATCCCATCCTACTCGGTACGTCATTGGTTCAATCCACCCGCCTTGCCGTATATTGATGACGATCTTCATGCATCCTTAGCCAATGATCCGTTCTATGGAGGTGAGCAACGTGAACCGCTATAGCCGACAAACGCTTTTATCTACTCTGTGCTACGGAATAGGTGTAGGTGGAGAGTTTACGTGAGTTAAGCTGACTTTTATCCTTGAAACCGTGTTCGACTCAAACATTGGTTACTCATAGAACTGTAACATCGTCCTATCTAAACGGACCTCTGGTCTTACGACACGAGCTAGGGCACTCTATCGTTGGAGTCGGCGAGGAGTACGATGGAGGCCTCGCGTACTGCGGCGCCAATGCCGCGCTCGAACCCTCGGACGTCCCTTGGAAACGATGGTTGTCATCTTCGCATACACCTCGAGTCGAGCGGTCCATTATGCCCTTCCAGAGCTACGCGTGGACAATGCTCAATACATCCTCATCGTGGACTGCCGAATTCAGCTCATCTGGAAATTATTCCAGGTACTTGGTGAAGTTCTCGTTGTCCGGGGTACCCAGCAAGTCGAGTTTCACAGTCAGCTTAGATGGAGAAGACTTGGGTTGGGCACCCGAGCGGAGAGTCGGCCTGGATCGATGGCATTATGACATTGATCGCGAAGGTAGACTGAAACTTGGAGTACATGAGCTCAGGTTCACGTTGGTTGACCCAACGTTGGAGGGCACGGCCCAACTATGTAGCGTTGAGGTGTTGGAATTCGGGGATGAGTCAGAGTAGGTGGTTTGAGCCACTGATTTTCTGGGGGTGCACCTAACAGTGACCGTGCTTTTGATCCTAGATTCAACAGCACTGCAGGGCACTATAGCTTGTATCCCACGTAAGTCCTTCACTCGTGACAGATAGCTAAAGTTCAACTCTAATGCCTGGGACAGCTTCTCGATGGACAATGAGACCAGCTATCGCCCGACCAACCAAGACTGCCTTATGCGCGCCGTAACAAAGCCTGACTTCTGCAAAGCCTGCCTGGAGAGCCTATGGCTCAGCCTACTCAAGCGCGTCCACCTTATCGAGGGCGTATCTCAACGCTGCACTCTCGAGAATGACACTACCCTTGCTCTCAACCTGGTGCCTCTCGCGCACCTACGTCAAGGCCGTCCAAACGCCGTTGATCACCACGCGTCCAAGCTCGAGAAGGAGTTAAATGAAAGCTATACAATAATTTGGAAGAAGAACGGTGATCAGCTGGAGAAGTACACCAATATGACGACAGCGATCCTTGACCGGGTCGACGCGGTTGGGACATATACTGTCGAGGTCAAGTTCGCAACAGATGCTGTCAGGCTGACTGGCGACAGTGCGTTGACGGACAGGCTGGAGTACCGTGTCTCGTCTCCATGTCCTCGTTGATAATCAAAACTAGTAGAGTTGCTGATATCTTCCTCACGGCACCGGCGTACCATATAGCCGAGGCTCACTCAGCACAAGAAGGGGCTTTGACACTTCCTGGGGCTCCATCGCACTTCGGTCATCGGCTCTCGGTTTGTTATAAAGACTCTGACGCATCCTACCCGCGAGCACCCTAACAAGGTTGGCTTGGCCCTCTGAACCGGCCTTGCCCCTACACTTTGACAGAGCGCGGCCGTAGCTTCTTTTGGGCGGTGGCTTGGACTTCGCATGTCCCATGCCAGTCCGAAGCCACATCAACAGGTAACGCGCGGTCACTAGTTCTGCTTCCGATGGATATAAAGTCCGATCGAGAGTGTCTTTCATCATCCTCTCCCCAACGCTCTCTGTCCTCTGAACCACCATGTCCGACCAGGGAACCCCTTTCAAGATCGCCATCCCAGATAGCGACCTCGACCTTTTGAAGCGCAAACTCGAGCTTCACCGGTTTCCCGACGAGTTAGAGGACTCTGAGTGGGACTATGGCGTACCGCTGGCCGAAATGGAACGGCTCACGAAATACTGGAAGGACGTCTATATCTCCGATAAATGGCGCGGAGAGGAGGCCAAATTGAATCAGGAGTTGCCCCAGTTTACGAAGGGTATCAAGGTCGAAGGCTTTGGAACCTTGGACATACACTATGTGCACCAGAAGAGCGAGGTGGTCGATGCTATCCCGTTGCTTTTCGTCCATGGATGTGAGTGATGTCGTCTCTGATCCTACTGGGGGCGAGACAGCACGGTACAAGTCTGGTACTGACACCATCTCCCTACTAGGGCCCGGAAACTTCTTGGAAGTGCGTAAGATCCTCCCATTGCTCGTTGAGGCGTCCCCAGACCACCCAAGCTTCCACGTCGTCGCGCTCAGCCTGCCTGGGTTTGGATTTTCGGACGGTCCTAAGCAAAAGGGGTTCGCACTCCCACAATATGCGGAAGTGTGCAATAAGCTCATGCTGTCTCTCGGGTACGGCGAATATGGTATGTGCTCCCCGTCAACTACTAGAACTCTCAGAATATTTCAAATTTGATACGCGCTTTGGCAGTCACCCAAGGAGGCGATTGGGGCTCTGTGATCACTCGAGAAAATGCGCTCCTTCACGGGAAAAAGCATGTTAAAGCTTGGCACACAAACTTTCCTCTGTACGTACGCCTGCCCACGACCTTCCGTGTGCTTAAATGACATTAACTCCTCCGTGTAGAGGCGAACTACCTTCACTCAAGCGGCCCTTCTTGCTTCTATCGCATTTTATCTTTGGACATACAGCGAAAGAGAACGCTGGATTAGCGCGTTCAAAACGGTTCCTCGAGAAAGGGACCGGGTACTTCAAAGAACAGGCCACTGTACCGCAGACCATTGGGTATAGTTTGGCGGATTCGCCTGTCGGGCTGTTGGCGTGGATTTATGAGAAATTGGCCACGGGTACGGATGGGTACAAGTGGACAGACGACGAAGGTTAGTGTCGTCAGACCGCGCCAAACGCTGGCCACGGAGAAGAGACTTATGCTGATGATGCTTTGTTAGTCTTGACGTGGATCTCAATCTATTGGTTCTCCAAGGCCGGCCCCACCGCTTCAGCTCGTATCTATTACGAAGCCATGAAAGCTAGCCCAAAGGCTTTCAGCTCTACAGTCGATACTGGCATCCCAACAGGCTACTCCTATTTCCCAAAGGAAATCAGTCAACTCCCTCGCAGGCAAGTTCCTGCCCACCTCACTTTTGTGCTGTCACAACCCCGGACGCTAATTGACACGCTTCTACTACATAGCTGGCTGTGGGTTCCAAGCTTGGTGTTTGAGTCGGAGCAGGAGAAGGGCGGTCACTTTGCGGCTCATGAGGTGCCTGAGCTGTTGGTGGGTGATCTACGAAATATGTTTGGAAAGGGATCGCGTGCATATGGAGTTGTCCCTGGGAAGACGGGGTACGAGTAGGCAGTAGTGCACACACCACCACGTTATGTAATCTGGCGTTGCGGGAATGCAATTTGTTGGAGCGAATCGGTTCTTCCGTCGGGTCTCGTCTTTTTCACGGACTAGTCTCCTTAAACTAGACAAAGAAAGCCTTGGGTGCTTACCATGGGAGAAAAGGCGTTGTCTCGGGTGACATTTCGCTCTGCCCTACCTCTCGCAGGTCTCCATGAGGAGCGAGACATTGTCGTCCTTCCACGGCCAATGAGCCCGTCCGTGTGAGGCTCATCAAGCCGCCCAAAAACTCATATGTCCAGGAGATGCAGGCATCCCCGATATCGGAACTCGAAGGCAAGAGTTCTACGCCGACGTTTCACGTATCTTTCCGTCCTTCTCTATTGAACGCTGCCTCCGAAACCTCTCGCTGTACACACTTCTTTCTGAATCACCCTGACCTTGCACCAGCCTTCGGTAAATATGTATTTGATGTATTGGACATGTTCCTGGATTCCCTCTGGCGGCACTTGGCACGTCGACGGCGTCGCATGCTAAGCGTCCCTTTGAGAGGGCCAGGCCCGGGGGCCCCTGATGAAGAGAAGGTGAAGGAGTGTGTGGGTGTGGGGTATGTAAATGCTTTTTGGAGGATGGAAATGGTAACACAGTGGGTGGTGAGAATATAATGCTTTTTATAAACGAAGATACGATCGTGCGAGCCGTGGAGCACTGATTTCGAAGCACTTGCAGTGAGGAATGCATCGGGCGCTTAATTCTCCGTTAAGCGCCCGGGAGATCGCTAAGCGGTGATGAGCACCACGCCACGAAAATACCGTATCCACAGCAAGTCCGAGTCATGGACTCAGGGCGCCTTGGGACGCTCGTGGGCGGCCCGCATATAGTGTTTCATTTGGTGAGCAGTAGACGAGTGTGCTCTCAAGTGATCCGTACACCCCACAGAAAGGGTTCACACTTTTGAAAAAATAGAAGCTATCAGGTCTTGTTGAGCAGGCAACGGGGTCGATTCAGAAAGCAGTACTACGCACTGAGAGGGAATCACGAACATAGGGTATGCGGGCGAAGGGGGTTTACAGAGGGACCTGGAAGCTAGGGTACTAGTAGTAGGAGGTAGGGGATAATAATGAACCGTAGGACATAGTAAGGACAGGCAGTCAAGTTGGTAGGAGCGAATGGGTGTACGAAGCGAACGGCTGGCGAGAGGCAATAGAGGAGAGGGGGCTGGGGTAGAGGAACGAAGGGCAAGGGAGTGGATGGGGTCAGGTTTTAATAACGCGGCGCGGCATGAAGAAGGGTGAAGGGGTAGGGTGGGGTAGGGTAGGTGGTGGGTAGAGTCCATGTATTCCAGTGAATATGAAAGCATTGGGATGAAAGTGGGAATGACCTCGTGGAGAGGGGGGTAATCCGAATGTTGGCCCGGGGTTAGCAATGAAAAGAAATAAAACCAGAAAACCTGCGAGGCAAAAGAGGAGAGGGGGGAAGGAGAAGATTAAGTACTAGAAGCTCGCCGATACAAATACAGTACAGAGAAAAGGTAACATAGGGGGCCATGAAACTGAGCACGGATGTCGAAAATAGAATACCGCGCCGCAGAGGGCGCGCAATGAGGCCCACGAAAGCAAACAGGAAAGCAAGTGAAAAGTCGTGAAGGGTTTGAAGACCGTGGAAGGATTCGATCGAGAATAGGGTTGAAGGGTGACTGGCGAGTGAGATCACATAATCTCACACTTACAACACCCTGCACCCTCTTCTTCCTCCCTCCTCTCGTTCCGCCGCCTCCCATCCTCAACCACAACCACACCGTTCTGAGCTGCACCGAGGTCCACCTCAGGCTTGTGCCTGTGGCCATCCGGAAGGTAGTGCGCGAACGGTGGCGGAGAAGGCGGCGGGTCTCCATGCACGGGTAATACCGTCTGGTCGTGCTTGCTGTACGCGTCGTTGGGAGGCCAATGTTCTCGGTGCGGCTGGTCGGGCTCCTCGTCGTCGCATCGCGGTCGGCGTTCGTCTTCCGCAATGTTCTGGTTGTCCAGTTGCCCAAATTCTTCCAGCGGAATGAATTCGTCGCCTGTCTGGGGCGGACGTTGCTTCCAGTCCCTGATGCCAAAGGTACCAGGCGCCTAAGGGTGGTGAATGGTTGTCAGGATGTGCTGCGCATGAGCTACCAAACGGGAAACGGAAACAACTTACAGGCTCGGGCCGGTCGTCGACTGGTTTTCTAGGCTCTGATCTTCCGTTTGCAGTCTGGTAATGCCCCTTCAGCCCTTTACTTCGTGCAACAACAGGCAGGACAACCTAGCATAGAAAGTTGGTGTGAGAACCTATTTATGACGCAAGATGTGAGCACGCACCTCGTCCCAATTGCCCGACCGGGGTATCGGCTGCGTCCATGTCGGGATGGCGTTCGACAAGTCCCCTTCGTTGGCCACAGCCGGGTACTGCCCAACGCTTTCCCTCTTCTCATTCTGCGGCAGCCGCACGGGGGTCTGCTTCCCCTTCAAAGACTTGACCGGAACCCTCTTCTTTGATGGCGGATTTGGAGTTGGGGGCGACTGTCCCTTCCTGAGCCCAGACTGACCCGCAGAGGCGACTGATTGGCCAGAAACTGACCGTGAGCCCGACGCACCCATTACTGGAGGAGTAGCGAGTTTAGCCGTCGACGTTGATGAGGTGGAGTTGTTAAGGCTGGCGCGTGCGTGAGTGGGTGTTGTTGATCGGTGTTCGGAGGACTTGCGGGCCCTCCCAGGTATTCGAGTTGGGGGGTATTGGCCGCGTTGTGAATTCGACAATTGCGTTGGGGTTGTACTTCGGTCTTCTGAGGGCATTCTAGGCGTAACGAGGTCTTCTTCCTGTGCAGGCGTCACGAGAGTCGTTGTTGAAATGTCGCCAACTCCTGCGATGTAGTTGTGCGCAACCCTATGGAAAGATGATAGTGACGCGACGTCTGACTGCCCGCCCTCGTCTTCCAAATCCGTCAGGGGGTGTTCGTCCAATACTCGGCTCACCGCCTGCATCCCAACCTCGTCGAAATACACGCTCTCTCGCACCCTCTCCCTGTCCGTCAACCCGCCAATGCTCCCCGCCCTCTTCCTATTCCGCCCTCGCCCCGAAGCCTGATGCAGCACGGCACTCCGCTCTTGTTTCGCTTTCAGCTCTTGATTCCGAATCATATGGCCGTAATTCGCGATATCCAGCATCTCCTGTCTCCTCCCCACCCGCAGCTCCCCCACGCCCCCATTCCGCGACACCTCCCCGCGGTACCAGTGCTCGAAGGGCTGCTCCTCCGACTCCATCGACTGCCTCGAGGGTGCCGCGTCCATGAAGCCGACTTCATGGTCATGGTTCATGGAAGACGCTGATGATGATGACGGGGGGAAGGGTGGTGATTCGTTCATGAGTCCTGTAACTGATCGGTCGTACTTGCTCGTCGAAGTCGATGGAAAGCTATAGTTTTCGGGCGGCGGCGAGCTGGAAGCGAATCCGTTCGATTGTGGTACGACGGGCGTGTTTCCATTACTGTAGGCCGCATATGTTTTCGATGGCTGGGGTATGCGTGTGGGTTTGGCCTGCGACGATACTGAGCCGTTGGCTTTCAGGTTCATTTTGACACCATCTGGCTGGGAGTAAGTTCTGGAGCGTGGTGACCCATTCGTAGTAGTGGTCGTAGTCGGCCGGTTTGCCGTATTAGGGTGCTTGCTAGGATTGGCGGAGGCCGTCGCCGAGCGAGAAGCGTATTCCGTGTCGAAATAGTCGCTTCCATTCATACGATACTTGCTGCTGGTGTAGGCGGTCTGCGTTGGCATCGTCGCGTTCCCCCCACTGTACACAGTGTACGTCCCTCCCACCACAACTTCGTCACCGGAAAGCGAGATGGCGGACATTCGTTTTGAAAGTGTTCGGCTCTCACTCTCAAGGCCTATTAAGGGGCGAATGTCGCGTCAAATGGACACTTGCACGCAGCAGCAGCTTGCCAAACGTACGTTTTCTGAGCGCAGGCACCACCTCCTCGTCCCAGGAGGGCCCTGGCAAACGCAGCGCCGCCGACTGGGTTAGTGTCGCCATCCTGGCTCCGGGGTCGTCCAAAAGATACACGGTGGATGCTTGAAGACGCGAGGACCTGGCCTCGGCGATGAGGGACGACGAGAAGGAGAGAAAGAAGAGAGAAAGATAAGAGAATGGAGGAATTGAGTATAGAGTTGTGGGCGGCGCGACAGCAGAATCAAAATTGCCGAACGGGCGTGCGAACCGTTAGCCTCTTGCTCCTCTCAATCTACGCACACATGCCCTTCGCACAGGCGATGCAGGATATCGAAAGTAACCCTTATTGACCCGGTGAGAGGTCAGATCCTGTCCAAGGGGGAAGGCTGGCAAAGGACCATGGGAATAATACACGCCCAGAAGCAAAGCCTTCTCTCCGAGATCAAATGTTCAGCTCACCTTGGGTGTGGCGTGCAGGGGGCCGACCGAGATACAAGAGCATGGAGAATATCATTCAAAGGTCGTAATGGAAACAGGGAAAAGAAAGGAGTGGATGAAACGAATAATATCTCTGCGTTCATCAGAAATCTAGTCAAGGAATCCGGTGTATCGTGCGCGTGAAGCTGAAGTGTGGAGGTGGGATTTTAAACAGCTCGTATATGGTAGAGAAGGAACGAACAGAAGAAGAGAGAGAGAAGAAGAGGAAGAAAGAAATACATACATGTTAATTACTTCACCCAAGCCTAACGCAGAGGATAAAAGTCTAAGCAGCCAAAACCACGGTCTCCTTGACCCCAACTGCCTTCTCCGCAATATCCCCAAACCACTCACCCGCCTTCTTCGCCTTCCTCTCCGCCTCCTCCGCGGTCTTCACCTCCTTCGTGCTCTGGTCCATCGACGACCTGAACCTCTCCCTCAAGTCCCACCCGGCGAGCCTCAACACCTTCCTCGTCTCCTTACCCACCCTCGTCGCATGCGCATCCACGAACGACACAGGCACCTCCGACCCATCACCCCTCACAATCGACGCCTTCACCCGTCGTCCAACAGTACGAGGGATCGAACTCGGGAGCTCAAGGATAAGGTACGCAGTCGCGCCAAGGACAACAGCACCAACGACCGGTGCAGCCCACTTCCTCGCCGTCTCGTTCGACAGGAGGTCGGACACCCGCACGATACCTTCAAGCATAGCGCGTGCACCGATCGCCTGGCCACCGACCATCGTCAAGGCACCGAGCCCAACACTGACGACGCTCAACGCGCTGGGCGCCATGGCGTCGGTGTCATCCGACAGGGTCTTAGCGTCGCCGAAGTGAATAAACCACTGGTGGTTCACGTCGAAGAGGTCGAAGAACGTGGTCTCCAGCAAGTCGTGGCGCTGAGCAAGACCGATTCCAAGACCGTGAAGACCACCAGCGACGATGGCGCCACCGATGTTGGAGTAGGACGTAGAGGATCGTCGGCTCTTGGTGCCCCGGTGACCCTTCCTCGTGGCGCGGAACATCGCCTCGGGCATGAAGACGCGAGTGTTCTTCTCTGCACCGGCAGGCAAATGCTGCTCCCCAAGATCCTTGATCTTGTCGACACCACCCTTCGTGATCTCACGAGCCTGATCCTCCGCCATGCGGACAGCGTCGTCAATGCTGGCAAGCATGGCTCGGCGAACATTGCGTGCGTAGTCCCAGAGACCCAAGAGACCCGGGTACGAGGGCATGGAGGTTGAGGCGACATCAACGCCGAGCTTCCCTTGACCAACGCGCTCAAGGGCCTTCGAAAGCATAGACTTGGTGGTCTCAGAGGCCTTGGTCGTGCTATCCTCCTCCACCTGCTCAATCTCGTTCTCCAAGACATCCTTTGACTTCTTGAGCTGGTCGAGCACGGGCGCCTTCGCTGAAAGGTCTTCTTGGGCCCTCTCGAGCTCGACATTAGCGACGATGATATTGGCGCGCGCCAAGAACTCGATATCGCCGAGCAAGTTGCTGAGGTAGGTGGAGACAGGCTGGAGCTTGCTCTTGGATCGTTTGACGAGAACGAACGACCTGAGGGCGCTCTCGAGATCGTCGAAAGCAGGGTTGGCGGTGTAAGGCTGCAAAGCGGCGGCAGAATCGACGAAGTGTACGAGATCCTCTGCGTCGTCATAAGTACCAGGGCTCAATTGCCTGATCTGGTCCAAAACCGCGCGCCTGCACCTTTCCTTATGCTTGATGCCAGCGAACTTGTTGACAACGATGAAAAGGTACGCCTTCTCGTTGCTGGCGTTCTGGAGGAACTCCCTGGCAGAGAGAGTGAAGTGGTTCTCGGCGCTGACGACGAAGACGACGACATCAATCTCCTCCTGGCGAGCGAAGACAGCGGTGGTCTTCAGGCTGTCACGGTTGAGGCCAGGAGCGTCGATCAAAGAGATGTCGACAACACCGTTGTTGAGAAGGGATTCGGAAGGGGCACGAGTGTCAGCGAGGTAAAGCTTGACCATGGGCTGCTCGTGGGCAGGCTTGCGTTCGTTATCGCCCACGATGTCTTCCAAATCTTCCAGGCTGGCACGCGCGAAGGTCGACTCATCGGCGATGTCGTAGGTAACGCCCTCCTTGACAATGTGAACCTCCTCGACACCGTTGTTCTCCGCTGCATCGTGGACTTCGCAGAAGGCCGTAGTGCAAGGCTGCTGGTCAACAGGCATGACCTCCCTCCTCAAGAGGGCGTTGACGAAGGTGGATTTTCCGGCATTTAAGTCACCGGTGACAAGGACCTTGGAAGAGGTGTCCTCCACACGGAGGCGAAGCTTCTCAATGTGCAGTAATGACGATCCGATACGGTCATCGAGGAGGTTGGCAATGGAAGCCTTTTCGAGTTGGGAGACGAGGGAAGCGGCGGAAGAGGAGGAGCTATGGGTTCCAAGCTTGAGGTCCAAACGGAGGACATTGAAGTCGGATGAGGGAATTAGGCGAACGCTGTCCGCTTCCTTCTCGGCAGCTGCGTCGTCACAAGTAGGCATAGTGGGCATGCACTCAGACTCGGCCTCGTCGTGAATGACGGGGAGAGAAATTGAACGCTGAGGGGTGATCCTCGAGCCCTCAACGACGACTTCGGTCTCGAAAGTGGGGTCGTCGGCGAAGGAGAGCGAGCGACGCTGGGACTTGCGCTGGGGCGGGGCTGAGGGCGATGGAGCCGACTCGGAGGATTCATCTTCGGTGGGAGCAGCTGGCTCCGGCGCGGACTCCTTCAGCTGGGGGTATCGCACAACCCAGTCCTC
Source organism: Coprinellus micaceus (assembly GCA_951394405.1). Lineage (NCBI taxonomy): Eukaryota > Fungi > Basidiomycota > Agaricomycetes > Agaricales > Psathyrellaceae > Coprinellus > Coprinellus micaceus. The sequence goes on along the minus strand of OX596340.1, from coordinate 1,230,823 downwards.
CTTATTAAAGTTCCGGATGGCGTTGAGAATTGACTTGGTGGCGTCAATGGCATTGACCAGACTGCAATCCAATTAGGGTTCATTAGGGGACTTCCATGGGCTGAAAGGGACATACCGGTCCTTGTTCTCAATGAATGCCTCCTGTACATCCTCCCCCTTCAGATTCAAGTGCTCTGCACCGCTGTCGCTGAAGTTGCTCAGGGTCGGGGAAGTCGCGGTGGATGTTGATTCCATCGAAGGCGAGTCCATTTTCGCGTTTCTACAGGCCTCGAGGGCTGTTAAATAGGTGGTGTGCCAGTTCCGGGTGTGGTCCCAGTGTCGTTGTCGTTGTCGCCGCCGTCGCTGCCCGTTGTCGTCGTGGTAGCGGAGAAAACCACAGGAACGGATTCAGCGTGGAGATTACTGCTTAGTCACGTTCCGTTGATTACCGACCCACGCCCCGAGATTCGAGGCTCCGGCCGCGACCACCAGGCTTGTCCCAGACCAACATCGAACCACCAAAAATTGAACGATACCAGAGGCATCGTAAGGTGTAGTGGGCCGAAAGCAATAGCGACATCCGGGGTGGAATAATAGTCCAGGCGGGTGGAGGCCTTTATCGGGCAATCCCGCTCCATCCCCCATCCCCCACCCATCGGCTAGGCAAGACAAGGAGTTAGGCAATCTTATTTCAAACACGCAAAACAATAATAACGCACAAGGCTAAAGGTTTCCGTCAAGAGGCGAATCGGAGCGAATCAGTCAACCTCGATCCGACCACTAGCAACGCTCACGAAAAGCGCTCTCTCGGGAGCCCGAAGAACCCTTGACGCAGACAGGGCCTCATTGCCGTTAACCCTGTAAATTATCGCGTTACAAGGGGTTGCAGTAGCACGAGGCCCTTCAGCCATCAGGAGACCCGTCCTCGAGCCCGTGTCGTCTCCTGAAGAGTGAGATGTGAGGTAATTCATGTTTCTCGGTGACAGATATCTCTGTGGCACCTATAATAGCGTTTGCTAAAGCAGCCCATCTCGTTTTCAGGACCGTGGCGGTATGTTTGGTCCGGCGCTTATTTCGTTCGGGTTGATCCAGCTGAGCGCTGGTTCAAGTTCCCACCGCTGACGGTAACAGGGAGGACGCTTCACACGCACTGTCACTCGTGGTGAGAACTCCCCATCACCCACTCATGGTGGCATGTAACGCGCCCCCATCCTTCATCGAGGATCTACATCACCGAACACCCCAAATACTCGTTGTTTGGCCTCTTCGTCCAGGGCCGGCTCTAGTAAAAATCTGGGACCGATTCGCAAGCGAAATTGTAGACCTGTTAGGTGATACCAGATCAGGGACCGACAAAGTCTCCCCCCAATTTATCCAGCGACAATGGCAGCTTCCTCAGCAGGACGAGCCTGAGCTGAAAACCTGCATCGAGGGTAGTACGCTCAAGGACAGTCGGAAATGGACCAAGGCCAGGCCAAAAATTTAAACTGAACGCGATCACTAAAAGACGCGCGACTTAGCAAGAGAAATGTGAACACCGCAACCCACTACGCTGACCCACAGCTGAGAGGGTGCTGGCCAAGGCGGCGGCGGCGGCGAAGTCTATGGTGGGTACGACCAGCGCCAATCAACACAGATAACTGGAAGACAGATCGAAAAGTCGCCGTTGTCAAACTTCCATTGGTGAGGGGATGGTGATGCTGTCCTGCTAGAGCAATCTTCTCTTCAGACCTCGTCAGGTACAATTATTGGCAGAAAAAGGCGCTGGTGACACAGATAGTACAGGCAACAAAATCAAAACTACAGCCCACGGATACACCGGGTGGAGACACCAATCAGGAAAAACTGGAGAAGATAATCGTACACTTTGTGCCCTCGTATGACAAAGGATGGGGCCACTCCATAGAAACAGGCGACGCAGTGCTTTGAACTGCTTAGGCGGGGTTATTAGAGAGGTTGATAGCGTCGACCAACGACATCTGAGCCGAGGCAGCCTCGGCCGCTGCAACCTCTTCTGGAGCTGTGAAGGCGAGCTCAGGGTTATTTTCTTTACCCGTTGTCAACGCCAGGCCAACAACCGACTAGAGCGAATGCTTACCCTTGTTCGAGCTCCCCAAGCTCGACGTTTCACCACTAGGGGCTGCCAGCGTCTCCTCATCCGGCTCCCCGTCCGCATCGACATCCTCCGTCGTCTCCTTTGTCCTCGCCCGCTTCAGCTCGATCCCATCGAACACCTGTTTGCCAGCCTTCTTGGGTGTTGGTGCAGCCGACTTCCTAGGCCGCCCGCGCCCTCGCTTCACTACAGGGCCAGATGCCGCATCTGCCTTCGCAGCTGCAGCAGTCGTACTGGACTTTTTCGGCCGCCCACGGCCCCTCTTCACTGGCGTAACGCTCGTCGAGCCGGGAGCCTCCTCTGGTTCATCCATCTCAACATCCTTCTTGGCGGTGCGCGATGCCGTTGACTTCCGGCGTACTGAGGACATCTTGGGAAGAGGAGGGGCAGTTACACGAACGCGCTTTTGCCCCTTGTTTCGAGTGTTGTATGGGAGAGCGTCGTCGTCCGCTTCGGACTGCGCTGGAGCCGCCTCTTCGCCTTCATCATCCTCAGGTGCAGGCTCGGGTTTCTTGCGCTTGAGACTCGTCGTGCGAGTCCGTGTAGTCGGAGTAGTGGGGGCAGCGGGTTTGGGAGGCTCCGGGGAATGTTGCGATACATTTTCGGCTGCAACTTCCACTGAACCAACATGTCAGTTTCGGGCACGAACAAGACACGGTACGCGATGACCAGAGGCTCACGACATAGACGCCAGAGAGAAGATACCACCATCGAATGGGGCAGTAGACCGCTACATCCAAGATATACTCACATCCATGCTGCTCAACATCCCACAGGAAAGATATCATCGCTTCCTTCGTCCTCAGCGCGGAGGTTGGACCACCAACATCCTTGCATAGCGCTCGCAGCGCATTCGCGCCAACGTTCTCCCAAGGAATATTAGATTTGAAGGCCCCGGATTTTCGTTTGGGAGGCATCGTGATCTCGAGATGAAAACCAAGATGTTGAACGTGGTGGTTGAACGTTGAACGCAAGTCAGGTTCTCGACTTCCAAGTTGAACCAATTCGGCACTGTCACGCTGCAAAAGGAATATGTTTCCCACAGACAAAGCGTCAACCAAGATCGCTCCTGCGGACTCTCGCTGGTTCGCATCACACCCCTACAATGTTGCAAGGAAACGGTCTAAAAAAATCAAGTATACCTGAAGCTGTCTGCTACCTTCCGCTGCTCTGAACCGCTACTGAAAGCATCAGATCGAGTACAGGAGGAGCTAACATAGGATCAACGGATATCATTGCTCGCTGACGATGTCCATTACCATGGGTAGGATGACGAGAGGTCGCACGAGAAGTAGTTAATACGACTTCTTGAAGCTCGTGACGCCGATCTCGGATGCGTATATGTAAGATGCTAAATTGCGGTAGATCTCGACCCCATACTCACCCCCACTTTCCCCAGCACAATGTCGACCGAAACGCCTTTCACCATTGCCATCCCCGACAATGACCTCGAGTTCCTGAGAAAGAAGCTAGAGCTTACACGGTTCCCTGACGAACTCGAGGAAGCTGGCAATGAATACGGCGCTCCCCTCGCCGACGTGCAACGCCTGGCGAAGTACTGGCAAGATGTGTACCTGCCGAAGTGGAGAGAACACGAAGCCAAACTGAACCAAGACTTGCCTCAGTTCACCAGGGACATTGAGGTCGAAGGATTTGGGACGCTCAATATTCACTACATTCACCAGAAGAGCGAGGTCGCAGACGCAATTCCTCTACTTTTCGTGCATGGATGTGAGTGATATACGGCATCGACCTCGAACTCTTCCTGACCTCGACCTCGAAAGGGCCTGGAAGCTTCATCGAAGTCCGGAAGATACTACCGCTTCTCGTCCAAGCTTCCCCTGACCACCCCAGTTTCCACGTTGTAGCTCTCAGTCTCCCAGGGTATGGGTTCTCTGACAATCCCAAGAAGAAGGGATTCGCCGTCAACCAGTACGCCGAGGTGTGCAACAGACTCATGTTGGCGCTTGGGTACAACGAATATGTAACCCAAGGAGGAGACTGGGGCTCCCTCATCACTCGAAAGATCGCCCAAGTCTATGGGGGTACCTATAGCAAAGCGTGGCACACCAACATGCCCATGTACGTTTCCATAATCCTCAAGCAACCCAACAGAAGCTGATATGACCGTTGCCACACAGTGGCGAAGCACCCAGCCTCAAGCGACCCCTGTCGATCCTTTCTCACTTCATTTTGGGGTATTCTGAGAAAGAGAAAGCGGGGCTTGAACGATCAAAGTGGTTCCAAGAACATGGGCTTGGGTATTTCAAGGAACAGGCAACCCAACCGCAGACGTTGGGATACAGCCTCGCGGACTCCCCTGTAGGCTTGCTGGGTTGGATTTACGAGAAACTCGTTAATTGGACGGACGAATACCCGTGGACGGAGGACGAAGGTGAGTCAACTCGACTCTGACACGGTTCCTTCCCCGCAGTTCGCTGACGAATGCTTCTTGTTCGATGCCGTACTCCTTAGTTCTGACTTGGATTTCCATCTACTGGTTCTCCAAGGCGGGACCTACAGCCTCAACGAGGATCTATTTTGAAATCACGAAGCAGAACGCTGCCGCTTTCAGCTCCGACCTCGCGACCCCCATCCCGACGGGGTACTCTTACTTTCCGAAAGAAATTGCCGTACTCCCTCGTCGGTACGCACCTCTACCATTTCCCGGCATGTAACCTACTGAAGCACAGACCAGTTGGATGAAAACTCCGAACTTGGTTTTCGAATCCGAGCACGACAAGGGTGGCCACTTCGCGGCTTGGGAAACGCCGGACGCACTCGTTGATGACTTGCGGAAGATGTTTGGGAAGGGATCAAGGGCTTTTGGTGTTGTTCCGGGGAAGACTGGGTACGACCAGTGAATCGGGCCCCGTCCCTAACATACACTGAGCTGACAGCCCGTTGAAGGTACCAGCAGAACTGACGGGCGTGACGCTAGCCGCTGCGAAAAAATAGGGGGTCAAGAAGTCGGTTACTTATCCCAGCTGACGTCGAAGGTTCGAACCAAACACTGTACATACTTCTGCTTCTGACGTATATGCCACCGTTCTCGAGAAATCCCAGAAGCCGCCATTGCATTAGCTTCTAGAGGCTTCCCCCCAAGTAAGTTTCACCGGAATCCCCCGAATTGAACAAGGTGGTTTTGTGATTCTCAGACGAACTTTGAGGTAATTTATCGCGCTGCACAACTTCCATTGTACTATCAGGCATAGTTCGAATTCTGATTCCAAGGTTTGGATGGCACCCACTGGCATACGCGTCTTGAGAGTGCGAAAGCTCGGCGGATGAGAGTTTGCTAACAGGGGATAATGTAATCCCGGCGACTTCTCAGCGTGGACATCGCAATTGATGCTTCCCCAGAAGCGGCTCCCATTACTGTGGGCGCTTGTTTGCGACGCAATTGTGCGCTTCATAAATATGGCCGAAATCAGTTTAAACTCCGCAACTTGGAAATCTACCTCCACGAACCTTGCTCTTGGCACATCCAACCACACTATCAGGCAGACACGATGGCGAAGAAACTTAAACTCGACGAGACCTTGTCAAAGGCTGACTCCAACGACGAACTGGCAAGTTCTGAAGGTGTGGATATCGCTCTCTCCCCCATTGTCTTATTTACACAATACATCTAGCGTACGTGAACGACTGCGGGAGGGAACCACTCCTTCTCGACCCAAAGCGAGACGACCTTGGTATGACTTTCTGCTGAGAGGGGTAAACTCGATGCTGACGCCGGAGTCGTAGTGTTCCAAGCGACCGACTTCCGCGACTGCGAATCCAACGAGGGGAACCAGCTCGTTGATATTTATGGCGTCTCCAAGGTATGTCCGACCTCATTTTTTGCGTATCTTCTGCCTCATAGAATTCAGGACGGTTTCCCTGTAATGGTCACTCTCGACGACTTCTACCCTTACTTCTATATCCCGGTTCCGGAGGGATTTACCGTCGATGACTGCGCCGCCTTGAAGAAACGCATGAGCGTGAGTCTGATCTGCGCTTCCGCTGCGTCCCCAGTGCTAATTCTAAAGCAGGGGGCTGGCGTCTACAACGTAACCCTACATTCCAAACATGTCGGAACCACGATGTCTGCACCCAGGCCGCTTCTCAAGATCATGGTTGAGCGCCCCTCCCGCATGGAAGCAGCGAGAGAGGCCCTCTTGGCTGCAGAGGCCCAAGCTCGGGGCCTCCCGCACACCCACTTCAAGCTGGAGACGTATGGATACACCATCCCCTTCTTGTCCAGGTTCATGGCCGATATGAAGGTGAGACCCCTGATCCTTATATCGGGTCCCTGCTGATATGTCACAGACCTCGCCCATGACTTGGTTGAGGATTCCGGCTGGACAGTACCAGATCACTGATTTGAAGGACAAAGTATCCACTTTGAGAGTTGAGGCTTGTGCCAGCGTCGAAGATCTGAAGCCGTTGTCCGACGGTGAAAGACAACGCCTAGGACTTCCAGTGGACGCCCCGCGACGAGTCTTGAGCTTCGACATCGAGACCATGGTTCCCGCGGACAATTCATTCCCGCACCCGGAGAAGGAATCAGTCATTCAAATTAGCTCTGTTGTAGCCTGTCGTTCCTGTGAGTTCGCTTCATCTTCTAACACACCATTCAACAGCTGACCATTTTACCAGCGATGACAGATAAGCAGGACCCGTTCTTCAGTTGCGTATTCACACTGGGAACTTGCGCCGACATACCCGGTTGCACCATCTTCTCCTTCAAGACCGAAGAGGAGCTTTTGACTGAATGGAGGAGGTTTGTTGTTGCCATGGACCCTGACGTGGTCATGGGCCACAACATCCTAAGGTTCGACCTCCCGTACCTACTCCATCGTGCCAAGGCACTCGACCTGGAGGATTTTCCTTTTCTCGGAAGGCTGGCAGGTTTGTAAACTACTCACTTCTCGAAGGAGGGGAAGGCCCACTGACGATCATCGTATCACATAGATATCGCTACGACTTTCGACCATCCTTTCTCAGACCCGGACCCAGACCCGAACCGCCGGCGGAATGGCTGGGCCATAGCTCCGTCCATCCCAGGGCGGATTATCATCGACTCCATGCACTGGGCGCTTTTCAAAATCTTCGGTCGTCAAAGCCGGTCACTCAACGCCTTGGCCCGCCTATACCTGGGAGAAGGGAAAGATGATGTTCACTATACCGAGATCGTCGGGTTACAGACAGGGACAGCGGAAACTAGGAAGCGGTTGGCCAAGTATTGCCTGCAGGCAAGTACCCGCCCCGAACGCCGAATACGATTCTAAATACTGATCTCCCTCACCACAGGACGCCCTCCTCGTCCTCAAGCTCACTGATTATCGCGGTTGTGTGCAGGCTTTCTACGTCCCTGGTGCGCGCCAGAGCTTGCTCACACTGAACTCCGTGGTCTCGACGGTAGATTTCAACCATCTCTCGAATCTGAAGCGGTGGAAGGCGGCTGAAGGAAGATACATGATTGGCGATACCTAGAAAATATTCATCACCTCCTTCACTCCACCCACATGGTGCTGGTGTCGCGGGGAGGCAGAGCATTTCGCGAAAATATGTCGCTTTCACGATGCCTCGTGTCAATTTGTTGTGCCTCTTATTTATTATATACTGCATATCCGTCGCACCTTTCAGTACGGAACACTCGGTACCGAAGGCCTCCGCCTATTGGGACTTACCTCGAGCTTCCGTGTGTGCCACCACCGGCAGACCAGACTGTATTTATTTACTCGAGTGCATTTGGTACTTTTGAGGGAACCACGTCGTATTGACCGACACCGTAACTTTACTTCTTTTTTCTCTTTCAGTAGTGTCCGTGGGTGTCAACGGGTTCTATGCTAACGCTGATACCGTAGTCCCTAAGGCTAGGACAGCGACATCAGGAAAAACCCCAATTCCTAAATAAGGTACATAACCTGTCGCAAGGTCCCATGAGCTGACATTAGCATCGGGGCGGCCTCACGAGCTCTCATGGGAGAGTTACCGAGGCTAACATGGGTTAATGTGCATCTAATGTCTTCTAGTATTACCTAAATATTGATTCAGTAGATTGCAGTAGGTTTTTGTTCGGCTGGGTAGATTTTGCAAGAGAACGGCGTTGGTGGAGTGCTGGGCCCAAATTCCCAGCCTCCAAACATCTGCTCACCCCTTCTTCTATAGGATGGCGTAGTGCGAGCTGAGCGGCCAGGCTATGATATTCACGCGAGCGTACTTCAAATAAACAGCCATAAAGGGGGAAAAGCTACTAACGCTGGAAGGTGTCCACTGAGTCTTGGCTGGCGCGCATCAATTGGCCGACAACAGCTAAGTCAGTTCAAAGTCCGCACTCACACGCCGCGCTCACGTGATAACGGGCGTCGTGGCAGTTTCGTCAACGCCTGTCTCTTGCTTTCTTTGCCCTCATATCCCTCTGTCACTGTGGTACTCAGTTTGCTCCTTCCAACTTCAAGTGCCAACCCACCATCGATACCAGGCACCAGGCACCAGGCCCAACACAACCGGTGGTCTCCCCTCCCCCGTAGGGGTTTCCCCGACTGCCCTCCACGTTCCCGAAAACGCGACGTGGCACCTCTCCCCCTTCGACATTGGTCTTCGAACTCCTCCCTGTCCTCTTGCATTCTCCATGAATAAGGGTTTGCCCTGGTTAGCGAACACGGCAACCTCCTGCCGCTGCCAAATCAATCGACTACCCGCCTCTCATAACCCCTCCTCTGTATCGGTTCACGAGACTACCTGTCTCTGAAACCGTTTGTAGAGCAGACACGGCTAGGGCATTTGATTCTCACTTACAATTCTTTCTCATAGAGCCGTATTTGCCCACTCCCGTTCCTCTTTAGGAGCCATGACATATTTCGCGAACAGCATCCCTGCCACGTACGTCCGTTTCCCTCCTTTCTACTGTCGTGAAACAAAACTGATTGAGTTGGAAGGGTATGGTACACCCGCTCTCGTTACTTGGGGTGCTGACCAAACGCCGGAGGCTTCGCATCGTTCGGTTCCCTCAGCATTAGTATGCTCGTTCGCCCTAGCTAGTTAGAATGATGCTGCTAGCACTACCACCTGTGTATATACATCCATTGAATCAATAGGAGCGTTTGTTTTCTTTGACCTTGTGTCCCCTACATGAGTGTGAACACCTAAGAACGACGTCTCAAGATGAAGCTATGCTGCTGTACCTTAGACGACCTTAGACAATATTAGTGTGAAATTAGGCTCGCATAACGTCGCATAACCCGTTGACCGATCTAAAGTAACTAATCCTCTCAGATTCCCTAAATAAGCTTCATTAGGTCGACATTAGGTCTAATATGAGTCTAATTAGGATAATATAGGGATTTGGGTTTTTCCTGATGGACCCTCGCCATCTTCTCCATTGTTCATCATGTTGTAGGTAACAGCGGAAATCCAATTGTCATAGACAACTTTGTCGTAACTTGGAGCAGCTTCAGGCGTCTCAAACGAGACGATGAATTGGTGATAGCGCTGTGGTCCCCGCTCGTGCAAGAATTGGAACGACGCTTCGAGCGCTTCGAATGCTGGTAAGGGTAGCTGTAGGAGCTCCAGGGTCACCAGGCGGGTTAGACATGGCGGGGAGCTCAGGACGTTACTCCCCGAAGTTTTGGAGGCTTTGACGTTGTCCTGGAGTGCTCTGAATAGTGCCACCCACGGGACATCGATCTTGTCTAGGGTGATGTGTTCGACCGCCGGAAGTTCGAAAAGGATTGACGCTAGTTCGGGGGCGCTGAATCCAGTGTTGTAGATACGGAGGGTGTGCAAGGTTTCCGTGCACTTGGACCGTCTGACAATGAAATCGTGGAGATTGGTATGGATATAGTGTTCCGCGAGGGGTGTAGGCCGTTCGTCCGCGCCCGTGAAACCAACGTCCAAGGTCGTGAGGGCCGGAGCGATGATATATTTCAGGTAACCGAGGTCAAGGTGAAGCTCGAGCTTGAGACTTTTCAACTTTGGGAGGACTATTCCTGCCTCGGAAATGCGGTGTGATAAGGTTATGTCTTGTGGGCCGAACGTCAACTTGCTGTAGAGGATATTCAGCTCCAAATATTCCAGATTCTTGCAGTGTTCCAACATGTAGAGGACGTGGGCCCCTTCCCAATCGCAGGTAACCTCGAGGTGGGTCAAACCCTCCAGCGTGTTGAAGGGGATATTGAAGTCGATGAAGTTGGACGTGGAGGGCTCTTCGAAAGCCTCAGCCGCGCCTGGAAGGGACAGTTTGAGGATAGCTAAGCCTGGTGGAAGATCCATGAAGATGGTTTCTTGATGCGGTACTTGAGCATCTCTACTGGTCCATCGCTCCCCATTGTCGAAATCGATCCAGAAAGACCGGATGCAATCCCATGGACGACGGTAAGGCCCTTCTTCCAATGGGGTACCCATTAGCCTCTTAAGGTTCTGGAAGCATGCGCGACCTTTCAGGCCAGATACGCTTAACTCGCTGATGGACGGGCCAACGGTCAGCAGCTTTAGGATCGTGGCGTTTTCAAACACGCAGTGCCTGCTACCCTCCTTGCAAGGCCTGTTGACGTCTTCGGAGATGTTGAGAACTCTGGGGACACACCCAGAGCGACGGAGCCATTTCGAAATCTTCGGGTACGCGTGCTTGCCCAAACCGCTGGGGTGGGGTATGTCGACACGGTTCCAAAGCCGGTGGGATAAGAGGGCTGCTTCCCTCCACTTCGTGCACACCAGCTCCAGCTTCACCAACTCCCGTCGGCTTGGGGCCGCTTGATAGAAGATCTCTCCTAGTATTTCCATCGGAATGCGTCGAATTGCTGATAGGCAGACCCGGTGCCGTTCGTATTCGGCTTCGAGTTCTTGAAGGCGTTCCCGAGCTTGTGACATGGAGCTGGCGAGATGGTGCATGTGAGTTTTGATAGCGACGATTTGTCCGGGGTTGGGTGGCAAGTTCGTCGAGAAGATCTGGGCGATGTTGGTGTAGTCCATGACGAGTACTGCAGCACTTCCCCGAGGGTTGGGCGCTTGGTACCGCACGGTGGAAGAAGACAGCCCCGATTTGGCAAATTTTCAGCGCCTCCTGTCAAACATCCGGCTATTGCCAGACCGTGAGGCCGGTGTCAATTTCAGGTGCCTACTGGCAAGGCTCGAAACCGTTCGTGTTAAGTTTAACTTTCTTCTCCTTGTCCCGTCATCATTTCTCATGGACCGTCGTGGCCTGGCAAGCGTACTCTCAACGAACATGCCCCCCAATTTTGGGGAGATAATCGTACTCAAAGGCTGCATGGAGGGCCTCGGCAGCACGATTTCCGAAATGCGATCGCGACTTCGGGAACTGGAATCAGAATTCGAAGAATATCGCGGGGCAACGTCCGCTCTGCGTCGCCTCCCATCGGAGATCCTAGGAGAGGTATTCCTCTCCCTCTCTCCATCCGCTCAAGAACTCGTCAATTTCGGACTGGTCTCCAAGGGATGGCGGGAGACGACTCTCCTTACCCACCGTCTGTGGGGTAGAATCAAGATCGGGAAGCCCAGAAAATTATCGGAAAAGTCCTACACTAGTATAGTGACGTGGTTTAGTCGCTCTGGTGCTATCCCTAGACGACTGGAGATATTAGAGGAGCATGGCCAGAGCGGTAGATGCGCATCTAACGACTGTCATATGCTAAACCCCATTGTGGTAAGGCTGCTGACGGGAGGCCCCAGGGTCGACGAGCTGGCCCTTCTCTGCAAAGGCCGACATTGCTTTCGGAGATTGGTGAATGCCATATCTTCGTCGGAGGCGGGTCCGAGCGGCCGTCCTTGGGACTGCGTACGATCCCTACAACTCGATTTCGACGACGACTCGGCCTGGACAACTCGGTATCTCGATTCCATAGAAGAGGAAACCATTTTCCAATCCCTACCCAGCACCATCCGTTCTCTATCCCTCAACTTGCCCATGATGAACGAAGCCTTCGAGGACCCATCCAGTGCGGCGTTCATCAGCCTCGGCATGCCATTAGACCTTGTGGAGGGCCTCACCCACCTCAAAATTACCTGTGACTGGGAAGGCGGCCACATATTCAGGATCCTCGACTCCTGCTCGAACCTCGAGACCCTAGAAATCGACGTCAATTATTCGAACATACGGTTCGTAGAGCAAGACACCACCCTCGTGTCGCGCTTTCAGGCTGCGACCTCGAACGTCATCTCCCTTCCTCGGTTACGCAGTCTCAAGTTTCGCAACCATTTAACCCCCGAATACCTCGACTACCTCGCTGCACCCGCTTTAACGACGTTGGACATCGGTTTCGACCGAGACGACCTTAGGTGGGGCGTCCACCGCCATCTCCAGGCGTTCGTTGAAAGGTCGAACTGCTACAACACGCTCCACACTCTACGGCTTCACGACACTGCATTCCCGCCCAGTGAATTAATCGCGGTCATCCTCGAGTTCCCCCGTCTCAAACACCTCACCCTCGAAAACGTCATGGTCAACTGGCATCATTTCTTCGACGGTCTCAAGAGCGAGTACGAAGGGCGTCGTTCTGCTGGTAGTGGGGTTGGCAGTGTCTACCCACCTGTCCCTGCCTTGAGCGTACTTGAGCTGCATCAAGTGTCCTCAAAGGATGGTGTCCTCGAATCAGTATTCCACTTTCTACATGCAAGAGAGAAGGAGCCGTGCCAACTTATTGTCTCCTATGAGAGTCTCCCCAAAATTCCAGATGAAGTCGGGATCCAAAGGACATGGGAATGGATCACAGAATACAACGACACACCTGGCAACGCCACTCGTAAAGAACTCGGTATACACGTTAGCATAGTACCCCCCTCACATGTTTATGTTTAGAGCTTGATGCACATAAATTTCGGTCAGCTGAGAAAGTTCTGCCTTGGAGTTGTTATTCGAGTTGGTGAGGCGATTGATGTCCGATATTTCACCCCTTATCATGAACCACCATGTTCCTACCTGACTTGTCCCATATCCTCTTGACCAATACCCCTCCAAATCCCACCGAAGCGGCTTCGCTCGAACGTGGAATCGCTGACTTGACGTCCGCCATCCTCCACTTGCAAGGGCAACTTCGGCAATTAGAAGATGAGCGACGCCAGCATCGCTATACATTGTCCGCCATACGACGCATTCCACCAGAGGTTCTGGGGGAGATATTTCTCTTGACCCTTCATTTCCCTCTCAATACCGATGGGAGAAAGCGGCTTGTCAACCTGAACCGGGTTTGTAGGGCCTGGAGAAATGCTGCCCTTCTCTCGCACTCGCTCTGGAGTGGCCTCATCCTCCATCCCAGGGATGTGTCCCTACACTCATACGGTAAAATCACAGAGTGGCTCTCCCGCTCTGGTGATGTTCCGCGCAGGCTCGAGATGTACGAGCATTGGGGAGAGGAGTACCAGGGCTGGTGCAGTGGCGACGCGGACGGTTGTCATCTGCTCAGACCAATCGTTACGAAATTGCTGAGCAGTGGGCCGAGCATCGACCGATTAGTTCTACAATCGAAGGGGCCGGAATGCTTCTCGAGGATGCTGAAGTGTCTAAACGATGCTCGGCAAGACTCACGGCACCGACCCTGGGATTCCATACAGTCGCTGGACATCCGTTTCGCCAACGATGCCTGCTGGACACTGGGTACTCTCACATTGGACAGACGCGAACCTATGTTCACCACCCTCCCGCCCGTTACGTCCTTATTTCTGCGGTTCCCTTTTGCTGACGACGCCTTCGACAACCCTCTTGACTCGAGCATGGTCCACTTCGATATTTCCCCAAATGCGTTGGGCCATCTCGACCAATTCGTGATTGCTTGCAACTGGGAAGGGGCCCATATCCTCACCGCACTACAGCACTGCCAGTGCCTCGAGGTATTGGAAGTCGACCTTTCCTTCGAGGATCTATCCTTCCGTGAAAGCGAGCGACCTATGGAGGCCCGGCTCGCCAGTGCCGGACTGCTGCTTCCCAAGCTCCGCACCCTCCGACTTCGTCACCAGAACGAACTTGACATATTGCGATATCTCATTTTGCCCCACCTCGACACCCTTGACCTCGGATTCGATGGCCATGCCGAGAAGAGTGACCTACTCGGAGACCAGCCACGGAGGCTGAAGCACGGCTTGATGCTTCGAGAGTTTGTTTACAACCGATCCCACTGCCAGGGAACGCTGACCACTCTTCGACTTTATGACGCCGCATTCTCTCCCCCAGAGATCATTGATATCCTCCTCGACTTCCCCTCCCTTTCGTACCTCATCCTTGACAAGGTCCATCTAAATCCACGCCAGTTCTGGACTGTCCTTCAGTTCATGCTGATTCAATCCCGGTACAATCCTACTGCAAGGAAATGCCTTCCTTGTCTCAAGGTGTTGGAATTTTTGCGAGTGCGGGTGGCTATTTCCTCCGCACCTTCCCTCCTTGCCGCGATGTTTGAATTTCTCCTCGATAGAGGCCGGCCCTATCGGACGATGCTGTCCTTTGAGAACCATACTGTTCTCAACGAGGCCTGGGCTGCCAATATCTGGAGGCATCTCTGCCATGAAAATGATGTAGATTTAGAGGGACTCGGTATATCCTTGGATATTCTACGTCCCGCGAAGCTCGATAGCGACTATGAGCGGGAACCATTGAGCGTGATGTTATGGGCTCACTTCCCGTCTACCATCTCACGAGATTCGGATTGAATATGTACATCATCCACACATTCTTCATACCCTCGCGATGTATTTCTTTACAACAAAGATACAGGATTCGGTACACGAGTATTCGACGGGACATGGACCATTGGGTCATTGTTCCAGAACTTTCGGTAGTTGAAGGTTAGGCGCCCATACCACTAGCCCGATAAAGCACTTGTCGCACAGCTTTCTTTCCTGCTCTTCGACTCTCATCATGCCTCTCAACTACTCCAAGTGGGATAGTCTCGAAGTCAGTTCATGTCTGTTCCCAGCCTCCTCACCCTGAGCTCATGCTTAACAGCTCTCTGACGACTCCGACATTGAAGGACACCCTAATGTTGACAAGAAATCGTTGATTCGGTATGTCCACCTCTGATTTGGAGGCACACTGGCGATAACACCGACCAGATGGAAACAACGCGACATCCACGAGAAACGGGAACAGCGCAAGCAGAAGATAGCCCATCTCGAAGCCCAGATCGCTTGTAACAACGTCCTGCTCCCTAGAATCAAGGACATCGCTCACACCCTCGCCGATCCAAACGCGGAAATCCCACCCATAAAGTACTGGAGTAACCTCGTCGAGCAACTGGAGAAGAACCCCTCGAAAGACTGCCCTCCCGGAAACGACCCCAACAAGCGCGAGCACACCTACGATGGCATGCTACTCATCCTATTCCAGAAGGTCACCCAGGACGCCAAGGATAAGCTAAAGGAGCTGAACCTCCAGGAATCGGAGAAGGAGGAGAGGCTTGGAAAGCAGCTTGCGGAGGAGATGGCGACGCATGTCATACAGCTTGGAGAGATGATCAAAAAGGACAATGGGGTCCTCCAGGAGGAGATCGCAGAGCAGAAGAAGAAGATCACGACGGAGGACATGCACGATGGCTTTGAGACGCACGTACGTCGTCTAGCTCGTCCCCTTATCTCACGATTTACGCGTGCTCCAGTATACACCACCCAAGCCTGAGCCCGCCCCTATTCCCCACTCCAAGGCTCTCGAAGACAAAAAGGGGAAGCAGAAGGTCACCGAGTTCGAGGTCATCAACCCCAAGGGCGTTGAGACCGCTTCTACGTCGCAAGAGCCCGAGGAGGCAGACGCTGAGCTGCCTGAAATGACCCCCACCCTGACCGAATTTTCAAAGATCCCCATGGGAGACTACGAGAAGTCCTTCCACTTTATCCAACAACACCGAGATGTCTATGCTCCTGGGGCGTCCGACGCCCTCCTCGTCGCTGCGTTCCAAGCACAGAGCCAGGGCAAGCCCAAGTCTGCGAAGAAGTGCATCAACCAAAGCTTGCTTCTTCAATACTGTGAAAAGCTAGGGAAGGATGGTGTTGGCGTGTTCTTCAAGAAGTACACTTTCTCCTTACTCCGGCTGTGTTATGCCAACTTACGAATTCTTAGGATGATGTCTGGCGACAAGCGCGCCGAGAAGGTTTTCACGGACGACGTTGACCAAACCTACAAGCACCTGTGCGAACGGGTACGCATTTCGAAAGAAGAGGCCGCGCTGGAAGCAGCAGGGAAGGAGCAGATTCAGCTTGTTGCCGAGAACCCTGACACGGTCATCACCTTCAACGTGCCCGACGGACCCCCTCCTGAAGATCTTCGCCTCGAAGGACCTGGAACGGAAGGCCTTGACATCGAGGAAGTCAGGAAAGCGCTTCAATACCGTTGGGACGTTTTCGACGCCTTCCCGCAGGACTTGCAAGAGGCTCTGAAGAGTAACAAGCTGGAGAACGTGAACAAGGTCCTGGGCGACATGGAGGTGCCGGAGGCTGAGGCCGTTGTTGGTGCCTTGGATGAGGCCGGAATCCTCAACTTTGCGGAGGGTGGCATCAGGGATGAGACTGGGGGTGCTTCTGCGACTTGATAGACGGTTCGTACTTCGTTGGGATTCACTATGAACGTGAATGTATTATATGCAACTGATTTCCCCTTAAGCCAAGCATAGTTGGTGTGAGCGAATCCTCCCGGCTGGAGGGTAGGTTAATTAGTAATGAGAGGTACTCTACACTACATGTTCCTACGTGTTTGGGCCACAGCCTCATCCCTTGCTCTCTCCAGCTCCCTCCTCACCACTCTCAACCTATTCATCTCGGAAGGCCGAGCAGGGATGTGGTACCTCCTGTCACGACTCTTCGCCACGGCATCTCTTAGCATCCCGGTGAAACTCTCCTTCGAGAACACCTTCCCGAACTGCACCTTTGCGAAGAAACCAGGCCATGTGTCCACCTTGTAGATGGCCTTGATCTCCTCCACCATCCGCCCTGGTAAGTGGCTCTCGGGGAAGCCATAGTTCTGGTCCAACCTCCGAATGCCTATCTTGTGGTATGTTCGGATGAACAGGTCAAGAAAGGTGATCTGGAACATGATCAAGCGCAAGCTAGTTCGGGACTTGGAGAAGGTCGTTGTGAGGCGATAGTCGCTAGCGCCTTCCTCCAGAACCTCGAGTTCTGGGGCGTCCTTCAAAACCCAGCGAACATTCCTAGTGATGGCTTCCTCGAGGAATGGACCGCTCAGGGTGGGCCAGGTCGGGACATTGGCGTGACCAGACGGGAACATGATCAGAACAAGCGTGATGCTGACGATGAGTTCACCCATGTCTGGAGTTGACTCTTTGGTGCGGTTGACTGGGGTTTGGAGGAAGGATCGAATTCGTGCCAGGGCCCCTTGGAGCAAGGGAGGGTGAGAGGCCGAGATTCGAATGAGGAGGTGCATGAGGTGGCAGTATGAGATGACGGCTTTCTCTGACGCCTGGAGGATACTGGGGGTGGAGGAGGGCCGGGCCCTTGTGGTGAGGGCGTCGTCGCAAGACTTCATCAAAGAGACAACAATGTTGTTCATCATCTTAAAGACGACATCGAACCTGTGGTGAGGTTGTGTTGGTGCTGGAGTAGGGCTGATCCGTGCTGGTGCGGCATACCCAACCCGTCCCCGCCCTCTACCGTTGCTGCGACCATTGGCCTGCCTGTCGACCTCAGCCTGGCGAATAGCTGTGTCGATGAGTCCGACTCTCTTCCAAATCTCTTCCTTCGCTTCTGCAAAGTGACCTTCATTGAAAGCGAGGGGAAGGAAGAACTCGAAATCGCGCTTCTGGATGCTCTTCCGTACATTATGCTCCTCGAAAGCCTCCAGGCTGAGCCAGTCAAAGTCCGACGACAGGATGCGCGACCCAGGCTCGAATGATAAGCCAATACCGAGGATTCCTTGGTTGAGGGGTTTTTTGAGGAAGAAGCAATGTAGCTCTCGCAGCAACAAGATACGGTGAGTCGAGGTCAGCGTGTGGAAACGAAGGTACGCATGGCCGAAGGTGATGAGGTCCTCGGATGGCATTCGAGATGCGACCTCAAGGAGGACGTCGTCGTTGAGGAGGTGCAAGAGAGGGGGGGATGAGGATGAGAGGGAAGCAGGGGTCTCGTCGGCACTAACGCTGGATGCGCCCTCCAGGGACCGTTGAGGTGGTTTGGGCGAACCATAGGGACACCTGCGGCATGTCCAGGTCCTGATCAAGTCCAATGTTGCCTGCCAACGAGGGTTCTTCCTCTGAAAGAGGTGGATCCTTTCTGGGTGTGGCGTCGCTCCTTTAGTTTTGTGAGTGATCCCGCCGTCCGTGGAACGGTATGTGCTAACGACGATATCTGGGCGTTCATCCCTCCTCCACTTGCACTCCAAGTCTCGCTGCTGCTGCTGCTGGAGAGGACCACAGGTGCACTGAGACTGGTAGCGGCAGCACCTTTCACGAGGATACTGGGCTACCGCGACGTCCTTCTCGAGCATGAAGTTGGACACTAGTGCGTCCCCGATCTCGATACTATCACCATAGTCCTGTTCGACGGAGGTACTCGAAAAGAAGGTGAGGAATTGGAGGAAGAGGCCGCGGAGGGTGAGTGCGGGGGTATATCCTCCAGTATAGCCATGCTCTAGCCAATCCATGGGTTTCAGGAGGTCGCAGCAGATGTAACCTCCGAATAAATTGGGATGATCGATGCCGTGGACACTTGAGGAGACAGAGGGGGGGTGGCTAGGCTATGTAAGTCATGTGGTCAGTGCGTCTAGTGCGAGGGGAGCTACAAGAAGTTGCTTACCCAGCTAGGTGGAAGTACGACGTCGAAATGGAGTGCGAGGCCTTTCCATGGTCCAGCAGGAGGCGTCAGCACCAGACAGAACTTCCTGATGTCAGCATCGTCAATGAAGACGGCGACACCGGGGTATGGCTGCTCCTGCAACTCCGCCAGGTCCCTGTAGAGACGGGCGAGTAGGCGAGGAGATGTGGTGGCCATCGTGTGGGCTTCAGTAAGGGATGGTATGCAAGTCGGACTCGCAACCCCCTTTGAAGAAACAGCCCGCCAACAGAGCATTTATACACCTTCGTTCCATCAAGCGGGCTATCTCGGGTGACGGCCTCGGCTCGGTAATGGTGTCTGTGGGTCGAAATCAACAAATAATTACAAAACTAAATTCCAAAAAGGGAAAGAGGGAGAAGGAGGGGGGAGGAGGAGAGGGGAGAGAAGGGAGATTCAGTGAGACTTCTCTCCGAGGGAGGACTGCAGCCAACGCTCTGTGGCATGGTCGCAAGTGATGTGACTAGGCCGGATTCGTAATTTCCGCTATAATTTCCCTCGTTTCACCAAATTCGTCGTTCCTGTCGTCCGTTTCCGTAATTTCGAGCGTGAGTTTTTGCTATTTTCCCTCTTTCGGTACCTGAGGCCCATTAGGCAGCAAATACTCGGTGTCTGTAAGGAAAGCCTCGCAGGGCCCGCCTGCGGCGCCCAAGAACAACTGATCAACGAGCTCCCGTCGTCGGGCGCTTAATGGGCCGCTTGGTGCGCTCGAGGCGCGTATTTTCCACTTCAGTTGCCGTCCCAGCTCGAATTTTGCTCCCGGGCCCCTGTATTCTACAGGGGATCCCAGTGAGTGGGCGGCATCACAGGTTTGAGGATGGGGTCCAAGAGAAACCCGATTCAACAGCAGAAACATATGTTCTGGGCTGCTCAAGCTACCCATAATCCCAGTGGTATATTCAAATGCCCCATATGTTCTCTCTTTTTCAAAAATTGGACCTCGAAGCCTTGGAAATAGCGAATCCCTTTGGGTGTGGAGTGCGGATAGGGGCTGCCGCGCGGCATCACTATTTTCAAACTCAGTATCGCTATTGCCCACAGACACCGTCAGCGAGCCACGGCCTCGAGGCCGTCGGCCCCTGCCAAGGTGTGTCAGACCCCCACGTCGTGATGGCCGGTGACTCACAGCGCTGTGAAGCTAACGCTCGTTGACTGGGGGTCGGTGCCGTGGGTCGTGACCAGTGAAAAGCGGGCCCGTGAATGTCCAGTGAGTCAACAGCGCAAGAATCCAGCCGCCTTGGAGATTTAGGCGCCCACCGTTTCAAGCGCTCGAACCCCGTGATCGTGGCAGCCTACGCCGCATCATTGCCTCATCCGATGCCGAAAGGCGATATTACCTGGTTGTCAAGCACCACCATGTCGTTCCCAACATCCAAGCACCAGTCCCAAGGCTATCTCCCCGTCTCAACCCTTGAAGAGAATGTAAGCAGTCCTCACCCGCGCCCCGATTTGGAGGCGCCGCCGAAATATGCCCACTTTGAGGATGTTGAGGAGCAGGAGGAGGTCTCAGTGGGACCGCAGAAGCAGCGGGAGAGCTGGAAGAAATCTTTGGGCACTGGCCTCCTCGTCGCGTCCGTGGTATACTTCATCGTGTGGGGTTTCAGGGGTGCTTTTGGGAAGCTTGGCTCCCCGGGGTGCAGAGGAAAACACGCACTACCCACTTCTTATACGCTCCCGTCTGGAGATAAGATCCCATCTGTCGCGCTCGGTGCGTTACATTCAAGTTGGATACTTCGTCCCGAATTCAGCGTATACTGAAGCGTCGCAGGGGTCTGGCGGGCCGAGAAGGGCAAGGTTGGAGATGCCGTCAAGGTCTGTCGACGCGGATGGCTTAAAACGAAGGTGGAAGGGCCATGCTCACTGGTTTGTAGACAGCCTTGAAAGCTGGTTACAGGCATATCGATGGCGCGTGGATTTATGGAGTTAGTCCTTGCTTGCTACACCTCATCACGCTGACTGATTCTCAAATCCGTAGAACGAAGCTGAAGTCGGTGAGGCCCTGAGAGAGAGTGGGGTACCCCGTAAGGATGTCTGGATCACATCCAAGGTACGCTTCTTGCTCTTAGGAGGGACATACCCTGAAAGCAATTGCCCGGGTCAGCTCTGGAATGACTTCCACGCTCCTGAAGACATTGAACCCGTCCTTGACGAGTCTCTTTCGCGATTGGGGACTGACTACCTCGATCTCTACCTCATCCACTGGTAGGCACTGTCCCTCTCGATGCTCAATCCCATGTGACACTTTTATACAGGCCTGTGGCATTCAAGAAGGGTAAAATTCCCAGGGAGATCGACTGGGACCTAACGAACAACTCTTACCCGACTTGGCAGAAGCTGGAAGGGCTTGTCCAGAAGGGCAAGATCAGGAATATTGGCGTTAGCAAGTTAGTCTCACCATCCTTTGCCACCGACTGGTGCTAACAAGAGCACAGTTTTAACATCAGGAGGTAGCCCTCGCTTGTTTGAACGATTCTCGATCACTCCCTAATGACCCACCCAGACTCCAGAACCTGACAGCCAATCCTCTGAAAATCAAACCCGTCATTAATCAAGTGGAGCTTAACTTCTGGAACCCTCAGCCCGAATTGCTCAAGGTATATGATGTTTCGGAATAGATCCAGAGGTCAGTCGAGGCTGACGACTGGTCCCAGTGGTCGAAGGAAAACGGAATCCTGCTCGAGGCCTACTCCCCCCTAGGCAGTGCGGAAAGGGTCAAGGAGACGTTGCAAATTCCCGAGGTCAAGAAGATTGCCAAAGTTTTAGGAATAACGCCTGCCCAAGTCTACATCTCTTGGCACGTTCAACGCGGGGTGAGTATTCCGGTCGATGGATCCGCTTGACCCATTCCGACACTAAAACGTATTCAGACCGTGGTCCTCCCCAAGAGTGTCACGCCTTCCCGGGTCGAAGAGAACTTCCAGAGTACGTCGGTGCGAGACAATCGGCCGTTCCCAGATACTCATGGAAATACTTTCATAGTTACCCGCCTGCCCCAGCATCTGTTCGATCTCCTTGAGAACGCCGCTCGGAGCCATAAACCTGTGCGTTCTGTCGATCCTCATTGGGGAGTGGATATTTGGCATTAGATTCAACCCCTTCGGTGTAAGTATAGGTCTAGGCAACTTGCGAGAAATAGGCAGGATAGTTTGAAAATCTACGGGTGTCCGAGAATGACAAGGGAATAGTTGTAGATGGGTCTTGGTGTATTTTTCTTCAATGTCATCCAAATCAAATAGAAATGCTCAAGAGGACGATGTTTGAACATGAGAAGAAAAGAAATAGTTCTACCATCTAGATGTATCGCCCGTGTTCGACTCGTATTGAGCGGGGTCCTCCATCAGTGAGTTGAACTGCTCTGAAGCGGTGATTCCTGCAAGGTCGAATGTTTCCGTGAAGTACGACTCAAGGTCGAACAAAGCTTGGGACTGAAGTACAGTCGATTGTGGCCCAGTTTCCGGATCGTCGCCGAGTAGAGGGGCAAAGATGTCGTCGCTGGTGGCGACTGTAGGCGGTGGGGGGCCAAATTGCATTAGAAGTTCAGACAGGGAACCTGGGCAGAGTGTCTCAGGTTCAGTGCTGTAGACGTCGTCAAGGCCGACGGGGTCAACTCCCTCGGCTACCCCTGCTTGGTGTTCGTCAGACACATGGCTCGCCTCCGCAGGATGCCTGACAAGATATTCGTTCGGCTTGGTCCAGGATCCATCATTGCGAGGATGGCCCGACATCGAGATACGGGGAATGAAGTACTCCGGAGTTCCAGCAGGGTGAGATTGTGGACCAAGGAGGGCAACAGCCGGTCGTGACGGGGTAGGACACATGAGGTCTGGATTGTAGCGTGAAACTGAGGGCTCCGGCATTAGAAACTCTGTCGCGCTAGTAGTTGCCTGGCCCGTCCCAATACGGCCTCTCATGGTTTTGGGAGGCTGGGCGTGGGCACTAATACTCTTCACTTGTCTTTTGGGGCTGGATATGGAGGAAGCCGGTGGATCTTGAACAGGGAATCTAAACTCCGGATTAGACGCCAAGATGTCCAGCATATGGGAGATGTCCTGTAGATCCTCCGGGTCCGTCTCAGCCGTACCTTGAATGGACTCGCACGGAATGGCGGGTATAGTGCCGGTGAGTTTTGACCTCTTGTCCGCCCTGTCGTCGTCTTGTAGCTCCTCAAACTTCCTCTTAAATGATTTGGACGATGCCCCAGCAGATTTTGGTATGGGAGGCCGAGGTGGGGATATGCGTCGAGAAGCAGCCCGATTCCACCCCATCTCCTGCGCCTCAATGGGGACTCTTTCGCCAGTTGAAAGGCGGACCCGTGGCGCTGGGACTTGGGCGCGTACCCGTGCCGTTATATCGCCCTGGCCCTTCGTAGATAGACGTACATCTGCCTCGGACAGTTCAAGGGAGGAAAGGCAATCTTCCCGGAGATCGACAACGTTCTGCTTCCTGGCATTGTCCCCGTCCAGGAGCTTCACAGCCTTCTCCAGTAGTGTATGAAAATACGGATGTATGTCTGCCTTGGAAAGCTTCCGAGTCGGGACTGTTGGCGAGCATGACGCCCATTCTTCTCTTGTGCTGTTGAGTAACTGGACACCGCTTCGTGGGCGTGCCTTTTCGGATGTCAAAGCGGTCTGAGGAACATCTCTTCCAGTGAGGAGGCTAACGCATAGCTCCTCCAAAGCAACGAACTCTTCGAGAGTACGAGGCCATGGCTTCTTCACAGGGGGCATCGCTGGGGCCTTGGGGACGATGAAACGGGACGGTACTATCGGGAGAGGGGACAGTGTGCACAGGAGTCGAGTTGAAGGCGTGACGAAATTGGGAAGTCGTGAAAAGCGCCAGAACGAAATTTATGGCACGCTCAAACACTGCCATAGCCCCTACACACAACGGTGTGGGGCCGCGATAGCAATGGAGACGACGCGAAAATGGGGCGTGACGGAAGCAGGGGACAAGGTTGCTGATAAACCCTAAGTACTGGGGGACCTGCAAAAAGAGTCAGAACAAGTCGAGTACGAGGGTGCGTGCACAACGGGACGCACATGGTTACTGATAATATAGACTTTAATACAGATTAAGATTAAGGTGGCTAAGGTGCCACCGCAGATTGTGTAAAGATTGTGCGACCCCTTGAAACGGGTGGGTGTCGTGTGCTTGTTTGTGTAGATAGGCCGGCTGTGCGGCGAGGGGCGGGGGACTAGAAAGATGGCATTGGAGGACCAGGGTGGGTGCCAGGGGGTAGGGTCCCGACCAACGCATTCCAAGCCGTTTCCGATCGAGCCACTTGCTGCAATTTGGTCCACGGCGCATTAGTCCGACACCAGGAATACTGGTATATCTCCATCGCCGTACGCATGGCTGAATTGATAAATTGTTGTCGTTTGGGGTCCATTTCGGAAGCGCCGTGGCTTGGTGTGCACGAACCGAGCGCATGCGAGGATGGCTCCGCCATTCCGAGATGACTGCTATCAGATTGGGCGACGCCGAGGGGTAGTTGATACGTCTGACTTTCGCTGGAGAGGAACCCCTCCCCTGCTAGTGGGAAGGATAGATTGCTGTGGTAAAAATCGGAGAGGTATCGATTCCCCTGACCGCTGTTGGAGAAGCCGACTTGACTTTGGGAATACAAGCCGGGAAATTGGTAGTCGAAAAGGGGATCGGGAAGTGGATTGGAGGTCTGGTAGTCGAAATGATGATAGGACTTGGGTGCGCGGGGCGTGGACCGCATGAAACTATGCGTCGGTGTAGGCTGAGGTAACCAGGAAGGGTCCACCTCAACGCGATAGTCTATTTGGGTCTGCGCGGGAACGGAACCGCCTTGGGAAGGTCGGGGCCCGAGGGCCTCTGGCTGGTGGGCTTTCCGTTTTTTCCTCGGTGGTTGTGAAGATTGTACGTTTGAAGAGCCAGGCGTGAATGACCCAGATGCCGAGTCTTCGAACTTGCGTTTACGGATTGGAATAGGGTGCTGCATCGGTATTGAATTGAGCCTCCCATGGCCGTCCATCTGGGCGGAAGGTGTTAAACGACCTCGTGCAATGGACGGGAGTTGCTCCGAGACACTGCTATTCGAGAGCACATCTACCGAGAAAAAATTATCTCGGCCCCATGATGCTTGGGACAAGCTTCGAGGATCTGGATCAAGTTGAAAGATTGCCGGCAGTGGGTCGAAATCAAAGTGAGTTTCCTCGAAGCTTGAAGGTCGGCGTAGAAAGTCTGATGGCGAAACGAAATCCCCCAGAGGACCACCCACTGCCAACGATGGGTCGGAATGAGGCTCTGGAGACCTCTCGATCATAGTTGAACTCGGGCCTTCCGACCGTAATGAGCTTGGTGAACGCTAAGATGAGCGGTGGACACGCACCAGATATTCCACCCAGAATGTCGGAAGAGTCTGGGTACACCGATGGGATGTAAGGGGCCTGCGGTGGGACAATTGGAGTTGATGTAGAGCTTTCAGAACCCTCAGGGAGGAGCGCGTCTGAAAGGGGGTTTGCGCCGGGCACAGGAGGCGTCTCCAGTAAATCGTCGCCGAGAGCTGCTGGAGTCGGAGTGACACTAGGGTGGGACTTCTTGTGATGTAGAAGCTACGGAAGCCAGTGTTTGAAGGGTTTAGACTGTCGGTCTATCACCAGAGACGCCAGCACTTACTTCGGAAAGGATTCGTCCCCTGCAACCGGGATCCTCTGTCATTTGTTGCCGGGATGGAACGTCAGGCCACACAACCCTCAACTTCTCGCGCTCCTCCTCAAGCTTGTCCAACTTTTTCTTCCCCTCCTTGGTACCATCTGACCACTTTCCGTTTTTCTTTCGGTTCACGATGTCAAAGAACGTCCGGAAGTAGTCGGGAATGCGGTTGGGCCAGAGGGCAGGGAAGATTGGCTTGATCCCGTGCTTCTCGAACAATTGTGTTACTGGCTCAACCGCCGATTGAAAGAAATTTTGGCAGTTTGTCCCTGTGCTTGTGTACCTGACGTTGAGAAGGTCTTTCTCGCAGAAGATCTCTAGCAAAAGGATTTCTGCGGTGGATTCGGGAAAGGTATCCCTTGGTCTATATGCCATGGTGACTCCGACCCTGAAGTCCTGACTAGCAGGATGATAAGATGCAATACTGCAGGGAGATCAGTTCATACTCCTCTCTCGCACTCTCCTCCTACTCGCCTTGAAGATAGAACTGCCCGCTCAGCAGGGGTGGCGGATGGGGTTGTTTATCGCGTACCAGACGCCGTCAAGGAGTAGGGAATAGAAAGAGGTAAGCGCTTCATGAGTCGGTATCTCTTTTAACGGCTAAACAAGGCGGGCGTCGCGAGTGGCCGCAAAAGACAACAATAGCGGTCATGGAACATGGATGATGATGGTAGTTGGACAACAAGGAGGCCGGCGACTTACCCGGCAACTTCCAGCCCTGACGCGTGATTTCAAAGCTCCAAAAATGGCAACCATGGGCGCTTATAGGCGCTGACATGGCTTCGGGGCCGTTCCAGCGCGTGTTTTGAAGGCCTGGATTCCAATCTGGCAAACCAGTATAGGCTCAGTTCAGTAAACTGGTGACTTGGATGTTCCTCGGTGCCCGAAAGCACCTACCGAGCACGGTATCCAGTCGGATAGCAATGCTAGTGCGTCGTGAGGATCGGATGCTGTGTCAAATTATTGTTTTCTGAAGAATTACGATCTTATTTGTCTCGCCTGCTTTGGCCCCCCTCATTGCGGGTGAGTATCCGTGCAAACCACTGTCCACCTATCTCGTATGATTTCCCGAGGCACACTATTGACAGGTACCCGCGAGCCACGGATTTGGGAGCGGCCAGCCCAGTGCCAGTGGTCGCAGCCTTTGATTCCGACGTCGAGGATCAAATTAATGCTGCTGCAGCTGCCAATTCTTGGTCTCTTATATTCACCAACAACGTGGGTACGCCGACGGCAGCTAAAGTCCCTCTCAGCTGTCACAATCTGTGGCAAGCTAATTAGTGTCCAGGGGAATGTGAAGGCAACGGATTCGAAGGTGACAAGGGTGCACCCTGAAATGACCGGCAGCTTGGGTCAGACCCTCGATCTAGGACCCAGGGGGAGATATTTTGGTATCACTGTGAAGTGCAGTCAGGATTCGAAGGTTAAACGTTCACTCCAAACCCCGGAAACCGGTCGATAGTGTACTCCCGAAAGAGCTATGGGGTGTGTGATATGCCCTCATTTCACTTGGTCACATAGGGAATCGGGGTACGACTTCAGGTCAGGGGAATTGGCGCCATCACACAGTATCGGGAGGTATTTATGAGAGCTTCGATTCGGCGAGTTCTCTGCGGCTACGGACATGCTTCAGGGAGGCAATAGCAGATAAATCATCCTTCCTGATAACGGCGTAACAGCATGTACCGCACTACTGGAGTGCAGAAAGCGATGTACTCGTATCTCGAAGCCATCCATTAACAAAAACATCGAGCGACAGGAGTAATGTCGGAACATTCGCAAAGACGGAGCAGATGGTGCTCAATGCCCATTAGCCGCCACGACGGAGATATGATAAGAAACGACACATTACCATCGATCGCAAATCCATCTTCCAACTAGAACGTCTCGGGTGGAGCTCTGCCGTAGTGCCACTCACCTACGGCCTCATTTGCCTCATATTCCGATCAACATGAGAAGCAGGGATTACCACACAAACTGGGACCCCCTAATGATGCGACTTCCGTCAAAGCAGGAAACGCCAAGACATTGCAGGAAGGATGTCCTTCGATGTATAGGGCAGGCAGCTTCGACATATGGGGATCATATTAATAGCACGAATAAGCATCGTCGATACCTGGACAATCGTCGGAAGCACCAGCAAGCCATGGTCGCCGTCGAAGCTCGAAGCTTCCGATCGAGGAAGAACAGCAACGCTCACCTTACTTCGGACCGAAGTATCTGGGACAAAAGTTTAAGCGACGGAGATCAGACATCGAGGCCAACCCCGACTTGGCTGCACCCTCCTGGCCTCGAAGCGCCGACGGCAATCGTGTAGATCATATTATAACGGTGTTCTGCCAAATTTCATATAAGTCATACAGAAGAATGTGCAGTGCAGTATTCTATACATTATAAGTTAAGTCGCTTCGCGCCTAGACCCAATCTTGTCGATCCATCTTGGCGGTCAAACGTCCAGTGGCACGTTCGCATGATGCCGCCACCTAGGTGCTTCCGAAGCAGGATCTCGTCGCAGTGCGAGGGAACAAATATTAGCTGGCTGAATTTAAGGCACTGGTGCCGTGTAAGTAAGTTATAATTCGGAATCTGTAGGTGAGAGGGAGGAGAGAGTTACGGAGAGAATAGCTTGGCGTGCTGAGGACTCCGAAGCCTGATATCGACCTTATATGGAGCAGGTGTCCTACCGAAAACCATAGCGTCAGTGGTTGCGAACAGTACAACTGGAAATACTCGAACTCACGAAACGATCCGTGGGGACGCGTCTAGCTTTAGTGGAATCGGTTTCCCCGAATCGTATTTCGGGGGGTATACGTCGAATGCGGACAACACTGAGGCTGTAACGAGGAAAAACGTGTTCTCTCCGAGGAACCGTCCGGGGCAAATGCTTTGAAATATGTGAGTGAGCTGAGTATGTGTGGCTGGAGGGAGCACGCACCGACGACCATACCCAAAGATCGCGGATGCCGGATCGCGGACGCTGGGATCTAGTTTCCCGTCTTTCATGAACCTATCTGGATCGAATCGAAGTGGGTCCTGGTAGGCTTCAGGGTCGTGTAGGATCGCCCTGGTATGCATGTCATCAGGCAATGCTCTCAAACCGGATCGACGATGCTCACCAGGTGTTTGTCATTACGTATGTCCCCTTTGGAATGAAGTACCCATTGTACTCGTCATCTCTTGCGGTAACGTGCGCGAAACCTGAAAATGGACAGTCAGCGCTCCGGTTGGCCCTATCGGGGAAATGGCATACCAAGAGGGGCTACGGTGTGCCACCGCTCAACTTCCTTCACAATCGCCGAGACGTAGGGCAGCCTCTCGCAATCTTCAAGTGACGGCAACCTGTCCGTTCCTACCACGGTATCAAGCTCTAGCTGAGCCTTCCGTTGAGCTTCGGGGTTCAAGGCGAGTGCAAGGAAGAGAGCGGTTAGGGACCCGACCATCTAGCGCTGATGTAAGTAAGAACTAAATTAGCTCTCTGGAATAACCCACCGTGTCTGCGCCTGCCGAATATGTGATCGCACATACATTTTGGGCGATCCTCAAGGCCTCTTCCCTCTCGGGCCCTGGCGCATCAGGGAGGTTTTCGATTAAGTCATCGACCATGCTAGGCTGCCCGTTCCTATGCCCTCCGTTCTGTGAAAAAGTCAGCACCTTTACGCGACCAACGCGGGAACATCGACCCACAATATCCTTCCAAGCCCTCTCAAACGCGTCCCTCAACACTCTTCGACTAGTCATGGCCATCTCATTGAAGTATCTTCGAAACCGTGCGCCGGGGAACCACTCCGGGACGTGCTTGAGGAAAGGGATATCATTCACCAGATACCTCCCCGGCAAGGTAGCTTCCGCAAAGGCTTGCAGGAGGGCCTCGCCGTCGCGAAGGAGCCCCTGGTTAACCTGTGGATCATCAAATCCGTACGTTACGCGCATGATCGCATAACCAAAAAGGCTGCGCGTCGAAGAAACGAAAAAAGTAGGCATCAGCAACCGTCTCGAAGATTAACGTCATCTACCTCGTTTCCGGAGTAAGAAAAAAGCAGAGGCACCCGGGGTTAGGACAGCAGTGGAGGTGGGATCCACAACGTTTCTCCGTGCCGAAATGCGCTTGCTCTTGGGACGTCGAATCTACAGAACAAAAGATTTTCAACTCACTCTCTCGTGTGGTCAAGGAAAGCCTCCGGCGTCTCCTGCAACTTCTTGAGAAAAACAGGGATTTCGTCGTCGAAGATGGGTTTGTACCGAGGCAAGGCTGCGGAGCTGAGGAGTTTGTGGAAGGATCGACGGTGTGCGCGCCAGTCTGTGCCGTACTGCATCAGCGAGAAGCTCCACCCGACATCCATCCTTTAGGCGCCCAACGGGTCAGGGTCATCATTTTGGACGGAGAAAGAGGGTTTTTGGCTTACAGTTCGAGAGCGGGGAGGACTGGTCTGTCAGAGTATGCTGCAGCCCGTTTCTCTAAGATGTCTGTCGCCCTTTCGAGGGATCCGAGTATGAGGATGGGTTGGCCCATGGCCTCGAGGTACATTAGATCCCCTGGAATTGTCGTGGCTTTAATATAAGCGGACGGTCAGATTAATTAAAAGGGTATAACGTACCGTACTCCCTTGACAAGCGGTCATAACTAACCCAAGGCTCCTTCTGTGGCAGTTGAAACAAGTTTCCTACGAGAGGGAGACCCTTGGGTCCCGGAGGAAGAGGTAAACCCCGGGGATTGCGTTTTCTGCGAGACGAAAGCTTGGAGAGCGCCCATAGAAGGCTGACGCTGGCGAAGAGGACACCCCAGTCAGCTAGCAAGAGGATCATGTCGACAGAGAAGAAAGTTGCGTTTCACATGAGCCGTCGCCGGGCCAGGCTTTTATAATGTGCACGGTCTCGGTGCGATGATTTCGTACAGTTTGACGACGGGGTACAAGCTGCGGGCCATTAATTACGTTGAGCATCACGGGGGTGTTTTGTTGCCAGTCCTTCTACATTCTTGAGAGCATGGCGAACTCCAGCGACAGAGGGAAACAATTGTTATTCGGACGGGGTATGACGATGTGGCGCGGACACCGTCGGTGAGGTGCATTTAGTGGCCCAAGCACCGGCCGCGTCCTCTCGGACCCCAACGCTCAGTAGGGGTGAGTTTAATAGGGCGCGGGATCAGTGTCCTCCCGGGAGTGTGGGCGTCGTTTGCAAATGAAGGGGTCCAGGAGGTCGGTCAACGTTTTGCCTCCACTGTGGCGTGAATGAATTCTTCGGTTGTTAATCCTTGGCTAACGCCTCGTTAATCCCGGGTGCTCAGTCTTTCGAAGCCTGACTAGGATCTGCTGGGACCCTGGGAATATGCCAAGTCCTAAATTCCAGGCCGTTGCTGGAAATAGAGAGAAAATGTATCGAATACTCAGCGCACCCGTTGCTGCTGTGTCAATCAAGGGACGGGATGGTCGAGGAATCAGCTGTGAACTTGACTTCTGCAGTGACAGCTGGGATGTGAAGAGAAGTCGGTGTCCTTCTCTTTGGGCTCGCCTGCCTTGTTCTGAGCCACTGGCTTGGGAAGGCATCTAAATCGGAGATTTACTGGCGGTGGTGTTGACTTACGGTGGGCATAGGCGGCCAGGGGAGGAGAAGCGCTCAAATGACATAGCGGGTACAGAGGCTGGTGTTCCCGCAGTTCATTTGTTGCACGAGGAAGCCCAAAGCGGCAGGTCTCTGTCAAAACAAAGTGAATACCTGGACGTTTTGAGCGAACGCCGATATAGCATCCACAAAGCATATCCATGGCTTATTTTGCCATAGCTATTGGGACTCGCGGCCATGATAAGCGGAATAAAGGCACCCCGTGTGTTTCTATTCGACCAATAGATCATGGAAATGACGATCGATAGTAAAAGAGTGCGTCTGACATACCATCCGAGCGTGCGCACCCACCGCGAGGCTCACAGGAAGACCTACGATAGGGATAACTGCCATTGTCGTAGTAGTCATCCGCGCCGGTCATCCGCTGGTGGTACAGCAGTGAAGGCTAGCCCCGAGAGAGACAACAAAGCAGATAACTCGGCATGCATGGCTGCAGGTAATCCACTTGGAGCGCTCGGTGAGTTGTCGGGGCGCATTAGGAGCAAGGGGCTAAGGTAAAACGAACAGCAGAAAGTTCGAGTCGATAAGGTTGATAATTGCTCGACGCTGACTGTATCGAGGACGAGAAGCAGAGGGCGGTCATGCTGTTGCAGACGTCGAAGAGATCTGTTCGCTCCGAATTCAGAAAGGCAGCGAGATTCGAGGTTTCTCGATTTCTATAGATTTCTATGTGCTGGAGACGGAAGGGGCTCGGAGGAACAGAAGTGGGTCCCAATGCAGAAGCACGTCCCAATTCGGCTCGGAGTTCCCACGACGCGGATTGAGACTTATCATTACGCGGCCTCCTCGTCCTCCCAGTTATATACCACTCCCCTGCAATCTCGGCCCCTTTTGATCTGCTCCTTGCCCTCCTCTTCCTCGACATCCTCCACGACACGGTTACCTCGCGACAGGGTCCTTGATTATGGTTTCGATGACCCAGCAGCCTCAGCAACACGCCTTCAACCCCTACACAGAAAACGGAGGCACAATCCTCGCCATCGCAGGCGCAGATTTCACCGTTATTGCTGGGGACACACGGCAGAGCGAGGGCTACAGCATTCAGACGCGTTATGCCCCCAAAGTCTTCAAACTGTGCGTGTAACACCCTCTAATCGTTGGCACACGCTCACCCTTCATCCAGCACGGACAAGGCCGTTCTTGCAGTAAATGGGTTCGCTGCAGACGGGAATATGTTTGTGAAAAAGGTGAAGCAACGCTTGGAGGTATGTTCGATTTCTTCTCGCCGTTTTCGTACCGAGCGCTAAACCCCGGGTATACAGTGGTACCGACACGCACACGCCAAAGATATGCCAATTCGCTCGATCGCTCGTCTAATACAGACTATGCTGTACGCGCGGCGATTCTTTCCGTACTATGTGTACAATATTCTAGGCGGCATTGAAGAAGATGGTAGGTCATCTCGACACCTGGTGGCGACGCGTCATGTGTGTCTAGAACGAGCGTTCACATGTTTGACCACTAGGTACTGGCGCAGTATATTCCTTTGATCCTGTTGGATCCTATGAACGTGAGGCATGTCGCGCAGCTGGTGCCGCACAGGCGCTTGTGCAGCCGTTCTTGGACAACCAGGTGAGCGTGATTGCGATTACTCGTTTTCACAATCCAAGTGCGAGCGCACGGGCGAGGTGGATTCCCATTTGTTGCACTGCCGACAGGCGGGATCCGACCCTTCACCGACGTACCGCCGCGCCCTCTGATCCTCCATGCCCCCTTCTGTCTATCACCGTTCACAAGCTAATCCCGCCGTCGACAGATATACTTCAAGAACCAGACACCCGCGCCCGGCACCGTCTTCCCTCAACACCTACCTCTGTCGACAGTGCTCGAAATCGTTATCGACTCGTTTACTGGCGCTACCGAGCGGCATATCGAGGTAGGCCTTCTTTGCTACAACTGTTCCCGGCTCTCGCAGGACCCTCTTATCTTGAGAGTCTTTCATCTTCATCTGCGTCCCAAATTACCTTCCTATTCCCCCATTTCTCCTATCGTCGTGATTCTTGTCTACACGATACTGACGATTTACCCGGTAGGTTGGCGACGGC
The DNA here is from genome assembly GCA_951394405.1 of Coprinellus micaceus. Lineage (NCBI taxonomy): Eukaryota > Fungi > Basidiomycota > Agaricomycetes > Agaricales > Psathyrellaceae > Coprinellus > Coprinellus micaceus. Next base: position 1,197,622 of record OX596340.1, on the reverse strand, counting down.
CTGGAGATGTACGTTGTCCTTTCCAAGAACAGCAACGCGCTCCAAGGTCTGCGGGCAGACGCCCACTCCTTCCAAGAGGTCACTTCAACTGCCGATGGCGAGCGGGTGTTCGTCATCAGAAGAGACTTGAAGAAGGATTAAGCTTGGCAGACTGTATCAGGTACACGTCCGCCTTGCAATACACACTTTCCCCGCTTTCTTGATCACCACTTCCAGCCTGAGGGCAAGGTTGCCACTTCAGCATCAAGCCATTGGTCTTCACCGACACCTCTCCTTCGCATTCGCCCTATAGTAGATCCCGACGTATTTATCAGTCGTCGTCATACCGAGGACATGAACATTGTATCTCGTACCATGCAGCTTGTAGTTCATCATCCTGTACCACCATAATCCACCACATTTCTAGAGTGCACGAGCCATCAGCGATCTGCGAACGCCGAGAAACACTTCACTGGGATATTAGTCAGCGTGTTATCCATCGTCGTCGCAACGGACGACGACCTCCGTGTCTTGTCTTTTTGTTTTGCACTTCGTTCTGAGGATTCAGTGGACCTGTCCATCCCGACGCTCTTTTACCAGCATCGTTCCAGCATCGTCCATTTCTCAACCTCAGCCTCAGCCATTTGACTGCGCCGTCATCGCGAAGCAGAAGCTGGGCAACAAACAAGCGCAAATTCGACTCCACCCGTGCTCATCATCTTCCAAGTGTTGTTACCAACGAACCCTCACCACCTTCTCCTCTCCGCCCTCCTTTGACCCTTCACGACGCTACATATACGGTCAACACTCTAATTGAAACCACCACCATCGTTACCTAGGAAAACCTTCACCAAATTACGAAGACGCACATGATTCTCTCCTCGGTTCTCACCACACTGCTGGTCGCATCCGTGGCCCAGTTCGCAGCGGCGCAGGACGACACCCAAGGCGCCATCCAGTACGATACAGCACATAATGCGACATCGATTGTCGGGACGTGGAGTACAGGGAGCAAGGCAGTAGTAACAGGCGATGTGTGTCATAACGTCATTTACTGGGAATCACAGTACTCATGCTACCTCGGTACAGGGCTTCTGCGACCCAGTAAAGGTCACCTTCAACTACCCCAAGAACACTGGTATCTCCTTTTCATTGTGAGTTGGACTGACTTGGTTCTTGGCTGGAGAGCACCTTTGTTGATACGATGGTTCTAGCTCAGAGGATGGGTTCTACGAAATTGCTCGTTATCGCTTCAATGCGAACGGTGCGTTCACCTCGTTGCGCAAAGTATATTTGTGTAGCTGATCATTTGAACCAGGCTCGGACCCAACGTGTATCACAGGAGTAATTGGTTGGGTGCACGGCAAATATACCCTCAACGCCAATGGTTCAATATGGATGCGTCCCTTCGGTGATGGAATCGACAACTTCGGTGACGGCTTCCAACAAGTCCAAGACCCTTGCGCAGCCGTCTCGAACTTTATCGAAAGCTACAACGAAACCGAATACTACAAGGGCTGGCGTATCTTCCAGGATCCCACCGCCGGCCCCAAGCTCCACCTCTTCCAATTCGACGGCTCCCCAGTTCCCCCCCAGTTCCTGGTCTCGAAAACGCCGTCCATGCTTCCCACTCGGTTGCTGCGCAACAGCAGCTACGTCTTTGTTAGCCGGAGAGGGCTTGAGGGAGAGGAGGAGGATCTGGAACGGAGAGAGTCTGGTGCCGACGCGGTTAGGGGCCCCCGTGTTATCGCCGTCCTCGGGGCTGCTGGGCTAGTAATCCTAACGGCGGCCTCGATGATGATTTAGACGACGCGTTGACCCCAACGCCGACGCGATGCTTGCTTGCATACCCACTTCCCCCGACAACCCCCTGCTGCCCTCGGCGTATTGATATGGTTACGCGGTGGATCCGTTTACATTGGGCTATTCGACTCGTAATCTCCCCTGGGTTTGCCTGAACTCACCCCTAGATGGGCGCCCCGTCTTGAACGACGTCGCCCGTCGCCTATCTTTATTTTATCACCCTTCACTCTTTCCTTGGACCGCTTTGCGTTCTATACACATCGTAGTGCCCTGCTTGACTGTCTTCCTCTCTTTTCACTTATACACATCGAGCTTGGTTCTTGGACCTTTTTCACCTTTCACCTTTTCTACGTATTATAGCCACTGTACTCTACATACCTTGTGTAGTAGTCGTACCAGGGAATTGCAAGCAAACTGATACCCACTGAAACCACCCCTTGAAACTGCTGTAAAGAATGTTCGATGATGATCGACGGTTACGTCTGCAGCCTTCTTGGGCTTCAACTGCGTAATGATTGGTGCGCTGCGCAATCTTCTTTTTATAGCCTGTTGTGCGCCCCCAAGGCCTTCAATCGCCGAGGAGGAGGAGGAGGAGGTTTGCAGGTACACGGGGACGCCGCAAGATGCCGAAGGGCGTGAGAATATGTAGCACCGCCGCATGATCCCTGAAAATTGATCAACTCAATCCTTGTCCCCAACCTCCATCTCCTCATCTTCATCATGGCGCCGTCAACGACGTGTCGTTGAGCGTGTCATACAAGGCGATGGCGGTTTGCTTCAGGTTCATCGAGTTTCTTCCCTTTTGTTCCGGGATTTCCGAGAAGGTACGCGTCCATTTCCGTATTCTTATCCTTTTCGCTGCCGTCCCCCTGTCCCCCCTCCTGATGAAGTATTTTACGGATGTAAAGCTGTCTACGGACGACTTTCCGAGAGCGCAAAACCGTGTGGATCTTTCCGTTGCCTTCCTTCTGACTTCTTCCTTGTTCATCTCATCTTTTTCGAGTTCTCTATGCTAACTCTTCCTCTTCCTCTCGCTCAGGTGTCGTAAGATATTTCCTCGTGGCTTGGTCTTTGCTTGAATACACTACCTTTATCCGTTTGAACGTCTTGAGACGCGTGAAAGCTCGACAATGACCAAGTTTCCCAAAGATCATTCAACCACAAGTCTTCAGTATTGTGATGTGAAGATCCCCTCCTCTGTATCTTACGTCCCTCCGTCCTCTCATCTCCAGATGCGTGCTGGTGCTCACGAGTCTTGCTATGTTCGCAGTGAATGTCACCCGAGTCCCTCGAGACGTCCGTCGACGATCCGTCTCCACGCTCAATTCGTGGTTGTCCTTCGTCACGGGACCTGGGGTCGCGTCTACCAAGCCCTTCTCGTTCAATTAAACCCACCGCGTGGCGCACCCCTGGGACAGTCGATAAACGTCTACTTCCTTACCCCAGAGCCATGCGAATAGAGGTGCCTATTCCCTGCGTTTGGCTTCTCCAAAGTTGCATCTGTGACGATGGTTTCCGTCTCGCTTGGATATTCTTTCCCCACCCCCGCACTTCGCGATTATCACTGGTGGGACTATCCATTCTCCTGGTGTACTTTTCCGCTTTTTGCGAAATTGCATATCGACACCTTTCTTCTGGGCCTCGTCGTTCTCCCAACCCTATCACGCGCTCCTCTTCTGGTTCCCTGCCAAAGTGTGCGCTTCATATCACAATTTCATCTCTTTGTACGGCTAGCCTCAATGGACGGGTATACTGTTTACCTCAGCCTCGCCCCTTCCCATTGTACATCTGTTGACTATCCACAACCCCGGTGTATTGTCTCATCTTTCGAAGGCCTTCTCCTTCCCTTTCTTCGCCTTCCTTGCCACTCTCTCGATCATGCATTATGTCTCATGATACACCTGCCTCGCCCTTTTCATCAACTGGAGCCTACCCAAATTTCCGAGCACACATAGGAATCACGAAGCGGGAGACTGCCGTGTTGTGTGCAGGCGGGTACGGAGGGAGGTGGGCTTCTGTCTCCAGCTTATCAACGCTTGCGTGGCTTCGAGAAAGCCTGGAACAGTCGCGTTTGAGATTATGGAAAGGATGCAAGAGAAGGACTGGGATGTGCACCCGACAACGCCATTCAGACGGGGTGGCAGCGAGAATGGTAAGTTTTGGCAAAGTCTTATCTACTCGCACACCCTGATATCTTCCGAGCGAGCAGCTGAAAGAATTTGGTTTTTATCACAAGTGTCTCTGGTCTTGAACGTGGATAACACAGAAGGTTACATACTGGAAGCGTGGAAGCTCGTTCCACCCCCGCTGAACCCGGTATGTGCAAGCATCTCGTCATTTCAACCCTCTTGTCTTTTTTTTGTACGACAGAGGCTAAGCCGTCTTTTTTTTTCTCGATCGCGAGTCCGACAACCCGCGTTCGCTGATCCCTGGTGAAACTGGGATTTAGGCGAAGTTTCAGCGGTCCACCGGAGTAACACTCTTTCGCGCCCATGGGCCTACAGCCCATCCTTGGACGGTCGCCGCTACGCTGTAATCACCGACGGAAACCTCGACGTTGGGTAAGAGGAATATATCAGAAGGTTGAGACCTGCCTTGGAGACGACGACCTGACATGAATCTAGACACAGAGCTCGTACATCGGGTTGGGTGACCCCTCCGTGGTTTCTCCGCGCAGCGCCGGGGGCCTTCCCGCGACGGAGTGGACTACCTAGACCCCTCATGCGCTCGTCGCCATGTATGGGATAGCTACAATGTATTCCAGGCTGTGCAAACGATGATGGCGACAAGGATAGGTCGATGTAGACGGAGATGCGCGGTGCTGTTGCGACAAAAGATCCTCGGAAGATCGAGTTCCGAACATGCGAAGCAGCGATCCTTTCTCCCTGTCCTCTCTCTCGCCGTCCCCTTTCCAACCGTTGGGAACGGTGATTGTGTCCAGCCTGATTGATAGCCCTCGCACCCGTAAGCTCATGATTTTTAGTGACCTAAGCGCGTCGCCAAAAATTGGGGTTTAGGGGTGTGATAGCGCCCGGCGCGGGCAGCCTGCAATACGCCCAAGGGCGCTTTACGACACCGATCGCTTTGGACGCGGCTGGGTACTCCTTTGGAGATGTTTCTCCGCGGAGAGGTGCGTGACTTATCATTTGGCCTGATTCGAATGCGGCAGGGTGCTCATGTGCTCAGTGACAGTGCGACGGTCACCACATCGAGTGGATGTCCTTTATGCCCAAAACCACTGTACCGCGAGGTCGAACCCCTTCTGTGACCTGTGTGCACCCGCTGCTATGAGAGAACGCACGAACGTATTCAGTGAGTCGTTGGTTTGGTACCAAATTTCCTATTGAGGCTCCCGATCCCACCGTGTCGAACAGGAAACTACGAACTTAATCGAGCGGCACAATTCACCCAGGAATAGACCTACGTATAGGTCTGGTTCTTCTTCTAGTGGGGTAATAGACTTGATATTCTTTATTTTCCCCAGTTCCCCTGCCGAGAAAAGGCCGTATGGGTCGACTGCAGAGGCGAATATATGGGAAAGGCGTCATTAGACCCGACGAACGAGCAAGTGAGTCGCCCAATCGAGTGCCTTTTAATCTGAGATATCCTAATTCATGCGCTTCTGAGGAGATACGGCGTACCGAATGAGCCGTAGGTGGCGGGAGAAGGGGTTAGTGTGAAGAATGTCCTCCCTCTGGAATCGAGGCATGGCATATGGCCCTCCACCCGCTGAGTTCTCTGAATTTCGAAGGTATCGAAAGCCACGGATACGCATGTGCTTCAGTGAGTATAATGGCCCTCCAGATCTGGCATTCACGTCCGTTCGCTTGGACTTGACAAGCCCCGGAATCCTCGTCAATCACCGCCCAGAAATAGCGAGATGTGGCCAAGCCCTTCGCGTGTGACGCCGCGGATAGCCATGAGGAGTTTGGGCCTCAGTCCAAGCTCAAAGCTTGCTTATTACCGTGGCGATGCCCATGGAAGAGGGTCACAGGTGAGCTAAGCGCCCGTGGCCACGTCGCTTACTAAGCGGAATGCCGCGGGCGCCAAACAGACCTACCACACCGCCAGCGCACGTAAACCAGAGCTATCAAACGTCTACGACAAGGTCTTATATTCAGCACGGAGACCGAAATTTTGGTTCTGGACCGTATTCAAGTTCTCCCCTCCCGAACCGTACAAAAAAGACTGCATTACTGCTAATGAGGAAGGTCCAGAGCCTCACGATGACTTTCAACATCATGCACTACGGACTAAGCTGACCTCTTCGCAAACACCCTCTTTCCAAACTTCACCAGTTCCCGTACAAACTCTGCCTGATCCTCATAGAAGAAAGCGTGACTGCCATTCTTGACGGTGTGCACTGTCAGATCCTTGAAATGACCGTCGACCACTTCGAGCACCTTCTCCCCATCGATGTACTTATCCGCCCCTCCGTTGACGACGAGCAAAGGCAAGCCACGACCACCCGCCTCGAAGAGCTTGGCTGTGTTCTGCGTTCTACCCATCAAGAACCCGAACTTGCTCGGTGGCTGCAACACTGTGGACCCAATCCAACTCCACAGAACATCGGTTGGGACGGCTTCTGGGTGGTTAAACAATTGGGTACCGAATTCGATGCGAGTCGAAATCGACAGATCAGAGTCGTTGGTGACGAGTAGACCTGGGATTAGATTGCGAACCCATTCGGTTGCGACGATTTGGTTGACTTCCAACCAAGGCAAAGCCGCAGTATACACAACTCCTGCTAGTGTGTCCGGCTCCAGGTGCGTTGTCACATCGGTGGCGATTGTCGCTGTATATCAAGTTAGTTCGCTGCCTCCACAGGCTACAATAGGTAAACCCACCCCCTAAGCTCCTATCCGTCGTAGTGACATGAGCCACTGTTCGCAACAGACGGGCTAAAACTGCTCACCAGCCAACCAAAATCGGTGATTTGATCCCGAAAGTCTTCAAAACCGCGGCAAAGTCTTGTGCATACAACTCGGAGCTGTACCCAGAAAGGGTATCAGGCTTGCCGCTTCGGCCATGCCCGCGCAAGTCGTACGCCACCTGGAGTCGAATGATGTTAAGCCATGCACGACGAGAGGATAGACAGACCCGCCCACCAGGTGAAAAGACTTCAGTAGATTTGCGTCTTGGAGGATCTTGACCCAGACCAGAGCACTGAGGGCCAAACCGTGGATGAAGACTAGGGCTGGGAGGTGGCTATTCCCCGCCGCTTGGGCGAATATCTCGACTCCATCGGAAGAGGTGACGAATTTCTCCACCACTGAGACGGTTGCGTTGAATCCGAGCACCATGTTGTCCAAATATTGTGGAAAGCTGGGTCTGAGGCTCTCTCATATAAAGGCAGCACCTTTTATTTATCTCGCTCGGCCAAGACCTTCCGGACGAGCAGCGCGCAGGAGCGCCTCGGAAATGCCCTAGCTGCGTATTGGTCAGCTTGACTTCCGGGATTACTAACGCGGAGCGCGGCATATCATGCAATCGACCCTAGCGCCCCAGCCCGCCTTCACCGGCTCCCCCCAAGTTTTACCTCTCGGATGCAAATATTAGTGGTTCAGGATCCAACCTGTCGTCAGCATGGCGACAACTTGCGCCTAAACCAACTTGATCGCTCTGTCCATTCCTCAGGGGACCCTTTGAGAGGCGTGCAGCCGTTTGAATGTGCTGAACAGCAGTTTGGCGCATTATGGTGAGTATCTATTAAGATCCAGGCTGTTTGTCAAGGAGATTCGTGCCGCATTTTGCGTCTCCTCACCGTTGAGGTGCCAAATAAGCGCCCAAAATAGCTTACTAAGCGGCAATCGTCGGCAAATTCCGAGTTGCTGAACAACGCAGCGTTTGCGATTCGAGTGACCCAACTTTCGACTTTGACCACTGTTGACCTTAACATTCGTTCCTCAGACGCCAATTGACCCAATCTCTCCAGACTACAACCCAAAACTGATTGGAGGGCATATATGAGCACAGGAAAGCTTTACCGAACTCGAACTACACCGGCACGGTTCAGTAACCCCCTCGAAGACCCCTTTTATCCTCGTCAAGGAAGGTGGCTCCTGTCGCATCATTGAAGCAGTCCTTCGCTGTCTCAGCCAGCCTGTCGCCTAGGAAGAACTTGTCTTTATCGCTACAACTGGCGCGCAATGGCACTCCCGTGACTGCCGGTGGACGGCATTGACTTCCGCCAGCTTGCTACGATTCACGGCAACTATGTACCTCCTCTCTTGAAGGCGATGACAGGAAATAGGGGCATCTGGATCAGTCCTTCGCCGATCGACGTGTGGGAACGGAGGTTTCGTGACCACAATCTCGATCAAGCTTCTACGAAGGACACTCAACTAGGGAAGACCAGAACGACCAATCCCATTCCCGCCGCTCGCGTAACCTTACGGATGCTCTGGTATGATCCAACCTCAGTCTAACTGAGTCCATTATGCTGATCTGGTTTGTTAGCTTTCTCTCATAGAGGGAATGTCTACGTCGGCTTCCACCCCACCCTCGACGTCTCGTGAGGCCGAGGGGCACACACGCCCTTGTGACCACTAGCCTCCTATCCTCTGAATATCGACACCGTAATTGGGTATCTCGCGGGGGCCATGGAAGACCCACTGGATACAAGCGCTTGCTACCTTAGGATGCGAGTTGTATTAAGGGCGTCCTCAAGGGGCGAGGGTTACAGGAGCGGGGCAAGTTTGCCAAGCCCCATCCTCGCCTGCTCAGAGCCGGCATCGAATTCCTCACACACAAACAATCGCCTTTGGACCAGTCGTCAACTCCTCGACTGTCGGTGTGGTCTCCAAATGTCTGAGACTGAGATCTCGGACTGGCATTTCCCCGCCATGACGGAACGCAATGTGATGCCGAACCTCCTATTTGCGCCGGCCAGCTTCCACTTACTAGGCGCAATCGGGACGTTTCGCGATGCCCCAAATACCGCGGAACTGGATAACCAACAATGGCCTGCATCCCCAGAGGATTTGTTGCCTCACGGTCTTGACAACTCCGTCGATGGCCTTGATCTATGGGCAGCCGAACCTGACGGACACGTTATCTACCTCCTTTTCTGGGGCCTGGTTAACCTCTGCCATCCATTCGCAGAAGCGTCTATCCGACCTCCCGACTACCCTTTCGCTTTGCGAAGACCCCTCAAGGTCTTCGAGGTCACGCTTGACTCGTACGCAGGGAGAGCTCCTGCGATCTATGTCTACGATTATCACCTGGAGGCCGCCGTTCGCAACGTCATCCGATTCTGGGGTATGGACGCGATGCACAACCCAGGTGGCCGCTTCTCAAAAATGATGGCCACCGAGGGGGACGTACCCCCTCCTGTCCTCGCCCGTCTATCGAAATTTGCATATGGCGTTCATGGATGATCGATGGAGGTTCGAACAGCTACTAGCGTTGTTACTAGCCTGGCAAAGCTCAAAGTTGACCCTCGTACTGGAAAGCCTGGGCTGCGGCCTGGACAATCCGTGGGCGATGTATTTCCATCGGTGACGTTCAAACACAACCACGACAGGGCACCGAATATGTTATCCCACATGCATGCGGTCTGGAAGGGGGGTTGTTTGAACCCAGCATGCACCTCCAATCTTGACGGCGTGTACGCTCGATTATGCAGTAAATGCGGGATCGCTCGATTCTGTGGGTAAAAGGTTAGTGCCTTTCCCTCGCTCAAAGGAAAAACGCATCCACTCCTGCCTACTTAGTAGGATTGGGCACCTACGATGAAAGGCTGGGAAAGTGGTCACGGAGATGAATACACCTTGTGGAAAAAGAAGGGTGTCGATGTCAGGCAAGCTCAAGAGATAGCGGACATCATCCAAACGTTGCGGAAACCGATCCTACTCGGTGCCGGCCAAAAGTAGACAGCTGCGTTCGTCGCTTTGTCCTTCGGCGTTGCCTTCGTGCTTATTTCGCTCCCCAAGGTATACATAGCTCATTCACTCACCTTCTCGCCACACTAGCACAGAATCCCCAACCACACCGAGGCGCACGAGGAAGTCACGAGGCAAACAAATGACGCCTGGGTGACTCAACTTCTTGAAGCTGATGTCCCGATTCGTCCTTCTCACCTCCCTTTCGTACCACCACCAGAGTTCCGACACTCCGCAGCAGCACACCTACATTCTCTTACCAACAGGTCCCCCAACATGTCTCACCTTGTCTACAACTCACCCGATGACGCAGTAGTGTCACGCACCTTCGCCCAAGAGCTTATCGACTTGGTTTTGGACCACCTAGGAGACGACATCGTCGCCTTGACAAGGGTTAGCGTCCTTGGTAGAGGCTGGTATTTCAACACCAGACCTGGATTGTTCAAAGATATTCGTCTCGGAGGAGCAAGGGCTCTCGCTCGCACCGAGCAACTGTTCGGAATCGCGAAGCAAAACCCAGCCCTCCTCCGTTGTACTCAGACGCTCACCTTGGAAGAGGACGCGGACTACATATTCGACCAGAAAGCGTGGCTCGCCTACTGCCCGTTCATCCCCGAGATCCTCCCCTTATTCGAGTCCGTCTCAAAACTAAGCATCCACGCAAGCCACCAACACACGATCGATATGGACTCGCTGCCTGCAGGCACACGAAGTGCCCTATCCACTTTAATCGCCCAGCCTTCAGTCACCTACCTTTCCCTTGCCCGCGTCAAACATCTCGATCTAACCAGTGCTCACTTCCGTCATCTCAAGACCCTCAATATGGAGGCTCTGGATGAGGAGAGGGCACCGGCTGAGCCCGTTCAAGGCACTACTTCGCGACAAAGGTCGAAGATGAGGTGGCCGATGCTCTATACGTCGGCGACTCCACTTCCAGTATTCACCCAGCAGAACGGGGGAATCCTGAGAATACGGGACTGCGGGAGCGCCTTAACTGCCCTTCTCGCCTTCAACAGAGCTCACCCATCCTCCGCCTTTCAGCCGAGCGAGTTGCTCATGGCGACTGGCGGGTCTGACGCCATGCGAGAGGGGATGACCACCCTCCTCGACGCATATGGGCCAGGCCTCACGTCCATCACTATCTTCGACCGCCTCGGGAGTCTCGAGGATGACGACCTCCTCCGGAGCGTTGACTTCAACAACTTGCCCATTCTCACCAATTTGACCTTCTCGATGCTGAGTCTCTACCTCTGGCATTATGCGATCCAGCAGCAGGGTGTCGTTTTAACCCTCTTCGACATGCTTGAGGCTCTCTCCGCGTCCCAAAGTGCGGCCCAACTTATGTCGTTCTCACTATGGGCAAAGGGGGGAATGTGTACCGGGCATACTCTCAGGGAATAGTAATTTATGCAAAGTGAATGCGTATCTTGTTGACCTTCACGATAAATCACTTATCCCTCTCTTAATTAGCCAATCAGAAGGCTCCTAGCTTCTGATGCCGACCGGGCATAATTGTCTTATGCACGGGTCAGGATTAAGACTGGATTATGGTTGGGATAAAAAAACCCGGTCCTCTCAGGATTAACTTGATACTCGTTGGAGATTCCTCCTCTTTCCCGTAGTGTCTCCATCAACGTCGAGTGTTGCCACCAGGACAATGATCTAAGACAATTTGCCAAGTACTCGATTGCATGGACCGGTTTGGACAACTCTCTGTCTCGTAACGTGTTTTCGAGACTCGGAAGGGTTTCCATCATTTTCGATTTTAGGGATACATACAAACTATCCTTTAGCGAGATGAGGGAAATGGAGGTTGGGCTCCGGAGGGACGTCGGTAGGGTCATGCCAAACCTTGGCCCTAGCGGGAGTGGGGTGGTGGAAGTCAGCGTGAAGGATCCGATTGAATACGGCGCGTGAGTTGGTTTACTTGGGGTCACGGGGGCTAGGTAGTAGGGGCGGCTGTGACTTCCATGAAAGTCGAAGCTTCTTGGCCCTGGGTAATAACCTCACGCCAGTCCGGTGACAAAGTGACCAATATACTTGCCAATCCCAAATATAATTACGATATGCGGTACAGTGCATCACGGGGTTCTCGGACATACTGAGTTTTCGGACAAACGACATTTTGAGGTCATAAATGGCCTCTCCCGCCCAATATTTTTACATGAACGTAAAGTAGAGACTTGTCGCTCGCCATAGACACCCAAAATAACATGTAGGAATGCCTAGTTGCTTTCGAATTCGCCGAAATGTACGCCCCCCATGCCATCACGGCACCTTTTCCTTACTTGGCAGGCTGTCCGAGTCTGGAAGGCTGGCCCCCTGCTTCGTAAATCGAAGACAGGCGCTTCGCTGGTGAAACCCACCAAGTCTTTATGGTGAATTGAGTATATAAATGCAGTCTGACCCCCAACCAGACCGTAGCATGGTATTCCGTGGCTCGCACAATCAACCAGGTCAAAATCCTCTCTCTGTGGAAACAGGGGAGAATAGTGAGATGCTGACAGGTTCACCATGGATGCCAAGGGCATAGAGCGAGTTGGAATGGTATTTTAAGACCTTTAGAATTTGATTTATGGACTATACAGATTTCCTTGAATTTTTTCTGGAGTACGAGAGAGCATTCTCGCCGAAATCGCCCAGAATCACGAGAGAAAGGTATTGAAAGTGTAATTCATGTAAGCGCGCACTTGGGGGCGTAAATACTCCTGGATACCATCGACAAACACTCAATGCACATTTTCTATCAGCCAAGTTGCCATGATGTGCACTTTGGGGCAGTCAATCCCTTTGTCGGCATTCGGGAGGGGCTCTGAGCCTATGTTTAACATTGTTTGGCCCCTGCCAATTTGGCCGTGTCCGAAAACCCAGGAACGCGCCGGACAAGCCGAAATTCGACCCCTTCATCAAAATAAATTCATAGCTCGATGAGTTTCCATCCTAAAATCGTGCTGTTGGAAAGCGCGTGTACACAAGTATTTTGCCTACACAATGGTTCCCCTATCTCATTCAGAAGCCTCACCAAAGCCGTACAATGAGGTAATTGCTCTTAACTGTCCGAACACACCGTGGGACACTGTACTAGTGTTTAACACATCCATGTAGACCAAGTGTTACCCGACCTTTTTGAACATGTCGCTAGTCACTTCTCATTCACTTCTCTGCAGGGATCCGTTGATTCCGTGCCCACCATTCTCTCTCTCGCCTTAAGCCCCGCTTCACTATGAAGCGGCACCCAAGAGAGCACACAGCGCCCCAGACAAACATCTGGCCGAGCACCCACGCAAACGCAAATTCTAGGGGAGTAAGCCACGATACGAGCGCGGTGACTCCACAGTACAGCAGGGAGCAAACAGTCCAGTAAATGGTAAGATGCAGCATCAACTGCCGGAAGGGTGGGGAGGCGTGGTATCTGGGTGTGTACTTGCGTCAGGCTCCACTGGAGTAATTCAGAGAGGATCTAATCTGCGCACCTTGCGTGTATCTTCTTGCGATATTCCCTTCCATGCATGAAATCGACCGCAGCCACGTCTTCGATGCAATAGAAAGCGGCGGGCTTCATCGGAGTCCCGGGAGGGTCGGAGGAGCACCATACGTGAAACTTTGGGGCAAAGAGAGAGACGAAGAAGATAAGTCCAATAGGACATATGAGCATTACTGTGGACATGAGAAAGAAGTTACTGCCGAAGGGCGAGTCAGCGTCGTGCTCCTGGGTTATATGAAATCACTGATACCCACTAGTATTGTATTGGTGCTGCGATAGCGAGAGGGATCGAGAAGATGATGCACGCAAAAGAGTAGGCCCACATGACGAAATCGAGGTGCCACCATGTGTCGTTACCTAGTGGGCCGTAGGTCGTACGACGCCTCGTCACTGCGATAAAACCAAGGTCAGTGTTCGAAATTTGTGAAGACACTTGGACGATTGCCAGGAACCCACGTCTCCATAACCGAAACGGAGCGTCGAAGCATGAGGAAAGACCCAGAGCAGCAGAAGATATCCCAATGATATGTCTTCTTGATAGTTCGGTTACTGGATACCCCGTTTAATTAGCGCCCAGCATTGTACTCCAAAGGCTAAACTTCACTCACAGAAGAAAAGAGGGTAGAAAAGGAGTATTGGTACGAGGAAATTGCAGGCGAATAAGAAGATGACATAGAACACGATATACTGCTTGTGATAGCTGAAGTGTAAAGGAGGAAGAAGGTCTGGCGCGTCTCCGGCTGCAGTCGGGAGATCCGTGTTGTGGGTCCTGGTGGGGCCACTGTCTAAAATAGGACTGGGGGAGCTGGTTTTCTCGTCGTCGTGCTGCCGGCTCCCCCCCTCGGTTGTCGTGGTTATGGATCCAGTCGTGCTCATAGTGTTTGGAAAGATAATGTACAACGAACAAAAATCGAGGAGAAGGTATATAAGTTTTGTAACTGGAGGAGCACTCCATTGCATCATAGCCCTGGAGAATGAAATCAATACCGAGCCCCAAGGGCTCCAACGCCAAAACGTAGAACATGAGCGAAAAGAAGGCTTCTCGGATATAGCCCCCATCACAACAGATAAAATGCCAAGTAATCGTGGTGGAAACCCAAACGTAGCGTTGTGGCAACTAGTCAAAAAGAGCCATCATGTGGTCTGGAAGGGAGCTGTCTTGACTCGTTCTCTCATACACCTTCAAAACTCCACTTTTGCACACCAGTGTCAACCTTCCACGTTGCCCGTGCTCGATGACAAGCTGCTGGATGATACCCAGCGCCTTGCGCAATGCCTTCATGTCCGGCTGCAACTTCTCCTCCAGCTCCTGGAACTCCGACAACTTGCTCCTCCGAATCTCAGAGAACCGTCCCCGATTATGCACCGCCAGAACATGGTGAGGCGTCTGCGAGAGGTAGATCTGAGTGAACTTGTCCGTCCAGTCGAACTGCGCCACTCGGCCTTCGAACCGTGTCGTGAGTTCCATGATCGTAGCGGACTTGGCTTCGTAGCCTCCGTTGACGATGTTCAGGCTGTAGGGCGTCTGGCTGGTGGAGGAGGTCCCACTGGTGAGGTTGACGGCTTCCAAGAGGTTGGATACTTCGTCGATTGTGGCGTCGTCGATACTTTTGCGGGAGCGAGTGGGCGGGAGGCATGCGTCCACTTCAAATCTGACAGCCATCTTCAAACCGTTTAGGTCCTGGTTATTGCGAGTTAGACTGGATGGGTTCGTAATATGGTTGATAAGATGAACCCACATATGAGACGATCCTGTGATGTCCAGTCCCCTTGTGACACCCAGACGCGGATTCAGTCGACGCCTTCTCAAAGTTATACCCATACGTCCTGCCATTGTACACCTCCCTCGTCTTCGCCTCCCACCTATTCACCAACACTGTCTTTTCCCCCGCCAACTCCAAATCGATCCTAAAATCCTTCATCCCCTCCTCATTCCTCACCCACCTCAACAGTTTGCGCAGGGCATTTCGATCGGTGACAAAGTCGACTTCGGACCAGTCAAAGTAGAAGTCGGGGCTCGTTTCAGAGCGCTTGTTGACTGCGGCGATGAGCGGGACGAGGGGGGCGTTGGGCATGCGGTAGCCGTTTTGGTCGACGAAGAATATCCCAATGTCGGGTTGGACGTTGTAGGGCGCTGCGCGGTTGAGCCATTGGCGTGGGGTGCCTAGGTTCCCGTGGCATCAATACATAGTGGGACGAGCGAGACGGTGGGTATTCACCTGGTACTATGACAGTGGGGTTCTCACACCCAGTCCAACTGTACGACCCAATATACTCCACATTCTCGATCTTGACGTCTTCATCGCGGGCATCGCGACCCTGTCTTTGCAAGGTCTTCACCGGGGTAGGGTGCAGGCCGTCCAAAAGATTGCGATCGGGAGGCAACTCCTCACTCGTGTTTGGGTCTTTCCTTGGGGCGTAGGTCGACGGGGACGGGCGCCCCCGACCCCTTGACGACCATCCTCCCCCTCGATAACCCCTGAAGCCCACCTGAGGGTCAAACGTCGATTTCCTCCAGGGAGCTTGGGCGGCATCGTTGGTTGCCATTTTTCAGATCGTCAATAAAGCTGGGAGTATGGTTAGATGAGAGGAGGGGAGGGAGGAGGATGAGAGAGGCTGAGAGGAGACAGCGTGCGCGGGCGCCTTTTAATGTGACGACCCACGAAGACTTACCACGGGGCCTAACTGCTGTGATAAGACGCAGCGCCCAAGTAGACTATGCAGTATAAGGCACGACGAAGCCCACACTCCAACCTTTTTGGTCAAAAGCCAGGTAAAAAGAAGGATAACCCAGGCCCCAGCCAATTGCGGTGGGCTGCGGATAAGCTTCAGAACCTTCGCGGTACCACACGAAAAAGTTCGAAAAGGAAAAATTACTGCTTCGTTACAGTCAGTTATCGTCAGAACTGGGAAGAACGAAGGGCGTTGCCTTGGCTTACCGTGGTTCCACTGCGTCGTTGCACGTAAAGTGGGTGAGGAGAAGTAAGGTGGTTGCTTGGAATACGGATCATGAGTACATACTCTCGAGGAGATCGCTGAAACGAATGAGGTTCTGAGCGTGACGGCAGCCATGAAGGGATAGATAATCCCTAGAGTATGGGCCGATAGGAGGACAGCTAAGCGGCTGAGCAAATTCAATCCTGTTTCTAATACGACACAGCGTTGAATTCGGGACCGTAACTCGTTTCGAGGGCAAGAAAAACACCTTGCCCAAGCACCGAGCCACGGTCCAAACAACTACATTTACACGCGGAAAGACTCGCCCACAACACGAGGTTTATCGTTAAAATCCAGGCCAAGTTACGAACTGATCTTGTCAGGGATATCCAGCATCTTGCAGAAGGCCGCCGTCTGCGGGTTAGGATAAAGTTCCGCTGGATAATTGAAAAGAGAATATCGATTAGCTCCAAGACCGCTCTATCATCCCCCCACTCCCCTAAGGAAGGAAGGGAAGGTGAACAAACTCGGGTAAGTACTCACGTTGCTTGAATTTATCCGCGCCCTCAGACCCGGGCCCAGGTGCCGTCACCACAAAGGTCTGCCAATCGTCCACCGGGATGACCCCGTCCTCATTCTTCTTGACGTTCGCGTCTACCCACTCCAGCTCCTTGGCGATCATACCCCGCGCTTCTGCTTCGTCGGGGAAGGGCCGCTGGAACTTCGCTGTTGAGAACCAGGGGTGGAGGGCTTTGCTTATCGCGAGCCATTCGGGGTCGAAGGAGAGCGAGACGTTGGGGTTTGAGAGGGGCGTTTCGACGTCGATGACTTCGAGGAATTGGCGCTTTGGTAGGCACTTGTCGAGGGCGATGAATCTCGTTAGGATAGGTTGGGCTGGTACCTGTGGTGGGGCTTCTACATCTTCGTCGTCAAGCTGGATTTCGTCCGGATTGGCGGAAGGGGCTTCTCGTGGCGGAGTATGGGGGACTGCTGAGGCTGTCGTAGCGAAGTCGTCGAATTCGTCATCCTCAATCACGATCTCGTCGGGGTTGTCGATGGGTTGTGGTGGAGGGGGTGGGGGTGCTCGAGGTTCTTGGAGAGGGATGTCGGGAGTGTGGTTGAATGCGGCTTCGAAACGCGCGTGGAGGTGGGCGGCGAACCACCATTGCGGTTTCAAGTTTTGTAACAGACCCATGAGAGGTGGCGAGCCGAGCTGCCCAGACCGTATATCGGGTTCGAGGAAGCGTTTTCTCCTGAGGAGGTCTTGGAGATTGCCGTGGTGCTCGATGGACTGTGGCCAATCGTGGGAGAGGAAGATGTTGGGAGATGAGAGCTAGATGTGGGGGGTTAGCGCGAGAGGACGACGCGTGCAATTGAATACGAACCAGGGATAACCGGCGGATATCGTATTCACGGACGTGGTATATGCTTCGCATCGCCGAGTTGTCGTATGGGAGTTTTTCATGATGACCTACAGACCAGCTGTAAGCGACACTTCCACTGTGGATAAGCTATATGCGCACCTTGGCGGAAATCGTGGCTTTTGAAGATCCCAGAAACCCCCGCAATCCTCAGCCCATTCACTTGAACGGTCCCAGCATGCCCAAGGAAGTAGATATTGGGCGCCAACCACCCTCCGTGATACAGCTCCCACATATAATTCGACGCTTCATGGTTCCCTCCAATGACGATAGTAGGAATCGGCGCGACCCTCTCACCAGTATAGTACCTGGACAAGAATCAGCATGCTGTTGAGCCATCCCAGCATATAGCATACAGTATCATCATACCTACTTGTGGAAGTCCGCGAGCTCCTTGTACTTGTTCGGCACGGCCATGCATGCGAGGTCTCTCCAGTTCCTGACGGCTTGGAAGTCGCCGCATATCAGGAGAAGATCGACTTTGTAGTTGTTCCTTGCTTCGAGGGTCGCGATTTGGGAGTAGATGGCGTCGAGCTGCCCATGGCAACAGCCTTCAATTGCAATCTAGACGTGCGGTGAGGTGATGATCTATATGTGAATTCTGAGTTATCCTTACCTTCATCCTTCGCAGAATAGACGCCGTGGTGGTGGTGGTGAAGAGGAACGCGTGCGTCGGCGCAAGTTCGGCCGCAATGCCCTGTTGATCTATGAGCACAGCCGCATTTCCGAAATCTAATCTTGACTTCAGAATCACAAAAAGTTTGTGACTCCATTAGCTCCTTCTACTGCTTTATCCACCCCCCGAGCCTATACACCGCGATGAGTATGCTACACTACTTCAAGCCTACAAGGATTCTGGGCGCTAAAAGTCGATTCTAGACGCCGAAACACTGAAAGGGCGCTTGCTATTCGCCATCCCGAAGAAAGGTGCTTGTGTCCGAACCATCTACTCCGAGCTCGGTCTCTAACCAATGGGACTGACATCGATGGCAAACAGGAAGGCTTCACGAGAAATGCATGTCCCTGCTTGCTGGTGCGTATGTCGTTTGACGCGCCCCAAGGTGGATGAAGCTCATGGAAGCCAAGGCGCCGACATCCAGTTTCGAAGGCCGAATCGATTGGATGTCTGTGTCGCGCTGAACCACTCCATCGCCCTGTACGTGGACCACAGCCCCTCCCCTCCTCAGTCCAACGGTTAATTAAGATACCCGCGGTCAAACAGCGTCTTCCTCCCCGCCGCCGATATCCCATCCTTCGTCGGAAAGGGTAACGTCGACCTCGGTATCACCGGCCACGATGTCATCCTCGAAGCCGGCATGGAGGACTACGTTACCGAAGAACTACGCCTCGGCTTCGGGAAGTGCGCCCTCCAAGTCCAAGTACCCGAAGAATCCAACATCAAGACTGTCGAGCAGCTCGCGGGCAAGCGCGTCGTAACGAGCTTCGAGAACCTGTCCGAGAAGTACTTTGGCGAAATCGATACCCGGCTTGGGTTCCAGGGCGAGGAGAAGACGAAGATTGAGTATGTTGGAGGGAGTGTGGAGGCCGCTTGCTCGCTTGGTCTTGCTGATGGAATCGGTGAGCACTATCTTCTCTGCCTATCCATAGCACGATTCTAACAATTCCTTGCCCAGTCGATCTCGTCGGTCAGTACCGCCCTTCTATATTCCCTCAGCTTTCCCTGACCCCTCTACAGAATCTGGAGAAACCATGCGCGCCGCAGGGTTACACGCCATCTCCACCGTCCTCGAGACCGAAGCCGTCCTCATCCGTTCCACCACCATCAGGCACCCCGAGCACCAATCCATCATCAACCTCATCACCAAACGCATCGCCGGAGTCATCGCCGCCAGCAAATACGTCGTCATCGAATACAACATCCTCCGCAGCAAGCTCGAAGTCGCCACCCGTATCACCCCCGGGAGGAGAGCGCCCACGATCAGCGCGCTGGAGGAACCGGACTGGTGTGCGGTCAGCGCGATGGTTGAGAAGAAGAAGAGCGCGCAGGTTATGGATGAGCTGGTTAAGGCTGGTGCGGAGGATATCTTGGTTTTCAACCTTGATAACTGTAGAGTATGAGCTTTTGTACGATTTCATGCTTCTTTGCAGTATTTTTCTTGATTGGGCGCTAATCTGGTCAAGCCGAATGTGGAATGACGTTTGCACAACGCGGCATGGTCATCGGTTTGAAGCCCCGCTGCTCATCCTCTCGTTGCAGTCGGGACATTCATCTCGTTCCATTCCACATACTTCTCTACGCTGTGTATCCCGCCCTCCAGCCTATTCAGATTCATGTCGACTTGCACAACCGCCTTGGATAGTGTGTGGTGTGGTATGCTAGGTCGACAGGTCAGCAACTGAGACCCCGCCCTACCCTGTCGTTCATCTACCACCTCCCACTCCGAGACACACACAGCGAGGCCCCAACGCCGTCTCCATGCAACCCAGACATTTCGTGGTGAAGGGAGATCCTGAAGGGAGATCCCGCCGTGTACCCGGTTCCGTCTCAAATGTCAAGCAAAGTGCCCAATAGCCCGCCGGTGCTGGCGTTCCGACTTCGTCTTCAGTGCTGAATGCTGGGCATTTCAGTCAACCCACACCGACGTTCATTTCATCGTTCATGACATCGACGCAACGTGTCGAAGCTTATTGGCCAGGCCGGCGCTAACGAAGCACGATCGACGCAGCTAGCAACGATCGGCGCGAGAAACTTCGGCCGGGGAAATTGAGTCACAGAAATTATAATCTTATCTTCTTCCCTTCACTCCCACCTCCCGAGAACCCTTCGCCACCCTCCCTAGCCCTCAACCGCCATGTCAGACCCCAGCCAAACCGCACAGACCTCCTTCCGCTCTCTACTGAAGCTCCTCACCGAGACCCCAGAATACTTCAGCCCAGACGACCTCAAATCGGCGCTAAACCTCATGTTCAACCCCGAATTGCTGCATCCATCTCAGATCGGCGCATTCCTCACCGCGCTGCACATCCACCGTATCGAGCGGAGGCCAGAGTTTCTTGCCGCAGCGGCGTCGGTGCTGCGGGGGCGTGCGTTGAAGTGTGCAGTGGAGGAGATCGACACCGACTTTGTCGTTGATATCGTCGGAACGGGGGGAGATGGGTATAACCTCTTCAACGTCAGCACGACTGCTGCTATCGTCGCTGCAGGCGCCGGTGCCCGGGTAATCAAGGTACGTCCCATCCAATTTTCTCACTTCATACAAAAAACTAACTATGATCGGTCGGCCCAGCACGGAAGCCGAGCCTCCACATCCTCCTCGGGCTCCGCCGACCTCCTCGAATCCCTCGACTGCCTCTTCGTCGCCCCCACCCCGGGTACACCCATGCCCATCACCCGGGTCCCCTTCACCTTCATCCTCGCGCCGCACTACCACCCCTCCCTCGCCGCCATCGCGCCCTACCGCAAGTCCCTCCCCTTCCGCACCATGTTCAACGTCCTCGGCCCGCTCATCAACCCCGCGCGGCCACGGGGTATGGTTCTGGGTGTCGCCGTCCCGGAGATCGGGTCTGCGTTTGCGAGGTCCCTGAGGGAGGGTGGGGTGCAGAGGGCGCTTGTTGTGTGTGGCTTTGAAGGGCTGGATGAGATTAGCTGTGCGGGGTCCACGCATGCTTGGGAGTTGCACGAGGATGGGTCTATCTCGGAACACGTACTCACCCCAGAGCAGTTTGGGCTGCCTGTGCACGCTCTGTCGACGGTGGGAGGTGGATCGCCGAAGGAGAACGCAGAGACGTTCAAGACCTTGTTGAACTCTGGCGATAAGATCCCCGAAAAGCTGATTCCCGTTCTCGACTTTGTGTTGATGAACGCGTCGGCATTGCTCGTCGTGGCTGGGCTCGCGAAGGACTACAAGGAGGGCACCGAGCTCGCTCGCCAGGCCGTGTACTCAGGGAAGGCTTGGGATGCCTTGGACACCTTCCGAAGTGCCGCGAGGAAGGCTGAACAGACTCTCCATATCTAATCTAAATTATTGAGACAACACTCACTTGTAATATCTATACCTTGCTTTGATTATACTTACTAACCTTTTCCTCAAACAATTCACACTGGAGTGAAGCTCTACAACCTACGATTGACATTCGGAAGTAGTCGACATCATCTACGAGACAGGATTTTTGTCCTACACACAAACAACATCGGAAAGGGGGGTGGCCTGGGGTAATTAATTTTCGAACAGTCCCAGAAGGTGATCAGTCCTCCGAGACAACTTACAAGACGGCAACACGAGCCATCCCGCGATATACCAATGACCAAGGTTCAACCAGCGGCGAACTTAAAGTCAATGGAGAGTAATGCCAATCCAGAACCGAGGAAAGGCGAGAATGATGCTCAGGACCGCGCCAAAGGCAGCAGATAACTAGAGCAAGAATGATGCCCAGGACCGCGCTGATATGCAGCGGAAACTAGGGCAAGAAAGGGCCGACCTTGACAGGAAGGCGAAGACATCCCAAGCCCGTGGGGCAAGGGGGAATGGACCTGTACCGAGCAGGGGTAACAGGAGATAATGCCAACCTTGGTGTGCAAGGAAAGCGGACGTCTGCGGCACCGAGCGGGGGTGGCAGGAAATGATGCTGACCCTGGTGTTGCAAGGGAAAGCGAGAGTTCTGAGCCGGGTGGGCTGCAGGGATATGCCGACCGTGATAGGAAGGCGAGGGGTCTGAGCCGTGGTGGGCTGCAGGATGATGCTAACCCTAGTGTTGCAAGGGAAAGCGAGAGTTCTGAGCCGTGGTGGGCTGCAGCGATATGCCGACCGTGATAGGAAGGCGGAGGTCCGACCTCGGGGTAGAGGAAGGGAGATGTTGGCGCGATGGCCGAGAACCCGAGTAGGGCAAACCCGCGGTGGGGTGAAGCGTGAGGTACGCTGGCTCCTGCTGGGGGAGGAAGAAGGCACGATGGCCCGGAACCCGACTTGGGTATGGTGGTGACGATACACCGAAGATGCAAGATATTGCTGAAGGGGGGGTAAGATGAGGGTCGGAGGGGGAAAGGAGTTGAGACATACCTGTGAGCGACAATCTCGCGGGGGTTTACAACCACCTGTAGTCCATGGTACACCGACGATTCTGAGGTACCGCCCTCGACGACAAGTATGGCTCGCTCGTGGATCCTGCAGAGGGGTGAGCGGGATGAAAGGGGGAGATCGGATGAAGGGACTGACCATCATACGTTACTGCGTCCCTGGGGCCTACGGTCCTATCTGCTCGTCTTCTCTGGTGCTTTTCCGCCTGCATCATCGTCAGCGACAGCGACCAAGGCGAGATGAAGGGAATACTGACCATGGTGTGAACACCACACGGTGGTTGGGGAGAACGCTCCAAGGAATTCCAGATCAGGCTGCTCGCCTTTTGTATGGCTCGTTTAGGGCCGGGCTCGGAGCTGCAAACGAAGTCGGCAGACAAGCCGGTGGCGCCTGGCCCCTATCTGGGCGTCTTTCTCCTCTTTCACGTCTCCCTTTGTTTTCAGAATTCGCTTCTCCTTTATGCGCAGTGTCGCTTATCTCCTGGGTGTGGTTCTCCCCGTATCTGAGGCAAAGAGTCCATTGAAGCCTTTATGACAGTAATAAATAAAGAACC
Organism: Coprinellus micaceus; assembly: GCA_951394405.1. NCBI lineage: Eukaryota > Fungi > Basidiomycota > Agaricomycetes > Agaricales > Psathyrellaceae > Coprinellus > Coprinellus micaceus. The sequence continues at coordinate 1,174,526 of OX596340.1, read as the reverse complement.
GAACCCAAGCTTTATACTACAAGGAACGACCGGCCGCTCTGGACTATGAAGGGTAATAAGGAGGGCTTTTCCACCTCTTCTCGTCTTCAAAGGACGTGTTTGAGCTGTGTGGTTCCTTCTCGATGATAACCACACCTTGCTTCCGGGGGCTCGATCGGTTGACGTCGACAAGCTCGTGCGATTCGACGTGCACAAAGACCTCTGGGCGAGATGTAATCTGAGCCTGTGCATAGCAGGTGTGAAGTTAGGATACATGTGTGGGCGAAGGGTAGAGACAAGGACTGACCGATTTGATGACTGGAGACCTATAGCTGGCGTGGCTTTGAAGGTTCACCTGAGCCGTCGAGATGGTCTGGCCGGTCTCTGTATCTCCAACCGTGGTCCTTTGGTCGCTCTGAACGCTGAAGTTCCATCCTTTTCTTGAGTTCAGGCTGCTCATCAAGGAGTTGGTGTAGAGCTTGCACAGTGGGAAGTTGAAGAGCAGGTGCCTGGAATCGAATTCGTTAGTGAATCGTGACTAGAAAATAGTGCACATCGACTTACGTTCCAGTGGGCTAAATGAACAATAGAGAAGGGTCCGCTGGGTCAGTCTCCGTCGAGAACACTAGATTCGTGTGTCTACTCACGTCGGTGAGGAAGAAGACCAAGTCAAGAGTCGCAACAATCATCGTAATGAGCCCCGTCTGGACGGTAATACGGATAATACGGTCAATGACCATGTCTGAACCAGCAAATCCAGTCTTATGCTTCCGCAGGTAAAGCACGAGGATAGAGGTGATGAGGATATCCCCAACGGCCTCAGCTGCGAGCCAAACGATGACGGTTTGCTGTAGGCCTTTTCGTCACCATTACGTGCGCTACACCAATTGCGGTAGCGTACCTTGAAGTTCTGGAACTCGGTGAAAGTCGGCGTGCGGCCAACCTCGAACGCTGTCCAGATTCCGGCGACTAATCAAGAGGTGCTGTCAGTGAGAGAAGAGAAAAAGGTATGGGAGTTGGGATGCACCTCCACCGGCCACGGCCATGGCTGCGATTATACCGCAGAGGATCCAGCTTTTAGTGAGGATTTTAATTCGCCATGCGAAGAATAGCTGCACGGCGGCTGCGATCATTCCCTACAAACCATCGGCGAATGAGCTGTGATCAGGCTGCCGATTCACTAGATCGTACCGTGAGTGCAGGATCCGTTGCGAAAACTAAGGGATAGAATATCGGTCAGGACGCTCGTAAGCTAGTGCTGGGAAATTTGAGCTTACTCCAGTCAGCTTGATTGAGGACTTCTGTCTGACCTGAAGTGTGGGTCAGTAAAGGTTTGGTGGGAGTTCAGGAGGTATCTTACCATAGAACTTGATGAGAGTCCGGTAGAGGTAGCCCCAGACGAATCCAGTGTTCAAAAGGTCGGCGAGGAAAATCAGATACACCTGTCCGTCGAGACCGATTATTCCGGGAAACTCATGCGGTAGTGGTAGACTCTACGAACGACAGCCTTAATCCATTTTGGATCCCTAGATAGCGAGGACAAGAGGTCAGCGAGTGACCTTCGTCGGATCGAGTCTTCAAGACCTACTTTTTATACGTCGCAGCATACAGGTAGACCTGCGTAATCATAATACCGCATAGGAGGACATTAATGCCAAAGCCGATGAACATCCACCCATGACTGCGTGTCGGGGAAGTTAGCTCAGTACGTTACACCGGTAGGTCGGACAAGGGGACCACTTACGCGATCTCAGCGGGCCCTTTCGCCATGGCAGGCAGTTCGAAGTGTCTTGAAGCGGAACGAGAAGCGTGAGGAAGGGGAATGGGAGAACGGGAGAAAGAAAGGGAACGGGGAGGAGAACCTAGTAAACTCGCAATCTTGACAGGCCCTCAGTCGAATATAACCAAGAAGGCGACACCCTTTCCTACGGCGAAGGCCGTAGGATCTATCACCCCGCACCCACTGTATTTCGAGGTAAGCAGTAGATGTGACTGGTATGTCGACAAGAAGCCTAGAACTTGCGCTTCGCAGTGTCAGGAGAAGGAGAGTCGCCTTGATCATCTGTCAATATTGACATGGGCATGCCGGGAGAGTGAGCCCTAACGGTAAGTCGAGGAAGTTCTGAGTGTCCCATTGGTAGAGTGGCAATGATTGGCGATGCTCCGCCGACCGAGCGAAGTAAGCCAGGTGGCTCGAGCTCGAATGAAGGTTCCGGTATGGGGCTACCCCATAACAAGGCCTGTCGGCGCCAGCTGCAGACGAAACAATCGCCCTGGAAGGCAGCCCCGTGCCTACATTGAGAGCCAAAAGCCGCCTAAAACACGCTGCCACCAGATTGGCTCCACCCACGGTTAAAGCCCACATTCTCGAGGAGGCACACCCGCAGAATACAAACAAGCGACAAGAATCATCTTCCATCCTTCTCGAGTGGACGCTTCGCGATGCGGAAAGATGTGAAGGCTACGCACGCAGGGGCAAGCTTGGGGAAATCCCCAAAAGTCAGATGCTAATCGCTTGAACGTACCCTCGCAACATCAAAGCAACGGGACAGGTGAAGAGCTGGGCGTCGCTCCAAGCTTTCCAGCGTCAGTTTGCCCAGTGTTTCCTGGCGTTGCCCCGTAAAGCCCTAACTGTCAACCTGTAAACGTGGCGAAGGGTGTTAAATGAGAGACCCGATAAGATTGTCCTTAAAATCCCTGGAAATACAGAACAACGAAGAGGAACGAAGATCCGGAGTTTATCATCGATTTGCATCGCTCCGAGCAGCTCAAAGCTTCTTGAAGTGGGCGCCCTTACACCGCACCCAAATTTGCGGCCTCTCTCCCTCGCCCCCAAGAACCCTGATACGAATCACTCCCAGAAGACAGCCGTCGAATCTCGAGAGTGGAGGGTGTCGAGTCAGCTGCTTGGGAGATGCTGTGGGTATCATGGCGACCCTGACGCCAGGGCCTCCTCACAGGGAGACAGGTGGCGGCGCCACCAAGGTCGTCCTTGAGTTGCTGAGATTCTACAGAGACAAAGATTTCAGGACGGTTAAAAGGGCTAAAATGCAATGAGTCGTTCTGTGGTACGCATCACAAGGTAGATTATCGGTCAGAAAAAGGCAAAAACGTGGTGAGAGGGGAAGACTCACACCTTGGCACTCGAAGTTGGGCTACCCTTCGGATACGAGGGCGCCTGACTTCCGGCGCTAATTGAAGCGGTCGTGGAGACAGGGCAGGAGTTCACATGGAACGATTCCTCTGTCAGGGGCCGCGCGGAGTCCTGTGTTCCAGAAGAGATGCGCCATCCCTTGCGGGAATTCAAGCTGCTCATCATGGAGTTCGTGTACAGCTTGCAGAGCGGGAAGTTGAAGATAAGGTGGCTAAGACCCAGTTATGGATGGATGTTGGCATGAGGAAGTGTTAGGGAGAGTACTCACGTTCCGGTTGGCTGTTACCGAGAAGAGGGCATGGAGATCAGCACTACTCAGGGTCAATCGAAGAAGGGAGGGAGTACGTACGTCCGCAAGGAAGAATACCAAGTCTAAGATCGCGACGAGGGAAGTAAGAAGACCTGTTTGCATCGTGACTGCTCAAGATCGTATCAGCACGAGGTTTAGGGACAGGCACTGAATAGACTTGACCTCGAATGATACGATCCACAATCATGTCTGAGTTCTTGAATCCGGTTTTGTGCCTTTTCTGGAAGCCAACGGGATAAGAAGACTGATTTCAGGAGAGTGTTTTGACATACCCTAGAGTAAATTATCATGTAAAAACAAGGCAGATAGCTTCTCAGAGGAGACTACCCACAGATATGTGACCAGGATACCAGTGATCAGAATGTCCCCAAGGCTCTCAGACGCAAGCCAGAGAATGACCACGACCTAAATGGGTTTGTATGAGGCAGGCGAAAGGTGCTGTGAGCATGCCCTGACCTTGAAGTTTCTGAAGTCCACGAAGTTGGGAGTACGCCCAACTTCCCAAGCCGTGACTATCGACCCAACTGGGTTTACGCCTCGGTTATTGGGTCACCTCCGACGAAAAAAATGTGCCTCGGCTCACCAACACCGGCAACCGCGAGAGATGCTACCATACCGACGAAGAACCAGTTCTTGGTCAAGACGCGGATGCGCCAAGCGAAGAATAGTTGTACGGTCGTAGCGATGATGCCCTGCAACCGCGTTAGAGCACACTCTCGATCGACAATTGGAATTGCGAACAGTGATAGCAGGGTCTGTAAGCGGCACGTCGTTCAGACATGGTGAAAAAAACCTAGTCCAAAGGGAACTAACGCACCCGTTGCAAAGACTATATGGTTTGATTGGGGTCGGCGTGAGTGAGTGAGTGGATGCAATCGTTTTGATAGACTTACGCCAATCCGCTCTCTCTAGTGACAGCATGTCGCCTTGATTGGAAGGAATTAGCGTCGTGCTAGAGACGAGAGAGCTTAGGCGAATGGTCATGCTCACCAAATTTCAGGATGAGACCGTTGTAGAGATACATGAAGTCGAACACTGTGTTGACTGTATCCGCGACGATGAGGAAGAGGACCTGTTTCGCGCTCAGCCATATAATCGTGTCGTCCATTATCCGTCCCTCACGAGTAATTTCAAGAAGAGCGGGTCCCTGCGCCGATATTAGCCTCATGTAAAGCCAGGAGGCAAATCCACAACAACATACTTTTTATATGTCGTGTAGTACAGGTATACTTGTGTGATCATGATCCCGTAGAGAACGGCGTTGAGTGTGAAGCCAATGAGCATCGGCCCATGTCTGTATGAGCTGTCAGCATCCAATACCCAGAGAAACGAGAGGAGATGACACATACGCGACCTGAGCGCTGTTCTTCATAGTAGCTGCGTGTGGAGAATGTCAGGCAACCCTGAAACCCAGCACGATCTGCGAAATTTAACACACCCTGACCAAATTCAAAACGCGGGCTGCTTGATCGTATCGTACACTGTGGGTCTACAGCGAACCCCCCGCCTGATAGAGCCAGCTATATAGTACTCGAAGGACACCTCGGAGCCAGCTGAGATGAAAGGCCAATAATAGTCTGTAGACGCCAAAGCGAGGTTGGCCTATCGGCCCAGCGTGGACAGGTAGATAGACGGAGATTAAAGTAAGGCAGGTGGATGAGCCAGAAGCATGTAGTGTAGGACGGACTGACTGACGACGCCAGCGCCGCCACTGGTGTAGCTGGAATGCACCCTAAACTGAAAGTTATTGGGCCAGAGGGAGTGCGAGGAAGAGAGTAGAATAGAGAGTATCGGACGTTGGCGGTCGGCTTCGCGTGTGCCAGCACACTGAGGCGGTGTGTACCCAGTCAGAACGAGGCGCTTTTTGTTGGGATGTAGGGTGGCCTGAAGGTGTTCGGAAAGCTTGTCGGAGAGGATGCTTGGTTCAGGCGTCTAAAGGATAGGAGAATTCGGACCCGATCCGATTCGGAGGGGTGTCGATTCAGTGAAAAGAGGAGTTATGCGTACGTAGGCGGGTTGAATAGCTGCCTAGAACCCCAGGTGCCCGAGCAAGACGTTTGGGACACCAGTTCGACTTAGCCATGTTCGGGTCTCTGTATGGTAAATGGGCGCCTCAAGATGGGTATTAAGACCTCCATCTGGGTTCATGGCATGTTCTGGGGCGTTCACGACGCGAGTAGTGGGGAAAGTGCACAAAAGTCCCAGTCCAGTCCGAGTAGTGGTTGAAGACAAGGCGCGCATACAGCTTCCGAGGCCTGACAGCGAAAGTGCTCCGGCCCCAGCTACACGATAAGATAAGATGGAGGATATCCTCCCTTCAGTGGTATATACGTAGTGGTTTGGCAGGTTAATTTACAAGATTAGTGTTACAGTTCCGCCCATAGGACGCCCTTTTGGATTTTAGGCCCCAACAGTGACACCGGCGACGCTGGCAGTTTCCAGTCCATTGGCATACTGGAACTCTCCAGAATTTTCATGCTATGAGAAGAAGCGGATGAGATCGAAGTTTCTTGTATATCAGAAAAGGAACCCCAGCTTACCTCCCACATGTCGATCGCGACTTGGCAACTCTCGCGGACAACCTGAGGCGAATCCTTTCTCGTCATCCATTCCCGAAGATGAGGGAGAACCTCAGGTGTGGCGATACCTCCAAGGGCCTCGGCAGCTTCGTGGCGAACCATATCAGATTCTGATCCATTTTGGAGAACCTGGAGAAGAGCAGGGACTGAATGAGGGGATAAGAGCTGCCCAAAGATGAACGCAATCTCGTGCCTAGGGTACACTCGGTCAGCTCGGAGATGATGTCAGTAGGAACCGATCGACGTACTTGAATAGGGCACTCTCATCGGAGAATCCAGAAGCCAGAGCGTCAACGGCAGCTGGCGTCCCGATGTTCCTCAGGGCGAACATAGCGCGGTACCGCTCAAATAGTGAGAGTTTAGTGTCGACCAGTTGAGCTTGGAGCTGCTCGACGTTGGACTGCTGCAGGTCATCTGGCTTGGGAGCACCTTTCAACAGGCCCGAAGTAGGAGGAGCAGGATCGATAGAAGTGTATAGCCTGGCGCGGATCGAAGTTAGCACTGCCGTCGTACGCCCACAGTGAGTACGCTCCACTCACTGGACTCCATCTTTCTGTTCCTCTTGGTGCTTCTTGCCTTCCTCAGAGTTGTCCCACTTGATTTTGGCGATTGCGATATCGCAAGTTTCTCGGACAGCAACTTCCGAGTCTGATAGAAATTCTTCAAGGACGGGGATCGACGAGGTGTCCGAAATTGCCCCCATCGCTTCCGCAGCCTAGTCGGGGAGATCATCAGACGCCGCAGGATGAACGTCCAGATAGACGCCTACCTCATGGCGGACCATCGGGTCCTCAGACCTGTCCCTCAAGACAGCCTCAAGGGTAGGCAAAGCCGAGGTCTTGTTACATTGCCCCAAGCAATACGCAAGCTCGTGCTTGAGCAAGGCAGAGTCATCTACAAAACCTGTATTGCAGTTTAGCGCTCTGATCGTAAATGAGGATGCTGAGTTCGACCTTTTCCGATGATAGTGACTGCCTCCTCCGATTTCAAGCCCTTGAGGGTGAACAGGGCCCTGAATCTGACATGGAGAGGAACCTTGCCAGAGACGTTGAGGAGACATTCCTCGAGAGCCTTGAGCTCGTTCTGGGAGACGGAGATGGCAGCCATATGAGATCAAAACCAGTGAGCGCGATCTATTTTCTGGCGGACTTCAAACCCATCACGATCATTTCTCTCCCTGCTCCTCCACCATGCCCCGTTCAAAACGCTCAAAAGTTGGTATGTACACCCAGTATTCACCTTTTCTGATCGTCTTTTGACATTGGGCCTTAGTATCACTCACAAAAGTCTCAAAAAAGACGCGAGAGCACAAGGGAGCCTTGATTGAAGAGGTATATAGTCCAAAACTCTTCCTCAGGTTGTAGTCTCAAAGTTGTACCCAGGTTCAAGCCAATGCCGACAAATACAGGTACTGCTGGCTCTTTGGCGTGGGTGCCATGCGTAATACCCATCTCAAAACCGTGAGGAAGCTGTGGAAAGAGTACGTTCAGCCAGTGTCAAATGGTTCTACAATTGACTTGGTTATAGTTCTGCACGGATATTCTTTGGACGAGCGGCAGTCATGGCCAAGGCCCTTGGAAAGACTGTCGAGGGGGAGCATAAGACTGGGTTGCACAAGTTGGCTCAGGTGCGTAATCTGCCTTTACCCGTCCAACACCAATATCTTACAGTCCCATGCCCAACAGCAAATAAAAGGCCAAGTTGGCTTGCTGTTCACCGACTCTGAACCATCGGAAGTTATCGAGTGGTTCGACGACTTCAAGCAGCCAGATTTCGCTCGTGCAGGCAACACTGCGTCAAGAACTATCATCCTCCCCGTCGGCCCTGTTATGCAACGGCACTCAGACCCTCCCGAGCCCTTCCCCCACAACGAAGATCCCCAACTTCGGAAACTCGGTCTTACGACGACGATGAACCGGGGTGTCCCCACTCTCACCTCAGCTCACAAGATTTGCGAAAAGGGCAAAACGCTCACCCCCGAACAAGCTCAGCTACTCAAGCTCATTGGAGAGAAGATGGTAGTTTTCCGTGTCGCGCTCTTGGCGCGGTGGGATTCGGCTTCTGGAGAGGTCGCTCAGATGGAGCCTCCAGCTGATCTCCAACTGGACGAAGCTGGAAACGACGAGGATGACGGAGAGGAAGATGAGGAGATGGACGAGTGAGAGTTTCCGATCGTGTTACCTTGTTTTACTACCTCTGCTACGATACACTGCATTAACCTAGTGTGCCTGCAAGTCAATCCCGCCGCGGCTCCTCGAACTCTAGTCCCCATTGAACCGAAAGCGCCAATGTGCAATTCTCGAGGGCTTCCTCACATAAGCGCTGGTGATGCGCCATATTGCCTGATTATTGCACTTGTTCCCATCAGTGTAGCCCTGTTGCGCTTCAACCACGACAACAGGGGCCTCGACCGGATTCTTCTTCTTGTTCATCGACAAGAGATAACCATCAGAGGTTCTTATATACCAAGGCGGCTTGAGGGTCACCATGAGGTTTCCAATACCTTTCTTGGGCTTGACTGCGCAACTGCCGCTTGTACAGCAACCCATGCCTGGAACACCAGCACCGTCGAGGGCTCCCAAAGCGTTCGCGTTGAAGGAGGGGGCCGACACGTTTTCTCCTAGGGACTTGGTGAGTAGGGGTTCCGTGGTAGTTGGGAGGGTAAACTTAACTGTGAATAGGTAACCTTGGGCAGACCGGGTGGTGCCGTAGCCAACGATTTGGGCGACCTGGCCTTCGTACCCTTCAGCAAGTTCAACTTTGAAGAGAAGAAGTTCGTCTGCGTTGCATTGGGGTGAACGAGATGGTACTGAAGCCGTTGCGTAGGAACCATAAGTCTGTCATCGTCGTCGCGTTGGAATCCGGTGCTGAGCCGTTGCAACTTCCGGTACGTGCTACTCGGCTGCCCTCTCACACAACGCGTTCTGAACCAGGTTTTAGCTCGCCAAGGGCGGTCACCTCTTCTGGATCGATAAGCGAACCCTCGGAAACGTTGTAGAGGGCGAAGATGGCGCCGAGCTGTATACCCTCAACCTCAAGTACAACGCGGAGTCCTCGAAGTCGCCGGCGTCTGTTGGTTCCCCCGAGCTGGTTGGGAGGTTCCCTACTAAGTCTCCCGCCAACTTCCGCCGCGTGCCCGGATCTTCTTTGCTCGTGTTCTCAGACTATGTTTATGAAGATGGAAACCTCACGTCTGTAGGGAGGCGGGACAAGGATTGGAAGGATCGTGGTACCACTGCCCTCGTGTATGACACGACCTACGAGAGGCACTGGGACGAATGGAACGGTCCCAAGAAGCCGCAGCTCTTCAGCGTCTCCCTGACTCGCGGTAGTGACGAGAAATGGGCGCTAGGAGATACCTTTCATACCCCCCTCAAAGGCACGGGACATGTGCGTGTCTCCGCTGTTCGCACAAGTGTGTCAAACCTAACGCCTTCTAGTATTCCCCCGTGGAGCCTTTTGGTGGAACGGACGACTTCGACGCGTCTGCCACGCACATTGTCTATACCGCAAAGGACCCAGTGCTCCCAGAGGCCTGGCATACCAAACAGAATGTAGGTGCTAGAATCCATGATTATCGGCACTACTTCATGTCTGGCCCTTGGCAGGTCTACCTCGTCGACATTAGAGGTGAACATCCCCCGAAGGAACTCACGTCCGGAAAGCAAGGTGCAATTCATAATCCTGTGTTCAGCAAAAACGGTGCAAAGGTCGCGTGGTTGGAATTGGACGAAGACGGTTACGAGAGCGATAGGTAAGAATTTCGCGGGCGCTATTTATGGTCCGGATTAACGCGCTGACCCCACCCCCCCTGTTTCGTCTCTCTAAGGGCGAAGATCGTGATCTATGACCTTGACAAAGACGTGCGCTTTACTCTCACCCAGAGCTGGGATAGGTCGCCTAGCGAGATTACAGTAGGTCTTCCCCAACTGTTCGTCGACCCCATGATCGCTTACTATGAATGTTGAATGAATGTAGTTTTCCCAAGACGACACCTTCCTCTACCTCGCGGCTGGAGATGAGGCCAAAGTGAAGGTCTTTGCCGTGCCCATTCCTCCCACACCCTCCGAATCTACTACGCATCCTCGTTTGGACGAGAAGTTCACTACTCCAACCCCGCTGACCCACACCAAAGCAGCTTCCGGGGTCCAGGCGCTCCCCAACGATCGCCTCCTCTTCTCTCAATCGTCCCTCACATCTCCGAATGACGTCTTCATCATTCGGGGTCTCAAGGCCATCGAGAATACTATCCTCTCGGGAGATATGTCGAACGTGAAGGATGTTGCTAAACCCGAGCAACTGACGCACCTCACAAAGTCCGACTTGGAGGGTAAACACATGAGCGAAGGCGAAGAGATATGGTTTGAGGGCGCTCGGCAGAAGAACGTCCAAGGTTGGGCATTGAAGCCACGGGGCTGGAAGCCTCAACAGAACAAGAAATACCCTGCGGTGCTTCTCATTCATGGGGGTCAGTTTGCACGGAATGGCCGGTATTCTCGCACCCTGGATAAACTCATAACGCTGCTTTAGGTCCCCAAGGAGCTTGGGAGGATCAATGGTCCAATCGTTGGAATCCAAACGGTAAGTGGGCACAAGTTTATACCTTGGTCTACCCAGTGTGTGATTGAAATTATTGCCCAGCGTTTGCTAACCAGGGGTACTTCGTTATCATGATTAATCCTACTGGGAGTACGACCTTCGGGCAAGGTACAGTGCAACACCCTCTTTGAGACAAGGTGTATTTACGGATCGTGGGGCTTAGAATTCACCGATGCGATTGCTGGGGATTGGGGTGGAAAACCCTTCGAAGATATGATCGCTGGATGGAAGCACGCCGTGGAGACATACCCTGAGGTACCGTTTTGTCCTTAAACAACTCGCAGCAAGAGATAGTGATAACTAACATGGTCATTTCCCCCCCTCATAGATCGATCCTGACCGCGCCGTTGCAGCTGGAGCCAGCTGGGGCGGATATGCCATCAAGTATGTTTCACGGCTCCTGGCCTCCGCAAATACGAACTCATAGGAATCTAAAGCTGGATCCAAGGACACCCAGAGTTCGGATTCAACTTTAAGGTACTGCCTTGAGTCTTCTGCCGTGTCGGCGTATGTTTCTGATTGTTCCAATCTCTAGGCGCTCGTTTGCCATGATGGGGTAAGTGCGGATGATTGTGCATGTTCCTGCGACTGGTCGCCGAACTCAGTCGCGATGTTACCTCTTGCGTCTTCCAGGTGTTTGATTCCAACTACAATGGCTATTCGACGGATGAACTGTTTTTCGTGAGCATCCCTCCCTTAGATTAAGTACATGAAGCAACTTGGCTAACTCTACCTTCAACCGCAGTTCAACCATGAATGGGGAGGAAGGTAATGACCGTGTTTCGTCTCAGATCGTTCCTCTCACCAATGACGTTTACAGGCCTTGGGAGGAGAAGACGAGGAAGCTGAATGAGAAGTGAGTGCTGATATGTGTCGACGTAGAGGAAGATCCCCCTGACCCCAAACTCACAGGTTCAGCCCGTCGAACTTCGTCCACAAGTGGTCCACTCCGCAACTCATTATCCACGGAAGCAAGGACTATCGTCTCCCGGAGACAGAAGGGATTGCGGCCTTCCACGCTCTACAGCAGTACGTCAAGGCTTCAATTTCAAATGGTCCCATCGGATTCTGATATTGACCGACTGGCTCCCCGTCACTTCTAGGCGTGGTATCCCAAGCCGTCTTGTCATTTTCCCTGACGAGAATCACTGGGTACTGGACCACGGCAACAGGTGCGTCATTTCTCCTCTGCCTCGATCGCAGACGAGTCGCTCATTGGCGTCTATATGGTAGCCTGAAATGGCATTACGAAGTCTTTAGATGGTTCGATCAATACGCTGGCGCTGAAGAGTGAAGGCGTGTCCCGACAGGCTGCATGGAAGTCTGTCATGGACCGCAGGAGGACGTAGGGCTCGCACCACTGTGACTCAATATAACCATGAAAGGAACTATATAAACAGGTGTATTGGTAAATCTCGCGCCGTGGGCGCTTAATTCTGTTCGGGGTTCCTTTTTGCGAACCTCGGAGATTAAGAGGAGGCGCAGGAAGCGACTCGGAGCTTCGTATCACAAGTGACCGCGAACGGGAAGCCCATATGGCAGATTTAGCCTGAGTCGCTCCCATGGTTCAAAGCTAAAAGGTTGAGAAGGGTGTGTATACATACCGCTCATCCGTCATCGCCCGTGATCTGCTTTTAGACCAGATGGCTGGACTCGGAGGCGGCATTCGGTGAGCCTTTCCCGTCTTCTATGGCGCTCCCCTTGGCTAGAATGTTTCCTTGTCTGCCCTACAAGCCAGTGGAATCAGCCTCCATTCTCGCCGTAATTGAACGTTACTAAAACTGCTCTTCATGGACTCGGGCTTCTACCTCGATGTGCACTTCATCTGCGAATATGCACCCCGAGCCCAAAGGATCAGGCACAAAGGGTGTGGGCACCGTAAAGGTTGTCCGTCGCCGACTTGACAGGTTTGGGGGGGACAGGCGTGGCTCACGAAGAGCCCCACCCACGTTCCCACACGCCGAGAAGGGCAACGACTAACATTCCTTTAAGCCTCTTTATGTGCAGTGAGTCGTGGTGGGGGAGAGATAACAGAGGGAGGGGAAAGGGCAGGAAGGTGGCATGTTAAGACAGGACGAGTCGAGCCTCATACCTCCACGCTCAACGAGCATCGGGTAGAAGCTGTCGCCCTCTCAAAATCAGCCATTGGATGGGAAGGGGAGAGGGAAGAGCAAAGGGAAGGGAAGAATGGTGTGGGGGTTCATCACTGAGCTGCCCGACCTTTATGAAAAAATAGTAGATCTGCGATCCAGATCCGAATAACTCCGGAGTACACAAGTCCGGGCGCTTAGTTTCAATCTCCTAAGATTCAATGGGACCTCAATGACAGCTTTCATGGATGTGCTAACAACACATTCTATACTGGTCCTTCGAAGAGCCGTATATGGGTGCCTCTTCTGGCCTCTCGTCCGGTTTATGGGGAACTGTTGCGAAATCTCTCATCAACCAGGCAGACGTTTGTTGGTAGCTCATGGTACATGAAAGCCAAGTGGCCCACGCAAGTGATGGTTGCACATAGACATGCCACACCCTACTTGCGGGATCGGTGATATTAACACGGTGGCACATAATAAGGACGTGGCGGTCGCTCAAAGGGTCACGTCTACGATGGACGCCAATTTGGGTATAATTCAGCGGGCACACCGTCAGGGACCTACTACACGCCAGACACCCTGTTTACTTTTGATTCGGCCACCGCATATGGGGTTGTGAACTAAGAGTTCGGGCACACAGGACTCGGCCCATGTCTCAGGAGCTCGGTATATCTATAGGCACGCTACCAGGCTCCATGTGGACCGCTTAAGCGCCCAGGGCGGCTTTTACACGACATCGTCTGGAGTGTCCCCGCGCACTCGTGCTCATCCGTTTCACACTCAGTGGGTTAGCATATATGGAGCATGAGTCATTGCAGATTAATACGCCGCTTACGTGTAATTTGAAACTCTTCCGCGAAGGACGGGGGAGCAGGCGAGAAGCCAAGGATAGCAGAGTATCGACGCCATGGAAAAGGTAATGTTTGCAGGGAGCGGGGAACACGACCTTTTTATTGAGTAATATCCTCTGGCACGCGACTCTCCAGACGCTTACCCCCAACTAGTAGTGTGAAAGGCCTTTGCAAGGCCGCCGTAGTTACAGTAAGGTTCTCAGGGATAATACATAAGTATATATTTGAAAAGGAAGCTTGAATGCAGCACATTACAACCTTCGAAACTGCGGCGGTTGTGAGCTATGGTTTCACATCCCGGGCTCAAGTCTACATAGTCGCGCGCTCCAGCTTGAGCAAAGGTTACTGGAAAAACGCAGAGAGGCTCAGGGTTCGTGGTGCGTGTGCCAGATGCTCCGGATACAGGGCCGGTCAATGCGAAGCTTCCAATTGTAACTCGCTGTCCATAGCTGAAAGGTCCTAAGCGAGCCACACAGAATGTGTCACAGGAACGTAATAGACCTCCCTAGACAGTAACATTGAGGTCCGTTGTGCAGCCCGGCTTAGTCCATACGCTTTTGTGGCACAAGTGGCATGATTCAGACCTTATCCTGGCGCTTAAATTTTACAGCTGTGATCGTCGAAAATGCATGGGTGACAGGGGGTCAGCTATATTTTCTGCATGGACGAGACCATTGGAGGAGTAGACTATTCTTCACAAGCTCCAGGTGATCCCACGTCCAGCCCAATATGCCCAGAACCCCATAGTCTCGACTCAATCACGTCCGCTAGCGGACATGAATGGTGGCTTTGCTGAAACTATAGAACTCGCAAACGATCCCCTAAACGTGGTTGTTTCTGCCGAAAACTGGACCCCCGCCTGGGTGTTGGGGCCCTCTTCATGCTCCGGGTGGCCCAGTTACACGTTGAGGTGTCGTGCTGGTGGCGGCCTCTACCGAGCCTCTTGCGCAGAACAGACGCCCTGGAGCACGCGATTGGCGTTTTCTATACTCGGTGTACTTGGATTTCCCTGGTCTCGGGCAGACTGCGCGCGCTGCGGTGTGCGCGAGGGGGGCGTTTCATCTCTACTACGTGTGGCAAGGGTAGGTGCTTTGAGGCAAGTCGAGTGCAGAACATTGGGACTGAATGGCGATAGACGCGCAGTTAGCTCAACTGAATGATCTAGAAGCGTTCATACGTAGGGGCTTCCATAACTCCATACACCTACTATCTTGCCACACCACACGAACATAACGCATCTAGCAGCGGCGCATCGTGAAGAGTCATTCATACCTGACAGCTAAGTTTGACGAGACGGGACCGCTGCCTGGGTCCTCATGGGACATAACAACGGGGTGGGGGAGGTGTGATTCCTAGACTTGATACAAAGCTATGGCGGAAACACCTCATGTTTGCTGGGGCTGAGTGCCATCCTTCCCCAACGATACGATGTCGTCTGCCGGCCGTGATTGTAGCGAATGTGCAATACCGAGTTCATCCCTCACGCTGACAACGATCTCCTTCAGCCTCTCCTCTGCTTCTCCAGGTTTCCCTTGAGCCTGGATCTCATCCAAAAACTTCAACACCCCATCCTCCCCACCCATTCTCTTCCGTATTTCATCCATGACTAATTTTACACCCCTCCAATAATCCCCGACCCCCATCCAGTCCCGGACATTATGCCCGCAGAAGGTCTTCCTCACGCGCTCTCGGTTCATCTGGGCGGTAACGCGTGCATCCAATTCATATTTCTTATTGAAATAGATAAGCGCCTCTTCCGCAATGAGTGCTGGAACGGCCATGTCGGGCCGAGCTTCTGATTTCTGGCATGCACCTTCCTGTTTGTCGTCCATAACGGGAGAGAGAGCGGGAGACGCCCTTCTGTCGTTATCATCGGGACTGATACCCGCGTTTTCTAGACCCTGCCGTTGTTGTTCGACCCATGCGACGAACTGGGCGTACATCTTCCTGTCTGGGTTGACTTTCGTGATCCCAGAGCCGGAAGATCGAAACACGCGAGGGTTAAAGAATCGCTGGGAGGCCACCCAGCGAAAGATGTCTTCTTTGGTCTTGAACCCTGAATCGTAGACCTCTTTGCTGAGGCCTAGGAATGGAAGAATCTCGTCGAACGAAGAGCTCAAGATTATAGGTGGCTTCCCTGAGATAGGAAGCTGATAACAGTGGATCGTCGGAGTTGTGTTTTTGGGCAGCCAGGGCGAAATCGAGACGGTAGTGTCCAGGTCGGCGAGTTATCGATTGTGAAGGAGTGCGATTTAGGGTGTACTTGGATTTAGAAGTGTGTTGGGAGATCACTTAATTGAAATCCGTACCTTGAGCCCCGTTTCCCCCAACCTAAGCCCGATGTTGCGTGCGACTAGCCCAAGCATCATACCCATGTCTCCGTAAGAGTGGAAGAAACCGATGCGCGACCATTCTTCTTTGTCTGTGCAGACGTTAACGTCGACCTAAAATGTGCCATGTTTAGAGAGGAGGATCATCAGATAATTCGGTATGCCTGGGCGCTTAAAGGTATCATGGGGTCAGCTGAAATCTTACACACCTGATAAAAGATTTCACAATTGGGTGTGTCAGAGCGGCGTTCCATCTCCAACTGACCAAACCCGAACGCCCCCCATTCGCCCATCTGCACAGGGACAGCATAATTCGACGTTCTATTCCCGTGCCACGGAATAACGTGCTTCGCCCGCAGAGTGCTCTTTACGAGTGCATGGGCACTTGAGAGCCCATCAGGCCCTTCTGTCTCCCCTTCAAGGAGACCCGGGGCCTCCGTGGAGTTCGACAGTTGGAACCTTGGCTCTGCAACGAGGAAGTCGAGGTCCCCATAGTCTTCCTTCTCCGGCGCCTCCTTGGGGACGGAGACGTAGGTATACAGCTCCGATATGCGAGGTAGAAGGCGTGCTTTGAGAGCCTCATAGACAGTTGGAGGAAGTCGGGGGAAGGCGGCTTCGCCGAGCATAGAGCGGAACGCTGAGCCACCCATGGATGGGAAGGTGGGGGGTGCACAAAGGGCAAGGAAGGGGTGTTTAGCAGCCAGAGGCCTGGTAAATCCCAAACGTCCTGGCTTTATGAAGCCAAGAAGATGACAGTCGAGTCAGGCGGACGTTGTGGGCAGGCTATGCCAATTTGGGTTGCCTGGCACCCCCAGTTGCACGCAAGCTGCCGCAAAGCGCCTGCGGTGGCCAGTGAAGAGCTGATATAGGTTGCTTTGTCCCCGCCAAGAAAGACATCCTTGGGGAAGGGCTTGACGTTTCCTACCCACGCAGGCGGTCGTGTCGTGGAAGCGATCCAAGCACCAACTGACGTCCACAACCCGCACGGCCGCCTCGGCATGGTTGACACATTCCCACGCCGACCGAACTGGATCCAGCTCCTCTTCCCCGACTTTGAACTCACCCACCTCCTCTATGTCGAAGTTCGCGCCCCACACACGTTCTGCTAACCAGGCAAAGGCAAATGCCTCTACTACGTGTCAGAAATGCCTTGGGAAAGGTTCGAACCCTTTTGGAGCTGGTTGCAATGGTGTAGATATGGACAGGCCACAGCTAACTCGTACCTTTCATTGCAGGTCATTTCACATTCGAATGTAAAGGCGCTCGACCGTACATTTCTCGCCCTTCGAGAACACAGCAACTTGCAAACCCGAAGCTCGCTGCCAAATTGAAGCCGTCGGCGGAGGTCCCAGAGGAGTTTCTGAAGAAACCGTGCGTGTTTACGTATCTCCCTTTCAAGTTCTGGCCTTGCTGAGAACGCATCTCGCCTTCAGTGCTGGAACTGCAAATCAAATTCTTGCTGCGAAGGAAATGGAACGGGCTAAGGAAGAGAACGGAAAAAGTCGAGATGTATCACCGGATAGGAAGCGCCGTCGTAAGAGGTCCGTCACCGCCATCCCTACCTCCACACTGGCACCATCTCACCCTTTCCTCTCCAATACAGGCGGTCTTCGTCTTCGTCTGGTAGTGACTCACCTTCGGGCTCTGACTCGGACTCTTCAGATTCGGATTCGGACTCGAGTTCATCCTCCAGTTCAGGTTCAGACTCGTCGGATTCGTCAAGGGGGAGAAGGAGGAAGGTTCCGTCTCGAAGGCGTGGCCGCAGCGAATCGGACGATTCAAGGCCACGGTCACGCAGCCGTTCACCCAGGTCTCGTTCGCGCTCTCTTGATTCACGCCGCAGATAGAACGAATACCATCCTCACCAGTCCCGGCCTCCACACCCTCTTACAATTGTAGTGAAATCTCTGGCGGACGATGTAATCTAAGAATCGGCACCGGCATCCCGCTGGTTTGCAAAGAGGCGAATACCCTGTTTCGTGGTACAAAATGTTCTTTGGTACGTGCTATTGGCATGCTGTGGCTCGGTACCCAATTTCAAGGTAGATTGGAAGGGGATGTGGGCAATAGTATAATGGAGGAGTGGTGGCGGTTCAGCAGACCTGGGCGCCTGATGCAACTTTGGTATTCATAATGAGTGCAATGATGAGGCTGCGGAAAGAAGTTCGACAGGATGAGCACGAGAATAAGGGTAAACATGTACAGACGACGCACCCATATAAACCCAGGACCTCGGCGAAAATGAGGATAAGGACCATTCCAACGAAGATTTTGGATTCGTGGACGTATGCTCGCACACACTGGATGATAAATTGAGGGCCTCAGAGAGGGTTGGACTCGATGGTGTGGGAGACGTACTGCGTCACCGACATGACCAATAGCATAGCCTGCTGCGAGCCCCGTGAAGCCGCAAGCAAGGCCAGCACCTAGATGCACAAATCCAGCGAAGAGAGAGTAGTTGGAGGATACTGTGGAGGAAAGGTAATTGAGGTTCAGTTGGTAACACTGGGACGCGGTTCATGAACTGAACGTACGTCCGCCTGCAATGAGAACCGACACGACGAGTCCGTACACAGCGATGATACCGGACATGACAACGGGGATTAATGACTAGGAAATTCATTCAATGTGAGCACGACTTGGGCGTTGGTGGAGTGCGGGGGAATGCTACGCACTTTCATGATGAGTTCAGGCTTGAACTGCCCCAGTCCCGCAATTCCGATCCCGGCTTTGGATGTTCCAAAGGCAGCTCCAACAGCTAATGTTTCAATGGTCCATAGATTAGATTTCATTCGTCAAGGAGGTGCTCCGGGAACATACTGCTGAATATCATCTGAACCAGCATTCAGCAACCTCGTATGATTCACGACACCGCATTGGACTCACCGCTGAAGCGACGCCTGCAAAGCCAAAGAAAGGCGCAAATGGTGGACACAGAGACATGTTGGCTGCAACGACGACGACGACGACGGCCTCGGAGGTTGTGAACGGTTGTGGTCAAACGTCGAGGAGGGCTCAGTCGGCGCAGTGCCAAGTACAAGTCACATGACCAAGCTTGTATTAGCGCCGGCGGGCCGTGAGCGCGCGAGAACTGCGGCAGAAAGCGCGTCACTCCAAGAGAAACTGGGCAACGTGTGCCTGGAAGATTGCTTCCTGTTCCTGACGTCCATGTCCTCCTCTCGCTGAGCGTCTCCGAACCCCACAAAGCCCTCTGGTTCAATACGAGGACTAGTTTGAAGGCAGAAGATGTTTGCGCAGCTCGCAGTTTTGGCTTCCGTCCTGGGAGCAGCCTCGTTTGGGTTCGGAATTCTGCCTCTTGCGGTGGCATTCTCCAGTACGTATCGGATGTGGAGGTCTTTATTGCGAGACTGCATGGACCTCTAAAACTAGACTGACCTCAACCACGACAGAATCCCATATTGAACGTCTCGCTGCTGTGGGCACGGGGTTATTGTTAGGCGCCGGGTTGGGCGTCATTATACCCGAGTACGTGGTTCCCGTGTGTTCTGCGATACTATGAAATGGAGCTTCTGACCCTATGACCGCGTTCCCCTCCACACATCACGATCCCTTCGTCTGCATTTCAACCTCACCCTTCACGTATGGCACATCGACCAACCAGAGGGATTGAAAACCTTATCGAATCGAGCCCCCATGACCCCGATGCCAACTTTGAGCCGCCCACTCACACAATCGCCGTGTCGCTATTGGTCGGATTCATTCTCATGCTAGCCCTGGAACAGCTGGCTATACCCAATTCGCATTCCTTCCAACTAGACCCTTCGCTGCCTACCCCAGCACTATACAAATCAATTCCTACAGAAGCGCAGGTGGAGTTTGACGCAGAACTGACGGACTTGGAGCACAGGGCTAGCTCCTCAGGTGGACATACTCGTACTGCGAGTGGAGCTCTCAATTCCCTGGATCTCGGCCCAGCGCACTCCAGTGGGCGCCAAAAGGCGTTTGCGTTAACTGTGGGCCTCGTGATACACAGCCTTGCGGATGGTTTAGCGCTCGGGGTATCCTCACTTGCCAAAACTGAGGTCGGCAGCATTGCGAGCAACATATCTATCGTCGTTTTTCTAGCACTGCTGCTTCACAAGGGTGAGTACTTCACCTTCCCCCCACGCTCATCTCCGTCCTGTTTCATGAAGCTTGGGAGCACCCGAAGGTGGCTTCTCCCTTGGATCCACTCGTGGTACTTCATATCCGCCCTCCCTTCACACATTTCACCCTTTTCTAGAGAAATTGTGACACCGGGAAGTTAACTACCCCCGTTATTGTTAAGCGCCCACCGACCGAGTCCATATCTACGCACTCGTGTTCCAAGATTAGATTAACCTCTGACGGTTCCCAAATTCGCATTTCCCCATGTCGCCCTTCCGTGCTCGAACGCCGGTTCGATCGCCTTTTCTTTCTTCCCTCCCCCTCTCTTGCATACCTGTCTACACATCCTCTTTTCTATTGTGACTCATCCGTCCCTCCTTCAGGCCCAACAGCACTCGCGCTGACGACTTCGCTCCTCGCTTTCAACATCCCTCGGGCCGATTGCAAGAAATACCTGCTCGCCTTCACTGCAGCAACACCCATCAGTGCTCTCCTCTCCTACACCTTATTCTCCTTTTTTACGGGTGACCGATCGGAGGATAGTGGCACGAGCTCCTGGACTGGAATCGCCATGCTCATCTCCGTGCGTATACGATCTCATATCTCGATCTTAGCGCCCACTGAAACACCGTAACCCCAGGGCGGAAGCTTCCTGTACGTGGCAACTGTCCTCCAACCCGTGTCGCACTCCCATGGAGGTGGTGCCCAAGAAATGAGGCCAACGACGCGTGTGGTACTCGTTGTTCTTGGCATGATCATTCCTGTGACGTTGACTTCGTTGCTCGGGCATGGGCACTAATTATAATATATATGTACTAGTACTACATCTTCGTCTGATCGATAACTGTGGTGGCATCTTGGAGACCTCGGTGTACTCGGATCCCAATCGGTTTGGGCGCTTGAATATCTGCGAGACCCCCACAAAGGCATAATGAGGACTGGGAGTCAGAACTATCCCAGTGGCGTGCCTTGCTCCCAATAGATTATTTGCGGGCAACGTGTTATTTCATTCACAACACGCCGAACCAAGTCCTGCTCAGGGCGTGTGGCGTAAACGCCTGCCCTCAACTGATTATGGAATAGACGCCCGATGGTGCCTCACGACACGTGGCCGCCTCGTTGGCCCTCTTTGAGTCTTTCAAGTTTCCACTCCCACCACCATGACTAACAGCTACCTCTGCAACTCTCGCGACTTCCACATAGATAGCTTCACAGTCATTAACAGTGCGTCTTCCAGAATCGACAAGGCTTTCGAGTGTAAGCAGCCAGCCGATCTGTCTTTGCACTAGCGAGGGTCAATCCTGACAATGCTGCGTGTCACACACAGTGCTCCACGATAACATCGCGATCGACGCTGTTCACAACTCACAAGAGCGTAGCGACGCTCCGAAGTGCGAGCCAGAGACAAGGAAGGCGCTCCGGGAGGAGATCTTGAGCTGGATTACAAACGAAGATCATGACGATGAACCAAGGAAGATCCTCTGGCTTACGGGGCCAGCAGGGACAGGGAAGACGGCCATCGCAGGTTCGATTGCAGACCATGCGATGAATTGGGTCTACTCGCTGGCACCTTTTTCTTTTCATCGTTCGCCGCGTCCGAAGCCCGCCGATCGAAGCGCTGTCTTGTGGCGACCTTGGCGTACGACCTCATCCTACCGCTCGATGACGACCACCCCCTCCGTCGTGCCGTGATTTCAGCCATTCTGCGAGATCCCTCCGTATTCTGTAGACGGCTAAAGGATCAGCTGAGGCTCGTGTTGGTTAAGCCGTTATTGAACACTCGACACCAGTTCGACGCCTCCAAGCTTCCCAAGGTGTTTGTCCTCGACGGGTTGGATGAGGTGCAGGCGGCCAAAGGCTCTGGGAAGCTTGACAAGCACAAGAAACGCTTGGCGAACGAAAACGACCAGGAAGAAATCCTATTGGCCCTTCTCTCAGCCTCCAGCGACCCAACATTTCCCTTCCGCATCATCGTAGCCAGTCGGCCGGAGCGCGTTATTCGTAATTTCTTCTCGACCTACGCAAGTCATGCCACCAGGGAAATTTTCCTCGACGAGAGATATGATCCAGACTCCGATATCGGTCTATTCCTTGTCGCCAAGTTCGCTGAGATTCGGCGGCGGTACAGGTTACCTCCGTCGTGGCCTTCGGAGAAGGATATCCAGAAATTGGTGGATACAGCCTCAGGCCAATTCGTCTACGCTGCGACTGTGATCCGCTTCCTGGAAGGAGGGAGCCACCCCAGCCCTCGGGACCTCCTGGAGGCCATCCTCAACTGCAGGTCTCAACAAGCAGTTGAGGCCCTAGCACCCCTCGATGCTCTCTATACCAGCATCATCATGTCAAGTCCTGATCCCCTGCTAGCTTTTCGATGGCTCAGAATTATAGGTATCGACGACAACACGCCTGCGTCATTCGTTGACCAGTTGCTTCAGGATTTTGAAGGCCACGCTGAGTATCTGCTGGAGAACCTCACATCATTGATACGGATACCTCCCGCTGAGGACCGTTCATCGCCGTACCGGGTGTATCACCAGTCGTTCTTTAGCTTCCTTCGAGATGAAGGTCGGTGTGATCAAGAAATGGCGGAGACGCTTGAATCCAGCCACATTTTCTACTTCGAACGCTGTACCAATGTCATGATCCGTAAGTGGACAGACTTCACCAGTGTTTCCCTCTCTTATCTTACTGCGTAGGTAAATCCCCTGCAGTCCCCCTTCCAGAACCACAAGGGACAGATTTTATACGCCGATTCTTGGAACTGGACGATCGAAGCAACATATGCTACATTGTTAACCAAGCCGCACATGTCGACCAGCAGGGCCTTAGAGCATTGGTTGGATGCGACGTAGTGTGGTGGGTGCATCGCGCGATACTTTCGCAAGGCACCCAGACAGGCGAAAGGCGCGTATCCAAGTGGTTCGACCAGGTCCACAAAAACGTACGTGACGGAGCGAGCGCCTCTTCCGCGTGGGATGGGCTATTTTACTAATGGATGGTATTGGCAGTGTTCATTTCTCAGTCCTGGCCAATGTATTCCCCAATGCAAACATTGGAGAAGTAACATCCTTCGGGCTTGCAAGGGGCTGGGTTGGGATACTCCGAACGCAATAGCTTTGTTCCGCGAAGCTTTGCGTCGAAGTATCCAATCCGAGTAAATCCACGAACAAAGCACGCCAGAGTGGTCTTTCTCTCAAGCCTTCAGGAGCAAACAACTGGAATCGAGGTCGGGCACCAACCCCGCGGCGGAACCGACGACCACCCTGTATGTTGTCGACAAAGACTACCAAGACATGCTCAAAATTGTTGAAGACATGTTTTCCCACCTCCCCGCTGGCTGGGAGTCTAAGTACTTGAAGGAATTGGGGGCATTCGGGGCTAATGTTCGCAATGTTTTCACTGCTGAGATCGAGGTAATCAAGTGCAAACTGGGGATCGAGACGCTGGATTCTGGGGCGTTAATGGAGAATAGTGACCTTGAGGACGGGGCATACCAGGATTGGGATGTGTCAAAGATATGGCGTTCCCTTGGTGGGGTCTCTGGAGGGGAAGTTTGGTCTGGCCGAGGGGGCTCCTGTCGCTACGGTCCGGGACCCAGCGTCGAGGGCGATGGTATATAAGCAGAGTCCAACGTACCCTCCCCCACCCGCCCCCCATTCCACCATACGGTTCCTTACAAGCCAAACTCCACCCCCTCCACCCCCTCACCCCGCTGCCAATGATGCACCAAACGTATGCCAGCCATTTGGCGCTCATGTTCGCGGGTGGAAAGGCCATGGAGTCACGCTGAAATACACCCGGACCCAGTGATGTGCGAGGGGAGAAGCACTGGCGCGAAGACGATAGGGGAGGGAAAGACGCAGCGGGCGAACAGTTGTGCGATCAGGGTCTTTTTTTTTTTTTGGGAGGGTGGGGGGGTGGCGATATCATATCTATGAAATAGTATTAGAATATCCATAGGACCTTCCAACCCCGCCCCCTTCTTTTCTGGCCCCTCGGCACCTTCGGTCGTATCTATTCAACGTTTCTGACTCACCCCTGGGTCCTGTTTGAATGGTGGTTAAGGAGGGGGGGGGGCAGATTTTATGACGTCAGTGAACGGATCTATTAGGCGCTGGCTGGGCGCCAATACACGCGCCAGCGGTACTTCGCCTATGTCGCAACGAGGGCTATGTACCTAAGCCTCTCTAGAGCCCACCAGAGTGAAGCTCCTCTGGGCCTTAGCTCTGGACCGGTATGTGGGCTGAAATAGGGGACCCATCCCTTGTCACATCTGGTCGCGCTTCGGCGAAGTCCTTGCACCCAAAGCTACGACAACTCAACTTGTTGAGCTCCTCGTGGCACCATAGAGTCCACAGACCATCCCTCTAACATATGCCAATACTTCGGAACGTTGCGGCAACTGGTTTGGATTTGTATCTCCCTGAGTTCCATTTCCTCAGGTAGCAACCGCACGTAATCTTCGAGTACGCCCCGTCGCCTTTCAGAATTCTTGTGAGGTAACATCCCAATATTATTTAATTCGGCGGATGCTATCTTGGTTTCGTCTAATTCCAGTCAGAATTGGACGCAGGATATTCTGGACGATCTCGACCATGTGTGACCAGCGCCGTGAAGGTGTACTAGCATGTTAATTCTAGCTCGCTCTCCCTGGTGGGTCGGCCGAGATTTCTGTGGCACCCATATCGTCGGGAAGACGTTCAACCTGCTCTCAGCTATTAGGGCTGTCATAAGCCCAAGACCAATAAGCGTGGCACCCGTCGCAAGGCGGATGAACGAGGGCGACGGAAGATCAGAAGAGGCAGATCTACCTTTGGATAATTGAAGGGAAATCCAGCGTCAAATACCATCATTTCGCCGGTTGCGATATAGCGTATACCCACCGATATCGCTTCTCATGACAGAATTGGGAGCAGTTCGAAGCCTTTCGAAGCACGCGGTTAGGTACAGCACGCAACGGTAGATGAGGTCAGCACAGACGGGCGCTTAGCAACAACGCCAGCCATGGGAAAGTCCGCACAAGCACTGGACGACGGCCCGTTGAGATCGGATTTGGTATCATCAGCCCTTCATGGGCGAGTTCGAACTTCATCGACCCACGAGCTGGCGGTATCTAGGGTGGCGTTCCGGAGAGAAGTCAGTGGGAGTGACTTGGACACATGTGGAGCGAGCTACATGAATCGCGAAATTGTGCAATAACGAGAGCAGAGTCCGTGTGTTCTAATAACTGAAGAAATAATCGATAAATCAATTGTAGAGGCAGTTGCGAAAAGACATTCCGGTTCGGACGAGCGAACCATGAACGCTACTAGGAGAGAAGAACGAAGGAAAGTAAAGGGGGGTCCGAAGCGAAAGTGACAAAGAATGTACACCAACTTGAGCACGTAGCTCGCTAAAAATACAATGTCTGTACCCCAAAGTCCCTGAGGCTACGAGCCTTATATTGTATGCAACATCCTACTGAGCAATCCCGTAAAACTCCTCCCCGATGGTACTCGGCTGTCGACTGAGAGTCCCATTCGCACCGATCACCGTGCTCACGCTTCCTCCCCTCCTCACGTTGCCCCTGGGATTCGCAGGTAGCCCTGAATAGTTCACAGGTAGGGAACCTCCGGGGGTCTTTCGTGTACCCATATCCCTTTTCACTTCCCTTTCGCTGGTATCGACTCTCACTTCCCTCACATCGCTCCTCGCGGCTAAGCGCACTGACGCTGGGGACATTGAGAGCTGAGAAGATCGTATACTACCCTGCTTGCCCAGTCCTGACGTGACCAACGGTGAAAGTGACCGCAGCCCTGTTTGAATGGAACTGGAGCCTGACGCAAGGCTCGGAGAAGGCTCTGATTCAACGAGGGGCGATAGCATGGGGCGACCTGACCACATCGACGATAAGACGCTGTCCGGCGGTGGGGAAAGCGCAGAGAATGGTGGGGGATCGCGGAGGGGGGAGTATGCAGGGAGTGTGGGGACTGAGCTCGGACTAAAGACGCCCCCTTCCGAAGGCGAAAGCCCATAGGTGGATGCCCCGGTCGTGTACGTGACACCACTTGACAGCGCTGCGCTTTGTTGGGTGAACGAACTTGTGGTTGCAGCGGAAGGTTGACTGAATGAAGTCGTAACGCTGGGCAGGGACCTGAACGTTGAACTCGACCCCACATTTTGAAGCGGGGGGCGGTAGGGATACTGGACCGTTGGTATTGACGAGGGCGGGGTTGGGAACGCGGATGGCGAAGGGAATGCGTATCCGGAAGCGGCGGAGTCTCGCATTGATCCACGAAGGAGGACATTCTGCACCGAGGCAGAGGACTCGGCGGAAGCCTTCCGAGAGGAGATGGCGGGCGGTGGGGAGGAGGTTCGTTGTGGAAGGATAGAGGAAGACGACCCGAGTGCGGGCTGAGATTCTGAGTTTGGTGTTGGCCGAGCGTCAGGGAACGGTGCCAAAATCCGCCTCGTAAACGATGAAGCCTCGGATGGCAGACCCGATGTCGGCTCAGACGGAGCCTGCATTGACGACGGCGGCATCTGGTTTGACATCTCCTCTGAGCCAGGAGACACGGGCTGCGGCTGAGGATACGCGCTCGACCGGAAGTATGTGCTTGGGTAGACGGGTGACCAACCCGCCATACTGTCAGAATCGTTACCTGTCCCGAGCTCATCTCCAGCGGACGAAATGAATGAATTTGTCGCGCTGAAAACCCCGTCGGGGATATCCGAGTTGACTTTGAGCGTGCGACGCGAGCGGGTTCGAAGGAGAGGCGGTTCTGGGCGTGTTGGAAGCTTGATTGCAGGTGGTCGGCCAGGGGCGGGTGTCGAGCCGCTCGCATTGTTACCTTCATCCACCGGCAAGGTAATGGATACATCGGCGCTTGGAACCTTCGGGACGACGTTTTCACTGCTCGTCCTACTCTCCTCCAAACCGGGCCGCTTGTCAGGCATGATGGTCGGAATGCTACCCTCCCGACTCCGCCCAGAATCTTCTTGAACCTGAGCCATGTTGAGCATGCCCTCGATGTCCAAACTTGTCAAGCTCAGCCGATCAGGGTCTTCGTATCCATACCCATGGCGGGAAAACCGAATCGGGGGAATGTTCCGCTCTTCGGACTGCGCTCCGAGCGAGGGACGAGACTGGTAGGGTGCATCGCGCTCCAGTGGGAGTTGCTGCGAAGAGTTGTAGGGATTGTTAGGAGAGGAAGGTCGGTCGACGAGGATGTATGAGGACCTGGACGAGCGAGGGGAGAACGCGTACGGGTGGTTCGAATACGATGGTTGTTTGGACAGTCCATTGGCGGTGGGTTCGTTCTGGGGCCCGGAATCCTCCACCTTCTCGTCTTCTTGTGCGTCGGTACCCCAAGCCTGGTTCGGTCCAGGAAACGTCGAGCTCCTCACTGGCCTGGGGAACAAGAACGTATTGCCCCTCGTACCCCTCCCGCTTCCTTGTCCATTGAAGCTCATACTTCTCACTCTCCTGATAACCCGCTCCCTCCTCTCCCGTTGTGCCGCACGTTGGCGCCTATCGCGGACGATGAAGAATGTCATGGCGAGCGCGATGATCAGGACGGCGGCCCCGCCAGACGCAGCACCAATGATGATGGCGTTTGAGGGGCGGGTGACGGTGGTCGAGTCGCTGGACGGGGAAAGGGCGGCCAACGCGTCGCGTTCTGCTTGCAGGCATTCGGATGGTGAGGTAGAGGAGCCTGAAACTGATGGAGGGAAATAGTAGGGCGATTAGAGGATCGTCAGTAAACGTGAAATAAATGACAATCAGTGAGATGCGAGCGGAATAAGGGAAGAATGAATATGCAAAGATCAAAGAAGAAGAAAGATCAATATCATCGTTATGTTTCGATGATCCAACAGTCAAAGCAATTCAGACATGCAAAATGGGCGAAACACAAGAAAGAGAAGCGTCGAGTCGAAACGGCCGCCACGATCACACTAAAGGCTCTGTCGTAAGGCTGACGAAGGCAATCTGACCTTTCAGACCAAGCCAAAACGCCAGGCGAATGGGATCCGGGTTTCAGCCAAAAGAAGAAAGACGAAGTGGGTAAAGGAGTGGACGGTGACAGTATAAGCGCAGGCAGATGCCTGGGGGGAGTTGAAACTTGAGACGAGAGTAGAAACTCAGATACTTTGTGCGCCTCTCGCCTGGGGGTGAAAGAAGAAGGAAGGAAGGGTTGTAGCCCGAATAAGTGGAAAGATGTGGGTGGCGGACCAGGCAGGTGGGCGTATGGATGGATAGAGCACTCACCAGTAATCCAATCCGTAACCTCCCTCGCCCCATTCCCCAAATCAAACATCAGTATCACCTGCTTCCCCGCCGTAATGCTCATCGTATACCGCGCCATCCCGTCCTCTCCGGTGACGTTATTCGACGTGTTATTCAGCAGGAGCTCGACACCTTCCGGGGTGTACACTCGCACCCTCGGTGGGTCCGGTCTTCGAGCGTCACTAGTACTGGTGGCGGTAGGGGTTGTCGAGGAGGAGGATGTGGTGGTGGACGTGGTGGAAGTCGCCGAGGTAGAGCTTGTAGAGGCATTGTACCACACCGTAAAGTCAGAGCATTGGGCAGGGTTTTCAAGGAGCGAAAACATCCTTTCAGTAGGCCGTGATGCAAGGCACGTCGTATTCCCTCCAGACGTACTAGCCCCTATCGTCATCAACGCGCTCACTTTGCTGAGCGGCTTCCCCAGTTGGTCCGTCAAGCTCGCAAGGAAGCGCGTTTGCGCAGGGTAGGGTAGCGCCGCAAGCACCACTGAGTTCGCGGTTCCTGTTAGTCTTGGGTTGAAGGGAAAGACAACAGGTGGGAGACCGAGGGGAAGGATGGTGAGCGATGTTGTAGAGAGGTCGGCGGAGGTGCCGGCGGGGAGGGAGTTGGATTGGAAGGAGACGGTGACGGGCTCGCATTGGCGGATGGCGCCGAATGTCAGGTTCGCTTGGACGACGGCCTGCGCGAATGTAAGGAAAAGAATGGGAAGGATCGTAATGGTCTTCATGAGTCCAAATTAAAGGGAAAATGGAGAGGGGAACGGAAGGGAAAGGGTGTGGGGGTAGGAGGAGGAGGAAGGAAGGGGTGAATGAAGAAAAGACGAGGGATACAGGCCAGGCTGTATCCTCACAGTCACTGTCGCAGACGTCGAAGGAAGAGAAACGAACGAACGAAACCAAGAGAACAAGAAAGAAAGGGAACAAGAAACGAAAAGGAACTGAGCGTGGATCCAATAGTCGCTCCTATTAGCTCACTTCCCCCACAGGTGTGTATGAACGTGAGCTAGATTGAGGCATGATTGGATATGCCCCTGATCCCTGAGAGAGTCTGCGACAGATTCCTTCTGTTGTTGAACTGTTGTGAGACTGGATTCGATTTCTGAGAAGAAGAATCGTCATTGGGGAAGGCCTTGGAGAATGCCGGCGTGAAAAGATTTGGGCGCCTAGGAAACGGAATCTCATCATCTCGTCAGACGATGCATATCTTCCGAGCGACCGATGCCGTATGCCACCAACGCCCCTCTTCTCGCGCCTCTCTACCAAGGTTCTACCCTGGTTCTACCTGCTTGGCCCGGCCGCGGGGGTAAGGATAACGTTGACCGTGCTAGAAACTGAAGGAGCTCGGGTAAGTGCTTAGCAGATTCGTTCAAATGCTGGGATGCTCACGTTGGGGTGGGTATGCCAAGCGTATGGTCCATGTACCTCCTACGGATACTGTCCGCCCTGGGATTTGGCTGTGAATCGCTCCAGGTACCAGGGGTGCAATGCAGACTGCTGCCCTGGGCGCGTGGCACCGGGTGATGGTCGAGTGAGCGGAAGTATGGGTCGGGTACGGGTTCAAAAGTCCACGTTTTCAAGGCTCGAGTCGCTCGAAACTCGCCGTTGCTATAGGAAGCGGCTAATTATACACAATTGCCTCTCCCCAAAAGTGGGCCCCGAGTTTCGTCGCTTCGCTCCATGGTGTTTGGAAGGAATGAAGGGAAGAGTTGGGTGGTGTGCGGAGTGTGCCAGTTCGAAGGACGTGGCCTGCGACGTCATCTCGCAATGTTGGAGGAGTAGTGGGCTGCTAACTTCGCAGCACGACCTTTCCGCTGGCCATGAGGGACGGGCGCGGGGATGGGGATGTGGATGGTGGAGAGGAGAGAAGTCCATGAGGCATGAGGCGGAATGGCGGTCAAGGGCATCAATTGCGCTTCCCGAGATGCTCGTGCCCAAAATAAGGACATTGCCCCTCAGCTGGATCCATGAATTCACTCTTTGAAAAGGTATCGTAGGGGGATAGCTATATCAATCGCGGGGATATGTCATTAGTTATATAGGTCTCAGAGGTCTGGCTAGCCTACTGTCGTTCGTGCGAATGTTCATGTTCGGTACGGCTGGCGCTCTCTCCTTCTCCACGCTCCCCTTCAAAGAACGGATTCTTCGTCTCCCTGTATCACTCACTGCCCACCTCCGGATCCACCTCGCAGTGCATCCCTTGCATGAGCCATTTGTGGCCCATCCCTCTGAGGGCGTCGCTTTTCAGCGATGCCCAGGTCTATGACAGCTGGGTCCAGGAGGGGCTTTCGGAGGAGGGGTGGCGTCCCCCGAGCCCGGAGCGTTAAGTCATTCTCTTCCCGCACTGCCCTTCGGAGAAAATTCGAAAGTCGAGGAGTATATGAGAAGAAACACGCCCGATTGACTGGAATATCTTGCAAAGGCATGAAAAACGAGGCCAAAAGCATTTGTCTACCCCACATCGAATTAAGCGCCCAAGCTGTACTCGCCACGTGGGAGCCTCGTTTCAGCTCTTCCTCCCACCACCATGTCAGCCCCATACTATTTCGCCAACGCTCACGACTGGAATGTATGGAGCATCACCATCAACAACATGAACTCTCCGAGGGACCTTGAGAAGGCTTTCCAACGTAAGTAATCGATTCCGCAATCGTTCAGATGGTGCCCGCCTAACAAGCGTGCATCGCACAGACCTGTACGATAACATCGCGATCGACGCTGTACATAACTCGGCGGAGCGGCACCTAAGTGCCACGAAGACACCAGGAAGGCGGTCCAGGAGGAGATCCATAGTTGGATCAAGGATGGCGACGATGAAGCTGAGCCGATGAAGATCCTCCATCTGACCGGGCCAGCAGGGACGGGGAAGACCGCTATTGCAAGTTCGATTGCGGACACGTGCGACGAGGGGGGCCTCCTTGCTGGCAACTTCTTCTTTGCATCCTTTGCAGCATCTGAGACCAGACGCTTGAAGCCGTGGCTCGTGGCGACACTGGCTTACCAGCTCATTTCCCCGCTCGACGATGATCACCCTCTCCGCCGCGCAGTATTATTGGCGGTCCAACGAGGTCATTCGATCTTTCGCAAAAGGTTGAAGGACCAGTTCAAGATTCTCTTGATAAAGCCTCTCAATGACACCAGGGGTCAATTCGACACCGCTGTCCTCCCGAAAGTGTTCATCATTGACGGCTTGGATGAGGTGGAAGCGGTCAACTCTCGACAACCTGGGCGTGACCCACACGACGTTCGTATGGAGAACGAGGCCGAGCAAGAAGAGATTCTCTCCGCCTTCCTGTACGCCTCCAGCGACCCCGCCTTCCCTTTCCGTACTCTCATCGCCAGTCGTCCCGAACGTGTTATTCAGACCTTGTTCGCAGCAGAGGGTACCCGGGTCACTCATAAGATATTCCTCGACAATAAATATGACCCACACTCGGATATCAGGCTGTTTCTCGGTGCCAAGTTCGCCGAAATTCGGAGGAGGTACCGATTACCCGCTTCGTGGCCTCGGAAAAGGACATCCAGGAGCTGGTGTCCAACGCGTCAGGTCAATTCATATACCCTGCCACCGTCATCCGCTTTCTCCAGAGCGAGAAACATCCCAATCCCAAAGCTCTCCTGGAGACCCTCCTGGATCGGAGGACCCAGCTGTAGAGCCAATGATTGTTGCATCACTACAGCACCCTTCGGATCTCCGGTCTCGAAAGACCCATGTAAGTCATATTTACTGGTCATCTATGTGTCGCGCATTGGGGGGCTCGAGCTGAGATATACTTGGACAACTCTTAGTGTCGTGTATGCTTGGAATCGTTGCGGTACAGCACTGGACAATCTTTATGTCGGTGTCGGGGGACAGGGCAGGTGAAATTTGTCCCCGATGGTGAGTGTCACAGGGAGGCCATATTCGCATGACGGAGTGGTGGTACAAAGCAAGTTTGACTCGAAATAATGTAACTTGGATGTAAGCGCCCAAGCCGCACCCTCCGAGTCAGGTTGCTCGCCACGTGGGAACCTAGTTGCACTTCTTCCTCCTACCGTCATGTCGGCCCCCCACTATTTCACCAATGCCCACGACTTCCACGTAGGGAGCGTCACCATCGTCAGTTCGAACTCAGGAGATTTAGAGAAGGCATTCCAACGTAAGTAGATCCTGCAGTCCTTCCGATGGGTATCGCCTGAGGAGGCTGCGGGATATAGATTTGTACGATAACGTCGCGGCCGACGCCGCACACAACTCTGCAGAGCGGCACGATGCGCCGCAATGTCACGAAGATACCAGGAAGGCAGTTCAGGGGGATATGCATAGCTGGATTACCGATGGTAACGACGAGGCAGAACCGAAGAGGATTCTGTGGTTGACTGGGCCTGCGGGGACGGGAAAAACCGCTATTGCGGGTTCGATCGCGGACACATGCGACGAGCTTGGCCTCCTAGCCGGCGGCTTTTTCTTCGCATCGTTCTCTGGGTCGGTGGCCAGGCGTTCGAAGCGGTATCTCGTGGCGACGCTGGCCTATTACCTCATCTTCCACCTCGACGACGAGCACCCTCTCCGCCGCGCCGTACTTACGGCAGTCCGGCGAGATCCGTTGATCTTTCAAAAAAGGTTGAAGGACCAGTTCAGGTTTCTGTTAATCAAGCCATTCAACGATACTCAACACCAACTTGATCTATCGACCCTTCCCAAGGTTTTCATCATTGACGGATTAGACGAGGTGGAAGGGGCGAACTCTCGAGAACCTGGGCGAGACCCACACGAGGTCCGCTTGGAAAACGAAGCAGACCAGGAGGAGATTCTGTCCGCTTTGCTGTATGCCGCCAACAGCAGCGCATTCCCCTTCCGCATCATCGTGGCCAGCCGCCCCGAGCGCACGATCCAGAATTTCCTGGCAAACTACGCAAAGGACGTCACCAGAGAGATCTTCCTCGACGCAAGGTACGACCCCGATTCCGATATCAGGCTGTTTCTCAACGCCAAGTTCGCCGAAATCCGGAGGAGGTACAGACTACCCTCTTCGTGGCCCTCCGAGAAGGACATCGAGAAGCTGCTGTACAATGCGTCGGGTCAGTTTATATACGCCGCAACCATCGTCCGCTTCCTACACAGTGGCAAGTATCCCAATCCTAAAGCTCTCCTGGCTAGCCTGCTCGACGGATCCTGCCGGGAAGTTGGCGCTCTGGCACCTTTGGACACTCTCTACATGCGTATCCTGGGGCTGAGTCCTGACCCGCTCCTGGCAGTTCGATGGATCTGGATAATTCGCCATTTGTCACCAGCCTGGCCCGCGCTCTTCTTCAACCAATTGCTCGAAGATTACGAAGGCCATGCTAATTATTTGTTGGAGAACCTCGTATCGCTGGTATGGATACCTCCCGTCGAAGACCAGTCGTCACCGTACAGCTTTCACCATAAGTCATTCCTCGATTTCCTCAGTGATGAAAATCGATGCGGTCAAGAACTTAATCATGCCTACCGCGACGAAGCTGGCTCCGAGCTCTTCCTACAACGTTCTGTTGACATCTTCATGAGTGCGTTCCTGAGACACCCTCACGTTGACAATCGATGACATTTTTCTAGACAAGTCCCCTGCCGTCACTCGACCGGAATCACAGCAGACGCCCTTTCTAAGCAACTTTGTCCATGATTTAGGTGTCAACGTATATTTCGTATTTAGGGAAGCACGATTCAAGGAGTCGGTTGATTGCGATGTGGCATGGTGGGTGCACTTGGTCGCGAGCACCAAGTCTTCGCACACCCGCGAGGAAGGGAACTGTGAGTGCGTATCAGACTGGTTCGGCGCTGTCCACGAATACGTAGGTGATGGAACCGAAGTTAAGTGTCCGAGTCACTTACTACTTGACCCCTTCAGTGCCCGTTCGACCGCCCGGGAGAGTGCCTTCCCCATTGCAAGCACTGGAGGAGCAACATTCTTCGAGCTTGCAAGGGATTGGGCTGGGATGTTCCCAATGATGTTGCCTTCCTTCGCGAAGCGCTGTGGCGAGCGCATAACGAACGAGGGTGGTTTCTTCATGACACCAAGCGGCCCTCCGACCTGTACTTCAACATAGGCGACGAAAAAGCGGGGTCGATCAACGCAAACCTCCCCGTTACGCTCACTCGGTATACAGTCGATGAAGGCTACCAGGCGTCACTCGACCTCGTTGCAACCATGTTCTCTCATCTTCCCCCCGATTGGAGGTCTCAACTCAGAGAGGAGGTACAAATCGACGAATACGCGCCACTCAATGGCTTCGTAGCTGTCATCGAGAACATCCGACAGGAACTGGGAGTTGAGGCACCAGATGTTCGTGCGTTGAAGGGGACGTAGGATGGTAGCTGCGACGAGGATGATTCCGACATCCATAGCTATAGTCATGCGAGCCACGATGGTGGTAGACGCCGATAGTGACTACTACTAGCCACTTTGGACGAACCGAGGAGAGGGGCACCGCCATAACATTGAGCTCTCCGATACCTACTCTCCGCCTTCGGATTCCCCCTTCGAATATACTATTTCACAGGCTACAGCCGCCGTGCAGTATTCGAAAGGCCGGCGTTACTTCATGTTTTGGTCGGACTCGTATGGCCAAGCATGTTGCAAGATTATGATAGAGGTATCGAACGAACAGCGAAGATACAAGAACTCCTTCAAAGGTTTCCCGGACGGCTCAATCGCCCGATCCACCGATTACAAATAGTACATCGATGTTGGGCCGAACGAAGACCAAGGGCTTGTGCAGCTATCCACTCTCACATGCTCGGGGCGAGCGCTTATTTTGGGAGGATGACCGGGCCAAGACTCAAAGCCCTCTAAGTGACGGCCGTCTCTTCACCCAAACATGCGTCATCTTGTCATCACGACCCATCATACACGGCTCCCTCTTTCACATGGGCGTACGGATCCATCTTCTACGGCTGGTCAAAGCTTGAACTTCAAACATGTGTTTGGCGTGAACAGCTTCAGATCGTCAGTCACGCACCCCCAGGATTGAAGTGTCATCACGGGTTGTTGAAGCTCCCTCGACGGTCACTCTGGCATAGGAGGCTTCGCCCATCGG
Source organism: Coprinellus micaceus (assembly GCA_951394405.1). Lineage (NCBI taxonomy): Eukaryota > Fungi > Basidiomycota > Agaricomycetes > Agaricales > Psathyrellaceae > Coprinellus > Coprinellus micaceus. The sequence goes on along the minus strand of OX596340.1, from coordinate 1,139,206 downwards.
CCCAGCGAGTACCACAAGGGGGCTTACTTCGACAGCGCTCGTTCACCGGAATGTGTATACGTTGAAGTGGAGCAGCAATAATTTAGACCTGTGAGAAGGTTACTCTGAGTTGGTGGGCGCCCCCATCATGTTAAGCCCCTCGTTCACTCCCCAAGTTACCCTTTGAGAGTATTGAAGGAGCCAACGTGGTCACCCGCCACCAGCTATGGGGGTATGCAGACCTGAGGACAAACTTAACGCGTTCGATGGTAGTTGGGCCAATTGTGGGGTGATGAGAATTCGGCGAAAGGGCATTGTGGGGAGGAAGAGGTTGGGGGCAGACATATCACCACAATTGTGAAGGAGCCTATATTAGACATTCGTTCGGCAATAGTACACGAGAAGCTTAAGGCTTGGAATGAGGATGAAACAGGGGATTACCGTCATCCGCTCTAGCATCCGATCCTGATGCTTAGACGACCGGACCAAGATCTGGCGCCTCAATTCCCAGCTCCCGCCTAATTTCCTCAATGACCTCTGTAAAGCCAGCCCATGTCCACCGACCCAAGCCGACGTTGTCCTTTCGTACTTCTTGTTCGAGTTGTGACCTCCAATCGGTGGGGAGACGGGAATGCATAGCTGCAACAAGATCAAGTGTCGCCTGATATTCTTCGTCGACGGTGTGCCGAGTGAGCGTAGCCGGGAGGTCGCTTGACTCCAGTTGTCTGTCTCGCGGTCTGAAATATCGGTCCCAGGACCAACCCACGATGACGGTGCGTCCGTAGTCCTCCCTGCCTTTGCACAATGATTCGCGAAAGAAGGCAATGGCGTTTGGAACATGACATCCCAACCCCTCGCAAGCCTGAAGAATATTATTTCTCCAATGCTTGCAATATGGGAGGCAATCGCCTGGAGAGTCGACAGGGCACTGAAGGGCTCAAGTGGTGAGTGGTTCAGCCGTAAGAGCTCGGTTCTGTCACGTACGTTGCGGTGGATCCCGTCAAACCACCTTAGAATAGGCCGTAATGGCATCCGTTTGCCACTCGCCATAAAATGAACCCACCATGCCACATCGCACCTGGCCAGCGCTCCAGCGGCTGCGTAAGGGCGCTTCTCCATGTTTGGGATGAAATTAGTTTGAACTCGGCGTACGAACTCGTGTAGAAATTGGTTCTTCTGTGAGTACGGTAGAGAGCCAGCTGGGGATTTATCTAGAGAGGGGTCACAATTTGCCATTGTGGGGTTGACTCGGGGACGTACCCATAAGGATTTTGACACAACATTTCATATAGAACTCGCTTCCAGCTCTCGGGCTATAAGTGCTACCAAGTTCTTGACCACACCGACTTTCGTCACCGAGGAAATCCAGAAATGACTTGTGATGGAAGCGGTACGGCGACGACTGGTCTTCGATAGGAGGGATCCATATCAGCGATGTGAGGTTCTCCAACAGGTAATCGGCTTGGCCTTCATACTCTTGGAGTAGCTGGTTCACGAACAATGCTGATGCATCTGCCCATACAGTGGTTCCCTGCATTACATATATCCACTGGACGGCCAAGACCGGGTCGGGACTCGACTTGAGGATGCGGGTGTACAAGGCATCCAAAGGCGCGAGAGCGACAGCCTCTCCACCTTGGGCCCTTTGCTTCAGGATGTCATCCAGTAGTGCTTGTAGGTTGGGATGTTTTCCGCTTTGTAGAAAACGGACAATGGTGGCGGCGTATACGAATTGGCCAGACGCGTTGTAAACAAGCTGCTGGATATCCTCATACGAGGGCCATGAAGCGGGTAGTCGGTACCTCCTCCGAATTTCAGCGAACTTGGCATTTAAAAATAGTCTAATATCTGAGTCCGGATTGTACGCCGCGTCAAGAAAGACCTTGCGAGTGGCGTGGTTGCCGTAGTTTTGGAAGAAAGTCTCAATTACGCGTTCAGGGCGGCTGGCCACAATGACGCGGAAGGGGAATGCACTGCTGTTGGAGGCATAGAGCAAGGCGGACAGAATCTCCTCCTGGTCTACTTCGTTTTCTGAGCGAACTTCATGTGGGTCGCGCCCGGGTTGTCGAGAGTTGGTGGCTTCCACCTCATCCAATCCATCGATGATGAAGACTTTCGGAAGGATCGAGATGTCGAATTGGTGCTGAGTGTCATTGAATGGCTTGACTAGTAAAAACTTGAATTGGTCCTTCAGCCGCCTTCTGAAGATTGACGGATCTCGCTGAATCGCCGATAGCACGGCACGGCGGAGGGGATGCTGGTCGTCGAGCGGGAAGATGAGGTGATAGGCAAGGGTCGCCACCAGACATCGCTTCGAACGCCTGGTCTCGGACGCAACAAACGATGCGAAGAAGAAGCTACCAGCAAGAAGGCCCTCCTCGTCGCATGTGTCCGCAATCGAACCTGCAATGGCTGTCTTCCCCGTCCCCGCTGGCCCTGTCAAGTGGAGGATCTTCATCGGCTCAGGGTCCTCGTCGCCATCCGTGATCCAGCTGTGGATTTCACGCTGGACTGCCTTCCTGGTGTCTTGGTGGCACTTGGGCGCATCGTGTCGCTCCGCAGAGTTGTGTACAGCATCGATCGCGATGTTATCGTACAGGTCTGTGTGGCGCAGGCTTGTCAGGCGATATCCGACTGAGGAATGCAGGGGTTACTTACGCTGGAAAGCCTTGTCAAACTCTCTTGAAGTGTTTGCGTAGTTAATGTTGATGCTCCCTACGTTCCAGTCGTGAGCATTGGTGAAATAGTGTGAGGCCGACATGGTGGTAGGAGGAGGGGCTGCAATGAGGCACCCACGTGGCGAGTATCCGCCAACACAGCTTGGGCGCTTAATTTAGATTTAGGGCAGGCATCAACTTTCGATCGATTGACCGTTCCTCCAATACCCATGTTTCCCAGGGCCAGGTGTGTAGTATAGCATCACAGAAAGCGGGAGATGCTCACAGGTATGCGTCCGAGAGGATGGCGTCAGGGTAGCGAAAATATGTGAATTGTCAATGTATGTATTAGACGGTATGTTAACCAAACCGAGGTCTCGGTCTTCCTTCCTTCCCTCGGGTGGTCCAACATCACCACCTTCGGGTTCACCTTCCACTATAGACCCAGCACCACCTCAGCGCTCAGCCCTTCAACGCACAACGCACGCTTCGACCTCTCGTTCATCACAAAGAGCCAGCCAAAGCGAACTCGAAGGACGAAACGAGAAGCCAACGCGCACGTACCTGCATCCGCGGCTCTTCCCCCGCATCCACATCTCCAAACAACTCCCCCACCTCACGCCTCGTCACTCCCTCCGCCCTCTTAAAACTCCTCATCACATCCCTCTTCAACCTCTCCTTACACTCCCTCTCCCTCTCCTCGGTCCGCCACCCAGAACCTCACGCACACACCCTTTACTCCCCAACCACAACCGGAACATCAGGGCGGAGCCATCGATACGCTTCCTGTCTTCCACTTCAGACCGAGGTAGGTATGCGAACGAGTCGTCCGAAGTGGAATGGTTTACAACGCGATAGGACATACATTCGGCGAGGTCGCGCGCCCGTAGCGTAAACTGAGTTCCCGAGTCGCGTTCAACACCGCAAAGTCGTCGTTCCATCCACACGGATGGTATGAATCCCTAACCCAGGACCTGCACTGGGCCCCCGAGCAGAGTCTGCAGCGATCCCATCGCCGAAGGACTGCTCTGAAGATGGAGTGGAGATAGCGAGGCTGTTGTTGCGCGCCATGAAGATGGCGGGCGAGGGGAGGGCGGATGCGAGGAGGAGGCCGGCGTGGAAGTCTAAACGCCGAGTGAACGTTCACGACCAACCGAGCGGGGCGCGGGGAAAGTGGATGTGGGATCGGAATATCACAGCGAACGCGCGGAGGGCGAGAAGTTTGGGTTAGCTAGTGTGCAGAATAGACGGAACGGAAAGGAGTGGCACGTACCACCCTCACGTACCACACCCTCTCCAAAGTAACAAGCTGCAGTGTTCCTGCCGCTCCTCTCTGGATCGCGCTTCAAGGCGTACGCGACGCCCGCAGCCCGAGGGATCTGGGTTGCCAGTGGTGAGGAGATTGTGTGGAAGTGGTGTGCTGGAGAGCCGAAGTGCTGTTGTGGAGGGGCAGGGGTTAGCTTATGGCTTTCGAATAAAGGTTTGGAAGAAAGGGGCGAGAAAGGAGGAGGGAGGAGAAGAGTGGATGAGGCGGGAGAGTGCGATGGAGAGAAGTAAGGGAGGTATGGTAATAGGGGGAAGATGGACAGCGGAGAGGTCACGAATAGATAGGACGCGTCGAGATAAACATAAACGAGGTACGCGAGAAAAGCAAGGGTGCTAAACAGACCATCACCCACCACAGGCATCTGCCATCCCTTGCCCGAGATATCCTCCTCATTGCCGAAGCAGGGGCTATGACGTCGTCGACTCTGTCAAGGTTGAAGCCTCGCCAGAGGAGGTCGCTATTGGCCTGCATGGTCGCGACTTTTAGTTGGGACGAGGTTCGTACGAGTGAGAAAATGGACGGCACGCGAGGTATGCGAGGAGGGGGACAAGAATGTGTTAGTACGTCACGGACTGAGTGACGATTGCAAACCTTTCAGACGCGGAACCGAAAGTCCATGGCTCTTAGGTGTGCCAACTGAGGGGCGCATTTTCGGCCGACCAAGATCGGTGCTCTCCCCCGTCGGGCGTATAAATACTCTGGACTCGCATTCACGGATCGTTTACGCTTTTCTCTCCCTCTATCCTCCGTTCCCACTGCTCTATGTCCACCCCAACGCGTCCCCAACCCTGCCTATCGACGGGTCGACATTTGAAGATGAGGTGAAGCATGATGCCGGTGAACTCTGTGCCAGTCGAAATCGCGGGATAAGCTCGACCTGAACTTGCCTATGTATCCACCTCCTTTATCCATACAAACGGATATCTTGCCTCTCAGCGCGCTTGACACGCTCCTGGGCTCCAAGGACGATGAGGAGAACCTGAAGGCGAGCGACGCCATCGCGCAAGATCCGGCGATCAGTTCATCAACTCATCAAAGCACCACCCTCGCGTCGCTCATTTGCTGGGCTCTCCTCCTCCTCCTCCTCCCTCCCAAGGCTACTCGGTCTGCCTACCATGATCCGACCAGCCACCCTCCCCCGACTCGTCCTCCTACGCGTAGCCTCCCACTCCCTTCCTAGCTGTCGCGCTATCCCGAGGAGAACCTTCAGCTCGACGACCCCAGCACACCTCGACCAACACCTCCCCAAATCCACCTCCCCCATCGTCCCCAAGCCTCACTTCTTCAACAGCGTCACCCCAGATGGGTCTGGTATTCCCACATACCGTGTCCTCGACGGGAGTGGGAAGGTCCTGGATGGCGCAGAGGTGCCGGAGGTTAGCGAGGAAACGGCGGTGAAGATGTATGAGAATATGCTGTTGCTGCCGACGTTGGATAATGTGCTGTATAACGTCCAGAGGCAGGGGAAGATTTCGTTTTATGTGCGTGTTCTGCCAGCTCTTAGAGGGTGTTGGATGTTGACGGTTCCACGACGTGTAGATGACCAGCGTATGTGCTTCCCAGGTGTGTTCCGAGATCCGAAGGCGCTAAGTTGCGTTGTAGCACGGCGAGGAAGCGACGATTATCGGTTCTGCAGCTGCACTAGATAACCGGGATGAGGTCCTAGGCACGTCGTCCGCTCTTCACTAAATCCATACCCTACTAACATACCTTCGTTCTTCTCCCCGCATTCCTCGCGTGCCATTAATTCCCTCCTCAATACAACCTCGACCCAACTCAAATCGCGAACCATGCAGGTCAATACAGGGAAATGGGCGTCCTTCTCTGGCGAGGGTTCACCCTCGACAACGTCATGGCCCAGTGCTTTGGCAACGAGGAGGATATCTCGGGCAAGGGAAGGCAGATGCCTGTGGTGAGCGCTTATCTCCCTGATGTTCCGTCCGAAACCCTTTCTTTCTTTCGTTTTCTCGCGGACTTGGTTTACGTGACCTTACATCTCCCTTTAGTTACCACCTCCAAACCCTTCATTCCCTTATACTTCTCCATCGCACACACCCCCTCCTCCATCGCTTCCCCCCCTGCTCCCTCCTCATTTCACTCCTTCCCTGCCTAAAAGATCGTTCAAAACTCTATACTAACCAGCCTCCCCATGACAGCACTTCGGCTCCCCTGCACACCACTTCCACACAATCTCGTCCCCTCTGGCGACGCAGATCCCACAGGCCGCGGGTGTAGCCTACGCTTTGAAGCGTGACCCAGAGAGGAGGGGGAAGAACGTCGCAGCGTGTTATTTCGGAGAGGGAGCGGCTAGCGAGGGTGGTACGTACCAAGTCTTACCGTTCTCCCTACTCTGAATCCAGGCTAACGTTCCTCCGCCTCCTTCGCGCGTCTCTCGCTCTACTGCTCGTCCTCGCACCCCACTCGGATCCTGATCCTCGTTGGTCGCACTCACAGACTTCCACGCCGGCCTCCTCCTCGCGTCCACCCTCCCCTCACCCACCATCTTCATCGCGCGCAACAACGGCTTCGCCATCTCCACTCCGTCTTCGGAGCAGTTCTTCGGGGATGGGATCGCGGCGAGGGGTCCTGGGTACGGGATTTATACCATCCGCGTAGACGGGAACGACGTCCTTGCAGTGCTCGACGCAACGAGGAAGGCTCGGGAGCTCAGCCTCCGCGACGGGCGCGCGACGCTCGTCGAGTGCATGTCCTATCGCGTAGGGCACCACTCGACCTCGGACGACTCGTTCGCCTACCGACCGCGCTCGGAAGTCGAGGACCGCAAGCGGATCGATAACCCCACCTTGAGGTTCCGGTTGTGGCTGGAAGGACGGGGCTGGTGGAGCGAGGAGAAGGAGAAGGAGTGTAAGGAGCGGCTGAAGAGGGATGTGATGAGGAGTTTTAAGCGGGCGGAGGGGGTGAAGCGGTGTGAGGTGGGGGAGTTGTTTGGGGATGTGTATGCGGGGGAGGAGCCGTGGATGCAGGTATGTGCGGATTTGTTTCCTTTCTCTTTCGTTGGTTGTCCTTTGCGGACCCCGATAGACTCTGACGCTGACTCTTGGGCTATAGCGCGAACAACGAGCGGAGCTCGCGTCCCTCCTTAGGAAATACGGGAAGGTGTGGGGCCCGTGGAAGAAGGAGTTAAGCAAGTTTAGGAACGAGGGGGAGGATTTGATGGGCAAGGCTTGATTGGGCGAGCGGGACAAATCTGTTTGGAGAGACGGAGAGGGACGTGTTATCTCGGTCTCGGTTTCCTGTGTTTTCGATTATCTAAGTAGCATCTGAATCTTGTAATGCTCTCAATCACGACTACACGCATGTTGCATACATTCATATCGCATAGAACATACCTCCAATTTTAACACAACTATTGGGACCACCGAGACCGGGCGAAGGTATAGCGGGGCGGATGAAACCCCAAGTAGGAGATTGAATTGCGAGGTCGCCAGGCGCCTGATTCCGAGAATAAGCGCCCAGTGCCTGGCGAGCCGGAGAGTGAGCGTAGCTGCTGCATAACCGCGACAGTTCTCAAGCCCCCATGGAGGCCAGGCATGACGCACATGTTCGTACAACCCAATATAACGAACGTAGGACACGAAGCTTTCGATTCGGACACATCCGCACGCAACAGGAGAATTGGATTAGGAGCTCGGTGGCGGGGAGGGTAGTACGTTGATAGGTAGTGGATACAGTTGGCTATCAGGGAGAGGAAAAGGCGGAGAGTGTGTCGTAATTGTCCTACGTTCCATTACAGGAAATAGCTATCGTGTCCGTCCATTGTAGTCCATGCTAATCGGTATCGTCGTCAGAATCTTCTGCATCGTCGCTTTCATTGTCGGAACTATCGCCGTCATCCGACCCCCACGATACCAGAACATCTGGTGTCTCGATCCCCAGTTCCTGCCTAATACCTTCGATAACGTCCGTCAGGCCACGATATAGCACCTGTTCATTGTGTTTGGCCTCTTCTACGAATTGGGATTCCCAGTCGGCAGGGAGATGGGAATACATTTCTGCAATGAGGTCCAGTGTCGCCTGATATTCCTCGCTGACAGTATACTGGGTGGGGGTCACCAGGAGACTTGGCTGCGGTTCGTCGCCTGGTGGGAGAAAGTATGGTTCAGGTACCCATAGGTCGTTGGCATTGATCGCTTTCCATGCGCTATCAAAAAGCCGTTCGCGAAACAACGCAATGGCATTCGGGGCATCCCAGCCAAGCTCCTTGCAAGCCCGGAGAATGTTGCTTCTCCAATGCTTGCAATGGGGAACGCAGTCGCCTGGAAAGGCTTTGAGGCACTGAGACAAAGGGTCGAGCAGTGAGTAATCAGCCACACAATATAGGCTCTGTCACGTACGGCACCGTGGATCCCCGAGAATAATTCTGATACAACATGGCAGGCCACGTATGAGAGATTAACCACTGCAAAGTCCACCCACCACACCACATCGCACTGGACCAGCTCCTCAGAGGACATCGACTGAGAGATTAGGGTAACAGAGTCGGATGATAGTCCCTTGAGGAAGTCGTACAGGAAGGTTTTCTGCCCTGGACTCTGGAGAGGAATGGCAGGACTTTTATCTAGAAAGAGGTCATTGCCTTGTCAATGCGAAGCAGCTTGAGAACACACTCATGAGGATATCGACGCAACGTTCGTAATAGAATTCTTGGGCAGACCTGAAGGCATGAGCGAGTGTGGGACCACACCGATCTTCTGCCCTCAAGAAATCAAAAAACGACTTGTGATAGAACCGGTAAGGCGATGACTGATCATCGACCGGAGGTATCCCCACCAACGATGCGAGGTTCTCTAATAGGTCTTGAGCTTGCCCTTCGTAGTCTTGGAGAAGTTGGTTGAAGAAGGTTGCGCTGCGTCCTTCAGAATAGTCAATCGGCCAGATCCATCGAGCCACCAGGGGTGGGTCAGGACTCGACTGGAGTATGTGGCTGTAGAGGGCGTCCAAGGGTGCAAGAGCACCAAACTTGTCCTGGGACCCCAAACCCATGAGGGTCTTCAGGAGATCTTTGATATCACGGTGTTTCCCGCTCTCTAGGAACCGGATGACGGTGGCAGCGTAGATGAATTGACCTGACGCCTTGGACACCAGCCCCTGGATGTCCTCCTCCGAGGGCCACGAAGCGGGTAATCGGTACCTCCTCCGTATTTCGGAGAATTTGGCGATGAGAAATAGCCTGATGTCTGAATCTGGATTGTATTTCGCGTCGAGGAAGACTTTGCGAGTGACGTTGTTGGCGCGGTTATGGAAGAAAGTCTGAATGGCACGCTCGGGGCGACTGGCCACGATGATGCGGAAGGGGAATGCGGCGCTGTTGGAGGCGTATAGCAAAGCCGACAGAATCTCCTCCTGGTCTGCTTCGTTCTCCCTGCGAACGTCGTGTGGGTCGCGGTCGGGTTGTCGAGAGTTGGCTGCTTCCACCTCATCCAATCCATCGATGATGAAGACTTTTGGGAGGGTCGAGGCATCAAATAAGTCGCGGGTATCGTTGAATGGCTTCACCAGGAGAAACTTGAATTGGTCCCTCAGCTGTTTTCTAAAGATCGATGGATCTCGCTGGACGGCGGATAGTATAGCGAGACGGATGGGGTGCTTGTCGTTGAGTGGGGAGATAAGGTGATAGACGAGCGTTGCCACGAAACACCGCTTCGAACGCCTGGTCTCGGATGCAATGAACGATGCGAAGAAGAAGGTTCCAGCGAGAAGGTCATCGTCATCGCAAGAGCCCGCAATTGAACCTGCAATGGCTGTCTTCCCTGTTCCTGCTGGCCCAGTCAAATGGAGGATTTTCATCGGCTGAGGGTCCTCGTCGCCGTGTGTGATCCAGCCATGGATCTCCTCCTGGACTGCCTTCCTGGTATCTTCGTGGCATTTGGGCGCATCGCGTCGCTCTGCTGAGTTATGGGCAGCATCGATTGCGATGTTATCGTACAGACCTGTGCAGCGCGGTCCTGTCAAGCTTGGAAATCCAGCTGCAACAGTCACTTACGCTGGAAAGCCCTCTCTAGATCTCTTGAAGAGTTCGTATTGTTGATGGTGATGCTCCCTACGTTCCAGTCGCGAGCGTTGGGGAAATAGTGTGGGGCCGACATGGTGGTAGGAGGAAGAGACGCAACGAGGCGTTCACGTGGTGAGTGCGTGTAAAGTACACAGCTTGGGCGCTTAATTCCGTTTAGGGGGGGCACCGGGTGCGCGTTCTCACGGGTGGTGTTGGCGGTTTACCCCCCGAACTTCCTCCGCGCCACCACTCAATCATGCACATATGACCTCCCTCAGGCTCCCTGTGACACGCGCTGACGGACCCTCGACGTGTAGATTGGCAGGGCATGTGCTTTCCAGGCGTTTTCGGAGGTTTGAGCAGACTGGGTCGCACTGCACGGTGAGGAGGCGACGATTACATGGCTGGGATGAGGTTCTCGGTACATAGTCCACTCTTCTCTCAGTCTGTGCCTCATTAACATATCTTTATTCCCCCCCTCGCATCCCTCGTGTGCCGTCCATTTGTGCACTGATACAAACCCCGACTCGACGAAGAATCGCGATCTGTGCAGCCCAACACAGAGAAATGGGGTCCTGTTCTGGCGAGGCTTCACCCTCGACAACGTCATAGTGCTTTGGCAGCGAGGAGGATATTTCGGGCGAAGGGAGACAGATGCCTGTGGTGAGTGCTTATCTCCCTGATGTTCCGTCCGAAACCCGTTCCTACTTTCGTTTTCTCGCGTACTTGGTTTGTTTTACATCTCGATGCGACGTTACATCTCTCTTTTGTTACCACCTCCGAACGTTCCATCTTCCCTTGTATTTCTCCATCGCACGCACCTCCCCTCATCTTCCCTCCTCATTTCACCCCTTCCCTGCTCTACCCTTCCCCCGAAATATCGCTCAAAAACTCTACTTAATCCGCTGTTCTTCGTTATTCCCCTGGCTCTGGCTCTGGCTTCGCATTTGCCCTTCTTTCGGTGACTTCTTTCCGAGTGCTTCAGTTCCCAGCGCTTCGTCCACTATGCTTCCCATTCTTCCTTTGGCTCCGGCCATTTTCCTCCCATTCTTTGTTTGTTTGCTTGCCATTTCTTTCACCACCTACAACGAACAAGAGATCTGACATATCCACACAGCGCGAACAACGAGCGGAACTCGCGTCTCTCCTTAGGAAGTACGGGAAGGTGTGGGGCCCGTGGAAGAAGGAGCTGGGGAAGTTTAGGAACAAGGGCGAGGATTTGATGGGGAAGGCTTGATTGAGCAAGCTAGGTGAGGGTGTCCGAGGCGGAGGGAGAAGGAGGTATGAGAAGGGGAGGAGAGATGTGCGGAACCTCGGCTTTGGGCGGAAGAGTCGGGAAGGGAGAGAGGATATGGAGGGGACCTTGTCCGGGTGGCGGGTAATTCTGCCGCATTACGTGGAAATACTTGCATATCCCAGTTTCAAGAAGACCGGGCGACGAGGCGGATGTGGTACAAAGAAAGCTGCTGAGTAGCGACGCCATTGGGCGTTTGATTGATAAAATAAGTGCCCGGTGAACGACGGAGCGTAACAGCGACGGTTCTCAAGGCTTCAAATAGGCTAGGTACGAGGCTTTCGAATCGGACACATCCGCACGTCGCAGGGGAATTGGGTTGGGAGCTCGGGCGGCGGGGAGGGTAGTACGTTGATAGGTAGTGCATATGGTTGGTGGAAAGGGAGGGATATAGTTAAGGATCGGAATCGTCACTCCCCGGCGCCCGCTTCACAGTCACAATGATCCTCGTCGTCATCGTGGTCGGGACTGTAGCCATAGTATCCATACTCCCACCTCCACGACACAAGGACGTCTGGTGCCTCAATCCCCAGTTCCTGCCTAATATCTTCGATGATGTCTTTCAAGCCACGAAACGCCACCTGTCCATCGCTTTTGCCCTCTTCTACGAGCCGGGATTCCCAGCTGGCTGGGAGACGTGAATGCATTTCTGCAACAAGGTCCAGTGTTGCTTGATATTCCTCGTCGACGGTATACTGGGTGGGGGTCATTGGGAGACTCGGCTGCGGTTCGTCGCCTGGCGGCCTAAAGTATGGTTCAGGCGTCCACAACTCTGGAACGGTGGCACCGTCGGATTGGGCCCTTGAGCTGGAATAAAGGGCTTCGCGAAGCAAGGCTATAACATTTGGAACATCCCAGCCGAGTTCCTTGCAAGCTCGAAGAATGTTGCTTCTCCAGTGCTTGCAATTGGGAAGGCAATGGCCCGGAGGGTAGTTGTGGCGGCACTGAGGGACATAATCGAGCAGTAAGTAATCCAGCCACAGGAAATAGGGCCTGTCACGTACGGTGTAGTGGGGCCCATAGAATAGTTCTGATACGACATGGCCGGCCATGTCTGAGAGATTCAACTCTCCAAAACGCACCCACCACACTGTATCGCACTTGACCAGCTTTTCGGAGTGCCACTGGCCGCCCAGGACTCGACTAACAATACCAATGTCGCTTGATAGGTTTGTGAGGAAGTCGCGCAGGAAAGGTAGCTGCTGTGATTCCGGTAAAGTAACGACAGGTTGTTTATCTAAAAGAGGTCACGACCTGTCAATGTGAGGGTAGCTTGAGGACACACTCATAAGAATATCAACGCAACGATCGCCATAGAGATCTTCACCCTGAGGGGAATAAGCACAAGCGATTTCCGGACCGCACCGACCTTCGTCCTGGAGAAAATCAACAAATGACTTATGGTGCAATCGGTACGGCGACGCCTGGTCTTCAATGGTGGGTATCCATACTAGCGATGCGAGGTTCTCTAAAAGATGCTCGGCTTGGCCTTCGTAGTCCTGAAGAAATCGATTGAGAAAGATTGCACTGCATTCTTCAAAATACTCAATCAACCAGACCCATCGAACCGCCAGGGTTGGGTCAGGACTTGACTGGAGTATCCGAGTGTAGAGGGCGTCCAAAGATGCGAGGGCACCAAACTGGCCTTGGGTCCTCTGATCCAGAAGGGTCTCCAGGAGAGCTTTGGGATTGGGATGTTTTCCGCTTTGTAGAAAGCGGATGACGGTGGCGGCGTATATGAATTGGCCCGAGGCGTTGGACACCAGCTCCTGGATGTCCTTCTCCGAGGGCCACGTGGGAGGAAGCCTGTACCTCCTTCGAACTTTCGTAAAATTAGCCCTGAGGAATAGAGCAATATCCGAATCTGGGTCATATTTTTCGTCAAGGAAGATCTCCTGAGTGACACACGCCGCCTCATCAGAGAAGAAGGATCGGATGATACGCTCGGGGCGGCTGGCGATGACGATGCGGAAGGGGAAGGTAGGGTCGCTGGCGGCGTACAGTAGGGCGGACAGAATATCCTCCTGGTCTGCTTCGTTCTCCGACCGAACGTCGTGTGGGTCGCGCTCTGACTGCCTCGAGTTCGCCGCTTCCACCTCATCCAAGCCGTCAATGATGAACACTTTTGGCAAGACGGAGGCATCGAATTGACCCCGAGTATCGTTGAGAGGTTTCACCAACAGGAGTCTGAATTGATCCTTCAACCTTTTGCGAAAGATAGAATGGTCTCGTTGGACCGCCGATAGTACTGCGCGGCGGAGAGGGTGATCCTCGTCGAGCGGGGAAATGAGGTGGTAAACCAGTGTCGCCACGAGCCATCGCTTCAAATGCCTGGTCTCAGACGGTGAAAATGATGCAAAAAAGAAGCTTCCAGCAAGAAGGCCCTGCTCGTCGCATGTGTCCGCAATCGAGCCTGCAATGGCCGTCTTCCCTGTTCCTGCTGGCCCCGTCAAATGGAGGATCTTCATTGGCTCATAGTCCTCGTCACCGTGTGAGATCCAATCATGGATCTCTTCCTGGACTGCCTTCCTGGTGTCTTCGTGACACTTGGGCGCATCGTGTCGCTCAGCCGAGTTATGCGCAGCATCGATTGCGATGTTATCGTACAGATCTGTGAGGCGCGTCAAGGTTGGAAATCCGGCTGCGACAGTTACTTACGCTGGAAGGCCTTCTCGAAATCTCTTGAAGGGTTCGTGCTGTTAATAGTGAGGCTCCCTATGTTGAAGTCATGCGCGTGGGCGAAGTGGTGGGTCGACATGGTGGTACGAGGAAGAGATGCAATGACGCATTCACGTGGCGAGTGCACAGCCTGGGCGCTTAATTCCATTTAGGGTAGTGTTCTCACGGGTGACTTAACGCCAGTTGCTTATTCCGAGTCCTTGCTTCGCGCCACCACCCGTCATGCACATATGACCTCCCTGCGACACGCGCTGACGGCTCCTCGACGTGTAGATTGGCAGGGCATGTGATTTCCAGGCGTTTTCAGAGATTTGGAGAGACTGGGTCGCGCTGTACGGTGAGGAGGCAACGATTATCGGTCTTCCGACTGCGATATATGGCTGGGATGAGGTTCTCCGTACGTATTCCACTCTTCTCTCGGTCGGTACCGCATTGACATATCTTTCTTCCTCCCCTCGCATCCCTCGTGTGCCGTCCATTTGCCCCCTGATACAAACCCCGACTCGACGAAAAATCGCGACCAGTTTAGGCGAATCCAGAGAAATGGGCTTCCTCCTCGCGAAAACTAACGGGTGGCCACGAGCCTAAGGTAGTGCATACGGTCGGTAATTATGGGGAAGAAAGGACATGAGATAATGAAGGATCGGAATCGTCACTCCCGCCCGCCTCGTACTCAGAACGATCCTCGTCGTCGCTATCTTGACCCTCCAACGACCGCGATACCAGGACGCCCGGTGTCTCGATCCCCAGTTCGTGACAAATACCCTCGATTGCGCCTTCCAAGCGAAGAAACGCTGCCTGGCGTCCGCCCTCTTCTTCGAGTTGGGATTTCCAGTCGGATGGGAGGCGGGAATACATTTCTGCAACCAGGTCCAGTGCCGCCTGATATTCCTCGTCGACGGTATACTGGGTGGTGGTCATTGGGAGACTCGGCTGGAGTTCGTCGCCCGGCAGCGTAAAGTATGGTTCATATTTCCACATCCGTGGGGCTCCGCTATAGGGGAAGCGTTGCTTTATGCTGCCTTCGAGCGCTCCACGAAGGAATGCAATAGCATTTGGAACACCCCAGCCAAGTTCCTTGCAAGCTCGGAAGATGTTGCCCCTCCAATGCTTGCAATGGGGAAGGCAATTGCCTGGAAAGTCGTGCCCGCACTGAGGGACAGAATTGAGCAGTAAGTAATCCAGCCACAGAAAATAGGTTCCGTCACGTACGAGGCTGTGGATAGCCCAGAAAGTTTCTGATACAATATAGGCCACCATCCTGCCTGGGAAATTAGCCACTGCAAAACGCACCCACCATACCGTATCGCACTTGTCCAGCTTTCCCAGGGCCCCCTCCGTGTCCTTGCGCAGGGTTTTGTCAAGGATAGTAATATCATGTGTTAAATCCTTGAGGAAGTCGCGCAGGAAATGTAGTTGCTGTGGTTCCGGTAGAGTAATGACGGGACTTTTATCTAGAGAGAGGTCACGACCTTGTCAATGCAAGGATAGCTTGAGGACACACTCATGAGGATATCGAGGGAGCGTTCACAATAGAGATCCTGGCCCTGAGTATTGTAGGCGCGAGCGAGTTCTGGACCACACCGACCTTCCTCGTGCAGGAAATCAGTAAATGACTTGTGGTAGAATTGGTAAGGCGACGACTCGTCTTCGACGGGAGGTACCCAGATCAGTGATGCGAGGTTCTCTAGCAGATAGTCGGCTTGGCCTTCGTAGTCCTGAAGAAGTCGATTGAGAAAGATTGCGCTGCGTTCTGCCCATTTTGATTGGTCAATCAACCGGGACCATTGAACAGCCAGGAGTGGGTCAGGACTCGACTGCAGTATGCGCGTGTAGAGGGCGTCCAAAGATGCGAGGGCACCGAACTCGTCTTGGGTCCCCCAACCCAGGAGCGTCTCCAGGAGTGCCTTGGGATTGGGATGCCTCCCGCTCTGTAGGAAGCGAATGACCGTGGCAGCGTATATGAAATGACCTGATGCGTTGAAAACCAGGTCCCGGATGTCCTTCTCCGAAGGCCACAAAGTCGGTAGCCTGTACCTCCTCCGAACTTTCGTGAAATTAGCCCTGAGGAATAGGGCAATATCCGAGTCCGGGTCGTATTTATCGTCAAGGAAGATCTCCTGGGTGACGCATGCCGCCTCATCAGAGAGGAAGGATTGAATGACACGCTCGGGGCGGCTGGCGATGACGATGCGGAACGGGAAGGTAGGGTCGCTGGCAGCGTACAGGAGGGCAGACAGGATCTCTTCTTGGTCCCCCTCGTTCTCCCTACGAATATCGTGTGGGTCACGCCCTGGCTGTCGAGAATTTGCCGCCTCCACCTCATCCAAGCCGTCGATAATGAACACTTTTGGGAGGATGGCGGCGTTGAATTGACCTCTAGTGTCATTGAGGGGCTTTATCAAGAGGATCCTGAACTGGTCCTTCAGCCGCCTTCGAAAGACAGATCGGTCTCGCTGAATTGCTGATAATACGGCGCACCGGAGGGGGTGCTCGTCGGCAAGTGATGAGATGAGGTGGTGTACAAGGGTCGCGACGAGACACAGCTTCGAACGCCTGGTCTCAGACGCAACGAACGACGCAAAGAAGAAACTTCCAGCAAGAAGGCCCTGCTCGTCGCATGTGTCCGCAATCGAACCTGCAATGGCCGACTTCCCCGTCCCAGCAGGTCCAGTCAGCCATAGGATCATCTTCGGCTCATCGTCGTCGCTCCCGTCCTCAATCCATGCATGGATCTCTCCCTGGACCGCCTTTCGGGTGTCTTCGTGGCACTTGGGCGCATCGTGTCGTTCAGCCGAGTTGTGTACAGCATCGATTGCAATGTTATCGTACAGATCTGCGCGGCGCAGTCGCGTCAAGCTTGGAAATCCGGCTGCGACGGTTACCACTTACGTTGGAAAGCCTTCTCGAAATCTCTTGAAGGGTTCGTGTTGTTAATGGTGAGGCTCCCTATGTTGAAGTCATGGGCGTGGGCGAAGTGATGGGTCGACATGGTGGTGGTGGGCAGAGTCTAAGCCTGCGAGGTTCACGCCAGCCCCTGTGATCGGATGATGGACGGGCCGCGCATCGTACCCTCACGGGCTCCTCGTCCAACCCAGAGCGACTGGCCGGGGGTTCAAGGGATGACCATCCCTGAGAAGAGTCGAGGAGAAATTTCCCTTGGAGCATCGCCTTCTAACAGCATCCTAGTTGTCCCCGCATTTCGTTTGATGTCGACACAGAAATTCTCAGCGTTTCCTTTCGGGTCCCTATGATGTCGAATGAAATCCATTGGGTTACGCCTCATACTAAGATAACTGTCTTCCTACGACGTCTAGAGGGGAGATGAATAGCGTTTACGAGAAGTAGAATATCGCTGGGATGGCCCGGGGAGGCGGTGGTGTATTGCCTCCAGTTCCGCATCTCGACCAATGATTTTGGCCCTGTTTTCCTTCATCTCTCACTCACGGCCGCTGCATCTCGCCCCCGTCGGTAAACAGAATTTGCATGCACTCATCAGCGCCTTTCTTCGTGGTATCACGGAGGTGTGTCTGAGGTTGTGTTGAAGCATTTATGTTCCCGACGCAATGCCAGCTTCGCATCCTCTGCGCCATGTTCAAGTTCCTCTCATCGGCACTTCGACTCAAGCCGGTCGGGCTCAGCTCTGCGGTCTCCTTGCACGATCCGGGTCCATTCAGAATATCTTCCTCTTCTTGATGCCTACCTCCTCCTCCCTCGGGCTGGGGCTCGCCCTCACCACACGGGAGCCGAAGTCGCTGTTGTCGCCTACGATCGATCTCGACACGCTACCCCCCTTCGATTGCTTCGGGCAATTCTTCAGAGAATTTCTCATCCCGGATGTGGCGTTGGTCACCCAACCCTCTTCCAATGGAGCTCTCCCTCACCCACAAACCCACGACACCGCTCCGGCATTAGTTCTCTAACGCCTTCGAGGCTCGCGCAGCAGCCTGCTAGGATCTCGAACGATAAACTAACCACCGTGCTTGACAGACCATGAACGCTGAATATGGGCGACTTGTGGGCGACCGTCGAGAGAGCTATCGGCGGCATGACGTTCAAACGATTCCTCCCTAACATACCCTGCTATGAGTGAGTAATCTGGAACCCTCGGACTATCCACTTTACCAGCTTCGTTGGAAGTGCATTATATTCGGATGAAGCACGTGTAAGGAAAAGAGGGACCGTCACAAGTACATCTACCGCTCAGGAAAGAGGAGATGGAATAAGTGTGGCGGCATCCCGTCCACCGAAGTCTTCCAAAACGTCGACATAGTGGCTGTCGTTACTATCGCCATCATCATCATGGCTCTCGTCGCTATCCCTGTTAGAATCCACTTCACCGTCGCTGGTTTGATGCCACTCCTCCGACGCATAATAAACGTCTGGTACCTCGACTCCCAGTTCCTGCGTAATCTTCTCGAGGGCGGCCGTGAAACCTGGCCACTGCACATATCTGTCGCGATCCGCCATTTGTTTGAGTCGGGGCAGCCAGTCCCCAGCCAGACGGGAGTACATAGCTGCAACAAGGTCGAGCGTCGCCTGGAAGTCTCCATCGACGGTAAGCGTGGCTGGAAGCTTAGTGTCACTTGACTCCGGTCGTCCATCCCGCAAGTCAAAGTATGCGTCACAATACCCGCCGCCCCCGAAATCATTTTCCTCATCTTCCCCATGAGCCCCTCGCCACAACGCCTCACGAGACAAGGCAATGACATTTGGAACAACCCACCCAAGGGCCTTGCAAGCTCGAAGAATATTACTTCTCCAATGCTTGCAGTGGAGAAGGCAATCACCTGGAGAGTCGAGCGGGCACTGAAGGGACCAAAAATAAACAACTTCGCCATAAAAATGCGGTTCCGTCACGTACGTGCATGTGGACATCGGTAAACCAGTCTGGCACCCCGTCTCTCATTGGTTTTGAGTACTTTATCACGTCCAAGTGCACCCACCATACCACATCGCACCTGGTCAGCTGTTCGGAGACCCACGGCTTGAGCTCGTCTTGTGCGAGAACGAAAACAGGGATGATTTGATTCCAGAGGAAATTGCGTAGGAAGTCTGACTGCTGTGGCTCCGGTAGAGGGGTAGTGGGGGATTTATCTAGAAAGAGGTCACCACTTCGGCAACATCAGCGTAACTCAGGAACGCACCCATGAAGGTGTCAACGCAACGTTCTAGCAGGAAGTCCCGGCCTGCCTTGAAAGCGTGGTGAAGCTTTTGGCCGCACCGACGTTCATCTCGAAGGAAATCGAGAAAGGTCTTGTGATGGAACCCGTACCCCGACGACCGGTCTTCGACGGGAGGTATCCGCACCAGCGATGCGAGGTTCTCAAACAAATAACCAACTTGGCCTTCATAATCTTGCAGCAGCTGGTTGACAAAGAATGCATCGTGTTGCTCAAGGAAAAGGTTCGCCCAGATCCACCGAACCACTAGAGGCGGGTCAGGACTCGATTCGAGGATGTGGGTGTAGAGAGCGTCCAGGGATGCCAGAGCGCCAAGCCTGCCTTGGGTCTGCCAATCCAGGAGCGTATCCAGGAGCGCTTTAGGGTTGGGGTGCTTCCCACTTTGTAGAAAGCGGACGATAGTGGCAGCGTATACGAATTGACCTGAGGCGTTGGACACCAGGTCCTGGATGGCCTTCTCCGAAGGCCACGACGCAGGCAGCCCGTACCTCCTCCGAACTTTGGTGAAGGTAGCCCTGAGGAATAGAGAAATATCCGAATCTGGGTCGTATTTATCGTCAAGGAATATCTCCCGGGTGACGCACGCCGCCTCATCAGACAGGAAGGATCGGATGACACGCTCGGGGCGGCTGGCGATGACGATGCGGAAGGGGAAGGTAGGGTCGCTGGCGGCGTACAGGAGGGCGGAGAGAATCTCCTCCTGGTCTGCTTCGTTCTCCAACCGAACATCTTGTGGGTCGCGCCCCGGGTTTCGAGAGTTGGCAGCTTCCACCTCGTCCAATCCATCGATGATGAAGACTTTCGGAAGCGTCGAGGTGTCAAATTGGTGTCGAGTGTCGTTGAATGGCTTGACCAACAAGAACCTGAATTGTTCTTTCAGCCGTCTTCTGAAAATTGATGG
Source organism: Coprinellus micaceus (assembly GCA_951394405.1). Classification (NCBI taxonomy): domain Eukaryota; kingdom Fungi; phylum Basidiomycota; class Agaricomycetes; order Agaricales; family Psathyrellaceae; genus Coprinellus; species Coprinellus micaceus. The sequence goes on along the minus strand of OX596340.1, from coordinate 1,119,173 downwards.
ATCTCGTTGAATGGCGGACAGTATGGCGCGACGGAGGGGGTGCTCGTCGTCGAGTGAGAAGATGAGATGATAGGCAAGGGTCGCCGCCAGAAATCGCTTCGAACGCCTGGTCTCGGACGCAACGAACGACGCGAAGAAGAAGCTTCCAGCGAGAAGACCCTCCTCATCGCATGTGTCCGCAATCGAACCGGCAATAGCGGTCTTCCCTGTTCCTGCTGGCCCCGTGAGGTGGAGGATCTTCATCGGCTCGGGGTCCTTGTCGCCATGCGTGATCCAGCCATGGATCTCCTCCTGGACTGCCTTCCTGGTATCTTCGTGGCATTTGGGCGCATCGTGTCGCTCTGCAGAGTTATGTACAGCATCGATCGCGATGTTATCGTACAGGTCTGTGTGGCGCAGCCTTGTCAAGCGATCGCCAACTGAGGAATCCAGGAGTTGCTTACATTGGAAAGCCTTCTCGAGATCTCTTGAAGGACTCGCGTTGTAAAGGGTGAGTCTCCCTATATTGAAGTCATGGGCGTGGGCGAAGTGGTGGGTCGACATGGCGGCAGGAGTAAGAGGTGCGCTCCGGGAAAAGCGCTTGAGCGCTCGCCGCTGTCATGGGCGTCATCACGTGCCCTTTGCGGGCGCTTATTTCTGATTCGTTCAGGGTATCCACCTTCTTCTATCTCGTTCATCAGGCTCGGCACCGTGGATAACCACTCTACAGTCCACCCTCGGTGATGTTCGTGAGCCTCGGCTACCAGTAGCTGCGAGGGGCGTGACATTTAACGGGATGGGGTTACTTTGGAAGGAGGCCTTCGGGTCGTCTGCCGCAGCCTGAGCGATGACTCATTGGATTTAGACTCGAGTCATCGACACCTCGAAGCGAATGCTGGCTTGGCTCAGGTCGGCGGTCAATTATACATTCTGCGCTGCCGGCGGATCCCTCGGAAGCATTCCTCCTGGCCACGCTTCCCCGCAGCTCCCCCTCACGCCAACTTGTTCGATCGTACCACCACCACATCCCCATTTCTTGGATTCCTTGGCACACCCAACACCCGGGGTCCCCCCTTCACAACATCGCCAGCTTGAGTTCTCACCATGCCATCCCCCACCGAACAACCCGGACGTCGCCTCGAGTTGGAAGTGAAGCTCGCTGGGAAGCTCTCGGAGGAAGAGGTGGACGAAGTGACGGCGCTTATCGTTGATGCCTTTGGAGGTGCGCCATCTCTGTCACATCTAATCAGCCTACGGCGCCTCCAATACTGATCTTACTACCCACTCCAGACGACCCCTTCGGCAGACACCTCGTCGGGAACGATCCCTCACTCATACCCCTCCAATTCCGCTCTGTCATCGCAGCAGCGAACGTCGGAGGGACGATCTTCTTGGGCACCACCAAGAATGCAGCCGGGGAAGACGAACTCGCTGGATGCTTAATCGCCTTTGCCCCAGGGCAAAGCTTGAATTCGACGGAGGAGCAGAGGGTTGCGGGGTGGAATCCCTTCATTGAGAAGGTAGACGATTATACGAAGAGCTGGTGGGAAGACTACGTGCGTCGCCATTCCTCCCATGATCCATCCTTTGTTGACCCGGGTGTTGTTGACTCGAAATTCGTAGTGGATTCCGTTCCTCGAACGGACATGCGATACGGCGTTTGGGGAGGGAGGTGCCCTCCGCTCCTGGGACCTACAACTCCTTGGTGTCCGACCTCAGCACTCTGGTAAAGGCGTTGCAGGTAAACTAATGCGCCATGTGCAGGCTCTGGTGAGTTTCTTCCCTCTCCACATATTCCATTCCACTCTCCCGTTCCGCTCTCCTGCGGGAGGAACTCTCGGTTACTTGCTTTACACTTTGAGGGATGGAAACTAACGAAGTCGACAAATAGGCCGACGCAGAGAACGCTCCGATGATCCTCGAAACGCAGAACGAGAAGAACGTCGCGATGTACGGCAAGATGGGCTTTGAGGTGAAGGATTTGATCAATGTGGAGAGTAGGGCGGGGACAAGTCAGTTTTGGTTTATGGGGAGAGGATTCTAGGGTAGATGGAACGAAGCAAGTTTGTCTCTCACCGTCTGCCCTTCAAATGCCCGTTCCATGTCGTCGATCTTCCTCTCCCAAATCTTTGGTGCTGCAGGGTTGCGCCCGTCGCGGACGTGACTCGGATGTGTGGGATGGGTTCTAGGTTTTGTGTGCATTTGCAAGTGTTTTTGTGTGGGTCACAATACATGTATACTGTTCTTCGAACCGATGGTTCGATTTTGGGCGACATGGGGGTGGAGTGGTGAACCTGGTCTCGACGTTCTTCGGGTTTTTGGGCGGGGCGTAAGGACGAAGTTATCGCTCGGGGACGGGGGTCGCGGCGGATCGGAGATAACCGGGGAATAGCGAGGGTAAGTCGGATGTGGCAGCCATTGGTGAAGTCCCCGTCGCAGTGGATCGTCGCCGGCCCGTCTCCTCCCAGCCTGCTTCCAGTCCCATCGCACAAACCCTCGTCCTCCTCTCCCATATCCAATCGCCCTCTTTCCCTCCCCTTTCCCTCCTTCGTTTTTCACCTCTCTCTCCCAATCAATCCTCAGACGCAGGCAACTTCATCGCCTCCTCCCTCGCCTTCCTCCGTCCACCCATCATCAAGCTCACATAATCCGCCCCTCCCAATACCGGGCCATCGCCCTTCCCGCCCTTACTTGAAGTAGATTTGGACTTGAGGTTCGCCTTTTTCTTGGCTTGGGCGGCGGCGGCTTGGGGTTGAGAGGAGGATGATGAGGAGTTGGGGTTGGGTGTGGGTTTTCCGGAAGATGTGGTCTTTTTCTGTGCGGAAGGGGTAAGAAGATGGGAAGGGGAGAAAGGGAGAGGTACGTACGACGCGTTTGTGGAATTTTGCGCTCCGGCCCATGGTGGTGAGGTGAGTGGGATGAGAGGGGTGGAAGGAGAGTGGAAGAGAGTTGTGAGCGCTAACTCGGCGATCAGGTTGTGATTGGACCTAAATTGGGGTTTTCTGGAATCCGTCTCGTAGAAACTGGCTCAAGTATTATGCAGTGCGCATCGCAAAGCACATTGTGGGCGTCGTATTGGCCGTACGACATGGGGAGTGCAGAGCGGGGGACCAGGATTACAATGCGCATGGAATGAATGTATTTTTGCCCCACGACCAGGCAGACGAACAGGAATACAGTTCATATCGTTAGACAGCAAGTCGTAAATAATCAGTGCATTTAAGCAGAGATGGTGACCTCGACCTCGACACCGGGCTCAAGGGAGATGGAAGTCTGAAGGGGAATCTGTTAGAGTTTCAAAGCAGGAAGACTTTGATGGGACTCACGATCTGCTTGACAATCTCGGAGGAGGAGTGGAGGTCGATGAGGCGCTTGTGGATCTTCAACTCGTAGCGATCCCAGGTCTTTGAACCCTCACCACAAGGGGTCTTACGGGTGGTGATCCTGAGGACCTTGGTGGGGAGGCGGACGGGGCCCTTGACCTTGAGCTGCTTGTCCTTGGCACGGTTGATCAAGTCGTTAGAGACTGCAAAAGCGTTAGAAAAGTTGTTTCGAGTATAGCGACGGGTTGTCCGTACACTTCTCGAGGTTCTTGACGTTGCTGGAGGTGAGGGTGATCCTGATCTTGTGGATCTTGGCTCCGGGCACGGGTGCACCGGTAGCATCGTATTCCTTTTCACCTTTGGCGACGTAACTCATTTTTGGATGCGAATATGAGTCAGAAGGTGACTATTCTCCCGTATCAGCACTAATACAGCGTCGTCGAGGTCAGCGGCGGACTCACCCAAAGTGCGCAGGTTGTGTTGACAAGACGCAGGAAACGCGAAAATAAGGTTTGAGCGTCCTGGTCAGCTTACCTCAGCATCAGTCACGTGACGCCAACGCGGCTCCGCTGTGCGCTGTGTCTCGTGGACCGTCTGTTCTTGGACCGTCTCGAGCCAGCGAGCTCGCCCATTTCCAATTTCTTTCTCTCTCCCTCTCTCTCTCCCCACCATGACCAAGACGCGCAAGAAGGCCAGGGAGGACGCGGCACACGACGCCGAGACGGCGGAAGCAGGTCCTTCCTCTCAGCAGCAGCAGCAGGGCAACCCCACACTCGAAGTTCCTGTACCCGAAGATATTGACCTCGATTACCTCTCCGAAATCCTCCCCAACATCCCCGACTTCTCCAGAGTGACGTCTGATGCAGTGGCCGTGCTCTACAAACTCGTCGTGGGACTGAACACCGACCTTGATGGGCTCAGACGCGACGTGGACGAGCTACAGGCAGAGGTGGAAAAGAAGGATGTGGAGCTGGACCAGGCGCTGCAGGACAAAGAGAGCCTTTCAAAGGATCTTGAGGATAATGTGGAGTCGGTGCATTCAGAGCTGGAGCAAGTGAAGCAGGAACGCGACAAACTAGGTTCATACCATTCATATGCATTTTCTCTTAACGCGAACTCATCGTGTTCTCGTGTTTTCTTGCAGCGGAGGAGAACGCTAGTCTCAAGTCGAAAGTGTCGCACTTGTCCAACTCTCAAGCGTCGTCGAGCTCAGATGTGGAGTCATTCAAGCACCGTCTTGATGACAGTGAGCGGGAGAAGCGCGAACTCCTAAGCGTCATCAGTCGTTTGAAGGAGGAGGGTTCTCAGCGCGAAGGTGAGTGGCGTTTTCGTGGCACTACCCCCCAGGTATTCATGCATACACAGAGGAGATTCAAACTCTGCGCGCAAACCTCAAGGAAGCTCGTCAAGAACATCAGGCTCTCGAGTCACAAGCCCGGGAACTCAAGTCAACGGAGACGTCGACAAAGGTACGGGCGCATATATGCGGTGGTGGAGCACAACTCACGTCTCCTGTAGTTCAAAATCGATACCCTCTCCCAGCAACTGCAGCTTTCACAAGCCGAAGTTGAGCGTTCAAGCGCTGAACTCACAGCCAAGGCCGATGAATACTCGAAATACCGACGGACAAAGCACTCTGAAATGCTCCAACTTCAATCTTCGTACGACTCGCTAACTCAGGAACACACAACGACTAAGGCCACCCTCCAGACTCTCCAATCCGCTCACAGTGCTCAGACCAACCAGCTGACGCAAGCCCTTTCCAAGGTTCAAGCTCTCCAGGGTCAAATCGCAGAGCAAGAATCCAAGTACGCGAGCGAGGCGAATGGGTTGAAGAGGCTTGTCGAAATGATGGAGGAGAGGGAGAAGCAGGCCAAGGAGATCGTGCAGAGGATTGAGATGGATTGGGCGACCGTGGGTGAGAAGTCCGAGAGGAGGGAGAACGCGCTCAAGCTGGAGATTGACCGCGAGAGACAGGGTCGCGAGGAGGCTGAGAGGAGGATAGATACACTGGAGACTGTCGTCCACCGTATGGGGCGTGGCGACTTGCCACTCCCCGGTACGCCCTTCAGGACGCCAGGCGGTGTGGATAGGACGGAGGACGGTATGATGGGAATTAGCCCAACAGTCGCCCTTGCAAGCAGGTCGCAGAAGGGCGGGAAGACGTTCACGCAAGTCTACGAGGACTTCGTGAAGCTGCAAGAGGACTTTGATCGCAAGTGCCTGGAGCACCAGCAGATGGAGAGGACCCTGAGCCAAGTCTTGGCCGAGATCGAGGAACGCGCGCCTATCCTTTCTCGACAACGCGAAGAGTACGACCGTATCTCGGAAGAAGCCACTCATCTATCCAACGAGCTCGCCGTTGCTCTCGACCAACGCGACGAGCAGCTCAAGATTGCAGAGGACCAGGGCCAGAAGGTCAAGGCCCTCAACAAGGAGAACGGTCTCTTGCAGAAGCAACTCGACGACCTTGGACGGCAAGTTCAGACTCTCCTCCGCGAGATTACCCGCCGCGACGACCCCACCATCCCCATGGACGACGAACTCGAGCTACCCGCAGCTCCTGCTGCCAGCGTCGACGAAGTCATCACCAACAACCTTGTCCTCTTCCGCAGTATCGAGGGCTTGCAGGAGCAGAACCAGAAGCTCTTGAAGGTGACGAGGGAGATGGGTGAGAAGATGGAGAGCGAGGAGCGGGAGTATAAGGAGGCGATGGAGGCGGACCAGGCTGCGGCGATCGAGGAGGCGCGTCGGATGATGGTGACTTTGGACGAGACATTAGTGGAGGAGAAGAGACGATCCGCGTCTCTCATCCAGGGCTACGTCAAGGAGCGGGATACGTTACGGTTGATGTTGGACAGAGCGAATGGCGGTCAGAGGTCGACAATGGCAATGGCTGTCGAGCCTGCGGACGATAGTGAGGTCGCTGGTCAGCTTGCGGAGGTCCAGAACCAATTCGAGGCGTACAAGACGGAGATTGGTGTGGACTCGACGAGGCTGCGGGAGAGGCTTATCGTCGCCGAGCGGGAGTCTCATGAGTTCGGCGCCGCACTGGCGAAGGCCAACGCCAAGGTCGAGTTCCTCAACGACCGTCTGAGGATCCACCAAGACGATTACCAAGTCCGGGACCGACAGCTCGACGAACTATCCAAGCGCAACCAACAACTCTTCGACCAGTACACCCGCGTCGACATCGAATGCAACCGCGTCAGCGAGGAACTCCACGTTTCGAACGGCCGCCTCGAGCAACTTCGCAACGAGTGTGCGAACCTCCGCGCTGAGAAGAACATCTGGGCGACTGTGCAAAGCAGGCTGGTGGACGAGAATAAGGCGCTTAGCATGGAGAGGTCGCATTTGGCTGGGTTGATGACGAATATTCAGAGGATGCATGGCGATCTTGAGAGGTCGGGTGAGAATGATAGGAGGAGGTTGGAGGGTCAGTTGCAGATGCTCGAGGGTCAGACGCAGGATCTCCGCACGCAGCTTAGCCGTGAGCGTGATACTGTCCGTCATTTGACCTTGCAGAAGGAGCTCGAGGCTAAGGAGTTGCAAACTCGTCTCGACAAGGCTGTAAGTTTACTCTTTCTATCCGGTTTTTCCGTTCCTTTCTTACATTGGTGTTTCAGAACGAGGAAGTTTCCAAGACCCGTGAAGCCCTCATTGGCGCCGAAACCAGCAAGAAACACCTCGAAGACCGCGTCGCAGACCTCACCAAGCAGCTCCAGGGCAACCAAGAGAAGCTCGGTGTTTACGAACGACGGCCCGCCACCTCCGCTGCTGCTGCATCCGCCGCTACCTCTGTCGATCCCGACCTGAGCCGCGAGCAACAACTCGAGCAGGAAGTCGCCGAGCTCAGGTCCGCGTTGAAGGTCGCTGAAGTTGACCTTGCGACTGCTCGTGGACATGTCCAGCAGTTCAAGAATATCAGCCACGCCAATGAGGTTGCGCTTTCGAGCCTCAACGCCACGTTCGACGAGTACAAGGCGTCGACCGAGAACCAGCTTGCCCACCGCGAGGTAAGCCACTGACCGTTACTTCGTAGTGTGTTATTGCAGTTGCTGATTTCTCGTAGTCTGAATTCAAGGCTCTCGAAGAGAAGCTTGCCAACGCTACCACTGAGCTGGGTCAAATCCGCGACCAGCATGTCACTTTGCAGAAGACCTTTGACGAAGAGCGTACCGCCTGGAAGAACGACAAGAAGACGTTGGAAGACACCATCGTCGACATGACGACTTCGGACAAACATCTCGAGGCCGACCGTTCATCAAGAGAGGAGGGCATCCGTTTGGCTGAGGAGCGTCTTAGGGCGGCGGAGGAAAAGTACACCCACGAAGTTGTTGCCCATGCAGAGACCATCAAAGCCAACGATCGGCTCAAGAAGGACGTCAATGCTGCTAGGAACGAGGCTCGCGAGAACAAGTCCGCTGCCGAGACCGCCCAGGCTAAACTGTCCGCTTCGGAGAACAGCTGGAAGTCGCAAAAGGAGACTCTCGATAAGGAAATCTCTGACTTGAAGACGCGTTGCCAGGACCTTTCTTCCCAGAACTCGATCCTTCATCAGCATCTCGAAAGCGTCAGCTCCCAGGCTTCTCGCATCAGGGCCACGGCCGAAGGTTCGACCACCGCCACCACAGGGGAAGGAGAATCCGAGGATGTGAATACGAAGCTCGCGGAACTCCGTTCTGTCGTTTCCTACCTCCGCAAAGAGAAGGAAATCGTCGACCTCCAGCTCGAGCTCAGCAAGCAGGAGAATGCCCGACAGAAGACCCAAATCGACCACCTCGCCACCTCATTGCAAGAAGCTCGGGATAGTCTCACTGAGGAGCGCGAACGCGCTGTGGAGAGCGCTGCTTCCGCTGCTCAACACGCCGAGCTCGTCGAGCGTATCAACCAGCTTAACATTCTCCGCGAGAGCAATGCCACTTTGCGCGCTGAGAGCGAGAACCATGCGAAGAAGGCGAGGCAGTTGGAGATTAAGATGAGAGGATTGACAGCACAGTTGGAGCCTCTTCAGATCCAAGCGCGGACGGCTCAGGCTGAGTTGGAGGCGGCTAACGGAACTGTACAGAGACTCGAGCAGGAGTGCCAGGGTTGGCAGGATAGGAATAAGCAGTTGTTGACCAAGGTGAGTCTCTCCGTCAACTCAAGGTAGGAAGACTAAATTGACGAATGGCCTTTAGTATGACCGTGCTGATCCCGTCGAGCTTCAAAACCTGAAGGACGAGGTTGCCAAGTTGACGGTACACGTCGAGGAGGCCCAGAAGGCTCAGAAAGCAGCTGAGGAGGAACTCGCGAAGAAGACCTCTGAATTTGCGGAGCAAACGAGCAAGGTATGTTTCGCTGGTGTGTTTTTAAGCCTAAGGGACTCACAAGCTATCCTACCAATGTAGCTTCAACTCGCCGAGAGGAACCACGCCAAAGCTAAAGAGGCAATCAACAAGGCAAATACGAACTGGAAGGAGAGGATTGCTTCCATGAATGAGGAGAGGAGGGCGTTCAACGAGGAGAAGCTGAAGCTGAACGCGAAGATTGCGGAGTTGGAGGCGGCGGGCGCTGCCGCCCAACCGGCTAGCGACCTTACCGAGCAGCTTCAGGAGAAGGAGGCTCAGATCGTAAGTATTACGCTTCTCACATCTCTGGCTGTTTCTGATTTGAGCCGCAGGCATCGCTACAAGCGGAGAACGAGAAGCTCGCCGCTGAGAAGGAATCTTTGTCACAAGCAGCTGCTGCTCAGCCAGCAGCTACTGGCGGAGAGGCCCCAGCCAGTTGGGAGGCTGAAAAGGCGGAGCTCATCAAGGCTCGAGAGGAGACGGCTGAGAAGCTGAAGGATCTCGAGGAACAGGCACGAAAGACTGCGAACCTCAAGCTCGCTAACGTGAGTGTACACGCCTGTTATGGTACCCCCCTTTTAAAACCGATCTCCTATAGGATAAGCTACAAGCTCGCCTTGTTTCCGTCACGAACCAAGTCAACGAAGAACAGCGAAAGCACGAAGCAGCTCTCGCGCAGGCAAAGGCTCAGGCCGCCGCCGCGGCGTCAGCGGGAACGTCAAATGCTGCGCCATCCGAAGACCTGATTAAAAAGCATGCCGCCGCGGTCGAGGTCCTCAAGAAGCAACACCATGCCCAAGTACAGGCGCTGCAGGCTGTCATCGAGAAGACTAAGCAGGAAGCTGCCTCTGCCGTGTCCCAGGCGGGGGCTACGCAATCCGGCGCGGACGCCAATGTCAGGGTCCGGGAGCTAGAAAAGGAGCTGAAGGAGCTGAAGGATGGGCAGGCTGCGGATATCGCGAAAGCCCTGGACGATGGGCGCAACGAAAACAACCTCAAGTGGAAGATCAAGGAAAGCCAACTGATCAAAAACATCAAGAGGGTCAAGGAACTCGAGCAGAAGATCACGGAGTGGGAAGCGAGTGGGACGCTGCCCGTTGGCAGCTTGGCCTCGACGGGAACTACCCCCACCGCCCTCCCCGCTCAAGCGAAGCCTGCGGCTGCTGGCACCACACCGGCTGCGACCGCGCCTAAACCTGCTCCAGTCGCGCCTCGACCTGGGCCTACCCAAGCCAAGCCCCCCGCTGCAGGTCCGTCCACGGGGGCAGCCGCAACTGGAGGCCTTCCCAAACGACCCCATCCTACCGGAGCAGCAGCTTCTGCCCCTGCCACAACAGCGCGTGGGGGTGCACCAGCCGTTCGCGGCCGTGGCGCTCCGCGTGGTGCCCCTCGAGGCTTGCCCAATCGTGCTCTCCCAACCCGGCAAACAACACCGCTGTCAGGAGGTGTCTCTATCATGGGTGCTGCTGCTGCCGCTGCTGCATCCGCTGGTGGCGCTGCTCCAAAGCGACCTCGAGAGGATGGAGATGCTGGTCCTGGGGAGGATTCGCTCGCGAAGCGATTGAAACCTGCAGAAGGCGAAGCTCCTGGAAAGCCTGTGCAGATTCGGCGACCAGCCCCTACCACATAAAGTACTGTATGACCACCCCCATCCCTCATGGACTGTAATCTTGTCGCCTCTGTTTTTGTAGTCTTCCCACCTGTGCATTTCTTGGTGTATATTGTATAGTGTTCCGGCTCTACCTCTCTATTTAACCTCCATTTCGCTGCTCATCTCTTTCGCCCCAGAGTGCTTCCGCAATGTTTCCGTGCCCCTTGTTCCTGGCGGCAGAGCAGTCGAGAATTAAATGGGCACGAGGCTTGATAGTGGGTGACTTGCCATAAGCCTTTTTGAATATATCTGAATAGATTCTGAATAAATCGGCGCCTGTAGAACCCCCAAGCCGACGTGCCGGGACATGGGCGCTGAAATTTTGATGGAGGAGGGTCTGAATAAAACGGAATCTATTCGTAGGGTCAGGACCCCCCGAATAGATTGAGAGACGCTCGAATAAACGTTCAACTACCTTATTTGGCCATCCCGGCTCACACGCGTCGTGCTGTTAGCCGACTGACGCGCAATGGATCCCTACCTCTCTCTCCTTTGCACTTCCATCTGCGCTTGCCTTCCTTTCGGAAAGCGGCATCGCTCCAGCGCACACAGCATGGATGGCGACTCAATTGTTTTCTCTGAGCTTGGTCATCCTCATCGCCGTTCACAACTCAGCAGGTCTGGGTAGCGCAAGATTTGGAAGGACCCTGCAGATTAGAATGGACGGAGCGACTCGAAAAGGAGGATAATGCCTCGTGGTAGAGCGCCTCTGAGAGCAAGGAGACGGTGTAGTTGGTAAGCATGGTCGAATGTGACCTCAATATAGCTCAACTCGAATTTTCCAACCCTTTTCTGGTCATTTTCTATTCAGTTCTATCCCTCAGCAGCACCACCAACTTCGTCAGCAAGGCAACGTAGTATGCACAGCACATTTCCTGGTGTGGAGGAGGCCACCGGGTGCTGCCTTCCGAAGGGTTGGTATCGACATATAAAGGCTGGACACTGCGGGGGTGGGTTATCATTCAATTTTCCCTTACTCTTCTGTCCATCCATCTGATCACCTTCATTATGTCCTACCAGCCTTCTCAGCCTCCCTACCCTCCTTTATATCCTACTTCATCATCCCATGGTCGAGAAGGACAGCACTACTCGTCTTCCCCCGCTCCGACTCATGTAAGTCGTTATGATCAAGTGTTGGTGACCGAGCCGTCAAGTTGACGCAGATCCAGAATCTCTTCCCTCAACGCAACGGCCGCCCATCACTCCCTGCCCTCCCCCTCAATGAGATCATTCCCCATTCTCATTCTCATGTATGTTCGATTTGATTTTTAGCTTCATACGCAACTTGACAAAGTGCCGATAGGTTTCCGAGCAGTTCGGTGGCCCCTCAGCTGCCCAAATCCCTCGGTTGCCCCCTCTCCGCCCAGCGTCGGACTGGAACGTCGCCCCAGAACGCTCTCCCTTGCGACCTCCTCTTCCTGCGCTTCCGCCACTGCCCCTGTCCAACGACAATGACCTGACACATCCCCCAACGGTCGCCGCGGCGATCGGTGCAAAGCCAGCGTCCAAGGTGGCTGGTGTTCGTCAGAAGGCCCGTTCTCGCAAGAGGAAGGCCATCGCCGTATCCTCTGACGACGATGACGACGACGACGAACCTAACGGTGGATCAAGCACAAGGCGAGGGCGTCCGGCAGGTGCCGGTAACTACACTCCCGAGGACATCGCTGCACTCAACAACTGTGTCGACAAGGTCAAGCCGATGGGCCAAAACGGGTGGGCGAAGGTACACGGCCACTTCAAGACTTGGGCAAAGAAGAACGGCCGCCCTGTTCGTGACACCAAGTCCGTTGAAGCGAAATTCAAGTCGGTGAGTAGAACCCCAGCCTTGTTATTTTATGTTACTGAGATCTAATCAGCATCCAATTACAGATGGTCAAGACACGCAAGGGCACAGGCACCGCCGTTCGGCCCGCCCACCTTGCCCGCGCCAAAGAAATCGACGACGAGATTAACAAGCAGGCGGGAACGAGGGACATCGAGGATTCGGAGGGAGGAGAGGGGGAGGAAGATGGTCAGGGATTGGAGGATGAGGGTGGGAACGAGTCGTCTGAGGTGGAGGTTAGCGCAGTGACCTCGAAGCCCGTTCGTACTGGTACGGTTCGCTCCGATCGGACTGCAGTCTTGACTGCTCGCCGTACTCGTGGTGGCCCAGCTGCCGAGCTCGTCAACACGCTCAATGGCACCTTCGACCCTGCTGCGCTGCGTGCTCGGGATGGAGAACGAGCCCTTCATTCGTTCCAGACGGCTCAGTTGCACAACTACAGCGAGCAGCTCCGAGACGCCCACACCGCCGCTGACCGGCTTCGAGCCGAGAACCTTGCATTATTGCAGCGTGTCAGTGCTACCGAGCGTGAACGCGATCTCGCTCAGCTCGAGCTTCGTCTGGGCACTGGGCAGGCTTCTCGCGAGATCGCTCCTGCCGTTGCCAAGGCATCGCGCAAGTACGCTCACAAGCCTCAGCCTCGCCGTTCGCACTTCAAGGGCTACCCCGGATTGGATCGAGTCGGGGGCAAGTTCAAGGTCATTGAGACATTCCCAGAAGGTGGCTCGCATACCTACTGGGTCAGTGACCCCTCAACTGATGCTCCGAGCGCCGAGGAGTATGATACGGACTCGGAGAAGGAGAATCGTCCGCCCCGTGTTTCCAGGTGGCGCGATCGCTCCCCGTTCCTTCACTCCAAGCCGCCTCAGCCCTCGTCATCGTCTGCTACTTGCGCCGAAGGTAGTAACTCTCCTTGCAAGCCCCTCATTTCGCCTCGTAAGGTTGGCTCTCCACCCCGTCCCTCTCCTCTTTCCTACCAGACCTCCCAGGACATCTAATACCTTCATAACCCCGTACATCCCTTCTCACCCTGACCCATTATATACCCGTCCAACTCTTGTCACTCCTTTCTCAGATCCTGTCATGACTCGTAGCCCTGTTGTTCCCTCCCGGTTTTGTTGTCGTTGCTTGTTTGTGTCTATGGATCCAACTGTCGTCGTCCTTTACCCACTGTCTTTACAAGGAATACCATTTAGTTCTCGGTTCCAATGGATCACAGCTAAGTATCTACATCGTACTCGACATGAATGTGATAGCGCGAAACTCGATCGTTCTTCCGTTGGTCGGAAAATAGGACGTTACCAAAATCATTCCATATCCGAAGATCAGCATCAGTCCGGGTCCAGCAAGGTTCATACACCTGCTGAATCTGGTTGATCCCCACTCGGCGCGTCCGAAGGTTGTGCAACCGTACGCACGTTTCCAGAAGGTCACCCCGCCGATCCATATTATTTACCTCCAAAGGTATTCGCAGTCGCCCGAATGCACCTTGCAGTGCCCTGTTTCCCCACTCTGCTGTTTGGCGGTAAGACAGGAGCTCTCGATTGTATTGCAGTGCCTCTGCGATCTCCTCTTCGGTGCCGGATATGCGATTATTGGACTTTAAAGGGGACACGATTCGACCGGCAATATCTTGAGTGCCCTTGGGAAAGGCGGTATCGGCCACTAGGTAATATCCATCGGGCGTCCGCTCCTCCAATCGTACGTAAATAGGCCGAGCAACGTGAGCATCGTGCCAGCTACCCGGCGCATTTAAATTGCAAGCAATAATATCGCCTAGCCTCATCTGTCAGCACCTGAGCTGGTCCAACACCACAGACTGCATACGCACCTCGAGGAGAGTACACGAGGACCGAGCTTACATTATGGGTGGACGTCCACCCGTTGTACGTCGCATTCTCTAGGTCCTGGTCTTGAGATTCCTGGAGGAGGAGGTTCAGGCCGTCGATACTTCCAAATGCCCCATGGAGACGGGGGTGCCTCTCCTGGATGAGAGCACTGAGTGCCGGAAAGGCATCTCCTGCTGGCCACAAGATCCGTGCGTCGGGGATGTCTCTGAGGACACGGAGGAGAATCTCAAGGCAGAATGTGATGTACCGCGAGACTGTGGCTGGGATCAACGCAAATATCTGTTGCAACGAGGTCTCCCGCATCGTAGAGTTGAGGTAGTGGAGGGTAAGCCCCAGCGCGCCTGCGGCATCCAAAGATCGGCGTCCTGGGCGCGTGTTCCCTTCCCCGCGAGCGTCCGGCCGTGGGATGGGGGTCTCGTACCAGGCCTCGGCAAACCCGGATGAGAGGATAAGATTGAAGGTTGCGGGATCAAATCCCATAGTGGTGATGAAAGCCCTGTCGCTTCCGCTTTTGAATAGCCTTGTCCATGGTGTATCCTGCCTCGGATCGGGGAGCAATTGAGAGCGAGTGAGGTAGAGGCGGTTAGGGTTTCGCAACGCAACCTGTCGAATACGACCCTCTTCTGCGAGAGTCACGATGGCTGCGACGGCGATGAGGAGAAGTCGAAGGTATTCTTCGTCACATTCCTCGTCTTCGATGACGCTATCCCAGGGCTGGTGGTGTTGAATGCTCATGATACCGGCGATAGGCAGAGGACTCGGGACAAAGCAGATATTCAGAATCTATTCGACATCTAATCAATAATCGGGCGATGGGCGCTATGGTTTATTGCCCCGACTATTTTAGTCCAACTTCGAACTCCGATGACAGCGTGGTTTATTGGGAAAACATATTTTAATCTTATGGCAAGTCACCCAGTGGGTGACTTGCCATAAGCCTTTTTGAATATATCTGAATAGATTCTGAATAAATCGGCGCCTGTAGAACCCCCAAGCCGACGTGCCGGGACATGGGCGCTGAAATTTTGATGGAGGAGGGTCTGAATAAAACGGAATCTATTCGTAGGGTCAGGACCCCCCGAATAGATTGAGAGACGCTCGAATAAACGTTCAACTACCTTATTTGGCCATCCCGGCTCACACGCGTCGTGCTGTTAGCCGACTGACGCGCAATGGATCCCTACCTCTCTCTCCTTTGCACTTCCATCTGCGCTTGCCTTCCTTTCGGAAAGCGGCATCGCTCCAGCGCACACAGCATGGATGGCGACTCAATTGTTTTCTCTGAGCTTGGTCATCCTCATCGCCGTTCACAACTCAGCAGGTCTGGGTAGCGCAAGATTTGGAAGGACCCTGCAGATTAGAATGGACGGAGCGACTCGAAAAGGAGGATAATGCCTCGTGGTAGAGCGCCTCTGAGAGCAAGGAGACGGTGTAGTTGGTAAGCATGGTCGAATGTGACCTCAATATAGCTCAACTCGAATTTTCCAACCCTTTTCTGGTCATTTTCTATTCAGTTCTATCCCTCAGCAGCACCACCAACTTCGTCAGCAAGGCAACGTAGTATGCACAGCACATTTCCTGGTGTGGAGGAGGCCACCGGGTGCTGCCTTCCGAAGGGTTGGTATCGACATATAAAGGCTGGACACTGCGGGGGTGGGTTATCATTCAATTTTCCCTTACTCTTCTGTCCATCCATCTGATCACCTTCATTATGTCCTACCAGCCTTCTCAGCCTCCCTACCCTCCTTTATATCCTACTTCATCATCCCATGGTCGAGAAGGACAGCACTACTCGTCTTCCCCCGCTCCGACTCATGTAAGTCGTTATGATCAAGTGTTGGTGACCGAGCCGTCAAGTTGACGCAGATCCAGAATCTCTTCCCTCAACGCAACGGCCGCCCATCACTCCCTGCCCTCCCCCTCAATGAGATCATTCCCCATTCTCATTCTCATGTATGTTCGATTTGATTTTTAGCTTCATACGCAACTTGACAAAGTGCCGATAGGTTTCCGAGCAGTTCGGTGGCCCCTCAGCTGCCCAAATCCCTCGGTTGCCCCCTCTCCGCCCAGCGTCGGACTGGAACGTCGCCCCAGAACGCTCTCCCTTGCGACCTCCTCTTCCTGCGCTTCCGCCACTGCCCCTGTCCAACGACAATGACCTGACACATCCCCCAACGGTCGCCGCGGCGATCGGTGCAAAGCCAGCGTCCAAGGTGGCTGGTGTTCGTCAGAAGGCCCGTTCTCGCAAGAGGAAGGCCATCGCCGTATCCTCTGACGACGATGACGACGACGACGAACCTAACGGTGGATCAAGCACAAGGCGAGGGCGTCCGGCAGGTGCCGGTAACTACACTCCCGAGGACATCGCTGCACTCAACAACTGTGTCGACAAGGTCAAGCCGATGGGCCAAAACGGGTGGGCGAAGGTACACGGCCACTTCAAGACTTGGGCAAAGAAGAACGGCCGCCCTGTTCGTGACACCAAGTCCGTTGAAGCGAAATTCAAGTCGGTGAGTAGAACCCCAGCCTTGTTATTTTATGTTACTGAGATCTAATCAGCATCCAATTACAGATGGTCAAGACACGCAAGGGCACAGGCACCGCCGTTCGGCCCGCCCACCTTGCCCGCGCCAAAGAAATCGACGACGAGATTAACAAGCAGGCGGGAACGAGGGACATCGAGGATTCGGAGGGAGGAGAGGGGGAGGAAGATGGTCAGGGATTGGAGGATGAGGGTGGGAACGAGTCGTCTGAGGTGGAGGTTAGCGCAGTGACCTCGAAGCCCGTTCGTACTGGTACGGTTCGCTCCGATCGGACTGCAGTCTTGACTGCTCGCCGTACTCGTGGTGGCCCAGCTGCCGAGCTCGTCAACACGCTCAATGGCACCTTCGACCCTGCTGCGCTGCGTGCTCGGGATGGAGAACGAGCCCTTCATTCGTTCCAGACGGCTCAGTTGCACAACTACAGCGAGCAGCTCCGAGACGCCCACACCGCCGCTGACCGGCTTCGAGCCGAGAACCTTGCATTATTGCAGCGTGTCAGTGCTACCGAGCGTGAACGCGATCTCGCTCAGCTCGAGCTTCGTCTGGGCACTGGGCAGGCTTCTCGCGAGATCGCTCCTGCCGTTGCCAAGGCATCGCGCAAGTACGCTCACAAGCCTCAGCCTCGCCGTTCGCACTTCAAGGGCTACCCCGGATTGGATCGAGTCGGGGGCAAGTTCAAGGTCATTGAGACATTCCCAGAAGGTGGCTCGCATACCTACTGGGTCAGTGACCCCTCAACTGATGCTCCGAGCGCCGAGGAGTATGATACGGACTCGGAGAAGGAGAATCGTCCGCCCCGTGTTTCCAGGTGGCGCGATCGCTCCCCGTTCCTTCACTCCAAGCCGCCTCAGCCCTCGTCATCGTCTGCTACTTGCGCCGAAGGTAGTAACTCTCCTTGCAAGCCCCTCATTTCGCCTCGTAAGGTTGGCTCTCCACCCCGTCCCTCTCCTCTTTCCTACCAGACCTCCCAGGACATCTAATACCTTCATAACCCCGTACATCCCTTCTCACCCTGACCCATTATATACCCGTCCAACTCTTGTCACTCCTTTCTCAGATCCTGTCATGACTCGTAGCCCTGTTGTTCCCTCCCGGTTTTGTTGTCGTTGCTTGTTTGTGTCTATGGATCCAACTGTCGTCGTCCTTTACCCACTGTCTTTACAAGGAATACCATTTAGTTCTCGGTTCCAATGGATCACAGCTAAGTATCTACATCGTACTCGACATGAATGTGATAGCGCGAAACTCGATCGTTCTTCCGTTGGTCGGAAAATAGGACGTTACCAAAATCATTCCATATCCGAAGATCAGCATCAGTCCGGGTCCAGCAAGGTTCATACACCTGCTGAATCTGGTTGATCCCCACTCGGCGCGTCCGAAGGTTGTGCAACCGTACGCACGTTTCCAGAAGGTCACCCCGCCGATCCATATTATTTACCTCCAAAGGTATTCGCAGTCGCCCGAATGCACCTTGCAGTGCCCTGTTTCCCCACTCTGCTGTTTGGCGGTAAGACAGGAGCTCTCGATTGTATTGCAGTGCCTCTGCGATCTCCTCTTCG
Source organism: Coprinellus micaceus (assembly GCA_951394405.1). Taxonomy (NCBI): domain Eukaryota; kingdom Fungi; phylum Basidiomycota; class Agaricomycetes; order Agaricales; family Psathyrellaceae; genus Coprinellus; species Coprinellus micaceus. The sequence goes on along the minus strand of OX596340.1, from coordinate 1,101,116 downwards.
GTGCCGGATATGCGATTATTGGACTTTAAAGGGGACACGATTCGACCGGCAATATCTTGAGTGCCCTTGGGAAAGGCGGTATCGGCCACTAGGTAATATCCATCGGGCGTCCGCTCCTCCAATCGTACGTAAATAGGCCGAGCAACGTGAGCATCGTGCCAGCTACCCGGCGCATTTAAATTGCAAGCAATAATATCGCCTAGCCTCATCTGTCAGCACCTGAGCTGGTCCAACACCACAGACTGCATACGCACCTCGAGGAGAGTACACGAGGACCGAGCTTACATTATGGGTGGACGTCCACCCGTTGTACGTCGCATTCTCTAGGTCCTGGTCTTGAGATTCCTGGAGGAGGAGGTTCAGGCCGTCGATACTTCCAAATGCCCCATGGAGACGGGGGTGCCTCTCCTGGATGAGAGCACTGAGTGCCGGAAAGGCATCTCCTGCTGGCCACAAGATCCGTGCGTCGGGGATGTCTCTGAGGACACGGAGGAGAATCTCAAGGCAGAATGTGATGTACCGCGAGACTGTGGCTGGGATCAACGCAAATATCTGTTGCAACGAGGTCTCCCGCATCGTAGAGTTGAGGTAGTGGAGGGTAAGCCCCAGCGCGCCTGCGGCATCCAAAGATCGGCGTCCTGGGCGCGTGTTCCCTTCCCCGCGAGCGTCCGGCCGTGGGATGGGGGTCTCGTACCAGGCCTCGGCAAACCCGGATGAGAGGATAAGATTGAAGGTTGCGGGATCAAATCCCATAGTGGTGATGAAAGCCCTGTCGCTTCCGCTTTTGAATAGCCTTGTCCATGGTGTATCCTGCCTCGGATCGGGGAGCAATTGAGAGCGAGTGAGGTAGAGGCGGTTAGGGTTTCGCAACGCAACCTGTCGAATACGACCCTCTTCTGCGAGAGTCACGATGGCTGCGACGGCGATGAGGAGAAGTCGAAGGTATTCTTCGTCACATTCCTCGTCTTCGATGACGCTATCCCAGGGCTGGTGGTGTTGAATGCTCATGATACCGGCGATAGGCAGAGGACTCGGGACAAAGCAGATATTCAGAATCTATTCGACATCTAATCAATAATCGGGCGATGGGCGCTATGGTTTATTGCCCCGACTATTTTAGTCCAACTTCGAACTCCGATGACAGCGTGGTTTATTGGGAAAACATATTTTAATCTTATGGCAAGTCACCCAGTAGGTCCGCCAAAGCCGCCACAGGGGATTGGAAATTGGGTCTCGAGGGTGCGAGGGCTGCGGGGCAGGGCATGGTCGCCCTGATCAGTGACGCATCCCACCTGACAGACTGCCAGCGACCTCCTGGCCCGACTCGGACATGTCGAGAAAAGGCGTGAAAACAAAAGTTACCTTTCAACTGGGCGGCATATGCCCCCCGCAGCCTCAAAGCGCAGAAACCCAGGAGGAGGTAGTGGTGATAACAGGTCAGAGCATGTGTTGGCGTCTTCTATTGAGTGTTGTAGGTCCAAATCTGTCTCTTGCCATGTCGTCATCTCTCGGCCGACCCCCCTCGGGCGAAACTGACTGGAGCTGACTGGGTGGCGAAATGGTAGCGATCGCACGCTTTCCAGACGGTCCCGGACTTCCAGACGCCAGAAGTCACCGGCTTTCCTCTCTCCGTTCACAGTAATTATCGGCGGCCACCGACGCTGGGCTTCTGTCTTCCTCGTTTTCTGCACATCATGGAGCTGCTAGCCGCTTATGTTGAAATGGACTTGGAAACGCGAAGCCAAACGACTACTCTGCATCAAATATTCCACTTGCTTCACCGAAGTCGAAGTGTTCTTACTGCGCTTGGTACACTAGGAGACTGTGGAGGTCTTTCCGCTGGTCCATATGGTCGCTATTCTCATCTGGAAGTCGTGACACATGCACATGGCTTCGAAATGGCTATCATACACAATCCCCGGACATTCTTAGGGCAGCGGCTTTACGACCTTGGATGAGTCAAATCACTCTTGCTCTGCGACCTCACCCTCGACCGCCCAAAAACATCGCCCTCGCCGTTATCCTTCGACTCCTAGGTGGTCACTTGTCAGTATTCTTGGACTACAGTTATCTCTCGGTACCTTGTCGGCGACGCGCCTCGTAACGGATCATTTCACCACTATTGCGACTCGAAGAGCGGCCTGATGTCTACAACAAGCCTTCCGTCGTATGTTGCGCCCTCAATCAACAGGGCTCCCTCGTACTCTCGCGAACCTGCAGCCCACGAACAACGCCTAGCTCTTTCCGAACGGAATCCTGGTCGACCCTCAGGCAGCGTCACCAAGCAATCGAAGAAAGGGGACTTTACCCTCCGGCTTTACGGACAGGATGAGGATGCCACCCTACCGGTGTATGGAGCTGGCAGCATCGTTGATGGAGTTGTAGAGGTGTTGAGGTCTGATACTGTCACGAGAATAGAGGTTAAGGTGAGCATGCTGCTTTGGTCAAGCGCCCGCGTGGGGGAGTCCTTCCACTGCGTGGTTGTTACTCTGCGTTATTAACATACCATGCTTTCTTCCTCCTTACACCCACACTGCCCATCCACCCCATACTGCCATATCCACCACCACGCTGCTAGATCGAAGGCCACCTCAAGATCAGGGAGATTGGAGAGGGCGGACACTCGACGATCACCTTGTTCTTGGAAGAGATAGCGCTCTGGTCGCGAGAAGGCGATGGTGGCGAGCAACCTCCTAGCTCCCTACCCTTCTCTTTCAGACTTCCGGAGTCTTTCACTATTGAGGATGGGAAGACTTACGTGAGTGTTCATTTACCGAAGTATTAATCCAAGCACCGACACGCTTCTACCTTATAGCCCCTTCCACCGACGTACGGTGTAAAACTGAGCGGTTTCCCTGGCTTCACTGCTAATACTGGTGTACGTCTTTGCCTCTGGTTTCCATTTGGAACGTGTGTTGAAGGGACGGAGCCTCGTGCTAATATCATCTGCTACAGTACTCGGTCAGTGTGCTCATCAATAAGCCCAACCCTCGAGCCATAAGCTCCAAGGCCATGGGGCTAATAGTCGGAACCACGTACGTTACTCGAATGGTTCTTTCATTTTGCACCTCGGTCTTGGCTTCCCACCACTTCAACCTTCGTCTAACTCTGGACGCAATCTAGTGCCATCACCACACCGCTCAACTACCGCCCCCGCACTCGACCACCTACCGCTGTCCCGCCACCGCTCCTGACCGACAGTCAAGGCTTCGTTCTCACACCTGAATGGACACTATTCGAATCCACGATCCAATCCAAGCAACCCGGGCTTCAAGACATCCAAACGAAGCTATACATCCCATCCACCAAGGTATTCTGCATGGGGGAAATTATACCCTTCCATCTATCCCTGCATTCCACCTCCATGTCATTAGCGACATATCTGCCACTCAGCCCGACGGCGAAGACACTCGGGTCAAAAAGGCCGACGCAGGTGCAACTAATGCGGCAGAGTACAGTCGATGTGAAGTGAGTGTCCGATTTGCCATGTTTGAGGGCGTGGACGCTCATGCAACGGCAGAAATCTGGAGAACCCGGGAAAGTTGAGGAGGGATATGTGGATAGTGGATTGCATTGGCGAGGGGACAATAACCCTCCAGGTACATTCTTTCTCAATTTCCGGCACGCGATCTCTTCCTGACATGTCGTTCCTCTCAATCTACAGGCTGACGCAGCCTCCTGGATCGCGTACAGGGGCCAGATACGCGTCGCCCCCGACATCACCATCGCAGGCTTCAAAGCCGCCGGCCTCTCAGTCAAAGACTTCATCCTGTTCACCCTTAACCCCCCAGAACCAGCAAAGTGCCCTTTCTACGACCTACGCCAAGCCGTGCCGATCAAGCTCACCACGGATGCGTGGACGACTCCGAATGGCGCTGGGATTGGGAGACCGCCCTCAGACCATTCATCAGAGAATTAGGGTTGGACCTCATATTTTTGACTGCGAATGGCTACTCCATAGCCACTGGGGCCGATGTGGTGTAGAACCACTCGTGGGCATCACTCTTCCTACTATTTGAGCCGACATTATAAACTGTACGAGTTCCAAGGACATACACGTATCTATTTGCTTTGTGTCATCCCGTTGTACGATAGTTTCTATAGTATCCGACCTCTCTTGACATGTGTCGATTTCTTTCCACTACTCCTGGGAGTTGGCATGAATCAGCTGAAGTGCCCAACATTACGTTCTCCAGGCGCCCTTGACGCGAAGAATGACGTCGACCCGCCACAATCTACCTTGACGTCACCTTGGAGAGCCTCTCCTTCTCTACATAAGGTTATCCGTGCCTTCTCGTTCACTATTGCTATTACCCACCGCCCTCCATACAACCAACCGAGTGACCATGAGCATACCAACACGTACGACCATCCCCGCCACCGCTGAAGGCCTGACGGGGTTTGAAGCCTCCCCCGCTCACCCAGGGAACGAGGGCATCTACAACCACGCCAGGGAGCAAGGCGCCCATAGCAACCCGGGGCACACGACGGACGATGACTTTGTACTGAAGCGACAGTACCCGCCCCCGAGCGAGCTTGCCAACGGGAGAACGGGAGTCGCGAATGAGGTCCCCCAGCAGGGTGAGTTGTGTTTAAATTTCAGGGTTCCGGACGCGACCACAGGCATCAGGCGTAATGGCGCGCGCTGCTAATTAAGCGCCGGCCCCTGAGGGTGTTGCGCCGTGTCGTGAATGTAGGAAATTTTCGGGACGTTGATGATTTCCCCCCCGTAGGGTCCACGCAGCCCGGAGACGGGAGCGAGGTACGAAGAACGGACGATGCGCTGCAGGGATCTAGGTCGCACGAAGTTCCGTTCAAGGAGCGCGTCGTCGGAGTCGCGCAGGTCACCAGAGGGACTGTGAGTGTTCTTCCTTTTGAGATGGACCCTAGAACTTATGCCCTAATACTGCCCACCCGCAGTTGCTGAGAAAGCCGGATCTCAAGGAACATGGAGAGGCTATTCTTGACGGGCGCACGACGCACGCGCAAGACAAGCAGAAGAACTGATTCCATTTCCCATCGAAGGCAGTCGAAGCCGGCATCCTCCACACCCTCGACCCAGGACTCTACTTTACGATCCGGCGCTCTCGGGAATAGTCTAGACGCGTTCCGTTTAAAGTTTCTCCGAGTCGAGGGCTCTATTTCCTATTTCCTCGTGCTACCCATCTACTTGCTTTCACCCTCGATTTTTTTGGGCGCCATATGTCGCGCGCACGTGCTACGGATCTCGAAGGGCTTTGCGTATGCTTAGGGGCTCCTAGGGCCCTTAGAGTCGCCTCTTTACTCGATACTGGACTTTATACCATTTAATACGTGTAATATACAGTATACCTATGCCGCAGCCACTTTACCGTGTTCGAATCTGCTCGGTTGCTTTGATATCGAACTCCAAACTCGAAGAACGCACGAGCGCTTGTTTGGGCTTGTGATGACGTCAGAGTGGAACGCGCGAGATCCGGTTTGGAATTTCGCGGCAGTGTCGCGTCGCGAAAAGATATAAAAGTGGGCCCCAACTCATCTTTCCTCTCCACCCAAACGCACCACTTTGCACCAAAGGTCTCTTACAGCCATCTTACACAGCCTACATCTCCCCACAATGGATCCCATGTCTCTCAACAACGCGATCCCTACGGTCACCCAGGCCGATCTTCATCTCGGCGCTCGCCCCACTGTCCGCGGTCGCTCGTCATCCCCTAGTCGTGCAGCTCACGGAGGCCTAGATAAGGCCGGAAAGACCTCTCCTTCCACCTCTCCAGCCCCTTCGCCTTCAGCGCCGACCTCGAAGGACGAGGAGACCCATACCTACCCTCCCGTAAACCCTAACGGCCACACCACTAACATCGAGCTCCCCAATCCATGTGAGTTCTTTATTACGATAATCTCAGCTCGGGGAACGTGCTGATGCGCTGGTTTAGTCTCATCGGGTGGCGCCGCCATCGTTGACCCTGGACGTTCAAAGGAACGCTCTTCTTTGACAAAGCGAGTCGGAAACGTAGGTTCCTTTCTTTTTAGGGTGACAGTGTCCTAACCATAGCTACAGTTTTTCAGGTCGAAGTCGAAGTCACAGAGCAGGGGTCGTTCACGGTCTCCTGCCGCCGAGGGCACGTTGCACCCCACCATCATCGCCTAAGGGGATACGATTTTTGAAGCTGATCAATCACCAAGGTGGTCGAAAGGCCACGAAGTCGCCTTTCTGGAGAGACGGGGAACAACCTTTAAAAGAACGAACAGTCGCATCCACCGACAAAACTTACGGACTTACGCTTCGCAGTCACATTTAATACTAAGTAACCTACTTACATTTTATACCCCCTTCAATGGGCTTTAGAGCTTTAGACTCTTGGTTTGCCATCACTTTCTGTTTCGGGTTGTATTGTTACTGTATTGGAGTTTAATTATCTCCCAACGTCCGTCGCTCATGGGCGGCACGAGCGGGCGTATCCCATTGAGCCACCAAGGTCTTTATCGTCGCCATCCCCCCATTTGCGTCCTGCCCGTAGAATTAAGCGCCCAAACCTACGTGAGCCTATGCAAGGGGGAGTTACGGCGGAGGCTCACAATATATAGAGACCGCATTTTTCACCTCCGTAAAACGGGTAAAAGGCTGTCGAACTCGCTGCCGGTGGAGGCATGTCGAAAATGCGAGATCGTGCTGATAAGCGCCCAAGGATTCCATTTCCGTGCTGTATGACACGTGGCACGATCACTGCATCTTACGTCCCTACTCCCACCATGTCCGCCCCAGCTACTTCCCAAACGCCCGAGACTTCCATATTCAGACCTTCAGCGTCACCGACGCTGGCTCCACGAGGGACGACAAGGCATTCGAGTGTAAGCTGCCTGCAGCTTGTTGGGGCCGCTGCATCGATCGTGAGACTCAATAGTATCTGGGCGCTACCTTTAGATCTCCACGATAACATCGCGATCGATGCTGTACACAACTCCGAGGAGCGATACGATGCACCAAATTGTCACCCGGAGACAAGGACCGGGGTGCAGGAGGACATCTTCGGCTGGATCACCCATGGGGACGAGGACGCCCAGCCGATGAGGATCCTGTGGTTGACGGGACCAGCGGGGGCGGGGAAGACAGCCATTGCAGGGTCAGTCGCCGGCGCCTATGACGAGAGGGGGCTTCTTGCGGGGAGCTTCTTCTTCTCGTCGTTCACTGGGTCGGAGAAGAGGCGTTCTAAGCGGTACCTGGTGTCAACGCTGGCATACCAGCTGGTTCTGCAGCTTGGTGACGACCATCCCCTGCGTCAGGCGGTACTCGCAGCCGTCCGAAGGGATCCATCCGTTTTTCGAAAACAGTTGAAGGACCAGCTCAGGGTGGTATTGATCAAGCCGTTCCACGACACTCGAGCTCGGTTCGACAATTCGGCGGTCCCCAATATCTTCATCATCGATGGACTGGATGAAGTCGAAGCCCCCGATTCTCGACGGGCCGGGAAGGACCCTCATGAGGCTCGGTTGGAGAATGAGGGGGACCAGGAGGAGATCCTTGCCGCCTTCTTACACGTCGCCAAAGACCGTAATTTTCCCTTCCGCATTGTTATCGCGAGTCGCCCTGAGCCCGCGATCCGTGCGTTCTTCTCGGCCGACGCCGCAGTACATCTCACCAGGGAAATCTTCCTAGACGAGAAGTACGATCCCGACTCCGACATTGTCTTATTCCTCAACGACAAATTCGCAGAAATTCGGAGGCGCTACAGGCTACCTCCTTCATGGCCCCTAGCTGAGGATATCAAGAAGCTCGTGGACACAGCTTCGGGGCAGTTCATCTACGCTGCTACCATCATACGATTCATTCAGAACACCAAGCACCTCCGAGGTCCGCAGGCTCTCCTTCGCACCATCCTAGACTGGCAATCGGAGGATGGCGCGACCAGTGCCCTGGCAACCCTGGATGCGCTGTACACTCGCATCCTCATGTCGAGCCCTGATCCACCTTTGGCGGCCAAGTGGATTGCGGCGATTGATTGGGGGACATCCAGCGCCCCAGCGTTCTTCCTCGATCAATTGTTGCAAGAATACGAAGGTCAGAGTGTCTCCCTGTTGGAAAACCTGACATCCTTGATATGGATCCCCCCGGCTGAAGACGAATCATCGCCTTACAAGATCTACCACAAGTCTCTGACTGACTTCCTTTCAAGCCGTGCTGATGGGGAGCTCCTGGATGCTTTCCTTAGCAGCAACGTGTTCAAACGCGAATGTGGCCTTTTTGTACTCAGAGGTGTGTGCAATCACCCCCTTTTCACATATCCATGGTAAAACGGACTACTTAAGATAAATCTCCCTGCGTTCATATTTCGGGTTCGGACCGGGATACCTTCATACGTCATTTCTTGAGTAGCCCTTGGAGCCAGTTCGTCTGGGACTTGCCTCGCCATTTCAGCCAAGATGAACTATCCAAGTGGGATGTGGCGTGGTGGGTCCATATAATTTTGGTGGTCGCAGATATGGGTTGTGCGCCCGATGTGATATATGGTTTGTTCGAAAGCATACACGAACCGGTAAGTTTCCAACCTATTCTCTCCATTTCGAGGGTGCGATTACGTTCGGAATCGAGACAACTGACTGTTGATCTTCAGTGTACCAACGTGTCCCGAATTCCGGGCAACTGCCTTCCCTCGTGCAGCCATTGGAGGAGCAACATCATTCGATCTTGCAAAGCATTGGGATGGCAGACTCCAAACGAAGTCACCCTGCTTCGTGAAGCCATGTGGCGTGCTCGCGGGAATGGCGGTCCCTACGCTCCGTACTACCTTCAACCTTACTTCAGGGCCATAGTCAAGGAACCAGGATTAAATCCGCCTCTGCCAGTGGCGCAGGAATTGACCACCTGCTACACAGTTGATGAAGACTATCAGACTTCACTTAACGTCATCGCCGCCATATTTTCTCGCCTCCCGTCTGACTGGCGAACCCAATACGATGACGAAACGCGGGGCAATACCCATAACATCCTCGTGACACACAACGCACTATCCTCCGTTATCAAGGCAATCAAGACTGATATGGGTATCGAGGTGGAGGACGTCGTCCTCATTAAGAACGAAAAGGGGGAGTGGGAGGTGCGGGTCGGATAGGGAAAGGCGCTCTGCTAAAGTTGGGGTTCTAAGTGCAAGTTGTGCGACTCTCTTCTTGATGAAACCGTTGTTGCACCATTGGTAGCGAGGACCGCAAGATCGTTTGATAACGCCCACCATGTAAATAGGAATAGGCACCCGCACAAATCCTCTCGTAGTCTATCGATGTTACGGGTACAAGAAAAATATAATTCACAATAAGGTACACAGCAAGACTTCGATCCTATCAACAGCACACACCGCTCACCGATACCTCAAATTCCTCATCCTCCCCGTCGCCGCACTCTGAAATTTACTCGTCTCCCTCCTCAGCCTCCTACTCGCCCTCTCCCTCTCAATCTCCCTCTTCTCAATATCTTCCGCCGTCAACACCTCGAAACTCGTAGCAAACTCCTCCGCCTCCGCCCAGTCCCTCCATATACTCTTCAGCACCTTCGGGCCTCTCCCGTCTCTCGGCGCCCGGCCCCAACCTAACCCCAATCCAGTCTTGTCTTTGAGCAAACTGTACCCACTGCGGTCGCGTTTCTCCGGCTCCCCAGTCGCCCCTGATGCTCCACCAGGGGCGGGGGTGGATTCTTGTTGCTGTTGAGCGTCGGTGGATGCGCCGAGGACGCCCCACTCGATGACGTCTTTCTTGTGCTTGACGAGCTCTTCATGTATGGCGTGTGCGATGAGGGGGACGGCTTCGCCTGTGAGCGCGAGTTCGGCGCAGAGTTGGCGGGAGAAGTGTTCGGGTGTGAGGGGGGAGAGGAGGTCCCATTCTATGTGGTCCATGAGGTGGTGGTTTGCGATTTGAACGTCAATCTATGTGCAATTAATTTGAATGAGTTTTGATGTTCGGGAAGTGAGGAAGGATGGATTAATTCAGGCTTACGCTGAGAACAACTCGGCATTCAGGTAGTTCCTCGGTCGATTCGCCCATTTCGTTAAAGTCGATGGCCCCATCCATGCCCAGCTCCATCGCAGCGACGTCTTGGTACTCCTCCAATTGTGACCTGATCTGTGCGGCGATGGTTTCAGCCCAGGGGCTCAGCGGGAGGTCCATATCATTACAGAATATCCGCGCAAACGACTCGGGCTTGATCGACGACTCGTTGAGGTTCCACACGAAACAATCTCGTATTCGATGTGTCTCCGTTTCGAACTCGACGCGAATGGGGACGAGGGAGGTTCGTTTTAGTGCTTGGCCAGCTACTACATCGGCTGAACTGCACGCCATGGTCAATACACGCGACAGGGAACCCAAAATTGACACTCACGGATACTCATGGGGTGTTGGCACCATCAACCTAGGCTTGATAAACCTCGCAGGGGGCACCATCCCCAGATAACTCTGATCTATCTGGTCACTCGGCGGCTGAGGCGCCGGACTCGCATACCCGCTCCCCACACCCGTCTGCGAACTAAACACGCCCATCGCCCCCGCCCCGCTCCTCCCTGCCGTCCCCGCCTGCTGCCTCAACGACTGCCTCGTCCCCCCGCTCGCCGCGAAATCCGAGTCCCCCGAGTCCAGCTCGCCCGCATCGGGAAGGTCGTCGCCCGACCCTGGGTCCGCGTAGTTAATGACCGCGCCGCGGCGCGTCGAACGCGTTCCAAGGAGTGTTTGGGTCGTCGTTTGGAGGACGGGCTGCATGAGGAGCGATGTGCCTGTTTTCATACGCGAGGAATAGCTTGTTTCGAGGGCTTGAGGTTTCGTTGGAAGGGGGGCTTTTGGGGGGTTGGAGATTGGGGGTATGTAGGGTGCTACGGGGACGGGGGCGATGGGCTGTTGTGCGTATGTTGGCGCAACGTATTGGGGTTGCTGGTACTGGGGTACGGGCGCTACAGCGACGGGTTGTTGGTGATACATGGGTTGCACGTAGGAGGTTGCAGCTTGAACTTGAACTTGAATGGGAGTGCTTGGTGCAGGGGTAGAGTTACCCGTCCGTGTGCTCCGAGTACGCGTCGGTCTTGAAGACGACATTCCTTGCTTGTTGGGTCCTGGTGTCGATGTCGAGGACCAGGTGTGGATGTTTTTCATGTACGCTAGAGACAAAATTCCGGTTTTCGAGATTAGCACCCGTGCTTATCCCTCTCTTTAGACCGATAATGAGCCATGCATACCCTTGTTCTGAGGCTGCTGAGGTGCAGGGGATGCATAGGCTGAAGGAGCCGCTGCGATAGAGGTGGCAGTATTTGAGATCTGGTTCCATGCCTGTCGGAATTGCGAATCGGTCATGTTGCGGTTGATGTCGAATGAGGAAGGACCTCCCGCAACAGGAAAGCTCCCCGTGCCAGACTGATGATTCATGTTGGCGCTGGAACCTGATGGTGCTCCATGCTGGTCAGTCATTGCCAGACTCTCGAAGTGCAAACGTTGAGAAATCTTCTACGAGGGGGGCAGGTAGTCCAAGGGGGGGACGAGAGAGCGGACAAAGTACGGTGCAGCGTACACGACTTCAATTGAAAATCTGGTGGTACATGAACGCGCTGCGTCACACAGACGTCACAGAATTCGTGACACTTCCCAAGTCGCGATTTCGATCCTGAGGAAAGCCAAAAATGAGGGTGTAACATACCAGGGGAAATACATGGTCGTCACAATTGCAAAACAGGAAGAGGGGAGAGAGGGATACCACACGGACAAAAAAGAGGGGTTGCTGATACAAGAGGGACTGATAAACGACGGAGGCGAGCGACGAGCGAGCACACAATGCATACAAGGAGAGGCAGGCAGGGCCAAAGAGTAGAATCACAATGCCAGGCCAAGGAGGAACGAGGGAGATATGACTATACGAGCACCTAAAGTAAAACAATTGAAGTTCTAAGTAGCGGGGTTCGCACGTCGAGGATGATCGCAACGGTGTTTTCAAACCAGGTTTACGAACTTATGCCGAGGGCCGATGGTCGGGACCTCCACCTCGACCCCCATATCAATCGCAATTGTCTCAATAACGGAAGACAGTGCAGTATGCGATTTGGACTCGTCGTTGCCCACCTCTTTAAGATAGCGTAACCGCCAGTCGGACGGGAGGCGAGAAAACATGGCGGCGACGACATCAAGTAAAGCCTGATAGTCTTCGTCAACCGTGTAGCTGGTGGACGATTCTTGCATCCCTGGCAGAGATCGAGGTGATCCTGGGTTGCCAGTGGGCCTGATGTAGCACTCGATATCCCAGGAAAGGAGGTAGTAAGGGTGGTACGAGCCATACCACATAGCTTCACGAAGTAAGGTGATTTCGTTAGGAACGCTCCACCCATACCCCTTGTAAACTCGAATGATGTTGCTTCTCCAAAGCCTGCATGACGGAAGGCAGTCGCCCGGACGTCTGGACGCATTCCTGCACTGAAGGCCAAAGGTCAGCTGTTTCCTGGCATAATCCTAACCTCGAAGGCCGCGGGGTGAATCGGTGTGGACACATACCAACTTGTGTATGGTTTCGAACAACAGGGGGGTAGAGCGAAATCCTCCATCGGCGCCCAGTGTCGCGGCGAGCCTATGTGCCCACCATGCAACATCCCACTTCGAAGGCTCGTCTGGAGTTAACGCGTCGATCAGCGCCCAATCAAAGACCTGCCAGGGGCCATTGATGAAATGGCGGATGAAGGTATTGTGGGTTGAACCCGAAATACTGACGCAAGGGAATTTATCTTCGTAGCCGTCAGTCAGTTTGGGTGTATAGATTAACGGAGGGAGCGAGAGGACACACCTCTAAATACAACGAGACTGCGATCGAAGAATAGCTCAGGGCCTCGAGAAAAGGCATCCTGGATCTCGTTACTAGCACGACCTCCGAGGAAATCAAGCAGTGACTTGTGGTAGATCTTGTAAGGTGACGATTCGTCTTCGATAGGCGGTATCCAGATTAAGGATGACAGGTTTTCCAACAGGCAGACACCCTGGCCTTCGAACTTTTGCAACAACTGGTTGACGAAGAGTGCAGGCGCCTCGTGCAACCCGAATTGGTTGATTGCCCCAACCCATTGGGCTGCCAGAAGAGGATCAGGGCCTGACATGAGGATGCGAGTGTATAATGCGTCCAGGGGTGCCAGCGCGCTGCCTCCAGCGTCCTCCGATCGCCAGTCTAGGATGGTGCGAAGGAGAGCCTGCGGACCTCGGAGGTGCTTGGTGTTCTGAAGGAACCGTATGATGGTCGCAGCATAGATGAACTGCCCAGAAGCTGCATACACGAGCCTCCGGATATCCTCCGCTGAAGGCCAGGAGTGGGGTAGTCTGTAGCGCCTCCGAATCTCTGCGAATTTGGCGTTGAGGAATAAATCAATGTCGGAGTCGGGATTGTACTTCTCGTCCAGGAAGATTTCCCTGGTGAGATGCACTGCGGCGTCGGCCGAGAAAAACGCACGGATCGCGGGCTCAGGGCGACTCGCGATAACGATGCGGAAGGGGAAATCAGGATTGTTGGCGGCGTACAAGAGGGCGGAAAGTATCTCCTCCTGATCTTTCTCGTCCTCTATCCGTGCCTCATGAAGGTCCTTCCCGGCCTGTCGAGAATTGGAGGCTTCGACTTCATCCAGCCCGTCAATGATGAAGACATTGGGGAGCACGGAGGTATCAAACTGGGTACGAGTGTCGTGGAAAGGCTTGACCAATACTATTCTGAGCTGGTCCTTCAACTGTCTTCGAAAAACGGATGGGTCCCTTTGGATGGCTGCGAGTACCGCCTGGCGCAGGGGATGGTCGTCACCAAGCTGCAGAACCAGCTGGTATGCCAGCGTTGCCACCAGATACCGCCTCGAACGCCTCTTCTCCGACCCAGTGAACGACGAGAAGAAGAAGCTCCCGGCAAGAAGCTCCCGCTCATCACAGGCATCAGCGACTATCCCTGCGATCGCTGTCTTCCCCGCCCCCGCTGGCCCCGTCAACCACAGGATCTGCATCGGCTGGGCGTCCTCGTCCCCATGGGTGATCCAGCCGAAGATCTCCTCCTGCACCGCCGTCCTCGTCTCCGGGTGACATTTTGGTGCGTTGTACCGATCCTGAGAGTTGTGTACAGCATCGATCGCAATGCTATCGTGGAGATCTGCACCCGGTATGCTCGTCAGTCTAATGCATTGTTGACCTATAACTCAGGAAATGGGGTTCCGTACAGTCAAAAGCATTGAAAGTTCTTGAGGAACAAGAGTTGATGACCGTGACGTTCTCTACGTGGAAGTCCCGGGAGTGGCAAAGGTAACTGCTGTTGTTCGACATGGTGGGAGGAGAGGAAGGGGTGCAGAGGCGGTGCCACGTGTTGCGCACTGAAATAGGCAGGTTGGGCGCTTATCAGTAAGGACCTGTGCTTCGGTCACACCTTCTGGAGAGCGCGGTTCATGCCAGCACGGCCACACCCGGAGTTCGTCAACCCGAGGTGAGAAATTTCTAGAGGAATTGAGGCCACATGCAAAGTCCGGCCCGAAAGATGCACGAGTCCTTGGGCGCTTATTCACGCGATCTGCGAGTGGCCATAATGGTTGGTGGCCGGCTCAGCCGGCTCCGTATATTTTCTCATTTTATGCCTAGCCAGCAGCTATCAAATGAGGTTGGATTTCGCGCGCATGTAAAAATACTTCGGGTAAGTTGAAATTCGCGCTACAGTGAGCTGACTGATGTCCCTCCAGCAAGCTACTCCACGTTCACCCACTCTCTCGATTCACTACTATCCATTATATGAGAAATTTGCCGTTACGAATTGAGGAATCAGGAGGTGCATCCACACATTCATTCCAGGCCGTCTCCAGTCAATAAAAGGCTGATCAAGCGCCTGCGCCATCATAGAAGCCAGCACCCTGAGTGTTCGCGCCCGGTAGTTGCGGATACATACTGCATGGGTGCCTACCATGGATGTTGAACGGTGGACCTTCCGGGTTTATTCTGGGAGGTGGAATTGTACAGGCCCCGCGCCATGGTGAGTGTAGTCAATGCATTTTGTATTCTAAGGTACACGTGAGGTGGTTGTAAAATATAGTTGAGTTGGTTTAAAGTGCTCTATTGTAAAGAACAAAGTCTGTGCGCGTGAACGAAAGCGAAGCCTAAAACGGCTTGTCGATAACTAGGTCCATCGTAAGTACGTCGTGTAAGATGAGCACAGCAAAAGAACGAATGCTCAGCATCCACTCTCTGCCCATTCACTCAGCCTCCTTCCCCACCACAAACGCATTGTAATTATACGTCTTGGGCGCCCCTTGGAATGTAAACTCCTCGGGGGTAGGTGCAAGTTCCACAACCACCTTCCCATCCCTCTCAATCGTACCCTTCATCGTCCCACCCGGCGTAATGGGCACACTCAACTTGCTCACGCCCGCCGGAACATCAACCGTCTTCTTACTCCCCTCCCCTTCGCCAGTCGCAATCGTAACTTTCCCGGGGGCGCTCATAAGGACCACAGCCCACAGCGCGTCGTCCGTGAGCTCAAAGTTATCCGGGGGCGGGATCGGGTCTTCCGTGGCCTTCGCGTTTGCGGGGTGGGGGCGGCTCCAGAGGTAGATCCTATCCTTCTCGATCTTGGGGTATGAGCCTGTCTTGAAGGCTTCGGCGAAGTACTTGGTCATGGGAAGCCACGCGGTGTGGTTCATGCCCGCGGTCCAGGTGGTGTCCTTGGGTTGGTCGCCCTTCAGCGGCCCAACGTAGTGAGACTCGCCGAAGTCGTTCCAAGAGAGGATCTGGATGATATCGACTTGCGAGCGAGACTCGACGATGGACTCCCAGCGTTTGACGTAAAGGTGTTGGTCGGCGAGGAAGATCCACTAACGAAGCAAAGCTTGTGAGTAGGCGCCAAGGAGAAGGCGAAGAAATGACGCACGTTCTTGTTGAACGAGTTTTGCCCGTAATGGGTGTAGAACCAAGGGGAGACGGCGGCCATGTATACCGGCCTATTCCCCTCGCCATCCCGCTTTCCAAGGTTTGGGGAAAGGGCCTTGAGCCCAGTCAAATGCTCATCATCGCTTTCAGTGCTCCCAATGAACTTGCTCAACGCGTTCTGGAGGTCGTTCAACCCCTTGTCCGCATCAGGCGACTGAGTGGAGGAGGTGGACGCGGACGCGGATCCGAGGACCTGCCCGACAGGTTTCTTACCGATACCTAAGCCAGTTCGGACAGCCTCAGAGAGCTTGGAACTGATCTCGTTGAGGACGTCCTTTGCGAAATTTGTCGTAACCTTGATCGGCCATCCAGAGTTCCAGTTAAAGTCCCCATCCATGACCCCATTGAACTTGCCAAACGTTGCTGGGTCGATAAAGAAACTCGGTACGAAGTACACCTTGTCCTTCATGTCGGGATGTTGGGTGAACGCGTTCTTCCATGCTTCCTCTGCGCCACCACCAAGGCCGAAGTTGCAGAGCTCCCCGGCGAAGGTGGATACGAACGCTCGGCCCTCGTACTTGAGCTGGTTGGGATGCGAAGCGTGATCCAAGACGAGCTTACGGATGAAAGCGGCATGATCGGGCGAGGAACAAGGGAGGGACGTCATATCCAAGGAGAGGAAGAGCTGGAAATCGAGCTTAGACTCGGCGGCGGCAGCATACCTACGATACGTAATTAGGGCGGGGACAAGAGAACAAGGGGAAGTAAAACTCACGCATCAGCGATACGAGCAGGCTCCCACTCGTCCCGACCGGTGTTGAGTGCGAAGCCATCAATTCCAGAATCATGGGCCAGTACAATGTCATCGAGCCAGTCTTGTTTCGCGTAAGGGAATGTGTTGCCGACCATGTGGTGGGCAACGACGAGTTTCCTGCGGCCTCCATCCGTGGCGGGAGTTTGTGAGGGCTGCTGAGAGGAGGTAGGTGTAACAGTGGTGGAGGTAGATTCGGAGGTGGAGGTAGACTGGGCAGTAGAAGCGGACTGTGACGTTGAGGCGGTGTTTGGTTGAGGCAAGCGAATCGTGATGATGGAGTCAGTCGGCTCTACAAGAGTCGACGTGGGGGCCTCGTCCCGAACTTCAAACTTCACGTCCTGAAGCTGTCGGCTTGGAAGATGAATCCTCCTGAAGGCAATGGGGTAGCTGTTGGCCATCGTGGTGAAGATAGAGACCAGAGCCAGAATAGAGATGAGAACGTTGTGCTGCATCGTGAATGTCGTTGTTTCGTGATGTCGTTGAAAGATAGTAAATGATAGAATGAATGAACCTGTCTTCAAGACAGTATACCCGCAGGGCACTAAGAAAATGGGGGTCGTGAAAGAGGAAGGGACGAAGGAGAACGTCGAGCAAGAAATGAACGAAGAAGTCCGGTTTAAGACATCTCCTCGCTATATCCAGCGTTCTCGCCGACCCATTCTTCTTTTCATCATCGCCATCGTTGGGTATTGTCCGAGTACAATAAATTCGAGGCTGGAGTCGCGTGGTGGTGGTTGTCAACGTAAAACCTGAACAATACCATCTCAATAGGCGCCGAAATATTTGGCACCCACCACCGTGTACAAACAGCGGCAATTATCGGCGTTTAGTTGCCGACGGGCGCTAAATCCCGTGCAACAAGTGTTGCAACTACTGCCCGGACGCGAGTTTGCCGAGCGGGCCAAGGTTCGATTTCCCTACTTGAAATATTGGTGGCTGATACGTGAGAGAGATTTGGACGCGCTGAAAGTCTTTTGTGAGTCTCTGGATACACGACAAGCCCCATAGGCGGTAACGCGACACCCACACTCCGCAATTCTTTTCCTCGATCGTATGGAGACAGAGTGGATTGAGGCATTTTTAAAAGAGCGACGGTTGCATGTCCGAGTACGGTCGACCGTGTTTGGGCTGCAGAGCTCGCCGTCCGCCACTGACTATCGCAAGTGCATCTCAGGGACCTACCTACATCTCGCTCAAAGAGGGGGTTAAAACATAAAAGGAAGAAAATCGAAGGGCACAGAACAGTTTGGGGCTCCAGAGTCCAGAGTCTTCCAGAGTGACCCAAAGGGCGATGGATCTAATGCCTTCAAAAGGTTCAAAGTTCAAACGATACCCCGATTTAAAGGTCAAAAAATGAGTCCCCACCGTGGTTCGAACACGGGACCTCACGATTTGCAATCGTATGCTCTAATCCACTGAGCTATGAAGACGCGATGACTCGAGCCAATAATGTTGGGCCAAATACCTCTTTGTTTGCTCTTTGTGGGGGTGTCCAATTCCCTATACGGCCGACGCGCGTGACAAAGGCGTCACGCACGTGTCACAGGCCAATAGAACCGAGAGTGCTTTGCTCGACTGCAGGCTCTACACGGCAGATCCAACTCAAATAAAATGCGGAATGGATGTACACATGGTATATTAGTGCGTTGGCAAAATTAAAAGTGTTTAAGCCAGGTATGGGACCAGATATCTGGGAATTCACCTCAAGTCACGGCCAATTTGGCAGGGAAAACTTGTAAAGAATAGAACTCAACAATGACTGCACGTACTGGGATGATTTATAGACCGATTTTGTAGCGAAGAGGGATTCTAACAGAACTCCACGATTCGATTTTTTTGTAGGTTTCTTCCCTCCTGAGATACCTCCTTTCACTGGGTAGTATCTGACACTTGTAGGCCTTTAATCAAAAATCTAATCCTGGAGTTCTATAGCCAGAAGCCACCGGAGATGAAAGTCTCTACAAACCCTGCTCGTCTGAGCAGATCGTACTGAGTTCTATTCTTTACAAGAGTGTCCAGTTGCCCCTTGCGATACTCAAATTTGCGTTACACCAAAAGATATAAATCTCACCAACCTATGGTAGAAATATAGAGTAGCAGCTTAGCTTCATGAGGGTGTCTTTTATATGGCTCTAAGTGGACTCAGTGGACAGCCATGGGGCAGAAGGTGCTGGGTGCTCGTGTTCAGCGCGACCGGGCTCGTGACCAAAAACGGAAATAGGGCCGTGACATGGGCGCCTCAGAGCCCTTTGGTCCTCTCGTTGGCAGGCCGCATATGTTGGCGCAGCGAAATGAGCTACATTACCCGCCTATATACATATAAAATCGATTTCTACCCTCTCAATATTTATATTTAGGGGACAAGAGACGGGATGGCACAAAAGGTGCTTCAGTAAGTCCCTGTTTCGAGTTTTCGCGTGACACCGTGACGCACTGTGACACGGGCCAGCCGCGTGACATACGGGGATTGGACACCCCCACTCTTTGGTTTGTCCCTGATCCCGTCGTTCTGAGTGCTTTGTCTCTCGACGCCCATGAGGTCGAATCGCCCCTGTTCGTGAAGCAACCTCTTTGGCGTTTATTTCCCTGAGCTCTCTGCGCCATGCACCCAAGAAGATCGAGGACGATGGACCCTCTGGTTCCTGGAAGGACTGTCGTGGATCCTGTCGAGTCGGTCCTGAGGAACGGATTCCCTTATTCGCGGTGAGGAACAGCAGAACAGAGAACCACGACGGCGTTTTATCTCTTTCTTCCAACAGGAGGTTGAACTCGCACACGTCGTGCGTGAATGCCTTGGCGTTTTCGTCGGGAGATGGGCGATTTCTGGCCAGTGGCGGCGACGGTAAGCTTACGATGGGGTTCCCTGCCGCAGGATCTCATATTGGAGGCCCTAGATTTGCGCGTCAAAATCTGGGACTTCCATCAAGAGGACGTCAAGGGTCCTGCATGTGAGTTCGCTGGCCCAGTGGTATGTCGTGGACGACCCGGATGCATTCGTGCGCGCAGTCATGTTATGTGTATGCTGAATGGCCCATAGGGCAACATATTCACGATCTCATTCTCGGCGAACAACCGATATCTCTACGCGTACGGCCTTTCATTGGTTTGCACTGCTAATGAACTCAACCCGAATGTAGGGGAGGCGTCTGCGAAAAAGTTTTCAGATATGACACTTCAACGCTGGCCTCATCCACCATGAACACATCTCCACAATCTGTATACACGGACCCAGGTGTAAGCCTTATTCAGTAGATCGTGCGCATGCCCTTTATCATTCCGTGGGTTGCAGGACAGCATCAGGGAGTTATCTTGCCACCCCAGCAACGAGGACCTACTCCTTTGCGCCAGGCAAGCGAGATTCCAATGCCGCCCTCTCTTAACTAACATTGTCCAGTGAAGATGGCGTTATTCGCAGATACGATGCTCGGTCATCTAGACCGAATGGAGAGCTTCAAATGCGATCCGAAGCTAGTGGTGTTGAGTACCATCCTCAACTGCACCATCTCTTCATCACCAGCGACAATCGAGGCAATGTCTGCCTCAGAGACGAACGCATGTCATTTGGCTCAGAGCGCTCTGACGGTGTAGCCTTGACGGTAGGTTGACCATGAGGCCCCCATACTATCGGAGGGTCCGTACTGAGCTAAAATCCCCAGTTCAACACAAAACTGACAAAGGCGGACGTCAAGCACATTTCCAAGCCGGAAGTTAGCAGCATCGCATTTGACAGGGAGGGTGAGGCCTCAGTAACAGGATATGTCTTGCGCATCACTCTGAGCTCTTGAATAGGTGAAAAGCTCTCTGTGACCTTTCTGGTGTGTCCTGAAGGATGTGGCAGCCCTCGTATACTCAAAGACATCAGAATTATTTACCGACAATATACACCCTCTCCGACCCAAATCCGATCGCCGTGTGCAGCGGCAAGTTCCTTCCAGACGGAAGCGCGATCCCTACTGGACAAAGGAGCTACATGAACTCATGTACCATGAAGGTATGCCCCATTCTGAGACCCCTACATTCCTGATCTCAGGACTCGTCCACTGACGGACGGTCCAAATCTACGATACCATAGCACGGCCATTTCGGGGGTCCAGGCATGGACTACGATGCTTTTTATGGGGCGGGTTCCGATGATTTCCGAGGTTACATCTGGCGGATACCTTCCGTAGCCCAGCTCCTTGAAGAACGGGAAGAGATTTCCCCAGTTGACTGGTGGTCCGACGCCTCCCAAACACCGGGGTTGGTCGGTACGTGCCCCATTCCCCACCCCCTGACGCCCATGCGCATGTGTTCGCGTTCTCGTGTTCTTATCGCGCTGACTTACCCACGAACGTTCTCCCCACACTACCCAACACCTCCTTCCCATGCCGACTGCCTTGGCGCTTATCAGCGTTTACCGAAGGCTACGCCCGCCCCAAGTTTGTACCAAAAGATCTCTCGACTCCCTTCTGCCTGTTAAATGGCCACCGGTCCATTGTCAACACCGTCTTGTTCCATCCACGCCTCCTCCATATCGTGACAGCAGGAATTGAGAGGGATATCATACTGCACAGTCCGACGCCCGGGTCGCCGTGTACGCAGGACCTTGACGGAACTCCGCGTGAGGTTCGCGACATATCGGATAACGATGTCGAGGATCGCCTCATTTATTTTCGGTCGCTGGTTGGGGAGCTGAGCGATGATGATAGAGGCGAGGAAAGGACGATTAGCATGTTCGATCAGTGAGTCTTTTTGCCTGTTATTTCCGTTTGCATCCAAGTCCCACCGTTGGGCGGTTGGAGATGGCGTATCCGGGGTATGGATCCTGACTGACGCGATCTTCGCTCGCTATCCGCAGTATCTTGCGCGTCGAAGGTCAAGCAGATGTCTTTCAAACTAGGCGGTGGATCCCTGCCTCCGATAGCTCTGAGGAAGAGGTTCTAGAAGACGATACTGACTCCTCAGATGACGACACGGACTGGATGGCAGTAGGGTCTTGAATTAGTACGGACTTACTCTGTAAAACATGTTAGCGAAACTGCGTGTGGGCATTCTCCCGACATGGTTCTTCCTAGAACCATCATGGAGAGGTGGCACTAGACCCAAACAGGTATTGTGGTTGCCTTTCTTTCGGATGTCAACCAACGCTGGGAGTTGTGGGTTAACCTCGGTGAAAGGGATCGCCAGCAGGTGCAGTCCTATACCTTGAGGCGTAGATAAGCCTGGAAATGAGGCCAGGGTATCAGGCTCAACTCACCTCTTACTTCCTTACTATGTTCTGACTCGTGTTATTGCTTCTCCCAGGCGGAGAAACGCGATAAAGGAAACATGGCGACCAGGGGATGGTTCGCTGGGTTCGAATTCTCCCAACTCCCCGCCGATGAGCGTATCTGTGGAGAGAGACAGGTTTAGCTTCGTACCTACTATGGAATTTGGTCCACGACCCTGGCAGAAATGACCCAAGGGAACCATAGCACTATCGCCGCTTTGCATCGCTGGGAACCATCTCGACGGGGATCGATTGAGAGGGAAGGAAAATAGGAAGAGTTAGAGCTTAACAATTCGCTACGAGGATTAGTACCAGATACTTCTCGTTCGGTGTATTGGGACCATATTCTCCGTTGCAATGCCCTCTATCGTATCCAGCCCAACTTCTAATCGCTTCGCCAAGTCCCACAGATAAAAGTCGATCACCACGCTGCTAACGATGCTCCCATCGTCCGCCGTTCCCCCACCCTCCGCTTGGATAATGTTGAGAATCTCCTGCCGGACCCTCTCCACGGCAACGATGCTCGCCGTGCGGAGGCTCAGCTCTTCCCGAGAGCCGGAGGGCAAGTACGTCTTCGCGTTGAGCTTGGCGAGGATCGAAGGCGGATACGTGAGTATGCAGAGGTGGTGTAGGATCTGAGGGACGCGGTAGTCCGCGAACATGGTGAGCTTGCTGATCACCGGACCGCGTTTTCCAGGGAAGAGCGGGTGTGGAAGTGAAGGGGACGCGGGGTAGAACGCGGCCCAGGTTTCGGCGACGAGGATCTGTGGTCGTTTCCAGAGGCAGACGGTCGATCCGTCGAACTCAAATTGGTCTCGGAAGGAAGGGAAGGTTTCGACTACCATTTTGACGAGGTCGAGCGCGGTACCGTCGCCGTGGTGTCGTCTTTGGAATTCGGAGAGGAAGTGTTGGTATGAGCCTCCAAAGGACTGCAAAAGGATTAGCGTGGTCGGGACATCGTAAAGAGGCAACACACATTGGTTAGGATAAATCCCATTTCCCGCATCACTTTGATGCGTTCTGCGAGAAGAGGGATGCTTTCTTTGCTCTGGTCCGCTTGGCGGAAGACATGTTTAATTAGGTCGTCCGAGCATTTGGTCTCCGAAGCATAAAACGTAGGGTCCGTGATTGGAATGCCTTCCTCGAGAGCTGAATAGAAGGTCAGTACCCCGCTTCTCCGGGAGGTGTCTAACCACGCACCTCGATCCAAAGCAGCAACTAGCGACCAATACCCGGTGTGCACGATCCTTTCATCCTTCCCCCACCCGCGTCTCCACTCGACACCGTACCTATCTGGGGTTCCTTCTTTCTCCGACCAGAAGCTAAAGTTGAGAGCAGAGATTAAAAATATCCAGTCTAGGACTCTCTTGTTGTTGGGATCTGTAGGATTGTAGGGATCGGTTGGGCAGATGTGTAGGTCGTGTGTTCTCCAGGTTCGTGGTGTGTACGTCTCGGCGAGGAGGCGCTGTCTAATCTGTATGCGGTACTTCAATACGGATTAGAGATGGGTGAAAAGCCATACGGACGTGTCTTGCGGCGTGTTTGACGCCCTCGTCATTGATTTTCACGAGGTCAATGGCCTGCGATTGGGTCAGGTTTGATCTTTTCGGGAACGACTGCGAACGCACCTTGTAGACCCTTTCGGAGCTGGTCACAACAGGGTTCCGTTCCGAGGCTTCTTCACTTTGCAGCGACGCGTCTTTTTCGTTGCATCGTTCGATGAATGGTTCCATCCTTGTCGCAAGCACCGAGTCGTAAGTCATCTCTTTCTATCGGGTATGTTCTGTTCATTTGAGTTGTCTGCAGTCCACTAGAACTAGATGACACACACACCTATAAATTACGACACTCGAGCTTCCCTCTCCGATTCGCAAAAGGTAGACGTGGTGGGCGGAATGAAAATGCTCAGCACTGAAAATTCATGGCAAAAACCTCGGCTTCCATGAAGATCGGAGCTTGTATACAGCCATTCCTGAGTCGAATCTTGCTGTATTTCCTCAGAAATATGAAGTAGAGAGCGGGGGGCTAATGGCTTTGACACGGAGTCCGAGTTCGTGGTCGACGTTGAAATTTAACCCATTCAATGTCACCTAAACCGAACAACCCCTGTTCTCGGCGTGGGAAAGCATAGGTATGACCACTTCGCCGCCGATGCTCTTGGCGTGCTGTGCCTTGGACGACGACTAGGATGGAGGCTCTATTCTTCAATGTATGCTTTTACTCGTCCCACTACACCGTCTGACTAACGTTTGAATTCGTAGATCGATAATGGGTTCATGGAGGGCGTGGTTCGAGGATACAAGGCCGGTATCCTCACCCAAAATCAATACGCCAACTTGACGCAATGCGAGACCTTGGAAGGTACCACGGAATCCGGGAATTGAAATAGACGACGTGCTAATGGGATGGAGGTTAGACTTCAGGACGCAACTGTCTGCGACAGACTACGCCGGATTCCTTGCGAACGAGCCTCTCCCGTTGTCAACATCGACAATCCAGGACAAGGCTACGCAGATCCTGGTTGACCAGTTCAACTACCTCCGCAGCAATGCTGTCGAGCCATTGAACAAGTTCTTGGAATATATCACGTATGCATTCTTTCTCTGTGAAGCTCAGCAGTTTGAATTCATCCAGGCTTCTAGATACTCCTACATGATCGACAACATCATTCTCCTTATTACCGGCACGCTTCACGAACGCGACACTCACGAACTCCTCGAGCGCTGTCACCCACTCGGTGTATTCGAGTCTATGCCCGCTCTCTGCGTAGCAACGACCGTCGAAGAGCTGTACCAGAGTGTGCTAGTCGAGACTCCCCTCGGTACGTCTACATATCCATCGCAACCATTCCCTGCCCACTCATCCAGCCGCGTATTCGAATCATGCAGCACCATACTTCCGCGACTGCCTCTCCGCCAACGACCTCGACGACCTCAACATCGAAATCATCCGCAACACCGTCTACAAAGCCTACCTCGAAGACTTCTACTACTTCTGCACCTCCCTCGGGCAACCCACCACCGACGTCATGCAACGCATCCTCGCCTTCGAAGCCGACCGCCGCACCGTCAACATCACCATCAACTCCTTCAACACCGAGCTCTCCAAAGAACAACGTGCTAAACTCTTCCCTACCATCGGGCGCTTGTGGCCCGAGGGCAACAACCAGCTCGCCAAAGCCGACGAGATCGACCAGGTCCGCGCGGCGTGCGAGAGCGTCTCGGAGTACCGCACGTTCTTTACCGATGTGCAGTCGGGTGGTGGCCATACGAATGGGAATGGGAACATGGACGACCTGGCTGCCGCAACTCAGCTGGAGGATAGGTTCTTCCGCATGGAGGTGTTCCTGAACAAGCAGGCGTTCCTGCAACAGTTCCAGTATGGTGTGTTCTTCAGCTACATGAAGCTGAAGGAACAGGAGATCAGGAATATAACGTGGATCGCCGAGTGCATTGCCCAGGATGCGAAGGATAGGATACAGGACTTTATACCCATCTTCTAGGTCGACCACCGATTTGTTGTTGGACGCCCTGTTGAGTTCCTAGCTGTAGTCATAATGTATACTTTCTAAACCTTTCGACTCTCAATCTCCCTGGTGTTCATGAGAAGTGCAAGCACGTTTTTGAACCGAGATACATAGTACGAACATCCAGATCCCAGAGAACGAAGCTCTATACATGTCTAGTGGCTACACGACTAAGCAGAACACAACTCCAGAGAAGGAGGACCATATAGACAGAGACGCCGGAAGCGAGAAAGAGGCTGCAATAGAATCAGAGCGCCAGATGGGAGAGGAGATCGAGGTGGGGCAGGCAGAGAGAGAGATCAAAGAAAAAAGCGATGGGACACATGTACGTATACATGAAATTAGAAGTCGTATAGTGGTCATCAGGAGAAAAAGAAATGGAATGGTCGTCCATGGTAGGGGTAGCGGTTGCATGTGTAATAAATAGCTCTATGTGGTTGAGGAGGAAGGAAGAGGAATGGAGAACGTAACGAGACACGATCGAGGGCATTGATAAGAAGGTCAGGAACCAGTGAGCGGTGGGAGGGGTGCTATGAGAAAGAGAGAGAGAGATGGAGAGGAAGGAGAGGGGGTAACTGAACTACACGGGAAAGCCAAGCGTGGCCGCGAGTATCAGAGGAAAGAGGACTAAAGGAGGATGAGAGAACGTGTGTAAGTCTATGTGAGGGGGGGACAACGATCAAGGGAATATACACGAGACAGAGAGACAGAGAGAGAGGTTGAAACGATGAGTATCAGGGGAATGCGGAATAAATAAGAGACCAGATCGTGAGGCTGCAGGCATAAGTAGGGGGGTAATCACAGACACAAGCGTCATTTTGGGCGGGAAGCAGAAGAGGGGAGAGGAGCTGAGAGAGAGAGATAGAATAGAACGAGAGAGAGAAGAAAAAAGGAACCGAGGGGGCCATAAACAAGGAATAAAACATCTATGAGATCTAGTTGTACGTACTGCTAGGCGGGACCCCCACGACTCGGTGGGCAAATCCACCAAAAATGTTGACCGAGATTCCCGCCATCCATTCCAGAGATCACAGCGAGAGAAAAAAGAGATAAGGGGGGCAAGGAAACATTACGAGACAATCGAATCGATGGACATCTTCGAAGACTCTGCGTTTTGCGTGTGACGCGACGACGCCATCCCAAGCGACGTAACAGCCTGACTCGAACCCCCCAACGCAGCAGCCTCGAAATCCCTGAACCTCGGCAACTCGACGCGTTCCACGCGCTCCAGAACGACATGCTCAACAAGCTCCTCGCCGTCGTCATCGGCACCCACGGAGTTGCCAGTGGGTACGCCGCCACCACCCTGCTTCTTCAAGTTCGCAGGGTCCAGAGGAACGCGCTGAGCCAGCTGCTGCCGCCCCGAAGTCGACCGGCTAAACTTGAGCGCGGACGAAGCCTGCTTGTTATCGGCGTCGGCAGGGGCGAGGTCCAGCTCAATCCCATCATCCTCCATACTGGTATCGCGCTTCCTCGCAATCGGGACCCGCGTCGACGATCGCCTCGTCTTCATCACAATCCTCTCATCGTCCGAGTCCGAATCAGACACTTCCCCGATATCCCTCTCCTCATCCGCATCCGCCTCGTCCCCAATCCTCCGCATCCCCATCTTCCCGACCCCGACCTTCTTCACGCGCCTCCGCACGGGCGGCCTCCTCGCCTGCGTAGTGGTGTTCCCATCTTCGGTCTCCTCATCATCCATCACCTCATCACCATCGGCATCCTTCGCCTTATCCTTCCTCGCCGACACCAGCACGTCTTCGCTCGACGCGCTGGTCATGCCGAACCCAGCCCCAAACCCAAAGCCTCTGCCCCGCTTCTGTGAAGGGGGACTCGTCGAAAGGGTCTTGATAGGGGGTAGCGTTATCGGAGGCGAGCTTGACCGCGAGGGTGGCATCGAAAGCGAATGTGAAAACGCGAATGGGGTACCCCCGTTCCGAGTGTTCGCACCCCCATTTCCACTTCCATTGGCACTGTTTCCCCGTAAGGCACTCCAAGGCGTGGAGGGAGACGAGGTCGTAGACGATGAAGAGAATTGCTGCTGCTGTTGCTGCTGACCTTGACCTGGTGGATACAAAGGAGTCGAGAGCCCACTCGTGCTAGCGCTCTCCCGATCCTTCTGAGTCGACGACGCGCCAGCCGCATGGATCGGTGTCATTCCAAAGGCCATACGGACCGAGTGAGCGAGGTGATGGTGGGGTGGGTTATTGGGAGGCCGAAGCCCACGTTCAGGGGACGGTGCTCTCGAGTTCGCCGCACTCCTGCTCAACCTCGTCGATCCCGGGATGCCGCCATGAAGCCCGCCAACAGGTCCAGGCGGGCTGCTCCCAGTGCTGCTGATCCCACTGGCAGTTCCACTCGAAAGTTGAGGGGTCGTTACATTGCTGGGAATGGCGCTAGAACCGCCGGACACGAGGAGTGAACCAGATTTGTCCGTGAAGCTCTGATTGTGAGGCAGCATCTGATACTGGAAGGGCTGGCCGATGCCGTTCAAACCGAGACCCTGAGATGAAGCCGATTTGTTGAGCATAGCCCGATGAAGCGCGCCACCTTGATGCTGCAAGGTGGGGCTACCAAAAGGAAACCCCCCACTGTTATTGCGAGAGTAGGGACCGAAGTGACCATAGTTGTCTTCCTCCTTGTGGCCGTTCGAGGGATAACCAGGTGGCGGTAGCAGGACAGGGCTTGGAGCTCTTGACGGATTCGTGCTGTGGATGTTCAACGTCCTGAGAGGGCCGAGGAAGGGGCTCGTCGATGGGGTAAACGCGGGGGTCGGATTGCCAAGCTCGATTGATGCATTGGCACTGCGGGGACCAGGAGCATAATGATGGGGAGGAGAATGTTCCCCGGAAGCGGAGGTAGAATGGAAGCCAAAGATCCTCCTACTCGAGGAGGGTGGTGATTGCGGAACGATAGCACCACGATGCTGTTGTGGGGGATAACCGGACATGGCGGCGGGTAGCGGCTCTGAATCAGAGCTCATCGGTGACGGCGTCTGACTCGGCTCCTCTGCGCCCTTCGATAGGCGGTTGACAGCGTGCTGATGCCGCGGGTGGTGGGGATGTGCGGGCAGAGCATAAGGGTGATGGTGAGGAGCGCCCCAACCGCTCGGACCGTGGTGCTTCATCATGGTCTCGACGAGATGGCCGGAAGAACGGGACTGCACAAGGCCTGAACCGCTCGGAGGCCTGCTCATGCTCGGCATCTGGGGTGAGGCAGATCCTGGAGGCGTGGTGAACTGCCAGCCCGGTCCACTGAGCCTCCTCTTGGGCTTTTGCATCTGTTCTTCCTCGAAAAGTCCGTGTGGGCGACCGGGGTGGCCAGGGTTTATTGACGAGAATGGGAAGAGACTTCTATCGGAGAGATCATTGCCAAGGATGAGACCAGGCTTCATGACAGGGCTCGTGGTAGCGCTTTTGCTGAGACGGAGTTGGCGAGTTTGGTATTCAGCTCGGCGCAGGGCTTCAGCGTGGCGTTGTTCGTAATATGCGCGGCGTAACGCCTCCTGCCGCTCGAGGGCATATAGCTCGTCCATGGCAATCGAGGAAAGAGTCGTGAAAGGCGATGGGCCGGTGCTTCCGGGAGCGGAGGGAGGTCCATTGGGGATGGCACTTTGGGACGAAGGGGAGGCGGTGGGGAAGGAGGGGTTGCCGCCAGAAGAGTGGGTTCGGCGGGAATGGGGGCCATCGTAGGATCCGATTACGGTGGGCCGAGCATAGACCTCGCCCTAGAGATAAAAGGTGTGAAAACGATGGCAACAAAGCAGTGATAGGAGTACGCACCTCGTCGTCGCTGTTCGCCCTGCTCTTCGCCTTCTTTTTCACCCTTCCGCCGGCGGAATACGAGGCTGCGACTGGGAAGACGGATTCGCCCTGGCGGTGGTGCTCGAAGGAGGAGCCATCGATGTCGTCTATGGAGTTGAGGATTGCGTGATGGTCAGGGTTCTTGCTGGCGGCCTTGCCTGCAGCTGCGGACTTCTTGGAGGGTGCCTGGTGGTGGTCGTTGCTGTGTATGCGTGAATGGCGAGTGAGCTCGTCGGAGCGACTGAAGCGCTTCTCGCAGAGGGGGAAGGTGCACACAAAAGGCTTTTCGCCTGTGTGGGTCCTGATATGGCGCGTCTACGAGCACATTCTGTCAGATGTGGATCAGGGAGCGAGCAATACACGTACCTGGTGCTCGAGACGACTGAAGGCCCTTCCGCAGGATGGATAAGGGCACTTGTAGGGCCTTGCGGAGGGCTTTTCTTGGGTGGGGGTTGCTGTGGACGAGGAGGAGGAGGTCTGAGTCTGTTCTGGCATTGTGGGGGACGTTGGTGGTGGTGGTTGGGGACGAAGGAGGGTCCCCGTGCAAGGGAATGGAGAGACCCCAGAGGAAGTGCGCGAAAGTAAGTCCGGGGAGACAGCGACAGGCGGTAAGCAATAAAGGCAGAGCGTGCGAACCTCCTTCCTCTTCCGGCGATCGATGGAAAAATGCAATAAATCTGACGTTTTTACCCCGCATTCACGTGCAATCGCGATCCATTCTCCCGAGATCGACCACCGTGTCCGCTCCGAGTCCATGCTCTATCCCTGCCCCGTCTCGTTTCTCCGGGGCTCCTGACCGTCGTCCACGTCGTTCTCGACCAGGGAAGAGCCACATCCCCGCGCTTCTTCGACCCAACGAGACCCGGGATCGCTGCTCTAGTTCCCCGGTCTATGAGCGGGGCCCCAGATCCATCTCCAAATGTCCTGTCACACGGCTCTTTCCCTCCAAATCTATCGCTGCTTCTCTCACTCGCTATATTTGGGCATCCACATTCCGCGAACAGTAATTCCTCGGGCCAATGTGATATTCGGCGAGCGTGACGCCATCTCTCTGGAATCTCGCCTTGCGCTGTGTGGCGTGTGGGGTAGGCACATATCTTATCCCCAGTCCATCAAGTGGCCAAGCAATCTTCTTCCCCCGACCCCAAGTATCCGTAACCCGTACCCCAACGACACGACAAAGGGTTTTGAAAGACATGATCCCAATTCAAAATGTCACAACCGTCGCCTCCTTGTCTCTCCCCCACCTCGCCACCGGAGATAGACAGCATTCTACGGCCGAATAATACCCGGGTCCACCCTGCGTGCTATGTGAAATGCGCTTTGACACCTGCTTCTTCGAAAATAGGGTTGTCACGAGCGTCTTCATCTCACTGACCGAGGCGGTTCTGGTGTCGACGTCTCTTTTCGAGTCGGACCCCCATCGGACGCAATACCAACACCACTCCCTCGAACGTGAAAGTTCCTTTTCCAACCGAACACCCCCTGGGCCCTGGGACGACCCCTTTCAACGTTCCGTGCAACGTTTACGGCAAGATGAACGTGCGGCCACCTTCATCACACCGTGCCGTTTTTCGAAATGCTCGTGAAAACGGCAACCCATCTTGGGGTTGTGATGTACCAACAGTTGCATCGCATCGCATCGGTGAACACGTCAAGTTCTCGTTGGTCAACCAGCCAATGTGAAGCGAGGACATGCGTAGAAGCCACGGCGACTACACGCCACGAATCCTCACCCCCTTTCCCGATCTCAACAGCTTTCATGTGGCCAGAAAGTGCAGGGTCCTGCGTTAACCCTGAACGCTTAGGATCTGCGAGATTACTCCACGGCGAAACTCTAACACATACGTAAGTCCACAAGCCCCCTTACTCCTGCGTCGGAGTCCTCTACGTTGTCCCTGATCATAGGACCCTTCCGCCCTGCTTGACACGAACGTCCTGTGCCCCCATCACCACGATCGTGTTACGACGAAGCACCCTTAGCGGCATGCTCACTTCGTTCTGGCCCTGTCCCGTGCCACGCACACCTGCTATCAGAAGTTCCCGCTATTGTTATCGTTATCCCGTCAGCCCCACCTCGCTTAGGAGTCAGTGGTTATCTATGCTATCACCCACAGGAACATGTTAAACCCCTGCCGCCCAATATATCCCAGGACCCCAACGGCGACCTACACTCGATTCTCATGCCCAGCTCCCACCTAGGGTTCTAACTTCCTGAACCAAGCTTGGTTCTTCGAGGCATTAGAGTATGTAGACGCCGTCGCCCCCAATTCGATGTCACTTCGACACTTGGTTTGGGTCCCTGATCTTGGAAATGACTTGGGTTCTCGAAGGGTACCGAAGATGCTCGAAGGCGCATGACAAGAGCGTCATGTCGCTTCCGCGTATGTGGAAAAAACGCATCCGTCACGGCCCCCTCATCTCTCTATCCAACCACACCATACCCACCTCTTCTCGAAGGCTCGCAGACGTTCTCGTCTCCAGCAATCCCATGGAAGAATCACGGACTTACGCCACGATAGGGTGACAGCGAAGCCCTTCGTTGGATCCACCTTCCACCACATCCTTCCTTCCACTGGGCGAAAAGAACTGGAAGTCGTTCTTTTCATGTTCGTAAGTATGTGGGGTTTTGACAGTGCTATGTCAATGCCGATCGTGGCTTGATCGCCTTGGGACAGTCGTACTACGGAGGGGGTTCACGATGATCGCGTTTCGGCTCAGACGACCCGGGCGCCCTGGATAGAGGCTGAAAGAGGCGCAGGAAGGGCCGGGGGAGCGGTTCCGGGAGCAAAACAAGACACGCGAGCTTCTAATTAGGCCCATCAGAGCAGCGCGTTCAGGACGCGTCCCCCGAGTCCCAAACAGACATGGGTGCTGTAGCACGAGATCATCTTGGACTGGGGACGAGGACGGGGATGGACGGGGACGAACCCCGGGTGCAGTGGGGATTAAATCTGGAATCTGGATGCAGGGCACTGGGACCCGGATTTGGTACGTTCTATGTTGAAGGAGTGGAGGTGAATCAGTGAAGGGAAATGTCGGGTAAACGGAGATGATGTCGAGGCTCACTTGGGATCCTCATCCCTCCGAAATTAATGTCACAGGGAACGCTTAGCTGCGCAGGAAGCGCTGTGCTCTTCCAAATAGACTCGATCACCCCTTGTATACAGCACAGAACCCGGCGGGATTTACACTGTACTCTTCCCATAAGTAAGTACCTATCTTGGACTCCAGCTAAGGGCCTTACTTATCCCCATCACAAACTCTTCCTCAGACCGAAACAGACGTGGATACAGGCGCACAAGCACCCTTGCTGTGGAAGGCATTATTGCCTTGCTAAGACCTTTATCGCCGCCTCGTTCGGGCGGACTCCCACAAGTGAGTCGCCATGTGTGCTTGGACTTACGTGAAACCGAGGCCTCCGAGTGTCCTTTTCACGCGCGCTAAATCCCCAGCCTTGGTCACGGTGTTGTTCGGAACGAGTAGGAAAGTACCTTGTCAGGTCTATTTCCTTCAAACAAAACCAGCGGTCTGGCACACACCCGTGAATGGAGGAAATGAAACGTTCCCGGAACGTTCCGTCTTCTGTTCCTTTCCTTACACACTTTCCCTTGGACCCCCAGCTGCACTCACGGAATTCGGAAAAGCATACCGGAAGAGTCAGGGAAGGGGCCAAGTTGCTGGACCAAATAATGTCGGGTTCATGGGAAAGACGAGCAAGACTCCGTCGCTCCTGAGCTCGACTTGGGAAGCGCTTAATTCCGGCGCATGTAAACTGGGCGATGCTTGGCGCTTAGTGGGTCCCCGCTCCCAACGCGTTCAGCGGCATCCATCATCCGGGGTCAAGGGTGGACACACAAAGACCCACAACCGGGAGCTGCCGGGCCCCCTCATCGATGGGCCTGGGGCTTTCCACCTCGTTCCCAGACCCATACCCCATCGTATTCATGCAGTTGAGAAAACCCCCACTTACCGCCATAGGTACCCAACTTTCGGCGCTTATCGTTGTTTGTGTAGTCTATTTTCGTCTTCTTCTTCAATTGGACTGCTTCTTCTTTTGGGGAATTCTTACTATAGACGAAGACGAAGCAGACTCCAAACTTCGATGTGGCTGGAGGATCCTCGGAGCGGCGTCTCCAAAAAATTCCCCTGGGACCTTGGCCGAATTCGATAAAAAGCGCCGTTTTTGGGGGGTTGCCGTCGTTGTTTCGTGTGGGTGTGTAGTAGGACTGCGACTGGAAAGGGGTCGAGGGAGTGGAGATATCGGCAGTTCGGGCCAAGAGATGTAGGAAGGCGACGGCAAGGCAACGGTCAAACGTGCTCAGGCGGGTGGTCGAGAACTCGGAAACGTTTCTGGGAAGTACTAGGCCGGGTTGCGGTTGTGTGTAGGAAGGTAGTGGAGGAGCCTAGCCTTGGGTAATACCGTGTTCAATCCGGAGAAAGGGAGTCACCCAGGCGGACCGTGGTGTGACCTTGGGCCCAGAAGCCGCAGCACACCAACGACAAATAACGCGTCCCTTGATTCTCGAACCGAACGATTCCCTCTTCCTCCCTCCTCGACTACCGAAATAGCATGGATTTCCCGTATTGTAGCCTATCACTCTGAATCGAGCCGGCTTGGTATGACACGCGCCTGGGGCGCAATAGGGGTCCATACGGGCCTAATCGGCACAGCTGCAGTTCGCAGACACTGGTGAGTGCTTGTTCAATTTGAATCTATGGTGTAATAACCGGAGAAAGGATCCCTAACCATGAATCCATACCTTTCAGCCCAGTTTCGACCTGTACAAGCCCTTGCAACCCACAGATGACTGAGGGACGTTGGCACGGGAACTGAGATAGATGCCACGAGCACAGGACTCGGGTCCATTACTTACAAGGATCTTGGTTATCGACCGTGAACAAAAGTGCAGGCACGAAGATCACCTGGGTCGAACTCGTCTTGTTTCTGCGCAACCACCACCACCACCACCACCTCTCCATGTCCTGCCCACGCTGCGCTGAAGGCTACCTCCTTCCTGGTGACCCAAAAGGCGATATCCAGTCAGACTTCGCAGGGGCGTATCTCGCGACCCCCAGCACCGGTTCCACGGAATCCAAACGCGCAGTTCTCCTGCTAACCGACGTGTTTGGCCTGCCGAACAAGAACTGCAAGCTTATTGCGGACGAAGTCGCGGAGAAGCTGCAATGCGACGTTTGGATTCCAGATTACTTCGATGGTGCGCATATACGGTCGTGGGCTGTGGAAGAAAGGCGGTCGAGGGCAAGTTTCTGAGACGAGTTGCTTGACAGGGCAGCCACCGTTTGCTCTTGATGGAATGAATATGCCTACTCGACCTGACGAGCCGGTGACGACGTGGATGTGGCTCCAGTTCCTCTTCTCGCGCATACTTCCCAGGCTGAAAAACCTTCTCTGGACCAACCGTGCGTCTGCCGTCGACGCAAGGCTCACCTCTGTATGTGGAACACATCTCTTCATATCAGGATATTGAACTAACACCTCAGTCGATTCCCCCAGTTTATCGCTCTCGTCAAGGAGAAGAAGGGGTACGAAAAGCTCGGCGTCTTTGGGTGAGTTGTAAAGGAAACTGTGACACCTCAAAGCTATTCTTACACCGCGCAGCTATTGCTTCGGAGGGACGACTGCCATTCGGTTCGCATCCACAGACCTCATCCAGAGTGTAGTTATCTGCCACCCGGGACCGTTCTCGCTCTCTCAAGTCCAAGCTATGCGTGTTCCAGCGTCGTGGGTTTGCGCCGAAGGTATGGGCTTTATACCACTTGACTACCGGCTCGAACGACTGACGCAGCCGCCTTTAATTCCCCTACTAGTCGACGCATTCATGCCTGACCCTCTCAAGCTCCAATCCGAAGCGGAACTCGCGTCGAGAAAGGACACAGACAAATTCGTTGAATACGAATTTATAGACTACAAGGGTGCGTCGTTTAACCTCTCTACATCCGACGCAACGCCCTACAAACTAACCTCTTTGTCTGGCGACAGGTACAACGCATGGTTTTGCCATTCGTCCGGATATCAGGCATCCTGAGATTGTGGAGGCTCAGAAGAAATCTATCGACCAGATAGCGGCCTGGTTCGATAAGACGCTATTGGTTTGATACCCTCTTGGTTTTGTTTCTACCACTCATTCATTAATCATGGATTGGACCTTTCTTGGGGGGATCTGGCGCCCTCGGATAACGCTCCCTGCACAAGTCTGACCAGGTGTAAGCCCAGGGCGAAAACGGGGTACAGCCGTTGTGCGTTTGGATGGCACAACATATAAGGATGGGCCAGCTAACGCAACGACACTTGATTGAGAACACCGAACCGAGCACAAGTGCCGTCCTGCCTACCTACCTACCTACCTACCTACCACGACTTTACCCCCTGAAAAACTCTCAGGGATCGAACACCCATAAGCGCCGGTTATTACCTTGGTGGGCCCTCGTCGCCTGCTTAGGGGCCAGATGGGTTGGAAGTCTAGATGCAAGTTACATAACTGCATGGGCCATTCTTGTTGTCCAACCTCCATTCGGTATCCAAGTCAGATCTACGAGCGCTTATTGTTGTACATTGACCAGACGACATGCTGTTCGCGTTCTCCGTTCCCAAAAAGCGCGAACTGTGAAGGATGGGCCATATACATCTCTTTCCCCGTTCTTGGTAGCGTCCGGCACGCACAACCCCCAATTCTGGCGCCTAGCAGAGTATTCCAAGCCCAAATGTGAGTGCGCCATCCGTCGCAGAACCCTCAAGCTGACTCTTGAGCAGCCATTTTTCTTGCCCCGCTAGTCAGAGTCTAAACCATGGCCCAGAAAAGGAAGACCGTCCCCGAGAACCCCATAGAGTTCTTCCTGATGGATCTGTACTTCGACGAAGAGCTCCCGCTCATACAACTTGACCTCAGGGGCAACAAGCAACCCCACACTGGACACCAAATATTCAATTCAATGGATACTCGCCCCTCGCTTAATCGCGCCTTCACAAACCATGGCTTCCCGCCCGTGAGCCAGTCCTGGAAGTTGGCTCACCGTTATTTCACAGCGCGCTTCGAGCTTGAGGCAGCGATTCGGGCGGAGAAATGGGGAAAGAGTGATTTCTTACTGGAAGGCAAGAAATCGAGACCAAGCATGGAGAAGGTGGTAGAGACGGAACGCGAGAGGTTGAGAGAGAAGTGGCCTTGCATTCCAACTCGAAAACAATTGGAAGACGATCCGGGTTATCGGAAGCGGATGCTCTCTCAGGTAGGTACCGTATCATGCAGAAATGCGGCCAGAACCTGAATATATCTCCCTCCCGCTGCCCTCTAGCTCCTGGCTGTCAGGAAAGAGTCAGGAAACCAGGAAGGGGAGGCCAACTCGAGGGTCGCCTCAAATCCGGCGCCAGAGAAGTCCCAGAGGCGGCTTCCGCCTCCGGCTGCCAAGGGCCCGGTCAACTCTGCGGGGGCTCAAATCATCTCACCCCAGGCCCCGCACATACCGCAAACCCTTGCAAAATCCCAGCTTACGGGCGGAACACTTATTCCAGTGGAGCCACCGGGCCCTGTTCTAAGTCGGAAGCGCAAGCAGGGCGACACTGAATCATCGAGCGCTCCAGCATCTGGAGGCTCAAATCCCAATCCTTCAGGACGTCCGAAGAAACGAAGA
This sequence comes from Coprinellus micaceus, assembly GCA_951394405.1. Lineage (NCBI taxonomy): Eukaryota > Fungi > Basidiomycota > Agaricomycetes > Agaricales > Psathyrellaceae > Coprinellus > Coprinellus micaceus. The sequence goes on along the minus strand of OX596340.1, from coordinate 1,064,208 downwards.
AAAGCCATTCGAGCAGAGACACCGGCCCATCATGCTTCCCACGGCGCCATCCCTCATACCCAGGTTCAAGCGAATTATCCAGGTGTCATAGACGATCCACAGCCTGCGTTGTCCTCGTACCCTTCCACACAGACCACGCTTTATCAGTTCGACACTACCGACTTTTCATACCCAACCGGTGATGCCCTACCTGGGCAGGACTTTGGTGACTTTGCAAGCGGTAGACACCAGTACTCGCAACCCCACCTTGTCAATGGCTCGGTTCACGGCGGGTCCCAGTGGCAAGGTCAGAGTCAAGGTAGTATCGAGCTCCTTTCCAGAGGGCAGATGGCTCAACACTTCAGCAACCAATACCCACTCCAGACTGAACTCGGCGCAACCTTAGACATGCAGGGTAACATTGGTGCGGTTAGCAGTGGCCATATGTATCCGCAACTACCGAGGGCGAACGTCCAGGGTGGCTTCTACGATGGCGCAGGACCGTCCTCGCAGACGCTTGATCAGCCTTTCATTGACTGGAAAGCACGCGAGAGTTTCTCCAGATCGGCTACGGAAATTGCGGATATGCTCTTTAGGAACTATCCATGGTGTCAGGTGAATCCGCCTTGGCCTAAACTCCGTGAATTGGCCCAATCGGAGGCAGCCTGGAATGCATGGGTGGATGCACCTCCTGGTTGCTTCAATTCGTAACGGCAATTTGCTCATATAATAGATAGTAGGGAATTGAGAGAGCGGGTGAACGTAGAGTAAGCGACATCAGTCAACTCACTGCACCGCATCTCATCGTACCTAATAGCTTCGACCGAGGATGTCGTGTACAAGCAATAGCGCGAATTTCAACTTACCCGAAGTGTTTTTACATGCGCGTGAAATACCACCTCATTTGATAGCTGCTGGCTAGGTATAACACGAGAAATATACGGAGGCGTCTGAGCCGGCCACCAACCATTATGGCCTCTCGCAGATCCTATGTCGGGTTCAGCGCAACTCTCGAAGCCCAACGCCGCGTTGGTATTCTGGTATTCCTAACGGTGGTCGGATGGTCCCGGATACTTCAATTCGTAGCTGCAGTATCTCATAATGTGGAGCAACAGGTACTCGAAGGAGCGAGTGAGGATAGAGTAGCTTGCTGGAACAGGCTCAGTCGGCTGTGCCCATGTCTTGTAGGACTCGGCCTCGACCAAGAATGTCACGTACTCTGAGTCGCGATATCTCAGACGTCAAGTTACCCTATCTTTACGTGCACAAGAAATTTCACCCCATTTAATGGCTGCTGGCTGGGTATAAGATGATAAGTATATGGTACTATCTGGGACAACTGGCCATTGTGGATTCTTACGTCGCTTGAATAGGCGCCCAAGGACTGGTACGGTTTTCGAACCGAATTTCGCATGTGAATCTCGAATCCTTTAGAACCACTCTCAAATTTGGTATATAGACCATGGGCGTGGCTGCGCGTGCCTGTAAGGCGCTCTAGGGGTGTGTGGCCGAAGCACAGGGAGTCGCGTTTACTGATAAGCGCCTAACCTGCGAATTTCGGTGCGCAACACGTGGCACCGCTCGTGCACCTTTTTCTCCTCCTACCATGTCGAGTTGCAGCAGGTATAAGCATTCTCCACTCCAGAGGCTTCCATGTAGAGAACCTGACAGTCGTGAACTCTGGTTCCTCAAGAACTAGCAGTGCTTTCGACTGCGCGGTGCTCCATGTTTCTAGTTAGGTAACGGTGCACCCTACCGACAAACGTCAAAATTCTCACAAGTCTATTCACTAGTTACCCTACTGAATATATCACGTTCGAGGGAGGTAACTGAGTCCCAGCCAGCCAGACCAGCCTCCTGGGCGCCGAGAATCGCAAGAAATAGGGGCTCGAAAGCTCGAAACGGTGTGATTACGTAGTCAGCGGAGTTCCATTTCAGCTTCCGATGCACCAAGCTCAGTCAGAGGCTTGACTCTGCCAGTTATCCGAACAGACCTTAAAGACACCATGGCGATCTGGTTTATGAATTATCTCTTTTCCAAACCCCCAACACCTCTCCATGTCTTGCCCACGTTGCGCTGAAGGCTACATCCTTGCTGGGGAACCCAAAGGCGGCATCGTGATGACTTCCTGGGGGCGTATCTCGCCACACCCAGCAACGGTGTCACGAAGACCAAACGCGCCGTTCTCCTCCTCACGGATGTCTTCGGCCTCCCTCTCAAAAATTGCAGGATCATCGCTGACGAAGTCGCGGAGAGGTTGCAATGCGATGTTTGGATCCCTGACTACTTCGATGGTACGTGAACGGTCATGGTGTAGATGCCATCGAGTTGTTTCTAATGCGACAGACTTGACAGGACAACCTTTGTTTGCCCTCGATGGAATGAATACACCCACTCGACCTGAGGTGCCGATGACAGTGTGGTTGTGGCTGCAATTCCTCTTCTCGCGCATCCTCCCCAATCTGAAAGGTCATCTCTGGACCAACCGCGCGTCCGTCGTAGATGCAAGACTCGCCTCCGTAAGTGTAACCCCACTTGATGTGCTGTGACGCGTTTCTTACACCTTTGTTGAATCCATTAGCTCATTGCTCTCATCAAATAGAAGAGAGGCTACGAGAAACTTGGTGCCTTTGGGTGAGTTCAGCCCCGAGAGAATCGGTTTGTTCTGCCAGTCTGACCAAGGGTAGGTATTGCTTCGGAGGCACGACTGGCATTAGGCTTGCCTCCACAGACCTCATTGAGAGCGTGGTCATCTGCCACCCAGGACCGTTCTCTCTCGGCCAGGTCAAAGCTATGCGCGTTCCATCTGCATGGGTTTGCGCTGAAGGTATACTTTTTGAGCCATCTGACTGTCGTAATCGAGTCACTGACACGGCGCGTTTTATTTCCGCACTAGTTGATATATTCATGCCTGAGAATCTGAAGAACAAATCCGAAGCGGAGCTTGCCTCAAGGAAGGGGACTGAGAAATTCGTGGAATACGAATTTGTCGATTATAAGGGTGCGTCACCTAATAGCATCGTACATACCTGGCCTAATTTATTGTACCCAACCCCTTCATCGGGCGATAGGTACCACGCATGGTTTTGCCATCCGCCCGGATCTCAGGTATCCCGACATTGTGGAAGCTCAGAAGAAGTCTGTTGACCAGATAGTGGCTTGGTTCGACAAGACACTGGCGATCTAGACTCACCTATCTCGATTTTATTCTTATTCCTCAATCTTTATTTGACCGTTCTTGGAATGCCATGCCCTCATCTTGGTCGGCGGATGCACTCTGCACACGTCCGACGTGATCTTCACCACCGTTCCTGAAAGCTCACATCCTCGTCTGGCTCGCCCAGCTAAGTCGGCGTATCTTCTACTCCCATACCCGGTGTAAATATGTGGCGAACCTTGGATTCGCTCGTGGTGCTTCCAAAGAACAGCCTGCGATCCCTTGGCACTTCATCAAGCACTGCTCGCCAGCGCCCAAATGCAATTGAGGAGCCAGGTGACGAAATGACGCTCGATTAAGGAAGAATACGGTGCAAGTCCGACAGGCGCGCTGTTGTGGCTGGATCTCTCCTCTATATATACTACTGCTTACGTCGGTTCAGAAGAAACCACGCAGATAGCAGTGACTTTTAACTGGGTGCTGGGCACGGAAGGGTGAGTCTACCAGGAACTTGAACCCTCTGTTCCAGCTGGACTCTCGCCTTCCAGAGCTCCTTCGTCGTCAGTGAGTCCCGAATTGTTGTTTCCGCCTCTATATGGTCTACACTCACATTCGAGTAAGTAGGAAGCAGTACACGTCTATCAAAGCGTCTGGGGCTCTGGTGATGTAAACATGAGAGGTTGCGTGAACAGCCAGCGCCTGTAAGCGGACGTGGGCTGTCACTGCGCGGTTAACTCGTCTCTACATTCCCCACAAGTTCATATTACTAACGTTTAAACAACCAGTTTAAGCTACTAACGGAAGCCAGAGCCTTATGCCTGTGCAAGGATTTGGGCGCCTATTTCGATTAGCGACGGGCAAAATTCTCCTCCGTGGGTGAGCCCCTATCCTGATAAGGTGAGACCGCGTTACAAGGCATTATAACTATGTTCCCTCCCGAGCAGCCTGACACATAGTCACCCGCCTTCCACCCGCTCACTCCAATGCCTCACAAAGCCCAGAAGCCCAAGTCCAACAGATCTCTCTTCAAGTCTATCTTGCACCTCTTCATACCGTGCAGCGGCGGCCGTGGTGTGCTCAGTGGTGCCTCCACCCCGCCGCCTCCGGCCATAAGCCAGTCGCGCCTGGCTCCATCCACCTATGATGAGAAACCATCGCCACCACGGGCAGCACCCGACCCTCAGGCCAAGCCCGATTACGATTGCCCCGCACGCTCTGCTGCGCCCACTCTTTCCTCCAACCCATGCAACAACCCATGTGAGAGCGTCCCCGACACTGTACTGAACTCTCGGGAGCTGGCTACCCCACCGCTCCCCCTCGACCACCAGTCAGGCAGTTTACGCGATCCCGATTCAGAATCCCAAACTCTGCGTTCCAGGATGTCCGTTGAATCTAGCAGAGAACCGGGTACGTAAGGCTATATCCGAAGCGGAGACATTTACTAACACAACATGAATTGATGCCAGATGAAAAGTCATCCAACATAAATTCGCAATCACGAAAGGGATCCATCCTGAGCGGTGCCAGCCGGTTTCGTGTAGACCAGCTGAATGTCTATCAGGGAGCTCCAAAGGCCCCAAAGCCAGGAACCGCTAGAGAGGCGTACTTACGGGAAGGTGAAGTACCAAGCCACCGCTAACCTCTTTTTCAAGGCTGACTTTTAATCACAGGTTGGAAGGCGCTCCTGGGACGAGTAGCACCGTATGCCCTCTACGATTCCAGCCACAAGTACCTGTCACCGAAATGTGACGAAGGCACCAGGGTTGAAGTCATCGACGAGATGGTGGCCTGGTCGGGCGACCGGCATTCTACCCAAGGATTGCTTTGCATGACCGGGTCCTCTGGTGCTGGAAAGTCCGCCTTGCAGCAAACGGTCGCAGAACGGTTGTTGAAAAAGGGCGTTCCTGTCGCTACATTCTCTTTTTCCAGAGCAGACACGTCCCGCAACAACACATCATCCGTCATCCCAACCATCGCATACCAAATTGGCCTTGCCAATCCACTTTTTGTGGACCTCCTTGCAGGCAGAATGGAAAACGACCCGTTCCTGTTCACCCGGTCTCTCCAAGCTCAGATGACTGCCCTCTTGACTGAACCGATGAACGCCCTTCGATCGAAATATGCACTGGGGCCCGATGCGCCCCCCTACATCGTCTTCCTCGACGGCCTCAATGAATGTGCGGACGAAGGTCGCCAAGCAGAGCTTTTGACCGCGATAAACGAATACGTCCTCGACCGTGATCACCATCATTTCCGCTTCATCATCAGCAGTAGGATAGGATCTGCTGTCGAGTCCACCCTCATGGCACATGATGGTGACTGGCCGAACCATATTCACCACATTCATCTCACCATGGATAGGACGGTGACTGATGTTCGTCGCATGTCGTGGAAGAGATTGCAGGGCGACTCAAAGGGACGCGGGAGACTCTCGCGCCGGGGAACCATCATGCCAATCGCAACCACTGCCACAGTGCCTGGAGGAACCTGGAGGCAGCCAACCCCTGATCTTTCTGGACGTACCGTCCGCCACAGCGCCCCATCAAATTTGTCTCCGAGAAGCCAGTCTGTCCCCCGGGCTCTTAGTGGGCCTCTTTACGTCTACCCATCCCCCGCCCAAGTCATCTCGTCATCGGAAGTCGCTGATGCTACTTTCTCTCCACCGGCTCAGCCATCATCCGGGTTCCTTCAATCCTTGTATATTCCGCCGCCGCCACCTTCCGAGGAGGCTGTCATGCTTTCTTGTTATCTGGACCTGTACGATATACCAGACTCAGCAGCGACGGATGATTTATATCCACCATCCCCAGTCGCCAGCGATTCAGCTGCCATGTCCGAGAGCCTAACGCCCCAGGAAAAGAGGGTCTCCGCGGATACACATTTGGCAGAGGCTTGGAACCCTTCTGTCGACGCACTCCTACCAAACAGCGGGAGCGGTACAGAACGGTCCACCTTTACCCCTACCCCCCTTGTGCACCCCCGGCCAATTCGAGCTTTGCCACCAGAACATGGGGATCCGCTTCGCTCCGCCACCTGCACACCTAGACGGCACCCCCTGCTTCAAGGCCCTGTAGACGCATTCTTTAGGACACAATCGCGTTCTCCATCCCCCACCTTCCTTGGGGATCCGAGACGAACCGTGATGACAGAAAACTATGGGAGCGTCGACGGCGTCGGCCCCGAGGAGAAAGCGAAACGTCGTAGACACACCCTGCAGTCGATATTTTTCTCCCCTCCTCCCATTGGAACCCCGGCTCTGGAACTATCTTCGCGCGCTGATGACTCTTCGGGAACGGGTAGATGGCGGGCGATATCTGCAGAGGTCCTTCGCGACCCTGTGGCGTGTATGCCCGGCAACTTGGACATCGACTAGCTGGTATTACCATCTGAATAGTTTTTATATACATCGTATATCATACCTAGAAATTGGAATCACGCCATTGCACAACTAGTGTAGTCGTAGGTAGCCAATTTCTCGACAAATGCGCCCGCGCGTTTTAGGCGCCGAACATCGTATTAGGCGCCCGCGCGATGCCGCCAAGCTGATTGATCGTGCACGGAGATACACCGAGCACCCGCGGGCGATAATCTACGCGCTCCCCTTTGCCTCATAATCAACGGCCCGGCCCACTTTGTTTGGAATGCGTGGTGTGGAGTGCGCTGTCCTTTGCACCGAGCTTGGCTTCCTCCCCGTCGGGGTCTACACACCTCCTGTGCCAATCACCGACCATATGTCAGCTGATAACAGGAGCCTAATCACGATACGACTTCCACGTTCTGCGCACGGACACCTTGGAACTCTTCCGCCTTCGAGAAGCCCGGGTCAATGCCAGCCTTCTCCGATTTTTCTGCGTGCCCCAGGCCCCGTGCTTCTGACCGCGGACCCCAGCCTACCCGCCCGTCCATCCATGGGCCAACGCCGCTCAAGGAACACCCACCGGATCTCGAGCACTTGCAGTTCCCCCCGAGAGTACTTGGAAGGTTATCTGCGTCGATGAGATCGAGAAGTACCTTTGAATAGTCACTTCCCAAGATGTCCACTTTGGCGGCTGTTTCTTTCGAGATCCATGGCTTGATCATGGACCATATCATCGTGAACGAAGATGGGGCGTTCACAATTGCGAGCTGGCCCATGCTGCAAACTCCGGTTTTTAGGCTCTGAAGTGGGCAGAATCGCCAAAAGATACTACATACGTTTCGGGGAAGTAGTCCTGCGATACCTGGAACGCGGAACGGACTAGATGTTTCATTTGCCAGAATTGGGTGAACCTTGTGAGGAAAAAAGGGGTCAGAGGGGGATTACAACGGAGCTGGGCGAGCTCTTTGGTCTCGGGGTGCGTACGAAAATCCTTTGAGATCGACGATGACGAAGGTTCCTCCAACGTGTTTTCCTGCTGCTCGGGAACATGCTGGGAGAACTTCCCGAGTGAGCTACATCGAGATAGAGTTAGTCATGCTCCGAGGGAGAGCAGATCTTGGGTAACGCACAGTCTCGGCGTTGACGAGGAAGGACTGCCAGTGTTGCTCAGGCGTAACAACCTTATACAGTCTTCGAATGTCCATACCCCCGAAAAAGTGGACGTTCAACGGTCGACCTTTTTTGTCGGTCTTCGAAATTCGTACGTCAGTCAGGTTCCGTGAAAGGTTACCCGAAAGCATAGACGACACCTTGACTCACCTGATGGAACCACATGGGCCAACAGTCGAAGATAGCCTCGCGGTGCGGAAACTATGAAAGCGGGAAGCGGGAGTCAGTCAAGTCGGGACGATAAGAAGGAGGAGCTACTTAACCAGAAAGGTTAAGCTCGTATCGGAGAGGTGACATACGCACATCGAACGGGTCAATCTTGCGATACAGTTCGTCGATCCCCACGCCTTCCACTGTCCTTCTCCAATCTTGGCAATCTTTGAACATCTTCTTCGAATGCTGTAAGTCGAATTTTCGGGCTCGAAGGAACCGCCTAGACCCCGAGACGTCGCGGGAGCGGAAGGGTAAAGTTAATCATCCAGCCACGGTGAAGGTGCGAGAGACGGCAAAGCCGATTTGGACGTACAGTAGAGTCTCATCGTCCGTCCCTATGGAGTCGCCGTCGTGCAGGTACCCCTCTGCAACTAGCTCGGATCTGAATTGATAGAGGGAGTCGTCTTGGTTTATGTGAGAGGCTGACATTCTGAGCCGAGGGAGATGGGGTCCGGTGTTCGGGGGGGGGGGGGGGGGGGTTGGGCTAGCAAGAGAGCAGTAGTTTAGCAGATCCAACGGCCGCAGGCGCTGGGGAATGGGTTCAAGGTAGATGTTGGGGTCCAAGGTAGAATATCGGCTATATGTGGTTGACGAATATCAAACCTGTTCGTATTTGGTGCTTTCGGACCAGTGACGACGGCCCCGGCACGGTGTATTGTGTTGAGGATTGCCAATCTTGGTACTCAATTATCAAGGGGCTGAGGCCCCTTGGATGACTCGTCTGCCTTCGCTGCCGAACCTCGTTTGGATGTAAAAGTGCGAACTGCGAGGGTTGCGGAGAGAGATGACAAAGACGATGACACAAACCCTCCTTGCCCCGAAGCCGGTTTGCCGAGTGATCGAGTTGGGCGCCTATCAGTCAGGCAGGCTGAGCTAAGCGCCAACCTTCTGATGATACCTGCCTCAATGGTGGATTCACCCCACGAAAGGAGGGGAATCGGACTGAAAGACAAAGGATTAGGGCTCTAAGACCCCTTGTTCTCAAGCTGCAATGTCAATAGGCCGGGATCGTACAATTCTGGAACCTTGGATGTAATCAGCGCACGGAAAGGCTGCGTCCGCAGTGCACCCGGGACCTTGGCACAAAGGCCTGCGCCTGCATCCATCATTGAAACGGGGATGCCGCAGCGAGGAGTCAGTCATGACGAATTCTTGGGTTCCGATCACTCACCACGTTTCGCGCCACCCTCCGGAATCAGGTCAGGAACAAGACGGAGCAAGCGCGCAGCGAGCTCCAGGTAAACTCGAGAATCGTTGTGGTACCCTGCAGGGGGTCAGTCAACTGGAGTCTGAGTCGTGATTGATGAGAAAAAAGGGTAAGGAAGGGCGACGGGGATGTCGCAGATACACAACACGACGCGACCCTGGCCCTAACCTATGGCACTATGTACAACAGGGAAAGTCTCAACATTCGTCGTAAAGGTCGTCATTGTGAAGGTCATGAGGGAGATCGTTACAGGTCGTAGCTACAAAAAGAGCGCACAAAAAGGAGAATAAAGATGCACAACAAGGTCGATTGGCTCGGGGTAACGGGAGAGGGTGTGGGTATCCGGAACGCAGACAGAGTTCAAGGAGATTAGGGTATCCAGAGGTAACATCAAACCAAAAAAAAGGGGGTGAACAGGAAGGGTGGGGGTGGAAAAACGGTGTGGGTAGAAGCTGGGGAACCCGGGCTCTTAATCCTGAGCCTTCGCACCAACCTCTCTCCAAAAGTCATCCCATCGCCTGGGTGACGTCCCCCTCTGCCCACCCTTTTGAGGTAACCCAGCCTCAGCGTCCGGAGGTGATGGGTACAACTCGGATGATCGAGCCCCAAACGCATCCTTCTGGGCCACGGCAATCCGGTCAATTGCGCGTATCAAGGATGGGGTAGCGGGGAGTGGGACGGCGCCAGGTATTGGGGGCACCACCATCGGACTCGCCCTGTCGTTTTCCTTGTCCTCGACGCTGCGCACTTTGGATATGGTGCCTTGGCTCTGGTGGTGATGGAGGAAGGCCGGGCTCCATGTCGTTGACGCGGGTGCTTCGACGAAGGTAGAGATGGTATTCGGGGCCGTCTTGGACCTGGATTTGGTGCCGATGTCCTCGTCGTCAGAGTACGTGGGAAACTCCCTTGACCCGAGTCGCGCTTGAAGGCGTTCGAGTTCTTTGTCGTAGTCGATGTCCACGCTATCGTCCCGTAGTTTGGAAGCCTTCGGCGTTTGGATGATCGGCGGGCGGGACGCGGTTCGACGTCCGTCAACGAGTGTAGGAGCGGAGGAGACGTCGGAGGAGTAGGATGGTGGGTTGGCAACGACGAGGGGGCGCTTGACCTGGCCCTTCTCGTCGCGGTCGTCCTTCTCGACTCCCGCTCCCAAATTTAACACCAGGGCGTTACCTCCTTTCTCTGGCTCGCTACCCTCATCATCGCTCGAGCTCAACTCCTCGACCGCTCCAAACTTGATCGGCTTCTTCCGCCTCCTCTCCACCCTGCATTTCCACCTCTCCTTCGTCGAGGTCTTCTTGCGAAGGAACGCAGGACCATTGGGGATGTCGATCTCTGCGTCCAAGTTAGCAGAGCGTGTGCTATCCCGCTTTTTCTTGAACTTTGGACTGACGGGCTTGGGAGGCGGGACGGAGTAGAGAGCATCGGGCATGCCTCCCGGAGGATCGGGGAAGGCCTTTTCGGCGGGGAAGATCATGGAGTCGAGGTCGTCTGCCTTGCGGGGCTTGGGGTTGAAGTGCCTGTCCCACCAGGATTGGAGGGGCTGGAAGTTCCCTGCTCTGTCTGGGCGGTTGGGAGGATCTGACATGAACTTGGACAGATAACTATCCCATTTCTACCAGACTATTAGCATGGCAACCGACTAAACAGAGGCATTCGCGCACCTCATCAGGACACTCGCCCACCCACCGCCTTAGAGCCCAGTCTGACGCGATCCCCAGTACCCAAAGGATAGCCCAAGCTGCGCTGAGCCCCTTCTCCTTGCCCGTGCCCCACTCTGCGGGGTCGCCGTTCGGAAGCCAGAGACGCTCCCAGGCGTTCGCCCAGCCCATCACGCGTGATGGTGAGAGCAATGCGATGGAGATAATGAGCCCGAGGGAGCCCAGAGATGAAGACGAGACGCGGAGGATTGGGCGAAGGATGAAGGTGAGACGGGGGACGAGAGATGCCGCGAGGAGCAGACTGGTGAGGAGGAGTGTGAAGATCCCGAAGAGGACTTGACGTGGGAGGAGGGAGGGGTGAAGGATAATGGAGAGTCCCAGGGAGATAGCTATTCCACCACCGATACCGGCAAATAGGAGGGCAGCATGTCGTCTTAGCCCTCCAAGAGCAGTCGTGGGTATACAGCACAATACCCAGACGGCGATAAATGACTTGGGCGAGAGCGGTGAAGACGACGTCGTTGCCGGGATCAAGAGGGACAAGAAGGTCGAAAGGTGAATCCCGAACGCATATCCAAGAGCTAACCCCCCAACGCCCCCTCCCAGCCTCCAGCTAAATCTACGCTTCTTGGTCTTCCCATCAAACGCCCCTGGTAGTGTGGAATATTCCTCCGATGGTGGAAATGAGCGAGTGCGGTCGAGGGTCAGGAATGAGCCTGCAAAGATGAGCAGGGAGGAGATGAGGAGTAAAGGGAGTGTGTAGGCCAGGGTATAGGCCGTAGAGGGGACCAGCACCGTCAGTTTCGAGCTATTCATGGTCGGAATCGTTGCTCTTGCATGCTTGACCTGACGGTAGAAGGACAGGAGCATAGGCCAAATCGGGCCACGTGGTTGTCGACGCCTTTGGATCCAAACAAGTATTTGGGCCAGGCCAATTCAAGCTGACGCGTCAAGTAGCACCTCGCGATTGTCTTCAAAGAAGTACAAGTGCTCTGTAAGGGCTCGTCAGTGGGGTGCAAACTTAGGAAGCGAAAATAGTGACCATTGGTTTCCTTCCACGGCGTGAATTTCAGAAATCCTCGATAAGATAGGTCCTCCGGCGGTCTCTCGCCGGTGGTGCGTACGTCGTGCTTAATTTGAATACGTGGGTTTGCCTGGGCCAGCTTGCTGGCCGGAACGCCCAGAGACCATCAGCCCGGAGCTTGCCAGACCTGATGGCCATGCGTAGGCGCTGGTGGAGGGCGGGAGTGGAGGGCGTCAAAAAAGTCGCGCCCGAAAACCACTCGAGAGGAGTAACAAGGCCCTCCTCGATGAAGTGGGGATGGGATGAGGGTACGCGTCCCTCACCAAACGCTCGAAAGGGATCGTGTTTGGTGTCGGGGCCGCCGACCAAACACGGTGGATCTTCGCGCGCCGCTGACGCCGCCTCCCTCCCTCATCTTATCCACGGATGTGGGTCCCCCACATCCACCCAGGAAGTGTAAATCCAGAAGATATGTATGTCAGGAGTGATGAATTATGGGTAATAGATCGCTTGAGATTGCCGGAGGATGAGCGGGGGCTGAGCGATGTCCCAGTTGGCATACACCGATACCTGATGTTCTTGGTGCTCCCAGCTCAAGTCGGTATGATACATGGCGGACAGGTCACAGGGATGTGGAGGCTTTTTCTGGAAAGCAAGGGTGTAGGGGAGCATACCCCGTTACACGCTTGCACTATGGAGAAGGGGTGTCGCTTCAATGCACCGAGTGACCCTGTCAGCGTTAGCAGGAGGTAGACCGTAGACTGGGATAGAACAAGTTAAGATCGGTTTCCAATCGCCAGCCAAATCGCGGGCTGCCGGGCGGGAAACGAATACATACTTTAAAACTCAGCGTGAACGTGACCGCGTTGCTCTGAGTGGGGACGCTTTGAGTCTCTCCTTCGTTCATCGTCGCTGCGCTACTCTTTCGGTTCCTCTTACTCCACACGGATGTAGCTACTTGTAGGCTGCACTACATCGACCGAAACCTAACTCGAGTTTTGGGCCAAGCTTATCTTTAAGACGCTCGGAAAACAAATGGCTCGTACTGGCAAAGGTCTCCTGCCTAGTGACCTCATAATCTTCGAGGTATGTGAACGCGTCGTTTGTAGTGGACTGTGTTTGTCTGCTGCTAACGCTAATTTCTATCAAGCGCACCGGTCGATAGCATCGTACAGCAGCACCTTATGTGGTTCGAGCTTCTTCACATAACTGGCAACTACAATCAAGCACATCTTAATCCAATCAATGTGCAAATGGCCTTTGCAGGGTTACCGCAGGTCAGGTGAATTGAGCAGCTCCGATATCGCGAACTACTTACCTCGAGCGCCCGGGTGGACCGCAATAATATTCGCCCAATATTCCATGAACCGCAGCTTTGGCGGCCTCGTCTAAAAAATGGCGGCGTTCTCTCCTTTTTTCTGTGCACTCCAATGCGTGCTGAGGTCTACCTCCCCTCACAGCTTGCCCACTGGCAGCCGGAGAGGCATCCGACAGACTGAAACGGATTTGACAGGCTCTGCGAAAAGCCTCCACCACTCACTGCACGGGGCCAATAGCTCATTTGTAGCCAACGCCATTTACCAAAAGCCATACTTGTCCAAAGTCTCCTTCGGGCTGGTACCTCTTCAAAGAATAAGAAGCGTACACCGTCGTCGTTGACCCCAAGAACTAGTCAACATACATCACCTTCCAGGTAAGCTTCTCTAGATTCACGTATCCTCGACCTATCCATAGCTGACTTCTATTTCCACGATGCGAATCGTAACCTATAAAAAGGCAGACTCCATGGTGCCTTATCCATGGCGCCATTTCCTAGAGACTTTGCGCGAACACCAACTACTGAATCGAACCTTGCACCGCGCACGATGGCCTGTGACCCAATATAAGCCGGCTGGTAGGGGAGGGATGCCTCAGTGACGGCACCCCACTTCCTTGCTTCCACAGGCCAGACGTGTTAGCCCAAGCTTATGTCTGAGAAGAATAACTCAAGCTCCCCCTCCGAGAAGGGCTCGGTCTCGGCTCATGACGACTTCAACACTCCAGAGGACAAACGCCTCGTTCGGAAGATTGACTTTCGGTGAGTCTGATGCCCAGCCCCCTTCGGCCAGGGCCTTTTGACTTCCTTGACGCCCCAATGCTTGGCCCCTGCTGATGACGCTCGACCAATCCAAAGGTTAATCCCGATTTTAACTCTCCTATACCTGCTTAGTTTCCTAGATCGGTGAGAGTCTAATCCTAGTCTAGGTCTTGGTCTTAAAGCTGACTTGAACCCCTACCTCTAGGTCGAATATTGGTAATGCGAAGTGAGATAACTCATTGATAGTAGACGCAAACCTAGAGGCTAACATCTGAGCCTCACAGGATCATTGGTCTCGTTACGGTAAGCTTCTATGCTTCGTGCTGATCTTTTCATCTTCACGAAGGCTCTCTAGGACCTTAACATGGATCCTGCTCATTACAACACGGCTTTGGCTTTATATTTTGTTTCATACGTTATTTTCGAGGTGCCTGCCAATGTGAGTAAAGCAACACACCAAGATCCATAACTTTCATATGCGAGTTCCTATCAGTGGATGGTCCCCGCTGATTGGCTTTTGCTCACCCTCTAGATCGTGTAAGTGCCCATTGGGCTCGGCTCGATCTTCGCCGCCGTAGAGCCATCTTCTGAAGCTAGATCTCGTCCGCACCAGCCTCAAGCGATTCGACCCTCAAATCTGGCTTCCTACATTAACCTTCCTCTGGGGAACCGTTACCATTGCTCAGGGTTTCGTGAAGAACCAAGCTGGACTACTGGGGATCCGCTTCCGTGAGTCAACTCCAATTGGTAGATTGGAGCAAAATTGGCTCATTAAGCTTCGTCGAAACTACGCTCAGTGCTGGGTATGGCAGAAGCAGGGTTGTTCCCCGGGGTAATCTATGTGTTTTCTGTCTACTATCGGAGGCATGAGCGAAGCTGGCGCGTTGCTATCTTCTTTGGTGGGGCGGCTCTTGCAGGAGCGTTCGGAGGCAAGTCGAGCATCAGTTCAGCGGACAGCGACAATGCGAGCTCATTGAACGCCATGGCTATCTAGGCATTCTCGCGTACGCGATTGGTAAGATGGACGGCGTGTCAGGTTTGAGGGGATGGGCATGGTGCGTACACAACCGAAGTGTTCTTAAAACCGTATTGATTTCTTGATAGGATCTTCATCTTGGAGGGTATCATCACCGTGGTTGTTTCCCTCTTCGCTTACTTCGTTGTCCCAACCTGGTCTCATAAAGCAAAATTCGTAAGTCACTTCCTCGGTTGTTGAACCTTTTGTCGCTAAAGTCTCTTTATCTCTTCTTTCATCTCACTGGGTAGTTGACACCGGAGGAAAAAGCACGCCTCCTCCAACGCTTAGATTCCGATTCAGATGCAGCCCTTATCGAGAAGTTTCAATGGAAGTATGTCAAGCAGGCTCTGCTCGACCATTTGGTGTGGGGGTATGCCGCGCTCTTCCATGGCTTTGCCTTCGTGCTGTATTCATTGAGTCTGTTCATGGTACGGAGATTTCATTTAACCTGAACTGAACTCAAGCTCATACAGCAGTTGCCATTCTCCAGCCGACTATCATCGCGAGCCTGGGGTATGCAAGCTGGCAGGCACAACTGTGAGTCCAGGCACCTTTACACTTCGTGGTGACTACCTTTCTTAATGGGAAAACACCTACTTAGGTTAACAATTCCACCCAACGCTTTGGCTAGCGTATCCATCTGGACGACAGTCTGGGTCTCCTCCAAGGTGGACCGCCGCGCGCCGTTCATTATCGGATCGGCAGGTGTCGCAATACTCGGCTACATCATTCTCCTGACGACAAAGACCCCTGGAGCCCAATATGTCGGCGTCCATTTCGCAGCTGCGGGCGTCTATACCGGCAATGCCTTGCTCCTCAGGTGAGCCCCCTTTTTTCTTTTCCCGGACAATAACCTTAATTTAACCAATGCGCAGCTGGCCTGGTGAGAACGTCTCAGCTCAAACCAAGAGAGCAGTAGCAGTCGCGATGCAAATTACCATCGGCGACATTGGTGCCATCGCTGGGTATGTACCGTTGTGTGGCTCCCCTACCCCGTAAACTGACAGGTCCTCGCTTCGTCACTCGAATAGCGTCCTCATCTACCGCCCAAGCCTGAACGCAAACCACTTCCGTACCCCACACATTATCGCCATCGGCTACCTAGTTTTCGCAATTCTTGTCACCGTCTATCTCGCGACATGGATGGGCCGCGAGAATAAGCTCCGTGACGAAGTGTTGGCTAATTCTAAGGTCGAGATTCCCATTTCCTCGCCCTTGGAGAGGCAGGAGCAAGGAGACAGGGAGATCAGGTACCGTTATGTTATTTAGATGCGCAATAATGTGGACGAAGGTACAACGGCCCGATTGCTATGACCCGCAATTCTCCTAGGATCCTCCTGCCTGGTTCCACTCTCCCGGATCCCCCTGCGATTTCGAATTCAGAATTCAATTAGGACACAAGTGTTAATCTACACAATGTGTTCATGTATGTATAATACGTCATGGATTGTCATTGCAATACAATGTGACTAGAGAAAAATGCAAGAGAAAGTGTCCGTGGTAATACAAGGAGGGATCATGGGAGCCAACTTGAACGAGACAAGGCCGGATGAAGAGACAGTATCGAGAGAAGGGGAAACAGAACCAACCGAGTGTGTGGTGACGACAAGCCTAACCCAGAAATGAAACCCCAGAGGGAATAGCGAAAACGAAACAGACAGATGCAACGAAACGAGGCAGGGGTCTCTGAACCCAAGAAACACACATCCCATGCGCCTACGCGAGCACCCTCCTCCTCTTCGAAGGCCTCAGCGTATACTCCTCATCATCATACTCAACCTTCTCACCCATGGCCTCCTCGGCACCGAAGTACTTGACCCGCGTCTCGAGCTCAAGCTTCCGGAGCCCCCTGAGATTCGTCGTCAACGACTTGAGGAAATTGGACTGTGCAACGACGCGAGGTGGGGCGACCATGAAGGAAAGGAAGGAAAGAAGGGTGGAGTCAGCATAACGTTCACAATCCCGGGCGCAGAGTCAACTGAACAGAAGACGCCCGCCCTGTTACGAGACCAACTCACCTTGGTGCATTTGGGGACGGGGTTGCCATTGAGTTTCGCTGAGGATTCGCAGCGTTTTTTGAAGTCGCGGTACTGGAAGGGTGGTCAACAACCTCGAAGCATCACATTTGGTGTATATATGTCTCACCTTCCTCTGCTCCTCTTTCAGCAGCTCCCCAAGGTGTCGTATCCACTGTTGCAGATTCGTCTCCTTCACCACCTTCTTGCACTCAGTTCCGTCAGACATGGCAACATCCTCGTCGGAGTCCGGGATTGCATACGAGCGCACGTTTTCGGCCGCTGACCGTCGAGGCCGTTTGCAAGGTCGAGAGGAGGGGCTTGTCGGACGCCGGCTCGACGAAGACGGGGAAGTGGGCACAACTGCCTTCATTAATTCCATTTTGACAGGCTTCTTGGAGACCAAACGCTTCGCGGGATCGCTTTTGGAAATGTAGTCATCTTCGTCCACATAAAACGCGCCGCCTTCCTCAATATTGTGGTACATATAGTAGCTCTGCAAACAGGGGTTAGCAAGCTTCGTAACTCCGCAGATTGAGGTACGTACGGGTATGCGACCGAGGCGGGCTAGAATTTTGAAGTGCTTAAGCGTGACGGGGACGTTATCGGCACGGCAGGGCGAGTGAGGGTCAGGGTTCGTAAGGTAAAGATGCAGGAGCTATTCACAAGTCATGTGTTGGTCAGACCGTAGTCATGGGGTCGGCGTCAAGCATCACATATCAAAGCTCACCTGGCTGTTGTCGTTGATGATGGCATGGGTGAGGAATACCGATGTTAGGCTACTCTTGAGTCCGAATTGAGCTCGAACCCATTTCGCTACGGGCATAGCATCTAGATACGTGTCTGAGCCAAAATTCTCCGGTGGAAAAGGAGACACGCACCGTGCGGGTAATTGACTTTGCTGGCGTCCAGCCAAGGATATCCATAAAGGAATCGACGTCGACCTCTAGTCGGAGTATGCTCTTCATGGTGGCGTATCATCGTCGTGAGTGATTCTTGAGTGATCTCCCCAAGTCCCTAGATAGAATAGAATGGTCATCGATAAGGAATCCGATATGAAGAAGATCATGGGTTCCGAAATGAGTGAAACATACCAAGTCTTGGGGCGAGGTCGCCTCGTGTTCAGTGACATTAAACGGCGTCACTGGCTTCGAGAAACCGTCGTCCCGTTCCATCTCAACGTTCCCTCCTTCTTCACCTTCTTCCTCGCCTCCCTCTTCATCTATGGAAACACACCTTCCCATCCCGCAATACAAGTCCTGGATATGATTCTCTCCGAGTCCACAACGCATGAAATCGCGGCTTAGAGTGGCAACGTAATCCGCTGCAGCGTCGAGGTCTTCTTCCCAAGATGGTACGTCTTCTATCCGAAGCTGGTACCGTTCTAGGACCTGGCGCATCACCGCGTTGTGCGTCGATGGGAAGTCCCCGAAGAGCTTCTTGAGCAGCTTTCCCTGAGCCGGGTGGTCAGAATGGGCGGAAAAGCAGAGTAGGGTCACCTTACCTTGCATCCAACCTCCAGGCACTTGACCGCAAGCTCCTCGACCAGCTCCCGTATTTGCGGGGGACCCATCCCCTTTGACCCGTCCTCTTTCACACCAACTTCCTTTCGAGCATAATCGAGGAGGGTGGCGTACTTTTCGACGAAGGGGTTGATTAGGACGTTGAAGATATCGTTTTTGGTCAAGGGGACAACTCCAAGTGCGTCGAGAGCGGAGTGGACGTCATGTACTGAAGTCTGGTTATTTTCCGCAGATATGAACACCACGATAATCACGACTAGGCGGACTGCAGGATCTGATGAGGGGAAGTCGGAGTAAAGTTGTCGAAGAGTCTCTCCAGTAGCCGCATGTGAAATGGCACGGGTACTCAGGAAAGTCTGGTGAGTTGGCTTGGACGTTAGTATCAGCCTTACGAGCATAACTGAGCGACACGTACTTGCAGCAAGTCCTCAACGAGGTGACTACACGATTAGAAAGCTTAGCGGATCATACGTACCAAGCCACAGGACTGCAACTCACGAAAGCTCGAACCGCAAGCTGCCAGATTTATCCAACCTTTTCAAGGCACTGTAGCCCGCATCGTTGTATTTAGCCTCCATACAGACTTCAGCCCCGACCGTCCGGGTGACAAACATTCTATGACTTGGTCAGCAAGGGTCTCAGCAGGTGTTAGACAAATGCATACATCGGGTCAAGCTTGCATAGCTCCCGCACATTGTGAGCGATATCCTCTGTCTCATTATCGCTCGTCAGAACTCGCCGTTCGAACATCTTTCGGAAGACGAAGTCGCGATACTAATCGACACCCGTTAGACGACGTTCACTCGACGTGACTCTGCCAATCACCTTGTAATCCATTCTAAAGCCATTTTCCACGGCAGGAGGGAGTAGCCTAGGCTCTATGGCCAGAATCAGAGGGAATTGTGTCGTGATAGGGTCCTGTATGCGCTTAGCAAGTTGGTCCTCTACGCCAAGGACGTGCCCCATACCTTCATTGAAAAAGGAATAAACTAGCCAAATGACATCCGTAAGAAACTGCAACGAGGAATTTGCGACAGGCTTACCTTGTACGTTTCCAGAATCTGCATGATATTTTCCCAAGTCACGGATCTCAGGTGTGATGGAAACCGGCTTTCTTTGAGGAAGGTCATGAATATCGACCCATCATCTTCGCCCTGTCAGTGCAAAACTTCTTGTTAGCAAAACCATCCGCTTCTACCGCAACAGGAGGACGAATGTCATGATACCCACCTTCCCTCTTGGTATATCTCCGTACTTCTCTTGAGCTTTCTGCATAAAGTGCAGGAAAACGCCGAGAGGGACGTTCTTGACCCACAGTGTCTTGATGAAGTGGGTTTGCGTCTGAAAGTAGTGGTGCATGGCTATCTGCACGAGATATCGCGAGAGGTGGGCTCCGCTTGAAAGTAATATCTGTAGGCGCATACACCCATCAGCAAGCGAGTCCGATACACGGAGGGTTGTGTGCAGGGCCCAGTATCCCCGCAGTAGAGATCGGAGGATGGAGCCCGGCGACGTACGTCAATAACCCGCTCGGTTAACACCTTTCCACGACCCAATGCATAATACATCGCCTCCGTCGGGCCATAGTGTGTCAGAAAATAGCGTGCCCGAACATAAGGGTCCTGCGAGAAGGCATAGAAGCGTCGCGAGACGAGGGTCAGCGGGCTGGGATCCGGGAGCTCGTAGAATATGAGCTGGAGAACTTCGTCTGACCCGGCGGGTAAGCGATGTATCAGACCAGATGAATTCCGGGAGGGGTGCTCACCACAAAGCCGCTCCATGGTCATGCAGCGGGGTGCGAGGGTAGATGCTAGCGAGAGTGGTGCTCGTCGTTGGGCACGACGAGGGCGAGGGGAAGGCGGTAGAGGGCCGGCGTGGAGGATGAGTGTTGTTATGGTGGTAGGAAGGAAAGAGGGGAATAAAACTCCCTTCCGTGGATGATCTCTTCGTCCACAGCCGCCGAACTGAGGAGCCCTTCGTTCTGAGATTCACGTGACCACTTTCAATGAAGCCGAGATTCGGACGGAGATGAATTCTTTTAGTCAATTGAATACCAAATCCAGCAGTTTCGTAACAAAATCTATTTTGCCCGACCAAAACATACTAGAACTTCCTCCTGTAGTAACTCCTCCAGAGCTGCCAAGGAAGCTTCCAGTCCCTCATCTGCAAACTCGGCTCAAAGGCGTTAAAGTTGGCTTTTTCTAATCGTCCGAGATAGTTCGCAGTCGGCACCTACACGGTCCCCGAGCTATCAGCGACAGAAGAGGGTGGCCATCGACTGAGCACATACCGCGGAAAGAAACACCGGAAGGGCCATCGGGGGCACAAGACCACCCATTCCGTCAGAATTGAACATGTCCCTGGCCGTTATCAGGTGGTCGTTCGCGACCGTCGCGAATTCAAATACAGCTTCGTCTATTCCTGGCGCATTGGGTCCTAGGCTTCGAAAGACCTCTTCCTGATTGACGCCGTGTTTGGCAGTGATCTCCGCTGGGATCACCATTTGGCCCTTCTTCGCGTGGTACGGGAGGGCGCGAAGCAGCGTGCTGAACGTATGTGCGACGCCAATGTGTGAGGCGGCATGCGCTAGGGTCGATGACGGAAGCCCGAGAAGTGAAAGCAAGAGGTAGAGCACCGTGCTCGACGTTGACTCTGCATGTGAAGTTAGGGTGTCAACTGTAAGATGTGATGGAGCTTGAAGTTCCGCATCCTATGGGTCCGCACGTACAATAAGCTTAGGGTTCATGGGTACGAAACTTTAAAGCTGTTGCGACGTACCCGTGCGTCAACGATGCGTTTGAAATGGTATGGGGGTAGATTCGCCGTCTGCGAAGCCTGATGCAGTGCTAGCGCGATAGGATGCTTCGGGGGTCTGCCCTATGAGGGGTGCATATCATTGACCTCGACTATGTTTGAACCAATTCAATTACGCACAGCACTAATCCCCTTAACGGCGTCCCTCCAAAACTGCATCCTCATTTGTCCAATCACGGTGTTGCTCACGGTATCTGGCACAAGTGCCAGCTCAACCTAAAGGAATGAAAGAACACAACTTGAATGAGCAAAGAACATTCCCGAAACCGATTGCAAAGTGGTCACGACACGTATGAACTCACCGAGAAGGCTTTTATCGCAAAGTAGGCATCTTGCTTGGGTTTCGGATAGAACTGGGCCACGAGGAAGGAATCATAGTCATGCTTTCGGACGAGATCCCTGCAATACCCTGCGGGATCTGAGAGCCCTACTGAATCTGTGGTGTAGTGCCGAGGTCCGCAGGAATGGCGGGTTCTTCGCAATTGCCTCACGAGTCCCTGTCCGATATGGAAGGTCCGCATCGACATACGAACTCCGAGAAGGCCTGCGCTGAGAACGAGAATTGGGCTTGTCGACGACGTCAACGGAGAGTTACAACCCGCGCCAACAGAACGGATGAGCTCACAACTTCGAACGGAGTGCTACGGTCCGTCACAAATCCATTTGGGCATGGCCCCTGTCCGCACTTTCTGTCCAATCGCAAACCCTCTTTCCGTCAGGATTTTGACCAAAAGACGTTCCTCGATGATCGAAGAAGCCAAGTCAAAACCCATGTCAAGGAGGGGTATCATAGGTATCATGATCTCAAAACATAATTTATACATAACCGTCAGGGGAAACCTAGGTTATCACAGCAACTGAGGCCATACGATTCGAATGTCAGTCCAGTGACTCGAGGCCGCCACAGACGGCCACCTGCTATACCGAAAGTAAACCGACACCAAGGTCCGGGGACGAAAATAGTCTAGATATAGACATGGGAAGGGAGAGAAAGTGGAGTACAGCGGGAGGGTGGGTAGAAGGGGGAGTAAGGAGGATCGATAAAGAAACTAGCATGTCGGCAATGGACAGGCACCGAGGAGACTATCACTCCGTCTTCACTTCTCCAGTTGCTGCATTTGTTGCTGAGCGGCAGCCTCTAATTTGGTACGAAGTGAGCATCTAGTGCGGAAGGAGAGATCGATCAAGGTACGTACTCGACGCTTCAACATCGTCATAGGAGTTGTTGTTGGAGCCCAACGCGACGACTCCCTTCTTTGAACGCCGAGACGATCGCCAGAGGAAGATACCCGCAAAGAGGAGAGCAAGGAATACGATTATTCCAATGACAATGCCGGCAATTGCACCTGGCCCAAGGCCGTTGCTACCACTGCCCTGTGTAGATACGCCGTTGGCAGCGTTGGCAGCCGGAACATAATCGGGAAGCGAGGAGATGGAGTCGACAGAGGAGTTGTAGGCGATGAAATCGAATCCAAAAGCTTGAGGTGCCTGGACGTCGGTGAGGTTGACAATGAGGGTGTGCTGTCCGGGTCCAAGGTCTTTGGCATGGAAGAACTGCGTCATTGGAACCGAATCGAAAGTTCCCTTCGGGATCCCATGCGATTGGGTGACACCGTCGATTGTGTAGGAGGCTGTGAGATTACGGGTAGTGTCGACCACCATACCATACACGGAAACGGAGGTCCCTGCGATATTGGGGTTCATGTCCAATAAGCTTTGGGGAGCGGCAACGTTTTAGGAATAGTCAGACGTACCCGTGAACTCATACCGGACACTATCACCAACGGTCGAACTCCAATGGGCCGTGTCTCGATACAGGGGGGTTGAATAGCCGTACTTGAGCTCCTTTGGGGGTGAGGTCGACCAGCTCCCGCGGTAGGCTACGCTGGTTTCGGCATCATCAACAATCAAGGTTCGGCCGTTGAGGGGGGTCGATACGCCGGCGGTGACAGTCAGGTAATCGAAGACTGGGGTGTTCTTGACCTGGCCTACAGCATACTTGAGGGTATGTTCACCATCGGGAAGGACAGCCGACACGAAGCTTCCGTCTTGCTGCGGGGAAACTGGGGTGTTGTCCAAAGTGACGGAGACATCCTGGGACGGATGCATTGTAGGAATGTCAACTCTAATGCCAGTACCTATTCATCTCTCTAAGTCGCCGACAATGGAATGGTTGGATCACTAGACGAAATGGGCGCACCATAGAAAGTATATTGAAACCAGCCATCCTTGCAGGTTTCAGACTTGATGGTGGACCATGTATTGTTAGAGTAAGAGCCAGCAACTATTTGCTTCAAGGTTGGGCAGAGGTAGTTGATCTGGCTGTCTTGGTCGTCAACGAGGAGAGTGTATTCTGAGGGCATGATGGTTACAAAGGAGAGTGAGGAAAGAAAAGAATGTCAGCTAGAGGTCAGCTGTGAGACTTGGGTGAATACAGAAAGAAGAGAAGCTCGAGGGGTTGCGAAGTGCGGGGAGCGTGACGACAGCAAGAAGGGGAACCAACAGTTCGAAATATGCTTGTTTTGAACAACCATAGCCTGGGACTGATGGCGTTTCAATTCCACACGCTCGGCCTTCCCGCTCCCCCATTCAAGGATGGCACCCTCCATTGTTGATGTCACTTTCGGCCAAACGTCACCACCTTGTACAAGGCTTGCCCTTCCTCTCCGGACAAGCCTAAAGTCTGAAATTGTGTTCACCTTCATCTCTGTTGCAGACCGCTCGAAGATCTGCGCCCAGTAAACGCAGTAAAGCTTGGCGAGGACCTGGTGCCGAAACTGTGGATAGATTGAACGGAACAGCCAATTCATCGGCGTTGTCTTGTCAATCACCGCCCCAACGGGCGGCCTTGGGCTAGAGCACCATTTTCCAGATCCTTGCCCTGCATGAAGCGTGATGTCAGAGGAGAAATGAAGGAAGCAAAAACACGACCGGAAGGCGACGCACAAGAGCCTATAAAAGCCGGACAATCAGTGTCGAGCCTGGACACTGGCTGAACTGATAACTGGCTCCAGTTTCGCCGACATGAAGAATCCACAGTCACATCGATTCATTCCGGGAGGACACGTCCATGTTGGCCCCAAGGTATAGAAGGTGGGAGAACAGAAGGAAGGACGAACCACGCGCCCAAGCGCCCACATGGTGGTCGGCTATGCCAAATACCGCAAAATACCGGACATGACGCAGCGTCGGAATTTCACGCCTTCTCTCCGTACAACCCAATGGACACACCGATACCCTCATAGTCCTCACAATGAAGTCCGGTCTACAAAAGGAGGTGCTAGCTCTCTATCGCCGGTGTGTTCCAATCCTTAATCCTAGTCAAAATGGGTCGCACTCACCGCAAGCGACTTTTAGCGCCCTCCGCATGGTCAGAACCAAGCCGGAAAGTGCAAGGTCAAGGTTCCGCCTCTACATCCAATATACCTTCCACGCCAACGCGAAATCCATCTCTCCGCGAAACGTCAGTGCAATAGAACACCTTCTTCGGAAGGGGAAGCGGCAGATCGAGATGTACGAGGACTCGGCGGTGACCCAATGCTTCGTTTCACAAGCCATGCGGGACTGGCAAGCTACGAATCGCGTACCACCACCACGACCAACTACACATTGAGCTCAACCTACTCTACATCCCCGACTCCCATTCGACGAGCGAAAACGAAGAGAAGGGAAGGATACATACCCAAAACGTAGACGAAGTCACCGACACCCTAATGGGAATTATTGTATGAATTATAGATTAATAGGAAGTAGGGTTTGCCTCGACACATAGTCTGTCTAATCCTTCTTCGACGTAACGGAATCTCCGAACAACCCAGCGGCAGCCGTGTCGAGGGCGGACTTGGGGTCAGAACCTATCGGAATAGCGGGCTCCTCCTTCTGCTGCTTCTCCAACGGCTCCGAGGGAGTGGGGGTCGGGGCAGCGGCCTCAACAAGCTCCTCCTCCGCAGGTGTTGAGAGCTCGGTCTTCGGAACGGGAGCAGCCTCGGCGGTGACTTCGGCAGCGGGAGGAAGGAGACCCTCTGCCTCCAACTCCTTCTTCGCCTGTGCGTACCTCTTGGCGTGCTCTTTCCGTATCGCCCTTCCGTTCGTCTGGAACTCGACGAGCTTCTTCTCAGCTTCGAGAACCAAATTCCGATGCAGTTGCATGAATTGGAGGTCCTGGATTTCTTCCTTGCGCTCCGCGAAGAGCTTGACGGCGCCTGTGTACGCGAGGCGTCGCTCGTTCATAACGGCCTTGATACGAGCCATAGTTTTTCGGCACTACATTGCGAGCTCAAGTCATGAAAGAGAATATTAATTGGATAACGCACATGTCCAGCCATAGCCGTTTGCGCAGGGAGGCCAGTC
The DNA here is from genome assembly GCA_951394405.1 of Coprinellus micaceus. Taxonomy (NCBI): domain Eukaryota; kingdom Fungi; phylum Basidiomycota; class Agaricomycetes; order Agaricales; family Psathyrellaceae; genus Coprinellus; species Coprinellus micaceus. Next base: position 1,038,644 of record OX596340.1, on the reverse strand, counting down.
TTGATACCCGCCCTCCGTGCTTCCTCCCTCTGCGTGGCTAAAAGGTTTCGTTCCCTCAACGTCACATACCAAAGGGTATGCAGGTCCTTGAAGCTCTTCAACCGCAGCTCCGAAGCCTTCCACGCACGTCCTAAGCAATGCCAGTTCACACTTCCGTCTCGCGCGAACAAAACGTAACGGCTATTACTCACCAGTAACGTCCCTCCGCGCTGACTCGACGGTCTCATACGCGCCCTCTCCGGTGAGCTTCTCATCCTCCTTTCTCCTGAAGAACGCATAGAGCCCGTGGTCCTCCCTCACGGGGAGCTTGCCCTTCCTCCAGGCGGCATTGCTGGCATCGCCCACGGGAAGGTTCCCGGCGGGTATGGGTTTTCTGGATTCGGTTGCGAAACCTCTTGAGGCGGCTACAGAGAGAGGTTGGAGCGCTGCAGGCCTTGAGCAGCCCCGAGCGAGAGATAGCATTTTGGGTTGGGACGAGGAGGAGGAACCGTCACGAACGCGAACTTTCGGTGGACGAGGCCGGCGTCTGGGGCGATCAAATATTCGCTGACATAACATGTTTGGCTACTCCGACTGAACCAACCCCGGCTGAAGCGCTCACTCTCAACTTGAACATCGACATTCATGAACACAACGAGCTTGGCTGCCAGTGAGGCACATAGATCGTTCTTCTCTGTCTAAGCTACATTCGGACGGAGAAACGATGCCAAATCCCATCCCGACTCGCGGGTACCCTAATTCATGAGGTTGAAATTGGAGACCGAACGGCGGCGAGGGAACGTGACGGTTTTCACAGATGCTTCGACCTACGCGGCAACGTATGAGCGACAAACTCTTCACACAATAATTCACAACACCTACCGGCCAAACGCCGCCATCGTCGACGTCCAATACAACGCCATGGCTCCTGCAAGCCTCCTCCAATTCAGGAAAGTCGGCAATCCCCTTCGCTGGTCCTCTAAGGCTAAGCAGCCTCAACGGCGCATGCCTCTTCACGACATCCGTGACCTGGGCAAGTCTCGTGCGCTGAGTGACCACGGTGACCAACACAATCTCCAAATGATGCAAGGTCGCTGGCAACACTTTGGGAAGGGGGAAGATATTCGGGATACCCATCAACAACAGCTCCTCGAGATTCGTGCACATCGCGACGACCTCCGCTGATATCTGGTTGAAAGGCATAAGCCGGAGAGACCGTACGGTGTGGCAATAAGGGCGTAGCGTATCCCTCGTTGCCCGGCCTGGCAGGTCGCGGAGCTCCAGGACCTGCAGCGAACCCTCGGAGCATTGAAGGAGCCATTGGAAAAACTCGATGCGGAGGTTCCGCGTGAGTCGAAGTTCGTATAGTTGCGTCTTGCAATCAAGCCCCACCTTGGGTGGCAACCCGACCTCGCAGTTGATCCAGAGGAACTCGATGGTGGGGAAGGTGGATACCAGCTGTTGCACCACGCGGGATTGGACACCGCATTCGTGGATATGAAGGGACCGCAGGGGTACGGGGCGGGACTGTGAGACTTGGCTTAAACTATCCACCACCTCGTCGGAAAACGAGACCGGGCCGCCCGCGTGGATACCGAGCTCGTACAACGCGGTGCAGCGCTCGATGCACGTCGCGATGGTCTTCCCCAGTTCATCGATGTCGTACGCGGCATCCCATGGTAAAGCTGTTGCAATACGAACGTGCTGGAGGAGGGCACGCCGCGATTCGTTCGTGTCACCCCCGAGGAAGGTTTCCACGAATTGTGGAGTGAAGGTGACGCTCTTGAACAGCAACGTTTGGGCTGGGCCGCTCCATAGCGAGTTGACCAGGGCACAAGAGCGAAGGAGGGTGCGGTTGGGTGCATGCTCGAATGGACGACCAGCCTCGTTGAGGTAGTATACCTCCTCAAGAACGAGGGAGACGATATCCTCGGGCAATTCTGACATGACTACGTGGAAGATGAGCCTGCATTGCACAGCGTTCAGATCGATGCGGTTAAACTCACCGTCCTTCGAAAATATGTGGGATGGTCTGAAATGACCAATCCCTCAAACACAATCGAAGCTTAAATACAATGTTTCTTCACCTCTCTTACTGCGGGGCTACTCCGAGTTGCTGGGCGCTGCGGTTGAACCGCGTCGCAGCTGGAAATAGGATGTCGCGTCACAGCGTGACCAGAGCGTGACGTCTATTCTTGGTCACGCTGGGCGCTTAACCGACCACTTAGGCGCCTGATCCAGGTGACTGCGCTTTCGGCGCCTCGGTGGTCGCAGTCCGCAGATCAATTTACGTTCACACGAGGTGCCATAATAATATGGCTTCATTTTGGCCCTGCGCCCCCAGCAGGTGACGATGCACGAGTCAGTAGGAGCGGTGCGCAGCATCACGTTACTCCCGCTGCAGTATATAAGCGCAGGCTGTGGCCAGCAAGGCTGTCTGACTTCCGCCCACAAAATTGAAGTCCGGTAAGATGTGCCTTGTCTCAGCGAGGCGTTTTTCTGACCCATGGCTCCTCATAATCAGGTTCGCTCAGGACACCAAGTGCCGACCATGTATATCTCCCCCGAGACCGAAAGACTGCACTTCGCAGAGCAGGGAGAGCCAGTTTACTGGATCCAAAACACACAAACCGCGATTCAAGAGTCTCCCCAAGTGCTCCATGCAGGGATCCCGCCCATAACAAGAGTGGAATCTCATACCGCCGCTTCAAGGTGCACGCCTCCGAGACGAACAAGGTCGCGATCACCTCCGAACAAAAAATAAACTTCGTCTAGGTTATCCCGAGGAATAGAACCTTCGAGGAGGAGACCCAAAATTACATTACTACCTTTGTGAGCTACCTTGTCCTCCAAAAGTTCAAATTGTTCCCTTTGAGGCTACGGAAGGAATGTCGAATTGGCTATGCGGGCGTGTCAGCGACGCGACACGACCTGGAGGGGTGTTGACGGCAAGGAAGGTATCGATGAACGGGGAATTGAAATAGACGCCCTTGAGGACTAGCTTCTGCGCAATATGGGTCCGCGCTGAGCTGGTGAGAGCGCAAGCACAAATTGTAGCCCTATTCACGACGAGCTCATTCCGAGTAGGATCTATGACATCGCACTCGTAATAAACCTCCCGACGAATAGCGGGGATTAAGTGGTGTATAATTTGAGGCATGAAGGGCAAGCAGCGATCGGAATAGCACTCTCAGGAGATATAGTAGACGGTAGAGTGGAGATAGCAGGAAGATGTAGAGAGATTGCATAGTAAATGTCCCAATATATCTCTGGATTGTGATGTGTGGGTCCAGCACTGCTCATGTTGTGGGTGAGTACTTTTGTGGGTTTCCTGAGAGGTCATATGGTGCAAATTTCCACCAGCTAAAATTTTATACGGGATGGTCAATCTCCACCTTCGACAAGAATAGCGCGAGCGACGAACCTCGAATGAACCCGTCCGAACACATTCTTTACAAGCCAGCGAAGGGGGCCCGGGAAGGGTGGCTAGATACAATGGCTCTGGGGTCAGAGCGCCATCAACAGTATATGGGAGACATACACACCCAGGCAGGCGAATCTTCCGGCTTGTGAGCTGTGACCATGAATGGTATAGCGGTCGTGAATCCCCCTTGAGACTTGATGTGTGCGTCAAGGTCTGCATTTTCACGTCAATCAGCTGCACAAAACGAGGTCTTAACATCCCGAAAGCACTGACCACTGCACAGCTTATCGAGAACCTTCTTGTCAATCTTGCGCATATTGTCTGGATGAAGTGTTGGGATCTGTGCGCGCGAGGTGAATACGGAGACGGCGAAGATAAGTGCATAAAGTTGCTGCACCTCATCGTGAAGGTGCTGAACCAATGGACCTCCGAGCTTCTCTAAGATCTCCCTCAGTCTCTCCGCATCGTATTCCTCCGGCCTTCGCTCGAGGCCATTAAGGTGCTCGTCGAGGGCCTCCATCGCATCATGGAACGCCTTGTGCTGCTCTATGTTTCCCTCTACTATCTGAGCGAGACCTTCTCTGGCGAGTACAGGAAAGAAGATTTCCTCTTCGGTATGGTGATGCTCGTGAAGCGTACCAACCGCCGACTTCGCGTAGCTAATAAACGCCGGGACGTCCTTCGCCGAGACGAGAACAGCGTTGTGCCAAACAGCATTGAGACTCCGGATGATGGCGTTGTGGACCAACGCCATCTCTCCGGCGATGTTGCCCCCAAAGTCGTCTGCTAGAGCTGCAGTGAGTGGGTAAGAGGGGAGGGCGATCGTCGGGAAAGGGCTGCTCCAGTCGTCGCTGCCATGTGTGGGTCCGTCTGAGGTCATCGTCGAGAGGGGAAGACGAATCCGAAGATGAGGATGAGAACACACTGTTCGCACCTGTACTTATAGCCTGCTTCTGAAACGCGTTGACCCGCAGAGGACGAAATGATCAACAGTTATATATCTGACAAGGACAGGTAAGGCCAGATAACGGAACTGCCTTCACCAGACCTGTGCAGATCTGTGCAGATCTGAACTGATCAGATCGTCCTCTGGGGTGCGATTGAATGACATCCCGATCGTGGCGCGCACAGGCCCTTCCCTTCCCTAGCTTTTCGACGCTGTCCAGCGTGGGAACTCCGAGCCGAGGGTCCTAGAAAGAGGTGAACCGTGATCAGCAACTATCAATTGGGTCGTTCTGTGGGTAAAGGCGCTCGTCAGGGGATCGAGGAGGGGCGAAGCCGAGCTTAGCTGCAATTAGGCGCCCAGGCCGAATCGGTGTCAATAGTGCGCTGTTCCGCGAGTAGTGGGTTGCGGGTTGGTTGCGGGGTATCACGACCCCTGCCCAGCTTCGACCCTGCTTGACGCATGTCAATCGTGTCCAATGATAACGCAGATATGATACCGGCGGTCGGGATGAGCTTCAAGGCGATGGCCAAGGAACAGTGGATGGTTGAGCGGAGGCTCGAGAACCATGTGGTGTGGCTGCAGCCGGACTTCATGCCTGCACATAGCCTTTGACGCAGACTACTGCATTTGAACAGATGAGGCATTTTGTATTCAAGGCGGGAATGAAGGAGCGAACAGGACGATGGGCGCTTAATTGAAAATATTTGAATGGTATGGACTTTCCGGAAGTTCGCATTAGGTGGGGAATCGCACACGACATACCTGTCGCTACTTTAGAAAATGCTATTAGGCCGAGTCTACCGCGATGGGCTCACGAGGAGGGGAGCGGGCCACCCGATACACATCATCCTATTCCGAAAGCATTGTTAACCCCTATACCAGACGGCACGGCATCAAAATGAAATGCTCACCGCCCATGTGGTGCACTCCGTCAACTGCAGCTCTATCCCACTCGTTGTGCACACATCCTGTAGGTCACGGAGTACCTCTTGATTTCTCAAAAGTCTAATCCAACTACCCCAAAGACGAAGGGAGCGAAGATGTGGATGGGACTTGACGAACTCGATGAGAGACCTCGCCACCTCTGAAGCAGAGAATCGGGGGACGAAGTTCTTAATGAGGACCAAGAGGTGCTTCAAAGTAGGGTAAATGGTGGGGAGGACAAGGGGTTGATCGTTCTGTCCAATGTCCATCATCAGCTCCTCGAGCCTTGTACACATTTGGGCGATGACTGCCGCTACGTGGGTGAATGCCGTCGTAAAACGCAGCGAGCGTATAGAACTGCAGTATGGCCTGAGAGTATTCGCCATCCAGCTGTGCCTATCTTGGGCTAGTGGAAACCCGAAGTCGAGCAGGTGGATTGATGCTTGTGATGCCTGGAGGAGCCATTGGAGGGTTGTCTGCGACACAATTTCGTCTTCTAGGCGTAGATCGCGCAACTGGCTGTTGAAATGTAGCTCCCTACATTGGTATGGAACAAATCCGACTGTTAATCCTCGGGCTAGCCATAGGGATTTCAGGGTACTGAGCAGTGCGAGAAGCTGGTACATCCTTGTTGATGGGGGTCGTTCGAGATCGTATGGAGTTTGTCGAAGGATATGAAGTGACCGAAGAGCAAGAGGTCGCGAATCCGCGATCTGGCTTAGTTTGTTAATCATGCCCCCCGACATGAGCTTCATGTTCGTCCAGTTGAACGTTAGGGTATGGAGGAGGGTACAACGGTCGAGTAGGGCGATGATCTCGGTTGAGGCGTCGGTGAGGCATCCAACGCGGACAATACGCACATGGTGCAGGAGGGCGTTCTTGGATTCATCCAATTCCGCGTGAAGGAAGGCTTTGCGGAATGTAGGGTTGGTTTTAACACTTTTAAACAGCAGGGTCTGCGCAAGGGCTCTCCAGCTTGAGTTGACAAGGGCGCACGAGGCAAGGGTAGCTCTATCGATATTGTCCACAGGATCGCCACTCCACAAGTTGGGATCGACTCGGTGGTAGGCCTTTTCAAGGATCGAAGGGACGACGTCGTGATCCAAGCGCTGCATGATGGTGTTCCGTCCCTTCGATGGGGGACAATGAGAGGAGAAGATGGCCCGTTCGGTAGTGCTCTCGGCCACTTGACGCTATGACGTCGATGACAAAGCCAGCATATCCCTTTTGAGGATTCGACACGTTACACGGGGAAATGGATCGTACACGAGGCGTAGAATGAATAGCAAGATAGACGAGTCCGTGAAGAAAGGAAAGCGAATGGATAGAATAGCAAAGCGTTGTGAGTAAGTATCTGCGTGTGCGAGAGAGAGAATAAAAAGACAAGGTCATACCGAGAACCCGTCACGGTTCATCGGAACCGTTGGCGCTCGATGATCGATTTCTGCCGTGAGTCTCGAACGACACGCCTGTGAATAGGTGGGTTTCAGTATGAGCATGCTTGCGCACCATCTGGCGAAAGGATGGGGCGCACCAGTAATTTTCCATGACGTTCGCCTGTCCCAACTTCCGCAGGAAGTTCTCGTCATGTGTGATGATGACGAGCTGAAAGTTCGCGTGCGACTTCCTCTCATTGATGATACTGGTCGTAACCCGTCAGGCCGAGCACTAACGGCGATATAAGAGCGAGTCCACTCACTCGACGAGACTCTCAGCCAACGCATCAATATTCTCAGTATCCAAAGCGTTCGTTGGCTCATCCAGGGCGAGGATACCACAATTCTGGCCAAACGAATCTGATAGAGCCAGACGAATGATGATAGACGCCAGCATCTTCTGACCAGCCGAGCATCGACCCCGCATGTCCATCTCGACCTGGTCCTTGGTCATGACGACACGGTAATTGTACGACCGCTTCGAGGCACCACCTTCGACATCCGACTTGATTTTGATGCCGTCGATATCCGTTCCCTGGTAGGTCTTGTTCCAAAGGTGCTTCATCGTGTCATTGACTTCTTCCATCTTCAAGCCGTGATATTTCATGATGGCGCTGGTAGAAGGTTGGAGCTATGGTGATGGGAAAGAACAAGAAACGTACTTGTCAAGGGCCTTGGCGTACTTCTCCAAGTCGTTGTTGGCCATGTCGGCGATCTGAAGGACGGAATAGTAGCTAAAACCGCGACACATGGGAGAAGCAATAAGGATTGCACACCTTCACTCGGATCAATTGGTCGGTATAGTCTTTGTTGATGTCCTTGAACTCTTTCATGTCGTGCTCCAACCCCTTGAGCTGCGCCCGCATCGAACTGAGCTCTCCACCCAAATGGTTATACTGTGGAAGGGCGACTTATCAGCTTCTTTGAACTGCCCTGCAGCCTCCACCACTTGCCTCAGTACTCAGTTTCCCCTCGTGCTCCTTCATCCTGGGCCATAGCTTTTCGAATTCCTGCTTCGCCTTCGCAGCCTCCGCCACATTTGACTCCAGAATCTTCTTCTCCCATTCTGCAATGCTGCTGCGCAGTTTCCGAATACGGATATTCTCGCGCAGGTTCGCATTCGAAGCTCCGGCGTCGCTGATCTCCTTTTCGATCCCCTTGATGTTGGTGCGGCAATCCTCGAGTCTGCCATTCGTCGCATTGAGTTCCTCTTCGCAGTCCCTGATGTTGATCAAGCAGTCGTCGAGACTGCGACCGCGTTTATCCTTCATGTATCTGCAGGGATCATAATCAGAGAGAGGAAATGATGCGACGGCTTAGAACTGCGAACCTCTCAATTTGCTTGGTGACAGACATGATACGATCGACCACCATGTTGAGTTCCTGGAGGCGCGTCTGCGAAAGGGTCAGCTTGGCGTTGAATTCGTCCTGCATTCGCTTATGCTCCCCCTCCAACGCCTGGATCGGTGCTTGTGCTGCTGAGATTTTGGCATCGAGTTCCTAGTTATATTACTCAATTTCTGTCTTTTTGTCGGAGAGGTAGTCGATGCATACCTTGATCTGGGCCTGGAACGTCACGACGTCCTCCTTCATTTGCTCCTGGCGCTCTGAGAGCGATTTCAGCTCGCTGAGCTTGTTCAAGGATTTTTGCTCATCAAGCTCGAGCTGGTGGCACTTCGACTCGAACGTCCTCAGAGCATTCTGTAGTCGCTCCTTCTCAGCGATCAGCCCAGTTTTCTCCTTCTCAATGGCGCGGCTGTGGTACGAAAGTCAATTTCATACATGAAAAGCAGAATCAGAGTGGCTTACAGTGCAGTCGTAATTTCGTTGAGTTCGTTCTGGACATCGTCAACTGTCCTCGTCGTCCCAGTCATTGACAACTCTGTCTCAAGATCGCCGACCTCGCTTTTCGTCCGGTCGATCTCCTTCTTCAATCGATCGATGGTCGCTGTCTGGTGCTTCAGGTCCCCGAGACTTTTGACGAGTTGCTTGAGGTTGTCCAGCTTCTCCCCGAGCTACCAGGCGTGCCGATACGTCAACATTGAGTCGGGAGATCTATCAAAATGCTTGAAACCCACCGTATCGGCTTGAGTAACCAGCACTGGGCGTTTCTCCTCTTCCTCTTCTAGCTTGTCTTTCAGCACAGGAATATCCTTTTGTAAGAGTTCCGTGCGGCGGATGTCGATGGGCTTGAGGTCGAGGTAGGTCTGATGCTGGTTTTCATACACTGAGATTGCCCCCTTGGGTTTCGCCTTTGCTTCTTGAGCAATAAGAGCTTTGACCTAAGTGAAGTTCAGGCACCCGTCAGCCCAACGTACACAGGTTAAACCCAGGAGAACAAAAACTGACGTGGGCTGTGAACTTGGCAAATTCGTCGTCCTCAAATTCACGGTTACAGGCCAAGCAGTGGCCTTCCTCCTTGCCGACATTTAGGATCTTCTCGTAGACAGCGACGGATCCGAGGGAACTATTTTGATCCTTTCGCAGCTCTTCCAGGTCCAGTTTCGACTCACGGAGAGCTTCTTCCAATGTGTCGAACCCGTCTTCCTCTCCCTTTCCGATGGTGATTGCGATTTTGGTGTCATATTCTGGGAGGTACCCAATTGAGCTTGAGTTATGTGTCCGGTGTACGTCATGTTGCACTACTTACCGCGCGCTTCCTTCTGCTTTGCAGCAATTTCAGACTTGACGTTCACAAGGCTCGTTTCCAGGTTCTCTAGGGTTGACTTGGCTGTCCTTGCGTCGCGGTCGATTTCATCTTGCTCGTATTCCTTCTTGCTAGAATGCAGAGTTGGCGTTGTTCTTGAGAGCGAACGAACACCCGCCAACTCACCGTATGACTCGGTCAATCTCCGTTTCCATGTCATTGGAAATAGGCGCTTCACTCGTGAGCTCTTCGAATCTCAGCGATACCGCTCGTTGTCTAAAAATAGTCAGACTTTGACCACAACAGAAGGGCGAAGGTCCCTACGTGGTCTCCCTCTCCAAGGTCTTCGCCTTGATTTCGGCCCGCTTCAGATCCAGCTTCGCTCTGGAATCAGCCTGCATACTAAGGACTCGACTCTCCTCCAACAGTGACTCCCGCTTCTCGTCCAGGCGGCGCGACTGATCAGTCTTCTGCTGAATCTTCTCGTCATGCTTAGCGTCCAAGATGTCGGCCTTGATCTTGTCGACTCGAGCCCTCTTCTCCCTGATTTCATCTTGCGTTGTCTGGAGGCTGATTTCCAGACCTGACTGCGCGTCCAATTGACGCTCCGTTGTGCGAATCGAGGTTTGACGGTCTTGCAGTTGGTCGCGGAGAGTTTGTCGTTGAGTCTTGAATGCTTGAGCTTCGTTCTCGAGTTTTCTGATTTTCGAGTGGTACTCGTCTGACTTCTCACTCAACTCCGTCTGAAAAGGTCATTAGCATACTGTAAAGGACAGTCACGACCGCCTACCTGGATTCTCTCAAACTCGGACTTTTGCCTCCGTTGGGCCTCCTGGAGCCTGGATACGACTTCAGCGACAGCATCGCGTTCCATCCTCTGTTCTGGAACAGGAATGTTATACTGCTTTGCGGCTTCGCGGAGCAAGTTCTCTCTCTCCGCGAGGCGAGTTTTCTGGGCATCGGCCTCAGCACTGAGCTTGCCTTTCAAGGAGAGTAGGTCGGTGTGCTGATCGCGGAGAGCAAGAATTTCGTCCTCAATGTCCTGCTTTCCCCTCTCCTCCTGGAGCAGAGCCTGTCGCTGCCTTTCGATGTGCTGGTTGAATTGGCCCATCTTCAAATTCAGCTCCTCGTCGGTACCTGCCACACTCGTTTAGTTTTGCGTCGCCACAGGTGATCAACACTGACCAGGTAGCTCCTCGAAGTTGCTGTTCCGGGCATTCTCTAGCTCCTTCTTCGCATCCTGTTTCCTTTCTTCCCACTGCGCGATGTCTTTGTAGAGCTCCCGGAACACTGCGTTCTTCTCGTAGAATTCACGGTTGGCATTTGACACTCGATTGAACTCCTTCTTGGCGTTCTCCTCCTCAATTTCCTTCGTCGCAATGCTCGCTTTCTGGTCCTTGACCTTTCCCTTGAGCTTGTCTAGGTGTTGCTTTTCGCGTGACAGGCTGATGAGTCGCTCTTTCTCGGCCTTGAGTTCCGCTAAACGATCCTTGCGCAGGCTCTTGATGTTGTCCAGGGCCTTGGTGTACCGTGTCGCTTCGAAGATGTCGTCAAACTTTTTCTTGAGGATGGAGGGCTCGGCCAGGGGCCAGTATGAGTCCTCTTGGTGGCAGAAAATAACGTTTTCGAGCACTGCTTTGGATACACCGAGTAGCTGAGGGATCTCTGCGTCCATTTCCGCGCACTTTGTCGAAATGACGCCTCTCTGCGAGCAGTCAATACCTAGCCATTTCGATATGGTAGTTAACGCACCTTCCCGCCCTTTTCAACATTTCCATCTGCCAACGCCAAAATACTCTCCAGGGTTTTCATAGTCAATCCCGACGTCTTTTTCACTGTGACACTCAGGTTGCGAACAGCCAGCATCCGCGTCCCATTGGCGGCGTTGAATCGCAGCTTGACCTGCGCCTTCACTTCCTTCTCATTCGCCATTTTGGGGTCGTGCACAAAGGCGCCTCCCCTCGTATTGGGCGGCTGCTCGCCCGTAGTTGCATACTTGAGGCACTCGATGATAGTCGTCTTGCCGCTGCCGTTGTGGCCAACGATGACAGTCACTGGGGAGAAGAACTCGATGATAGAGATTTGTTTGTCGTCGAACGACCGAATCCCTCGAATAGCGAGCTTGTTGAGGCAGGCCATGGCGCTCAAATGCCGCTGGACGTGTTGCTAGAATCTGAATTCAGAACGCGTGGGGTACCAGAGCAAAGAGGTGACTCGAGGTTAATGAGTGGGCTGTGAGCGTGACGCGACCGAACACGACGGTCACGCGGTCACGAGGGTCAAGGTCAGCCTGTCACGGTCACAGAGTAGCCCCTATCTTGTCACGGTAGAGCTTGACTCGCGACTCGGACCTTAGTAATAGTAGTTAGGCGCAATTCCAGAGATTCTGGCCGTTCATACCACTTCATTCCCAAACAGATTCTGGCCCTGACTTCTAAGGTGGTCACGCCTCTTCCCCAATGACCCGTACGCTGCATCGTCATCTTATACCCTGTCATGAAAGGCAACTCAACTCTTCGTGGTGCAATGATTACGTCTCCATACTCGAAACTTTCGAGCAGGGTTGATGCAGTATATCCGAGGGACCCAATTGAAGCGACGCGTCTGCATATGTCGGGGAGAATGGCGTCTGAAACCATGCCACGGGCAGCGGCGCCCGCAGGTGACTTCAGAGAGCGACAGGTAACGGTCGACTCGGCCGTGTGCGAGGCCGTCGATCTCCCTAAATTCGACCATGCTATTTTCTTCTGGAGTTGTGAAGTCGATGACCCAAACGTGTTTGAGAAAGTCGATCATACTCGCTCTGAAGACGGCGCTTGCAGAGCTGGCGTTGCACACGACCGATTCGAACAACAGGCCCTGGGCCGACTCTCTCCACGCCTAGTTCACAAGCGCGCATGAGGGAATCGTGGGCTGGTGAGCTGGTTCCTTGCTGAGAGGTTTGCTTTCCCGATTTTAAGCAGTTCCTTGAAAATGAGCATGATGTCTTGCGGTATCGAGATCATAGCCCTCTGTAATGGACAGGATATCAGTTGAAGAATCACTTTGCCTCTCAAAGAGGCCCAGTTACCTTCGAGATAACTGAATATCGTCACAATGCAAGAGTTCTCAGTGGGGGAGGTGAACGGCGATATGGATGATAAAAAGGCGCCCGGCCTTTGGCCGGGGCTGCGCCACCTTGCTTCAGCAAGATCGAACCAATATAATATGAAGGGTGAGGCGGCGATGATTTTTGCGAAGGAGGAAGGCTATTATAAGAGGCACGAGAGTAGGCCATTTATGTCACGGGGAACCGTGTTCGCCCCAACATATTTCCTCGTGGCCTCAGGGCAACTACATAAGGTATCTTTAGATTAGGCTCACTCGCTGGCGCACGCCTACGGCGTGCTCGCGCTCGCTCGCTTAAGACTAATCGTCCTAAGTAGCTGTGATGGTGGGCCCATAAGCATGGGCTCACACGGGAAGACAAATATGCTGGAGTGAACGGGAAGGGTTGGGCTAGATGAGGATATAATTCAATGTCAGGTAGATACTGGTGAAAGAATGGTGTATAACGGGGTAAACCCCCAGGGCACTGAGGGAAGCCGCAGCACTTTGGCAAGGCATGCAATGACAGCAGAACGACGATAGGGGAAGTCACGAGAAATGAAGAAACAGATCGGGTGGGTCTCGTGGTGTCTCGAGGCGCACACGATCGACGCTGAGGTGAGCCGTACTCGACTCGGAGAGCAAAATGGAGGTCAAAGATAGGGGGCATAGTATGAACGAACCAAACAAGTACAACCGTGTCAATGTCCTTAAAAGGAAGTTAAGGGAAAAGTCATTAGCCTTGCTGAAGCAAGGAACTGTGGGTCCACCATCACCAATTCGTCATCACGATCACCCGAGCCACTGGCCTGCAGGCTCAGGCGCTTGTTCTCAACAACCCCCACCATGTCAGGCATTGGCCCCCAGCTTCCCCCACACTTTCAGCATTTAGTTGGATCCTCGAATGGACCTGAAGACGATGACGATGATGTTGGACCTCAACCGACCGTAGGACCGCAGATGCCGCCAGAGTTCGGCGCCAAGGACCACCAGGAAGACGAGGCACCGCAAGCCGGAATTGGCCCCGCTATCCCAACACATCTCCTCCAGTCTACCAGAAAACCCAGAATGGAGGAGGGATCGTCGAACCCTCCGCCACACTCGCGACCGAGACAAGCACCTCAACCAGGACCGTCAACAAACCGCAAAGTCGTCGGACCAACCCTGCCGAATTATGGGCCAACATACAACCCCGATACGTATGGGAACGTTGAGGACGAAGACGATTCCGACGAAGATGTGGGACCAAAGCCTTTACCCGCGGGCATGAAGCATGAGGAGTCGAACGCAGTAAAGGAGTTTCTTGAGAGGGAAGAGAGGATGCGAAAAGCTAGGGAGGTGAACGCAGGTTGCAGCTTAACCCCGTCCTAAAATGCTGAAGCGAGCACTGCTCTAGGAAGCGGCGAAGGAGAAGAATGCCCCGAAACGAGAAGAGTGGATGTTGGTCCCACCTTCGAACTCTGACCTCCTTGGAAGTGCGTCATTGTTCCTTTTCAATCACATCCCAGGTTTAACGAGCAGCGGGCATAGACCTCGACCCCACAAAGATGAAGAAAGGGCGGCAATTCGCGAAAAGTAGCCAAGCATCAAGTGGTCCCTCCGACATGTCTCTGTGGACTGAAACCCCTGCTGAGCGCCAAAAACGTTTGGAAGATGAGGTCATGGGTCGAAAACGTCGAGCTGTCGACGTTGCCAACAGTGACGCAACGGAAGACCCTGAGAAGAAGAGGAGGAAGAGGGAGGAAGCCCAAATCAAGCGGGAGGTGGACGAGTACAATGTTCGTGTATCACATACACTTGTGTCCGTCGACTGCCTCACACTGGTTTTCATTTACAGAAGAAACTCCGTGGCCCTTCCTTGATTGACCAGCATGCGAAGGCGGTAGATGCGAAAAGAGACGACTCGGAAGGTCCCCCGGTTATCTGGGACCATTCAAGGGACATGGCGATCGGCGGGCGGCTAATGGACGACGACAAACGGAACGCAATGGTGCGCGAGTCAAAGGGCTTGGGGGAGCGGTTCAGCAGCGGCCGAAGCGGAGGATTTCTCTGAGCCTAGGTACGATGTATGGAACGCGAGATGATCGCCTCGACTAATTCGAGTATAGGTGAGATCAGTGGGAGTGGGACCGGGGAAAGGCGGTGGGAGTGGATCAGTGGGACCACAATGCAAAGTGGGCCATAGTCCCACTTGCAATGCGATAGCGATGGCCATGAATGAGGTCATACCGGAAGTCCTCCGGTCCTATCACATGCAGCGCGCGCTAATTCGTCGCAACGGCATTCATTATCCTGTACATAGAGTCGAAATCTCCGTAGCCTTCTTCAATATATTCTCTTTCTTTTGCTCGTGCCACTTAGTGCAGCTGCTCTGCAAGACTGAAAGCACGACCTGCGATGTCGAACAAATCATAACACTACCTATCACAATATCCAATGGGGGACAGAAAGTCGAAGTTCGTTGAAATAAGCGCTGGTTCCCGTGCCATTTGAGCACGTGTAACCGGGCAGACCGAAGGGGCCGCCGCTCTTTGCAGTCTCCGATGAAATACGCAGTGGGACTGCCACCCTGGTGCCATCAAGTCCCACTGCAATGGTCCCACTGACCACTGGGGGGGTCTCACTCCCACCGATCTCGTCACCACCGACTAATTCTTGGATTATATTCATATTGTACAACAGTTCGGCGTGTTAAGTTACTACTTTGCTGCGGGGGCCGGGAAACGCCTTGGTGGCAGCCTTCCAGCTGCCTTGCTCACCTTCTCCACTTCCGTCTTCATGAACTCGATCGTCAACTTGACGAAGTCACCCATCCCCTCATAGTCATCCAGGGCAATGGTCACCTTCGCCCAATTCTCGGGGGTATACTTCTCTTCAACTTTCCCTCCACTCCCGAACCACCTCTGGAACACCGTTGGAGCAACGCTTTCAATCCACCGCTTTTCCGCCAATTTCTTCCCGACGTTGAAGCGGTAGTACGTGCCAGGCTCACTAATGGCTTGGGCCATCTGGTTAGCATGCTCGGAGAGAGTGACCAGCTCCCACATGCGCTCGAGGGTGAGGAGGGTACTGCCCACATTCCCGAGAGCATTGCTGCTGGTGTTTGGGAGGACAACGTTTGGATTCATCCCGGTGCCTATGGTGACGAGGCAGCTAATGGGACGGGCGAAGCCATAGTAGACACGGGCTTCCCCGAGGAGGCTGTCAGGGATTCGATCTGTATCAGCGACCGGTAGCGAATGGAACATAGTAAGACTTACAGTAACACCGGATTATTGAAACCCACACCGCCGTCGATGTACTCGTGGTCTCCTAACTTGATACGGGGGAAGTATGTTGGTGCCGCGGACGTTGCTCTGGCAGCTTCCCAGATCTTGTAGTCCGCGAAGGACTTCTCCACGTTCCCGTTGGTGTACGTACGCATATGGGTCGCAACAGAATTGCTCAAGTCGTCAGCTCGGCACGACAGCACAAATCTAGCAATCAGTTAGCCTTCCTGGACAACGATACTGCCGGTCGACTGCAAGAAAACTCACACTTGACAATCGCCATCTGGGTCCCTCATCGGTGCGTCAGGGTCGCCGGTCTTCCTTTTAACGATTTTCTTGACAGCGTTCTCCAGAGCCTTCGCAGAGTACCGAGCGCCCGTGTCCGACGCGTTATCTATCTTCGCGAAGACAGTAGACCCGAAGATTTCTCCAGCGAGCTCGTTGTACGTCGCGATACATTCGTCGACGGTCATTCGCAGCCGGCCAAGCATTATGGCGAGGATGCCCCCAGTGCTCGTACCCGCCATCATATCAAAGTATTCGCAGGGCTTGGCGTTGGGATCCCCAGCGATTTTGGCCATGATGTCCTTGAGGATGTAGAGGGAAGATATGCCTCGCACTCCTCCCCCGTCTAGACTCTGCAGTCAGAGTAGTTCGCGACACGGCGAACTGTGCAGAAGCGACGTACCGAGGGAGAGAAGGCGGAGCGGCTGGTGACTTTGTTTCGCGCCGTACTCCCAGTCGGAACGGATCTCCTGCCCAAGCAGAGCGGTCTCGACGGAGACTGCGGGAGGTTTACCTTCAGGCGTCAACTCGTCGAGATACTTGTTGATGGCTCCTTGCAGCTTCTGTGTGGCGTCGGTGACGGCCTCCCAATCGACCTTTGGCTTCTTGATTTCGGGTCGGGGGCCTGCTCAGCTGTGTCAATCCCTGGGGTATCGGAGACTGTGCCCTTTACTCGCCTTGGTTTGAAATGCGGACGACCAGTCGGGCAGAGTGTGCGTGCAGCTGCCATCCTGCGAAGCGGACACAGGGCCGCACTGCAATGACATTGCCGGGCTAATCAAGATTTATGAGCGAACCCTGAAACCAGAGCGACCGGGACAAGTACTACCTCAAGGTGAGAAAAAATATCGTGTCGGCTGTGGAGGAAAAGCCCGGTCTGCTCTGCTCCCTCATCCAAGGAAGGGAGCACATCGTGACTCCTCCAGACCAGAGACCTTCCGTCCTTGACCCTCGGTGTCTGGGAGTCAGGCGTCTCGAGGACGACGATATCGAACCAGCTCCAGATTCCAGCCACGCCGGGGTCCGACTTCCCTGGGTTATGGGCAACGGTGAAAAGCTGGATATCCTGGAGCTTCGAGATGGTGAAGTCTTGAAGGGCCTGTAGTGCGGATCTTAGCTTCAAGGCAAGACAGAGGGGGGGAGGCAAAGGCACATACCGGAGTGGCAAACCATATTTCGTCGGTTTGCTGGTCCGACGTTCCAACCAGGGAGCAACCAGAGGTTGTAGTGAGGGTGTATACACCATCCTGGATCGTGTCGGGAATGTCGAGTGGCATATCATTGCCCTCGTCCAAGCTGAGGGCCCACGACGCAGGAGAGAATACGTCTAAGTGTGAGTCTTGCATGAGATCAACGTCGCAAAAGGGTGAGAGGGCTTGTACGCACCCTCATCGAGGAGCTTCGCGTGCAGTTTTCCAGCCTTGGCGAGGTTCTTCCAGCCAGCGTACTTGGCGCAAACGCGAACCCCGATGACATGTCCAATCTGGGGTGGTTACTTCAGCACTCGAAGTCCGCCAGGGAAATGCAAATAGAAGTCTACCTTGAGAACATCGAACAATTCATGACGCCTGTCAAAGACGAAACCGAAGTGACGAGCGACTGAGCCGTCGGTATCGTCCGGGTCTGTGCGGTTCCAGTGGCTCCGCCAGACGTGCTCTCCCTTCGGTTCAGTAGCATCAGGACTTTCGAATATCACCACCTCAAACCAGCTCCACTGCCCAGCGGCCAGCCCTTCATCATGGCCGTGGTCAGAGGAGTCGGTCTGAAGTTGCAGTTGAATAGCGCGATAGACGAAAGTGCGGTCGACAGGCTCTGATCTGAACCAGACCTTGGAGACGGATTCGGGGCTGGAGGCCTCGACGACACAAAGCGTGTCGGACTCGGCGAGGGTGGTTATGGAGGGCATTTGGGAAGATGGAGAGGAGATACAGCGAGAGTGCCTCTTTATAGGCAATTGTGTCAGTCTCGTGCGGGAAGCGCCCAGCGCCGCCCTTACCCCTGAAGAACGGAGAGGCAAATTGAAACGTCGCCGGCATCCTTGGGCTAGTGAATGGGCACCCGAATAGACTACGCTGTAGAACAAGGACGTGCACTGCAACGAAGTGATAAAGCGGACGACAGGATACCTTTCCTGGGCTTCGAGCTCGCGCACAATAACCGTGCCTCTCGTAAACTCTATAGATAGCTCGATCTAATCGGAGATACAATAATGCAAAGTTGACATTCACAGCTTCTCGCAAATGTCCGAATCGGTGCAAGAATGCACCGACGTTCCTTGTGTCCCATTGGCCAGGTTCAATGCGGCGAATCCGCATCGA
This sequence comes from Coprinellus micaceus, assembly GCA_951394405.1. Classification (NCBI taxonomy): domain Eukaryota; kingdom Fungi; phylum Basidiomycota; class Agaricomycetes; order Agaricales; family Psathyrellaceae; genus Coprinellus; species Coprinellus micaceus. Next base: position 1,020,329 of record OX596340.1, on the reverse strand, counting down.
CACGCTAAGAACCCAGCCAGTCAGGAGGAACGGAGGACGGAGCGTGGAGGAGACCTTCGAACATGCAAATGATCGGGCTGTCTCAAGATCATAACGCAAGAACGAGATTTCCACGTCCAGAGCGTGAGAACCTGAGTGGGGAGAGCCTCGTAGATTTAGCGCCCACTCCGGATTGGCAGCCCTTATTCTCTGAATAACTGCCTTCCGCCTGTCTCCCAAAAATACCCCATGGTCAGCTGAGGACCTGAGGGTTGGAGCCTTCCCCAGCGGGGGACGATAATAATACCCCGGGGCGCCACTATGTGCTATCCTACGTAGAACTTTCCATTCCACGTCGGCTCTTCTAAACGTGCAAGCCGTGCTCTTAGAAAACGCCCTATCATCGCTGCAACTTAGAACTTGAGAATACGAGCTTAACTGTCCATGAGGTCCGGAGGACCCGCTGCGCTCTCATTTGTTAGCCCGTGCCTCAATTATGCTTTCCGAAGTTCATGATCGCCGCCGAATATGACGCTCCGACGATGCCGACTTCGAGGCATTCTGAAATAACTTTTGCCTGGCTCACAGAAGGTCCCAGTGCGGACCCTTGGAAAACATGTTCTTTCAGTACATATGGTTATGCTTTCCTCTGTTCCGGTGCCCTCCAACTTCTCACTCCATCATATGGCGCACAAAAGCTTCATTCGCTCCCGCTCGAGGTCATCTTCTAGCAGCCCAAGCACCCAATCTCACTCCTACAACCTCCGTAATCTAATCTCGCTCCCACTTCTCCAATTCACCCCGACACCATCGACGCGCTCATCCCCTTCCGGCTCTCAGGCGTCCGGCCAAACCTCAGGCTCTCTGAGCATCTCCGAAGCGCCTCGTCAAGCAAAAATGAGCTCAAGAGGTAGCAGCAGGAGCCATAAAAAGCGAGACCGGTCCCTCTCCCGAATGCTCCTCCCCACCGTCTACCCAACTCCTACAAAGAGAAGGAAAGTCGACAGAACCAGACCTCTCGTCACTTTCGATTCTCCCAAGCCAGGATCCCAGGATAGCTCAGAGCGCCTCACGCTCCCACCCAGCCCCTCCTCGTCCCAATCGACCGAGCTCCCCGAAATCGTTGTTGGGAGGACACTCGTCACCCCACGGAGGCCCGGCAGTGCGGGGGGAGTTGGGAAGGGTGTAGGTATCAAGATGCCAGTCTCGAAATCCTTGAGGATCCGTGGTAGTGCAGAACGACGCCAGTCTGTCCCGCGATGCGGTCCGAGTCGCCCATGTCATGGGTCGCGAGCAGACGATAACTGGCGCGATTCAGACGTGGAGATCGTCGCCGTTACTAGGAGGGTCCCGCCTCCGAGGCCGATACCGTCACAGCCCACCCTCAAGCTCAAGATCCCTGCAAGAAACCCAACCCCTCGAGCCGCAACAAAGCGCAACCAGGCGACGCAGACGGAAGCTTCTGCGACCTGGTCCCAGCTTGCTGGGGCGATGTTGCCTGGGATCGGAGGGCCCGTATTGCACTCTGGTGAGGGGCAAGCTGGCTTTATTCCTGATGACGACGGGCCTGGCATCAGCTACCTAGGAATGAAAGGTGAGTAAACCCCGTCTTAATCTCGCGACGTTCCCCTCATCGCCCTCCAATCTCAGTTCTCGAAGAACGAACGAACTCATGGGGACAATACAATAACGCAGAGGAAGAGATGGGTATAATCGGTAGGACCCCGAAGCCGTACTCCCATTATCTCTTCATCCCTCTAACGAATTATACACATAGTCCGAAACTATCTCGCCCTCGAACAAGAACTCGCCGACACCCAAGAAAAATTGCGCCTCATCAAGGACCACAAAAAACGCCATTGGTCTACAGCCCTCCTCCCACCGTGACCGACCAGTCTTAGCCCAACCCCTCCGATAAATAGCCCTTCATCCACCCTTGCTTCTTGTTTCTTGCAATGTACCATTCACCCGCAGCCCTCCCCGGACTGATGGATCAACAAGCGCCCATAGTAACCACGGACGATCCTCCTGACGATCCTCCACTCACAAGTTCCGCCTCCAGTCTTCCCCCTTTCATCATCATGTACAATACCCGTATCCCCTCGTAACGATAAGAACGTAAGATCTCCTCCCTAAACGCAGCAACGCCAGCCAGTCAGAGAAAATTGAAAGTAGTGACACCGGAATACAATTATTCGAGAGATTACATACAAAAGAAACGGAAGAGTAGATTCGGAGACGTTACATCGAGACGTGTTGCGATACTGTTCGATACGCGTACACCCACCACTTGGGTCTGGCACAGCCAAGGGATAATCAAACGCGGTGTGGAGAGGGTGAGTAAAGGGGGGATGGAGGGGGAAAGGGAGGATGAAGAGCCCTTGGCGGGCCGAGTAAAGGGAGTGGTGAGAGTTGGATCGTGTAATGGCAGTGGGGATGGAATGGGAAATTAAGGAGAGACGTGGGTTAAGAGGGGCACAGAAGAAGAGATGAAAGATGGAGACAGAAGAGGTAAGGAAGATCATATGTAAAAAGAGCCACAATCGTTCATGAAATGAAACAATTAGATGGGTTGGGGTCGGGTATACGAGGGAGACCACCTCACGCGTAGATCATCTCCACAGAGCGCTATGCTCATCTCAGAAGCGGCGTACGCGCTTAGATAGCAGCGCTATTGGGAGCACTAGGCGCGGGCGGGCCACCTTCAATACCCATCTTCTTCCTAACGTTCTCAAACGTCTTCAACATCTTCCTCCTCGCTCCCAGCGCCGCAACACCCTTCGCCTCCAACGCCGCCTCGTCCATCTGCACCATATCGTTCCAACTGCACCCCTCAAAGTTGGGAGTGTACTTGTGCAGCCGAAGGCTCCTGAGCCACGCGGGGATGTCGTTCAACAACGCCGGGTCGACCTCCTCTTCCTTGGGAGTACCGGTATCCGCACGGCTGCCAACGCTGCTCGCGCTCTTCAATCCAGGCGACCTTCCACCTCCACCTCCAGGGCCACGGCGTCCACTGCCGAGACCCGCAGATCCCAAAGGCTGCATACCCAACCACCCGTTCGGCCCACCGAGGCTAGTCGCGGCCATCTGCGCTGCAAGAAGCTGCGCCTGCTGGTCGGGGGTCATACCCATACCAAACATGCCACCGACGCCAAGCGCGTTCATATTGAACGGACTCAACGGCGGGACACCCATCCCGGGCAAGCCCATCCCCAACGTCGGGCTGCCCATACCGAACGGACCGCCCATTTGCATACCAAGTCCATTCATGCCTCCGGGGTTGTTGCTTCCGCCGTGCTGGCTACCGCCATCGTCGTTGCCTCCAAACCTGTTTGAAGAGGCGTTCGAGAGCGCTGGGCTCCTGGAACCGTTCCAGCCACCGTGTCCTCCAGGCCCGCTGACGTTCCTCTGCTGACTTCCAGGCATAGGGTTGCCGTTATCGTCGTAGACGACACCGCCGTGATTTCCGCCCTCGTTCATTTTATTGCGGCGACGAGTGGTGGGGTCGCCCATACGCGGCACGGCGGGAGCGGGGTTCCTCGACCAGTGCTGGTCAGACTTGGGCGGGGTCTCGATCGTCTGGGTGGCAGGGCGAGTGTCCTTGAACATGGGAATGAGGGGAGTGGAGACCATGTTCGCCCAGCTGTCGGATTGCTGCTGGTCCCCGCCCGGCCTAGGCGAGGCGATGCTGCCAGAGAAGTCGCTGCTCTTGGGCCTGGACGAGGGCATGACTACTTCCTGAGCGGGTGCCTGCTGTTCGCTGACCTGGCCGAGGTGAGACGGTCCCCAGGATGCGCGTGCATCGACACCGGAGGAGTTGAGAACAGGGGCTGAAATGCGGTGGGAGGCGTTGCTGGCCTTGAGCTTGGCTCGCTGCTGGGCGAGGGTCGCCGCCGCATCGCTGGAAGGGGGAGCGAGAGCCGCGGAATCGGGGGAAAGGAAGGAGTTGTTGTCCAAAACCAGGGACTGGCGGTTCCCAGTGTTAAAGTTGCGGGCAGTGGGAGAAGAGGGCAAGCCCGACTTCAACCCGGGTGACTTCAAAGTGGCGAGTTTGGCTTCCATCTGGCTTTGCATGGATCCTGAATGCCCAGATCAGATTTTGGTTCATGGATGAACGGGGACGACGCACCACCCATAGCGGGGCTCAACAGAGCCGTCATCGGGTCGGACCTCGCCATCTGCTGCAAAACGGTGATGAAGAAGCGGATCTGCACTTGAGTCGAGTGTTGGAGAAGACTGTAGAGAGCGGCTGTGCGCTCTGCTTCGGAGAGAACCTTGAACCCTGCAAGATCGGGTTAGACGATGGGGACTGGGTGAGGTAGAGGGGCGTACATTGCTCGATGGCGCTCAATTCTTCCTTGAAATTAACATCCAGGGAGGCAGCAGCCATATCCTCCAGAGTGGCTTCGTAGTTTTGAAGATTTTCAAACCATTGATCAAGCGCCTCCGCTGACGTGGAGAGGGGGCGATTAGCTGGGGCGATACGGGATAAGCGCAGAGACTCACCTTCGGGAGTTTGGAACATGGCACCGCTGCCTAGTAGCTCGCTAGTAGGCCTGGCGCTGGACTGTCCTCCAGGACGGGGCGAAGCTGGTGCGAGAGTTGGGGTGCCGCGGGCGGAGGGCCCCATGGACTGGCGGGCGCTGACCTTGCCATTTTCGTGGGGCCCGGGCGAGGGGCTGGGACTTGCAGTGGGGGGTCGGAGACTCATTGTTATACAGAGAGCGTGGTCCTGGACGTCGAGTCTGGGGGCCGTGCTAGAAAGCAAGAAGGAGCTGGGTGTCGAGGGAGCTGGTTGTGACGGCGTCGACGGTGGCTGCGAGCGTTCTAGACGATGACCAGCGGAGCCTGCCGGTCTAGGGAAATGCGGTGGTCGACGTTGAGGACGACGAGCAAGGGCGGAGAGAGCGATTACGGCGGGTAATGGCTTGGGAAGAAACACGGCGGCGGTGTGCTGGCTGGTGTAATAACAGATTGCGCTTGTTGTCAACCACCCATTCAGTCACGCAGTCACACAACAAAAGATGAATTCATCCTTTCAATTCTCTCTCTTCTCCAGGCCCAAGCATTCTCTTTCCAGGGACTATGATCATCATGATTTAACACTGCAGGGGCCAGTCCTCTGATAATTATTTGCCCAGCGAGGGGTATGTGTTTCGGACTCTGCGGTGATACGACGGCCTCGCCCTTATCGCGGAGGAGACTGATTTCAGCTCCAATGTGCACGTTCGAGTTGAGCCGTTGCTTAGGGGACTCCGTCAAAGTGTCCTCGGAGGACAGGGCCCAGTTGGGCGCTAAAATTCGACGCTACGGAGTGAGAACCTTGGCCGGGTCCCTGCCTCCTTGATCCGGACGATCGTATACTATGGCGTAACTCGAGGGAGGACAGATGTCAGGCCAGGGGATTCTCCCGTGTCTCCCGAGGCCCAGGGTGGCCGGGATGGAAGACGTCGTCCTGAGCGGAACAGCTGCTGATGCGAGCCAAGAGGGGCGAACAAAATCGTCCAAGCAAAGAGGGTGGCCAAAGGGAGATTTTTGAGGGACCTAGGGGCTCCAGGAGTTCCCTAGCATGTACCATATATGGGTTGTAGGCAGGAGGAGCTGAGTGAGGCAGCAGGGTGAAGGGAGGTAAAATTCGATATGAAGCGAGGGTCGACAGGTTGACGACAATAATGCACATTGGGGTCGGTAGAAGGCGTATAAAAATATCCGCAACATTTGAGTTACACCCTTCTGCGTGTGTGTATACCCCGACACCGACGGAGGGTGTCGATAGGAAGGTTCAAGTGGATGGGCGCTAAACTCAACTCACCCGCCAATCCCGCACAGCCGGAGTTTGCCGAGCGTCCAGATGTGGTCATACAGCCCCTAACCATGCCACGTGCGAACACGTCGCGGCGCTCTCCTCGTCCTCACATCCGAGCTTGCTCCCGAACCACCACCATGCCCGTCGGCGTCGAAGATTGGATTCGCCAGATACCACCAGTAACCAGAGCATGGCTAGGTTTATCCGTGCTCACGAGCTTGGCAGTAGTACGTCCAGTCCTTCGTTCAAAGCACGAATGAGAAGTCAACTCTAAACGATCTCGCAGCAATGCCAACTCGTAACACCGCTACAGATGTACTATAGCCCCAAGAGCGCCTTCGTCATGATGCAGCCCTGGCGAGCCGTGTCCAACTTCTTCTACTTTGGTCCAATATCCCTGGACTACGTCTTCCACCTCTTCTTCTTGTGCGTCTCTCCCTCTCCTCCTTCACCGATTGATATCGACTGACACCAAACTCGAAATGACATTGCAGCATGCGGTACAGCCGAATGCTCGAAGAATCCTCCTTCCCCAACCGCAAAGCCGACTACTTCTGGCTCCTCTTCCTCTCCTCCATCATGCTCCTCGCCCTCTCCCCGCTCTTCAACCTCCCCTTCCTCTCCTCCCCCCTCGCCTTCGTCCCCATATACATCTGGAGCCGGCGGCACCCGTCCACCCCCATCTCCCTGTTCGGCTTGATCACCATTACCGCGCCTTACCTCCCCGTGGCGCTGGTGGCGTTCTCGTGGATCTTGAATGGGACGTGGAGGGCGGCTGCGGGGGACTTGATTGGGTGCGCGGTTGGGCATGTGGGGTGGTTCATGAGGGATGTGTGGACGAGGGAGATGGTTGGTGGACGGACGTTCTTCAGTGATGCCCCAGATAGAGTGTGAGTCTACCTTTTCTTTACTTTTGTTGCTCGAGGAAGGTAACTGATAGCTTGTACCACAGAAAACGCTTGTTCGGGGAAGATGAAGAGTAACACAAGAAAACGAATATATATATTTCCGACCATCCAATGGTACGTTGTACAATACAATACAAATAATGATTCAATAAGTCAGCGAGTCCGTCTGTCAGTACCATGTCGGTTCAGTTTACAGTAAGCGTCTATCGTGTCTTCGCTTTAGTTCGACTCCCCAGCTCCGACCTTCTATATCCTACAAACTCCTCAATCATCCTCATGGTCACTCCACCTCGACACCTCCCTCTCCTCCCCCTCCCTCGTAACACTCGCCGTCCTAACCCTCCTATGCCCAACCCCACTCTCCCTCCTCTTCTCCCTCCTCCTCACCTCCAACTCCACATCCCCCTCACCCCCACCCCTCTCCCTCCCCCGCAACCCCAAACTCCCCCTACTCCCCGAGCCCTTCCTCGGCCCACTCCCCCTCTTCGCGCCTCCTCCTCCCCCAAGTCCGAGTCCGGGACTCGACGACAAGGGCGACAAGGAGAACCCGAGCTTCGAGTTGGGCGAGGCGGGTGGGGAGGGGGAGCCCCCGAAGACGGAACCCAGGGCGAAGGCGAACTTTTTTCGACCGCCGATGCTTGGTGTTGGGCTGGTCGGGCTCAGGGGGCTCGTGGGGGACGAGGGGCTCGCGAAGCCGATCGGGGATATAGGGCCAGAGAGAGGCGCCAACGGACTCCTAGGAAGTTTCGGGCTGGGACTCATAACTCTGCTCCTCTCCAGCTCTCCGGGAATCCGTGTCGGTGAGACGGGCAGAGAGTGCGTGGAGGCCGAGGGGAAATGCCAGTGACCCAAGTCCGCACCAGCCGAAGACGAAGACCCGTTCGACGACGTACACACATGCGCATTGGCATGCATACTGTTGTTACACGCGCGCGACACCCCCCCTCTCGGCGGGATCCCAAGCGACGTCGGCGACCTTGGCGAAACGGGCGTGGACGACGCCGGGGACGACGTGCTCGGTGAGAACGGCGACGAGAGGCTCTGGGACCGTCGGAAGCCGGGGGGCGGGGGGAAGGCTGAGATCAACGACTGGCGGCAGCGTTGCGTCGGGTGGCCGGGGTAGCGGCGCGCGTATTGGACGTGGTCGGGACTTGTGGTTGCGGAGGAGTCTGAGGAGCCTTCGCTGTCTGTTGCGGTGTGTTCGTGAGGGTGGGGCCACGTCCCGCGTCCGGGGGTGCATTGGGGGTCGTCGAGGTCCCTGGGGCAATGACAATGGCATTGGCCAGTTGGGTACTGGTGCGACCCAGAGGCGTAGTGGCAGACGCATTGTACGGGAGCACCGATGGTGTCGAGTTCCCTGGCGGCGATGGTGAAGAGGAGAGCGAGGATGCAGAGGCCGGTGACGATGACTTGGGGGAAGAACCCGATACAGTCGAGGAGGACCCCGTCGAGACCCGGGGCGTCTGGCATACTCTGCCGCATACCCAATATCGCCCCGAACACCGCTACGCTCAGAAAGGTGTACCCCATCAACCTCGTCATCGCAGCCCTCTCACCGCACCCTCTCTGCAACTCCCCATTCTCTTCGTTTTCATGGGTTTTAAGCAAGGACGGTGAGGGCACCGAAACGCGATTCGACCTCCGAGCAAGGAACACCATCGTCACCGATACGTGGACGAGGACCCAGCTCAGCGCGAACATGAGGAAGACGAACATCTGGGCTGTGGGCGGGCGCGTGATCTGCATGTCGAAGTCGCGGGAGGGGAAGGGTGTTTGGGGGGAGAGCGCGGAGGAGAGGCCGCTTTCTGCGCGACGTTGGGGAGCGGGGGTGGGGGTGGAAGTCGGAGTGGTAGTAGAGGTAGATGCGGAGGTGCTAGTAGGGCTTGTGGAGGTGCTAGTCGACGAAGTTGACTGTGACGTCGAGAGGGATGAGGCCGAGGCTGCCTCAGGAGACGCAGGCGCCTGGAGGAAGCTCTCCATGTCGCTTGTCTCAATATCAAAATTACTCGTCAACCCCTGCGCCAGAATCCTACTGATCCTCAGCGCATCCTCCACTCGAGGCCCTGACATCCCCGGGTCTGAGACGTTCGTGACAGGGACGCGGGCAGCTCGCAAGCTACTCGTAAGCTTGTAGCTGTCGAATGGGTACAACCGGGCTTTGTGCACGTCGAGTACATGGGTGGTCGTGAACCGGACGAGGCTCTCGATGTTGCGCCTGTGCCCCGTGGACCGCTGGTATGGGATGAGGGTGGGGTTGTACGTCGCTACCGGGGTCGTTTCGCTGAAGCGAATTGAAAAGAGGTCCGTTAGCTCTGCGATACAGGTGCGGATATCCAAAGGAAGGGACGACTCACCTGTCCACGAAGATTTGAAGAGGCTCGATGGGTAAACCGCACTCCGCGCTCCCAAGCAGTCCCTCAGAACCGGGCAGGACGAAGCTGCCTCCACAGGCCAGGATAGACCACCGAATATCCACAGACGGTTCGTCAATGTCGACGTCAACGCTTTCTCCGACAAGAACGATCTACCGTCAAGCAGGCATTCTTCAGCACGCGGATTCATAAACAAGCAGGAGGACTCACCCCAGGATCACTCTTCGCCACCTGTTCCAACTCCTTCCTGAAATACCCATCTCCTGCGTTGCCTCCGACGAACGCCAGGGAGAGGCACATCACAAGGAACAGAGAGAGCACAACCACGCAGAGCATGATGAGCGTACCACGGCACCTGGTCCTCCTCGGGCGCCTAAATCCCATCCACGTTTTCCGAGGGGCCCCAACCCCCTTCTCTGCGTCGTGTACAGATACGCTCGTGGCAAAGCCCGGGTACTTGGTTTGAGCCACAGAATCCATCGAACACACTGCGCGGAGAGTGCGCTCGGAGGAGTTGTCCCCAGCCGCGGTGGGGGTCTGAGGGGAGATTCCTAGCGGAAAGTGAGTGCTAATGGGGCTTGGGTTGGCGGATCCACCCGGGGGCGGGGATAGGCTCGTAACATCGAACTGGGCCTTGGTCGGAGACGGGGAGAGGTAGAACGACCGTAGGCGCTGGAACGAGTGTGTATCTTGGCTTGAACGTGGTCGCACGATGGGAGGGATGTGGATGCTGAATTTTTTGGGCATTCCCGCTCAAGGTCGTCTAAGATGTCGCGGTTGAGGTCGGTATCGCAAGCGGACGGGAAAATGGGGAGGGAAGGAAGGAAGGAAAGCGAAAACCCAACGTGCAGAGGCCTCTTCATAACTGGATCGCCTCAAGGTACTAAGAATACGTGGAAGGAACACCGGGCGCCCCTTGAACTCTCTTCTCTTCCTTTGTCTTCGCCTTCGGGAAGCCTATTGGACTCTTGGCACTCGCCGGGGCGCACTCACTCTGCCTCCATAGACTCCCAAGACCCATAGCCCTGTTTTACCTTTTTACACTTCCCAGCACAACAATCCGGACATCGACTTGCCATATTCGTCAGGGGGACCGCGCCTCGCGAACCTCGTTCCCCAATGGGAAGTCCGTGCGGCGAAAGAGGGTACCGAACGCTGTAAACGAGGCTCAGAGTATCAGCCAAATTTAGGGAATAGTAGCGCACATGGCGGGCATTCCGAGGGAGAAGCGAACACGAGGGGCGCCTTGAGGTGACGCCGGAAATTAGGTGTACGTATGTGCGATCTCTGGGAAGGTTCTTGAAAGAAGGTGGCGCATCCGCGGCTAGGACGGGTTAGGTCCGTTGACCTAGAAGGCATCCTGGAAGCCAGTGGGAACATTGGAAAGGGAAAACACCCAGGACGCAGTCGGCGGAGAGGATTTGCGTGAATTGCGAGTAACGACGTCGCGGTCATCTATCTATCCAAGTCATGCATCCCTCACCAAACCTTCAAGGACGTCTATCTCCTTGAATGGCCCCGCCGTTTCTGAATCTCCTTCCGTTCCAAGGACCTGCAGCGTTTTCCTTGCGAGGTCGAGGAGTTGGAGAACGATGTCCTTCGAGACCTCTTTCTCCTCACCCGAGGGCGTCAAAGCTACAAAGGAGTGGTTCCATTGCGTCTTTGCCATCTCCAAGAGATGCATGCCTAGGGTACGTATGACATGAGAAATAATGATACGAGCTCAGAGAGAAAGATGGGTTCGCACCTATCTGAGGATAGTTCTTGGGGTAGACGAGGAGGTATAGAGCCAGTAGTGTGACACCACTGTCAGCGGCTCTGGCGTAGTTTCCTTCGTGCGACGACTTGCTGAACGTTTCCGACAACTCGGCCATGTATGACTCGTTTAGCACGCTGCGGAGTGGTTTGGGAAGATCTTCCAGCGTCTTCTTCTCCAGCTTCCCTGTCTTCAAGTAATGTTCGACGCCGACGAATTCGCGCAGTTGTAGCCCGAGCTGAACGAGGTCTCCATGCTCGAGTGAAGGTTCGGGGATCTGGCCAGCCTTGTGCAGGAAGGTGCAGGTGAAACATTCGCATGTAAACCCGTAGGTGATTTGGAAGACTTTGTGCCGGGTTTGCATCAGCGCCGGGTCGATGTATGGTATGCACACCTAAAGGACATCAGGGACGATCCTAATCAGAGTAAACGTCCTCCTTACCTCTTCGCCTCTAGATATATCGCGTAACGAAACCACCTGCATCACCGCCACCTCTCCGGGCTTCAGCACATACTTCGCCACCGCGTTCGGCGTACACGAATGATTGAACATCCTGCTTGCTTGGGGGAAGACCCCATGCGCGATTGAGTTGAGATGCGAGTGAATCGTAAAGTTGTTGTTGCCGAACCGAGAATATATGTCAGATACAAGACCTTCCGACGGCGGTGGTGGCTTAATCGGACAATAAGGTGGATTAGACGCGGCAGCGTCAGTTGAAGGACCAGGTAGAAGTGAGAGTGTGATCGACAGCTCCGTCGAGGCCTCGGGCGAATAGGGCTCGGAGAGGGTTGACAGGTGCGCGAGAAGATGGGTGAGCAAAAGCGAGTCCATCCTTTCGTGTTTTTCAAGTTGCTGGAATGCCATCGAGTTCATGAACTGGTTTATCTTCTTGCAGATTCGTTTGTGAGCTTGCCAATGCTCGTTCTGGCCTGCATGTCGTCAAACAAGCAGGAAGCTGATACGAGGGCAAAGGTGCGCACATTTCGCGTCGCAATACCAGTAGCTTCCGCAACCCGAGCATCTCTTCAGACTCGATTGTTCTTTGAGGCAGTAATCACACCGATGTCCCTTCTCACCCTCTATGAGAGCGGTCGCAAAAGCGGGGGTCGAGAAAATGGTAGATCCGATTGGGGTGTCCCTGCGAGCGACCGCCTTGCTTCGTGTTTTAGTATCTGGGTGAAGCTCTACGAGGGCCGTAGATGGTGGTGCCCATCCGGCGTTCATATTCGTGGAGATGACGGTTCAGAGGAAGAGAGGCGCATCGCGTTCGGCATCAGCGATTACAAACTTCGTGATGGGTGGACCCACCGGCATCCATATCGCTGCAGATATTCGAAAGATGCTCTCAATATTTATACCACTATCTCCTACTACAGCCTTTTGAAAAGATGCATTGCAAGTGAAAAACTAATTCATGAGAGTGAAGTTGGAAATTGAGCGTCTTCGAGGGAAGTTACACCCTGTCGAGGCCTTTACGCACATCTCATCCTATAGGAAAGGTAATGAACATCTGGGTGAGGAACGGCGAGGAGAACTCACCGGCCAAGGTGCAAAGGACTTGACCACAAGTTCAACGTCGCGGTCTTCACAGGCACTGCGCAGGGCAGATAGGTCCTCGTTCAGGTTCCACGTTGGCCCACGCAGTCGAATGGATCGGAGCGTGTATGGCCGGGTGACTGCCTGGGTGACTGAGGATACGAAGGTGGTGGCATGGCTGCCCATACCTCCCCATGCAATCATGATTAAAAGGTGCTTCAAAGGCGATGGCAAAGGAACTGGGAGGCCGGGGCTGCGATCCTCTATCACGACCATCAACTCCTCTAGCTTGGTGCATGTCTCTAGGAGGCTTCTCTCGACCTCGGTAAAGCGTTTCAGTCGCAGGGATCGTAGATTAACGAGGTGAGGTCGAACCGCCTTCAAAATCCCAAGGTCCAAGATTGAGGGAATTTCGAGGACCTGAAGGGAGTGTTGCGATTGGCACACGTTTTTCAGGACACTGTCTGAACCCCCAGACAGCCTTAGCTCGAATAGCGAAAGGCCTGCGAGGAAGTCAGAGGGCGGAGTGGGCGCTCTAAAATGGGAATCGAAATTGGCGTAGGTTGTGATGGAGAGGAACCGCAACGATGGGAAGCAAGTAGGGAGTCGATAGTAATAGTTGGTTGAAGGATCGCGCCAGTGGATTCGTAGGGAACGAACTGATGCGCCGCGTGCGCGTATGTCAGATAGAGCTATATCTGAGAGCGCGTATTGCTCTTCCCCGCGCCAAACGAGCTCGTACAGGAAAGGGCATCGATCGAGCGCGAGGCCAACGAGTTTCCCAAATTCCTCCAGCGCGTTTTCGTCGTTGGGAGTCTTGAGGTCGATAATGCGAACATATTTCAGGAGCGCGCTGTTCCCCTCCAAGATGGTGTTCGCAAAGCTCGGGTTGCATACAACAGACTTGAACAAGAGGCTCTGGGCTGCCTCTATCCAGACAGAGTTCACGAGAGCGCAGGAGCGAAGGGTCGGGCTGTCGGGCTGGTGCTCTGCGGAAAAGTCGACTTTTCGTAGATAATAAATTTCTCTCAATACGAGGGTGATTATGTCTGGGGGTATCTCAGCCATTTAAACCACCCTAGCTGAGTTCATGAGATGCGGAATGGGAGAGAACTTGAGCAGGACGCAACATACCGATTTCGGGGCTCTGCAATGCTACGACTATGCCAGGGCAAGAACGAAGTGCTGGTCGAGGCTTCGGCCGTCGACTTAAATCCCTTTCCACAATATAAGTCGCCGTGGTGGTTCTGGGCAGGATGCTAGCGAGTGTCGTGCGGTGAGGGTGAGGTCCGTGCGGAAGTTCGGATCAGTGTCCACGGCAGTTTCCGTCACGTATATTTTGGATGAACCGCAAACTTAGTCTCCCGTAGTCAGACTGTACGATTCCGTGTTTTGGATCCCTAAAGCCGCAAACTCAACCTAACACTTGCTGTGAACCCAACAGTATCCACCGGCACCCCTCTCCAATATTTACCGTTCGAAGGATACCCCCGATTTTCGGACCAATAATATCGATTAACGGACGTCAATGAAAGCATAAACCTAATTCATGAGAGCGAGGTTGGAGATTGAGCGCCTGCGAGGGAAACTGGGTGCCTTCACACACATCTCATCCTAACGGAAAGGTAATGAAAATATGTTTGAACTGCGTGGGTTAGAACTCACCGGGAAAGTTGCAAACATCTCCACCAGAAGAGCGACGCCATGCTCATTGGATGCACTCCGCAGCGAAGCAAGGGCTTCTTCCTCAATGATCCACACCTCCCCACGCAGTCGAATGGATCGAAGTGTCGACCCAGTTATTGCTTGGATCACAGAGGATACGAACGCAGCAACGTTCAAACTTGTGACCCCTGGGACCTTGATCAAGAGGTGCTTCAAGTTCAATGGGAGGGGATCTGGAAGTGGAGCACTCTGGTGCTCTATCACGACCATCAACTCCTCTAGCTTGGTACACGCCTCAATCGTAGGGATCGTAGATGCGTAGGGAGGGGAGGATTGTTGTTAGAAGCTGGGAGCTCGAAATCCACGGAACGTCCAGGATCTGAAGCGCGTGTTGCGATTGAAAAACGCCTGGAAAGAAACTGTGTGGAAAACCAGACAGTCTCAGCTCGAAAAGGCAGCAGCCCACAAGGAAGTCGTCTGGGGGAGGAGGCAAATGGCGGCAGTAAGGTGGGGATATTACTATGAAAAGAAACTGCAAACTTGGGAAGCAAGAGGGCAGCAGGTAGATGAAGGTCGTTGAAGGGCTCCACGAGTAGATTCGTAAGGACCGAACTGACGGGTTATGTCTGCGTATGTCAGATAGAGTTGATTCTGGGAGTTCACCACTGACTCCACTCCCGCGCCAAATGATCTCGTGGAGGGAAGGGCATCGATCAAGCGCGAGTCCGACCATTTTGCCAAATTCCTGCTGACCATTTGCATCGTGAGGAACCGTGAAGTCCATAATGCGAACGTGTTTGAGAGGAGCACTATCCTTCCTCAGGATGGCCTTTTCAAATCTAGGCTCGCATACGACAGACTTGAATAAGAGGCTCTGGGCTAACTCTCTCCAATTCGAGTTCACGAGTGCGCATGAGCAGAGGGTTGGCCTGTCGGGCAGGTATTCGTCATGAAGGTCGGCCTCTCCGAGGTAGTATACTTCTCGAAGGACGAGAAATACTAGTTCCGGCGGCAGTTCAGCCATATAACCTGCCACAGAGTAAGGTGTGAAATGGAGGATTGTCGCAGTCAGAAGTCCCAGCACGGACTCCCTGTCCCTATGAAAGCTCGGAGAAGGCGAATGTTGCTCAAAAAACCAAATGGCGAACAGATTTAGGTTTGGCAGGACTGCTTGTGGCAGACTCCAGGTGTCGGCGCAAAGGTGATGGGCACCACGCGGACAGGACCGCGGCATTTGCCGACGGGACACAGCCCATTTTAGATGGACACCCCTAACTCTCCCTCGGTTCCGGCACCAGGTTGGTAGCGGATCTCACTGAGCTTACCCATCCACTCCCATCTCCACCGCCACTCACCATGTCCCGATTTCTAGGTAGGAAGAGCCAAAGCGAGCCCGCGAGCGGCGCAGCTACCCCCCAAACCGCTGACTTCGAGCAGCCTTATGATCCTACTCCCAACGCCGAGATTCTCTTCGCGGGACACCTGGGCCATCTAACGGAACCCCAGGAAGAAGCGCTCAAGGTGTTCAGAGAGAAACTGGGCGAAGCTGCGCTTTATACGCCAGCCTCCGAAGATGGAAGCACAGACGCGTCCCATAGCGATGTCACACTATTGTGAGTAATCGAGGTCTGAGCCTGCCACAGCTGAGATGAGTGACCCGGGTACTATGACCCAGACGTTTCCTCAGGGCAAGAGGTTGGCAACCCGACGCAGCATTGGCACAGTTCGAGAGCGCTGGAAACTGGAGGAAGAAGTACGACGTTGACAACCTATTCGCGACAGGCTTTACAGAGGAGGAGTTCGAAGATTCTAAACGCTTCTATCCCCGTTGGACCGGCAGGAGAGATAAGGTGAGTCCATCGTACATCGTGTTGGGTGACCACCTTATGCCGAAAGGTAGAACGGAATGCCCCTCTACGTCTACAAAATATCCGCCCTAGAACCCCTTCAGAAAGAGCTAGATGCAATCCCAGCAGAACGGAGGTACCAACGAATGTAAGTCCTCTCTGATCCACCGGAACCCAAGTATTGACCGTAGTAGAATCGCTCTATATGAACAAATGTGCCTCTTCTCCTTCAACCTCTGCACCTACCTCCCTCACTCGAGTTCTCCCACACCAATCTCGTCCACCAGCAACATCATTGACATGGGTAAGGGGCCCCATCACCCATATACCCGACGGGCGCTTAACCGCAATGTAGGCGAAGCCGGGTTCTCCATGATGTTCCGCCTACGAAACCACTTCCAGGAGGCATCCAAGCTCGCCACCGCCAACTACCCCGAGACGCTGAGCTCGATAATCGTTGTTAACTCACCGTCGTTCTTCCCCACCATCTGGTCTTGGATCAAGGTGCGATATGCCAAGTTGATTAGGAATCAGGATCTCATCAAACTCAGGGCTGGTTCGACGAAGGAACCCGAAACAAGATCCACATCTTGGGCAAGGATCCCGAGTCCCTCGCCACTCTATTGAAGCTTGTTCATGCAAAAGACTTGCCGAAGATGTACGGCGGGGAGTTGGAATGGACGTTCGCGGACGAACCCAACCTAGATGATGACGCCAAGGCTGTTCTCCCCGGAGGTCAAATACCCAAGGGTCCAGCAATATTCGACTCGGAGACGGGGACGGTGCGGAAGCCGACTGCCCCCTCAGGACCATGACATTAACCAAAGGGTCAGGTCAGGTGGAGGGGGTGGCTGGAAGAATAGAAAATCGGGGGACATGTACATTTAAGGCCATTATAGACAGAGCAGAGCGACAGGTTGATCTACGTAGTAGAAGCAGCAGATGCACTAATAAACACGATGTAACCCAGTGGTATCTATGTAACATGCAACAAGAGAGACGGGGCGCAGACTGAGAGTGCACGATGATGGTGATGACAAGGAAGAGGGTGAAATATGACACATTGTTGTTGACGGGAACGAGGCTTGGATGATAGAGCGTGAATGGTAAAGTAGCGAGGTCAGGAGATAAAACGAGGAACACAATTCCGCACAATCAACCACGGGAAGTATGAAGAATGAAGAGCCAGCAGAGTGACAAAGCAGAGGGGGCCAATGTTCGGAGGGGTGGAAAGGTGAAAGACAATAAGTTATGGGGAAGGGGCGATCAAAGCATTTCTTCGTCTTCAGGCTCAGCGTTTACACCATCCTCGTTCCAAATCTCGAGGAACTAGAGTGCGCAATACGTCAGAAAGGTACTCCGGAACACGACGGGCAAGGAGATGGGGCTACTCACAATCGCTTTCTGAGCCTCCGCGTCGTAGGTTGTATGAATCGGGTCGGTGGCATACGGTAACCTATCCCAGGAAATAGGGTTCTCATTTCGTTTAACAGTAGCCTTGTCGCCAATCGCACTCTTCTTCCCAATGACAAATTTGTTGCATTTCCTAATGCAGCACCATTCAGTTCAACAACGGATACAAGGGGAAAAAAGGATTCACTCACTCTTCGGAGAGGGAATAAAGTGCCTTTAGGTGAGCTTTGAGAAGCATGATCATTGCGACGATGACTGAGCTGCGCATGAGCGGGATGGGTTCACGACCGCCGTACGATTGAGACTGGGGTTGAGTTTGCGACGAGCTCGGCTCTGTCGCGGTGTCAACATCCATGGGGACCTATCGAGCGGTACACTCAGCAACCGTTAGGCAGGTATGTAAGAAGCGGAACTCACAGTTTCCACAGCAGTGTCGGGAATGCTCGTCATTGAAGGGGTAGCGGATGGAGGAGGGGGAGGAGCATGATGGAGGTGGCTCAGCAGATGCGAAGGCGATAGGATTTCCAAGAGCTGAACACCAGTCGTCGAGAGGGCAGTCGTCAAGAACTTGATGACAACAAACACCTCTTCCTGGGTCTTATATTCGAACGTAGCAAAGTTCTCCGCCATGTACCGAGTAAAGTCGACATCGTCCTGGGAGGCCTCGAAGTTCTCGCATTCCTGGAAGACCCTGACCAGGGCCTTCAAAAACTCTTGGCGGACCTGGCGCTTCTCCCGAACGAAAGAGTACCAGCGTTGCAGGAGGGCGATAGGGGGTGTCGTGGGACGGTACCCTTTGACTGCTTCGGCCGAGATCTTCTTCTGGTAGTCGAAGGACTTGCGGGCACTGATGTTGTACCGGGTGTTGACCAGAGACGCGTGCTTGCTGTTCACGATGGAGTGTAACGCTGCAGCTCGGCCACTGACCTGGGCGGAGTCGCTCGTCTCCAACGCAATGATGACTGGGAACGACTGCAGGGGGTGGGCAAGTCCTTGCTTGACGGTGAAGGTCAATACGTCGATCGCGGCGGCTTGGATCACGCTGTTCTTGTGCAATGCGGCGTCCAAGATCTTCGGGAAGTAGCGCTGAACGATGGCAGAGCTCACACTGGTGCGATTTCAGTAACCAGGATTAGGGAGACTTCACCAGGTGCTTACCCCGAGTCGGCAAATCCATCCGTGTTACCGACGAGTTCATCCATGTTGACATCGGCCGCTTTATTCTTGTTCTTGGACGATTCTATTCATGAGAAGGTCAGGATTGAGGATACGTAGACCGATGAGCTACAGACCTTTCTCTTTCGCGCTGTGCTTCTCAGACTCGGAGATCAAGAAATTCTGCATAATCTTCAGTAGGCGACAGTGACCCTCTTCGTCGTCAGAGTTGAAGATGGCGTCCATGATCTCTGCCGACGGCTCCTGGGTCATCAAGGTTGGTTGGGCGCGGAATAGGAATCCTATGGAAACGTCGTAGTCAGCGTCGATAAAAGGAAATGCAATAATGTACTCATACCCAAGCACTGCAGAACACGAGTTTTCAGGGCAGGCGACTCGAACTTGTGGTAAATTCGCAGCATCGTAAGGTAGACATGCTCCATAACCGAGCCCTATGAACAGTGATCAGCATGGGTAAAGTTGGTAGCCCGGGAGTGAAAGCCTACATTCGAAATTGTATTGATATCCGCTGCCAGGTTCTCATGTTCCCTTCGAAGTCGATCGAAGTTGCAGTGCTCGCCGAGCAGCGCAACGATGAAGATGAGCATGAGTAATGGCCGTGTATCCGGTGGCGGAGCAGCCATTCTGAGGATGCCCGTTAAACGCCCTAGGCGGAGATTTCAGCCCCGGCTCTGACATCAAGTAGGCCGGAGTACTTACCATTACAGGACTTGAGCAGATTGATCAACAGCGTGTAGTCGTGCGTGAGGTGGTCAACAACGGCGCACATAGCTGCCACAGCTTCTTGCAAAACAAGAACGCCGTTAGCAGGCTTGATGATCATGGGCTGCAACGCGGTTTGTAGCTCCTGGCCAAACTTGGCAGCGGTCTTTGGCATATGGGGGACAGATACCCTGAAGGTCTTGAGGAGGTAGTCGGTGGTCTGTACCTCTTCCGGCTAACGCAAAACGATAAGCATGTATCGATTATGGTAGAGTGGTGGAAGGCTTACTGTCGATGCATTCTTCAGGTAGGGTAGAAGAGTCGAAGCATTTGAACCGGAAAGAACAGGAGGGTATGCCGAGCTGAGGAAGTAGATAGTCCTGATGCAATTGATGATGGTCTGCGAAGAAGTGAGCACGATGACTCGACCAGCGAAGGAATTGAAACACCCACAAAGCCAGGGAGGTCGCTCGCATCTACGAGCCCATCAATCAAGGTCTCAGAGATCTCGGTATAGCGTGCATGTAAGCTTGCTGCCTCATTTCCTTCCTTACCGTTCATGATCTTGTGCAAGACCTCCTCAAGGGGGTGATTACGGTCGTTGAAATAGGCAGCAGTGCCCATGATCACCGACACCTTGGTGAGGAGACCGCTCTTATCCTGATTGGCCTGGTTCGAAGACTTCTTCATTGCGGACTGAAGAGGGACAGGGGGGAACCACAGTTCCTCGAGGGTCTTGACGGCCAGGTCCTTGACAGTGTCGTCTTCGTCGTGCAGTCGCATGACTAGGCCCCTGCAGATGTCGATCTTGATTGCGTTGTCGGTCGTGACCGAGTAGAATGCCTTCAAAAGCTTAATGACCCTCTTTCGCACGCTCAGCCCGGTATCCTATCAGTGTTCCTTTAGCGATCGCGCTCATTGGTTAGATGAATGGAACTTACCGCCATACGCTCCGAAATCTTCTGGTAGTAGTCGCCAGCCACCTCAGGAGAATCGATCATGTACTTGCCAATCAGCTCGACGGCAGCATCTCGGACTGCTGGGGAGCTATCCAAGAGGTGACCCTCAATACCCCTCCGTACGCTTGGCTAGAGGAGAGGCTCTTCAGTCAAAGCAGGACCGGAAAACAAATAGCCCAGTACTCACCACGGACAAGATGGTTGTGTCGCTCATGATGATCTGGCCCAGTGCACGGAGAGCTTTTGCCCGCATGAAGATCACGGGCGCGTTCAGAGAGGCGATGATGACATTGAGAATGGATTGGAAGGAATTTTTCATGGCTTGGATGGTTCCGATCTCCTCAGCCAGTCTGTCGATGCGAGATGCCTCCTCTTGCGATCTAGATTCCCGATTAGAGATGAACAATACCGGACGACCACCAAGGGAAGCATACCCAATGTCAAACACATCTGTTGCTGGGTCTTTCCACGCCTCACGCAACGCGGTCTTGAGCTTCTCTCCGAAAGTGAGCAGCTTGTTCCCCTTCTTCTTTCGAGCACGAAGGTTGAGGTCGTCGTCGTCATCGTCGTCCTCCGGGTGGTCGAGGCTAATGTTGGCCTGCTTGATGCAAGCCGCGAGTTCTTGGCACAGACTAGCGGCTGTTAGTTCACGAGCACTCTGAGGACAAAGTTAGATAAGGAAATCACGCAAGAAAGGGGTACGAACCTCGTACGCCTGGTCTTCAAAAGAACGCTTGCACAGATGAGCAGCCACGTCTCGATGGGCTTCCATAACCTTAGTGAACTCCTTTACATCCTGACTTGTCACAATCTGCCGTCCCAATTAAGTCGATGAATTAGGGTGAAAGACTGTTCCGCCTTACCTCGTCCAAAGGCTTCAAGCCGATGTACTTGGACTCGCCCTCCTTGACATCCTTCTGGACCTTCAGAGTGCTGGAACGAATTCGCGCAGCGATAACTCCTAGATGGTCAAGAGCCATGGTCTTCGCCGCATTCGAATCAGCTTGGGCTGACTTCTCGTCGCCAAGGGAGTTGACCTATGGTTGGATATGAGCCAGATCTATAGCATGCGAGAAAGCAAGGTCCACGCACCATAAACCGGGACGCCATGCTCAACAACAAGGCTGCAGCGGGCCACTCGGGCCAGTACAAAACAGCAAGGAGATCCTCCACCAAGTTATCGAAGATCGCTCTGTACTCCGCCTCATTCGAGTTCTTCGTCGCTTTGCCCTTCCCAGACCTCGAGTTCAAGAACACGATGATCGTCCACGCGGCCTTGGTCGCAGACTCCAATCCAGTACCATACAATCGAATCTCCTCCAAGTCGTTATCATCGAGGAAGGGTTCGTCAGACTGCTGCTTGCCTTGACTCTCCGAGAAGCTTTCTTGTCGTCTCAGGGCAAACGCTGCTTGCCTCTTCTTCTCAATCGCACGGGCGCCGAGCCGGACGTCGTGAGCGGATGTTTGGACGAGTTGGAGGAGTAAAGCCGAGACCGTTCGAATGGAGCGGCCGTCCCTGAGCCTGAACTGGCCCGCCTTCTGCTTTGTATCGGACAACTTGATCAAGGAGGTGAGAATTTCTTCAATGATCCAGGATCGTTGGTCGTCATGATTGGCGAAAATCTACGAGGATATGCTCTTAAGATACCGCCGTCTTCAGGGGGTAAGTGCACTCACGCTTCGAATCAACGATAATGCATCCAATCTCAAGCCTCTCATCGCACTCTTTCCGAGGGTCTTGTTCAGAATACTATCCTTCTCTCTCTCCTTCTCCTTTTTGCTCCCACCCGACCTGCTCGAACTGTCGTGCTCCGCACCAGGTTCGACGACAAAGAACGGTCCAATCGCTATGTACACTGTCTGGATGATGATCGAGTCAGACATGGCAACACTCTCCGCATTGACGAGGGCGTTGATCTTGGGTAAGACGCCGGACAACGCTTGGAAGAGCTCGAGCATCTGTTGGCGATGATAGGCTGGAGCCGTGCTGGTGTTGTTGGATGCGGGTTCGCCCTTGATGATGTGGGCGAGAAGAGGGTTTACGCCGAGGAGCTTGTTGGTGAGGGCCTCTGGAGAACATGCCTCCACGAATGGATAGAGGATCTTGGTCAACCGACTCTTGACGGTGTTCAGGCACCCTGTAATCAACTCTTCTGAGTAGAGCTAAAAACGCAATGATTAGACGGGAACCGGGTTTCCTGCGATAAGCGACGTACCTGCTTGGGTAACCGATCGCTGCCGAGGAGGGAGATGCAGCAATCGGCAGCCAAAATACTATCGATGGCGATTTCCAAGTTCCGGGTCATCTTCTCCAGCTCGAATTCCCCAACGGTAGGAGGCGAACCCTCCTTCGTGTTCCGGTTCAGGTCGTCCTCCGCATCATCTATATCCTGGTCCTCACTCTCCTTCGCCTTCTTCTTCCTGGACTTCTTGACGGGGGAGCTCCTGGCTGATACGGTTCCGTTAAGCGAGGCCGACGACGGAGAGGCGGGGAAGGGATCGAAGTCTTCTGCAGCCTTTACACTCCTCTCTAAGACTTTCAACAACCTTGACAAGATTTGAGAATCGATGTCTGCCATCCGACCACCTCTGCGGCCTGGCGTTGCGAAGGTACCTGTGCCTCCAGCACTAGCCTGCCTTGCTCTCTTGCCAGGCTTTGCGGCTTGGCTGATGTACTTCGACAGCTTGCGAATGAGCGTTGTGCTGAGCATTGGACGCGCAACGTCGTGAGTAAGGTGCGAGAAGTAGTCTTCGGGAAGATCTTCGGGGCTCAGATCTGTACCTAAGGTGTCCTCCATCTCGAAAATCTCTTCGACCGCAGATACGAACTTTTCCAGTGGGCCTAAAAACTCTGTTAGCCATTAAAACCTCCCAAATGCCAAGGGTACTTACCCCTCTCATCCCTGTCCCCTGTTCGTCTCGCCGACCCTTTGTGGACGGAGTCCGTGAGCGCCCGGCGTCGTACGGGACTTGCAAGGGGATCATCCTCTGAGCCGTAGCCACCCAAATCTGGGGTGTCCGTATCGGGAATCCGGTGACCCTTGCGTGAAGAAGGAGTTGAGAAAGGACTTGGAGGAACAGAAACATAAGCCCTATTCACAATTCGACTTGGGGTCTGTGATCCAGTCCTCGTCGGTGAGATAGGCAGGCGATCCGTCGCATTTGTCCTTGTCGTGCTGGGGGTCAGCGGAACGGAAGTTGCAGGGGTACGAGGGAACGCTAATGCCGAGTTTGGGGTTTTCAAGATCGACTGGAGCGGCTTGTATGCTTGTATGCGCTTTGCTGGGGATTTCTGGATTTCCACAACAGCTTTCCGTTTCTGAGGCGTAACCGCCACGGTGACCTTTTTAACGGGACTTGACTTCAAGGCTAAGGGGTCTGGACTGTCTACAACCTGTTGGCTTGGGCGTGCTATCTTGGGTGGAGGCGTCCTTGGGCCAGGTGGTGGACGCATGGTAGCGGCAGGATGAGGGGGGTTTACAACGGGAGCAGGCGGGCTAATCTCCATCGTTTTCCGCTCCAAGAAATCTTCGAAAAAAGCATTCGATTGCGCAGCCGTATACGCTTTGTGAGGCGGAGGGGGGAGAGGGTGGTGCGTTGGTGGGGCAGGCGGAGGTATCGGTGCCGCATTGCGAGAATTGGGATATCGTGCAGCTGGCTGATGTATCGGCCCGAGTGCAAACGACAGGGACGATGGGGTACTGTTCATCATTGGCGGAGGTGGCGGCGGGGGTGGTGTTGGATAAGCTAAAGCAGGCATCGTTCGCTGAAATACCGACTGGGCGAATGGGGGAGTCTGGTAGTTTGACTGAGGCCATTGGGGTTGTTGTTGGGGCCGGGGTGGAAGGAAGTTGTAGGAGCTACAAGTATTAGCTGAGAAAGCCACATATATGTGCCGTAAATTGAACATACTGGTTCGAGTGCTCGTTCAGCACCCTCACAGATGCATCGCGGGCGTCCTCCCAATATCCCCTCTGATTCTGGGGCATCTGCGGCGAAGATATATGCGACAGCTGCTGATTGTACTCCGTATAGGGAGGCGGCCTCTGGTTGCTGTTCGACCCATAACTGGGATGTGGTTGGGACGAATAATAACTCGGTTGAACATAACTCGGAGGCGCTGCTGTGATGTTCATACTGCTGAGATGTCTTGCGACTATAACCTCGGTTAACTACGACGAAAAATATAGCATATATGCGCAAGTACCATGTACTGTTGGTCCAACCGAAGCCATGGGGTAGCTGGCCAGCAATTGCTGGGCATTTTGCACCGACTGGGAGGCCGCATTGGCGAAACCTCTGGAATTAATGTTCGGACTCTGGCCTCTGGAAGGCTGCCCGCCATGGTGGTACTGGTGTTGCGAGTGATTGTACCAGTTTTGGTTGGGATCCATCGCGGTCGGCGGGGACCAGCGTCGAGGACCGCTGGCAGATGTTGACGACGGTGCTAAATGAGCCGTGCTCGCTGCCTCGCGCGACGCGCTCAGAGTCACACGGTGCCTGTCACGGTCACGTCACGACCCCTGAGTGCTCAACAATTTGAATTTCTTCAATTTTACGCGAAGTGCCTCGTTTCCAGTCGACATAGACGCCCTGCCCCTCCCTTCCACTCAGGTCCGATTCCAGGTCTTGGAACGATGAGTGTGGCTACAGCGCGCCACTTTGCGCCGAAACCGGGCAATAAAGTGGTTTCCCTCTTCCGCGACAAGTCCCACAAGTACAAGCAGCAGAAGAAGCAGCAGTCCAAGCCTATGCCCTGGGTGGACGTCTCGGACGAGGAACCAAGACATAAGGGTGACAAGAACCCTCTCAAACGGAATGGTTCTGCAGCGAATGGCCACGAGCAGGGGCAGCGGAGGAAGAAGCCTCGGCACAGTTTGAACGGCGTTCAGAAGGATACCAGCAACGGTGCAGGCCCCAGTTCAGCGCCTAAGGCCTCTGCGATACAGCAGCAGAGAAAGGACCTCCCAATTGCCAAGGGCCGAGAGGCCCTGATCGAAGAAATTCGCGGAAACGATGTGACTGTTCTCCTGGGAGAGACGGGTTCCGGAAAAACGACTCGCAAGTCCCTTGTTCCTAGATTTCATGTCTTTGCATCTCACCTCGGCCGTTAGAGGTACCGCAGTACCTATTGGAATCCGGACTGGCTGGGAACGGTATGATCGCGGTTACCCAACCAAGACGAGTCGCCGCCACCAGCCTTGCCGCCCGTGTTTCCCAAGAGCAAGAAACCTCACTCGGCCAGCTCGTCGGTTACTCCGTTCGTTTCGACGAGAAGTCTAGCAGCAACACGCGAATCAAGTACATGACCGACGGCATGATCGTCCGAGAGTTACTCTCAGACCCTATGCTTTCCAAGTACAGTGTAGTTGTGGTCGATGAAGCCCACGAACGAACGTTACGAACCGACCTGCTACTTGCCAACCTCAAGAAGATCATCAAGAAGAGGAACGAGCCGAGTGGGAAGGGCAAGGGGAACTCCGATCCCCTTAAAATAGTGGTCATGAGTGCCACTCTCGATGCTGAGAAGTTCAGCAAGTTCTTCCACAAGTGCGTGTGAACATGCTAGCCTCGACTTTCCTAACCTTTCCTCTAGCGCTAAAATCATCTACATCAAGGGACGGCAACACCCTGTCAAAATCTACCACACCGCCGAACACCAACTAGACTACGTTGACTCTGCTATGCGGACATTCTTCCAAATACACACGGATCAACCTCCTGGAGACGTACTCATCTTCTTACCAGGCCAAGAAGACATCGAAAGTCTGCAAGCCTCAATAGACCTCTTCGCACGACAGCTACCAACCGAGGCACCCGACGTCCTCACCTGCGCCATGTTCGCAGCCCAAGCTCAAAACAAAAATGCCCAAGCCTTTGCCACCGCTCCACCCAACACGCGGAAATGCATCCTCGCCACCAACATCGCCGAGACATCCATTACGATACCAGGCGTCAAATACGTGATCGACACAGGGAAGTGCAAGGAAAAGCAATTTCTAGCACGGACAGGCGGTGGAGGGCTCGATACCCTCCTCACCCGCGATATCACCCAGTCATCTGCCATGCAGCGGACAGGTCGTGCAGGCCGTGAGGGCATGGGCGTGTGTTTCCGGTTATATCCCGAATCCGCGTTCAAGGCCATGGCCCCCTCACTGGAACCTGAAATCCTGCGTACTAGCTTGACTTCGAGTATACTCCAACTCAAGTGCTTGAAACAGGACATCCGGGATCTCGATCTTATGGATTCACCCGACGACGACTCCATCCTCTCCGCTTTCAAAACTCTCTGGATCCTCGGCGCTCTCGACCAGCGCCAACAACTCACGGACGCCGGTCGCAAAATGGCCGCCTTCCCTGTGGACCCATCGTACGCCTGCGCCATCGTCGCCTCTGCAGGTTACCACTGCACCTCGGAAGTCATCGACATTGTCTCCGTTATCTCAGCCTCTTCGAAACTCTTCGTCGACATCTCCGACCAGCGCGACGCCGTCGCTGAGCAGCGCCGGAAGTTCCGGCATCCAAGTGGGGATCATATGACTATCCTCAACGTTCTGCGAGCGTACGAGGAGATTTCTGCGGGAGAGGGTCAGAGTGGGAAGAAGGATAAGGCGGCAAGGAAGGAGTGGTGTCGAAAGCACTTTTTGAACGAACGGACATTGATTGAGGCGCAGGATATTCGCAGTCAGTTGAGGACGGTATGTGAGAGGGAGAACATCAATTGGATGGAGTCCGCCTTGAAGAAGACTGCGGGTGCGGCGGCGGGGAGTGCGAATGCGGATGGGGTGATATACGAGGAGGACCCCATTTTGAAAGCATTGGGTCATGGCTTGTGTGGAAACGCAGCCTTCCTACAGCCTGATGGCACTTACAAGCAGATTATGGGTCCATCGGTACGTCTTCATCTTCATGTTTTCTGCTTGGGTCTGACAGACACTGCAGACTGTCAAGATTCACCCGGGTTCCGTGCTATGCGACAAGAAGATGGTAGCAATCATCTACGACGAACTGGTATGCACTTCTCACTCCCGTTGCCCGTTTCTTTCTCATGCTTTTTGGCCTAGGTCTTTACGAACCACATCTACGCTCGCGGCGTCTCAGCCATTCCGAAATCCTTCTTCGCAACTCACGAGCCCTTCAAGCAGAAGAGTGCCTAATTTATTTCACCTTGACACGGGTCACACTTTACCTTTTTATTCGCATCTCCTACTACTAGTACTACACTTTCGTCGACATGGACCGCCGTATTCCTGCATGGAACACTCTACTGCTATTTGCTATGCTGGAAGCCATTGTCCCTGTATACCTCAGTACATGGACGCTCACGCCGCAGTGATATATTTATGACGGACGCATACATTGCATGCACGAGTCAGGCCCGCACGTTCTTGGGTGGAATTGAGAGGGCAGGTGGAACTACATAAAGCTCCCGATCCGCAAGGAATGGGTCGGTATATGCTCGTTCCTCAAAGTGTTAAATTCGCTCGTTTGGTCACTTATTGGTCAACGATTTCAACTACTTGGATACCCAACCTTTTCAAGCATGATAAAAAAACCCGATTTGAAGCTACCTACAGATGTTTCCAGGCACTAGCGAATATTTGCAGATTCTCCCATATATCGGCCCTCTTCTACAGAAATCCCCAGTCTAAGGGCGAATTTTACTGGGATGTTAACGTTAGTACTTAGTCCCTCCGTCGATCCAACAAGCAGAACGGAAACTGACGGTACACATGTCGGCAACTTTGTCCCCAAGTATCTTGTGGTACATTTGAAGTGTCTCTTCCACATAAGCGCCTCCCCGTATTGTTCCAGGTGCCTGTCGTAATAATTAGGTTATTTGTCAGTGAGCATAGACAGCAAACGCTTACTCCAGCACGCAAGCAATCAATCGCGGCTGAGAAGATATTCGTCAAGCCGATGTAGGTGTGGGCGATGGTAGAAAACGTGGGCCGGAGTTCAGCATTGTGGAATTCGTGGTAGATGGCATCTAGGTACGCAAGGCAAGACTGCACAAGGAACTCCAGGCTCCCCTCCTCTGCGATGAAGTCAAGGAAGAGGTCGATCACTGGCTGCGCAAGAGATCTCTCCGCCATTTCAACGGCCTTCATACGTGCTAGGAAAGTCGCGGCCAGACCGGCCTGATAACCAGTTCCACCTTCAACTTGAGCATGCTTCTGCCTGAGAATACATTGCAGTATGTGGCGCGTTGTGTATGCGTCCGCGGCATCTAGTGGTACGAATAGAGCCCCAGCGCGGCCATGAGACACTAGCCATTCAGAAAATGACCGGTGGTAGAAGGTATAGGTGGTCCCCCCCTTAGTCTCTCGCTTGATGAGTGCGTGGAGGTCAGAGAGTACGATGTGGTACGTCCCATCCGGTAGGCCAAGTGCCTGTTCCATATGGTCAACTGGGGTGATGATGCTACCGGTGAGATGTCCGCCTAATTCTCTGTGAAAAATGGCGAGAAGGGCTAAGAAATCGTATTCGTTCGTGTCCACCGCTTCGTAAGCAATTTTCGCTGTCGAAACGATGTTGGAGTAAAGGAGGTCAAGGGGGGCGAATGGCTTTGCCCGCTGATGGTGACCCGGCTTCCAATTGAGGACAATACGCAGCCTATCTACAGGCGATCCTCGAACCTCTGCCACATACTTGACCACCGTGGCAGCGTAGATGAATTGGCCTGAAGCTGCGAGGACAAGCTGCTCAATGTCAACCTCAGTGGGCCACAGCTCAGGGTGTGCGCGGGGGTCCCCACTTCGAACACCGATGTCTTTGAGTCTCCTCCAGAGCATCAAGCGGATGTCTGCTGTTGCGTCGTAGTCATCGCTCAAACGAATGTGGTAGGTCAGGTGGTAGAGGTAGCCCAGGGGATCGAGGGCGGTACGGACGGCCCATTCAGGTCTGCTTGACAGGAAGATGCGGAGGGGAAGGTGGGGGTTGGATAGGAGGACGTCCTTGATGGCTGAAAGTAACTCTTCCTGACGCCGAGTGTCGAGGCATTCGTCCAAGCCGTCGAGAAGGACGGCTTGTGGAGGGAGCTGGGTGGTTTCTCCTTGGGCCCCATGGAGCTTCACCCACGGGCCGACGATGAGTGTGTCGAACTGGGTTCTAAGAGATTTTTCGAAGATGAGAGGGTCGCGTTCCACAGACTCCGACAGGAGAGCCCGAAACCGAATGTCTTTCTCTGCCATTTGATACGCCATGGTGGGGATGACCTTTGAGAGGTTGTTTCGAGTGTAATCACCCGCAGAAAAAAAGAATGCTGCGGCCAGTATCTTCTCGTTGGAACACCTCTCGGCTATGGTTTGTTGCAAAGCAGACTTCCCAGCGCCCGCTGCACCTGTCAAGCAGAGCAAGCGGGTGGGGCCTGCACGATCCTCGATCCAGCTCATGATTTCGTCGAGGACGTCGGTGCGCGTGTCGGGATCGCATTTTGGGGGATCAAAACGGGCGCTGGAGTCGTAGAGAGCATTAGGTGCTGTGTGCTGCAGCAAAATTTTCCATCCTAAGTGATATACGTGTATCACCTTTAGCCTCTCCCGAATCCTGATACTGGTTGATCTCCACACACCTTCAGAGTCCCCCCAACTTGACTGTGGAGCGGGTGCGTTGACATAGGTGAAATGCTCCAGATGGAAGTTGGCGGCATTAGGAAAGATGTTGAGGGCACCATCTCCAGGTTGGACTACAGCATTTGGAAGAGAACCAATGCCTTGCTCGAGCCCCACTGAAGGAGTGCTACCAATGGATTCACTTCCTGATCCCACCGCCTCCGGACCCACACCAATCGCTGTTCCTGGATTCGGAGGAGGGGTTGTGTCGGTATCGGAGTTCTTCGAAGAGTCTAGATCCGCACTAGTCTCCCTTGAAGCGCCCAATGTTGCTGTTGAACCCTTGGGCGCTTTCGGGCGGTTTTTCGACAATCCAAGGGCGGCACGGAGCGATTTGAAAGAGAATCGATCCTGTTTGCCTTTGTGCATCTGGTGAGTATCGCGAAGTAAGCGGTTGCCTAGAGCCTCTTGGTCAAAGTTGCGGGTGATAGCTTCGATGTTGGAGGATCGTGGGACGACGCGTGCCAACCCATACGTCGACACAGCCCCCGATCGATTACTAATACTAATAGGCGCCCAAGCAGCGAACTCTGGGGGTCATCCCACTGGAGATCGTCAATCAGCGATGAAAGTGACCCTGTATCTCCCGTTAAAATCATCTAAATTCGTCATTCGGCATTCGGGTAGAATATCTATTCTGGACTCTCTGGACTGACCAAGAATCCGCCTCCACCGGTGCCTGGTGACCAACATGCAGGCGAAGTGCTTCGCCAAATGGGATAGGTTCTCACTCGATGAGCGGAGATAGGAGAAAAAGTACATGGCCCAAAAGTATTTAAAAGTGTCTCCTACAGCAACGCGAGCTCCGCTTCCACCTTGCCCAACTATACTCACCATGGCCAGCATCCAAACCAACCTCACGGAGATACTCGGTTAGTCTCGCGACCAATGTGGACCACCCTTAACGGTAAAAGGTCTTACACCGCCCATATTTCTAGGAGTCCAGACTCCCGTGTTAGTCCCTGCCATGGGTGTTGGTAGTGGCGGTACGTCAATGCGTGCTTCTCCGGACCTACAAATTTGGCAGGACCAATTGAGCCCTCCCTTTTACAGGCAAGCTTGCAGCCGAGGTCTCGCATGCTGGTAGTTTTGGATTTGTGGGCACAGGTATGCATAATATCGCGGTCAAGGCGTCCAGCAACTTGACACACACACCTAAATCCTTTTCAGCCTTCGGAACGCCAGCCCAGCTGCGAGACCAGCTAAACATCGCACGATCAATCCTAAGCATATCCGACAACTCGACGCTCCCAGTTGGTGTGGGGTATATTGGCTGGATCCTCGACGAGTCCGAGCCCAAGGCCAAAGCGCTTATTGCCATCGCCTTCGAATACCGAGTCAAAGCCATTTGGCTATCCCATGGAAACAATCTCAGCAAATGGGTCGACTACTATCGCTCGCTCGTCGAGCAAACTGGCCACCGACCTCTCCTATTCGTGCAGATCTTCTTCCCCGAGGGAGCTCAATTAGCCGTCAACGACTGGAAGGCGGACGTTGTCGTAGCTCAGGGTGTTGAGGCGGGAGGACACGGTGCGGCTCAGGGGCTTCCCCTCTTGACCCTGCTCCCGCTGGTGCTCTCGGCCCTAGGTCCCGATGCCCCGCCTGTAATCGCGGCTGGTGGCGTCGCGACAGGATCCCAAGTCGCCGCCCTCCTTACCCTGGGCGCTTCAGGCGTTGCTCTGGGCACACGCTTTCTCCTCTCCCCGGAGAGTCTCTACTCAGATAAAGAAAAACAAGTGATCCTGAACGCGAAGTCTTCCGACTCGATCCGTACAATGGCGTTTGACGAAGCGAGGGGATACCACAACTGGCCCAAGTACATCGACGGAAGAGCTATTCGGAATAGTGGGTAGATTACAGCAAGGTTGAGCTCGCCTACTGACACTCGTGTTCTTTCTCCAGCGACGTTCGATGAATTTGAGAAAGGAGAGGACATTACGGCCATCCGACAGAAATATGCGGAAGCCTCGGCGAACGGCGATACAAGTCGCCTCGTCGTCTGGGCTGGAGCAGGGGTGAGCGCCATGGACAAGATTCTACCTGCCAAGGTAAGTTTCTTGTATTCTCCCGAGCTCATCGCTCGATGTACTGACGTTCACGATGGTAGGATATCGTAAAGGAGCTCCACGATGATATCTTGAGCACACTAAACAACTCCAGAAGCCTGGTGAAGCCGTGATTATATATTGCTCCATAAATAAGCCGTAAAACATCCCTGTTATCTACAATCAAGTGTCCACTATCATAGCTTCTCTCGGAGATTGTCAGGCAGTAAGCGCCCAAAGATTGACCGGCAAATAAACCGCTTATTAGCCGGTGATCGCCTTTTGCCCCTATCAAAAATTTCACCCTAACCACTTCAACCAAATCGCGATATCTGTGAGTCGGCAGACCTGACGACATGGAACCTCGGACAACCTCAAGCTCATACGTCCACCATGTCATCGAGCTACCCTCTCCAACATCGAATTCACCAACAACCAAAATCCCATGCCTTCTCCACCCCTCGATGATCCCTCTGCTCCCCTCGCCCACCGCAGCGCCCATCGACCTCGACCCCCCATACGAAGTCCTCTCAACACCCCACAAGGGCTATGGGATGTTCGCTAAACGGCACATCCCACAAGGCTCCTTAATCCTCATCGAACACCCTGCCTACGTCCTCCCGGGTTTCGCATCGGGCGACCTCACAACTGAGGATTACGAGCAAGTCGGTCGGCTGATCCCAAGCGACTTATACGATGAGGTAGTGAATATGGCGAACTGCAGATCCAAGGAGGAATGTCCAAGCATCATCGAGGGCGTAGCACGGACAAACGCGCTCACGCTCCGGTTCCAGTTTCCTCCAAACTTTGACGAACTCGACCCAAGGCCGACCGCACGGCACTACGGCGGTCTGTTCCCCAAGATCGCACGGTGTAACCACTCCTGTGGACACAACGCCACATGGAAATGGGACTTCTCCTCTCTCTCATCTACACTCTTCGCGTTACGGGACATCCGTCCAGGGGAAGAGATATCCAACATCTACGTCAACCCTCTTCAATCGCGAGAGGCGCGGTGGAAGAAACTCAAACCCGACTATCGATTCGAATGTGATTGTCCATGGTGTACGCTTCCAACCGCAGAGGCACAAGCGGAGTCGGATAGGAATAGGGAGTACCTGGGGATGTACCTGCAGACGCGGCCAACGTATAGCAAGTGGTCGATTGACCCATGTCTTCCCGATGACTTTGTTATCGATTCGCTTCAAGCGGTGTCGCCGATCGTTCGGAAGGAGGGCCTGGATCGGCTGACACCTCTGTTCATGGAGGAGATTGTGAGGTGTCTGGCTGAGCTGGGGCAGGAGGACGAGTTTAAGCGATGGGCGGGGGTGACGATAATGCTATGTCGGGTTGGGAACAGCGAATTGGCGGAGGAGCTCGAGAGGATTTTGGAGAACCCGGAGAAGAACTGCTTAACGTGGGGAAGGAGAAAGCGACTGAAAGAGGGTACGGACGCGCCCCCATTACGCCTCACAGAATTCGACGACTTAACGGTTTGACATACAGAGCTGCGACGAAAACACCGAGACCAATACGACTTAGATGCGGATGACAACTTCTCTCTTGACCTCTTGCAGGTACCTGAATGATCATCGTAAAACATGAAAAATCCAAGCATGCGCTTAAGGTTACTACGCTCTGCAGCTTCATAAGGTGAGCGTTAGATGTACCGGCAAGCACTGTGGGACTCTACAATCTCGGAAGGGTCCTCTCCTCCTCTCCCCCCTTCCTCCCCACCTCCTTCCCACCAAACTTCTCCCGATGCTCATACCACCACCCCATCGCATACTCCTTCTCTCTATCTCCCACCCCCTCCAAAATCTCCGCGAATAGTGCTTCCACAACCTCCCCTCTCTTCTCCCCCGTCCCCACATCCTCACCCGTACTCACACCCTTAACCTCAAGCGTCAACAACTTTAATACTTCGTCTAAGGCCAAGGCGAGGAGTGAAAGCGGTAATGATGAAAGAGTTGAGACGAGCGTGAGCTCAAGCCGATGGAGTCTCTCGAGACTGATATCTTCCTTCGGCTCGGATTCACGGGCTTTCCCTTTGCTGCTCTGGCGTGCATCTTGCTTAGCGAGAATGTCGTGGATGGTATCCACCAAAGTTTGAACGCAGTACCACGCCAGTGCGTACGCCCCTAGATCGCTATCGTTCGACCCGGTATCCAGGCCTCCTCCGCAAGCGCAAGCGCTGCGGACGAGAGCGGCGTACGCCATGCAAAGTTGAGATGTATGAAGTTTGCCTTCGGTCGAGTTCTATGACGAAAGCGTGTATCAGCGACCGGTCTTGAGAGTTTATATGGAGGGTACTAACCTCAAGGAGACACTTGGCGTAAAAGGGTACCATCTTCCTCACAAAGTCTGTATCGATCGACGCACTCTTCGGTTCGGGCTTCTCCCCTTCAACCTTCGAAACGCCACCCTCCAATCCCGTAGGAGGCGCCGGACTCGCACTCCTCCCGGGTCTGCCCGCCCTAGCCAGTCGCCCCCTCTGTCTACTCACCCAGTTCCTCACACTCTCCCCCTCATCCCCCGCCCGGACTCCCTGCTGCTGTTGCTGCTGCGCCGCATGGCTGGCAAAGATCGCCAACACCGTCGAATGTGCAGACTCAAACGTCTCCCTATGCGAAGCGTCAAACAGGTGCGGGGCACACACGCCCCACACCCAATTCCTTACACACCTCCCACTTAATACAGGGACAAGCTGCTCGATACTCGCTAGAGCAAAAGCTTCTTTCGCCTGCCGAAACCTGACGTTACCCTCCAACACCCTCTGCCCGTCCAACGCCATGCACACTTGCTCTACGTACGCCTCGGCTTTACTCCCGTGGTCGCCGTAGACCCCATCGCCCTGTGCGAGGATATCGAGAGCGAGGTAAAAGGTTTTCTTCAGCTCGAGGAACGAGTCCGGAGACGTGGAGGTCACACCGCCGAATTGCGATATCACGAACGCGAGGTGTGAGAGGGTGTTCAGCGTCTGCAACGCCAGTGTTGTTGGGGTAATCCCACTTCCCAGCTGTACAGGAGGTAAGAACACGGACGCCTCAAGCGCCGAGTTCGCAACCATAATGATCGTGAACAAAAGCGTCTTGAGTATCCCCCAAACGGACTTCGACAACTCCTTCGTATCCTCAGCAATTCCATGCTCGTCCGTGACGCTAGCGAGGGACGTGGAGATCCAGTCGCGCTCGACGGTCTTGGCTAGGTCTCGGAGTGCTTGGAGGCAGTGGGACGCGGCTTGCATGTTTTCGTCGAGGTAGGTGGGGGAGGGGAGGGAGAGGAGGAGGGAGAGGATGTTAGCTGTGAAGCGGGCGATGGAGGATATGGATGCGGTTAGGGGGGATGAGGTTATGGATTGGATCGTTTGGGTGAATGCTGAGGAGGGCTGGATCGTAATAGTTCAGACGAAGAGACGAGTTAGAATAGAGTAAGGACGGACCGAGATGTGAACTTGGTTGTCTGCAGTCAATGTGACCGACGCCGACACGGAGGACAAGAACGATCCATTCTTGAACGTCGCACATATCGTAGACGTGAGCATCTGCGAGAGCAGAGGTAAGGGTAACACCTTCAACTTATGCTGGGATATCAACGGGAACGACTGCGACGCAAATATCAGCGCAATCGACAGCAAGTCTACGTAGTCCAATAATCAGCGACATAATACCAGTGAACCAAATGGCTGGAAGCGCACCTTGCCCCGCAGGCTGGAACTCCTTCTCCCATTCCTCCACCCCATGCGCCGTAGCACCGAACCCATACGTATCCATAACCTCCGCAAGCGCCACGATGTCCTCATCCTCCACCACCCCTCTCGCTCCTTCCACCTCAATCGGTGTTGGGGTCTTCGAATGCCTCAGATCCTCGACACCCAACAGCAACCCACTACAGCTCGCCAGCCTTAGCACAGGGTGCCCGCCCTGCAGCCCGCGCACGACGTCCCGTACCCATGAGTCCATCGCCGCCTGACGGGTCTTCTTGAAGAGGGCCTCCACCCGCCCGTGTTTCTCGTCTTCCTTGGATAGTTCACGGAACTTGAGGTGTGTGGCATGTCTGAAGGCGGTGCTTAGTGCGTTGAGCTTCTGGTACGTGAGGGGCTGGGAGAGGAAGTATGGCGAAGAGATGGCGGTCGCTGCGAGGGGTGTGGGGATGGGGTCGAGCGTGGCTAGGTGGTGCGCCAAAGCCCCTTGGATCGTCTGTAAGGCGAGTTGAGTATGGGGGTTGTGGAGGTGGTTCAAGAGGAGAGTGTAGCTCCGGTCGTTGGCCGCCATGGTGGCGATGGTGGTAGTGGAGAAGGAAGCATTGGAGTAACCGGTGTTGATTAGGCGCGCGTGAAATCACAGGCCAAATGCAGAGTTCGTTCAAAATGCGGGTATAATAGAAATACATTGCAGCAAGATGGTTGTGTCCTCGGATTCTAGTCTAATCTCTCGCCAGCTCGTCGTCGCTCGCATCCTCAGGGTAGGGTCCCCTTTCAGGTACGGAGTGTCGTGTTAACTTGGGCGTACTGTTATAGACTGTAAGCACAATGCGAAGAATGCATGTAATTGTATAGGTAGGTTGGAAGGAAGGGCAAGGGGTATCGATCAGGCCCTGAAACGGCCAGTCGATGGTTTTGGGTACAGAATCTAGCGGTTCCTTAGAAATGGGTCTCGGTCAGTTCCGGCCAGTCCTCCAACTCGGGGTCCCTCTCGACCCACAAGTGGTTTATTTTCTGTGTTCTCTCCTTCACGACGAGCCTCCGCTCAAAGCATAACCCCCGCGAGACATAGTTCATCGCCACCCGCACAAAAGGGACATCCTCGTCCACCTGGGCACTATGGGACGAGTACAGCACAACTTGGCGGAACGGGGAGGTCGCCTGCATGCGGGACTTAAGGAATATATCGAAGGGTTCCGGGGGGATACTCTCCCCTCCCTCGTCATAGGCCATCGTGTTACCCAACTCGAGAAAGAGCGTTTCGAGCTTGGAGAGTAGTCGGTCATCAGGATCCCAAACGATCACTTCGAAGAAGCTTTCATAGTTCATGTGGATGAAGGCGTCGAGAGTTTTGATGTGGGGAGTAGCGAGGAGTATTCGCCGGATGGTAACAGGATGGACTGACATGGGGGTTAAGGATAAATAGGTGAGGTGCTTCAGCGACCCAATTCGGGATATAAACCTGTCAGCAAGAGAGACCGTCCACGGCCCTGGTCGTTGGAAGTTGAGCTCCCATCCATCCAGCCGAAGTGACTTGAGGTTCGGGATCTCGAAGGCATCGAGAACCGCTGGATAGCCAATAGCACTACTTTTAATGCAGCCCCAGTGGTGTAAGGAGATGCTTTCGAGATTATCCAAGGTTTTGGCATTGCCGATGGCCATGGGTCTCCAGTTGGCGATGCCTTTCGTGCCGACATCTTGATCGTGTAGCTCCGCGAAGAGATACTGGAGCCGGTGACACTTGGTCAAGTAGTCAAATATCAGCGATTTGCTGTCGGGTGTGGCGAAGTCAAGGATGTGAGTGAGTTGCTCCCATGGGAGCAAGACCTTGTCCGCGAAGGAGGTCCTCCGTTCGTAATCATGGGGACGTGAGGCCCCGAAAGCGACGCGACGAAGCGCCGGTGCATCCGAGAAAGTTTTTAAAAGACCTTTTGAGGCCCAGGGAAATGCCTCCAGGTCATTTCCTTCTAAATAGAGCACCAAGCGGATCAGGTACGGGAAGGGTGTGGTCTGAATGGCGTGCATTTGTGCGATTGGCACGCCTTTCAGCAGTAAGCGGGTCAGTGAGGGAACAGCGGGGACCAGCAGCTGGTTGACGATATTAGGCAGTGTACTGAAGAGAGCGCTTTGCGATTCAACAGAAGTGGGGATGCCGCGCATGGTGACTTGCAAATTGCGGCGAGCTGATCCTGCGCGCGCCGCCGCCATTGAGAAATGCTCGAGCTTCAGTTGCTTCCTGTCAAGGTTTCCTATCCGAGTCTCCCATCTCAGGCGCCTCCAAAGCCCCGGGGTGCCAAATACAAGGTTTCTCCATCTCTTGCAGATGTGAGTGACTAGGACGGGCGCCTCATGGGGTTTGAAAGGGTCGATGAGCCAGAGATTGTCAGGTAAGCTTTGAAAGAATATCTCCTGAATGACGTCGTTGGGGACTTCGTGGATAGGTGACGCTAACACGAAAGTCAGGCAATGTACCAACGTCGGCCCAACAACGGCAAGTACCTTGCATCGATGTTAGATGCGTTCGAGGAGATGACAGTCACGGTCAAAAGGACGCCCACTGCATGCCATGTGGCAAGAACATCTGATCGAGTCGGAGACTCAAATTCGGGGACAAGCGCCCAACATTGATTATCTGGCGCCTTGATCTTGAACCACGATTATGGACAACCTCCCTGAAGAAATCCTCGAGGTAATTCTGGACAACGCAGAAGCTGACCACACGTTCCTGCGCGCCTGTACATCTATCTCCAGGGCATTCGTACCTCTCGCCCAACGCCGCTTCTTCTCATCGATCGCATTCCATTCGAAGGAGGACGATCCCAGAAGCACATGCAGACGACTTACTCAGCTTGTCCGGATCCTGGAAATATCTCCCCATCTGCTTTCATATACTACCAGAATCGCGTATGTGGTCCCTACAGGCATCGAAGACTGCGACGGTGTTCTGAGGGAAGAAGCCGACCTCCTCGAACGCATCATCCCACTCATGACCCGCCTTCAGAGTGTATCGATCAGGTTCTACCTCGGCGCTTCCACATGGAAACCACAGCTTACGCGGTGGGGGTCTATTCCACAGCCTCTTCAACGCGCCTTGGGATCGCTGCTTTCCCTGCCGGAGCTCGTGGCTGTCCACTGCCAGGACATTGGTGGTCTCCCATTCGGCGTCATCCCATGGACAATTCTTACCACACTATGTCTGAACAACGTCAGCATTGATACAACCTCAGATGATGACACCCTCTTCCCTCGCCAGAGCGATCCATCATCGCGTCCAATTCTTCCCTTGGAAGATCTAGTTGTCACCGTGCTTCCGTCGCCGTGGATCCACCTGCTCGTGGGGGCGTATCGTCTTGAAAATGTCAGGAGACTGGTACTCAGCCAAGCCGACGACAGCAAGTATGGCCTACATCTAGGGTCAGAAGATGCACTGCAAGTTGACTATGATGCTGAACACCATGCCGCAGCCATGCTCCTTGCAGAGAGTCGAGCGTCGTTGGAGGAGCTGTACATTTATCTTCCACATTGTAAGTACGCTGCAATTTTTCTCGATTAAAGATTACTGATATCCCGTGTCCGTAGACGACCCGTGTTCTCGACCCGATCAAGGCGAAGATAACCGTCACGCCCCACCCTTCGACCTTTCTAGACACACCAATCTTAAACGCATCTTGAAGCGAATGATATGGCCATCGCCGGACGTAAAATCCCCCGCTGGCTGGCTACTGAAGGGAGCGACTCACCTCGGGCTTGACCCTACCTATGCGTCGCTCGGAGAAACCGCCTCGACCATCAAGTCGGAGGCTTGCAAAGTCATCCTGGAATTCATGTGGAGGGAAGACCCATACACCTATTTTGAGAGCGGTGAGGCGTTTGGCGCGATCGATGCTGCGTTTGCGGAGAACCCATCCACATCGCTGCTGGTCAGGCATAACATCTTCTGCGCTGAGATCTTCCAGCTTGCTGATGCGAAGAAGGATATGGATGAATGGATGCACAGATCCTTCCCGATGCTCAGGCGTCAAGGGCGGTTTGACGCAGGGAGCAGCAAGTTCCGGGAGACGATTCCAGTGTTCGAGGGCTTCCCTACGTGTTGGAATAGACATTGCAAGGAGCTCTTTCAGGAAAGGGAGTGGCAAGAGCCGGAGGGATGTGATGATGATGACGACGACTATGGACTATTTTCGTGTCGCATTACCATATGATATGTGTTCCGTGAGGTAGACGACTGGAAGACACGATGTGTACGTTAGCTAAATGACCGAGGGCTGATACTTGTCCCACAACGTCAAAGGAAGAGTATTGTCTGGCTAGTACTTGGGACGCTGAGAGACAAAAAATCACTTGCGACCAGCCTATATAGAGAAGTTATACCGTGCACAGGCAATGGGGGTCAGCAATTCCCTGCCAATTCAAACTCCGACGCGTCCGCAGAAAAGTGGCCACCTTTAATAACGTTTGAGCAAGGCATATTTCCGGCTACTTTGTATGGGCGAAGATGTAGGCATCCAAAATCAATTAGAAAGCGTCGGAAATCCAGAGTTCTTGGGGTGCTTTCGGAGGTAGAAAAGCGCGAAACCATGGTACAGATGAAGGACACAGTGAAGGTGGAGGCACCAAAAGCCGACGATTTTAAAGGCATTTTCTGTCTTACGCTAGATGTGAAAATGAATCTGCGATGCATGGATGGAGGAAATCGTGAAAGACAAAATAGTTTGGGAGCGAAATTAGCCCCTATCTATGGCATCAGAGGCCCCGAAACGCGACTGAGGGCAGGATCTGGCATGTGTAGCAGCCTTTGTGAGCGTTATTTTGTACTAGATTGGATGAGTTGGCTGTAACGCACTCATTTGTGCCTCAGTCATGGTATTTATCCGCAGGACCACTATCTAATACAAGGTTGAGGCCAGAGATAGGGGCCTGGGAATGTGTTTGGCCGGTGCCAATTTTCTGTGCACACAGATTTGACTGAGGTTGCCGACCCCCACAGGCAACGGATGGTTACGAGCCTAACCTTTACCACGCTTCCACCAGTTCCGGCCAGTCATACAGTTCGGGATCATTCCGCACCCATTGACAACGAGATGGTTCGCTCACCAGCTTTCTTTCAAAGACCAAGCCTCGAGCGACGTACTGGAGAGCGACTTCCACAAAAGGTACTTCATCATCCATCCTCCTTTCATCCAAAGACCAGGCGACAATCTTGCGAAAGGAACTGGAGCCACCATCTCCGATGCGAGACTCAAGGAAGGCTCGAAACGCGTCCGGGTTGATACTATACCCTTCCTCATTATAAACGGCTGCGGTGTTGTCGAGTTCCAGAACAAGGGTATTGAGCTCCGGGAGCGTCTGGTTTGCATCACTCCAGGTTAGGCCTTCAAAGAAGGACTCGTAATTCTGGTAGATGAACGCGTCGAGGGATGTAATACGGCGAGTCGCGAGGAGGATGCGGCGCAGGGTATCGGGATCAATACTTTCGAGGGATAGGGAGAGATGCGTGAGGTACTGAAAATTTGAAAGCTTCGACAAGAAGCGATACAGAAGCGGCGCTAGGTCCCATGAACCGTATTCGAAGTTGAATATTGCACCGTCCAGCCGAAGTGCCCTTAGATGTGGGGTATCGAAGGCGTCGAGGAAGACCGGGTATTCGGTCTCCGCCTCGCACGACCAGAAGCGGATGGTGACGCATTGGAGTTCGTCGAGCGAGGTGACCTGGCTCCCACTGTTGGCCCAGTTCATATGCCCTATCTCCCCCACATCCTCCTCGCCTTGCCCGATGAATAGGTAGCGGAGGCTCTGGGATTCTTGTAGGTGGTGGGGAGTACGATATTCACGGGGATTCTCGAAGTCGAGGAGATGGGTTAGCTGTTTCCATGGGAGAAGGACATTGCGGGACACAGGACGTCCGGGTTTGAAGCCCAGATAAGAGGCCGGAGGTGAACTCCCGATACTGACGCGACGCAGTGCACCTGCCTCGGAGAACGTCCTCAGAGGACCCTCTTTATCCCAAGGGAAGCGGGCCAGATCGGACCCATCGAAGTGGAGGGCCAGATCGACCACCGAAGGGAAGGAGCCTTTGGGAAGGCCATGGACCTGGGCGATCGGAACGCATTTTAATACCAACCGAGTCAAGGACTGGGCGACCACAGGTACGAAGACCGCATTCACAACGTCTGGGATGGGGCGGAGACGGCCATCCTTCGCTCTACTTCCGACATGCATGATGAGCTGCAGGTTTCGGGGAGTTGAGTTGGCTCGCGCAGTTGCGGCAGCCAGGGTCTTCACTGTCGTTTCGTTCACGTTGATCCTCTGGATCTCCCACCTGAGGGACCTCCACAGCTCTGGCGATTGCGAGCTCACTTGCCTCCATCTCTGGCAGACATGAGTAAGCAAGAGCGGCGCCTCTGAAGGGGATAGGGTGATTTTCCAGGAGTAGATAGGGAGGCAACGTATGAAGATTTCCCCTAGAACGTCGTCGGGCACATTCTGGATTGGTGAGGCTAAACGAGTGCTAGTTAGAGAACATTGAAATCGGATAGAAGATACAGTCCCAGTCTCACCCTCGTCCATTTCCTTGTCCTCAACGGCCCCAGGAGTGTGCGATGAGTGAATAACCCTAGGGTTAGTCGTCGGAGTCCAGGAAAGGACCTCGATCCGCCAGGACCAGCCATCAGTCCCACCAGTCGGCTACTACCCGACGCTTCTGCGACCTTCTCCAGCGACGCCGGCTACAGTCGACCACTTCCTCACAACCACGACCTCGCTCTGCACAATCCACTCGAAAACGCGCACATAGCGATGAAGATGACAGCCACGGATGGGAGGATTAGGAAGAAGCGGTGGGCGAGCAAGTGGCGTGCAGGATAAGGGTGCATGAAGGGAAGAGAAAACGATGAGGAAAGCAGAGAAGGAATGAGAGACATTCAACACACCAACTGCAAGACGCCTTATACGTTCGTCTGGATCTCGGGGGGACGCTGAGCCCTGAGACATGTGGTCAGGTAGCCGTTCACGCTGGAGCACACTGGATGGCTGGTGAAACTGGGGAGGGAAAAGGTAGACTGAATGGCTAAGAAGTGGAAATGGTAGGAAGGGTAGGGTGGTAGAGTGGTAGAGTGAAAGGGTAGAGGGTGGTAGGGTGGAAGAGCAGGCGTGGTATTCCAAAATGCGTCAGGACGAGCGGGAGGTTGGGAGCCACCGCGGCCTTCAATGCGGGATGACTCCAACATCGGGCGAGGTGTCTGAGCCTCCTT
Source organism: Coprinellus micaceus (assembly GCA_951394405.1). Lineage (NCBI taxonomy): Eukaryota > Fungi > Basidiomycota > Agaricomycetes > Agaricales > Psathyrellaceae > Coprinellus > Coprinellus micaceus. The sequence continues at coordinate 977,597 of OX596340.1, read as the reverse complement.
CGCGGATAAGGGTGCGTTGAAAGCGACGTGCTTCTTCCTCCTGGTCTGACTCCCTACTCTTCCGTCCAAGATTCAACCCCTCACCTTCGCCACCACGACACTTGGTCGTCGATATGGCTCTGATTCCCCGCACCGCTGAGCCACCTTCCCATTACCAGCCCTCTTCTACCTGCATCAGCATCGTCAAGATGCTAACCAAGCCAGCCAGGCGCTCCTCGCCCCGTGTCCTCCTCAAGTCTCACCTCCCCGGCTCAAGGCGCAAACCTAGCCGCTCTCGCCAGTGGCCACGGGCGAGATCGTGTCGTGAAAACGTCGTGGCTACGGCTCAACGCCCGGGCGCCGCACTCTCGGGCAATACGCACAATGCTCTGCCCTCCGGTGGAGGACTTGAGTTTCCCAAAAATTTCACCGCTCAATCAAGGCCTCCATCTCTCTGGCGGTGCTGGAGGGTATGGAAGCCACGTCCTCTGCCGGCTTCTTGTCCTCGAAATCACAAGTCGTTGAGACAAAAATTTTGAGGTACGTTTCGAGTCCATCCTGCTTGACTATTGAGAAGCTTACAGTCCCAATTGTGCACGCAGAGGATCGGGGTGGCTGACCGTTGAAGGGAACCTCTACTAGCGATGTTGTTCCGACGGCCTCCCCTGCCAGCGAATCGGGGGCACTCCACGAACTTGTCGTGCCAACTGCGACGGGCATGACACCGTCTATCCGCGCTTTCTGCAGTTGCTTGATAGACAGGCAGCGCAGGGCATGCCTTACCCCAGAGGCTCTCGGCGTGATCGGTCGGGAGCGTATCATGCTCGAGGATCGTCGCTGCCGATCTCCTCCCTAAAGAAGGGTACGCTTCAGCCCTTTCGGGATACGCTTCGCCTCTGGGGTAGTGCATCCACGGTGGCCGGTCGATACTCGCTGGTCGTGCCTACGCACCACGGGCGACGCTGCCAATTGGTGCCAACCTGCGTGGCTTGGATGGGGAATCACAAGTGCGGCTCGGAAGGGTCCCGATAAAACGTCCTGGCAGTTCCAGGAGGATGGAGTCCTATCCAGGGAAATTGGCGCTTGATACTTGAGTGTAGGCAAGACAAGACGCAAGGTTGGTCCAGGTGGGCGCTTGCGGTGACTGAAGAACTGAAACATACCGGACAATTGTGCCTGTCCAGCGACGGAACCATGGGGCGTGTCGAAGGAATGGTGTCGAGCCGGGGGACGTGTGTTCGTGGGCGAAGGAGGCAAATGCAGACGGGGTCGAGGTCGGCTGGATGGGAGGACGCGTTGATGAGGAGGATTGGGGCATAGGCTCAAGCTGTGGTGGGCGCTTGGGAGCTGAGGAGGGAGGATGTGGGGGAGCTGAGCAGATCGGAGGCTGGGGTATGGGCGAGTGGACACGGTGGGGTAATGAAGGACGTTGGTTCCACGGGCGGCGACGGTGCAGGGAGGGTGAGGGTCGATAACTGGTGTGTTGACGAGTTTCAAGGAAGGCGAAGAGAGGAGCGAGGAGGTTGATAGATATGCCTCGTGGTGTGAGCGGACACTATCAAGCGGTGCTTGGTGGTCGCGTAGACGGCGGAGGAGGGCGATAATTCGGTTGGGAATGGGTAGTTGTGGCTGGGGTAAGGGCTGGAATGGTGGGGCTGGTAGACGGGACAGGGGAGGGGGGCCGAGGGTTATATCGTGGATGGTGGGCACGGCCATGGTCATGGTCATGGTCGAGGATGCGCGGCTCTAACGGAGCAGAGGTTGTGTCGTGGCTGAAGGGGGTAGCAGGCGAACGTTGGAGCAGGCGCGTCGTCCCTGGTTGGGAAGGAGGTAAGAACGCGGCCAATGGAGAGCATTGAGGCGGTGGTGGGCAATCTGGCCAGGACGAGGGGGTTGGGGACGACGACAACGGCTAGGGACTGGAGCGCATTGACCGAACATCGGTGGGGGCTGGGCGCCTTGAGGAGCAACGGGGGTGACTGCCTGGCCATGGTGGCTTGAGAGGGGGTTGAAGGAGTAAGTGCAGTTGAAGGTCCCCGACGACGACGGGCGGTGTCGAAGGTAAGGTCAGCGTCGGTCACCCAGGCTGAACAAGCCACGCACCTGCTCTCCTCCGCCATAGGCCGTACTCTCAGCCCCACTCCTCCACAGCATGAGTTTGTCTTGAAGCTCGACCACCACGCGGCCCCGGTTGGGTGAGGACACCTCAAAACTGGAATAGGCATCGATCAGCAGGGCACGACGGCCTCATTCTCAGACGCCGCGCCATCCCCACCCCTTCATCACATATTCGGAGGACTCTCGTACTCTATCTAGCCCCCTCACTTTCGTACGGTTTGGGTATCCCGCATCCCGACAACACCTCTCGCGGACCAGCCCAACCACTCTTCCTCGCCCGACATATTCTTTTCTTACGGCACCGTCACGCAATGCCTTCGATCCTCCATCCCCATTACACTTGCAAACGCCGCTCAATGGCACTGGATCGACCCAAGAACTCGGTCTCAGCAACCTCTCCGTCTTCTGCCAAGGACTGTTTTGCTCCCCGGCCAAATCAGGGCATCGGCAACTGGCACTGTAACCTTATTCAAGGTTTTTATGTGCTGGAAAACCACAAGAAACGTAAGATGAACAGTGCATTTAGCGTTCTCCAGGTCCAGGGAAAGGACTCTCGGGTGAGCGACCGGAATCGGAGGTCGCCCGGAGAACGGTGGAGGATGTTGGCGGCCCTGACGGGCGGAGGTCTTTTCAGCGTCCGATTTTGGCGTTAAGGTTGGCGAGCTCGCCTCTTCTCACCCCCACCATCATCTCCTCTTTCCGCCTCCCCGCTTGGGAAGAGCCCGCTATTCATTCTTGCGAGGCTCTCCTCTCTCTCTTCTCCCACCGCTCCTTCCTCCTCTACCTCCTCACTCCCTCGTCTACCCTAATCCCGAAGAATTTCTACGTTACACAACATTCACTATCCAGAACTCGCATAATCGTCATCATGTCGCTCCCATATTATTCACCCAAATACGTTCCCGCTTTCTCCTTGGTCCTTACCTCTATTCAAGAGGACGGGGCACCGGTCGAAATATTTGCGCTCAAGGACCCCAGGAAGGCTTTACGACGCCAGGTACAGATCAACTTGGCCCGCCCCCGAGCGAGGACCAATTCCCAGCCCCGAGACGGCGACCCGCTAATGAGGTCCCTCGATGCGAGGTTTGCTGGGTCGCTCGCCTACGACGCCGAGTATTCCGTATGTTCTTTCGTCTGTGAGTCGAGGCCTATCGTTAACCCAAATGACACAGGGAACGAAGGAAGAGACGCACCAACAGGACCGAGAAGCGTCCGCGGCCTCTACTTTGTCAACCTCTTCCTGCAGCTCAACAGACGACGACGAGGCCGACGACACCGCATCGTCCACATCCACCACTGAGGTCGACCTCAACCGCGAGAGTGACACCGCAACGCTCTCTGACTGCGACGTCGGGGAACTGGGGGATCGTAACCCGCCCCTACGCCGTCTACCAGCCGCGCTGAGCTCTCTAGGGCAGGCGTCGCCTTCTCTTCGGTACGACGAAGCCATTCCAATGCGCGCGCTCGACGCACACGCTCGGTATATATCGAACGAGGTTTCTTCGAGTTCGAGTCGCCAGCCGCCTTCTCCATGTCCATCCTCACCAAGCAAGAATCTTGGTATGATGACATTCCTGTTGGGGTTCTTCTACTCGGCCTGGCGCAGGCTGAAGACGATTGGCGAGCCCATTCTGCGGGATTCCGCCAAGGACCTGTAAGGCTGGTCACACCTCCACACACGCGAGCGTCTGTTGACGCGTAGAAAACTTAGAAGGAACACACACCACTACTACCCATTCAGCTGCTGTCACTTCGACTCGACATTTTATTCCATCAACCGCACCGTACCCCTTCATGGTCAACCTCGACGACTTGTACATTGGATTCATGTCGAGGGCGGTTTCTTTTCTCATTCTTTCGGGCCTCAACACAACTTTCGCTATCGACATCTTGCTGCATATAAAGCGTCCATAGACGCCACTGTTCCGACAAAAAGCGCTCGTTCGTGCATCGCGGGTGGAGTTGGTCTTGGAGTTTGCTTGGTATGTCGTTTTCATCTCCAAGTGTGACAAAGGGTTTACTCACTCATAGCCCATGTTCAGGTCACACTCTTCAACCAGCCAACCCGTCTTCGCCGAGCGCTTGCTGCCTTCTCGTTTCTTCGCCTTGATCTTGACTCTTGCATATCACACATCTTCGTCTCGTTTCTTGCATGCACATTCTGGATACCGGATTCATCACGCACACACATCCTATCTTTCTTCAGCCCCTCTTCGTGGCCTTGACGCAGGCTAGTTGCTGGTCGCTCTTGGGCCTTACTGCACACCATGTATCACACGCTCGTTCACAAATTTCGTATCCTCCTGTCGCGTAACCGTAGCTTCGCATCTTGCTGTACATAGTCTTGCGGTGGCGGAGACCTTCTTCGTAGCACCGCCGTTTCGGCCCTTAGTGTTAACTGTAAAATATACTCATGTTCGGAACCGCTTAGCAGGTGATAGAGGGGGTTCATACGTTCAGCCTTGGAGTCACACTCTTGAGGCTTCAGGGTTCGAGGTTGGTGGCCTTGGGACACAATCTTGAAGAATTCATGGTAATTAGCTTGCGGGCTTGAGTTTTGATGTCACACTGGTTGATGCACTCTCTTAGGCTAGTGGACTTGAGGCAGGCTGGTATATCTTGAAGTCTTGACTTCGCTTTGGAGAGTAGTCTTCGGGTTGAGGAAGTCTTGCGGCACCCATAGCACACGTTAAGGAAGAATGAAGTCAATATGCGTCCATGCATGATTTTATTGGAAAGTGGGTCCACGAGGTATAATAAGAAGGGCGGGATGAAATTCCAGGAGCTGCGCGTTGAGTGCGGGTGTCGGGGATGGCACCAGGGAAGCCCTTGCTTATCTGGTCGTCGCCGCGTCGTCCTGGGCTCTTGTCGTTGTCGCCGTCGATAGGACTCGCGGCTCACTGAGGCACGGCGTGGGGCATGGCGGGGGGTGCAACGGGTAGTAGAGAGAGGAGGGAGAGATGATGGGGGAAGGAAAGGAAGAATGGGATCAAAACGCGTTGCCCGCATCTCATTAATCAAACGGGCCCGTGCGCATCTTCCCACGGGAGTCGGGGCCCGAAGTCGAGTCAGCGGGGCCTTGGACGCCGTTCTGTGTGCCCGCAAATCCAAGTCGCTGCTGGAGGGAGAGACGATAGCATTGGAAGGCGGCGCTTAGACGCGTCGCGTCGTATAATTCGGCGTGAAAGGTGAGGCCGGAGCGAAGCGAGGCCTCCGATAAGACGGTGACGGTTTCATTGTGTCAACTCTGCAATCATAATTGGCACGGTAGGTCGCTTGTGCATACACTTCCCAGAGTCGGACCCCGCCCACTCCATCCTTACGCTGTTCGGTACTCGCCAGGGCGAAGGCTTCTTTCCCGCCTTCCTTGGATAGTTTGCGGAACTTGAGGTGTATGGCATATCGGGACGCGGTGCTCAGTGCGTTGAGCTTCTGGTAGGTGGGGGTTGGGAGAGGAAGTATTGGAGAGACCAGACGTTGGTTAAGCGCCCATGGAATCACAAGCCAAATGCAGCGTTATTTAATTCAAAATGCGGGTATAATAAAAGTACATTGCAGCAAGATGGTTTTGCTCTCGGATTCTAGTCTAATCGCTCGCCAGCTCGTCGTCGCCTGCATCCTCAGGCGCGTCGCTCCCAAACTCCTCTTTCCACTCCTGCATAGCTGTCCGTGCCTCCAGCAAGAGACTATCCCCGTCATCATCTCCACCAAAGCCCGTTTGCTCCGAAAGCAAACAACACGCTCTAGAGATGGCGTACTCCTTACTCCCCATGGTATCCGCTAGCTTCTGGTTACTGCGCCCACACTCGATCTTGTACCGCCGTACCGCGTCGGCGAGGAGGATATCGTACCGGTTCAACACCTCCTCAGCCTCCTCCACTGTAATCGCCATGCGCGCGTCCGTGGAGCTATCCTGCGATTCTTCGATGATGGTGAGGGTTTGGGGATAGGTTTTCGAGGGGGACGACGTGATTTGGGACCATTGTCGGTCGTGGTGTGCATCGACCTCCGAGATGAACTCGTCCAGAAGCTGGTACAAAATCGTAAAGGATATCCGGCCAAGGCCTGTCACGCGTTTTCGGGTCCCAGGTACTTTCGCGCTAAGGAGGTTCTGTGAATGAACGGGAGAGAAGTGAGAAGCTGCTGGTTTAGGAAACTGTGATAGGCGCCGTACCTCGATCGCCGTCACCACGAATTCAAACTCCTGCAACCACTCGAGGTACAACTCTGTTTCCAAGACCTTCTGCTTTGCTCTATCGAGCCTCCCTTTCACAGAGGACTTGACGCGCGAAATGAGCTGTTGTACGACGATCAAACCGTCTCGTTCCGCTATGAGGTGGCTCAGTGCGCGTCCAGAATTTGAAAGGGAAGGGGGCACGTACACCGAGGAAACAGCTTCACATCCCTAATAGCATCCACGCTCGGCGAAGCGCCCTTATTGCACCTCTTCAAAACCGACGTCAAATCATATTCGTCCAGCGACAGCGTCCTCCTTCCTGTGATGACGGGTTGGATCAGCTTTCATCCAACGCAACACCACAAAGGACCACTAACGCTTCTTGCTTGGACTCGACGGCGACGTGGTGTATATTGGGCTGCTGGTACTGGGGGACCCGAAATGGTCATCGTCGCTGGTGGTGAAACGGAAGCGCTTGGTTGGGGGTGTCCAGGGCTCCTCGGTGTCGCTGGAATGGCACTCGCTGAGGTGGGAGAGTGTGCGCTTGAAAGTTCGGCGTGTGGGGGTGGCGAAAGACATGATACAAGTGCTTTGGGGGTGGGGTATTTGAAGTCGACTGGAGGTTACAATGGGCAATGGGCTGAACTGCAACCGGAATTCCATTCATGATGGCGCTGGCTCTGTGTGCGATTGTTTGGCCCCTTTGTTCGCGTCCGTAAACGAGGTCACGCGTCCGACGCGTCTCCATTTCCTGGAAGTTCTGAAGTGTGAATGGCTCCTCCTCACAAGGAACAGTTCAATAGAATAGATGATATACTTTCCTTTATTTTTAGTCGTGCAATTCAGTGGCAACGTTGTCAAGAGACCGAATATTGACCTGCCGGAGATACCGCCCATGATGCGGAACCAAACAGCGCGATCGCGCCTCGCGTCTGTGGCTGTGACAACACCAACGACTCAGAGAACCACGACCATCTGCTGCCACCCCGGGCCTCCGAGTCTACCTTCTTGCCATCGATTCTCTCGCCACCAACCCCAGGACGGGGCTTGATGAGTTCTGACCCCAACGCCCCCACGATTGGGAACGGGGCTACTTCGCAGCACCATCCGTGCGTTTTCGTCGACACGCTCAACAGAGAGGGTGCAGCCATGAATTGGGACAGGTTCAAGGCGAACCTCGCCTGAATTGTGTGTGCGGCGGGCGCCACAGGTATGGGATGCAATGGGATGGACGTCAAGCGGGTCACTAGCACCGATATACCAGGGTCGGTTGTGCAGTTGTACCAGTGATGGGGAAGAGCGGGTGGGGATCCAGACACGCGCGCTAGCGCCTCGTTTGGCCTCTTGGTGTGCTATACATTTCATCCTTACATTTGGTTCTTCTATTCTATCATAGCAAATCGCGTCATCCAGGGTAGAATTCTCCAAGTTGAGTCAAACTTGGGACGGGCGCTTATTCTTTCGTCACGGGTGGTGTGAACACAAAGCAATACAGCCGTGCCATGTGTCCGCAACAAGGCTTGTCTGTTACCTCCAGTTCCTACCGTCGCGCACACGTCCACTGCGCATATCCCTCCCAAGTCCAAGAGAGGCTTCAAAAAAAAATTCGGCTTTGGCTCCTCCAAGTCCAAGTCCAAAGTCAGGGGCGGGCCAAGCGGCGAGCGTCATCCAGATGGGATCGGAGCTGGGAGCTCAGAGAAAGACCCTCAGACCAGCAACGCGGGCGCTGGCCCCTTGGCCGCGCAATATGATGCTGCCGGGCATCGAGAAGTAGATTCCGGTTCGCCTGCCGCCTTATCGTCCTCTCCTGCCCCCGGTTCAGGGCCTCCACCATCACTGCCTCCTCAGTTTACCCCACGGCAACACTCCGGGCCCTTTCCTAAGCAACCAGCCCCTTCAAAGTGCCCCTCACCCTCTCCCTACCCAGCTTCACACACCACGACTTCTCTCTTCCCTCGATCATAAACGCCCCACCCTCCTCCCCACCATCCTTCCACTTCCTGACCAACCACCCTGCCTCAACAGGCCTAACATCAATCCCCGCTGTACCCACGGTGATATGTAATCCCCCCTTCCTCCTCTCGTCCAACAAATCGACGACACCCCGCACTACCTTCCACTGAGCATCCGAAGGTGCGGTGTGTTCATCGATCACCAGGTTATTCAGCGGTTCAATGAGGTTGTCGGGCTCTCGTGATGCTGAAGGCGGAGACCCTTCGAGTTTCAGGCTATCGATGGCTATCGCCATCGTCCGGCAGTCCCACACCAGCGCCTGGAGCTCGCACTCATAGAGCGGCGCCCCACTCATCTCATACACATCCGCACACCTATCCCACAGCTCCCTCAACGGCTGCACCTCCTCACTTGACACGAGCTCTCCTTCGTCTCCCCCAGCATCCCCTCTCAACTCATTCTTATGCACAACCGTCACATGCGGATGGGGCGTCACCCTCCTCCCATCCTTCAATGTCTTCCAAAACGCCTCCAAACTTTCCCTCCTTTCCTTCCCTCCTTCACCCTCCTCCCCAAGTCGCTCTAGAACCCCAGTGATGACCCTCTCCAAATCCACCTCTGGCAAGATCCCAAAATACCTCACAGCCCTGCCATCCACCGCCTTCGCCGCCTTCTTCGCCGCCTTCCCCTTCACCCCAGACGCCTCCTCCATCTTCGCCTGGTTTGCGTTCTTTCGGTTCTTGCTTTGGTTCTCTTTCTTTGGGGGGGAGAAGCTCACTTTAGCGGAGAGCTCAGCGTTTTTGGCTTCGAGTTCGTCTTCATACGTCCGCACGTAGAGGAGGGCTTCCCGGATGGCTTCGTCAGTAGGTTTTGTGAGCTTGAGGAGGGGACAGAGCCCGTTGAGGGCGCGGTGGAGTTGGGTTTCCATACCGAGTTGTTCGTTCTCCTGTAGAAGTTGAACGTTAGTCTACTTTCACCAGATAGTAGCGGTGTGGGCTTCGTGAAGGAATGGAATGCGTACCACTTCAGTCTTATCGGGAGACTTCTCATAATCTTCGACGAGCTCCATCTCAACAACCTCGTCCACCTCGTTAGGTCCAAGCTCCTCCAACCCATTGATGAACATCCACAGAACCTGCTCGTGATTGCTCCCGCCTCTCCTCGCCTTCACTTCCACGGGAGCCACCCCTTCAGCATCCTCACCCCCATCGCCTACCCCAGCCAATCTGTCAGCACCTTTATACACGGTGAAGAGAGAGAGGTACTCACCTCCCGCAGTCAAGGTTGAGGGAGCGTCTGGCCTCAGCGTCTGATGTGCCTCCCCTCTTCTCCAGATCCGCTCGCTCGAGATCCTATGCACGCTGGCAGGAGGCTGACTCTTGATGCTGGCGCTCCAATCTAAGGCGATCACCCTTGCTCGAGGCTCGACAGCGTTGGCTAGTTCCCGTAGAGACGTTCGATGCTGAGTGAGATGGTTATTCCTGGAACGACATTAGAGATCGTTCAGTGGTCGGAAGTGTAGGGTGTAGTGGATAGCTGGGTGGCTGAATGGAAGAAAGGACTCACTTGTCCGCAATGATAACGTCGTTCTGATCCAGCAGGCCTTCGACGTTCTTGATGAATACAGTTGCAGCTTTCTTCTTCGACTGGACATTATCGCTTTGGGTGTGTGCCCACCCAAACAACCTCGCCAGCGCCAAGCTCACACTTGTCTTCCCGCACCCAGGGATAGCAATCGGCACAATGATCGCCTTCCGCTTCACATCCTCCCCCGCCGCATCAACACCTCCTTCCCTAATTTCCAAAACCCCACCACCATCCTTCCACTTAAAGAACCTCTCCCTTGCCGCAATGATACCCTTCCCCTTCCCAAACTCTGCAAACAGCTGCGGGTGGCGCTTAATATCCCCAATAATCCACTCAACATACTCCACCGTCTCCTTCCTCCTCATCTTACTCTTCGGCAAGCTGCTCGCCTTCATCGCCGCGACACCATTCTTATCCTTCGTGCTCAGCAGCATCTTCGTCACCTCCCTCCAATCCCGGTACATCATGTACGGCTCGTCAAACTTGATCTTGAAGAAAAAGTCGGAGCCGTGCGTGTAGGGGCTCTGGCCTTCGGGGACCTTGACGACTCCCCCAGACTTCGTAGTGCGTTTCTCCGTGGGCGGGGACGAGACGTGTGTGCGCACGACGAAGCCCTCGACAGCCTCGCCTTTCCATGTCCCGGTCTCTGCGCACGAGTCGGTGAAGCTCTTGACCTCCTCGATCGTGTCGAGCGTAGTCGTACGCGTGCGGATGAAGCCCCACTCGTCGGCAAAGGCGTCGACGGAGGACGCGGGGAGGGTGGTGAAAGGCCCCGAAGCGATGTTGAGGCCGTGCAGATGGAGGCCAGTGAGGTGGGGAGGGTAGGGGAGGACGTGCTCTTCGAAAGAGTCGTCGCAGAGTTCGGCGATGGCGGTCCAGCGGTTCTTCCATAGTACGGCGGCGAGGTCGGCTTCGGCTCTGCCCTTCTGGGTGAGGTAGTTGTCCAGCCAGTGATGACCGACGTGTGCGTGGCTCCCCTCACCCGTCCCGACGCTGTGCTTCGAGGTGACGATGACCTAGAAGAGATGAGAGAAAGGTTAAAATAGGAAGACACCACGCACCTTGGTCGGCGTAATCGCCGCAATAAAGATGATACACCCATTACTCTTCAAACTCAACACGTACGGCGCCTGCGTGTGCGCCTTCAGCGCCTCCCACGTCGTCCACGGCACCTCTCCGATGTTGAAGAACTTGTCGTACCCGCGAATCACGATCCTATGCTTCACCTCTGGACCATCAGCCCACTCCCCCGGCGATGACGTAGGCGTCGTGAATAGTCCTCGAGCGAGGGTAGGGAACGGCGACGGGATGTCGTAGTACTTGAACTCATTCATCTTCCAGCTCTTGACGGCGACATCCTCGCATCCTGGCACGGGCGCTTCGGTGGCCTTGACGAGCTTGGGGTTCTTCTTCGAGAGCGCGATGAGCTCATCGATCAGGGCGCTATCGGCGATGGCTTCTTTCCTCGTCTGGCCTGGGGTTTCTGGGATAGGCGCTCGAGAGATGGGGGGAGGGCCAGAAAGAGAGGCCATAGTTCTAAAGAGAAAGGCGCGACGAAGGAATATGGACATCCATGTGGTGGTCTGGGAGAAACATTTATTTGATCTGGGTTCGATCACTGCTTCTCTGAGTGCAAACGCGTCTATGCGAGTCATCTGCGCTATTCTACACTAACCCTGTGGGCGACCTGCGGGTGTGCGACAAGAGAAGGGAGGGTGGAGGTCGTTGGACGCGTTGTCGATGGGGGATGGGTCTTGGTGACGATGGTCCGCGTGGTGCGGGCTAATCGAATGGTGGAGGTGACGATGCGGGACGTCGATGGTCGGCGTAGCGAGTCCTTAGGACGACGAGTGCGTGGTAAACACACTATTTACATCATACGATACCTACACCACTCACCTCTGTTGCAGAATACCATCTCTTCGTCATAGGACGACGGCGGCGGGTCTCCCTTCGCAAAACCCTCCTGAAGGATCTTCTCAGCACATCCTTGCGTTGTTATCGACTATCAAAAGAGGGTTTCTGGGCAACCCCACCTGAATACTTTGTGCACCGACCCCGCAGGTATCCGACTGAGAGCAAGTAAGTCGTTGGCCCCGGTACCCCAAAGTCGGCTGGGCAGGTGTAATAGCGGTGGGGACGAACGACGGGTAGGGGTAGGGAGACCAACGCAGTGTGCGTACATTCGACTTCCTTGGCCTACCGCAGCCGGGCCGAAGCAATGGGATTCGAGGTTTGCTCCGAATCTATCCTCTTGTAGGTTAATGCCCTGAGGGCCTATACACCCTCTGCGCGGAATGAAAGGCTACGAAAGGCGGGGCTCACTTCGAAGCTAAAAGCGAAGTAAAGCGGAAATAAAGCACAGAGCGAAGAAGCATCGGAGCGCATGGCCTATTCTACTCGCCAGAAATCATGGCTACCCCATAGGCCCGTACTTATGCCCATTGGCCACCTCAAATTTGGTAATACTTCGTACTATCTGGAGAACTTCATTTTTCAGAGGGTCCACCCTGATTATTGACCAGCCAGTGGTTGCTACCTCTGGCATGGTGCGGAGCCAAACACTGACGCGCTTTTATGTGGTCTTGTAGCATTTATATCGTCATCGTATTCTCCCTCTCGGTTCCCCTATCTTATCATATAGTTTCACAGCCTTCGCAGCACAATTTTCTTCACATTGACTCGTCGAACACAAGAAATCTCGATTTTCCGGCGACGGGCGCTTATTCGTCGATCACGGGATGGTGTGAAGACAACGCAACGGCGAACGCCGTGGAACGTGTCCGCAACGAGGTTTAACTAATAACTGTTACCTCCAACCGTCGCCCACACGTCCACTACGCATATGCCTCCCAAGTCCAAGAGAGGCTTCAAATCATATTTCGGCTTTGGCTCCTCCAAGTCCAAGTCCAAAGTCAAGGGCGGGCCAAGCGGCGAGCGTCATCCAGATGGGGTCGGAACAGGGGCCTCACAGCAGGACCCCCAGACCAGCAGCGCTAACGTTACGCTGCCATTTCCAAGACCCCATCCTAGTCCCGATGTCCTGGCTCCCCAATCCGACACTATCGAGTATCCCATGAACCCAGCCACCATACCGTCGTCTGCTGCCAAGATTGGAGATCCCCCTCCGCCTACCCTACCCAACACCTCCCCATCCATGTCCCTTCCTAATTCCCCGTTGCCGAAACCGCGCACTGGCTCCGATGTCCTGACTCTGGAATCTGACGGCGTAGAACGCCAGTCGGATTCTGGGGTCGCGGCCGGGGGCCCAGCCACCGTACCATCGTTTCTGAGTGTTACCACTCCAAGCCATCCCCCGCCCCCACTATTTCCTCAGATTACCCCAACGAGTGCTTCCCCATTCTTCTTCCCCAATGCCAATAATTTCCAACTGCAAAACCTCAACTATTATCACCAGGCACCACCGGCCGGGGTCGATGCCTCGTCCAGGTCAGATAGAGGTTAGTGATTCGTTCGAGGGATTTCCAAGCATCGACTTATATTCTGACTTCGGCACCCGATGCCGTAGGCTGGGAGATATTGCTAGAACATACGGCCCCCAACGCACTGTATGATTCGGACGCCCGCTTCGACCCTCCTACTGTTGATGAAGAGACCCGTGTCGAGGTCACGGAGCGCATAACGACCTGGATCGAAGATCGCGAGTCCCCGACCCGTCTACTCTGCATGACTGGAGCAGCGGGCGCAGGGAAGTCGGCGTTACAGCAAACGATCGCCGAACGTTATGCTGGGTCTCAGTCCCTCGCTGCGAGTTTCTTCTTCTCGTCCAGCGACCCCAGCCGAAACGACCTCTCGGCCATCGTGTCAACCATCGCATACCAGCTGGGTCAGGGGAACCTCCTTCTCAAGCGATGGATCGGGGAAGCGGTGGACAAGGACCACCTCATCTTCCGCAAGTCGCTGAAGACACAGATGGACGTCCTCATCATCGGGCCGGTCGAGCGCCTTCGATCGCAGACGGACTCGGCCACATTCTCCTCACTTCCATACCTCATCACTATCGACGCACTCGACGAATGCTTGGTCGAAAAACATCAAACCGAGCTACTCTCCGTTATCCATACATCCCTCCTTCGCAACGATACGATGCCATTCCGCATATTCCTCGCCAGCAGACCGGAACTATCTGTCCGCACCGCTCTCGAAGGCTATCTGGAGGGATTTGTCTACCACCTCCGCTTGAGTGACGATTTCGAAGCTACAGATGACATTCGCAGGTGGCTTTGGAGGAGGCTCTGCGAGATCGGAGCTCGAAGTGGCGACCCCCATGCACAACCACATCTGTGGCCAACAGAGAAGGATGTGGAGTTCCTCGTTGGGGCTGCAAGTGGCCAGTTTGTCTATGCTGCGACGGTCATTAGGTACGTCTCCGACCGTCGCGGTTGCCCCATGAAACGACTGCAAACGGTCCTGGGTTGGAGGGATGTAGGGGCATCGAACACAGCACCTTTCGCAGAGCTCGACTTGGTGTACTCGAGCATTCTATCGAATGCAAAGGAAGCTTGGGAGGCGGCTAACTCCGATTCACCCCATGATTTCGTTATCCTGTTACGGATATTCGAAATCTATCGAAACGCAGAGTCGATTCGAACGTCGCATTACATCGTGGCAAGCCGGTATGATGAAAGCGATAGCAACTTTTGCCTTCTTCTGGGACTGGACAGCGGTACCCTGGCCACAATCACTCTGGACCTCCAGGCTTTGGTCAGCGTGTCGCCATCTGACAAACACGAGTCCCCCCTTTTTCCCCTCTTTGGATCCCTCCGTCTGTACCACCGCTCATTCTCCGAGTTCCTAGACGCTGCAACCCGATCCAAGGACTTGTATCGCTCGAGAGTGCTGGTGACGGAGTTTCTCATCCGATGCTTGATGCGCCAAATATGCGATAGTACAGACCCAGGTGCGTTTGTGCGCGTGTGCGCTAGCTTTCCTCGCTTATCTTGGCCCACCTTAGGTGTTGTGGAAGGTGCAATCCAAAGCCTGCCGTCAACCCTTTCGTGGTTTTTTGGCGTGGAGGTCGGAGACTTTCCCGAACGTGGGATATCCCACGACCTCTACGAAGCGTTCCTTCGCTTCACCTTGGACCAAGGCTGGGAAAAGTTCTTCGAGGTTTGGGTTCCCGGGACCTGGGGTTCCGGAATGCGTATTGCCCATCCTGGGGAAGAAATAGACAAAGGCATCATCCACTTGTTCGCCTTGGTCCTGGAATATTCCGTAGACAAGGTGCGAGGTGCTCCGATTTCTATTCAGTCCAAGTTCGATCGAACATTTCATTCAACTATGTGATAGGACCCTGATCAAGAGGTGATCGCCACCATCCGAAAGCACCAAGCGCATTTACGTGAGCAAAACGCTCCAATCCTGGGTAAGTGAAGAATATTTCGAATGCGAGCCTATCCCTTACCCCACTCAGAGCGCGAGAGGCAGGGAAAATCCGACCGCATTAACCCTATGGAGCACCAGATGTTTCCTCACTCTTTCTGGGGGGATCGCGATGACGACCTTTATGTACCTGGTGACACCCAGACGGAAGGCAGCTCGGAGGCCCATGGTAAAAGTGATTCTATTGGTTTCGTCAGCAAGTGATGCTCACCGTAACACAGATATTTGAGCAACCTATACCCAGGCACACCCGGTCGGTTACTGCGTGCGAAGTCCGCTCGCGGATGAATCATGACGCGGCAGGGCTGATATGCGGCCGATATGCGAGGCGGTGTCGGGTTCGCGTCGATTGAAGCACCTCGGGTGCCCCCCACGCGCATTGACCGTATGTACGGGCGTGGAACTTATACGAGCCTATTCTCTTGTATCTCAGGCTGCCCAGCGCATTGTGTGCAGGTACTTAGTTTCGCGGAGGCCCGATCAGTGAGCATGGGGCCCGTGACGGGCGCTCGTATTTAGGCGCCCATTCAGTCAACGATGGGTGGCGAAGTCGTTTCGAGTATTTATCTCGGCTCAGAGTGGATGTAAGAAGAAGAAGGCGAGAAGCAGGGAGCCCGATGCCCACCCTCTCATTTACTATGCAAACTCTACGTAGTGGGATAGGAGTAGCTATCTTACGCAACTCAAAACGTTAGCCGCTATCGGCCTTCCGGACATTCAGAAGGGGGAGGGGCTAGAATAGGAAACGGCGCGGAGCGAGGCAGAATATCGCGAGGCATGGTTTGTCTTCAGAGCTTCAAGCCGTAGCCGGGCTCTGAGAGACCCAAAACCAAATCTATCCGTCCGTCTGTCGTATACCGTCGAACGCGTCAACATCGCTGCCCATCCGGCGCCCGCCACTACGCCATTGCCCAAGACCGTCGATGGTCCCCAACAATATCCATCAACTTCGCCAATTGGCCCTTCGAGTGGTCCTAGAGGTCGCGCCGGTCAATCCCCCTTCATAACCTGGCACAACGCAAAAGGGAGCCGGCGCACCTCAAAAATCCCCTCATCGAAACACTTCGCAGCGTACAGCGTCAACACGGTGGAAAACGCGGAAGCGTATTGGGTACCCGTCCCCGTCTCTTTGACGTACTTATCCAACTTCTCCCACCCGGCAGCTTCGGTGAATGTGTAGAGCCTGGAGAGGAACGGGTGTGTGAGGTGTGCGAGGTCGGGGAGGGCCGTGCTCAGTATTTGGAAGGAGAAGGAGAGGACGCGGAGGCGGGAGGAGTCTGCTATTTGGGAACTGAGGGTGTTCTCGCCTTGGAGCAGGGTTTCGATATCTACCAAGGGATTCAGATACGGAAATTGGGAAGAAGGGAGGTGGACAGACCGTGATCGAACGCCCCAGTAATTTGTTGCAATGCACATACTGCGAAATGACAAGCAACCTCCGCGTTTGGCACGTACAGTTCTCCCGCGCGACTCGAGTCGTCGAGGAAATCCAAGAGGGACTTGTGGTAGAAGTGAATATGGTCGTACCCTGCGGGAGGCGCGTCCTCCTCCACTTCCTTCTCTGACGACGAGAGAGGGAAGGGTTGCGCTGGGCCCTCCCTGATAGTGAGCAAGGACCGCATATCCGAGATGAGTCCGTACGTCTCCCCATCCTGCATGCCGAGGAAGGCTTCGAATCCCGGTAGGTCGAGCGACAGGCCTTTTCCGTGCCGACTCTTGAACCGGGCCCCCTTGTTGAACTGGTGCAGCCGTATAAGCATAACAATGCTATCGACGCCAGAGGTGTGCTCGAACTCTTCGTACGCCTCTTGCGCGTTCTCAAGGATCCCGGCGTATAGGGTATCCAGCGGGGAGAGCGGGTGTGCTTGGTGTTTGCCTTCCGCGGGCGACCAAGAAAGGACAGTCTTCAGTCTATCGACGGGGGACGAGTGCCGTTCGCCAATATAGTTAAGGGCAACGACGACGTAGATGAACTGCCCCGACGCGTTATGCACTAGGGCGTCCACATCTTCCTCTGCCGGCCACCCGCCCCTTGCACGCACCCTCGGATCCCGCGCCCTACTTGCGATCTCCCCCAAGTGCCGCGTCACGTACCTCCTGATATCCTCCGTCGCGTCGTACTCGTCCGCCAACTTCAAATGCCTCGTCAAAGTGGATATGTGCCCATTCACCTCTACAGCGCTCCAGATCGTCCATTCGGGTCTGCTGGTGACGATGACACGCAGAGGAAACCCGACGGCGGAGAGCGACCGAACGAGGTGCTCGAGGGCTTTGAGGAGCTCGGTCTGCATGGAGTCGCTCTTGCATTCGTCGAGCCCGTCGATCACGATGACGTTCGGGAGGGGGTAGGTTTCCCCAGAGAGTTTGGCGGTGACGATGGCTTGGCGAATCGGGCTGATCACCATCGCGTCCATCTGCGACCTCAACGATTTCTTGAACACCAGTGGGTCGGTGTCGATGCACTGGACGATGGTCGCTCGAATACCCGGGTCGGACGCCAGCTGGTACGCGAGCGTAGGAATAAAGTACGCTGTATCGTTCCGAGTGGGGTCGGTTGAACTGAAGAAGAACGACGCTGCGAGTGTTCCTTTGGCGCTGCAACGCTCGGCAGTGGTTCGTTGTAGTGCGGACTTGCCACAACCTACGGGCCCGGTGATGCAGAGCAGCTTTTGGGGGGAGGTGGTGTTGTGGATCCAGGCGTCGATGTCAGAGAGGACGTCGAGACGGGTGTCATCGTCGCATC
Source organism: Coprinellus micaceus (assembly GCA_951394405.1). Taxonomy (NCBI): domain Eukaryota; kingdom Fungi; phylum Basidiomycota; class Agaricomycetes; order Agaricales; family Psathyrellaceae; genus Coprinellus; species Coprinellus micaceus. The sequence goes on along the minus strand of OX596340.1, from coordinate 959,637 downwards.
GCCCCGCGTCGTAGCTCTGGGAATCTAGGAGAGCACTGGGGGATGTGTTTTGCAGGAGGGTATCCCAACCTAAACACAATTCAATCCCTGATCGCGATAACAGCTCGAGGAGAGGACGCACCGCTCGACTCTCCTGCACCATTGTACTTGTTCACCGTGATATGCTGCGACGCATCTACATACCCATTGCCCTGGATCGTCTTTGACGAATCGACGAAGTCGAATCGGTTGATATGGAAATCGTGCGCCCCGGTCAACAACGATCGAGCAGGGTGGCAAATGAGCTGTTGCGTCGCTGGGACGGGAGCGTGGACGTTCACTGGCCCTGAATCCCCCTGTGGCTGCTGGCCCTGGTCGACTCCACTGCGAACTGGGTGTTGATGCCCCCCGCCTTTGACTGTGGTCGATTTCTTGGGTTTGGGCTGGAGGCGAAGTAGGCGCTTGCAACCTTTCGCTAGCAGCATGGTGGGGGGAGAGAGACAAAGAAAGTCGTCTGCGGAGCGCTCAGAAGAGCTTCACAGCTGACGATGGCGCCGGCATTGCCTCGAGGCAGCTGCATCGGTGATAGCAGTGTCAAGTGCAATGCACCCTCCCGTTCGGGATCCTCGGTCTTTGTCACCCACCCCAACCTTCCAAGTATTTATCGTAAGGAGCCCTTTTGAGGCACTTGAAATAGTACATTTCTCGGTCGAACTCTTGCTAAGACTAGGGGGCGATGCATGGATGAGCACCAATGATCTCCATGAAGGACTCTACTCGGGTAGGGCATTCCCCCTGGTACCCTTCTTCGCCCTTTGCGACTTCATTTCCGCTTCATATGGTTTTCAGGTTTCAACGAGTCTAACATTCATTTCGGGTGTAGGACGCAACAGCGCCTAACTTCCAGGCACGATGCGCGAGCGTGCTGTTTGGTTCGGCATCATGGGCCTATCTCCAATCCATGTGCTCCTCCCCCGCAGGATTCACACTAAACACAATTTAAAGGAGAAACCAACTCGACCCCAGTGGAGCAGGGATGCACAACTCACGGGGAAACGCCTACTCTCGTATGCTGTGTGCATGTATGAATCGTTGGAAGGTATTGTGATAGTGTCACCCCTCTGTGGGGTAAAATGAATCATGGGCCTGACCTGCCATCCTCTGAAGGTCACTAGGCGCTTAAAGGTTATCATCGTCATCCTCCATGGAAAAGCGAGGGAATGGGAGTTCCTTGAAGTCAACGAGGTTGGATCTTTCCCGCCTCTGGCGCGCTGAGTGGGGTAAGCGGCGGGCTCGCATTCAAATGATTGTTGACGCACCCAAGAATGAAGCATTTTGCTCGCGTAAATGTGCGTGGTGTTTTCGAATGGTGGCGATCACCTCTTGGTCAGAGTCCTGCCACATAGTTGAGTGAAATGTTCGACCGAACTTGGGCCGAGCAGAGAACAACCATCCCGCACCTTGTCTACCGAATATTCCAGGACCAAGGCAAACAAATGAATAATGCCTCCCTCGGCAAATTCGCGGATGGTGCTAAAATTGTCCATACCACCTCGCCCTGGCCTCCAAATCTTGAAGAACTTATCCCAGCCTTGGTTGCAGGTGAAGCGGAGGGACGCTTCGTAGAGGTCGTGAGATATCTCGTATTCGGGAATGGATCCGGCGTCCATCCTAAAAAACCACCAAAGGGTTGAGGGCAGGCTTTGGGTTGCACCTTCCACAACAAGATAAGCGAGGCTAGCTAGCGCACACGCGCACGAAACGCACCTGGGTCGGAACTATCACATATTTGGCGCATCAAGTACCGGATGTAGGACTCGAATACCAGCAGTCTCGAGCGATAAAAGTCTTTGGATCGGGCTGCGGTGTCCAGGAATTCAGTGAACGAGCGGTGGTACAGATGGAGGGTATCATAGTGATCCACTCTTACCACGCTGACCAATGACCGGAGGTCTAGAGTGATTGTGTCCAGGGCGTTGTTGTCCAGACCAAGTAGGAGGCAAAAGTCGTTGCTTTCGTGATAGCGCCGCGGCACGAGGAAACGCGAGGACGGACTACTCGAGTTTCGAAAGCGTTCGAATATCCGTAGGAGGACAACAAAATCATAGGGAGAATCAGGATTAGCCGCCTCCCAAGCTTCCTTTGCATTCGACAGAACGCTCGAGTACAGCAAGTCGAGCTCTGCAAAAGGTGCTGTGTTTGATGGTGGCCCTACGTCCCTCCAACCCAGGACCGTTTGCAGTCGTTTAATGGGGGAACCGCGACGCTCCGAGATGTACCTGGTGACCGTTGCGGCGTAGACAAACTGGCCACTAGCCGCCATAACGAGGAACTCCACGTCCTCCTCTGTTGGCCACAGATGCGGCTGTGCACGGAGATCACCACTTCGGGTTCCAATCTCCCGCAGCCTTCTCCAAAGCCACCGACGAATGTCGTCCGTGGCGTCGAAATCATCACTCAACCGAAGGTGATAGACGAACCCCTCCAGGTGCCCTTCGAGAGCGGTGCGAATAGACAGCTCCGGCCTGCTGGCAAGAAATATGCGAAATGGCATCTCACCGCCGCAGAGGAAGGATGTGCGGATTACCGATAGTAGCTCGGTTTGATGCAGGGCGTCTAAGCATTCATCAAGGCCGTCGATGGTGATCAGGTATGGAAGTGAAGAGAACATCACAGGGCCCATCTGCGATCGGAGGCGCCCTACTGGACCGACGATGAGTGTGTCCATCTGGGTCTTCAGGGATTTGGTGAATATGAGCTGGTCGTTGTCCACGGCTTCCCCAATCCATCGTCGAAGATGGGGGTGCACCAGACCTAGCTGATATGCGATAGTTGGCACTATGGCGGAAACGTCGTTTCGGCTGGGGTCACTGGATGAGAAGAAAAAACTCGCGGCAAGGACTTTCGACAAAGCGCAACGCTCGGTGATCGTTTGCTGCAGTGCCGACTTTCCTGCACCCGCTGCGCCGGTCATGCAGAGCAAACGCGTTGGAGACTCGCGATCGTCAATCCAGGCCGTTATGCGTTCCATGGCATTAACCCGGGTGCCCTCGTCGACTTGGGGAGGGTTGAATCGCGCGCTCGAGTCGTACAGGGCGCTAGTAGCCGTATGCTCCAGCAATATCTTCCAACCTACAGCATCGGAAGGTTATATCAGAATCGAGATTGAAAAATGGAGGCTTTGAATCAATCACTGACCTGCCTCAGATCTGGACGGGTTATCTACGCTTGGAGATAAGGCTTGAACATTTTGATAGTAGAGGTTTTGTAGGCGGAAATGGTTAGCATTGGCGAATAGGGATGGGGAGGCACTGGGCGGGGTAAGCTGAGGAACCAGCGAGGGCAAAGAAGGGGCTTACGTAGGGGTAGATGAAGATGCCAAGGGAGCTAGGCTCCCCACTACGGTGGCGGGGTCCAATAGAGGTGCTACAACATGATCGGACACGGATTGCAGTGCAAGGGGATCCGGATCAGGGCGATGTGGTGGCGATGGGGAGGGGGCACTGGCGCTGCTGGGCTGCGAGAATCGCTCTGAAATACCAGTTGCGATCTCATCTAAGTGAGGATCGCCACTTGGACTACCTTTTACCTTCGGCTTGGACGAACGGAAACTGAAAAGCGATTTCACATTGAAGCTTCGCTTGGATTTGGGGGGCATCTGTACGTTGGGTAACGGTTGAAAGTGGGAGACACAGTGTTCGCGTGGACGGCCTCCGAGGTCGGTGGAATGAAGAGATGGGCATACGAGAGAAGCCTCGTTGAGGGTTCCAGCTTGAGAGCCGCGATCATGTTGCTGTGTGTTCGCACAACCCCGTGACTGGACCCACAACCAGAGCATTTGTTGCATCTCGCCCAGGGCTGCTCAGGGAGTGAGCTTCTTCAACCTCTACCCCTCAACGTGGTGTGTAGAAGCCTCCTCGAGGTGCTAGAAAGGCGGCAGAAAATAGGATTGACGGCGAGAACTCATCTGCAACCAGTGCATGTCGTATTGAAGGTGGGTGCTCTCGTGCAAGTGCGAGCCAAACTGATTTTCTACCGACTCACGCTCACTTGTATCCTGGGTATCAGCACTTCCAAGAAACCCGTAACTGTCGTACATACCGTCGATTCCAGGGCCTCTCGGCGCTTATTGCGCGGGCGCTCATGGTGGACGTGATCTGATGACCTCATTGGCTGCCACGGAGTTTGCCGAACCCCTATTACCAGGCCTCATGTCGTCCAACATGGCCTTTGTTGACTTCCAACGGCCGAGTCACCCAGTCTCCACAACAGGCGCTGGCCATGAAACTGACCCTTCCGGCGGTCAATAATTCACCGAACCTGAAACACAGGCACCCTCGTGTTGTCGGCGTATAAGGCACGTAGAATATGGACGAACTAGGTACGCACCTCCATGCTCTCTTATCTGTGCTCTCTCATGACCCCGCGCCTAGAAATCAAGTGGGTGGGGTCGTGTATCTTTGTCATTTCGATCATGTATACCTTCGTCATCTCGCGCCTGACGACGACGCCGGAGATGCCGCCCTTCACGATGAGGCCCCCGATAAGACCTCCCGACCTGAAGCGCGCAAGGCGACAGAGGGCGACGTATGCCGAGCTCGAGGAGCGCAAGCGCAAGATTGCGAGGAGCCCCTTCCCCCTGTCAGGACTCCCCGCAGAGCTGGTTCTGCTCATCCTGCAGCATGCCGCCGATTCCCCGGGAACAGTGGCAAACTTGTTGAGGGTGAACAGGAGGATACAGGGGATGGCGTACGAGGCGTGTCTGCCCAGGATGCCAATCAAACTCATTCAGGTGCACCAGGTGGAGAGCTTCGATAGGATGCTGTTGAACAAGCCACGGCTGGCGCAGTATATCCATCATCTTTGGGTGACGCCGGTGCATGAAGAATACTATCCTGCGGCAATTCGCATTCTCAGGCAGTGCAAGGATGTCACGTCCCTGGCTTGTAACGGGAGGGTCCTGGAGGAGGCAGTTACTTCCCCGCACATTGGGTACCGCATACGGCACAAGGCCTGTCGCAAACTCACTTTGTTGTATACCTCCCGCGATGGTTGGCAGAGTCTCCTCCTTTCCTCCTCGGCGTCCCTCCAGTTCCTCCAACAAATTACCCACCTTCGCCTTGTTGGGGACATAATCCCCAGTCACATCACCCTTCCCAACCTCTCGGTCCTCTCGTACCAGCTCAACCGTAACAGTCTGAACGTGGTCCATGGGGAACGGATGCTACAGGACAAGGACAACCTACCAAGCCTAGATTCCGTCGTACTCGTTGGAGAGCGGAGGGTGCAGCCTGGAGGCGGGGTTAGGATCACGAAAATGAAGGATAAGAGGGTGTTTGTGTTTGAAGTACCCCAATCGAGGACCGAGCTGGAGATGTGGTGTGAGAATACCCAGGGGCGGGGCTTTTGGCAAATCTGCACGAACTAATGACTCTTCGTGACTCTTATATACCACGTATTTACCCCTAGACCAATCCCATGTATTATAGCTAGCCCTAGTGTATCTGTGAGATACTACCTACTACCCTCGATGTATACCCTCCTGAAGTACTATCTCCGCGATAAGCCGGCGAAAACCGGAAAGAATCAGGCCCGCAAATGGGCGGTGGGCCGAGCGGCGGTAAATGATAAATCAAAACCCATCGACGCGCCTCTCTCACCAATACCTTGAACACTCCCAGCGCCGTCCAGCGACATCCCCCACGATTGTACCCCAGTTTCGACGTCTCGGGCCTCAATCCCCGCGCAGTTGCGGGGCAGGGATATGGGAGGAGACAGGAAGTCGAAATGGACGGCAAACAGCATGATCGGTGCGTCAATGTCTTCCAAGGACCCGGCAGGGTTCTGACTAAAGAGGACACATGAATTTGTAGCTGGAGCTGGCGGTGGACTGGTAGCTAGTGTTGCGACGTGCCCCCTCGACGTGGTCAAGACGAAGCTTCAAGCGCAGCGGGCAGTCCAGGGGCAAGCTGGGTATCTGGGTACAGTCGGTGCGTGCTCTCCAGCTCGTACGACACTGGGTGCCGGCTGACCCTGAGTTCTCTGGACTATGTGGACAGGCACCGTGAAGAATATCCTGAGAGAAAGTGGGATTCGAGGGCTTTATCGCGGGCTGGGGCCGACTATCCTTGGTTATCTCCCCACCTGGGCTATCTACTTCGCAGTCTATGACGGCATCAAGTCACATTTTGGGGAACCGCCAAGAAATTATCATAGAGTGTACCCAGCAGCCCAGGTAAAGGGCTACCAACCCCTGGTGAGGGAACATCCGTGGTCACTGCATTTGCTATCGGCCATGACTGCGGGCGCAACGAGTACGATATGCACCAACCCGTTGTGGGTTATCAAGACGAGATTTATGGTGAGTAGATTCCTAGGCTACGTGGGGTGGTGCTCATGGATAGTAGACCCAGTTGCCGGGGGATGTTCCGTACCGACATACCCTAGACGCCGCATTGACCATCTATCGGTCTGAAGGCTTTAGTGCCTTCTACCGCGGCCTACTACCCAGCCTCCTTGGAATCCTCCATGTAGCAGTCCAGTTTCCTCTTTACGAGAAGCTCAAGATCGTAGCCCGTGCGTCGTGCTTCGTCCATCCATCTGCTCGGTATTGACCGTTCCATCCAGAGGGCGATTCGGACGAACCTCTTTCTTCCAAGCACATCCTGATGTGCTCTGCTATCTCTAAGATGACCGCCTCACTCGCCACCTACCCTCATGAGGTTATCAGGACTCGCCTCCAAACGCAACGCCGGCCGCTCGTTGATGACGATGGCGCAGTGAGGCACCCTCCCAAGAAGGGTGTGATTTATGTCACTCGCAAGATGATCGCGAAGGAAGGGTGGAGGGCATTGTACAAGGGACTTTCAGTCAACTTGATTCGTACTGTGCCTAACAGTGCTGTGACGTTGTTGACGTGCGTACTGAATTCCTGTGTATTGTGCTCGTATGCTAATTCATTGCTGTTAGCTACGAACTACTGATGAGGCACTTATCGGCTGCACGGCCGAACGCGTCATAATAGGACGCAGGCCGGATACTCCCAGCTTTCCTTCGATACATACGCACACACCTTGGTGAGACGCAACCACACCCGTTCCGACCTTGGTCAGAGGAATCGCCAACCGGTCAGGTTCAACATGGCTTCCCCGTCGCCCTTCCTATGTATGTATTTGTATCCAAGTTAGACTCACATAAAGGAGGCCGACGGGCTGGAGTCCTCGGCCGATTATAGAAGACGGTGCCCAATGGCTGGACACCACGATGGCGACACTGCGGGCTGGGAAGCTCGAAGCTCACGACGTTTCCGCATGGCGTCCATGTTGGGTTGAACGCCGTCTCGCACATTACAGCCACCCACAACAAAAGACGTTGAGGGCACTGCGAACAACGGAACTAGGGCTCCGGCTCGCCAAAGAACGCCCCTTCGCTGAACTCTCCCCATCCGCCGTTCCCCCTCCCTCATCCTCCCTCATCCTCACCACAGACCCCCCTCTCCCCCGGTCTCGCACCCTCCGACCGACGTTTGACGACAACGACATGGCCTGTTCATACCACACACCGAGTTGCTGATGTCGGAATCGTGACAGATATCCTTGTACATCTCGGACCTGTATGTATAGCACAGTCGACTACCTCCCGCATTTTCCCTACATCATTTCTCTCGGACTACACACTTAACGGGCTTCCCTACGTCGTCACGCCGATACTTCGTTTCCCTCTCTCACTGACATTCAACCAACGCCCGCCCTTGGGCCAATCATGATCCACCTCACCATCGTTGCTTTCAACCTCCTGCTTGTTCGGGTACGTACATATTTGTTATCGTGGCATTTACCATCATTGTATTCGTTCATTCGGCTCCCCTATCTTATCACCGCCCTCGAATTCAGTCGAATTGCTATACGGTGACTCCTACATAAGAGGGAACAGCGGGGGAGGGTCAATTCTTCTGCGACGGGCGCTTATTTGTGGTCACGGGATGGTGTGAACGCACAGCAAGTGTGCCGCCTCCGAGCCCAGAACGTGTTCCCAACGAGGCTTCGTTCATTTAGTACTCCCAACCATCACCCCACAGATGCCTCCCAAGTCTAGGAGAGCCTACTTCAAATCGTTTTTTGGGTTTGGTTCATCCAGGCCGAAAGTCAAAGGCGGGCCAAGCGGCGAAAGTCGGCCAGACGAGATAGCAACTAGAAGGGGCCCAAATCAACCCCCCGGCGCTGGCGCTACCTTTCCATTAGCACCCCGCCTTGCCCCCAGTGATGTCCCGACGACGCAAGCCGACGCCGTTGAGCCTCGGTTGGATTCCGGGATCGTGATGGGAAACCTCCTCGCTCTGTCATCTTCTCCTACCCCGGCCCCAGGCTTCCCTTCACCACCGCCTCAGCTTACCCCTCATAGTGCTTCGGCATCCCTGTTTGCCAATGCTCAGAATTTCCACCTGCAAAACCTCAATTACTATCATCAAGCACCGTCACCAGGTCTGGATTCTTCATCCAGATCTGCTACAGGTCAGTGATTCAACACAGAGCGTCTCCGAGCCTCATGCTTGATGGTCCTGACTTCGCCTTCTGCTGGTGTAGGTTGGAGGATGTTATTGGAACACACAGCTCCCGGCGCACTATACGACTCGACAGCTCGGTTCGACCCGCCAAGGTGTGATGAGGACACACGCCTCCAAGTCATTGAAGAAATCACGAGTTGGATAGAAGACCGTGAATCGCCAATACGTCTACTTTGTATGACCGGCGCAGCAGGTGCTGGTAAATCGGCATTGCAGCAAACTATCTCCGAGAAGTGCGCCCATTCAAAGATCCTTGCCGCCAGCTTTTTCTTCTCGTCCACGGACCCAACTCGAAACCACAACTTGGGCTTCGTTCCAACCATCGCATATCAACTGGGCCTACACCATTCGCAGCTCCGCCACTTCATCGGAGAGGCTGTGGACGACGACCATCTAATCTTCAACAGGTCCTTGAAGACACAGATGGACGCTCTTGTCGTAGGGCCGGTTGAGCGCTTTCAGCGACACATGGCCTCAGCCCCAGCGTTTTCAGTTCCATTTCTCATAACAATCGACGGACTTGACGAATGCAACGAAGAGAGGCGTCAGAGAGAGCTCCTCTCTGTAATACACACGTCTCTCTTGCTCAGCGAAAAAACCCCATTTCGCATTTTCCTATCAAGTCGACCTGAATTGTCTATCCGAACTGCCATCGAGGGTTATCTAGAAAAATTCGTCTACCACCTACGGTTGAGTGACGACTTCGATGCCACCGAGGACATTCGCAGGATGGCTTCAAGAAGTCTTCGTGAGATCGGGCGTCGGAGTCAGGATCCCCGCGTACAACCTCATTTATGGCCGACGGTGGAAGATGTGGACGACCTCGTTCACGCCGCGAGTGGTCAATTCATATACGTTGCCACGGCCATCCGGTATATCTCCGAACGCCGGGGTTCCGCTGTCCAGCGGTTGCAGACCGTGCTGGACTGGGGGAGAGGAAGGAACCAACCTACCATCGAACCGTTTGCACTGCTCGACTTGCTCTACCTGACCATCCTATCAAACGCCAAGGAAGCTTGGGACGCTTCTAATCCTGGCTCATCTTACGACTTCGTCACCCTCCTGCGGGTATTTGAGCGCTACCGAAACGCAGGCTATGCGTACTCATCCTACTTAGTGATACCCAAGTATCATGAAAGCGATGACTTTTGTCTTTTGCTGGGGCTCGACGACACACTTCTGGATACGATCACTTTGGACCTCCGCTCATTGGTTAGGGTGACGGGGACAAACTCGAAAACGTTGCATGGAGGGGAGTGCGATTACCTCCATCTGTACCATCGGTCGTTCTCGGAATTCCTGAACACAGAGAGCCGGGCAAAAACCCTATATCGCCCAAGGGTTTTGGTGGATGAGTTCATCGTCGGGCGCTTAATGCGACAAGCATGCCACGCTCCCAGCCCAGGTACGAGTTATGATCTTCACATGGGCGCTCTCTGTTATTCACGTCAGTCACCTTCGCTGTCAGACATCGCCGATGGAGCGATCAGAAGCTTACAGTCATCCATCTATCGAATGATTGACTCAGAAACTCTTTCGAACCCCCAAGTCGGCTACAAGCTCACACATAAATTGTATGAGGAATTCCTCCAATTCACCCGCGACGACGGTTGGGTTTTGTTCTTCGAAACATGGAAGGCCGGGGAATGGTACACCGAGTTGAGCGGCATGTTTGGTCCCGCAACCGCGACAGAGACCGGACTCGGTCGCCTTTTCATCTTGGTCTTGGGATACGCCAAAGTAAAGGTCATTGAGTGTGGTTTAACCCTCATAATCGAATTCCTCTCAACGAGCTCTCAGGATTCCGACCTTGCATTGCTCACGACAATCCGGGAATATCACGCGAAACTGCACCAGCAAATCCACAGACTCGCAGGTCGGTGGACTCGCAAACTTTCGAGATCGAGCTTGAACTCATATATTATGGGACTTTAGCCCTTGAACGACATGAGATAGAGCCCGTCGCGTTACAGCTCGATGAACTCCCGTTTGCAAGCCCCCCAAGTTCTACGGCCGTCCACGAATCCAGCGTGGGTGAACAGGGGGCAGTTATCGCCGCAGTCCCCGACAGCATTATCCCCCATCTTTCGTCACTGGTTTTTGGGGTCCATCATGGGTCCCCTGCCTAAAAAGGCTAAAACCTAAGAAGTAGCAGATGTCAAGGCATTTCTTTCCTTCTTACACTCGTGAGAGTGGCTACGGTCCACTAGGCCCTCGACAAACGGATGGGACCCCTCTGGCGATTGAAACGGGCGCTCACGACAATGCAGCGACGGTCTCGCTCATTTGTAAGGCCGCAAAACACAGCCCAAAATCACGAGCGATACACACCCGTATTCATAATCGGCAAGAGCCACGTACTATCATTGTATCGCGGGCGACCCTCACGCACGGCGCCCGATCAGCGCCTATCAAGGGCCCTGTGCATGGCAGACTTACAACCCAAGAGGTGGCAGATATTTTTGCCTCAGTATTCGTCACGCGCGTGCGGAGTGTCAAGCTTGCGTCGTTGACTAAATTTATCCCCATTGCTACTGTTCATATTCCAAGTGCGCAAAATATAGCTACAGTTAAGATTATCCGTTCATGTGCTATGAATTCGCGGGTATGGTTTCAAGGAGGGGTGTCTGGTAAGGTCGGCTCAAGTGGATGGATGCCCGGGGAGTGGATGTAAAAGTTGCGAATTGGGCCATGCGTGCAGACGTGGCATGCTCTCTGTGAGGGAGATCTCGATAGAGTTTCGCTTCGTGGCTCGTCGAGGGCTGGTTGTAACAAGAGGTGGCAGATCCCAGGATCATTATTCAATCCGAACAGACCCTAAACAATTTGATAAACGACCCGTACGCCGGGGGAGCCCCAAGGTTACCCAGCAGAAAAATAGATGGCCTATTGGGAATTTGGGTTGCGTCCTTGGGTCGCCAGTGTGTCGTTCTGCCTTTGGGTAGTGTCCAGACCACTAATCAGGCACCTTGGCACCCGTGAACTATCATGATGGGACCACTAGATCCTTCAGAAAAATAAATTGACTGTCTTCTGCAAGGTACACATGACCAATATGGTACTTCAATGTGGTTTTTCAGACAGCCAAGGGCCCACCTTTATGAAAACGGCTGTAGATAGTTCTTGCGGCGGGCGTCTATTTAGTATGGGTCACGGGGTGGTGTGAACGCACGGCAAGTATCATGCCGAAATCGAACCGCCAGCGAAACGTGCTCAACGGGGTCTGTGTGTTGCTCCCTTTTCCAACCATCGCCCAAACGCACAATAGAGATGGCTCTGACGTGTAGAGGAGGTATCCAATCGCTCTTCGGGTTTGTATCCAAGCCCAAGGGTGGGCCGAGTGGCGAGCGCCGGCCCGATGGGACTAGCATCTCAGATCAGGCCCCTCAGCCCAGCACCACAGGTGGTACTTTGCCATCGCCGGCGCTCCAATCGAGCGACGATGCCCTGGGGGTGCCACCATCACTCCCTTCCCCGAGCCCGACCGTCCCAACGCTGCCAGGGGTTCCTCAACATACTACGCCTCCCAGTGCCTCACCATCGCTGTTCGCGAACGCTAGCAACTTTCATCTGCAAAACTTCAACTACTATCAAGCAACGTCTCCCTCCAGGTCCGATACGGGTCAGTGCTTTAGTGCAGTCTCCCAAACCTCGAACCTGAACCTGGCTCCGGACGTTGCAGGTTGGAAGATGTTGCTAGAACACACAGCTCCCAGCGCACTGTATGACTCAAGAGCGCGATTTAACCCTCCAAGGGTCGATGAAAACACCCGTGTTGAGGTCATGGAACGGGTCACGACCTGGATTGAAGATCGCGAGTCTCCGACACGATTGCTATGCATGACGGGAGCAGCCGGCGCAGGAAAATCAGCATTACAGCAAACGATTGCCGAGCGCTGCGCCGAGTCGAAGGTCCTTGCCGCGAGCTTTTTCTTCTCGTCCAGCGACCCCAGTAGGAACTGCCTCTCTGCGGTAGTGCCAACCATCGCATATCAGCTGGGCCTACGACATCCATACCTTCGGCAATGGATCGGGGAAATGGTGGACAACGACCACCTCATTTTCAGCAAGTCACTGAAGGCACAGATGGACGCGCTTGTCGTCGGACCAGCTGAGCGCCTCCGATCGCAGAGGGACCCGACCGTGTTCTCCTCACTACCATATCTCATCACCATCGATGCCCTCGATGAATGTCTATATGAACAACACCAAGCCGAGCTACTCTCCGTTATCCACACCACCCTCCTTTGTTGCGACAACATCCTGTTTCGTATCTTTCTCGCCAGTAGACCGGAGCTGTCCGTTCGAACTGCACTTGAAAGCCACTTGGACGGACTCGCCTATCACCTTCGCTTGAGTGACGACTTCGATGCCTCCGACGATATTCGCAGGACGCTTTGGAGAAGACTTCGCGAAATTGGAGTCCGAAGTAACGATCCTCGTGCGCGACCGACTATCTGGCCAACAGCTGAGGATGTCGAGTCCCTCGTTAGGGCTGCAAGTGGCCAGTTCGTATACGCCGCGACGGTCATCAGATACATCTCAGAGCGCCGTGGGTCTCCTGTTAAACGTCTCCAAACGGTCCTAGAGTGCAGGCACGGAGAGGCTCAGGCAGCAGCGAGGCTTTTTGCGGAGCTCGACCTGTTATACATGGGCATTCTGTCTAATGCAAAGGAAGCTTGGGAGGTAGCTAACCCTGGTTCACCTCACGATTTCATCATCCTTTTGCGGATATTCGAGTGTTACCGGGGCTCCGATTTCCCGCTGTCGTCGTTCTTGGTGACACGACGGTATCACGAAAGCAACGAGTTTTGCCACCTTTTGGGATTGGACGACAGCACCCTGGACACGGTCACTCTGGACCTTCGGTCGTTAGTCAGTGTGTTGGACAAGGACTCATTCGGAGGCGAGGCCTATGACACCCTCCATTTGTACCACCGGTCGTTCGTCGAATTCCTGGATACCCCAAACCGGTCTAAAGGGTTGTATCGCTCAACAATCCTGGTGGCCGAGTTCGTCATCTGCTGCTTGATGCGCCAAGTATGTGACGGTACGGATCCAGGTGCGTTTGAGGTCCGTAAAATATCTTACCTTACTCATACCAGTACGCTCCCAGATGCTGTTGAGGGTGCAGTTCAAAGCCTACCATCAGCGATCTGGTGGATGATCGACATGGAGAGCAGGCTCGAAACCAGCGAGGCTTACGAGATCTCTCGCAGCCTTTATGAGGCTTTCCTTCGTTTCACCCGCGGCCGAGGCTGGGATAGGTTCTTCAAGGCTTGGGTGGTTGGAGAATGGTATACAGAACAGTACTCTCCTATCGGCCATGCTACTGAGGGAGGGCTTGTTCGGTTACTTGCCTTGGTTCTGGAGTATTCCACACTCAAGGTGCGATACCATTTGCCTTCCGTTTCGTGGAGCGTTCAACTGTGCCATAGGACCTTGATCAAGAGTTAATTCCCACCTTCCGGGCGTACTACGCAAGCCTACGTGAACAGATCGCCCCATTCATAGGTAAGTGATACGCTTGACGTAGGCCTACCACCTCTGACTCTCTGATAACTTTCAGCTCTTGAGAAGCGGGAAATGTCCAATAGCAGCGACTTTGAGGTCCTCCCGTTTAACGTGGCCTACTCTGAATCCGACAGCGAGGACGGTGTCTAACCACGAGTGTGGAATGTGTATCAGGGGATTTGGCAAGAACGACCCTATTCATTTCTAGAGGAGCAACGCACCCAACAGCATAGAACTTGGAGCCGCCTATACCGGCACGCATGGCCATGGGGGACACGGGCGCACGCCCGACCACCATCCTTTGCCTGGTCGATATGAAAGTCCAACGGACACGGCCGAGCCACGAGTTCCGCACCTACATACCCAAATGTGGGACTGGCTTCTCTATGAGGCCTTGGGGCGAGGTGACACTTAACGTCCACCCTTCATTAAATGATCCAGTGGCAAACACCGTTGCTTTCAGTACTGCTTGTGAGGGCGCATTCCTGACGCCTTCGCATTACACCATCATCTTATTCATTCGCTTATCTCACTACCTATTGATCGCGTAGACCACTTTTTCGCCCATTTCACGTTGAATCGTAGAATTGGAGGGAACTGAATCCTTGCGACGGTCCACGGGCGCTTATCTGGGCTGTAGGTCCAGTCACGGGGTGGTGTGAATGCACAGCAGCACCGCCAACGCCGCAGGACATTATCCAACGCTCGAGGTTTGTTGTTGGCCACTTCAAACCGTCATCAACTGCCCAGATGCCCACCAAGTCCAAGAAAGGCTTCAAGTTGGGATCGCTGTTCGGCTTTGGTTCGTCCCAGCCCAAAGTAAAGGGCGGGGCAAGGGGCGAGCATCACCGAGGTGGGGTCCCTGCTTCGATTCCAGATCATATTCCTCAGCCCAGCGGCACCGGCCCTACGCTCCCATCGCCAACGATTCAACCTGTCGCTGACGGCTTGACGGTGGAATCTGACCCTACCGAGCCTCAGGCACATTTTGGTACCCTGATGAGCACCACACCGGCCCTATCAGCTTCTCCCGCCGCTACCTCAACTACCCCTTCCCCACCACCGACTCCCCGCCCTACCTTGAAGTTTCCAGATGGTTCCCATCCCTCTTGGCCAACGCCAACAATTTCCAGCTAGAGAGCCTCAATTATTTCCAAAATGTTCAAGCGTTGTCACTAGGCCCGGAGTCTTCATCCACTGCGTCCGCTATAGGTTGGAGGATGCTGTTGGAACACACGGCCCCCAGTGCACTATATGACTCTAGCGCCCGGTTCAACCCTCCCAGAGTTGATGAGGACACTCGCGTTAATGTCATGGAAAGCATAACGAGTTGGATTGAAGACCGCGAGTCTCCAAGGCGTCTTCTTTGCATGACCGGTGCAGCCGGTGCAGGAAAGTCGGCATTACAGCAAACGATTGCCGAGAGTTGCGCTGAGGCGAAGGCCCTTGCCGCAAGTTTCTTCTTGTCCAGCGACCCGAAAAGAAACAATGTTTCTGCCATTGTACCAATCATTGCGTATCAGCTGGGCCTACGACATCCGCGCCTTCGGCAATGGATCGGGGAAGTAGTGGATAATGACCACCTCATCTTCAGCAAGTCACTGAAGACACAGGTAGACGCGCTTGTCGTCGGACCCGTAGAGCGCCTCCGATCGCAGATAGACCCTGCAACATTCTCCTCCTTCCCATACCTCATCACTATCGACGCGCTCGACGAATGTTTGGACGACCAACACCAAGCTGAGCTGCTGTCCGTTATCCACGCATCCCTTCTTTGCGACAGTGGGATCCCATTTCGCGTCTTCCTCGCCAGCAGACCAGAGCTGTCCGTTCGCACCGCTCTTGAAGAAGGCCACCTGCAGGGGATCGTCTATCACCTGCGGTTGAGTGACGACTTCGATGCCACCGACGACATTCGCAGGACGCTCTGGAGAAGACTTCGCGAGATTGGAGCTCGGAGTAGCGATCCCCTTGCACAACGGCCTCTCTGGCCGGCGGAGGAAGACGTGGAGTCCCTCGTTAGGGCTGCAAGTGGCCAGTTTGTCTACGTTGCGACGGTCATTAGGTACATCTCAGAGCGTCGTGGATCTCCTGTCAAACGATTGAAAACAGTCCTTGGGTGGAGGGATGAAAACTCTCAATCAACCGTAACGCCTTTCGCGGAGCTCGACTTGGTGTACACGAGGATTCTGTCCAACGCCAAGGATGCCTGGGATGCAGCCAATCCTGATGCACCCCATGATTTTATCGTCCTCCTGCGCATATTCGAACACTATCGGAACGCAAGCTTCGCGACTTCATCTTTCATTGTGGTGCGGCGCTATCAAAAATCAAATGACTTTTGTCTTCTACTGGGACTGGACCGCGACGCCCTGGACACAATCACTCTGGACCTGCGGTCGTTGGCGAGCGTGTCAGGCGAACCCATTTTCAACGGGGAGTACTATGTCATCGGCACCCTCCACATGTATCACCGATCGTTCGTCGAGTTCTTGGACACGCCAAATCGATCCAAAGGCTTGTATCGCTCGACAACGCTGGTGGCCGAGTTTGTTGTTGGACGCTTGATGGGTCAAATATGCGACAGTACGGATCCAGGTGTGTTTTATCCGCCTGTGCAGCATCTTGCGCCGTTCATACGAACATCCCCAGATATTGTTAAGGCTGCCATTCAAAGTCTGCCATCGACCATTTGGTGGATGCGCCATATAGCAAGCCGGTCGGAACAATCCAAGGAGTATGAGATCTCTCACACCCTGTACGCGACCTTCATTCGCTTCACCCGTGACCAAGGCTGGGATAGGTTCTTCAAGACTTGGGTGGCTGGTGAATGGTACACATTCTCCCCCGTACCCATCGGCCATTCAAACAATGAAGGGCTTGTCCGTTTGTTTTATTTGGTCCTGGAGCATTCTACAGACAAGGTGCGACTATGTGTTCTCTCTTTCCCCGAGAGTGACGTTTCCTTCAACTACGTGATAGGACACAGACCAAGAGTTGATCACCACCATCCGAAAACACTATGCGACTTTACACGACCAGGTTGCCCCGATCGTCGGTGGGTGGACAACCTTTTGAATGTGAGGCCGCCCCCGAACTAATGACGCCCAGACCGGGAGAGGCGAGACAAATCCAACGTGGATGACTTCCTGGAACTTCCGTTCTACTTGGATAGCCTCGGTAGCGACGTCTAAGCACCTGGTGGGACCAAGGCAGGGAGATGCCAGTGCTCAGAGGCCGTGGGTGGCAAGAATGTTTTGCCTCATCTTGCACGCTGGTGTCCACCGCAGCACAGAACCTGGGGCGCGTAGACGGGGGTCTAGTGACGTCTAGCCTTCAACAGACCAACAGGACGGGCGTACTCTGCGCAGATGTGGACGCGGTCGGACGGTCCAATATGGACTTGGGATGGGCGCTAAACATTTCATTCTAACGATGTCGACGCCCAGCTCTATCTACTCGTAGTCCTGAACGCTGGACGCTAAATCTGGACACGGGAGATGGGAGCTCCCTTTTTAAAGTTTTGACAGGTACCTGCGTGGCCCCGCCCCTCCCGGCTCGGCGATGGCTTGGGGGGTACATCTGCGCGACTACCACGTCGTTTACATCGCCGGAGATCTTTGCGACTCTATGTGTTGGTCGCTTCGTGGAGGCGGGTGGATTTGAGAAACGCTTTGTCAACGGTTTGTAGATATTGAATTCATTGAAAGTGCGGCCCTCTCACTTTAATCTTAAAGCCCGGAATTGGTATCCGTACGGATGGCGGCGTTTCTCAGGCGAAACCGTTACTTCGATAACGAAATGCCGTGTGGAGTGGGAGGGATGTCGTAGGGTCCGTCCCAAGGTTCTCTGAGCGAGCCAAGAGAAACTAGGCTTCCGTTCCCGTGCGTTTCCTGACACCTGTTTCCCGGGTGTAAGGTATGAGGTCACAGAGAAGCGGGGAAGGAAGGGGTTCGCGTAGTACTCGAAAGGGTATGTGCCTATTGAAGGGATTGACGAGGGTATTATGGGATGGTGTCGTCATACTTATAATTACCTGCGATACTCACATGGACGATGTCAAGAATTCAATGCTCCCTAAGCCTACTTGGGACGACGGAGCTCGAGGACAATGGCTTCTCTTTCCTTGAACGCGTGGGCGTCTGGAGGTCGGAGCGGGATTGGTGGGGCAGGGATGCGGGTGAGGCTGGGTGAGGGTGAGGGACTGGGGGTTGGAGATAGTGTGGTTCACGTTCACGTTTGCACGGGGAGATAGACGGGAATAGGGCGACTTGGACTATATCACGTTCTTTCCCGTACATCTAACTCCCCATTCAAATGCGAAGATTAAGGTACCCGGGTGGGAGGGGGATTGCGTAACTAGAACGCCGTTGTCATTGGAGGTAGGGGCGTGGGGAACTGCTTCGCTCGAGGAGCCGTATCCCCCCTCCCCCCGCAAGATGGGATATATCGCCGAGGGCGCAGAGGCGCGTAGGTACGCCCGCCGCTGCGAAACCGCGGACACAAATAGCGATTGGGCTGGTGAGTCAATGATGTCGCACCTATCAGTAGGAGGAAGAGTGTACATACTGTACGTTCCTCTGCCCCGGATAATTGAATAGGATTGTCGGAGTTTGAACCACAAAGCGCCAACGCGCCCTTCAAGTCAACTCTCTCTCCTCTCTCTTGTGAACGTGGTATTCAACTCCACATCTCTCTCTCTCTCTCTTTTCCATGAAGCGTAAATTGTTGAATCCGGGAATGGGCCAGTTGGATACTATGAGTGTGGGCGACTGTCTCTATACGGCGGTCTATGTCGGTCAATGGCTTGTGAAGAAGGCCGGCACAACCTACATGAAGGACCAAGGCATTCCCCCACCTTGCAAGAGTAGTGTGAAATTGGCGACATTTCCCTGTCCAGAACTGGAGCCAGATCAAGCAACCCTCGAGGCGACGGTCCCGTTCAATGCAGAGGCACTCGCTGCACTATGGGGGATCCCCAGCGACCCTCCGACGGGGCCCTTCCAGGCGAGGACGGTGATGAAGCGCATTGGGGACTTTGCTCTGGCGGTGTGGAGCAGAGGGGAGACGTACAAGACTAAGCCACCAGAAGGTTACGATATTGAAGGGTGGAGCTGCCCCCGATTTACGAGCGCCGTGGATGAACCATATTCCACGGGGGCTTGTGATAGGGATATGGTGTTGAGGGATGTGGTCAGGCCATTTGGGTTGATTGAGATAAAGTCTCCCAAGTGTGGGGCAAATCGAGAGTGGAACATACCAGTGGGGAAGCTGGCACATTGGCAAAAGTGGTATTCCCCCTTCGCTCAAGTCAGTCGTCAGGTTCTCACAACACAGTCGATTGCTGAAGGTTTGTGTAGCTGTCGGAGGATGAGGGCGACGAGCATGGGGTGCAAATGTTGCTTATGGAAGCGGATGACAAGGAAGAAGAACTGCCCAAAATGCCAGGGAAGGAGAGCGCTAAAGAGTCGGATAAAGGCAAGGGAGATGCAGTCGACGACAAGAAGATTCTTCATGTGGCGGCAGCCGCGTTTCCGTTCCATTTATTCGTTGGGGTGATGAAGAAGGATGGCACCCTATGCATGAGTGAGGATCTGATGGGGGACATGTGGTTGGAGAAGGACTGGGGGCAGGGTGAGTGTGGCGAACACCGACAGGATGTCAACATGTCAACTCACATCTTCATAGTCGAGGCCGCCCTGAAGGATGGAAAATTGGTGGAGAAGTTTGTCGAGAGGTTCTTTGGCTGGGTGATGGCGACCGTATATACGAGGAAAACCTCATCGAAGCATTTTTGGGAGCAGAAATCGCCTGCTCAGATGGAAACCATTCGGATGTATCTGCAACGAGCCGGCGAGGCATCTGTACCGGCCTCGCCATGGTTGACCCAGCTCATGACTGGGGTACACACTTTTCTCGTACAGGGGATAGTAACTGTACTGTCGATGTTGGGACTATTCCAGCCATTGTCAAGCTTGGTCCAGCCGCTCATGGAGCAACTAGTGGGGGTGTGGACACAATACCAGCTCCGGCGTCTGAACAGATACTACTGGATTAGCATGGATGAAGGCTATGTCTTGAAGCTTCACAACAGGTGAGCCGGACATATTACTGTCTGTATATGGTGCAACTGACGCAAGAGATAGTGAATACGCAAACAAGGGGAAGATCTGGACATTGCCACCAGCGGGCCAATGCTTTGTTTCTTCAACTGCACAGACATTCGTTTATGCAACCCCTCCCATTGTCATCAAGGTCTTCTGGGAGTCGGACTGTTCGTGTTACCATCAAGAGAGGAAGGCATATGAGAAGCTGGCTTCTCTAGTTGATTGTCCATGGTTCCCAATACTTTATGCTTCAGGTATTCGTGTCGAGGATGACCGGCCGTTTCTGATCTTGTCGAACGAGGGCGAGCGTGTGGATACAGTGACCGAATTCGACAAGTGAGTCTTGATTTCATTGGTTTAGGAGACAACACCGACGAGGGTTTTTGTTGTAGGAAGGCCCTGGAACGTGCCATCGAGCAGATGCATATGGTTGGTGTATGGCACAATGATCTCCATGCAAGAAATGTGGTGCGTAACACCAACGGGGAGTTGAGAATTATCGATTTTGGGTTTGCGACCTTTGACGACGCACATGACGATGAATCCGCCAATGATCGTTGGAAAAGGGACTCTGAGAGGTAGATAGCCCTAACCACGACACTATTTGTAGTTGATCACAACGCTGAGGGATACCCCTACATGTAGAGGTGTACGATCCGGGAACGACTTGGGTGCGAGGAGCATTATCGAGGAATCGGAGAAGACGAGCGATATGACAAGGTGGTCTACCGTCTACAAAAGGTACGGGGTTGAACTGCTAGCTTGGCTGGACGTGAACACTCGCTTGCATCGCGTTGTAAGAACTGGAGTGGGCGCTTTGCCACGAGATTTAGAGTTGGGAGGAGGGAGACCTGGTGGGATATTTGATCAGCGCAGTGCGAGGCGGACAATTGAGAGGCGTACCTTGATAAGTACGTACGGATCGTGCTCCCAGACGCTTGTGGGGGTAGGACGCATACTTGGGCAATGGTATTTATAAATATTTCGAGGCACGGCCGCGCGGGTGGTACCATCAACGGCGGGGCACTCACTCATCTTTTTTCGAAAATGAATTCGTGACTTCTATAGATGCTTCACGTACCTTCACGTATTGCTTACCCAAGTATATATAAACTGTGTATGTAGATAACGGAGGTGTTGTTCGACATGGGCGGCTGTCATTGGTGAGCTCCACAGATTCAGAAGTCGCGGAGGAATGTTCGGCGCGAGAGATGAGAAGCGTGGGTTGGGGTGGGAGTACCGCAGTCCCAGCTGGGTAGACAAGGTTTGGTGGACAAGGGAGGCGGGGGAAGAGGTTAGGCCGGGACAGTCCACGGTTTTTCATAGATAAAGATCCAAGCTCTGAGACCGCTGGGAACGCTTGTGAACCGTATGGCAGGAGACCATACGATGCGAGTTCGATGGGAAGGCTCAAGGAGGGCAGCTGTGATCTGGCGCTGTAGATGCGCTTTTTGTATAAACCGAGAACCGGAAAAACGTATGGAAAGTGATGCGGGCGCTCTGAACTGACTGGGAGCTGTCTGGTGCGCTGATTGTGAGGTGAGCGCTGGTGAAAGGTATGTATTTATTCATTCATGGGAGAGGGACGTACCATCATTCTTGTCTGCGTTCATATTCAATGAGGCGTGCGTGGAATCTGGGAGTCCGACCTGAAGAGTAGGATTTCTTTCCGTTGGAAGGCGGTTTGGACTTGCCTTACCCAGTAGAGTCGAGCAGCTGATCTTCTCCTGCGGGGTCGATTTCGTCACCGTACACCTCATCCTCATGTGACACACTAACAAGGGTACGGTGTCATCGAGGATCTGAGATCTGTCACTCTCATACAGAGCTAGGCACGATAACCCCCTTCCGGGCCCGCTGGGCCGCAAACGGACGGCGCACGAGTGACGATACCGGAAAGCAACGCTGCGCATGCGTCGTCCTCCCTCAAGCTCGGGGACCGTGCGCTTTGTCCAGGTGGAAGAAAAATGGAGGATGCTGACGTTTTGAAAATGCTAGTGCGATGGAAACTGACAGGGCCACTTGAATGAAAATCTCGTATGGGCGCCTGCTGGTTCACAGAGAGCCCAGGTGATGGCCTGGTCTGTTTACCTCCAAATTGATGTCGATTGGTACCGCAGCACGAGGCTAGCAGGTCGAAGAAGGAAACCAGCAAAGATCCTCGGGCCTGCGCTGGGTGGAACCCAGATTCTGTGTGATACACTCGGGACATGGGAGAGGGAGGAGACGAGGATGAGGAGTGACGGGAGTATGAGGCTGAAGTGGCCGAGGTCCCGGTGAGAAACGGCCGGATTTGGCTGGGCCACCGTGGGA
The DNA here is from genome assembly GCA_951394405.1 of Coprinellus micaceus. NCBI lineage: Eukaryota > Fungi > Basidiomycota > Agaricomycetes > Agaricales > Psathyrellaceae > Coprinellus > Coprinellus micaceus. Next base: position 937,161 of record OX596340.1, on the reverse strand, counting down.
AATGGGGCTTCCCCCATCCGTTGACTTTTATCAGCTTCTTGGCTTCCCCCCTTCTCGTCGTTCTCCACATCCTCCAACACCCTTTCCTCGCCGTCCGACGCCCTCCCCCCGTCGCCAGAACGCCCCCCACGGCGCGCTGTGGGCACATCCTCGGTACTCGACATTGGCGGCCCCTGGATATGAGAACAGGGCTCAATTCATTCGGGATTCAGAGCCTTCTTTGTCAATCCAAGTTCCACCCTCGTGTCCTTCATTGCTAGGCAAAGTCCCAGTTTGAGACGGATAATACCTCTATATATCGACATGGCTACAAGACCCTACGGGGACAGTCCCTGGCCAAGCCAGACACCCACGCCAGCACCACCTCCAACAGACTCATACTTCTCAACGTCCGATGCGGAAGGAAGGTTCGTTAAGAGGAGGCGGGTCCGGTCGGAGGGGAGGCAGGGGAGCGAGCTGGCGGCGCGACAGGTCATTGTGGACCAGGCTGCAATTAGTGCGTCGTGAATCTTCTCTTCCCCCCGGGCGTGCCGCTGACAGTGACCCGTCGCCCTGTAGATAGGGCCCTACGAGATTGCCAAGTTTTCTCCGGTAACGACGTGATATCGTGTTACCCTACGTCCAGCGTGCAAGTACCTCAGCACGAATGGGCGACCTTCGTATGTGCGTGTAACACTTCTCCAACCCGTCTAGAACCCGCCATTGACGGTGACCTTCAACCCAGGGAATTCGCGAAGACCTGAGCTAACTCAAACCAATCTCGTCGACATCTACCTGTTTCGCGGTGATTCGAAGCAAGAAATTCTGAGCTTCAAAAATCAGGCTAACCCTCAAAACCAGGCGGGGTGGGTCAGGGCACAAGTGGATGATAGGTGGTTTGGGGGTGATGGCCTGAGGTGGGACAGTGGAGGCGGAAACAAGAGTTACCCCTTCTATTGGGTGATCATCCGAAGTGATAAAACGCTAGATGGCAACGAGATCCCCCAGTCCATTTTCACCGCCGTCCGTACGTGTTTTGAACTTTGTATCCCCTCCCCTCTGGTGCTCATTTGTTACAACAGAGACGACCGTCGCAGATGTTGTCGCGGCTTCTTCGTCATCAGCAGCAGCGGCAGCGTCTTCTAGCTCCGCTGCATCAGTTTCCTCGGAGCTGGCATCACTCTCGTCCCTCTCCGCCCTTTCGTCATCAGTTGTCACAACGATCAACGGGACACCGACTACGCTCTGGCCAAACGCAAGTGGTAACGTTCAGCCTTTCAACAGTGGAAACGACCAATTCCCTCGTTGGGCTATAGCCGTAATCGTTGTGTTGGGTTTCTTCGCCATCGCTGCAACCTGCATCCTGATCTTCTTCATCATTCGCCGCATACGGCGGAGGAACCAGGCCGAAGTCGAATCGAACCGCAATTCGATGAACTCAGCTTCGCCCATGATGGCGAACGTCCAACAAGAATCGCCGCTTCTTGGTCCAGCTGTCCTTCCTTCTATCCAGCAACGTCCGGCCTCACTTCGGCGCAACGACAGCCATGGAGGCCCGAGTGCCCAGCAGTCCGATGTTCTGCATGATGGTGCATCTGGTATTTCTGGAGAAGGCGGACCATTCAGCGGAGCGGATGCGGCCATCATGGCGGACGCCTTCAGGAAAATGCTTCGGAAACCGGACTTTGCGGCCATAGGAGAGGGAGATAGTCCAGAGTCTCAAGCGGAGGGGGGTGCAACGGGGCAAGATGTCCTGAATCGGGAGCTGGCGGAGGAGGGTAGGGACCTGAGGAGCGTGGCCTCGTCGAGGGGTGTTACGGTGGAATCGCATAGTCATCCCGGGGAAGATCCACACCAGCGGTAGCCTTCGGCCCACTTTCACTCCTTCCTGCTTCTCGCCTTACCTCTTTTTGAGGTAAATTGTTTCCCCCTTCCTTTTTCCTCGGCGAATTTGTGCGTCGACCTCATACCTTTCATCCTCTTGGCCATTGCATATCCCTCGCGGTCATTACGCCGCCCACTGTCCCCCGCTTTCATGGACTGTTCTTGCAACCCCTCCCAAGCCTTCGCGATCGTCCTCCCATCGCTTCCATTCTTTCAGCTGTCTTGAAAACTACCTAGTTTCGCCTTGGACTCTGAACCATTATTACCCGTTTGATTTTTATACCAGCTGTCTTTTTTTCTACAGCACCTTTCAGCTTTCTTTGTCTTCCCTTCCCCCACGTCGCGCGCAATTCGTTCTTCCTCCCACAGCCACCCTTCGGTCGACTCTTCCCTCATGCACCATTTCACCTTCGCGTCTCCCCCTTTCCACCGCCATTGACAGTTTATTATTCCTGACCTCCTCGAGTGCCAGATGGCGGGCACGTACGTCTGATGCTTCTGATCAAGATCAGCAAACCTGCGCGTTGATCTTTGCTCTTCGCCATCGTTTGCGAAGAGCGGAGTCCGCTGCGGTCGTGCGCTTGGCCGTCGAGCCCGCTGTTTTTGGTTCCTTGTCCTGCGAATACCCGAATCCAAACTTCAACACCATTTATCCGAATGCCTTACATACGTATGCCGTGTGAGGACGCCTAACGCCAACTACGACCGAACGAAGAACGAACGACCTTTTATCGCGCCCGACGCTAGCCGCCTTCAACCTACTCCCACCACCAGCTCCCACCGCCTTGGTATTTATTCAACTCGAACCATTTGTTTCTCAAATCATCAGCAAAGCAGCCTATTCTTATTGTGTTTTTGTTCACCGTTTCCCTTCTCTTGCATTTGTTCGTGTCCCAGTTTTCCCTGTTCACCATCCCGCCCACTTCACAATATCGTTTATTCACATTTCACCTACCGTATGGACTTTGGACTTCCCTTCACTTTCCTAAAACTACTCCTTTTACATAGAGTACGCTTTCGTGCGAGTGTACACCACTCGTCCCGGGCCACTTTCAGCCAACTCGAGCAGGTGGAGAGGTCCCGACGGCAATGGACTGTCAGGTCACTGATGTTCTCTGTCCCGGAACCTCTTTTCAATCCTCTCGTCCCCGTCGCTCCTTACCCTTTCCTTTCTCTTTTGGGCTTTTTTCAGCTTCTTTTCGCTCTCGTGTTCTTCTGAACTTCTTCTATGACAGTTTCTTTGATATTGGTTTTGTACTTATCGACCTACCCCCCTCCCTCCCCTTCTCGACTAAGCTACTCGTCGATTCTGGTAATATCATGGGCATTTCTCGACCTTCCGTCTTCCGTCGTCTTCCCGCTTCATTCACTTCACCGCTGTTCCGATTGGGGCAGGTTTTCATAGTGCCCAGGAGATGAACCGAAGAGAAGGGACTTTAAATCGACTTCAAATCCCTCAAGGCAGGCAGTGGCCGAGCTCAGAGCCTCAGAGGACCCAGGGGACGACTAAGTACGTACACCTCTCCGTCCGTAGATGACTGCAGCTGGCTTAGGCTGCCTGGTGGCTCGCCGTGGGCAGAGGGCTGGTTGGGAAGGTGGTCGGGGTTAACGCACCCCGAGCCTCGTTTGAGGCATCCTTTCAGTCTTTTCATTGTTTGACCCAGCCCTCGTGTACCTTAACCTTTCCCAAAGTGTATGTACCTGCTACGATTAAGTTGTATGTGCCGTCCGTAGGCTTCCATTCAGCTCAAGCAGGCTCAAGCGTGGGTTACTCGGTGTTCGGTGTGATCCCGATTTAAGTGGGGTTCATCGAGGAGATCGCTGAGTTGCGGTGAACTCGAGGGGCACCGGTTCACGAATATTCATTTCTTTACTTCATGTTCGCCGACAGTATATGTCTCCTGCATTCCAACTGTCAATACCGAACCAGGGGTGTGTATTCATGAATTTCTTGATAGGAACTAGATCGAAATGACTGACAGGCATCTTGGTCTGCACCTTCCAGCTCGGGAACGTGGCTTAATTGTTCTGCGTCATTCAGAGCATCATCCGCTGGAAGGGGGTGCCTCGTGCGCTTAATTTCCGAGCCGTGGTAGAGGGTTGGGTCTTCCCCGGGTGAGGCGTGGCTAATGAGGTGAGCTAATGAGACAGGTGGAATGAATATAAAGCTTGTTGGTGCATCGTGTTTTGGGATAAGGGTCTGTTGAGGGTTCAACGTTTTCGACTAGACCTCAGTTACGGGGTAGATACGGAAACGTGGGGTATATATTCCAGCGCCTGGAAGAATCGATTGACGCACATTTGAGCTGGGTACCCACGTAATATTAACGAACAGAGGCCCCTAACTATTCGTAGGTAAAGCAGTTAGGCTCGAGAGAGGCATCCATAGTCTGGCGGATGGTCACATTTGGTCCTAAGGAAGGGAAGTCGAGCTGAAAGTCGAGGGTAACTTGTGGGTCCAAGCTTGTACCGAACTTGACGATCGGGCCAGAGATGTCATAGCGTCGGTTCACAGGGTTGGCTTCCTGCCAGAGCCACCAGACCCTATCGAGGTTAGCATGATGAAGATAGAAGAGTGGATCTATGGGGGTGGCCGGTGAGAAACTATGAAATCTATATATGAAACCAGTCGACGCACCTCCAGGCGCGGAGAAGCCGTTTGTCATCTCTCCTCCGAGCAGTCCATGTCCTCCTCCATGAATTCCGTAGAAGTCGAGATCAATTAACAGCCTGAACTCCTCGTAACTCTGTGTCGCGAGAGCTTCTTGCACTCTAGCCGTACTCAACCACTCTTGCAGCAAGGGCTCGTTAATCCCGCGTACAAGGCAATGGGGTGTCTTCATCCTTCCCGGACCGAGGTGGAAGACAGAATGTGCGAACGGTCCGTCTCCCACACAGCCTCGCCAGATATTAATGAGTTCGGTGGGAGTGAAGGGACCTAGTTCAGCTTCGCCGTTTGGGTCCGGAGGTAGAGTGTAGGTTCCAGGGACCCCGTCGCCTCCGAACCCCGTTACAGGGTGGAAGATGGGAGACTGCAATAGACTTCGGACAGAAATGAGCTGGAGGTCGACATGAAAGAATCTAGGAAGGTCTTACGGCTGGTTCGACTCGGCGTCTCTTGTCCAGTCCCAGTACGGGGATGGACCATTGTAACCACACTCCTGGCGGAGTGCCTTATTATAGAGGGTCGTTAGGTGCCTATGCCAGGGAAGGAATTGTCCCTATATGCGGCGATTATGTCAGCCTTACATCTCAAGCCCCAAGCAAAGGGCCGGACGTACGACGAAGTGGATACGGCCCGTTAACAAGACGTGCGTGAGTTGAAACTCTTCAAATCTGGTCGTGGCATCACGCGTCGGGTCCGAGGGAGGCTTCGAGTGGAGGCATAGCACGGCTTTGAGGTACTGCTTTCTCTGCTTTATGGTCAGGTCTCGCCTTTAAAGGACAGCGGTATCGAGGGACACCAAGTTAGTACAGCTACGAGAAGAGGGAGTGGAGTCCAGCGTACCACTCCTTTCTACGGTCAATCTTCGAGCATCTGCGTTTTTCCCGATGCCTGGATACCGTCTGATACTCGGACCCGTTTTCGGGAGCGGGGATCGCCAAAGCGGCGGAAAGGATGCAAGCAATGACGAGAGCTAGATGCAAGAAGCGAAGGCGCAACATCTTCGGGGCGGGGAAGGCCTTGGCCGTTCTGTTCTCGTCTCGCTAGTTACGATGCCCATATATACTTGCCCTATGGCAGTGGGAATACCAAGGGCGACACGCCGTGTCGCTGGCTGCATATGGCTATTGATGCCGAGTTGACGGGCGCTAATTGATGGGCGCTCGTGCATCATGCCTTGGACCTTCATGGATGAGGCAGAATCAAGGCACATTTGATGCACCCGCTCTTGTAGGGGTCAAAACTAGCAGGTGACCTTGCTTGAAACTCAACTGAATCTGCACACCGCATTTTAATAGGGCACATCGAGCGTCGAAAGGAAAAATCGCGATACAAAATCGATTACTGTAGCATGTTAATATACCAGCGCATAGAACGAAACACCGGTGGCTTGGCGCCGGCAAGCACATCGGCATGGGTTGCGAACCTACTCTCAAGCCTAAATTATCTTTCGTTGACCCGGTAGCGGAGGTGTGGCGGGTAAAGGTTTGCTGTGCTTGCTGACCAGCTTTTCAATCTCGGACACGCCGTCACGAGCTTTCTTCAACTTCCGCGCCTGGTACTCGTCGGCTCCTCCGTCCATCCCCGCCGCAATTGTTGGAACCTGAAGGAATAGCGACTGTCCGTTTGCCTCGTTGGTTATAGCCCGGAGGTTTTGTATTCGCTTTTTGAAGGCCGCCACATCTCGCTTCCGTGCGAATTCAGACCCCACGGTATCCCAGAAAGCATCCTCGGCATGGAGGAGAATATGTCGAATTCCGTGGATGTATTCGAGGTGAGTCGCTTGGTCGAGGAGAAGGTGAATGAGTCGATGGCCGACCGTTGACTTGAACATTCCATGCTTGATGCAAGCACCGACGAACCCGCATAGGTTGTAGATAGGAAGGAAGTAGGCATCGGGCGTTTTGACCCTGTACACCATAGCCCACGGACATCTCTACAATGAATCGAACAAAGGTCAGAAATCGGTACATCGTGGCCAGAAGTGAAAAGGACGTGCCTGATCCCATGCAGCCACAAGGACGCCGATGACCCTCTTTTCAAACTGCTCTCTGAAATGATTTATACCAGATTGTTGTGTGTCAAAGCAGTCATTCGCTGCCTTCGCGAACATCGCCAGAGCCTTCAAACCGTCCTGGTTTAGGCTACAGTTGAAGCAAGATATGGCCAAGCGAATGAAGAGGATAACAAGGTCAGATAGGTCGGTTGGTGTCCAGACCTGCAGGGAACCGACAAGGTTTTTGGCGCTCTCCTTGCGCTCGGTGGACAGACGCGATTCAGCGCCGGCGTTGAAGTGATTGAGCCAGGCGGGCTCCGCACGCAGGTCCTTAGGGTCGAACGTTTGCGGCCGAGTATTGGGCTTAGGATCTGAGCAGGGCTCGTGAGGCTCGGGAGGGGCTGGGTACGTCGAGACTGCCCAGTGGAGCGACGATTTCGCATTCACCTCTTCTAGCCCGCGAGGCCCGCGCAGACAGACGAGGATAGGTTCTGGTATGTCGGCACATGGACTCCACATCCGTTTGTCCACTGCCGGCTGAGGGGGCGAGGCGGTAGGAGTAGTTGACAACTTCGGCGTCGAGGGTCTGTAAATCTTGGAAACTTTCCAGTTGGATAGCATGGTGGGTGGTCGACAGGCGTGAAGGAACTTGGAGAAAAAAGCAATGGGAACCCTCCAAGGAAGCGAGCCATTATGTACTCGAGGCTTTGAGCAGTCGCCGAGCGAACAGTATACTGCCCGACGTCGCACAACGACGCAATGGGCCCCCTTTCATTGACGCTCGCTCAAAGCAACGCGTTTCTCGAGGTCAAGGCCATTCGCCATGTCAAACCCATCTGATGCGCCTGCCAAAACCAGCAGCGCGGCATACACTGCCGACTTGGCGACGGGGGTGCTTTGTTCCTTTGGGGGTTCCCTGAAGGTTTTGGTTGAAGCACTAGCAAGGCGGCGTTCCCATGCGACCAGGGCTACTCCTGCCTGTCACTGGCACCACCGAGATGCACCTAAATCAGCCTGAGGGACAGTCCAAAGAACAAGGGGTGTCTCCAGCCTCACCTCAAGCAGGAGTCATTACTACCGTGACAGCGCGCCAAATGGTTTGTTAATTAAGCTGGGAAGCTGGCTGCGATTGAGGGGCGGGGGTGGATCCGTCAGGTGTGGGCTCAGAAATCTGCATTGCCGCAGCTACATATTTGTAGTGAATAAGTACATGTTTGAGAGTGGTAGTGGATATCGATCTTATACTAAAGTGCATACATATCATTTCCTCTGGGTAGGGCGGATGGGGGCGAGGACCGGCTGATGGTCGAAGTGGCCAGCCGACCCCAGGAGCCTGCAGGTCGAGGTTCCATCACCCTGCGCAGAGTCAGTACATTGCGACGTTCTGTGTACAAAGAAACACTCACAATCATCCAGCCAGGGAATCCAACATCGAATGGAACGATGCTCTCCAGGTAAGTGATTTGCTCATCCGAGAGGGACAGCTCCAGAGCGTCTACATTTTGCATGAGGTGCTCAACCTTGCGTCCGCCGATGATGGGGAAGACGTAGGGCGTCTTGTGCAGGAGGTATGCGATGGCGACCGCTGTGATGGACTGGATACCGAGTTCGCCGGCGACTTTCTCCAAGGCGGCCGAGACGGCCTTCTCGTTGGGGGTCCGCTCCCAGTCGGGGGTGAATATGGTACGGCCCTTCTCACCTGTCTGGCGCCTCCGCTCTTCTTCAGCGTCGGTGCGTAGTTTCCCGGCAGCGAGGACGTTCCAGGGTGCAAGCGCCATGCCTAGACGTCGTGCGTTCAGATAGGCGCGACAAAGGGGAGAGGTACTAGCTACTGACCTTCAGCGCGTGCCATGGGAATAATATCCCGTTCAAAGGATCGGTCCAAGATGTTCCAAGCTCCTTGATAGATGACGAAGGGCGTAAGGGCATGGTCGCGAGCATACTGGTTGGCGCGGGAGACGACCCAAGCAGGAGTATCGGAGACACCCTGCCGATGTTGTCAGTTCTCTGCCTTCAGTAATTACGACTGGTGAAGGGGCGTACCAAGTATAGGATTTTGCCTTGCTGGACAAGGTTGTGGAGGCCACGCATTACCTCTTCAATGCTCGTTTCAAAGTCCCACCAGTGGATGTAAAGGAGGTCGATGTACTCCGTACGAAGCTTCTTCAGGGAGGCGGTGACGGAGAGCTGCATGGACTTGATGCTGTTCCCGGCATGCAAGGGCTTCTGCTGAACACCCGCGTCGCCACGCTTGAAGTTGGAGGAGTACTTCGTAGCGATGAAGAGCTGGTCACGAATACCGCGTTGCTCTGCCCATTCCCCAATGAATAGCTCGGACGACTCGTCTTGACTGAGGGAGGAACGTGTTAGTGTGTAGTAAATTGACCGCAACCAAGTACGGTACTCACTAGTTATTGGCGGTATCGATGAAGTTACCACCGTTGTCGTAGTAAGCGTCAAGGAGCTTGAAGCTGGACTCCTTGTCCATGCTACCCATTCCCATGTCCGCCCACTTGTCGCCGATGCTCATCGCGCCCAACTGCAGGGTCGAAACGTGCACTCCGGCATTGGGAGAAAGGACGCGGTAGCGACCAAGGGCGGTCTTGGGCTGGGGAGGGGGTGCGTGGAACTTGGACATGTTGCAGAAAGAAAGATGTTGTAAGGTCAGCCTCTCTCGACAGCCTCTTTATACCTCGCATTCGATGCCGTCATAAGAGTGGGCATGGTCATGTTATCGCTATCGAATGTGAATTCTGGAAACCATCGCGGCTGACGAAGATTGGGAGAAGCACTATCGCTGGGGCACTGCCGGCACAGGCTTGCGCGTACACTTTCCGACGTTCGGACCGTCCTCAATTGTCCCCAATTCGTGGCTGAAGAATGAACCGAGTCTCGTGTTTGCCCCAGACACAGTCGAAGAATTTCCAGGGGACCAATATGGGTCTATTTTGGAAATTATGTCGGGTCCGCACCAAGGGTCGAGCGAGTCAGGCAAGGATGGAGGGATCTGATTGGTTGCGAGCATGGATAAGGGTGGATCTGGGTGGATTCAGAAGCTTTTCACCGGTTCTCTGCAACCGAGAACGATATTGCGCACATGCGCGGGTCTGTCAGGTGGTCAAGAACGAGATGCGATATCGAGGTCATGATGTGACAGCGAAGGTGGAAGTCAGGAACCAAGCCAGCGATGTTTGGCTGCACCTCGGCGACCAAGCACTGGCCCGGTTGGGGTATGGGAACAACATACCGTATTAGGCAGCATTATGACGATGCCTGCGGTCGTGATTCAACGGGCACAATGCTCCTTCTACCTTCCCCTCATCGACACCATTCTTGACGATGAGTTTCCAGGACATCGAAGCTGGCCATGGACATGCAGGGCGGGGACCCTCAGCGTTGTCGGCACCGTCAGGCGAGGATGCCGAGTTCCAGAAACTTCAGTCGTCATTATCGCTGCAAGTATTCAAGATGAACGCCAACGTCCAGGGGATCCTGAAGTATGTCGACCAGTTGGGGACCGCCAAGGATAACGCGAATCTCCGGAAGACGCTGTATGTAGCTCGTTTTGGAGGAGAGGTCGATGCTCATGGTGTGGTGCAGGCACGATCTGACGGAGGCTACCCGTGCGATGGCTAAGCGCAGTTCGGAGGACCTTAAGAAGCTGTCTTCGCTTCAAAGCGACCTTGTGAGCCTTCTCTAGCTCATTATGAAGACAGAGCTGACCAGACTCAGCCCCATCGGAAAGCCGTGCTTCAAAAGACATCTCATGACCTGCAACTCTCCCTGGTCGCCTTTCAACGCGCGCAGCAAGTCAGCGCCGAACGCCAACGGACCGTCGTCCAAGGCGTGAAACTCGCGGTAGACGACGAGCACCAACACCCTGAGGTGTCCGAACCCACGCCCCAGGAGCAACGCCAGGCCCAGATCCTCCAGAGCCAGCTCTCGCCTCACGAACTCGCGTACCAGGAATCACTCATCCACGAGCGCGAAGCCGAGATCCGCGAAATCGAAACCGGAATACATGAATTGTCCGAGATATTCCGTGATCTCGGCACCCTCGTGAACCAGCAGGGCACTATGCTCGATAACATCGAGATGAACATCTCGTCGGTCGCCGTAGATACGGGAGCCGCTTCGGAGGAGCTCACCACAGCCGCCGAGTACCAGCGCAGAGCTGGGAAGAGAGCGGCGTGTCTCCTCTTGATTCTCGTCTTTGTAGTTGGGATCGTATTGCTCGCAGTGAGTACCAGTATTTGATCTTGCGGTTCTAGCTGACCGCGTTCACAGATTCTGTCATGATTTATACCCATATCGGACCTTCACATCTGTTGACACTTTATTCCAGTTCATTTAATCACCTTTTGGATTTGCCCCTCTTCACTTCACCCTGGGTTTCTTCCTGGACTATGTATGTATGGTGCGTGATCACACTTCCTACCTCGCCATTGTCATTGACGCATGACCTGCTCCCTTTTGCCTAGATTTACGAGGCAATTGCCCTTGTATTTATATTATATTGTATTCTCCTTTCCACCTGTCGCTCTTCCAGTCGAGGGTCCGCACATGCTCGCATCTCGAACCGGGGCTGACAGGACAATAGGGCATGCGGATCGAAATCGGAACTCACGACCTTCTCTCGGGGTCTGCGGCCCTACAGCGTGGCTTGGATCTTGGTCTTGTGGTCTCAACCCGACCATTGAACACCTTCTGTCGTTCCCACCACACTCCGAACTCATCTACACATGACTGGGCTATACGTAAGTCTTCTTCATCCAATTCGTTCGTCGTCGATCCCGCCATTCTCATGACCAGTGACCAATGGAGAACACAGGCGTGAAGTGGGACTTTGAACAGGAGAGCATGAATCCGTTCAATGAGCGGACTTAGCTGCGAGAGGGAAACCGGGCGAGTAACCGCGGGGTAGAGACACTGAGCACAAGGGGAATATATCGTCCACTTGGATCAGACTCGGCTTTGTGGCTGGTCGGAGGCCCATGACGATCTCAGGAGGTCGACGGTCTCCATACGACCGATTGCCAATTTCTAACCCTGAGTTTGCTCACTGTACGCTTTTTACGACGAGCCTCTAGGTTTCCGTCCATTCCAAGTCAACCCAAACGCCCCTCCTCCTTCAGTGGCCCCAACCTTACTTTCAGGGTTTGACCCTGGGTGTGAAACTCGGAGTGCCTCATCACCTTACCCTCTTTATCCTCTCCTTGTTCGAGTCCTTGCCCTACTTAACAGACCCACATCAGCACCGAGTTTCCACTTTCATCGTCTCGCCTACTGTGCTTGTCGATCGCTTCTTCTCTTCTGGATCCTCCATAAGACAGGCCGCGTCAAGCGCGTACCGACGATTCGAAGGGATGGCTCACCCTGTGTATCCGGAAGTTGTGGAGGACATTAGGCAGCAGTGCGAGCCCATTTAGTTTCGCCTGCTAGCGCCGACCTGGCTGACGTAGAGACTACAGATTGAACACCAACGCGAGTCTGCTTCTCGTCTTAGAGTCCAGGTTCAAGCGACTGACTATGGCATACAGTACATGGGGTTCGCGAGCTTTACGATGCTGGTTTGGGACCATATCGACACTTTTGCTGATGAGGTAATTTTTTTTTTTTTTTTTTTTTTTTTTTTTTTTTTTTTCGCGGGGTCGTCCTCCACTCTGCACGTTGTACCTCACGAAAATGTTACAGGTCGAGGTGATTTGGTTCGGCCAGAAGAAAGGGCCCAGTATGTGGCGCTTGTTCCCACACTTCTCATCCTTTGCTGATGCGGTCAATCCATTGATACAGTTGGATGGCTGTTCCTCATCGTACGGGCGATTCATACCCTCGGAGGACCTGGTACTTATGGTATTGGTATTTTCTCCAGAATAGATACTTGACGCCGCTCGGGTTCATCGTCAACCTTTTCGGTTCGAGCTTCCTTTCGCCTCTCGCCATCTCGTCCTGATCTATGTGAACCCCCCCTAGCCTACCATTCCCCCGTTTGGACTCCTGAGGTGAGCACTGCGCACTTTGACTCGTCCAACAACGCTTTGAATTACTTTGGTAGACGTGCGACCACTTTGTTAGGTTTGAAGGTTCCATGACCGTGATTGGAATTAATATTGTCGGTGAGCCGTTCCGAACCTTTACCCACTCATTTTGAGGTTGACCATTGCAGCAATCATGATGTACCTCCGAATAAACGCCCTGTATCATGGTAACTACTGGGTGTTGGGGAGTGTCTTTCTGCTCCTCGCGGTGCAGCTTGGGACGAATACTTGGTTGATGACCCGAGCGCAGCGTGAGCATTCCTTGTCTCCGTCTTCCCAAACCAGCCTTACATTCACGTTGGCTTTCTTAGGTGTTTATCACAACCAAAATTCCGGCGTCCACGGTACGTCAGGGCTTGTGTGCGCCTCCTTCACGACTCACTAAATTCACCCAGCCTGTACCATGATATTCGACCCCGAACTGTGCGTACGCGGTTTTCCTTTTAGCCTCGCACACCGTACGATTGGCTTACCTTCCATTTAGAAGCGCGATTGCCTCTTCTTCCGCATGGCTCCCGCTCCTCTATGACACCGTCGTCCTTGGCTTGACAGTCTTCCGGACCCTCCCTACGCTCAGGAAACAGAAATGCTCTTATATTATGAAGAGGCTGTTTCATGACGGGTTGATATACTACAGGTACGACTACCGGTTCATTTCACTTTTATGCTGCTCGTTGTTTGAGAGAGTGCGCCACGGCTGATAGACGATTTGCGGGCTAGTGCCATCTTCGCGGTCACTTTGGTGTTAACTTTGATGATCGCCTCAGCTCCTGAGGGTCTGAAAAATATTACAGCTCAGTGAGTACCTCCATATTGTTGCCTTTCATTGAGCTAATGGGGACCTTAGGCTCGAGCTCTTGTGCGTTTCATTATCCTTTTGCCACTTCAGTCAGGTCAGCCAACATCCTACTGCAGGCTTACTGTCGCCATGATGTCGCGAATTACCATCAGCTTAAAGAAGTCGGTATACAAAGTAAACGATGTGACGCATATCCGGCCAGAGCTGCCCAGTATGTTTTCGCAGAAGAGCGACCTCAAAGTGGCGGGTGTTGACATCGCTGCGCCAGGGCTCGTGGACAGTCAGTCAAGACGTGCGACTCTGGGGAACGTGGATTCGGTCCCAGTGAGTAGGGTTGCTGGGACGGAAGGGGGTGAGCGCGACGATGAGAAGTCGGGGTGGACCCGCTCATATGTTACGCCTATGGATACGGGCGATGGGCCCGAAGAAAGATCGAAAGAGATGGTCCCCGCGGGATCTCGCCTAACTTGAGAGCTACTTTGTTACATATTTTCCCTACACCCCTACTGAGATATATACCCAAGACCAGATGCTTACATTCGTCTATTTCTAAGTTTGGTTGCCGGCGCATGGGAGCGGGAGAACTGGAAACCCAGTCCCGGTATGGCAGATTCTTCGCACGCATGTCTCTTTTGAGCGTTTGGGCTCGAGGTTGGTGGCAAACACAGGATCAATACGAGGCTGTTCAAGTTCTTCAACAGTCAACTCAACCATTTGGAAGTTGGCTCTTACCTTCTCGTTCACCACTGTCGTCGGCGTCGGTCTACTTCTCGTTTCTGGTCCTCTCTGTCTTCTGCTGCGTCGCATTGGAGTCCCGTCCATCGCAAAGAGGCTCTCTTGGCTCGTGTTGAGTTGAACGCTGGAATTACCTTCCATCCGTGGTGGGACCACGATTTGGTTGCGAGTTCGGCCAATTCTCCGCCTACCAATCTATCATCACCGCTCAATTGCTTGTTCATGCCCTCTGGGGAGCCCTGTGGAGAATTTCGACCTCTTTATCCGTCGTCTGCCAAGGGTCGATGCATCACCTGTTTCCTACTCGCGGACCGGATACCCCTCGACTCCGCCAGCTGGCCAACAAGCCGACCTCTGGAAGGTACTGTGCGCAAGCTGGATTATGGCGACTTAGGCTTCGTGGACACACATCCAATGGGCAACGTCGTTCGATACTCAATCTATCGGAAGCTACTTGAACGACACTGATGCCAACATCAGTGGTTGCGGCGTCCTTGGCATCGTACTGGACGGCGAATCTTGGTGTTCTCGCTACTATGTCGCCTCTTCACGTATAAACAATTTAGCCCTCGGCCAGCCTTGCGCAGTATCGATTAGTCCCTCCAGTACAGGAGTTCACCCCTCCCCTTCGCAAACCACGTGCGACCAGCGTTGGCGCGTTGGGGACAAGCCGCCAGCATCTAACGGAAAAGGTCCCGAGCGCTAAACTATTTTGTACATGCTTCGGTAAAGGTGGGGCGACGGAGAAAGCTTCTACTTGGGTCGTCTCTGGTGGAAATCGATATGCTATCTCCCCTTCGGTCATCCACCGAGGTCCTTGGATAATCCGGGATCTGTAGTCTGGAAGGGACGCCACTGTATCGCTTGCGCGGAAGGCCAGTGTTGAACCTTTTCGTCGTCACTTCTGCTGACTGTTTATGTCAATATTTAAGGTCCGCGCTTGTACCATGGAACGTCCTCGCCGTCTGCGACACGCGCCGCACCAGTCCCGACCCCAACTACTAGTACTTTGTTCCTCTCTGTCCTAAGGGTCGGCGGGGGCAATGCCGAACGCATGTCGCTTCAAGTGGGAGCCTTTGATATATCTCTGTCAGATGGTCGGATCGCATACCTGGAGAATATGGTTCCCTTCGACGTTGGTATTCTTGGCTTGACGATTGTGTGTACTCTCGCACCTGCAATTGCTAACCGATATCTGGGACAACCGGGTCGCGACAGACGCGGCTGACGAATGGCCAGCTTCTTCCACACCTCGCATTTGGCCCGGGAAGGGAGCGGTGAAAGCTGATTCAATGACCTTTTATCTGTGTATGGGCTAATGACGGGTGGTCAAGAATAGCATTATGGAGAGCCTTGTTCTCTGTCTCCTGAACCCGTCGCTACAATCCTTCCACGACACTTCTCATCGCCCATCTGCTCACTGTATGCCGTTATGGTCACGCCTGAGTTGGTTCGTGTCTGCACAGGAACACGAGGCGAGGCGGTTCACAATGGTCGGGTTGGGCGGATTTTTCCCACCCTAATTACTTGACGCCCCCAACGGCGCGATCCCTCCTCCCTCTTTCCTTCCTAAACACCCATACCCTCCTTCGCGAATCTTCATTCCAGCTCGGCGGATCTCTTCCACCCGCTTGGCACTCCAGCTATGGACTCCGTTCGACCGACGCGTCGGCTTACCCAGTTGTGTTGCACAGCGATCGACCGCTTCGTGCATGCGCATCGTACCAAGAGTTATGCAGCCGGTGTGGCTCGCGTTTTTCGCTCAGACGTCGTTTGGAAGCTAGCAAAAGATTTCATTAGAATGGACAGTCCCCGTGGCCAGGTTGCTGGAGCTATAGGCCAAGTGGAGGAACTCCCGCAGGACGAACAGGACGACATCCTCGCCGAAGTCCTGGATAGGGCAAGACACAAGGCCACAGAGCTGAACGAGACGGCCACTGAACCCGTCGGCACGCGCCCGATGCAGAAATACGCGTCCTACGTTCTAGAAGGAATCGATGGGACTCACCAGCAGTGCCCGTCCAGCAGTGGCGCCCTCGACTCCGGCATCCAGTTCGCGTTTTACAAGCCGCCCTCCTCCTCATCGCCTTCCGCCTCAAGCTCTCAGTTATCTCCCCATCATGGCCCTGGCCCCATCCGCCGGAAGCGTCGATCTCGAAAGAGGCCTACTCAGCCTGGTCACCTCAGTCGGGACAATATTGGACTCCTTGGGAGCGGTAGTTCGATGGTCGAGCGGCCTGGTTTCGCTGCGGTCGACGTGCCCAAGATGGCGGAGGGAAACTGTAAGACCCTTCTCTTTGTGAAGTGGGGGTTTTCTAATGAAATATTTTGCCAGCGAATTTCGAATCGTCGCTTTATGATGTGCAGAGCTACTATTCTTCCACTTCTGGACAAGGCAATACGTCGAGCCTTGTCCCGTCTCTGGCCCCCTCGGGACCAAACCAACCCGGCTTTCCATACTCGGTACAAGGAAGCGACAGCGTGAGCTCTAACCTTGTTTGCCAAAGTACACCCTCAGTCTCCGAGCCTTTCAACAATCCTCCCCAAGCCCCCCACTTCGAAAATCGGCTTTGGTGCCCTCAACAGCAAATCCCTGGGAACATCAATTCCGTGGGACTCGGCGATCTATCCAGTGATGCCGGCTTTGAGCCTTGGGCTCAGGGAGGCTCCAACTCGAATACCCCCTCCTCGCACTTCGCCTCCGTATATCACACTCCCGATTCGACATTCACGCGGTATCTCGAGCCGGAAGGCATAGAGGCAACCCCCCAGCTCCCTTACGATGCGGCCACAACTCATGGTGCCCCCGGCCCAAGGTCTCTCCTCGATAACACCGGACCGGGACTCGTTGGGCTTCCCTCACTCTCGGAAATGCCCCTAACGAGCTTTGGAAGTCAGGATAACCATAGTCTCTGGGATGATAGGTATTTTGAAGGGTATCAGGACTTGGCAAACGTCCCGGCTAATATCGGTGACGACTTCACTCGACTTTTATCCAATCCTTCTTCGAGCCCTGCCAACTCAGTGCACCATACCCAAAGCTACATTCACCGCGCCACACAGAGTAGCTCTCATTCATCATCTCAGGACGACCCCCTGGAAAGAAATGATTCAGCCCAGTGGTGTGAAGATGGACGTGCCCGCCAAGACGGTCGACGTCCGGAGAAGCTTCTACGTTACCAGCAGTTCCTCAGCGAAATCCAGCCAGACAGGATGGATCGGCAAGGCCGTGGGTATCAAAGTTCGAGTGGCGCATTGTTTGGGCCTCCTGCAGCCCCACCTTTGGCAGGGAACGACGTCGGTACACCCGTCGCAACTAGTGGTCAGCCCTATCAGTGGGACCAAGGATCGTTCGACGCTTGGAACGCCCTCTCCAGTACAGCCCCGACTCACCAGAACCCTTCGAATACGCCTTCTTATCCGCCTGTGCCTAACCACACCCCATATGCAAACCAATGCTCCGACGGTTACACCTACCAAAATTCAGGGCTGTCGTCTGCCATGTCCCCTGAAACTGCAGCGCAGTTGGGCCATACGTTTTTTGGAACGAATGCAAATCCTAGCCATCTTGGAACGCCTGTGACTAACGCTCAGCGCAGCGCACTCCTCTACGGACAAGGTCCAGCGCAATCTCTTCAGAGAAGCGATGAGCAACCTCACCCGCCCAGCATCCCCGCCTTACCCCCATCCGTGCCAACTAGCGACCCATTGCTTCAAATGACGAATAGCTTCAACCCCCCCAGTGACGGCCAAACGACTTATTATGGACCTCTGCAGACAAGAGAGAGCACTATATCGCACGGGTTTACTGCGGGGTCCATCGGGTCCTCGTGGGCATTGAATCACCTTGGACATCCTGGTGGGACCGAATAGATTCATCCGCTTTCCTTTCGCGCTGTCTGAGCGCTGAGATGCCAACCCCCTGGGTGGACAGGTATCTCTCAATGAGGATGGCGTCTAGAATCGCGCTTTTCTTCCGGTTCGGACTGGTTAATCGCTTTGTTGTTTTTGTAGACTCTAGTGCCCTGTCTTATTCTCGATCTCCCGATCTTCTTATTGGTTCTGTTATGTTTTAATGGGTTCGTACTCATATCTCTCTCTTTCGCGCCTCTCGTCAGATGTGTATTAAACTTCTCGTATTGCTATTCGTTCTTTCGTGTTGTTCGTTCGTATCTAACGCTTTTCTCTATCTCTATCTCTATCGTGGACTTAATTCAGGAGTATACCATTTTGTCTATTGGTTATCGCCCCTAGCTGCGAACCGAGGGGTGAGTGAGGAGCCATCCACTTTTAGTCGTGGATACATCGTTCGCTTCGCCTGCGAATCCGTGACCCAAGGAAAAATACTACCTATCGTGCAAGTCAGAAGGTGAGCTGCTACAATAGGGCTGCCAGCAACGTACGATGGGGATGGGTGCTAATAAGACACCGATGCATGCATAAATGGTGTTTGCCCACGTAAAACCAAGCTTGTCCGATACCTTCAATGTGAATAGAGGGAACACGCCCCCGATTACGTTGCCTGGGATAGGGCCACGTTAGTGACTCCGGTCTACCCGTACGGAGATGCAGCGAACTTACGGAGGAGACTCTGACCGGCAAGGGCGGATGAGGCGTAGGCGGTGTAACTGCCGTGGGAAGGTGTGTCAAAATTTGACGCCCAAGATCTGAATCCGGCGATCTTGACGCACCAATCCGCAAGGTAGTTAAAAACAGCCAGGTATATCGTAAAGGTGGACCAGTAGAATATCTAGTCAATAGGTAAGTTCGGTCAATTCTGGGGACTTAGAAACTGTCACGTACCGTCAGAGCTAGGCACAGGAGCGCCCAGTGGATTTGAGGCTGGCAGAACCATGCAAACATGAACATGGATGCTGGGAAGACTAGTCCAGCGTTGCAGCAAAGGTACAAGCGAGCCTCTACGCTCCGATTCTTTACGTTTTTGCTGATCATTCGTACTCAGCATTGGGTAAACCCAAGTACTACAACGGGACTTACTGATACATCCTCTCTTGAACAAGCGCCGTGAGATATCCGATGAACACCGCGATCCTGTCGCCGACGGAGCATGTTAACCTAGAAAATAGGGTGGAGGAAGAACCGACTTACTCCAGTGTTACGTTAACCGTCCCTATCTGACCTATCGAAAAGTGGTGGACAGATCTAAAAACCGAAGCCATGGAGCTGAGGAACCAGTCAGGAATGACGGCCGTGGAGGAGGTCCCTGCTGTGCTAACCCAATCATGCAATAAAACACGCCCCATGCGAATGCGAGCCAAATCTACGGCACGCGTCAACGTTTGCCTCTGAGCGCGGTATGCGAGGGCTGGGAGGCCTCACACTGATTGCGAAAATGATTGGCTCGGAAAATAGTAGCACTAGAATCGTTTCAGAGAGGTGGGCTGAATATGGGCGGTCGTACTCACCAAGCGGTCTTGTACCCGAGACCCAGAGTAGTTGCTGGAAGGTCTGCTTTTGGACGGCAATCTTCGGTAGTGGCACCTCGTCGCCATTCTTCGACAATCGCTTCGCTGCGCGAGCGTAAACTATGGCTGCTCGCGTTTCAGTCATTGTGAACGCGAATACCACGCCGTGAATCCCCGCGACACTAGGTCAAATCAGCGTGTCAGTAGGGGACAGGAGAAAGAGTATCATGAAGGCTTACATCATGAATATCCACTGAATCCACTTCCATTGAAGCTTGGGGTTCGCCTCGATCCACCCCGCGGTGATTGTGCCGATTCCGGTTCCCCCGAAAGCCAGTATACTATACAGAGCCATAGGAACCCCGCGCCTAACGTGAGGTGAGGTTGCGTGCCCCAAATCGGTAGGGGCCCCAAGTGCGATTAGGACTTACTCGTGGGTTTCCCAGATGTCAGCTATCGTCCCGGCGACCATCGTCGTACCCGTCGAGCCGGCCGCGCCTTGTAGAACCCTTGCGACTGCGATAACGTTGATATTCGGAGCCCTGTGAGCCCCAGATACGAAGGATAGACGGATTGATTAGTGCTGGGCTCAGGAAGGAGGTTAAAATACTTGCAATGCGATCATAATATGCATCGAGAGGAAGAGAATCACCGAGCCCCAGTATAAGGGCTGTCGACCAAACTCTTCGCTGAAAGCAGACGTAAACAGAGGAGTGATGGCGTAGGAGACGACATATGCCGAAAGACCAATGATCGCCTGGGACTCGGTACATCCGATTTCCCTCGTCATTGAGGGGTACCCCATAGTATATGAGGTTGTTGCGGCCGCTTCAAGAGAGGGACCATAGTTAAAATCCCGCCCTCACTCAGGAGGAAGTAAAAAGTATAGACCTACCAGCAAGGAGGGTGAAGAAGCATGCAACGACAGTGATTGTCCATTTCTTTCGTTTCGAAAATTTGAGAGGATTGGCACTCTCAAGAATTGCTGCTACTTGCCTGGAGCGCTGTGGAAGGGAGAAAGAGGTCACGTTCAGCAAAACAAATTATATAGGATGGCCCCGGTGGCAGGACAAGCCCTCACCTCGTCGGCATCGCCTTTCCGTCCACATTCAACCACGACGATACGGATTTCTTTCGTCGAGTTCTCTGGAGGGACTTGCGACAACGCGGTTGAGGGGCCACCACTACACGGCTTGGGCATGGCGCGGATATTTTCAGACATGGGGTTTCTAAAGTGGTGCCGTCGCGTGAAGTCTTGCGCTTTATACCTTCGAGCCACGGCCGAAAGCATGATTCCGACCCTCGAGCCCATCAAGGGTTCAGCCGGGTTAATAATGACTCACCGACAAAATATTGAGGACCTTGAGCCAACTTTGAGCTGTCCTGAAGGCTGAAAGTCTGCGGCACGAGTGCCGGCAGGCAAGCTGCGATTATGAAGCATGTCAAGAAGCAAAGGAAGCTTTTCAGTTGCGTTCGGAAAAGGTGCGGAATATCATGGGTCGCAGACCTCAGGGATAACAGAAGCGCGTTTAGGCTCGAAACTTTAAACCATGAGGACTGACACAAGTGAGTCGCGCTTCGTGATATTAAAAAGGCAGAACACTGAGAAGACGGAGTTTATGACGCGTTGGCTTTATGGGATGGTCATTCATTCTCGTTGCTTGGGTTTGACTGGCACACAGGGCCCCACAGACTCGGAACCCATCTCTTTCGTTGAGAGATTCTCCCTTGATGTCTAAAGAACGAAGGTCCTGTTGATGCCCGGCTCATGCCAGAGGAGACCTGCAGAAAGAGAGGAATATGGTATCAGTGCGAGAGGGTGAATCCTTGACCAAGCTTCACTAAGTTGTAGGCGGCCAAAAATTTGTGGGACGTTTCCAAAACGCACGTGACATTGAATGTTTCGTGGGAATCATGTTCGGCACGTCCCGGCAATGTATTAGTGGTTCCGAGTCGTGAACCCCTTGTAAAAAGTTCCAAGTTTTCCGAGGAGTCAACTTATTCACGCCCTGCTGACAACCTCGAAGTCGTCGTATATTCAAGTGAGTCCATATTTGGCAGTCTTTCATAGAACGTAACCTTAAATACCGCATAATTCCGTCAACAACCAGAGAATCCACACGAGCAAGGGTTCGCCTTCTTCACCCATTCGTGGGTTGAAGCTTCCGCAACCGTCATCCTCTTTTCTGGATCCAGCCTGAGGCAGCCTCGGATGAAGTCCGAAGCGCTCTTCACTTCTTCTTCCTCGAGGTAATCCGCGAGCGCTGCTTCCACCGTGATGACATAACTGTGGTCGCCCCGCCCAGCAGCAGCAGCGGCGTAGTCTTTCATATTCCTGTCCGCGAGCCAGGCTTCGGGAATGGCGTCGGGGCCATCGTCATCTCCAAGTACACCGCTCATGTGTGCGATGGCCTTGGCCACGGTACGCTTGGGATGGAAAGGGGAAGTTCCAGTCAGCAGGTAGAAGGCCTGATGCGATGTTCAGGACAGTGTGATTGCGTGAAGAGTTTAAAAGCCCCACCAGACACCCCAGCATCCAGGCATCCGTCAGTTCCGAGCAAGATGCGTCGTTCAATAGCGTTTCCGGAGCGGAACAATAGTCGTAGTCCTTCGCAGGCTGGTGGGTGAGTCTAGAAGCTATTCGGAGACCGTCAGGGCATCGTGACTGGCTTAAAAGCGATAAAAGATAGCTACCGTGACCGAAGCCGACAAGAGACATCTTCCAGTGCACGATATTTGCATTCTTTCCTTCGTACTGAAAGGTGTGGGGGAGAGGTTGGGACCTTACGGTCGAGTATTTCTTGACTTTCATTGTCGTGGGTCGGGGTTCCGACTCGAGGATGGACTTGATATCCTCCGTTTCGTACCCAGGAAAGAATAGTAAGTTTTCGGGTTTTATCGCTAGAGGGGCTGTCATTTGGGAGAAACTTGTGGGCACGCTGGTTCTCGGCTCACCTCCGTACATGATCCCGGCGTCATTGAGTGCTTTCACTGCTTCTGCTACATTAAGAATGACCCTCTGGACAACGTTTACGGGGAGCCGGCCGCCCTCCGCGTCCCGCTGCATAGTAAGTATAGATGTGCTATACGGGTTGGACACCACGCAGAGGTGGGACCCGTTGTTCGCCTTCTCCCAGAATCGCCTCTGGAATCCGGGGAGCCACAACGTGAAATCAGTCACGCCGGCGGCTTTCCTAAGGATGGGGAGTTCCACAATGTCCGCTTGGGGAGATGCAGCTAATGTGTAGACCTTGACACCGTAGTATGCCTCATCAGCGGTATCCCAAACCAACCAGACGGAGGATCGTGGTCCCCAGCCCAACTTCCGTACGACTTGGAGCCTTCCTCCGTTTAGCACGCCCCCGATCTGGGCTTCAAAGTACCCTCCACCTTCGTGAGTGGGAAGATCGAGAGGCTCCTCAGGGAAAGACATGGTGACGATGGAGGGAGGTATGTGGCGGTGTGGCAAGACTAAGTGAGTGTTACAGCAGTTCGCGGAACATAGGGCGCGGATTGATTTTTTGATTTTATTTTCTCGCGCGCGCAAAGCGCGCCATGTTTTCGAGGCTCGGCAATGTTGCCTTCATTATGCTTGTGCATCTTCTTGGGTGGCCTTAAAAATAATACAGACATATTGAGAAAGTCAATGTGGACCGAACGAAGTGATTTTTGCGGTCATAGGTCGTCTTTGTGAGATGAGGTTACGAGAGGATTGTCTAGTACCGTTCACACTCCCTGTCAATGACATCGCATGTCCTGGTCTCTTACTTCATCCTGGACCCATGAAAAGTGGAATAAATGTCCTAAGAACATCTAGTAACAGCTATGCATTACTTAGGGGGCCCAGTTCGAAGAGAGGCAGCACAAAAATTGGTATAGAAAGCGGCCACCTGGCATCAAACCCGCCCAGATGTGCCGTCTTCATCGTGCTCCTCAACACGCCTTCCTCAGATATTGAGTACCAGAGAGAGGTGTAATATATAAGGTGGAGCTGGAGAATGGTTCATCCATCCATTTCGTTCTTTGGAACTCTCATGCAAATGAAGATTTAGGTGCCAGCAAAGCACCTCACCCCAGGCCACTTATCACTTAGATGGAAGGAAATACACTGTTTTTTTAACCCTGCCGAAGAGTCCATACGTCCTTTGGAGACGGTTAAAGTCCATTTCAGGTACCAGAGCGCCGTATATTCATTGCAGGATTCAGGATGTGCCACAGCGACCTCGTTGATGTGCAGCTGATCGGCCCCTTGAGGCTATCTCAACGCACCAGTCCACTACCACCTGATACTGCTTACCTACGGGCACAGAATTACCTTCCCCACCTTTCAGTTTCAATCTGAGTCCAAAAAATATCATTCTCGTGGATAGATTGAGGGGACAGTCCAGCATACTCCAAGGGCGGATGGTTGGGACCTGAGTATACTGCCGGTTCCGTTTTCCGAACAAGATTGGTGCCAACGGGTTCGAATAATGCTACTGGACACAGCTGAACTAAATTTACGCTCTTGGGGGAAGAATTGAGCTCGATACAAGCCCAGTATCTACCAGGTCAAAATTCCAGTCGCGTTTGCGCGCGCGAGAAAAAGAAATCAAAAAATCAATCCGCGCCCTATGTTCCGCGAACTGCTGTAAGATCAAGTCGCTGGTGCCTTCTCGAGTGCTAAACCAACTTATGTCTTTTGGAGCCTCGGGACACCGCTTCTTTGAAACTTGAAATGCGTCTTCCATTGCACTGCAAGTAGATACAACGATCACGGGGGTCATGATAACAATGTCATGCCTACCAGTGGAAGCCACGTAGAGCGCCCAAGGAAGTGATAGTACCGGGTAA